>JAEIFP010000569.1:0-1427926 GCA_018903935.1 Drosophila insularis | reverse complement strand
ATCTGTGTCATATGTACGCTTATCGAGTTTGTTTCAAATGTTTGCCACGCCCCCTACCGCCCCCGCAAATGATATAAAACCGATTTTCTTAAACACCATAGCAACTAGAGACACAAAATTTGGTATGTATATTTGCTTAGTAAACGCGCACATTTTGTATTTATAAAAATTTTGCCACGCCCCCAACCGCCCCCGTAATTTGAAAAAACTCGATTATCTCCCGTAATTTTCTACCTTGTGCAATTTAGCACACTTAAATTTGATACTAATATCAAGCAAAGTACCAAATTTGATCAAAATCGGAATAAAAATAGTCAAGTTATGCATATAAACGTTTTTCCATATGGCCGGAGTTGGCCGTTGGCTGGTGGGGGCGCTAGGGTGCTCGAATGCTTGAGTGAGCGAAATACTAAGATATGCTTCTAAAAAGCATGCAAACAGATTTTTTTAAAAATACGAAAATGCATTGGTTATTATAAATTTAAAATATTTGTTTTACTGGTGTATGGTATATCCAAGTCGGCGAGACGACTTACTTACTTCATTTTTGGTATAAACGATAAGAGGCTAAAAAATTCACAGTTGTTTGTCAAAGTTTATTGTAGTAGTGCACATTTTTTTTTCGTCTTTCCACGAAAGAGGGGAACCCTGAAAAATGGCGGGTGGTCGTCGGCGACTTCTCCCGCTCACGAAAATTCAAAGAATTTTTCAGAGAATATTTTCTTAATCTAGGGTCTAGACACTATAGTGTATAAAGTAGACAAGAATCAAAAAGAAAAGTTGAAAAATAAAAAAGTTATGAGATTTTGAAAAACAATTCGTTTTCTCACGTGTTTTTTTTCATACTAATTTTTTTTTTTTTTTTTGAACAAATTTCAATATATTTCAATGATTCTAGTCTACCTAATGCGGACACCAGAATTTCCGTCAGTTCCAAAAACGTTTAAAGAAATTCACGATCAAAGTTTTGCCGATCCAGCTCAGCGCATTTGACTTCGCTCATTCAACGGCCCATAAATTTCGAAACTATTAATATTTTGACATCAAAATTTGCAGGTACATTCTTGAAACATGTATCTATCAGAAAATGCTCAACAAGGTAGAAACTCTTCTTAAGAGTAACGTGTAGCGTATACAGCCATGGCAATTGGATATAATTAAGTTCTGATAATTCTGTCATACGTATTTACCGATGTACCACTATATACTTAAGGCATAAGTAATATAATATAACATGAAAACGAAGCTAAATTGTATACATTAAAGGACGATCCAGTACAAAGAAGGCATCTTAAGGATGGCAGCTTAACTGAACTCGCCGTGACAAAAAAGCTCGTACGTAGATGTCATAAGAGATGAAAGGTTCCGTTAGAATCTTGGGACCGAGTGATAATAGACCTGCGATTCCTATATACTGTTAGTGAAAAGTTTTGATCTGATAATTAATAGCGTTGAGTTTGTGATTTTTTTGAGATGATGAACCTCATTTCAAAATTTTTTAAAATTGATTGTGGGTCTAGTAAAACTATTTACTAGTACTGTATTCCACAAATCTTCAATTTGACCCCAGGATCCATTTTGGGTGGAATTTACAAAAAAAAAACTCAGTTTGGACAAGTTGAAAGTTTTTTTTAGAGTCCAATTGATTGTCTCAAATTTTTTTGCCGCGATCTTACAATATACATATTTGGTAGGGATTCCAACGTACCAAAGTCGGAAATGCTACATTTGATCTATTTTAATCCTTTATTTTGAAGTACGGACTACTAAAGACGTTCATTACGACCACGGGAACAGAATACAGGAATTCTATTATAAACGACAAGCGCAAATACTTCAATATATACGAAATAGGAAGAAAGCTACTCCAGGACCTCCTTGCCACAAATTTGAGCTGAGACAGACGGCGCTACATAACTGACTGACTTCTCAGACCGTTTGCTAATAGAATATAATTGCCCATATTAAACCTCTAAATAAGTAAAAATAAGAACAAACCACTAAGCGTTTTACCAAAATCATGGAATTGCTGAAATATATTTGAGACACATTATTTAATTTGGTTAGCCAAGTTCCTAATCATCGTCATCGGGGGTAGCACTGGGAGTGGGCTAAATATTGCCACCTAGTATCTTCATCACATCCTCTATGTGAGTGCCGGCGTAGACAAATGAATTCTCCTCTATTATGGCCCCAGACAGGATGGACCTCTTCAAGACTTCAATCAGCTGCTCCACCACCACTTTACTCTCGATGATATTCGGGGCCTGATTCGAAAAATGAACTAATATGCTGAAAATTGGTTGAGGCTCTACTTTCTCGCGTAGGTACTTCACGACCATTGATTCATCTACTAAAATTTTCGGCATTATAATAGGAAAACAAAATTGTAGTTGTTCAAAATTCCAAAATTTCTATTGAATGAGACTACAATTCTATCCTGCTCCTAACATTGACTGTAGCAAAGGCAAGATGAGTGAAGGTAAAAACAAAGCCAACCTGACTTATCTTTTTATCTACATATATTCTTTGATTGATTTCTTTTTGCATTTGAAATTTTATTTTGGATTTTTATTAGGAAACATTTAAAATTCATGTTACTTCTTTTTCTATTCCTACTGCTATTTGAAATGATTTGCTATCACACCTCATGTGGACCTTATGTCGACGTTTCTCTCCTCGCTCTTCGCCCTCTCCCCCTTTCTCTCTTGCTTTCTCTCCCTTTCTCTCATCACGCAAATGTAAATATGCAAATGTAGATGCACTTACCAGAAAGTCTTTGACTTTGATTCAAATTTTAGCTGAGTGCAAGTGTAAAACTAATGTCAAAGGTAAAAGAAGTTATAAATCGGATCGATTAGAAAATTTCATCTTTCATTCTTAGGAGAACATTCGTTATGCATTTAGGTCGAACTTTTAATAAGCCTAGCCTAGTCCTTTTTTTTTAAAGGATTCTTCTGGGCCACTCACTAGTCGGGTTTTTACAGTGCAGTTACATAAACAGTTTTAGTCATTACATTAGTATTTAAGCTGAAAATACAATCAAAAATAATAAAGAGATTTAGGTAGAGTAACTCTACTGTGAGAGAACTCTAAAGATGGTTAATATTTTATCGATATAGTCTATAAATGGTTCCTAGTTCATTATCAAATTCGCTTAAAATTTTTTTTTTACAAATTAACTTTCTTTTAAGTTTTTGTTTTTGATTCCGTGGATGACCTTTTTGCAGAAATGCCCATGTGTATAACTAGATATCTATAATTGTCGCACAGTGTGACAGAATTTTCAAACTTGATTAACTTGGCTTAAAACCTACGTGCATTTTGAAGGTATGGTAAAAATAAGAAAAACTGTATAGTCAAAATTTTTAGGACATTCTTAAATATCCTTCTTAAGTCAAAAAGTAAATTGCTGATCCGATTTTTATATATATATATATTTTTGGATTGGATCAAACAACGAACTAAAAGCTGAAGAAGCTACAGAACTTTGAATTTCACATTTTTTGTTCAACTGTTAGATTTTGATGCCATTTTATGATACTAAATCATATTGGTTATTTTGTTTGTAATATCAAATAAAAATTGAATGAGAATTTATTATTTTGTATTAACTTCTTATTATACGCCCCAGACCTTGAGTTTAGACGATATAAACGATTTTGATATATAGGTTTTTCGAAAGATCTAGTCACATTTTAATGACGACAAGTTTGAGGAATTTGCTAACAAAATTACATAGAAATTATAGAATAATTTCTCTTAGCTAGCATCTAAAATAGAAAAGTTTGGCCAATAAAAAGTTGCCATGTTCTTGCAACTTGGTCATATAGGTATTGCTAGAAATGGGAAATTTAAGACAAGTTTATACGACTGTATCCACTTTACTACTGATTATTGTCTATAGCTTGGAAGATGGTTATCTAACACATTTTTAGTTTGATGGAAAGAGTATAGGAAGTGGATCTGACGAATAGTTTTAGATGCTTCTTTCAATTTGGAATATCATATTCCATGAGTTGAATCGTTTGAACCGTTTTATTTTTCAAACGGAATGGCAAATGACTCAAAAAGTTGACTCTTTGATATGCCAATGGATAGATATATACATATGTACAACTTCAATGCCATGAAATGTGAAATTGTCGCTTTTGGCCTCACATTCCACTTTTTGGCTTCATTGGTTTGTCCTTTGTCCGTTTTGCAGGGCCATCATTTCGCTTATAATTTTTGTTCTTGGTTTTACTTTTTTTTTTTTTTTGGTTTTCGTTTGGCTATGTTTGTTTTCATTGTGAAGTGTAATTTGATATAGTTTTGTGTTGTCCGCAAAAGCCGACAATCAAAATGCCGCGCCAACCGCCAACTGGACGGCTGCCGCCAAATCATCGTCATCAACATCATCATCATCATCATCATCAACATCATCATCATCGCCATTATCATGATGAGGAACGTCTGTTGCTGTTGCTGATTCGGATGCTGATTGCCTATCGTTTTCGTCAGCTCGAGCAATTAAAAGAACAAGCATCCATATCGCTTACCAGGCTAACAATCAGTTAGAAAATGAAATGAAATCCATATACTTACTTACGTGCCCACATACATGTACATACATATACCACATACATATATCCATGAGATGCAGGGACTTCTGTCAGGACTTCAGTCAGACACAGGCAAAGAGGAAGTTCGATGTGTGTATGAGTGTGCCCATTGTGAAGTTATGACAGGCGTCCCCCCTATAAGTGTACATATGTACATATATACGTACATACATATGTAGGTACTTCAAAAGCCGTGCCGCATAGAAGCTTTTGTGAAGTTTCCTCGGACTTCTTGATAGCAGGCGACGGCAGGAGCAGCAACAGCAGCTGCCTTACCTCACTCAACGAACACCTTGCTCTCGACCCTCGCACAATTCAAGGCACCAACAATGCCACAGGGATTGATCCTGGGTATCTCAATCTGTGTAATCCTGATCAACTAGAGGCAACTAGGCAACTCTTTTACTGTCTGACTGTCTCTCTGTCTGTCTGTCTGTCTGTCTGTATGTCCTTTCTTTCGTTCTTTCTGGCATAATCTAAGTGCGCCTATCACTCACTTTGGCAAGCATTTTTCAATTGTCTGTTTCCGCCTTAAAGGATGTCTGCACCTTTCGAAGGCCTGGTGGGTGCCTTCTTCTTATCCCAGGCCATCTCTCGACGATCTCATAATATTCGGCAATCCAATTGTCTCTCTCTTTCACTCTCTCTTTTAATGTTTGCTTAGCCGGCGCTCAGTTTCAATACGATTTTTGGGTTTCAGCATTTCGTTTCGCTTGTTTTTCTCTTGTTATTTGTGTTTTGTGTTGCTTTCTATTTATTCAAGCCTTGAGCAGAATTAGATCTCGAAGCACACACATACACACACACACAAAACACAATAGAGCCATACAGCCTTGAGCTATTATCCTGAAGGATCGCTAAATTTTTCGAATCATCGATTCGGCGTTTTCAAAAAAGACAAAAACAAAAAAAAAAAAAAAACCAATGAGAACTGCACGTTTTGCGTAATCGAAACAATTGTTCGTCTGTTGCGGATGCCGAGGGAGCGGCCGAGGGAGCGGCTGAGGGAGAATCGACGATTTCAAATGCATGGACCAAAAGATGATGGGTTCCGATAAAAACCCAAAATATATATATGTGCATGTATAAAAAACCTAACAAAAACCAGCAACGATACAAATACAAAACAAAAACAATGCAATCCAAACAGACACAGATAAACACACAGTGGGTGAATAGGAGTGTTCATGCCGATCTCCGATTGGGCTCTGATTATATGAATAGCTTGATGTATACCAACAAATTGACAGCTGCCTTCAATTGCCTTTGTAATGAACTTTCCTGCCATGCGGCAAGTGATTCTTTAAACTCTAAAAAGAAACTTTTTTCTTTGGCACTTTGGTGCATGCGACTCGGGAAGAGTTAGAGCCAAGCTGAAAGAGGCTAAGCAAAGCAATAGAATTTTATACGGATTTCTTAATTTCAAAAATAGTATATTCTTAATCTTCTTGGAGTCATTTGCTACATACATAAATCTATAGATACATGTAAGTGTCTATATTATGATTAATAAGTTATTGTTTGCACTCCTCGGTAGATGAGTTGGTACAGGGGCCCAGTCTTCGAGTCAAGGATATATTTTATAGTTTGGGGTAGAAAATGGATCAAAGTAGTTTTCGTTTAAGCTATTTTGCAACTTATTATATGCTCAAGTTGACATCTGACTGGTATACGACAGACTTTGCCGATTTACGAATGGGTTCAATGACAAATGTATTTATTTTCTAATAAATTTCACGGCTCACAGGAAATTCATTGAACTTATTGAATTGTCTAATGAGCGAGGAATCCAGGGCAGTTTTTAACAAAATTTGTTTCACAAGCAAAAGCAAAAAGGAAATCGTTCTAATGGTATAGAGAAAATGGGTTCAAACTATTTTATACACAAAGATAATGGAACCACTGATCCACCAGAACAGACTGTATCGGTATTGCCTCGAAAGCTCAACCACAGAACCAAAAAATCTCATAAGAATTAATTAAAAGTTTTAAAATTGTATGTACTTTAGTTAGACATAGAGTTGAAATGAGTTTATATAATTTTAACTGAAGATGAGTTTGTGATTAAGCTAAAACACTAATGTAATGACTAATAATAATTTTATATGGAAGTTTCCACAAAACTGAAGTGAAAAAATGTCGCGTGAAGAATCTTTTTAAAGTTACAAATTAAAAATATTGTTCAGTGTTTCCTATTTATGTATAAATATAATATAATCAAATAATAATAACAAAAAAAACGTAGAGACTGCAGGTGCAAGCTTTGCAGTTTTCGCTTCATGTAGTTGGAATTCCCAACTACTTTTAGCGTTAAAGATATGGTATGGCCATTACAATTCTGGATTCCTTATCGAAGTCAGCTGATAATAGCACTTGGTGGTTCTTGAAACAGCCATACAGACAACCTGCTCATCTTTTGTGCTGCCTATGATAAAAAATGTTATAAATTAATGATGTTGCCAATTATTAGCAATGATGTCTAGTTTAATTGGTTTGACTGCTCTTTCTAACTTCTATTCCAAAAGACACAAACCCGAGGCTCTCCATTTGTTGTATACAATTTTAAGGGATAGTAAGGGATATATTTATAAATATGCGCATTATGTAGATGAAAATAAAACCAGAGGGCCCTTGCCAGTAATAAAGACGAATTTCTGTCAAAGGACGGCCTACAAAATTAACCGCAAATGGCAGCTACATACATATATAATATAGTTATTCGATTTTAATTAGAGAGATATAAAATTCCTAATAACAGGGATGGATTCAAAATTGTCTAAAGCAAAAATTTGCATTGATCCAGAGAGACGGATAGACGAACTCTTCTCATGATCCTGATCGAGAATATATATATATACACTTTCCATGGTCGTAGTTGCTTCCTTCTATGGGTTACACACATCTGACCAAAATTAACATGCCCTTTTTTTGAAAGACTATGGTAAATATGTCCTAAATGAAGCGGATTAGTGGTGATTAAATTTATTTATTTATTTCCATTTGAAAGCCAATGGAATGGGCTATGTTGCTCATTGCTTACAGTACTTGATCTCGTGGAGCTTCCCAAAACATCATCAAGTTAAACCTCTTCACCTGTTTTTCCGTCTGTCCTTCCCATCCTAAATCCAGCACATCAAAAGGAGAAGAGAAAAAAGGCGGCAATAAATACAAATACCCCCCACCAAAAAAAAAAAAAAAAAACATGGGAAGGAAAAACGAGAGCAAAAAAGAAAAACAGAAATCGGAGTGGCTGGTGTAGCATATAAAGAAAATCTCATTAAACGGAATCCGATGATGTAGCCCCCTCCCCCCAATCAAACAACCACTCTATCGAACTGACCGATAGACAGAAAGAAGTCCCTCTTTGGACCATGTCTATCAACTTTATTTACGTGCCATGCCATACCGTGACAAGGATAACGGACATTCAAGGCCCAAAAAACGGGCGAAAAATGAACGGACAGCGGTGCCAAAAGTTTTTGCCACGCAATTTTCTTCCATTCCTCTTTTCGTTTTTGCGGACCATTTTTGTTTTCTTCCATTTTTGTTGCTTCCTTCCTTCGGGTACAGGCGGCATCAAGCATCAGAGAGCAGAACGGGGAGGACGATAAGGATGAGGACACCAACCAGGGGTTGTCATAGCAACGCCGGCTAACGCGTCACTTTACGTGTCGAATTCGGGTGTTGGCAGCCATATTTGCTCTTATAGCGCTTTACCTTGCTTGTCCTCCTCCTGGAGGGCAATCGCAATGCTCATGACGATGATGATGACGATGATGATGACGATGATGATGATGATGATGATGGAGGCAATGGCAAGCAACCCTCTTTTTATGTACTGTCAGCCAACCAACCGACCGACCAGCCGACCAACCAACCCCTCTTGGGTGTTTGTTGTCTGTACATACGTCTATATCTATATACACATACATACATATAAAGCAGGGGGTTGGGTTTTGGGAGGTCGCTATTCCTTTTCGCTGGCGGACTACCCTCGTTGTCGCCATTCTGGCTGCTTCATTTGGCTTCAGTTCACTACTACGAGGCTTTTCGTTTTCGTTTTCGATTTTCCGTTTTCCTTTTCCTTTCACGGTTTTATTTTTTTTTTTTTTCTTCTTTTTCATTTCGTTTATTTTTGGATCTTTTGCCCTGCGGCCTGGGGCATTTGGCTGGGATGTCGTATTCCTTTTTTGGGCTAATGTCCTAACATAGTCGTGGTCGTAGGCAATGGCTTTTAGGTGTTGGTTAGTTCCGTTTTGCTTTGGTAGCTATAGACATGAATACATACATAGGTATTGATATATAAGGATCCATATATTCCTTTATATCCCCCTTCACTCCCTTCGCTCTTTTTCCTATTGCTTCTCTTGTTTCGATTTAATATCATTATTCAATGTAGGTAATTAAATTAGATTAAAAATCATTTCAGAAAATAAAATTAGCTAATTAATGTTACAATATATTCAACAATATATGTATATACATTATTGTAAAGAGGAAGATTCAGAAAGAATTATTTTGAAAAATTCTGAAAAAAGTCTTTAACTATTTTTCTAATTTTGTAAATTTTTGGCCTCAGTTTCCTCAAAAACTTAACTTTTGGTCGTTTTTTCAGTTTCCAAATATTAAATGTAATTTTCAAATATTCTAACTTGCAATTAAATTAATATACAATTTTAGCTAATTCACCAAAATGCAGCAGGAGGAAATTAGAGCTACCGAAAAGTACTTTGCAAAACTCTCTAAATCTCCTCCATTTTTGGACGGTTTTTAAAATTTAAAAAATGTTTGTTTTTTCTAGCCTTTTGCACAGAGTTTATAGTTTTCAATAGATTTCAATAGTTGATGGGTTGACGGGGTAATTGCATTTTTGGAAGGTAAAAACCATTAACGTTGTCCCTGAAACTCGAGATTGGGCATATGGGATCGTATCTGACTCTCATCAGAACTAATCTCATAACAAATCTCTAAAAGTCAGATTATTCTAAGAAGAAAGATAGACAGGGAGAGAGAGAGAGAGATCAGGTCTACAATTATTTTGTTAATTAGTAAAAGCTTTAATTTTAAATCCAAATTGCTCCCCTGTCCCATATTACGGTTATCCTGGGGGTAACCTGGTTAGGGGCCAACAACAAGCGCCAATTTTAACAGCTTGCTAACCGCAAGGCCAAGCCGAATACATTTCCAACATCTACCTCAATATTTATAATAATTATCTTTATCTCCATTTCCATCATCTGGCCGTCTCTGTCTTAAGCCCCCCTTCCACCTCCTCGATGCTGTGTGCATAATACCCTGGCAACCTGTTTTCCTTACTGGACTTTTCTTCACTCTCCATCCATCCAACCATCCATTTGGCATTTCATCATCATGTTCTCAGGCTAATCAACATTGCATTTGACTTTTCTGCTTCGTTGATATGGTTTTAATAAAGTGCAAAATGCAATCTAAGGGGTGCCAGAGTGGGAACGGGGGACGTGATGGAGAGCGGGGATACACAGTGGTTCGGAGTGGTGCGGAAAATCTTTTGTTTTTTGTGCCACTCGACAAAATGAGCACGTTGGGGATGAGGATTGAGAACTGAGAGCAACTTGTCGCAAAAGGAAAAATAAAAAAAAACTAATACTGCCAGAATGAGGAGCTGCAAAGAAAAGGAGAATGAGAGAGATGCAGAGGTAAACTAGAAAGAAAGATGGACTAGAGAGGCGGGTGTTGGGTGTTGGGTGTTGGGTGTTAGGGGCAGAGGTAAGGAAAAAAAAAAAGAAAAGCCACGTCAATGGCACTCACACACACTCATACACTCACTCAACCGCATTTCGCCATATTGGCACATGTCCTTTGAAATGTATCCCCCCCCATCACCCATCCCCGCTGCAAGGGGAGGGTCCTGGCTTTCAGTCAGGTTTGCACTTTCCACTTGGCAGTTGTTGTAATTATGCGGCTTGGCTTGGCAAGAAGAAGAAGGAGCAAAAAAGTGCATATTGTGGCAAATGTCTGATAGCCCCGACCAACCCCCGACCAACCCCCCTCCACCCACCTCACACACACACACACACACTCGCACACACTCACACATATGCATAGAAACATGCATCAACTTGACAGTTATTAAGCTAACGACGTTGGAAAGCTTTTTTTTGTTTTTGCCAAAGAACATTGGTTGCATAGCTTCTACACCCCCTCCACCTCCACAACATCCTCCTGCCACTCTTCCTCCTTCATGGCCATCAATTTTGATGGTGTCATTTTACTGGGGCAGGCAGCGTCTCCTGCCCTCTCTCCTTCTCTCTCTCTCTAAGAGATTTTCTAAGACCAATGATTGCTGGCCTACAAAAATAAAATATCCATCAAACAGAATGGTCAATTGTCATAACTCATCATATCTGCCTGAATAGGTCAAAAAGTTGTCAGAACAGGTTGTCCCAGGTTGGACGAAAGAGAGGACTCATCCAGGTCGATGGCTACTCTATAAATTAGTGTTCGTAAACACTTTATATCAAAAGGAAAAACAATTTAACTCAATTTAGAATCAAGCATCCTGGAGTAAAACTGATTTTTGAAATTTTTAATTGGAACTGAAAGACAAAGTGCATAACATTTTTCACAAAATCACACCATTGGAAAAGTGAAAGCGATCAGTCTTAATGCCGCATTTAGATTCTCTTAATTTTTAGGTAAAATCAAGGATTCTTGATAAGAACATTCTCAGAATTCAGATTCTCGCTTGTAGTTCTTACCTTTGGCGAATTGAATTGAATATTTTAAGTGCATAATTGCACTCAAAAATGAAGTAGCTATAGTACAGTAGTAGTTCGAGTTGTGCGATGAGTGGAAAAAAGTTTCATCCGGAAAAACCTCAACTACGGAAAGCACTAGTGTATAGACTCTATACTATAGAGACTTGGTTACACTCGACAATTGGAAAATACTGTTAGTCATTTTCAAAAACTTAATAATAGATTTTCCTTTAGTGATGTGTTAGACCGTTTTTATGATGATAGACGGCTTCAATTATAAGATTGTTAATCAAATTTTATAGATAACTACAAGATGACCCGGTAAGAGTTGTTTTGCCAAATAAATTATTTTCAAGTAGACAAAAAATAACGATAAGTTTTATGATCAACTTGGCCTCTATCTTGGCTTAAAATCTGAAATGCAAAACTGTATTGTTGACCATTTGCATTAGTATTTCCAACTATTTCTATAGCTTTGAACGATGTCATTGGAAAGCGTAATCCGAATGTTCGAATCGACATCAGGAACACGTTAGAATGTGGATCCGTGCCGATAAGTAAACTGTTCAGTGGTTAAGGTGGTGTATCAATCTCAGGTAGTTGCAGCTGGCTCATTTTTGAACCAATTACCAATTGAAAGTGCACAATATTCAATATCGGGCTCATACTCTAATGCTGGACACAGGAATGACTCAAATGTAAATGCTCGATGTTGCTGTTGTTGTTGATCATATGTTCATTCTTACACGTAAATCAGTATTTTGTTGTTGTTTGTTTGTTCATCAGTTCATTTGAATCTTTTATTTGCCAATATTTTAGACATATTATGGCTCAAATCAGTCCCTCTGCGTTTTCTTGGCATTGTTCACAGTACAAAAAACATTTATGTTAAAAACTTGAGAAAAATGAAATTATGAAACAAAAATCCAGGCCTAAGTTATAATGGGCAACCCTTATCGCTTATTATGGTCAACCCATATCACTAAGGGGTATAGCTCTTGGCCGATTCTCAGACCTACTCAATATTCTTACAAAATTTCATGAAATCGGTTAGGCCGTTTCTAAGTTTTACGGGGTCGCACAGCGTGACGGGAGAATTTCATATATATAGATAAAATTTTTGGCATATTTTCATGAAGAATCAATAAAATTCAAATAATATTAGTTTTGCATTTAATTGCCCATTTTAAAATACGCCTTTGGTTTATATTTAAGGAGTATACAAAATGTAGAAGAACCCATACATTAAACAGATACAGTAACATCCCGTTTTGACTGACAACATCTTTCATTGTAGCATATCCAAACATATACGGAAATATAATCCAAAGTTTCCCCTTGGCTCCCCTTCCATTATATCGAGGCGAACTTCTCATAGACAGTGACAGAGCTACATACATACTGCATGTTGTATATCACGAGTTCAATCGGATCGGATCACTATATCATAAATATAACTCCCATTCAAATGGCAAAGTCACGAACAAAGACTTTTCTCAATACCGATGTTATTTTATAAGCTCTTTTCATGAAAGTTCATATTTATCAGTTTATTATACCTATTTTTGACTGTGTCAAATTATGTAACTGTCATATAAACATGCGACGAAAAAACATGCATTTGATTGGCCCAACCTAAGATTAGACTTTTTCCACTTTGACGGGTATCTGAACTTAGGCACCGAAGTTAGCCCCGGCCCTCTGGTTTTAGCTTCTTCTTCCAGAATGCACAATATACATATATAGGTACACATAAAGTTTATGCAGCCTTTGTGTGTGTGTGTTCTGATGCTTTGGCGATTTTGAGAAATGATCATGCTGATCAAGAATATACATACATATATATGTACCTTAAGGTGTCGTTTATAATATCCCCTGCACGGGTCTAAAAACAACACTTGAAGGCTAATTTTGGGCCTATCCAAAG
Organism: Drosophila insularis; assembly: GCA_018903935.1. Lineage (NCBI taxonomy): Eukaryota > Metazoa > Arthropoda > Insecta > Diptera > Drosophilidae > Drosophila > Drosophila insularis. The sequence goes on along the minus strand of JAEIFP010000569.1, from coordinate 1,414,658 downwards.
GGCAGGAAGAATTAAAATGAGCCTACCTCAATGAATACATAATCTTTCCATGTCTTGAAAGTTACAACAAGAAGGAAAAGTAGACAAAGTTGAATTAATTTCAATAAATTCTTTTAAAAATATGGGGAATCCCATAAAAAAGAACTTGGGGCGGTTTCTACCTTGTTGGGCCAAAATCCAGCTTTTTTTCGGAATTTTTTTTGGTATAAACGATAAGAGGCTAAAAAATTCACAGTTGTTTGTCAAAGTTTATTGTAGTAGTGCACATTTTTTTTTCGTCTTTCCACGAAAGAGGGGAACCCTGAAAAATGGCGGGTGGTCGTCGGCGACTTCTCCCGCTCACGAAAATTCAAAGAATTTTTCAGAGAATATTTTCTTAATCTAGGGTCTAGACACTATAGTGTATAAAGTAGACAAGAATCAAAAAGAAAAGTTGAAAAATAAAAAAGTTATGAGATTTTGAAAAACAATTCGTTTTCTCACGTGTTTTTTTTTTCATACTAATTTTTTTTTTTTTTTAAACAAATTTCAATATATTTCAATGATTCTAGTCTACCTAATGCGGACACCAGAATTTCCGTCAGTTCCAAAAACGTTTAAAGAAATTCACGATCAAAGTTTTGCCGATCCAGCTCAGCGCATTTGACTTCGCTCATTCAACGGCCCATAAATTTCGAAACTATTAATATTTTGACATCAAAATTTGCAGGTACATTCTTGAAACATGTATCTATCAGAAAATGCTCAACAAGGTAGAAACTCTTCTTAAGAGTAACGTGTAGCGTATACAGCCATGGCAATTGGATATAATTAAGTTCTGATAATTCTGTCATACGTATTTACCGATGTACCACTATATACTTAAGGCATAAGTAATATAATATAACATGAAAACGAAGCTAAATTGTATACATTAAAGGACGATCCAGTACAAAGAAGGCATCTTAAGGATGGCAGCTTAACTGAACTCGCCGTGACAAAAAGCTCGTACGTAGATGTCATAAGAGATGAAAGGTTCCGTTAGAATCTTGGGACCGAGTGATAATAGACCTGCGATTCCTATATACTGTTAGTGAAAAGTTTTGATCTGATAATTAATAGCGTTGAGTTTGTGATTTTTTTGAGATGATGAACCTCATTTCAAAATTTTTTAAAATTGATTGTGGGTCTAGTAAAACTATTTACTAGTACTGTATTCCACAAATCTTCAATTTGACCCCAGGATCCATTTTGGGTGGAATTTACAAAAAAAAACTCAGTTTGGACAAGTTGAAAGTTTTTTTTAGAGTCCAATTGATTGTCTCAAATTTTTTTGCCGCGATCTTACAATATACATATTTGGTAGGGATTCCAACGTACCAAAGTCGGAAATGCTACATTTGATCTATTTTAATCCTTTATTTTGAAGTACGGACTACTAAAGACGTTCATTACGACCACGGGAACAGAATACAGGAATTCTATTATAAACGACAAGCGCAAATACTTCAATATATACGAAATAGGAAGAAAGCTACTCCAGGACCTCCTTGCCACAAATTTGAGCTGAGACAGACGGCGCTACATAACTGACTGACTTCTCAGACCGTTTGCTAATAGAATATAATTGCCCATATTAAACCTCTAAATAAGTAAAAATAAGAACAAACCACTAAGCGTTTTACCAAAATCATGGAATTGCTGAAATATATTTGAGACACATTATTTAATTTGGTTAGCCAAGTTCCTAATCATCGTCATCGGGGGTAGCACTGGGAGTGGGCTAAATATTGCCACCTAGTATCTTCATCACATCCTCTATGTGAGTGCCGGCGTAGACAAATGAATTCTCCTCTATTATGGCCCCAGACAGGATGGACCTCTTCAAATCTTCAATCAGCTGCTCCACCACCACTTTACTCTCGATGATATTCGGGGCCTGATTCGAAAAATGAACTAATATGCTGAAAATTGGTTGAGGCTCTACTTTCTCGCGTAGGTACTTCACGACCATTGATTCATCTACTAAAATTTTCGGCATTATAATAGGAAAACAAAATTGTAGTTGTTCAAAATTCCAAAATTTCTATTGAATGAGACTACAATTCTATCCTGCTCCTAACATTGACTGTAGCAAAGGCAAGATGAGTGAAGGTAAAAACAAAGCCAACCTGACTTATCTTTTTATCTACATATATTCTTTGATTGATTTCTTTTTGCATTTGAAATTTTATTTTGGATTTTTATTAGGAAACATTTAAAATTCATGTTACTTCTTTTTCTATTCCTACTGCTATTTGAAATGATTTGCTATCACACCTCATGTGGACCTTATGTCGACCTTTCTCTCCTCGCTCTTCGCCCTCTCCCCCTTTCTCTCTCGCTTTCTCTCCCTTTCTCTCATCACGCAAATGTAAATATGCAAATGTAGATGCACTTACCAGAAAGTCTTTGACTTTGATTCAAATTTTAGCTGAGTGCAAGTGTAAAACTAATGTCAAAGGTAAAAGAAGTTATAAATCGGATCGATTAGAAAATTTCATCTTTCATTCTTAGGAGAACATTCGTTATGCATTTAGGTCGATCTAAATACATAGTGTTTAGATAATTGAACCAAATTGGAAAATGCTTTTTCGCATTCAATAAGAGAGATTGCTTTAGATAGTATTAATATTAAAACAAACATTTTTAATTTTATAAATTGACAATAACAAATGCATTTATGTACTTCTTTTTACATGCTGTTTACAAGCATATCTCGCTATCTCGCTCACTCTTCCATATAAACACCCTAGCCTGCCACTAGCCAAAAGCCAACTCCGGTCTTATAGAAAAACGTTTATAGGCATAAAATGACTGTTTCCAGTCCGATTTTGATCAATTTTGGTACGTTGCTAGATATTAAAGACAACATGCCAAATTTAATTGCATTCAATGATCAAATCGGTTTTTTTTTAAATTACGGTGGCCAAAGAGGGGGTGGAAAAATGTTCACAAACTAAATCTGTGCACCTTTTAAGCCAGTATACAAATTTAATGTCTCTAGTTGGAATCGTCTTTGAGGAAACGCTTTTGTTTAAATTGCGGGGGCGAAAGGGGGCGTGGCTGTTGAAGAATATGTATACTTTATGTTGGACATTGGGTCGGACTTTTGGACATTCTGTTACAAACATTTTGGCGAAATCCTCTGGGAGAATAAAATAAAAATGAAATGATGAGTCGTTCTCCCAAAAAATATTAACATTTGAAAAATCGGTTTAAAGATTAACGATCAAGGCTTGAAGACAAATAATTGGATAATTCTATATTACAAACTAAAAACATAAAATAATAAAATTTTAATAAACATTAAAATCTGAAGATATTATTTTTTGAGTCGAAATTGTTCATAAAATCTTAAATTGTTTGTGATCAATCAAAATATAATATCGCCCTAATATCAGCCAAATTTATGTCGGGGAATGATAAGTGTTTCCCATAACCTAAAAACCTAATGAATCAATGGATTCAGTTCTATTTGGAAAGTAATATTCTTGAGAGTGAAAAATCGGATTGGAAATACTTTTGAAATGCTTTCGAGTCTTAACCAAAATGGTGTTTAGGTTGTTCGATACAAAGTGTTCAAGTCAAACTCATTTGAGTTTCGAAAATGGTTTATATTCAACTCAAATAAAATGAAGTAAGTAAGTCGTCTCGCCGACTTGGATATACCATACACCAATAAAACAAATATTTCAAATTTATAATACCAAATGCATTTTCGTATTTAACAAAAACTGTTCACATGCTTTTTACAAGCATATCTTAGTATTTCGCTCACTCAAGCATTCGAGCACCCTAGCGCCCCCACCAGCCAACGGCCACTTCCGGCCATATGGAAAAACGTTCATATGCATAACTTGACTATTTTTATTCCGATTTTGATCAAATTTGGTATTTTTAGTATCAAATTTAAGTGTGCTAAATTTGATTGCACAAGGTAGAAAATTACGGTAGATAATCGAGTTTTTTCAAATTACGGGGGCGGAAAGGGGCGTGGCAAAATTTTTACACATCAAAAATGTGCGCAATTACTAAGCAAATATACATACCAACTATGGTGTCTCTAGTTGCTATAGTGTTTGAGAAAATCGGTTTTATTTAATTTGCGGGGGCGGTAGGGGGCGTGGCAAAATTTTTACAAATACAAAATGTGCGCATTTACTTAGCAAATATACATACCAAATTTTGTGTCTCTAATTGCTATGGTGTTTAAGAAAATCGGTTTTATATCATTTGCGGGGGCGGTAGGGGGCGTGGCAAACATTTGAAACAAACTCGATAAGCGTACATATGACACGAGTCTACATACCAAATTTGGTGGCTCTAGCTCTTATAGTCTCCGAGATCTAGGTGTTCATACAGACGGACGGACGGACAGACGGACATGGCTAGATCGTCTCGGCTGTTGATGCTGATCAAGAATATATATACTTTATGGGGTCGGAAAAGCTTCCTTCTGGCGACTTGGCGACTTTAATATACCATTTCACCCTATGGGTGTATGGTATAAAAACATAACAACTTTGGGTGGCTTTCTCTCTTATATTTCTTTTTTAATTAAGCAAAAAATGCCTTGGCAAGGAAGATTCTGATGACGATGACGGAAGGGTGGAATAAGTGGCTGTGCCTAAGCCGCCACACCCAAGAACCAAAATGAATCCAACCCAAACCAAGCCAAGCCACGCCAAACCAAAGCATCGCCCTTCGGCACTAGAGTCGTGCAAATCCAAACGGAAATATGCGCAAATTAAGCCGTTTGTTATTTACGGAAATTATAAAACGCGTCAAGTGCGCCCAGGCTGGCAATCCACCCACACTACCCACACAATCCACTAACCACCTGGCATCACTCTTGCATGCTCCACCTTTTCAGCTGTGGCGCAGCTTCCAACCCTGCTTGTTAGCGGCTAAAAAGGCAAATGGCGGTCTTCCAGCAACAAAGGGTGGGAATGGGTATGAGGATGGGGATGGGGATGATGACAAAAACAACAAATAAACAAAACAGACGACTCCCAACCAACCCCCAAAATGCAGCTCCTTCAATCCTCTAGTCCTCCAGCCTTCCTCCAATCTTTATGATGATGATGATGATGATGATGGCCCAGTCAATGCAAGAAAATGTCATGAATGCGATTTGTTGTGGCCTCAGAGGTAATGGGCAGACCGGGAGACGGAAGACGGGAGACGTGAGATTGGAACTTGAATGCATGTGAATGACTACCACTCTGTGTAGGGTGGGGGGTGTGGGGTGTGGATGTGGGCGACTAAGATGGCTGACTTTGCCTGCAGTGACGGCACTCAGCATTCGGCACTCAGCACTCGGCAAATCCTACTTGAGAGCGGCAATGCAGCGCCATGCAATTTTTACAAGCTTCAATACCTAGATGAAGCAGCAGAGGCAAAGTACCCAGGCCATCACTCCTTGCTCCTTACAGTGACATGCTAACAGATTAAAACATGCCGAAACATAATGTTTAATGTTTGGGCTAAAATCGAAATTGTCAGAGGGATTAGGTAATTAATCTCCCGATTTATAGAGCGCTATTGTTTCAAGCAATCTCATAATATTAATTTTCATCTACAAGTCTGGATTTGCAATTGCCCATTACATCACAGAGATATGAGACCAATTTCTGTTCCATCTATCATATTTTGCCACTTTTTTTCAATCAGAAGAGCACAGTATGCTTGGCTTGCTCCTCCTTCTATCCACTTACCCCATGCTCTTTGCTTGTGTTTGACTTGCATTTAGCGCAGATGACGATGTGAATGATGACGACGACGACGACGAGAACGATAAAGCCTTTTTGTTCACCACCCTACCACCCATGGACCATTTCATCATATTTGCAGATTGGCTGCTTTGGCTGCCGCACTAAAAGGGGGCTTGAAGGAGGCGATGGATGAAGAGGATATTGTTGGGGATGTTGTATATCTGTGGCATTGCATGCAAATGCCATGTTGATTTGATTTTGCCAATAAAGTAAGCTGTCACAGTCAGCACTTTTGCAGAAGCAGAGACCAGAGTCTGAGTCTGACTCTGAGTCAGAATCGGAATCAGAATCACAATCACAACCTTAACCAAAAGCAGAAACCATGTCTGCCATTTACTTTTGTTATCCTACCCAAGGACCAGAAACGGAGCCACAGTCAGGATGAGGACCAGGACCAGCAGCAGCAACAGCAACAGCAATAGTAGTATCAAGGGCAGTAGCCATTGTTGACTTTAGGCTCGTTCCATCCGATTCTCGTGTCGTTGCGGCTGATTATGGCGCAATTTTCTAAGTGCTGCGGCCAGAAAAGCCAAATGAAAAAAAGAAAAAAAATAAAACAGAAAGGAAAATTCAAATCTCTTCTCGAATGAAAAGCGACGAATAAGCATACAGTACACGCTGGCAATCCAATGTTGCCCCATTCCAATCCCATCCTCGATATTATTGTGCTATTTGAGTGTCACTAATTGGGCGTTGGCAAAAGTTCCAAATAGTTTACTTTGCCTGCTTGGACATCAACTCAACTTGCAGCTCATTAGGAGACATTGTGCAAGTCCTCCTTCCTAGTCGTCCTCGGCCTCTTCCTTTACATTGTCCTTACCACATTTTCCCAGCAATCTGCTGCCCAAACAAGCCGGCGGCTCCGAACCCTTCACATCCCCATCATTGAATGTTGCATCGCAAATAGAGGCTCCGGCAATTATGAGTTGGAGAGGTGCAGTCAACTTGGGATCGCAGAAGGCAAAACACTCGAATTAAGAGCCAAGCAAAAAAGACTCAATGCTATTTAAAATGGAATTATCCCAAAGATTGCAAATTTTGTATTCTAATCTTTCAAATTCGTGGCTAAACAAAAGGGACTCTATTTATCCATCGTCACCAATCTAGGAATACGAATAATTTGGTAGTAATTCTCAACTAGTTGTAGCGTTGAAGATGTAGCCTTTGCGATTATTGAATATTTTAACAGATTTTGCGGAATTTGTCTAGTATTCTGAATATTGTTCGAAGCAAATCAAATGACAAAAATATTCGAAGCTGAGTACGAAAAGAGATCTGAATTATTATTCAGTTCGCATAGAATGATATTTTCTTGGCAATTTAATGAGGTCTTTAACCTCATATATGTTGTGGGATGTTTTTGCATACACCTTAACTCCTTAACAAAGGGTATTTTTATGATTCCAGGTAACATTTTGGATGGTTGGTAGATGAAGTTGGCCTATTGGTGGCCCTCAAGGTCTAGAATTCGTGGGAAATGGACTAGGGGAATGTTGTTTGTGTACAGAAAACTTTCACTTGAATTAACAACAAACGTACACACACTGCCACACACACGCGTATGCGTGTAGAGAGAAAGGGAGAGAGGTTGGCGGATGATGGAGTGTGAGAACAATTAAGGCATATTAATGCAAAATTCCAGGACACCCACAACAGAAATGGCAACAGGATGCGGCCAGGTAAATGCGTTGAATTATTTATAAAAGACTCTTTTAAAATTTGTCTTAAGCACCGGAAATACAAATACGAGAAAGCACACATATGTAGATGTACATATATATATTTCATATATTTACACATATACATACGTACATATATAGAAACATAAATATATGTATTGTATATATTCCTATACACGAGGATTGTTTCAAAAGTCGTGTAAGTGCATGTATGCTTCCAACTTAAAAGGAAATTACTTTTTTTCTATGTTTCGTTTACTGACTTTTGAAGAGCACCTCGTACATATCTATGCGATATATGTATATGTTTGATGACCTGGCCAAGTAAAACACATACAATATGTATGAGATGCGGACGTATGGCCTAAGTGGCAAGTGAACATCAAAGTACAGTCATTTCGGTAGATTTTAGTGCCCAGCAGATACAAATGTATCTTTTGGGCAGCTTTCTTTGGAATGTCACTTGCATGTTTGTACAGAGCAAAGACCCTTCTCACTCTCAAAACCCACCCAGCTCTTCTCAGCCGCCACCGCCACCGAAACCGCCCCCCACTTCCATTCAATCATCAACTAATTGCGAAGCGAAATCCCAAAAATCCAACACAAACCCAAAACTGAAAGGAAAACCCAAATAAAATATCAAACCCAAAAATCTCGATCCCAACGGACATGAATGCGCGTTGTGTAAATGTAAATTAAACGTCTCATTTCCGTTATGGGCCCAACACCCAACACCGAAGGCCCATGACCATGCCCAAGCCCATGCCCCTGTCAAGAAGCGGGACCCGGACCCGGACCCGGACCTCGACTTTGAGTTTAGTTCAGTGTTGAGTCGAGTCGAGTAAGAGTCGAGTGGTTGGCAAACAACCACCGAAAAATCAGGCATTGCCCCGCCAGTCGTGTTGTCGTCAACCATTCGTCACCAGGCGGCATATTAAAAGAAGGAAGGAAGGAGGAGCAGAAGCGGCAACAGCAGGAGAAGGTCCTTTTCTGTGCTATGCTGTGCTGTGCTGTGTGTGCTGTGTGTGCTGTGTTGTTGTCGTCGTTTCAATATTCTTATTGTTGGCGTCGCCCAGCGAACGAAACATTGCCACCGCCTCCGGATGTCAGTTATTAAATTGAAGAATTTGCACCCCGCACTTTGCATTTCTCTCCCGCGCTCTCTCTCTCTCACTCTGTCTCTCTCTCTATTTTTCTCTCTCTCTTTCTCTCTCTGTCTCTGTCGCCATGGCTATCCATCTTTCCCATCTCCTTCTCCTTCTCTTTGGGTCTATGTGTTTCTCATTGAGGGTTTCTGTGTGTGGGTGCGTTGAGTGGTGCTTGCTTTATTCTGCGTGAATTTTTGCTCTCTAATTAGAACGCCTTTCATATTTATGCTTTATATTCTATATGTAAAAATATATACATTGACGAATATGTATATATATATCTATGTGTGTGTGTGTGTGTGTGTGTGTGTGTGTGTGTGCACCAAGTACACAATTACATGCATAACTTGCAAGGGTAGATAATGGGGCATCTTCTGATTATGCTTTGTAATATTCTTATAGTCTAATTCCATCAGTTGAGTAGTTATGCCAAGTACTCGTCTGATCCTAAAGATAATCCTCTGTCCATGCTCATGTTCAAGCACAATTCGATATATCCGGTATTAGGATTATCATTCAGAATGAAAGTTCTGAAAGCTTATGCCGAAAAGTAGGCAATACATTACATCAAGGAGCGGGAAAAGTGCGTTTCGTTTACATTTTGGTAAATTAAAAATGTTTCCTGTCTTCAAAGATCTCTTTGTTTAGTATAGTAAATGTGTGAAATTTATTTTGAACATAGACGGGAATGCTTCATAAAGGTTTTTTCCTGTAATATGCAACTTGTTGCAATCTCACCTTCTTCATGGTGGAGCACTCGACTCAACTGTTTCCATATGTTTCTTCCATTCTATTTCCAGTCCTTTCTACTCCTCTTATCTCCATGCCTCCTTTTTGGAATTAGCAGTCATCGTTGTGTCATTTCTCAAGATATCTCGTCGCTTGGTTGTTGCTCTTACTCTTCTCCTCGTCGTCCTCGTCATCCTCTTTCTTCTCTGCGTTCGCCATGCAAAAGTGAGCGATTTTAATTAACTGCCAGAGTTGGGTCCCACTCGCACTCACTGTCGCACTCCCATTGCCATTTCCAGACCCAGTTTCAATCTCTGCATCAGTGCTCATGTCTCGCAAAAACAAAACACAAAACAAAGCAACATAGAATAAAAAAAGAGAAGGAACTCTCTGCAAGTGCTTTTTGGGCGTTTTGTCAAAGCCCTGGGCATGGGGCCTGCACATTGTTGGCTGCCTTTGTTTGGTGTTTGTTCAAAAGATTGTTTTGTTGTAAGGAAAAAAAATAAGTAACTGCAAAACAACAAAAAATTGCCGCCATTTTGCAAGTGCATAAAGAGAAGTCAACCAAGGGGGGAGTTGGGCTGATGTGGGAGGTTAGCAATGGGCGCTTCCAGGCGTGAACATGGCACCGAGTCCTTAACAGCAATTTGATCGAAAAATGTTGTCCCTGAGCCACCCTTACAAAGCCCAAACACGTGGCCATCAATGGAAATCAAAGACGAACCTAACATGAAAGATTAATTCGAATATGTTGAAAATGCAAAAGCGGAATGCATTGTGCCTCTTAAAATTGTCGCCTTCCAGACCGACTCTACTCGTCTATTTAATTATTTTTATTGTGGATGTTTATATTCTCAGAATTCTCAGATAAAGAAAATAAATCGAAATATATACGTAGTTTTCAAAGCATAATGAGTAAAATAAATACAGAAGGCAAACTTTATTACACTTCATATATGTACCTATGGACATTAGGGTATTCAGTGGTTTACTTACAAGAGTCTGCCTTTTATTGATTAACATCGACAGACATTATCAGATCCTGAAAAGTCCTGCAGAAAGTTGCTGAGAAAATAGAACTTGTCCGCTATAAAATCAATCAACAATATCTGGCGAGTCCTTTCATTGATCAGTATGGTAGTGTTATCAAAAACTTAAAGTCCTTGAAAAGGACATCCCGATAGTCCTGCGGAGAGCTGATATATAGACCTTTTACCCCCTATTTATTTTTCAAAGTGTTATATAACATAATATATAATACAACACAAATATAATTTTTCGCAATAAACAATGTATTTTCCGTTAATATAGAGTTTATATTTGTATTTTAAAATATTTTAAAAGATTCTCAATCAATTTTAACAAAATATAAAACGCGTGCATTATAGAAATATGTACATATCTAATGATCAAAGACTTATAGGAAAATATAAAATGTAATAGGAACTAACATAAGTTGTCGCGCAGACTTCAGGCCAACTACTTCTTTTTGGCACGAATAAGTTGGCTATTTTTAGTTCGCTTTTCATCAAACTTGGTCGTGATGGGTGTGGTAAGAAGGCTCCAGCTGTAATAGTCTACGAGATCTCAGGACAGATAAATGGATACGGCTAAATCCTGGCCCTAGATGAGGGAATTTTCCTTTACCCCCCTTTCCGTTGAGATTCAAAAATTTCTTGTTTTTGAACACTTTTTACATACACTTTTGGTTAATCTGTTACTTGGCTGTATTTTGTTAAATTTCTAATCAGTTTCATCTTGGAAATGTAAAGAAATTAAATTTAGTTTCTAATTTTCAAAAATCTCAAAATAGAACACTCTCCAAGAAGAGACTCCTAAAATATATAAAAATCAGCCAAAAACTGTCTGAATTAGTAAGGGGTTTGAGCTTTTCGGTTTAAGATTCATTCTTCTAAACATTTTCCAATACCCCTGAAGTTTCACTTTTAAGATGGTGAAAGTTCCGTAGAATTTGCTAGTCCGGCACTGCTTCTGTGGGTCTGGTGAAATTTCAACATCCAAGAACAAAGCCAATTTTTTTTTATACCTGAAATTGCATAGAATCTTAATTTAGTTACTTGTAGGACGACTGTGTAATTTTGTTTGCATAAAATTAATTAAAGCGATTACAAAACTGTTGCTTCAAATTTAAGCGGAAACCTCACCAACATTGAGGATGAAAGTTTGTAGGATTTGCGAAATATTCTTATCATACAACTAACAATTTAAATTTAAGCCCTTTCTCTGGCACGTAGCTGACGATCTACTTTTTGATTTCATATTTCACTCCAGACTCGCTGACTCTTGACATGATTGTTCGGTTTTTTATTAGGCACTCAGTTGATGGCTTTTCATACTTTCTCAATGGAATGCTCATTAATGAAGCTTTCCACTGGATACAAGGATTGTTGGTAAGTGCCAATCAATATCTGGTAATGCCAAGTGCAAATCCAAATCCGCAACTAATCTTTCGTTAAACATTTCCCTAAATGCCAGCCTCCAAAGTTCACAAATTAAACTGCAAATCAATGAGGATATTAACGCCACATAATACTCATCAGCATCCTTTCGCTTCGTTGCTGAAAACAATGTCGAAAAAAACGGAGAAAATTAAACTAGGAGAAAGTTAAACATATACAGCATTCACATGCCATTGAGCTGGGAGTCGACGGGACTAATTAACAGGCATACATTATGCTCAAGTGCATTACAGGAGAAGGCCATCCATCATATGTTGGATGCAGTTGCCATTACCGCAAAAACTGGCCATGCGAGTTCAGAGAGAGTAACAGAAATCGACACTTGAGTTGAGTCGAGTTGAGTTCAGAGTTGAGAGGGAAGTTGGATGGGGGCTTGGGTTAGAATATTCATTTCATTAAAAGTCAAAAAGGCGACGCTTTATGTTTTGCTCTCGCATATGGGTCTACATACTCCTACTTACCTTCCACCTATAGGCAGCTGTGGGCTGCTGCCAGTTGCCAGTTGCCAGTTGCCAGTTGCCAGTTGCCAGTTGGCAGTTGCTGTGTTGGCTACACGTGTCATGCTTATTTTTTCTGGTCGTCCTTATTTCTTTTTTGCCAGAGTTGCCAAAGTCCTCGCCGTAGTCGAGTCGTCGTCGCAGTCGTCGGCATCATAATGGCGGCTTCGCCTGGCACTTCACTTTAGTGTTTTGTTGTTGTTTTGTTGCCCTTGTTTTTATTAATATATAATTCTCTCTCTCTCTCCGTCTCTGTCTGTCTGTTTCGGTTTCTCTTTCTCTCTCACTCTCTCTCTCTCTCTCTCTCTGTCTCTCTCTCTCTCTTTCTGTCCATGGATGCGGGCCAGATTTCAACCCTGAAAGCTTCCCATATATTGTATGCTGGCAACCCGGATGGGCACATGGGCGCGCATGGTGATGCCTTATGGTGATGGTGATGGCGATGGTGATGGTGATGGTAGATGCGAATACGTACCCGGCGACACAACGAACGTGTTATTTACCAAACACTCGAGAACGCGGCACATAACACATAGTCAGGACCCAGAGTCATGCCACACACACATACACACACACACACACTTTTAGAAATACACAGACATTCTTTTATATATTCAGATGTAGGTATGTACAGTGAGAGGAGAGAGCATGGGTACTTGGCAGTTCAACTGTATTGTGAGACAGCCAACTTTCCGTCCGACAGTCCGTCCGTCGTCAGTTGTTGGTCCAACACGCGCCCTGGCACCCAATTGTATGGCACAGTGGAGCAAACCACCATTAAATATGTAGATAATGTTAATGAAATCTTTCCTCTGTTTCTTACTCAGATATCTCTTATCAATATTCAAGGGGAATGCTAATTTCTGCCAGTTCTTCGCATCACCATCAACTTGCCATTGAGCAATAAACTTAAGAACTGGGTACATCTCTACTTGATATATAATCGTATTATATATCAAACTCGTTTAGTATATCACAATATTTAGTATGAAATGATGTTAAAGAGTGAATAAAATAGTTAAAGGGATAATTACTATTTTATTGACTCTTTAACATCATTTCATCTCATCTCCCTCATTCTCATTTTCTGTCTTATTAACTATATCATTTAGGCGAATCAAGAGCTGTAAAATGGAGAAATATTGCCCCCTAGAGTATGCAAGAATCAATGAAAAAATTCGCAAAAAAATTTGTATGCCGTTTGTTCGAAAATATAATCCTTAAAGCAAATATTATTTCAAGTTACAAGGCATTCCAAAAGTTAACAATTTTTAAAGACAATAAATACCTACTTTTTTTGTCAATTGCATAGTTTAAGGAGCAAGAATGTCCCATGTCCGTCTGTTTTTTCTTACTCACTATTTCGGTATGTTTGTTCTTATTCCTATACAATAGTATTTTATATACCATCTTAGGCACTATTCCAATCACTATCTACTTGTTTATCTCATATTTCATAACCAAAATCCTTCCTTATTTCATTTCATATCTCATTTTCTATTTTACATTATATTACTATATTATTATCTATCTTATTTACTAGATCATCATCTGTTTCATTCCTTATTTCATTTACTATCTTATTCAGTCATATACTTGTTCATTTATCATCTCATGAAAGGATTACTTAACTAGAGCAAAATTACCTTTTGAACCTAAATTGACACAAAGTCCTATTGAAATCTGACTTTACCTAAATTTTGAAGTATGATTTTTACCGAAGTTTTGCCCCACTGTGTTTATGTCAAGCTGCTGGTGATGCTGGGTCCGTCCGGGTGTGATTAGCCAACGCTTCATGGCAAGAGCATTAAAAAAAGGAAATTTGTAATGAATACAACAACGAAATGCGAATAAAAGGCAGCTAAGGTAAATGTCGAGAACGGCAGAGGCAGCAAAAAGTAAAGCACAAAAAGTTTCGTTTTTTGTTTTTTTGTTTTGCATTCCATCCCCACCACTCAGCCCCTCTGTTTACCCCCTTGTTCTTGTTAGCAGACGGGCAACAACAAAGGTGTGTGTGTGTGTGTGTGTGTGTGTGTGTGTGTGTGGGAGAGAAAAAGAGAGGGACAGAGAGAAAGGGAGTGAGAGTGTGAGGGGGGGAGGAGAGAGTGAGAGATAAAAAACAGACGGAGATACATACATAGCAGGGTGAGGTGGTGGGCAGAAGGGGGGAACACATGTGCCATGTTGGACAAGAGCGAGGGCAAAGTTCTTTTTTTCTTTTTTCCATTTTGCTTTTCCTTTTTCCTTTTCATTTGCCTTAACAACTACTCGTCCTGATGCTGCTCATCATTTTGCCATGGGGGCAAACAATTTGGCGAGTGCTCAGCGCCAACTATGTCGCCAACATCAGCAAAGAGACACCGAGAAAGGGGGAGAGAGATAGATAGGAAGAGAGAGAGAGAAGGCATGGTGGGAGGGCAAAGGGACCTGCTCCACTCTGGTCTTGGTCCTGGTCTGCTCTTGTTGGCCATACATACACACACAGAATTTGTGCTGAAATGTCACCTCGGCCCATCCCATTCAGTCTTTCTGTCCTTCATCCCATGTCTCATGCCTTCTGCCTTCTCTTGGCTTCATCTCCATTTTGGATGTGTGCTCCTTGTTTTCCGCTCTTGAAAAATATAAGGGATCTTTTTTGTGTAAATAGATTACAAACGACAAAACATTTTACGTCCTGTGCCTGCTCCCGTTCCCGTTCCCGTTACCAATTCGGCTCCTGCGCCTGTGCCTTTTGCCTTTGTCCTTATGACGGGCGAGTGGGCGAATGTTTGGTACCCAAAACAGATATGAAATTGTAAGAACGAGCACACGGAATAATGGATAAATACTACGCTTAAGTGCAGACTTGACTTATCTCAATAAAACTTTGCCTTCTTACCCATCTAAAAATGTTTTCCGAATTCACAGAATATGATATTCAACTGGCCTACAAGACGGGCTAAAAAGTATTCAATAGACAGTCTCGTTTTTATTTTTTCCAACTGAAAGATACAACTCGTAGCCTCCAATATAGATATATCATCTTAATCAAATCAAAAGAACAGTTTAAATAGGTTAATTTATAGAGTTGAGTGAAGATAACGTACTGTAAATTTGGTCAAGGTAGCTCCAGCTGTTTTAAACTAAAACTAGGAATCCGATTTGGCCGTTATAAATCTGTATTGAACTATTGGCCAATTCTGAACATGCTCTAAAGAATAAGACGAAGATAAGTCGAACCTTGTCTGGGAATCACAAAATGTGATTTAAATTGACTACCTGGAGAAGGACAAAACGTCCACGTTCTCTATAATGCCGACTCAGCAGACCGAGTTAAGAGAGCTTCATGAATGATATAAAAATCGAATACAAATGAATCTATTCGAATTAAATTAAGATTAGTTGGCTATTACTATGCCTAGTTAAAAGTCAATGCTTGGAAATGAGACATTTTTGAGACATTTAGAAACAATAAAGCAAATAATTGGATCAAAAATAATGGCCAAGTGAAACAAGAAATTTGAATGTTCAACATTTCGGTTTTGTAGTGAATATTTAAGCGGGAAAGGTATAATTAAGAAGAAGGATTGGCTTAATTCTCCAATCCATAAAACTGAACTAGGTCTATAATACTAAACTCCCCGATTTTACTATCTTTCGGTGGAAAAAAATACCACAAACAATCAAATATTAGAGTTTCTTTAGTCTTTACTTTAAATACTAAAATCAAAAGTGACATTTCAATGCATTCGAAACATAAAAACTCATTGTCTTACACTCAAACTCATTCAATTCGTTTTTGTTTTGTTCGAATCACCTTTTTAAGTCATTCGAACTAGATTTTCATCAAACTCATTCGTTTCGTTTTAAAATAAATTGGCTAGGTTCTAGGCTATGTTTTTATATACTGAGAATTATTAAATCCTTCAGTTCATTTAAAGGACTGCCCAAATGTTATTCTTAAGGATTATGATGGCGGTTCGAAATATGAATATTTCTGTCTGTAATATGCATATCTGCATAATATTACTTAAATTTTCAAATATAAATTAAAAAAACTAACTGACTAAGAACTAACAGACAACAAACTAAAGACACAGGTTAGTTATCTTTTGAACATATTAGTTTTAGTCATACATTATGTATATTTAGTATACACAGTCCTCGTTAGATAAGTTGTCTCAGTGGCCCAGTCAATTAGGCAACTGAACAACGAGGATCCGGGTTCGAATTCCAGACTGTATGATTATATAGTTTTCGTCTAATATATTAGTAAAATATATGTGGTTAGGTTGATGGTTTACAACTATATGTTATTCTTTCAATAACAATAATAATAATAATTTAGTATATTACTTGTATAGTGTTGATTATTAATCAGTTAATAACCAGTTAATATTAATCAGCTCATAAGAAATCAAATGACAAAGCGAAACTGTTGTGAATATTGTCAATAAGTATTCTTTGTCATCTTTATAACTTTTCTAAGCTGACTAGTAAGTAGCTCGTCTCTTACAAATTGCCGTGATCAACTCCTAACTCACTGCGATTGCAGTGAGAGGCCACCAGCATCCTGGAGGAACCTTCTTAATATAAGATTTGAAATAGGAAAATCACAAACAAATTAATTAAATGGTTTGTTGTTTGAGTCATCCATTCGATTGCAGGGTATCGTTTCAGAAACTCAAACACCCACGCACACACACACACACACACACACACACACACAACAGTGCACAGTGCATGTTGTTCTGATAAATCCCGTCAAAGCTTCAGTCATACATTGGTCTTTGGGGTGCAACAACAAGGCGAAAAGTGTTTACTTCCTTGAGGCCTATTGAGGACTTCTCTTTCGTGGCTGGAGTAGTGTACAGGGTGCCGGGTGTCGGATGCAGGGTTGTTGTAGTTGTTGTTGCTGTCGTTACTTGTTGAAAGAGGAAAAAGAAAAAAGGAGTAGAAGTGGAGGATGCTGCTGTCCTGTATGCTGTGTTGTGAGGGTTGCAAATCGAAACTTGCTAACGTCAGCTTAGCGCTTTTTGTTGTTCCCTTCTTATTTTGCCCATTGCCCGTTTATTGAAAAAGGACTCTCCACCCAACTCTCCTGCATATCGATTTCAAGAGCCGTTGCCGCTGTCGTCGACGTTAACAACATCTCATCGCATTCGTTGACGTCGTCGTCGTCGTCGTCGTCGTCGTCATCATCATCATTATCCTCGAATGTTTTCATTATTTTTCCACTTGGCTCAACTCCTTGTCTGTTTGAATGCCGTCAATGGCCGTGGAGAGTCAGTCGAGGGGTGGTGAGGGTGGTGTAGTGGGGTGTGGTGTGGTTGCTGCTTGGTGGTTGGTTTTGTTGGTCTGGGTCACCATTTTGATCTAACTCCTGGGAATTCGACAGAAGTAAAACGTGGTTGTAGTGTAATCTCTCGCCCATATCCATGACACATAAGTCCTTGGCGTGGCACATGTGCCAGCATTTGATTAAAAGCGCCTGCGAAATTAATTTCATGCCCGGCATTCAGGCAGGGTGGCACAAGGGTGGTGGATGTTTGGATGGAGGCGTTTGAAATTGTCGTTGTCACCCTCCCACTTGAGCCCTAAATGGATGCCTTTGTTATGCGTGGAGGGTGAATTAATTAGGGCGACAGTCCCGTTCCCCTCCCCACTCCCCCTAGTTTGCTCTATGCTGAGTTTCTCGTCACAAGATGTCAGCCATTTTGGCATTTGTTGGGCTTTAGCCCTCAAGTGGTCGAGAAAATGTGGGAGGAAATTTCATTTGTAGCAGCATTTTATTACCTTTCATTCACCGACAAAACACTCACTTCTCATCTCCCACTCACCCACACTGCCATTCTATTAAAGTGGACCGAACTCTCGTAATTAAAAAATAAAACGAAAAAAAAAACAACTTCCCAGAATAATGGAATAAGTACAGACCGTACATACATATATATTTATATGAATTTGTATAGGAAAATAGGTGACCCCGACGCCGACATCGTCACATCGAACTGAAGCACTTGGAGTACATATTTTTTTTCTTAGGTATATATGTATTTTAATTAATGACCAAGTCTAAAAAGGAACTGTGGAAAAAGAAGGATGAGTACTTCACTGGATTCTTGGCTCCGGTCCATTCCCGAATTGTCCTTTGATTCCGCCAAACCCCTTAGCAATTCTACCTTAAACCTCACCTACACCACGAAGGAATGCATACTTATTCTCATTCTCATTAGAGTTTTTTGGTGGTGCTCATAATTTCAATTCGAGTGGCACTTTCTGTGGCTGCAACTGCAGCAGCCAGGAGCAGCTGGAGCAGCTGGAGCAGGCGAAGCAGAAGTTCGAGATGGAGCTGAAGCACAACCCGTCACCCGTCATTTATCCTCCAACTTGCCAATGGCAGCCCACTTGTACCCAGTGCGGGCTTCATTTATGCCAATTTTTCAAACTAATTGGTCCTGTTGACATATTTTTTACAAATTGTTTTTCCTTATTTTTTTTTCTCTCTTTTCTTTTTTTTAATTTTATTCAACTAAAGTTCTCCCCCCACACGCGACTCAACAGCGATGCAGAAACATGGCGACATTTGCATGGTAATTGCCATTGGCTTTTTGAGTTGGGTGGCGATGGGACCGTCCTACTCCTCCTCAACCTCCACCACCGTCTCCACCTCCACCTCCATCTTCATTTCCTTCTCCATCAATGGCCGGATGCACCCAAACAACTAAAAGCACTTAGCAATGAAATTAGTGCACATTGGTGTGCTCGGCTTTTTATGGCACGGTCGGTGATGGCGATGAGAATAGGAGGAGACTTCTTGTCAAGAAAATATGAAAGGAAGCCAGCAATTATAAAATGAAAAATTAAATATTCATCATTAAATCATTAATTTCTACATATACATTCGTTTGCCCATTGTAATTATGTTACAAATATTCAAAAATATAAATTTCTGATTAGATAAGTAAACCTACAAGGTCTTAGTTATTATAGAGTTAAATGTAAATGCTATTTGTCATCTTAGAAGGGCTTCAGTTAATTTCACGACGACTTAAGTGAAAATTCATTTTCCATTAACCCAATTTTCTATTAAAACTTATCGGTTGGTTAAATTTATTTCTTCGCGATTCGGAAAACTACATATAAACCCAGAAAGACATGATTTTGGCGATGTTCTAATCAAGAAAGCAGCATTATAAAAATAATGAAATACAGTGAAGCCTCTGTAAACAAATGAAAATTCCGACTATACGTTATTGAGCTGTCTAGTGTGACCATTTTGCCTGTTAAAAAAAAAAAAAAAATTCTTTCAATCGTTAGTTTTCCATTTCGGACATCTTCCGACCAAAAGATATTCAGTTCCTTAAAAAGTGTTTAAAGTTATTAAAAGTTAAACTTAAAATATGTAACTAAATATATTATTCTCAATTCTTTATTTATATCTGAAGACTACAAAAAAAAAATTAGAAAAGGATAAATTTTGAAAATAATTATATAAAGTCATTCTTAAATTATTTAAATATCAAAAACAAAATTTCATCTTTGTTTTATATATTCCTATGATACAGATATTATAACATTGGTCAGATAATTGTAACGGTATATTAGCTGTGAAATGGGGCGACTTTTGCTTCTTAAAGTTTTTACAATTACGATTTTTCGTATGCTTCGTAATTTAAAATTGTCTATAAACAATATTTGCTTCAAAGTCAATTTTATTCCATAAGGCATTCGAAAATTTCTTTATATGTTTCAACGAACAAATCCTTGGACTGCCTTTTGCATTGTTTAGGGAGCAAATTTTCTAGATCCACCTATGTGAGTAATATGTATATATATTCCTGAAGTCTAAAGCAATCTGACGCCCCTAATTCAAGATGAAACGTCTCATTACCACAGATATAAAGGTTAAATATTAGTCAGATCGGACCAGCATTTTTTAATACGTTTTTTACAGAATTCTTTACTCGTTTGATTTCGCTATAATCAGGAACTGTCTCAGTGTGGAATGTGTGAATTTTGAGGCGATTAAATATTTCACTGGGAAAATATTAAGAAAACCCAGCTTATATAGAGAACGGCTGACTGCAAAACAGGGGCCACGAACCCCAAAGTCCGGCCCTGGCGAAAATTTCTTACCGCTAAATTTGAATGTTAAATCACTTAATATTTTACACGACCTACATCTTAATGTGCAAAAGACACAACTGAGAAGCGACTTTAAAACCAAACCCAGCCAACTGACTAATATATATTCACCTCAATATGATTGTATTAAATAAGGTATGTACCTTATTTGTAAACTGTACGAGATATGTTTGCAACCATCCATTACGAGGGTCATAACCCACAAGAAAATCAGCTCCATTAAAGAAAAATCGTCTTCGGTTATTTTCATTAAAGAAAAGCCAGCCATTTGACACATTGATCTGCAAATGTCAGGAGACAAATATGTAATGTAATCCAGTATTGATGGTATACTTGAATATTATTAAAGTAGTGTGTCGAGAATCTAGGAAATTTAGCAAATGATTTTTCATTTTTGTTGTTTTGTTTTGTTTTGCTTGGGCTTTTGCATAAAAGAAAAAGGAAAAATCTGAATTGGAACCTGCGGCAATGTGGTGGAGTTGCAATCAGCTTTCAAATATTCCACACAATGCCCAAAAAGTAAACAATACGCGATATTTTTGTGCAACACACAGTATTGTGGGCCGTGCGGGCCACAAAACGAATCACCGTGTATGCCTCGGTGCCTGCCCAATCAATTTTTGATGGACGTGCGAAATTTATGGTGAAAAATATTTGGCTATGCACAATGAACTTCGGGGCCAATGGAAATGAAAATGTGGGAAGTGGGCTCCATCGAAGCGATGCAACCAAGGCGACCAATGCGGCTTGCCAATCTGTGTGCTTATCAATGGCATATTCCCGCCCTCCTCCAACCCCCCACTGTCAACTTTATTCGCTACTCTGCCAATCGGCTAATACCGGGCACACATACCACATTGTTATGAACAGAGGTGTAAGGCTTACACTCTTATTCCGCAATTAGTTCATTCATCTTCATCTAAATTAAAAATTTTGAAACATATTTCGTAAAACGAACAATTTGAGAGGGGTAACTGCGTATTACAAAATGCTCCTACATGCTTACATGTCTTCAGGTAAGAGTATTAATTGTGTCTGAGTGAAAATTTTGAATGCTATGCCAAAACACCTTTTCGTTCACTTGTTGTTTAGCGCTCTATGGAGCGTTTTAAAGTGCTTCCAGGCAATTTGGCGATGAACAATCATCATCACCGAACGAAAATATACAAAAACATAAAATATTTAAAAAGTGTTCGAAAAATAGCCCCAACTTCTGCCACCCACCTGCCTTTTACCCGGCGTCCGCATAGCATTCCACGAAGTTGGTGTTGCTGCCGCTTCGTTACCTTTAGCTGGCGCGCATTTGATTTGATTTATTTTGAATTTGCATTTTTGGCGCCCCAAAACGACCCGTCGCTTTCCTCTCTCTCTCCCTCACATCCATCTCGCTCATGCATCCCGTTTGGAGCCATTGCATTGCGCCATGCGCTTGCATTTTTAAACATGTTGCATACTTTTGGGCACTCGGGGGCCCTCCATGCATACATACGTGAGTGAAACGAATTCGGGATTAGAATTTAAATGGGCATTTTGATTAGATTTATGCTTGAACTGATTGGTAAAAAAAAACACCAAACAAACAAGCGAATTCAGAGTATTCAACATTGAGTTGATATTCCTATCTGCCATACACTGAATATCTTGTTAAGCAGTTGCAGCAAGTTTATTCTGATCTGGATATGCTGGTGCTTACTCACTTTTTGATATTAAAATTGATTGAATATTTTGGTTTCTGTCCCCCCTTTTCAATTGATTTGCCAAGTTATTTTCTTTCAGTTAGTGCCATTTAAAGTCGTTAATTAACCAACCAACTGTCCATCCTTCCATCTATGTATCTGTCTATCCGTCTATCCATCCAAGTGCTATCAAGCATGAAAATCTACAATTATTTAAGCCATACAAGGACAGCCTGAAACGTTTTTATCACTTCCCAATCAAATGGACTCCGGCAAATAGCATTCGAGCGACAGTTTAACTAAAACTCACTAAACAGAAAACATCGAGAAACAAACTGCAAATCAAAAACAAAAAAAGGAGCAAAATATACATGCATGCATATATATGTATGTAGAAAAACTAAAACTGCATACCTATGAAATAGATATATAAACAAGTTTATAAAATATTTGCACAGCTTTTGGGGTTTTGAAACTAGCATTGAAGGGGCAAGGTGCAAGGGGTCTGGGGATGGGGGGAAGCTTATGGAGGTGGTCTTCCATATTGCATGCAGTTTGGAATTGGTTATTCGAATTGCATTGAATTGGATTTGAAGCTAAAATATTAAAGAACATTTCGTTTGAGATCTGACAAAAGTTATTTACTTTGTACTTAGACACTTTGAATCAAATGAATGACCAAACCTAATAATGAGTACGTGTATTTATTCTGCGCGTTTTCACTTTCACAGGATTGAATCTTTTACCTGGCCTAACAACAAAAAGTGAGCTAGTGAGATATATATGAAGGTACATATACATGGAATGAGATTTCCAGTTCGTTGGGCTCCTGAAAAATTGCGCAATCAGGCGCAAATAACAAAAACAGAAAATGAAATGAAATAAATCTGAGTTACCCCGCAGCCCGCAACCCTGAACCATGACCACGGCTTGTCTGCTCTTAGATCATATCAAGCTGCCCCCTAGGGGCAGGCACATCAAACTGATAAAAGTATTTCAATTAGTGTCAGGAAATGGGCTCATCTTCGTCTGTTTTGCTCCTTCACTTCAATGTATGTATGTATGCTCGAATGATGAAAATGAAATCTTTTGAATAATTTGCAAGTCTCGCGCGGACCTGCAAAATGTGCCCAGTGTATGAACATATGTATGTACCACTCTACATATACACATACATATGTATGTGTGTACATATAAGTATATATGTATAGATACTGTTTGTATGTCTGTAAAATAAATAAATGTGGGATGTGTCTCTCGCTCGAATGCCTTATTTTCACCCCCGGGGCGACAACGCCAACGCCAAAGCCAAAACAACATCATCAATAGCAGCAACAACAACAACAACAATGGCTGCCACTCCTGCTGTAGCTTCCTTTGCCACATCCACATCCAGCCGACGACGGTTGACACGAGACCAAGCTGGAATTCCAGCAAAAAAAAAAAAAAAAAAACAACAACAAAGCCAACAGAAAAAAAAAGCTCGAGAAATAAAAAACAAGAAAGAACACAAGAAACCCCTGGACTCTATGTGCTCACTAGGGTGTTCCTAATGTTTCGGTAGATAAACATCTTACACTTAAATTTCTTAGCCATCAACCGAAGTACGCAGTCGTTTGCCTAATCGATAATCGTGGTTTAAAGAAATTGTCATTAATGTTAGTCTAAACATTAATGACAACTTGTTCTATTATATAAGATAGAATACAGTACATATATCAGAACAGATTCAGCCATATAATTTAATGCTTTCAATTCTAAGACGAAGGAATAGTCAAATATTTTTTTTTAAGGATTTATAATACTTTATGTCGATTGATTCGCATTGAAATTGCAGTTTCTTAATTAATTTTCGAATCCCAAAACGATTTAAGAATAAAGTTGTCTTACGGTAAAAGAGGATTCCAAGTCGAAAACAGCAAAATAAAATTGAAATTTTTACCTGTGTTGTTTTATCACGGAGTAACCCTAGTAAATGTAATATCTTTGTTGACAATTTTTATTAAGTCAATTTTGAATGTGAAAAATTTTGACTATCCAAAGGGATTCTTATCTTAAATTGATTCAAAAAATTACTGTACTTCTTCAATACTGTGAAAATATGTTATATTTGATCTAATTAGATCTATAGATTGATTAGTGAAATGATTTCATCTTTTAACCATTAGCATTGCAAATCGATCAAGTTAATTATACAAAAAAAATCGACTTTCTTTTTAAATTTTTTTGTCATGATATTTTTAGGTATTTTAAGATTGAAATGTTTATGATAATAGCATATTGATTAGATCGATATAAATACTCTAAACAATGTATGCAAATAAAGTACAGTCTAAAAATGCAAAAATCTCTGCTTCTTCCCTTAAAAATGAAGTAAGTAAGTCGTCTCGCCGACTTGGATATACCATACACCAGTAAAACAAATATTTTAAAGTTATAATAACCAATGCATTATCGTATTTTAAAAAAAATCTGTTTGCATGCTTTTTAGAAGCATATCTTAGTATTTCGCTCACTCAAGCATTCGAGCACCCTAGCGCCCCCACCAGCCAACGGCCAACTCCGGCCATATGGAAAAACGTTCATATGCATAACTTGGCTATTTTTATTCCGATTTTGATCAAATTTGGTATTTTGCTGGATATTAGTATCAAATTTAAGTGTGCTAAATTTGATTGCACAAGGTTGAAAATTACGGGAGATAATCGAGTTTTTCAAATTACGGGGGCGGAAAGAGGCGTGGCAAAATCTTTACACATCAAAAATGTGCGCAATTACTAAGCAAATATTCATACCAAATTTTGTGTCTCTAGCTAGAATAGTTTTTGAGAAAATCGGTTTTATTTAATTTGCGGGGGCGGTAGGGGGCGTGGCAAAATTTTTACAAATACAAAACGTGCGCATTTACTTAGCAAATATACATACCAAATTTTGTGTCTCTAGTTGCTATGGTGTTTGAGAAAATCGGTTTTATATCATTTGCGGGGGCGGTAGGGGGCGTGGCAAACATTTGAAACAAACTCGATAAGCGTACATATGACACGAGTCTACATACCAAATTTGGTGGCTCTAGCTCTTATAGTCTCCGAGATCTAGGCGTTCATACAGACGGACGGACGGACGGACGGACGGACGGACAGACGGACATGGCTAGATCGTCTCGGCTGTTGATGCTGATCAAGAATATATATACTTTATGGGGTCGGAAAAGCTTCCTTCTGCCTGTTACATACATTTTAGCGACTTTAATATACCATTTTCACCCTATGGGTGTATGGTATAAAAAGAAAGAAACTGGCTCAAGCTGCTCACTGTCAGACTTTGGCTAGGCTGAGTGCGAAGGAAATGAATGAGAAGGAAATGGTAATAGGATGGTGGGGATATGTGTGGTGATACGGACACAGGGTGGGCAGAGGGGGACGGTGAAGACAGAAAGGCCCTTTAACTTGGATAGGGCACACGCTGCCATTTTATTAGAAAAACGCCATGTAAAACGACGGCGAAAGCAAATTCACCATTTTGTCACAAAGGCTCACACTCACACACACACACACACACATATACACATGCATGCATGCAGAGACAAGAGCCGCTCTTCTATCAACATCCAGTCAACGGCGCTGCCAAAAGAAAAAAAACAACAACAAAACAGCAATAGTCGTAGTAGTAGATGAAAACGAAGAAGAAGCAAACAACAGAACAAGACCTAGCAGCAGAGGCAGCGACAGCAACAGCGGCAGCGACGGCACCACCACCAGGAGCAGCAGCAGGATATGACAGAAGAGAAAAGGACACGAATGCGGATGAGGACAATTCGGCGGTGGTGACAAATCTAAAAACGTACGTCAACGTTTACGTTGGCAGAGCACAGAGAATGCTCTGCTGAGCATAGCGTAGGGCAGAGCAACCAACACGAAGGCAGCGGCAAAACTCACCACAGCAGTCTCTCTCGCTTGCTCTCTCTCTCGTTCTCTTTGCTAGCGGGTGTTAAAACAACCCCCGCACTCTAACTTCACTCACTCACACGCTGTCAGTCTGAGTTCAAATTTGATCTCTCTCTCTCTCTCTGTCTCTCGCTCTCGTTCTCGCTCTTACCCTTGTATTGACTCGCTCTGTCTGCTTTGCTCCCACTGTTTATGTGTGAGAGCCATGTTGTTGTTGTTTTTGTCGTCTTAGTTGTCCTTAGAATCGGCACTTAGCCAATGCTGACACATGACCACATTTGCTCCGGCCAGGGGTGGGCGGAGGTTGGTGATGTGTCTCTCTGGATTACGAATAGAGGAGAGTGGAATTGTGACAGAGATAGAGACAGACAGAGAGAGAAGGAGAGTGAGAAACGATACACTACTGTGTGTGTGTGTGTACAGATAACATACTTCCGTGCGTTTTATTTCTGTTTTACAATTAAAATTTAAATTCTTTGATAGAGCAAAAAAAAAAAAAACAAAACACAAATGTGTCTTCAACAAGTGGTTAATCAGAAAGTGAGACCTACGATCGGACATTGATCAGCTCAATCGTTTCCAGTTAAATATCTCAAGATCATTTTGACGTCACTTTTGACTCGTTTGAATAGCAACCCCTTTCACAGCCCTGCTTAAGTTCAACCCTCAAAAACGGCAAAAGGAGTTTCGTGGCAAAATAAGGAGGTAGTCTGAGAGTCAGTTAAAAGAAACGTCTTAGTGCGGGTGCTTATTGATAGATGGCGCCAGCTTATAGTTAATTCACAGCTGGCAGATGGCGCCAATGTGGCGCAGGAAAAAAGTTTCCTTTGCCTTTGCGCTACTTATAAGAAAAAGTCTTGACAATCCAACCAATTGAAGCTGTGAAAAAGTTAAAAGTCTTAACCAAGTTGACATGGCTGGGGATATGTGTAGGGGGGAAACGCTAGTAGATGGTGGATTGTTGTTGTTGTTATTGTTCCTGATTGGCGGTGGGGGGGGATTGAGGGTTATGCACTAGTGCATAAAGTTCCCCAACTACATATGTATGTATGTGTTTGCGGGCATAACCGTATGAGTGTGTTTTTGTGTGTGTGTGTGTGTGTGTGTGTGTGAGAGAGCACAACAAACAGCTGCCGGTCATATTTTCCAGTCAACAAGGCAACAACAAACATAACAAGGCACCAAGGCACATACAGAGATCCATCTCCTGCTCTTCCTTCTTGCCCGTCCCCTCTTTCTTCTCTCCGCATGTCCTGCAGAGTTTTGGCCCATCCGGCTACTGGCTTTTAAGCAGAAAATCATACAACCTATATTGAAGCTGGGCAGAAGTACACACACGCACACCTAGGGGATGTGTGTTCCTTGTTGGAGCTGGAACGGGAGTTGGGAGTGACTGTTTATTAGACTGACCCAAAATTGAGCGCAATTCTTGTTAACATCTCATCTCTATGAACCTCACAGTGCACAGGGCAGTTGAAAAAGATATTTGGGTTCACTCTATACACGAGCAACCAAAATGGCCGAATCCCCAACAC
Organism: Drosophila insularis; assembly: GCA_018903935.1. Lineage (NCBI taxonomy): Eukaryota > Metazoa > Arthropoda > Insecta > Diptera > Drosophilidae > Drosophila > Drosophila insularis. Next base: position 1,387,048 of record JAEIFP010000569.1, on the reverse strand, counting down.
ACACACAAACGCACACACACACACACACACACACACACACACACACACTCAAACACACACACATTCTGCAGCTCGTACGTTTTGGGGCTACCCACAATTTTCGCAGGCGACACACACACGTCGTTATATACATATATACATACATATGTGTGTGTGTTTGCGTGTATGTGTCCGGTTCATAGCCAAAAGTTATGGATTCAACTTTTGGCCAATTTAATTTTCTCGCCTGAAACGGCTACACGAGAAACGGCCATAAGCCATTCGGGGTGGAAGAGGGGTGGTCATTTTGGGGTTGCATTGCCGCCCCTTTTATACGTTATCCTGAACGTGAATGTGGAGAATCTGCGAAATGAGAAGGAGTAGGAGAAGGAGGTGCAGGGTTCGGCCCTGCTCGGACCCGCATTTACAGATGATTTAGCTCATGTTTAAGGCCAGGACCAGAGCCAAAGCAGGCTTTCGGTCCACGTCTCCACACTGTGGACACATTGTGCCCCATTAGTTTCCACGCCAACAACAAGAAAGCTGGCAAAATTTGCATGATTTTCCTCGATTGTTTGGTGCAGACAAGGGAATGGTTGCTCGAGGGGAGTGGGACGTAGATGTACATGTCCATGTTCGTGCTCATGTGGGTGGTTCCTGCTGTTGTTTTTGTAATAAGCTATGTTTTATGCACGCACTCGCATCCAGGACACACACAGCACAGCACAGTCGAAACAGAGTAAGAAGGAGAAAGCGAGAGCGAGAGCGAGAGAGAAACAAGCATCTGACTGTGTGACTGACCAACCAGTTTTCCAGTCCATTTAATTTTATACCAAGCCCGCAGAATTTTTCTTCTATTTTCCTTTAGATTCCTTCTCTCTCATTCTCTTTCTCACTGTGTCTATGTGATTTTTCCTTAGCTTTTCCTTTTTGGCGTTTGCTTGATTTTGCACTTTGCCAGTCTTTGTGATGGCTTAATAAAATTAGTTAATGCCCATGTTCAAATGGATAGTGAGAATTGTGTGTGTCGATGAGAAGGGGGGCGTGGCTAATTCGGAGATGGGGGGATTGCATTTTAAATTTGGCTAACAAATTTCATCCCGAACATCGTCTGCTTCTATCAGTTTGGCCCAGATCCGAAATAGAAAAAAAAACCTGACATTTAGAAAATCGACTTTTAGATACATATATCCACTTACACACAAATGTATATGTAGATACTTATGTGGATACTTTTAGGCAAATTGTTTCAATTTTCTAATATTGGAAGGAAAATTGTTATAGTTTAATTTTATGTTTATGTATGTTTGCCGTTGACATATTTAGAGAGAAAAGTCTTATAAGTAAGTAAGAATTTTGAACGATTTTGTTAGTAAATTCAATTTTCAAAATGAAAATGTTCGATTTTCTTCTATATTAATCGGACAATTTGTAACAATTTCTCATTCAATTAATGAGAAACAGAAATCAATGTGCTCGACATATTTTCACATGCTTGATTAAATCGTCACCAAGTTTGAGAAACAGAGACACACAGAGAGAGAGAGAAACGAGAGTTAAGTGTCTCTACTTAAGGACATCCTGAGAAGGACACAAACGTCGCTTTTCACTTTTGAGTGGGTAGTACTCGACGGCAATATAAATACAGGCATAGACACACATACATACATACATACATACATACATACATGTATGTACATATGTATCTATGTGAAGTTCTCCATTCGCAATGATGATGTTTCACACCTGTGGACCTTTACATTGAAGACCTCCAAGAAATGGATGAAGAAACAGAACCAGAACCAGAAAGTGGCACTCATCAAAAGATTATGGCTAAAAAGCGCAAAAGCCCGGACCAAGAGGCAAGCAAAAAGTGTAACACACATGACTCTAGTCCTGTTTTTCCTTCGTCCTTCTGCCTCTGCTCCCACCCCTTGCAACTTCACATTCGACACACATCAAAGCAAGTGCACAAATTAAGCTAAACAAAACCAAACAACACCGAAGCGACCCCAACACACACACACACACACAGACTTACAATGTGTTGGCGGCATTCTTTGAATTGAAATTGAGAGAGCCAAGAGGGGGGATTGGCCAAGAAAGAGAAAAAAACGGCAAGAAATGGCGAAGCTTTCCCTGGCTAAAGTTTTCTCTCAAGTTGCAACCGGAGATGAAGTTGCCCCACTTGAGCGCAACCACTTGGGGAATGCTTGGTTACACATACGCGTATGTGTGTGTGAGTGTGTGAGTGTGCCCGGCAAAACTTCAACTTGAACGTATCAGTACAAATAAAAAAACCAAGAAAAATAGGGGAAAACAAAGGGCTTAGAACAACCATCAGCCGCATCCTAGGAAACATGCGGGCAACACGAAAAAAAGTCTCTTCGAATGTTCCATCAAAAACTATTTAAAATAAGTGAAACAATTATGGGATCGACAAACGGAGCAGGGCTGAATCCAACATTTCCTTAAATATTAACGGTTATTTTCATTTTTGTTTTATAAAATCGGAGTAAGATAGATGAGCGTTTGTCTATACAGCTATCTCAATCTATAATTGAAATGGCATCTATCTTCAACACTCAAACTAGTTGGGAATTCCAACTACAAGAAGCGTGAAAGAATTCGCACTTTACCGATGTTTGTGAATTTCAAACGATGAAAATTTTGAATTGTTTTTTCCAAAATTAAGTAAAAGTCAAAACAAATTGGTAATCTCTATCTGCTTCTTAAAAAACTTGAGGTAAAAACATGATTTTAGAATCGGGGTCGTAGGTTTCATCGGCGACTAAAAGTAAGAAGATAGTAATATTTCTTTAGCTTAATTATATAGTATAGCAAAAACCACTAAACATTTGCTCTATATATTCGATTTTCAGTTTTCTAAATTTTATATATTTTTTTTTTAAATTTTAAGAAAAAAACTATCAGCGAGTTGCTGGAACAAGATTTGGCTTTGATTTGGAAATCGTTTATAGCCTATGATATATACGACGACTTAGATAAAATATAGTTTAGACCATTTTGTTTTCTAAAAATATGAAAATGGCAAATAGACTTGAACTTACTTTACTATGAACTAGTTCTGGACTTTATAGCAACTTTAATTTATTATTTTAGAAAAGAAGATTAAGTTCTATATTTGTCAGAAATATTTTTGAAAAAGTATTGCAAAAATAACAGTTTTTAAAAACCAAAATATATATTATATATGTATAATATTATAGGTTAAAAGATTCGGCTTGCCTTTTATTTTTAAGATGTCGCTCCTTCAATAAATTCAACATTCTTCATCTATGTATATATTATATAAAAAAAAAAACAATTCACTTCTTGACTCATTCATCCAGGAAAAGATATGTACATAGATAGATCGATGTTGAGCAATTGGATTAAAGTGGAAATACGAAATGCTCCGATGTTTAGAAACAAAGTAAGAAAAATGGTTAATCAAAAACTTTTGTCCAAATATTTTTGGTAATCTTCTCAAGACAGAGATAAATATCTCATATTTCTGACGTTTTGCTATATTCTAGTTTTATATAACTGCTTGAAATAAATTTATTGTTCAAAACACTTTTTCTACTCATATTTCCTTAAGCAATTACTCGCTCTTAACTTTTGACATCGAGCTGCTGTTGCTCTTGTTTAATTAATGCAAAAATCTTGTTGACAAACGGCCAGAGGCGAGTTTCATGGCCGGAACTTGAACAATTTCAGGCTATTTAACTTGGCTAGCAACAGGATTGTAAAGAGAGAGAAAAAGAGACGGAAAGAGAGAGGAAGAGAGAGAGTGAGTGGGAGAAGTTTGCCACGCTTAGTTGACAATAGTTTCACAGCAAATTAAGAAAAGGTTGGACCGCCGCAAACAGTTTCTCTCTCGTATGTGTCCTTTCATCCTCACTCCAAACTCCCGAAAATTTGTGGCGACACTTTCTATGCAAATTTCCACACACACACACACTCACACACATATGAATTTCGGTTTCGGTCAGAGCGGGTGGTATGGGTGGATGGTTGTGTAGAGGTTATCAAAAAGTACAGTCACCACTACCGGACGGAAGTACAGTCAGACACATAGATACAGATACATTTGCAGAGATACAGAGCAAGTTTTGTGAGGAGATGGTGGCGATGGAGGTGCAGGTGGAGGGAGGTAGCCAAAACTCTCATAAATCTTCGTTTTACACAATGTTGGCGGGTCAGTTTACAGTTTGCTCCTCTGCCTCTTTCATGAAAAACACACATAAACTTTGGGTTGTGTGTGTGTAGTGTATGCTATCTATATATATGTGTGGGTGTGTGTGAGTAGTGTGTGGGCGGCAGGAAAGTTTTGCGTTTTCCCATTGAACATATTGTCTAAATAAGTACTCGATTGCACCAGCCGCGACGCCGCTGCCGCCACCCAAAACTAGCAAAACTTTTCGGACCAATTGAAATTAATTATGTTGGCGGTGGGCACTTTGGAAATTTATGCGCCATAAGTTCAACCCACAAGTGTGCGGCACAGCTAGAAGCACTTTGGCCCCCTTCCACCAAAGCCAACTCAAATACCCGACTGCCGAAGATGAAGGCAATTTTCATAATAACGTTGACGAATTTCCAATTGCTCAGACATTCTGACAATTTAAACGGCAATTGATACGAAAAAAACCGAAACTAACGAAAATTTCATGTGACACTTTACACAAAATACGAAAGAACAAAAGAAGTGCAGTAAGTAACTCGTCTCGCCGACTTTGGTATACCATGCACCAAAAAAAAATAACTCTATAAAATAAATTTATAAGACCTAAATTTCTCTTCTTTTCTCACTTTGAAAAAAAAAAAACGTCTATAGGCCCATCTTGGCTTTTTTCACTCCGATTGTTATTACAATTTAAAAATTGCAGAAACGATCGTTTTCTTCGCATTTCAGGGTCGGAATTGGGTGTCGAAGAAGTATCGAACAATTAGTATCTGTGCAAATAAGATTTCTCTAGCTAGTATAGACTTCAAGATCCAGACGGACGGATGGATCGATCGACTATATCGATGTTTATGGGATTGATTCTTCTGCCTGTTAGATACATTTTGGCGGCTTTAATATACCATATCATCCTAAGAGTGCACGGTATATCAAGGAATCTAACTTTTGAAGATTACTTAAACTTGGATAGCTCTTCATCTACTAATTCAGATGGTACACAGTCATGGGTATATGAACTCGACTTCTCATGCTGATCAAGAATGATTTTCATAAATTTCTTAATACCCTCTGCAACCCTTCCTTACCCATAAAAAATAGGAAACACTAAGGACATTGACAACTGGGAGAAGAATTGCTTCAGTCAGTAGAAAGAAATTCATGGACTGCTTTGTTTGTTTTTGATTTTTTTTAAGGTGTTTTTGTTTTTTGGTTTTTTATGAATGACGAAAACCCTGGTCGACGTGATATCCACGACCCGTGCCACTTCTTGGAGTTTTCAGATTGATTCTTATCAGCACGTTGTCGCTTTCACACCAAGACTCCTCTACCCTGGTTTTGTCCCCCGCCCCGGCCCTGGTGATGATCGTGACTAGAACAAGTAGATACACTTGAGTTCCACTTCACCTCACTGTTTGCTTTCTTGGAATTATTTCTGACACTCATAATTGCACATAAATTTGAAGCCACAAATTGGGCGTGTCAGGGCGTTTGAATGAGTTTCACCTGAGATAAATATATTAGTCAATATACATACTTTGATTCCATCAATCGAAGGTCTTGGGTTATTTGGAATACTTGTAGATCTTTTGTCTCTCTCTCTGTCTATGCTCGTCCCTCCAGCAAGTGCTTCGTGGGCAATTAAAACATTTTCGTTTGCATTGCATGACTTGAAGGCATATTGTTCAACCCACACACATACACACCCACACCCACACCCACACACACACACATATATAAATATGCATGCATGTGAGACACACGTGGCCAGCTGATTAATCACGTAAATGCGTAGTGAAGTAGTTTTTGGAGACCCTTTCGTGGATGTTGTGATACGTGCAGCAAAGCAACATTTTTGCTCTAATGAACTAAATGGCGGCAAACTGTAACAGTAGCGGTAACAACAATAACGGTAACGATAACGGTTACATCCATGGACATCTCTATGGGGTCGAGTTCCGTTCCGTTCCCTTCAGAGCACAGTACACTTTGGGTTGCTCCGGTTCGGTTCGGTTCGGTTCGGTTCAGTTCAGCTCAGTTGGCACACGCATGCGAATGATGACCACTCTACAATTCCGCAAACTATACTATAGAACATCCATCTCCATTACCATTGCTCCATCTGGTGAGCTCGCTTACCCGGTAGCCGGCAATCTGGTACACCCGGCGGGGCTGCCAGTTCGTCAGTTGTGCCACAAAACCCCATTAATATGCCATGCGAACGCTCAAATTGCAAGCCATCCTTAAAATGTCTCGTCCTCTGCTCGATGTGTGTGTGTGTGTGAGTGTGAGTGTGTTGGTGTGTGCGTAGACAACTGCAACGGAAATGTGTCCGGATTCTGGCCACTCCTACAATGCATACACAGACAGATACGCTGTCCCGTTCTACCTACCCATCATCATCATCATCATCATCATCATCATTGTCGTTATCGTCGTCGTCGTCGTCATGTGATGTGGCAACAGTCCTTCAAATGTGCGTCAGTTGCACCATCAGAAGGCATGGGATGGCATCCTGGTTGCCGTGAATCGAGCAACGTGAATTGAGAGCTGAACACAAATTTTTGGCAGCATGGCAAGTTAACTCCTGCCCATGGTCGCTCATCATTAACACATACACACAGGGAAACAGACACACACACAAGGGCACACACTTACTCGCTCACTCACTCGCATTCGGACTACAATTCAAGTTGAACCAATTGAGTTGTTCTTCAGTGGACATGGGTCAGAGATGGACATGCAAACTCCAAATGGTTTACGTGCTTCTTAACTAAAGACAACAACAGAAATGACCCGGGCAAAGGCGGAGGGATAGGCACAGCATCCCAGGGACGGATTGGAGGGAGACGATGGAGGAGCATGGGTGGGATGGGAGCACTCTGTGGTGTGTGAGTCATACGAATATTAAGCAAAGGAATGGTATATAAATGGATATCAGCTAAGGGACTCATTAATAAATCTGTTTGTCTGCCCATCAAATGCAATATATGCGCATATACTTACAAATGTAGTAGATTCAATCGATTTGTAATTGTACTTTGTGCAACTCTGCGCTAAGCAGTTGGGAATTACAAGTAGCTAACCCAATTGAATCATTTTCGTTGCCTACTTTTCGGGCAATAAGAATTCATTGTCATGCATCTCTCTCATTCTCTGTCGCTCTCTCTGATACTGGGCGAAAAGCGCAACGTTCCATTGGGCACAGCATGTGCTCCATCCGCATCTGCTAGTGGATTTTGTGGGTGACAAAATGCCATGGTAATTGTTGTAAACGAGCCACCTCATCACTTGGTACAATCAGCTGCTTTTGTCCTTAGCATTATTTGGTTAGGCTTTAACTTTATTATCCGAAGAAAGTCACCGACAAAGCGAATGAGAGATGTTGATGAAGATGGAGCAGGAGAAGGAACGGGGGAGAAAACGAAAGCTCCTGTGGTTTTTTGCGTCTCAACCGCAAACAACCCCTTTTGTCCTCCCCCCTTCTCCCTTTTCATTCTCGTCCACCTCATCGACTTTGACTCTGAATCTGACTTCCAGTCCAAGTCCAACTGACTCTGTAACTGTGTGTGTGTGGGGTAGATGTGATAATTTGGGTGCAGCTTCAGTCACCACGGGAAATGTAATAATACATCCGAAAATCAGTTGTTATTATTATTAAGCGTAAACGATACGCACACTGAGACACTGATTCCGGTATCCCAATATTCGAAACAGATCTCCCCATCCACGGAACGCACTTCTGACGGCGCATAATCACTGTAATCATGAGCCGCCAAAGCCGAAGCCGAAACAGGAGACAGAGACAGCAGCAACCCTCGGATTGCACCAGATACCTCGTACACATAGAGCGAAGGCCTGGACCACAGAGCACCCCATCGACTTAAGATTTGTTTTTTAAGCTGACTCAATAGAAATGTTTTGTGCAATTGTGGCTCATAAAATCACAGCGGGGTAGCGTCTGGGTATTGGTATGGGTTTGGGTTTGAGTTTGGGTTTGGGTCTGGTTTTGATTCTGGCGCGATCCAACCAAGCCGAACAAGACACAACGCGAGGCGATGTGACGAGGGCAGCCGCAAAGCGATGACAACAACAATAAAAGCATTTCCATCCATCCAGAACTGAGGGGTGGAGCGGAGCACCAAATGTTGGGATGGTTGGATGGATGGATGGGGAGAAAGTTTAAACCAATGTTATGCTAATTGAGTGCAAACGATTCAAAACAATAAGAAAAGTGAGAGGAAGGGTGCTATAAAAATGTGTTGATACAATGCTTTGAAGCTTCCTCTCCTCCACATTTATATATAGCAACCACTTGGTCAGTGGACACCTATTTCAGATCCCACATAGACCGATTGTGCAACCTATCAAGGTCTTATATCTTACTCCTTAGTCAAGAGTTCTTAGATTATTCGTTTGGTAGCATCCTGAAGCAAGTTCAATAGATGTGCTCCAAGGTACGTTACCAAGGTTGGACATTCACATAGAAGGAACTTCCCCTACCTAAGCTCTCGTACAGCTGATGCAGTCTAGTAGGTATGAGTATGTCTGTGAGCATCCTGCAATCCTTGAGTGTTACTCATTGCTCTACACGGGGAAGTTCAGGTTTGCGAGTCCCCGATTTCGATGAATTGTGGACAGTTGTAGGCTTCCCCCGTTTGAAAGACGACTTACATTTCTTCTATACCCATGGAAAAGATACTTCTGTGAAAATATATATGACTCCAAACTTCAAAGTCTTTTTTTCGCCTATCAATTTTGATGCGAATCCTTTGATGCGTATCCTTAAATATCAGAAATGAGAACTGCAAATGCGAGAGATTGGAGATTTTTATGCATTGATTATGTTTCCCGTTGGTGAATTGACTAGGCTTTCCCAAGAATAGACAATTGAAAGAAACTTAAGCAATAAGTCATCAAAGCAATATGTTAAAACGCGATTTATTAGAAAACTATACACACAGCCTGATTTTAAAAAGTCGGGGATTCGCATACCCGAACTTCCTTTTGTTAGCTTCACGGCAGGTGGTAAGGGTTTTCCATCGCTCATTTGGAGGAGATCGGGATATTTTCTAAGTGGATAGTTCCACGTTAACCACTCGTTGTCATCAGTGATACCTCATAGCAACCTTGGGTTGTGTTTTGGCCAACAGGATGACTTTAGTGGCTTCTTACCTGTTCACGAACAGATTCTAACTGCCAAACTCTGCCGCTTTCCGCCAATACGTCTGCTTGGCATATACTACAGTAGTCAGGTGGTTTGAATGACAGTTGGATAGGTGCTGCTCCCACTCCTGCTTCCATTTTTGATCCGTCACACATTGACTGCATTGAGAGGGAGAATTCAAAAATTTATTAAGTGATATTCCTTTATCTTTGTCGATTCCATGGAGACTGACCCATGGTTCGCCCGAAATAGATGTCATTTCTATACTCAGATATTTCTGGATTCTCCCGTTCTAAACGCTGGGTTAAATGTAATAGTCATTTAGTAGTTCTGAAATCATTTTATTTTATAGATTTTCATCGAATTGGAGAATCGCTAAATCCTTAATTATATTGTAATTTCCTGTTTATGACTACGAATTCTGATGCTTCAACAGCTACAGCAACTCCTTCAGCTAGTCCCATCAATATTAATCAGCATAAGTTTCAGTTTAATGGTTGCTATATAGATGGGTGTTGACACCACGGCCAGGCTCTGGCTTCAGTTCCAATTCGAACTCCAACTACAATTCCAACTTAGGCTTAAGTTTTCCACCAGTTCCAACCACAGTGTCACAGTGTGGCAGTGTGTGTGCGAGTGTGTGAGCTGGGTGGTAGGAGTTCCACCCACATGGAAAATATTTTGGAAGAACTTTTAGCTGCTGCTAAGTATGCGTGTTTGGTTACGGTTTCTGGTTTTCAGCTTTTTGGCGATGTCACCGCCGCTTTGCATGTTGCAGGCACACAAAGGACGAACCGAAAAGAAACGAAAGGATACACAGATAGAGTGTGAGTAAGTGAGAGAGAAAAGAACACAGACGAAAGAGTTACAAAAGTTACCAGAGCTGGGGGGTCCAGGGAAGAAGTTTCACAAAAATTAACGGAATAATAAACAGGCGCTGCTAACGACACGCGGTCCCAGTTGCTGTTGTTGTTGTTGTCGTTGTCGTTGTCGTCGTCGCCATCACAGAAGGAAAACAAAAACAAAAACAAATGGGAAATGGGTATATGGAAATATGGGGATCACAATGTGAAAGGCTCCTGCACGAATCGTTGTGAATTAATTGTAATCCATGCGCCGCAATTATCACATGAAAGCCAAACAAGGCGAGCTGAGAGATACAAAAAAAGGACAACCGTCCCTCCATAACACCCAACCACCATAGAAAGTTGAAGGAGTTGGGGTTCAGTTTTGGTAGAAGTTTGAAGAGGATTGTGCGCCAAGGAGAAGGAGAAGGAGGAGGAGCAGAGTTAGGAGAATGACTACGACTGGGGGAGATATTTGGAGGATCCACGTAATGTCGCTACGTTTCGAAGACAACTTGCCAACTGTTTTCGAGGTCATAGCCTAACAATTTATTTTGCCTGCGGTAACGCCACTGGAGACCAAAACGGGTGCCTTCCGCCCAACTACTCTTCCCCCAGCCATCAACGAGCCATCGTTTTCTGATGAGTGGGCGTGGCAATAGCTATGAGCGTTAAAGTGAGCAGCGCCGGCGAGGCATGACATTTGTCAAAAGCTACGTAGCTATCATTTTTCGGGCGAGTTTTAATCAGGCAAAGACCCAAACCCAAACCCAGACCCAGACCCAGGCCAGGGCGTAGCCCCAACCAACGGGGGCTGGGGAGGCTCATTCATTGCTTGGCTCGGTGCTTGGGCGTGGCATTGCAAAAAAGAAATGGAAAAAGAGAGGAAAAAGTTTGCTCCCTCTTTACCACTTTCTTTTCTTTTTTCAAAGAAAATTATGTTGATTGGCAGCAGTTTGTCATAACGTAAAATGAGTTTGTTGTCGTAACAAGCGCGGCGCGTTTAACGGCATCCATACTTACCGCCCCCGCCCCCGGCCCCTCCTCCTCCCTCCTCCTCCTCCACCACCACCCCTATCACAAAGTAACCCCCGCAGGAACTCGCAACAAGAATTTGTCGATAAAAACAAACAAATTAACATTAAATGAAAAGATTAAGTGTTTAAGTTTGCAATTTGTTGTGTTGCTGTCGCTGGTTTGCCCTTTTCTTGCCTGGCACGAATCCGCAGATCGCCCACATTGGCGTGCGCCCCGTGTGAGGTTATGTAAATAACAATATGGCGACCGAATGCTTATAACGCGACTGTACTTAAACGGCAACAGAAATATTCAAGTGGTGTACTTTAGTGGTTACGAGAAATTAAACCAATTATGAACATTAAGTCAACATATATAGATTTAGAACGGTATACATATACATACATATATATATAGACATATATTACTTATCAGTTCTGAGCAAGTTAGAATAATTTTAAAGTCATAGTTTTAGCTATTTATTAAAATTGTGTTATTTATTCATGTCTACATACATATATAAATATGTACTTCTGCATATACACTGCGAGTCATTAGCTTAGAGCCCCCTCGTTTTCACCCGTTGGAATAATTGACTCAAATTTACATTATAATTCAGTAAATTCTCTTGAAAATAAGACAACTTTGACCATTGTAAGTCACAGGATCAATTTTATATTATTTTTAAAAGAGTATTGAAAATGTGTTCATCAGATTAGCCCTAAAATATAATTTTTAGTAGATAGGAACTAGCTAGGAATTTTTTGCTTATAATTAACATATTTGCTATATTTTAACAAATTAATAATGGGTGGTCCCGCCTTTGTTTGTTTTAGCTTCGAAAATTTGGTTAGACATCGAATCATACAATTTAACAATCTAATTTTATAAAATTAATAACCAAGTGTCTTTAATGCCTTTTGTTAAGTCCAATTTTGAAATTCATTGCTCTTTGGACTCGTACACCTTCCTAGCTGAACATCCCCAGGCATTCTCTATGATATTAAAATATCAAAGAAGCTAACATCGGCTGTGCCAGAGTATATATAACCTTGCAGTCCATGGCCATAATATTTTTACATGTTCCAAACTCTTTTTCTGTATCTCAATTCATTAATGCACAGAACCTTTCAAATATCATTTCAATTTCTTCTTCTTCTTCCCCATCCCCTTTTACACGCATGCCGCGACTCGCACGCATACACATATAGTTTATGTAGCGTTGCGTCTGTATGTGTGCATGCGTGTGCTCTGTTGATTTGATGATGACGTAGTAGGCAGCAAGTTGAACCGATTTATATCGGCTGTAACTTGTGTTCTATATATCCGATCAGATTCAAATTTTGGGATCTGAGATTTTATATATAATACTATCATATTGGTAAATTTCATGGCGATACTCCAATTTTTGCAAAAATGTTTCCTCCAGAGCTATATGATATAGTGGTCCGATTCTCCCAATTTTCATACTTTATTTTTCCCAGGTAATAAAAAGCCCCCAAAAAAAATTTCATCCCGATAGCTCTTAAGATGGCTGAGTAAAACGCATACGCACAGACGGACGGACAGACGGTCAGACGGACATAGCCATGTCCAACTCAGCTTTCTGAGTTTCTATTTATTAAATATTTAATAGAATCGTCAACATTTTTGCCAAGCATATAATGATAGTTAAAATAATTATACCAATACTGATCTATAAGAACAGCCAAGGTTTTGAATTCAGAAAACATTTTGTTAAAATACTTTTGCCCACCACTGTATGTACCTATGTAGATATAGCTATTCGTGATCAGCCGGTATGAAGATTTTCAAGAACATGAAAATCTCAAAGTATGTATAAGTCAAGTATAAAATAATCTAAATTCGTCCATGCCGTAGTTTATATACCCTTGCAGTCCTTGGTCATAATATTTGTACATGTTCCAAACTAGGATTTGATATTTTGCGTTGAAAACTATCTCAGAAGTAAATTTTATAAAGATACGGCAATTCCTTTACCTAATTTTAACTAATAATGCCGTAGTCCTTTGTATCTAAGTAAGAGCTGTATCTACTCAGTTTTTGATGCTGATCAAGAAAACGTCTCCTTCTCTGCGTTACAAACATTTGACCTATTTTATAATACCCTCTGCAAGGGTATAAGAGTAGGGTACATTTTTTTTGATCATACTGGCCCTTTGTGATCTTTAGATTCTGCTTTTTGGTGTTTGCTTTTTATACCCTTGCAGAGGGTATTATAAAATTGGTCAGATGTTTGTAACGCACAGAAGGAGACGTTTCCGACCCCATAAAGTATATATATTCTTGATCAGCATGAGAAGCTAAGTCGATATAGCCATGTCCGTCTGTCCGTCTGTCCGTCGGTGCGTACGCGTTTTACTCAGCCATCTTAAGAGCTATCGGGATGAAATTTTTTTTGGGAGCTTTTTTTTACCCGGGTGAGATAAAGTATGAAAATCTTTGGGATCGGACCACTATATCATATAGCTCTAGAAGAAACATTTTTGCAAAAATTGGAGTATCCCCATGAAATTTACCAATATGATAGTAATAGATATAAAATCTCAGATCCCAAAATTTGAATCTGATCCGATAAATAGAACACAAGTTACAGTCAATATAAATCGGTTCAAACGCTGCCGGCAGCGCTGCTTGCTGCCTACTACTGCCATCATCAAATCAACAGAGCACACGCATACACACACAGACGCAACGCTACATGAACTGTATGTGTATGCGTGCCGTGCTTCGCTTAGAAAATGATGGAAGAAGAAAAACTTGTGGTAAAAAGAGAAATAATATTTTGTTTGTGTATTGATGAATTGAGTTGCAGGGAAAGAAATTTCAAAAAGGAAAAATATTATTGCCAAGTATACTGCAAGGGTATATAAACTTCGGCATAGCCGAAGTTAGCTTCTTTGATATTTGTTAATCATAACTTTAAATTTCTATGGTGGGTCTTTTTTGCAAATTTGATCAGCAATCCCCACTCCCTTTCCGATTCCAAACCAGTCTATGCCATCACCCTCCCCTCCCCACCCCATCCTATGTTAGACCTTTTGTGATGCCTCAATGATTGCGATGAGCCTTGGCGGTTCCCTCCCTTCTCCGCTGTGAGGCCAAAGGCTTATCGCGTGATGCGATCGCATAGCCGAATGTCGTCTTTGTCTATATATTTCGCGCGCACATATGCGTCCGTTACGTGCGATCCTCGGATCGGTGATCGGTGATCGGCAATCGACCATTTGGAACCGATCAATTAGTTCGAACATTCAAAGGGAAGGGGGGAAAAGGCAAAAATGTTGCGCCCGATCGACGATCGTCGAACGACGCTTGAGTGACTGAAAGTGTTGGTCCTAATGGGAAAATTGGTTTGGTTAAATGCTTCACTGACTCTGCCACTCAGTTGGCTAGACATGACGGCGTACGGGGGGGTGTGGGAAGGAAAGGGAACTCGAAGGTAGAGGCCTAGAGGTCAAAGTCTCCTACATAACTTTGACCGTGGCTGCACCTGACGTGGCCGTTCACACGCCCAGTTCGAGAACATCTACTTGTTTTTGCGGTTATGTCAGTTGGCCCGGCCCGGCCCGGCCTGGCCCAGTCTGGCGTGGCTATAATTTTTGGCACGAAAGCCTTTTTAACCAGACGATTCAACTGTCAAAGTCTTTTGCATTCGCAGCTCTCTTATTTGCCTTCTTGTCTTTTTCCTTTTTTTTTTCTCTCTGTGTTTTCTTCTTTTGGTTTTTAATCAGCCAAAGCCAAATAACAAGACCATTACACACTCTCTCTCTCTCTCCCCCTCACTCCCTCTCTTTCACTCTTTTTGTCGGGTGCGCGATCCATTGAAATTGAATTGGTATTGGAATTTCTTGCAGTTGTTTGGTGTCAGTTTGATAGGTTGGCCGGCGCAAATATTTTGCAATGCTTCCAGAACAATGCCTCTCAGGTCAGGACACTGGACATAGGCTCTGCGTGCGTGTGTGTGTGTGTGGAGGTGGGGGAAAGTGCAGGGGTTAATAAATCAATCAATGGTCAGTTTCGATTTTTTTGTCGGTGTTCTTGTTTCTTCTTCTTGTCTCTCTGTTTTGATATTTTTCTTCCTTCGACTCCTAGTCCTAACGGGAGCTCAATTAGAAAATTGCTGGGCACATATTGAAAATGCATTAACTTGATGGCTTAATCCCTTCCGAAATCGAATCGAAGTCCTGGCAACCCCCATATCGATATGCCATTCATCTCCCTGCCATGCCTCTCTGCCCCTCTGTTTAACAGTTTTTCCCTGGCAAATCGTTGTAATTTACGAAATTGACACTCAAAAGATTCCAACCCCGTCAATTAAACTGTGTGGGCACATATGTAAGGTTTTTGGGCATTTCGGTATCTAGACGCCCTAGGGTAAGGGTGCATACAGTTTTGCTGGGTGTGTGGGTGGGGATGGTGCACAATTTGTCACACGAATCTCACATAAAAAGTGCCAATTGCAGCAACCTTCTGATGGTCAGTCGCCTCGTTTTGGTCTCTGCTATCACAGGGTCAGCTGCTAAATTAAATAAACTCTAATGTCTTTAATTTGTTTGAGTTCTCTCCTCTGCCTCTTTAACGCGACCATGTGTGTATGTGTGTGTGTGTGTGTGTGTGTGTGTGTGTGTATGCGTGGATCCAATGAAGTGTGTGAAGTCCCAAAAAAGAAGTCAGCAGTGAGCAGTGAACAGTCGACAGTCAGCATGTCGTCGCTAAAGCTGGTCATAAATTTCGTATTAAATTGAGTGTTAAATGCTGGACGCTGCAGCAACAACAACAACAACAACAACGACACCAACAAAGGGCACCACCAACAACATTGAGCAGCGTTTCCCTTCTTCTGCTCTTCTCTTCTTGGATTGTTCGGGGTTTTTGGGGTCTCGATTCGGTCTTAGCAACAAATGCGCCCAATGTGCATCCGTGCGCGTAGTTCTTTGCGCCGCTTCTGCCCTCTTCATCCTCCTCCTTCTTCTCCTTGTTTAGTTAGTGTGTGTGTTTGTCCACAATCCGTCAGTTGTAGCCAATTTATTATGCCCAATTCTTTGTGTCGTTGTATCGGCCTTTATGGCTTGTACATACATATTTCTGTTTGGCCTCAAAATCAATAAGTTTCTCACATCTATTTCAGATTTTCAAACAATGTCTTAAAGTTCATCTTGAAACAGAAATTGAACTAAGACCTTAAAGCAACAATTAGTTTCTTCTTTCTTTTCCTAACAGCTGTCTCTTCAAGTCAAGTGTTGATTTTCTTCAAATAAGTAAATTGGGTAAACAACTTTTAGCACTTAATATTTGAAATTTTTTAGATTTGAAAAACCACGATTCAATTTATTATGAAAGCCACTAATAGCTACAGAGAGATATAAAAAGTATTCTTCACCCATAGCAATGGGTTTGATTTGATTTGAATAGAAAACATAACTACATATGATGTAAACAGGTTTAAACCTTTTTCAGTCAGTGTGCAAATGTACATATATATTCCTGATCAGTCTACAAATTCGCCCCTTTGGAGGTACCAAATTTATAACACATACCACCCAAAAGGGGTTGACTATAAGTTTTGAAATCAACAATAATCAATGGCATTTGGTGGGTTGATGGACAAATTAAACCAATAATCGCCTCAAAAACAGATAAAGTTACACAATGATTTCTTTAATTCGTAGATCTAAGACTAATAAAATACAATATTTAAAAGAACGGGTAAAAAAAGTAGTTTATGCTGTGAATGAAAAATGGATTAATGGATTTTTGAATAAATTTTTCCTCTTGACAGGGTACTTTAGGTCGTTCTGAAAATGACTTGACTTTTGTTTTTTCTAATTTTCTTATCTTTCTTCCAATCGCGTTACAAAATGTTGTTCCAAAGTGTTTAATAAGCTTAAACTTTGTTCAATCAAAGCAGGTTTACCAGGCAAATTATTAGCCATCCTTTGTGTAAATGTAAATTCGTATCTTTGTATTCTGCTATTACAGGACAAGGATCAAGCAACACGGCAAATTGCAGGAGTGTGAAAGGCGATTTCTGTAATTTTAACAAATCGAATCAATATCTAGCGACATATGAGGATGCTTAAATTTAAAGGCAAGAGAGATTGTTAGGATTTCTAGTTTCATCTATCGATATCTATATATAATTTCACGCTTTTAATTTGATAGTTCTTCTTTGAGTTAAATTTTAGCTTGCAACATCGATTGTCTCTCGCGTGACATCTAGAGTCGATCAGATGCAGATGCAGATGCAGATGGAAATACAGAATAATCACTGTCCCACTTTCCACCAAGTCATCGAGACTTTGAGATCTCAATTTCCATCTCAATCTCAATTGCTTTAAGTCAAGTTGGCATTTGGCCAACAAGGAGAGGAGTTGCTGCAGCAGCAGCAGCCACAATTGCCGATTGCTGACAACACCCAATAAACAGCAAACCAATTACATATAAATTCAAGTATATATGCACGTAGGAACAATCAGCCAAAAGGCTGACGAAATACCTCAGACATAGTTAAGACGACAATGACATTGGCAGCAGGAGCAGCAGGAGCAGCAACAGCAGCAGCGGGATGGGGAGCAGGAGGAGGACAAGGCGTAATTTCCCACAAAAGTATTTGAATGTCGTGTAAAGTGTTAAATTGTTTTACATTTTTCCTTAGTGTTTTCACGGTTTCTTGAGTTCTTGCTGTGCTAAAAAGGCCTTGAGTCACAGTATATACATATATGTATATATATATATATATACATATATATATTTCTTTTTGTATGTAGGCACATAAATCGCCACGGCAATGCGATAATTTGAATAAAATATGCAAACTCTTCGACTCCGACAGCAGCCCATCCCACAGAGAGCAAGACGATCGAAAGGAGGAGCAAGAGGAGGAGAAGGTAAGGAGATTCAAAAAGATTTTGCCGACATTCGGGTGTCGATTGGAATTTTAAACGGAGTCACAGCGATAAAGTTCGATGAGGGTTTTTGTTGCGGATTTCGAATTCAACTTTCATGCTGGATCAATTAGATAAAAAGAGAAGGAAGTTCATTCAAAAATCTAAATAAATAGAATTGTGATCAAAATTAAAAAAATAAACGTCCAGCGCAAACTTTAAAGTATTTTTCAGATCCTATAAGCAGTATCTGAGAGATTGAAAACAGATTTTGATTTGAAATGCTGTTTCGAAAATTAATGGATTTCTATTTTTTCGAACATTGATAAAACAGGATTTCTTTCGCCTAACTAAAAAGAAATAAAAGTACATAATTTTCTTAAAACTGACGCGAAAATAAATAAATTTTAATAAACATACATTCTATCGAATTGCACAAAAAATTCTGTCAGCCTTTTCAAATTCTGTTTCGAAAATGAAATCAATAAGTAAACCAAGAATCAGATTCTCTAACCCCTAAAGCATATCTGATAGATCGTGATCACTTTGTACATTGAGATGCAAACATTTGTATCAGCTCTCGACTCCTCCTGGCATGTCGTTCTTTGATTTCTGATAAATCCTACTTTCAGACCTGATCTAACATGGAAAAGGCTTTGTTTTGAAGCCTATTGATAAAGGTGCTAGGGCTATTCCCAAGAGTCTTTTTATAATCAAAATCCAAACGGATACCAAAATTCTTCCATCCAACCTTATTTCTAGTTGGTTACTTTTGATTCGCTTTTGACAAAGAGAAAACTTTAATAAATAACAAAATAAAATGGTATTCTAAGGAAACAATGTGATAAGTAATTAGAACATCACTTTAACCTTTTGACATCAGAATCTCCAGATCTATTATTAAGCAAATGTGTCTATATATTAGGTAAGTTCATAATTAACAATGAATAACGCCAATTTTTTGTCATATTTCTAAATCGAATTAATACTAAACCAGAATATTAAACTACTTTAACAAAAAACAAGGGATTTAATAATAATTAAACCTTCATAACTTAATTTACTATTTCATAAATTAAAAATGAATTATTCATTATAAATTTGAATAACATGTGTCCATAATCGGTTTTTAGTTTCATCTCACAATAAGTAAAAGTGCTTATGAAATATGGAAATATGCTTATGAATATTAGTATGTTACTGTCTTCAACAATCAAATTTCAATTATGTATGTGAATCAATAAATGAATAGATCTCAATCGTTTGCCAATTGTATTTAACCACTGCACACTGGTGCGAATCGCCAAATATTTGTCCGAAATTCTACTTATCAACCTGAAACAATAAATAAAAATAAAGTTGTCTCGAAAAAAATTTCGAAAATGTCTATTAAATTTGCCTCATAGCATATGCTATCTCGCTCACCCTCACAAAAACACACGAACACTCTAGCGCCGCCACTAGCCTACGGCCAAATCCGGCCTTATGGACCGAATAGTAAAACTCGTTTCTACGTATAATTTCCATGTTTGTAGTCCGATTTAAATCAAATTTGGTAGGTTGGTAGTATTGATAGGGCTCACCAGTGTGCTGAATTTGGTTTCGATAATCAAAAAGTTGCAGGAGGCAATTGGTTTTTTCTAGATTCTGCAGGCGTAGTAGGCGTGGCAAAAATGTTATATATCACGCATACTAAAGAAATCTAATTACTAAATTTGTTGTTTCCAGCTTTGTTAGTTTTCGAGAAAATCAGTTTTATTTAATTTGCGGGGGCGGTGTGGGGCGTGGCAAAAATTTTAAATTAACTTGAACACCGTAGGTATAACAGGAGTCTAAGTATTTGGTGACTCTAACTTTTATAGTGTCCGAGATCTACGTGTTCATACGGACAGAGGGACGGACATGTCTAGATCGACTAAGCTGTTGATCCTGATCAAGAATACATATATATACTTTATGGGGTCGGAAATGTTTCCTTTTGCCTGTTACATACATTTCACGCTATGGGTGCATGGTATAAACTAGTTAATATACTCTTAGTTAAAAGAAGATTCAACAAATACATTACATGTGCTATAGAGTCGTTAAGGTGGGAAAACGTTTTATCTAAAATGATGTAATAGAGTCATCCGACTTTGATGAAATTTGGCATAGTCATTAATGGGTATATTAAACTGACTAATATTAAATTTTAATGCATTCGCGTCGAAAATATACAAACCGTGCAGTATCCAAAATTGCAACTCGTAGCTCTTACGGTCTAGAATGAGCTTACTCTGATCGAGACGGATGCACAGCTCGTCTCGCAGTGCTGATCAAGAATATATATACCTAGTATGGTCGAAG
This sequence comes from Drosophila insularis, assembly GCA_018903935.1. Lineage (NCBI taxonomy): Eukaryota > Metazoa > Arthropoda > Insecta > Diptera > Drosophilidae > Drosophila > Drosophila insularis. The sequence continues at coordinate 1,366,597 of JAEIFP010000569.1, read as the reverse complement.
ATTATTCCTTCTATGAGTTCCACACTTCTCGTTACTAACTTTAAATATATATACTGTTTACTTTTTAGTTAGTACTCCATGCACTTCTGATAAGATTTGTCCCTTTTTACACCATACGAAACAAATTTCTATTTTCGACTTTTTGCCAAATATCTGACGATTCATCCCACTGTGCACTGTTTGTAATAGAAGAAAGGAATTCGATGATATAGATCAACTATCAAAGCCAAATCCTTTACATCGCAAATGTTCGACCCATTTCAGAGTGAAATTTGTAGAAAAACAGTTTTGATTATTGAGGATCGCCCATGGACTGCCAAGTATATATAGATTAGTCGTGTGCAGGTATCCTTGTTGGATCCTTTTGTTGTTTATCACATCTGATTATCCCACTGTGCACTGTTTGTAATAGAAGAAAGGAATTCGATGATATAGATCAACTATCAAAGCCAAATCCTTTACATCGCAAATGTTCGACCCATTTCAGAGTGAAATTTGTAGAAAAACAGTTTTGATTATTGAGGATCGCCCATGGACTGCCAAGTATATATAGATTAGTCGTGTGCAGGTATCCTTGTTGGATCCTTTTGTTGTTTATCACATCTGATTATCATCTAGAGTGCAACCAACTAAATAAATAGAATGGGGAAAATGGCAATTGTCATCCAATACGTGGAAATTTCTTTTTCAATTTTTCAGCCCACAATGGTCATAAAAATACACACGCACACACACCTATGTGTATGTGCGTGTGTGTGTTTGTGTGTTACCCCAAAGGGTTAACCATCAAAATGCAAATGCGCGACCATAAATAATGTGCCCACAGACTGAGCAGACAGACACAAGGCAGCGGTCCCGGGCCCTAATAAAAACCACCCAGCGATTTAAATGCTGCCAAAAAACAGACAAAAAGAAAAAAACCAGACGAAAAATAAAAGACTGAAAGAAACCAACAAAATTTTAACAAACGACACAGTAAAAAGGGGTTCTCGCGGGGGTGGGGTGAGGCGAGGGATATATGTACATATATCCAACATCCAATACCAACCAACGCAATACAAACTCAACGCTTCAATGGACTCAAACTCAGACGTTGATGGCGCAAACGACGTAGATGACGGGCGTTAAAGGGTTGCACTATGGTCGCGTTTAAACGACGCGACAAATTAAAATTCCCTACATCCGGCATTGGTATTGGTATTGGCATTGGTGTAGGCGTTGCTCTACAAGTTTAACCAAAAGTCATGCTCGATTAAATTGCCTTTTGTTTAGTTTTAGTGCGGCGGCTGCTGCTGGTGCCGGAAGTAGAGTTACCCAAAAAGCAATCGCAGTAACCGCTACCCAACATATAACCAATACGCAGTGCCTCCCACTCCCCCACCCCCACAACCGACAATCTAACCCATCCATCCAATGAGCTGTAACGCTTTCGAGTAGGTGCGGCAGCAGCAACAGCAGCACCCACAGCAGCAGTTCAATTTCACATCGAACTACCACTCACTCACTCACTCACTAACTCAATGGTTTGGGGCAAAATTTGAAAATCAGTTAGCGGTCAATTTTGGTGGCTGGCCACAAAAGAGCCCCGAAAATAATGTGGTGTCCATGGTGTGGCATTGTGCCCAGTTGCCCACCCAATCTATGGTAGTTGGCAGGCCCATCATCATGGTCATCGTCGTCATCGTTGACAGGCACATCCATTTACTTATTAACGTTAAAATTGGATGTCGAATGATGATATCTGAGCCACAGTCAAGTCCCAGACCGGACCGGACTGTACCGGGCCGGAGTGGACCAGGTCAGAACTGTTTTTGGTGCCTGGTGTTTGGCGACGGAGCCTACAGTTGCAGCCTGATTGGGTTTTCCATTCAGGCAAATTGCTCTGCCTGCTGTGCTTTGAGCTTGCCCCCCTCACTACCTCACTACCTCACCCCAACACCACGACCATCATAGCGCTCAGTGAATGAGTGAGTGACCGTTGGGCTGCCGCTGCCATTATCCAATTTCCATATGCAAAGCCAGTTGACATTTTGCGGCAGCAGCAACAACAAATATCAACCTCCATCAGTTTCTGTCTTTCTTGCTCTCCTGGTCTCTCCCTCTGCCTCCCTGACTCGCCCATCCCTGGGTCACCCACTGTCCCACTTGCATAGCAATTTGGCCAGCGACGTTGTCGTCACTTTGATTGATTTGCGATTTTCGTGTCGATTGCAAATGGTTGGAGGAGGAGAAGAACATTTTCTTGCAGACCTCATTCGATCGATGGATATTTGATTCCTTATTTAATTTGTTTTAATTTTTTGCATACCAAGTACATACATACATACATATATATGAGTATATTGTATATGTATTTCGGATTGGGATTACCTCGCCAACCGTAAGGAAGTGCCCACTGAGTCGGTTCGACTCGTCTGTGATTTGAAAACATTTACGAAATTATCAACGAATATTTTTCTTCCACAAAGGTCGAATTGGGTTTTCTATAGCCGCTATCTTAGGTCCTGTCATCGACAGCCATGAATGCTGGATTATGTTTTCTAGGTCCTCGATCTTGTGTCTTGTATTCAAACTATCGAAATACTATCCAGAAATACTTCAATTTGGGTCTGAACCTGTTAAATACTTTACGCTAAATACTTTCCATCAAACAATTAACTGAGAACATAAATAAATCCCATTATTTTGGAATTAAAACGTTACAACAAGACGAGTTTCTATGGCCAACTATTTCTAGATCTCTCAGGCTATAGTTTTAAACATTTCTGATAAAGGAACTAGATGAAGAATGTCTGTTCTGGACCAGGAAATGACGTCACTGATAAGGTTGTGGTCGGAAGTGTGTTGACGTCATCGGTGTTGTGATAAGGTGTGTGTGTGTGTGTGTGTGTGAGTTCAAGGTCAAGGTTATTCTAAGTGTTTTTTGTGATAAGGAGTGGGCGTGCGAAAAAAAAATGCTTGACCTTGGAAGGAAATCTAATTTTTTTAATGTCTATAACGAAGTAGAAGAAACGAGAAACTAGAACCTATTCTTACTCAACAACAAAATGGAGAGCTGACTGCTTGATATTGAACAAATTTCTCAACAACCAAGTTTTGATATTGAGCAAAATGCCCAATGTTTCTATGATGGTATTGATAAACTATGGTTTCGTATTGAAGAAAATTTTCAGCGATGATGAAAATTTACAGCTAACATGGGGTTTGAATATGGCTGAAATAAAATAAAAAACAACTGACGTTAAATTCTCAAAAATATAAATTGTTTTATTATTGTATATTTTTTTTGTTTATAATTCAATAAAATTATTCAATTTGCATATCATTTGTTTGAATGTAATCTTTTACATTTATTTCTCCTCCACATCTCCGTTTGACATAATTTGCTCAGATTGACATTCATGATGTTCATAGCAACTAATTTTCAGGCTTCTAATACTATAATTGCTATCATATGTATCTAATAGTTAAATCAAAATCATTATATTGAACTTGAAAGTGGCGATAGAATGGCTTTTCGCTTTGAATGATTCCAGCTATATTACGCTCTTTCAGCAACAGATCTTTCCTGAAGGCTTCAATCGCTTGATCTGCTGTGAAATACTCTCTTGATAGATTCCATGGGAGGGTGAAGTAGTTGTTGTTGTCGTTGGAGGTGGAGGTGGATCTAGAATTATATATTCTTCAAGATCATAATGCTTTTGCAATGAAACTAGAATTGCACTGTGCATCGTTTCAGTTTCACTTTGCTTTAAAAATTTAATATTAAGTGATACTTTAACGCTCTCATTATTTGGGAGATTAATGTAAAATTCAACATCTTTCACACTTGAGTCCGAGCTAATTTGTACTGACAATGGAATTGCTAAATAGCCTTGAATAAGTAAAACTGCCCAGAGGAACAGATTTTTAGCATTTTAGCTGTGGTAGATCTATAACTAATCATTTTGAGCTCTAAGAAACGAGTGCGCAGCTTGACAATCCTGCATTAGCATTTAAAAAAAATGAAGTAAGTAAGTCGTCTCGCCGACTTGGATATACCATACACCAGTAAAACAAATATTTTAAATTTATAATAACCAATGCATTTTCGTATTTAAAAAAAACTGTTCACATGCTTTTCACAAGCATATCTTAGTATTTCGCTCATTCAAGCAAACGAGCACCCTAGCGCCCCCACCAGCCAACGGCCACTTCCGGCCATATGGAAAAACGTTTATATGCATAACTTGACTATTTTTATTCCGATTTTGATCAAATTTGGTATTTTGCTTGATATTAGTATCAAATTTAAGTGTGCTAAATTTGATTGCAGAAGGTAGAAAATTACGGGAGATAATCGAGTTTTTTTCAAATTAGGGGGCGGAGGGGGGCGTGGCAAAATCTTTACACATCAAATATGTGCGCAATTACTAAGCAAATATTTATACCAACTATGGTGTCTCTAGTTAAAATAGTTTTTGAGAAAATCGGTTTTATTTAATTTGCGGGGGCGGTAGGGGGCGTGGCAAAATGTTTACAAATACAAAATGTGCGCATTTACAAAGCAAATATACATACCAAATTTTGTGTCTCTAGTTGCTATAGTGTTTAAGAAAATCGGTTTTATATCATTTGCGGGGGCGGTAGGGGGCGTGGCAAACATTTGAAACAAACTCGATAAGCGTACATATGACACGAGTCTACATACCAAATTTGGTGGCTCTAGCTCTTATAGTCTCCGAGATCTAGGTGTTCATACAGACGGACGGACGGACGGACGGACGGACGGACGGACGGACGGACAGACGGACATGGCTAGATCGTCTCGGCTGTTGATGCTGATCAAGAATATATATACTTTATGGGGTCGGAAAAGCTTCCTTCTGCCTGTTACATACATTTTAGCGACTTTAATATACCATTTCACCCTATGGGTGTATGGTATAAATATCTTACCATTTTGAGCTGCATTCCGGATTTCCCATTTCTCTTCAGAAAATCATTCAACTGATGAGAAAATTCATTTTTGTATGAAGCAATATATCTTGAGTTATCGCATCTATTTGTTTTTGTAAAAATTGTTTGTTGACCTCATCTTTTTTATACCCTTGCAAAAAGGGTATATTAATTTTGGTCAGAAGTGTGCAACGCATAGAACGAAGCATCTCCGACCTATAAAGTATATATATTCTTGATCAGCACGACGAGACGAGGTCATATAGCCATGTCCGTCCGTGCGTCCAACCGTCCGTCTGGATCAATGCAAACTCCTCCTAGACCGTAAGAGCTGCAGAGTTGAAATTTTGCATGCAGGCTTGTATATCTCGGATTCAGCCGGATCGGACCACTATATCGTATAGCTTCCATACAAACGTCAAAGTCACGAACAGTAACTTTTCTCAATAACTTCGTTATTTTCTGAGCTACTGTCGAAATTTAATATTGGTGAGTTTATTACACTTGTAAACGACTGTGCCAAATTTGATCAAGATCGGATGACTATATCGTATTGCTCCCATAGGAACGATCGGCCGAAAACAGTGACTTTTATCAATAACTTCGTTACTTTTCACGCAATTGGCATAAAAATGAATATTTATTAGTTTAATATACCTATTAATGACTGTGCCAAATTTTATTAAGATCGGGTTACTATATCACATAGCTCCCATAGAAACGATCGGTGTAAAACTGTGACTCGTGTTGTATTTTTTACCACAATTAAAGTTGAAGAAACTTGGTATGTATAAAGTTGCTAGGGTATATAAACTTCGGCACGACCGAAGTTAGCCCCGGCTCTCTGGTCTTTAATAGGTTCCGCAATATTTTTAAGACGTTTGTTTTGAAGATTAATATTTTGATCGTAGTCAAAAAACAATGGCAACCGTTTATATACATTTTTTTTGAAACCATCTAAATTATATTTCTCATTTGAGAGTTGCCCAAACTTATCAACGGACATGTCGAAAATGGTTAACTTTTTGAAAAAATATATTCATATATACATATATATACTAACGCATATAATTTTAGCTCCTCGAAGTTCTTCAATTATTGATATTATTTCTTTATTATGATTGTTACGACCTGCTGTTTGCAAGGCAACTAAGAGATTTAGTCTATCTACAATTTCATTAGGATCATCCCAATATACTATATAATTTGGTTTACCCACATTGATCAGACCATTACCAATAAGAATGGATGGTGATGATGATGATCCTAAGTGTGATAATGAATGAGTAGTTGGTAAAGGTGTAGAAGACATTTGAGAAAACAGTTTTTTACTTGGGAAAAGAGGTTTGATTATTTTCATATATTTTTTAGAGCGATGAAATGGTATATTAGGGTCGCCAAAATGTATGTAACAGGCAGAAGGAAGCTTTTTCCGACCCCATATAGGATATATATTCTTGATTAACATCAACAGCCGTAATTCGAAAATACGATTACCACCCGCAATCTTTATTGTTAGTGTAGTTAGATGTAAAATTTGTTGTCATCCGATATTCCATAATGACGGGGTTGGTCGTTCGCCTGTGGTGGCGCTACAGTGCTCATCCACATGCAAGAGTGAGCGAGATAACTTGTGAAAATGGTGCATGGTATATCGAAGTCGGTGCGATGACTTGGCCACTTCATTTGTTTTTTAACTTTGATTCTGATTTGTCGCCTCCCAAGTAACTTAATGAACATATTTTTTCAGTAATTAAAGGCTTATTAAATTCAGATGATGCCAGCTTTTTCTACTCTTCGTTTTTCTACAGGAGCATGTAAACAAAATATCCTTTTTTTTGACTGGACACATATTTAAAATTTCTAAAATTATACATAAACTTATGTATCTTGAAAAATGTTGTGTCTGGGAAACGTACGAAAACTGCATACCACAAATTTTCAATTTAATCGAAAATTTAAATTTTTGTATGTGAATTGTATTACAAAACTAATCTATACTTAAATACTTTTTACTTGAACTACGAAGGAAAGTGAATTATAATTGCAATAAAAGTTAATTAAAAGAGCCACTAAATAGGCCAAAAAAAATTGTTATTGCCTTTTACAGCAGAAATACATTTTCTTTTCGCCTGTCTGAGGGCGACTTAGTGACAACTTTTTGACTTTGTCAGAGGAAAGGTAGAGATAGACTACCAAATTAACTTGCTAGTATATTCAGTTGCCTCTTGGGACAGTAAATGATCCACACTCCGTGGAGCCAGTTGCCACTGTCTGTTATTATGATATTGTCTGGTGTCCACTATACAACTCAAAGTCTTGATAAATCATATATTGCTGACTGATTATTTAAATTGTCACATTCGTGGACATATTGCTGAGCAAAATTATTGAGATTTGTTCAAATTATGGCGGGCAAAAGGCAGAGACCAACCGTGTTTGAAAATTTCCAAGAATTTCATAATTGCCACTCGCATTCCAGCGTCAGGCTGGTGACATTAGCATTCAAAAATGCACACGACATGTGCCAGGCTCGACTCATCGTCATCCTCTTGGTGGTGATGGTGATGATGATGATCATCATTATCAATGCCATTGTCATCCATTTTTGGACTTTTGTTGCTCACAAATCAAAGTTTCGCAGGGTGGCAGACTGGCGGGCTGTTGGGTTGTCGTGGCTGCTGGCGGTTGCAATGCGTTTGCGTTTGCGTTTGCTTGTTGACAAGTTGAGCATTTTAATTGCTGCCGTGCGGCCGCTTACGCCAAATGTCAACAGCAACTCCGCCCAGTTGAAGCTCGTCTGGATCCATGTGTCTCTCTCAGTCGATATGTATGTGTGTGTGTGTGTGTGTGTGTGGGCTACAACCCTTTCTGTCAACGTCAACGACAACGACAACGACAACGCGTTGTTGCACGCAAAGAGTTAACTTCCTGTGCGTATCCACAAAATGCGCTAATAAAATATGCATAACAAACTCGAACCAAATCGACATGCCCCCCACACACACACACACCGTCTCTCCACCCACCCGTGCCCCATCTCTCTATATCTCTCACGCAATATACGCAGTGTCATGCGAAATATAAAAAGGGGTAACAAAATCGAAAGTATGAAAACAATTTCATCTATTTAACCCGAATGTTCTTGTTTTGGCCATAAGTTGTGGGAGCTTTTTGTTGCCTGTTGGCTGAATTACCGTTCGTCCGTTTCAACGGGTCGTTGTCGCTGTCGCTGTGACTGTGACTTCTCTAACCCGTAAAACTATTATTATGATCATTATGGTTGCAACACAAGAAACTTCCCACCCCATCGAGACCGCCACTCTCGGTCCTCCTAAGCGAAATGTATACCAAACCCCTGGAAAGGGGCGTCGGGGGAAGGGGGTCCTACGTAAGAACTTTCAACACGCACTTTTGCTGCGTTAGTGTCTTGTAAATGTTTTGGCAGTAAAAGTCGAGGTTATGATAATGCTTATTCATCGAAAAATTGGAGTGAACGGGGGATTATCGGGGAATGGGAGCGTTGGGAAGAGACATTGGTGAGTAAGAAGGGAAAATACGTAAAGGGTTAAACATATTTATTGACTTCAAATAAGGCGTAAGAAAAGCCTGACAATTGTTTGATATCATAAAAGTGATAATGGGATACAGTTAATCGTTAATTATTGTCTTTTACTCGCTACTCGTTTGTTTTTTTTTTAATCGTGGCTCTTCGAAAGTATGTTTGAAAAGTTGTCATTCGTTATACTTACCTACTTATTGTGCGATACTCGCTGATTTATCACGTTAATTTTTACAGAGAATACATTTTTCTAAGCCACATATCTTAAATCATATAAATTAAATATTCTTACAGATCATCTTATACACCCAAAAGTTGCCACTATTCGTTATGCGTTATGTAGGAATAAGAATACTCGTTACTCTTAACAAGAGTATCGCTAGAAGCTTTAGCACTCGTTACTCCACTAAACTTAGTTGCACACTTTCCGTTATGCGTTATGTAAGAATAAGAATACTCGTTACTCTTAACAGAGAGTATCGCTAGAAGTTTTGGCACTCGTTACTCCATTAAACTTAGTTGCACACTTTTCGTTATGCGTTATGTAAGAATAAGAATACTCGTTACTCTTAACAGAGAGTATCGCTAGAAGATTTGGCACTCGTTACTCCATTAAACTTAGTTGCACACTATTCGTTATGCGTTGTGTAAGAATAAGAATACTCGTTACTTACAACAAAGAGTATCGCTAGATGCAGTGGCACTCGTTACTCCACTAAACCTTCTTGCGGCAAGGAACTCGTTACTCGATACTTGCTAATTGTTACTTTTCGCAATCCGCACTTTCAACTTATCATTCATGGATATTTTCATCTCGTCCGTTTTATCTGCCGAAACAATTCAACATTTTAGGCGTTTGTTTTGCCAGGTGTGGGGCTTGTTATTAGTGGAAGGAGACAAGAAGGGGTTGTAACTATCGACAACTGTATACGACTTCTGTAACCCTTTATCGAACGACCTAGTGGCAATAGTTTGGCGTTGCTGGTGACACTGGGCGACATTTGGTGATGGCAACGGGCGGCAGCAATTAATAATACGTAATTTATGTTCCGCATTTGTATTTGACTTTTTGGCCCAAACACTCAAACTTATTGACAGTGCGTGGCCATAAAACCAACAAAAAAAACTAAAACCCGACAAAAAGGGTAACGCTTTTTGTACCCTTTTATTAGTGCACTTTAACTCTTTTGCGCCTTGCTAGTGAAGCGTTACAACTTACAATCGAAATCGTCAGTCAAGTGTAACCAGAACTACATAGTTATTTCAGGCGCTATGCAGGCTTACCCCATCTCCTTTTCTAGACCCCCTCCCCGTACTTCTGCTCCTTCCACTGCCAACGCCATTCGCTCTCCTTCGTCGAACATTCGCCAGGCTAATCCACAATTCGTGCCAAATTCTATTAGACCAGGAGATAGAGACCAAAGTGCTTAACGCTTGGCTTAGCTACCGATAATCTTAATCCGCAATCCACAACAACAACAAGAACAAGAAAAAAAGTGAACGTACACTTTATTACTTCCGCTTTTTCCATTTTTTTCTTGTTTGCCCCAACAGATTGCAAACAAAGTTTTTTATTGAATTAAATGTTACACCTACCATATCCGCCTGGCTTTGAGTCTGCTCTGTTAAGGGCTGGACAACGGGCCAAAAATAATTAAAACCATGTTAAAAAATTTGTTAATTAATAGATAACGAATTTATACTACCTACGATAGAAAATTGGTATCTCCTTTTAAGGTCAGCATCTACAGCAACAACAATGTGAAATTCCGACTACCAAAAATGAATGTGTATTCATCTTTGCTAAGAATGCTATCTGGGAAGAGCATACCTCTCTGAAATATGAAATATGCAATCAAGGAATTCGCTTTTTGAAACGAAAGTCATCGAAATAAACATAGAAGGCATATGAAAGTTTATCCATAATCCACATTTGCAAACATAATTTTAGGTAGACTAAACACAAGAAAGAAGAATGTGATAATAACTTTATGAATGACAGTATATAGTTGGTATACTTTTATACCGAAAAGCCAAATCAGAACAAGAACCTATCCCTGGACTGACCATGGCCGCGGCCATTGCTCGCTAACATTTGATCTAGGTCAATTAATAAAGTTCACCTATTTATTATATCCAATATTATAAACACGAATTAGATATAGAATTAATGAGCAATCGTTGTAAAAGCTTTCTGAAGCTGAGACAACACAAATGAAAATAAAGAATGGGATGGGGTATTCCCATTCCGAATGGTACAGAAAGTATGTTAATGTATCATGTACACACACAAATGGTTTGCAAAGGAGATGAGGGAAGAAAATGAAAAGGAATTTGCGGGTATAGCGAAATAAAAAGGATGACAGAGTGATAATTTGAAGGTTTTGTGTGTGCATTGATGAACTGAGTTACAGAAAAGTAGTCATGAACATGTAAAAATATTATTGCCAAGGTATGCAAGGGTATATTAGTGTCGGGTCACTAGTTACTGGAATATCGCGATTCTAATGCTAATTCAATCGGGTTAGGTAGGCCGTTCAGGTTAGGCTACTGTGATTGGGAGAGTCTGAAACTAATTTTAAAAAATTTGCAGAATGGAAGATGCAGAGATTCAAAATACCTGAACTTTTAGAAATCGTATTTTATTTCACACTTCTTTGAAAACTGAGTTGGTCCTGGTTAATTCAACTTCTCCGATCTGTACACATTTTGTTGGGATATCATTTTGTATTTTAGAAACCATATCTTGTTTCTTTTAAAATCTAGAGTCAAGCTCATCGTAGGACTTTTTCAATAATGGAATGTAGATTGATTGCCTATAGTACTTTTCCGGATTCTCAGCAATCTATTCTGCAGATTCGGACTCCCCGAGAAATCCGCCCATGAACATAAATTAATGTTTTCCATATTTTTAGCCAGGCAAAAATGCAACACTTTAAAACGGCTTTTTAATGATTATGCAAAACCCAAACAAAAAGTGGCTAAACGCTCAGAAAAGGCTTATGAATGGTTGCTTGGTGACCCCGAACAAAGCATGCGGCAAAATACCCTTTATGTTTCTACCTCAAAGAGCAAATGCCCCATTCATATCAAATTAAAGGCAAAGCATTAACAGAATAGGAATATAAAGGGTGTTTTTTATTTTTTAAATATATTTCAGTTGCCCAAGTTAAAATTTAAACAATTAAAATGAATGGAAACTCCAATAAAAGTGGCTTTATTTGTCGTCATAAATGACCACCAGCTCAAACAGTTCAAAACAGTTTTTAATACAAAAGTAGATAAGTTTAACAACGACTTTTCCAGAAAGTTATGGGTACTTTATTTCCTATATTTATGTATTGGATAGATTATAGAAGTAAACTCCATTTTCTTATACGTTAAGAGTTTTTTTTAAATTCATTCAGTTTGAAATTGAGTTTCTTTAAACTTTTGATTTTAACAGTTCATTTCATTCAATTCAATGAATATAAAGATGAATCTTTAGTTTTTCAGGCATTCAAATTATAATGTATTAAATAAGGTGAGCCAAAATGCTGCGTTTTTGCTATGCTTTGGATATTTCTCGTACAACGGAAAGTGAATGAAGTAAGTAAGTCGTCTCGCCGACTTCGGTATATCATACACCAGTAAAACTAATATTTCAAGTTTATAATTTTCGTATTTTTAAAAAAATCTGTTCACATGCTTTTTTCAAGCATATCTTAGTATTTCGCTCACTCAAGCATACGAGCACCCTGGCGCCCCCACCAGCCAACGGCCAACTCCGGCCATATGGAAACACGTTTATATGCTAAAATTTGAAATAAACTTGATCACTTTACATACTACACGAGCCTACATACAAAATTTGGTGGCTCTAGCTTTTATAGTCTCCGAGATCTAGGTGTTCATACAGACGGACGGACGGACGGACAGACGGACATGGCTAGATCGTCTCGGCTGTTGATGCTGATCAAGAATATATATACCTTATGGGGTCGGAAAAGCTTCCCCCATTTCTTAATAATTAAATAACTTAAGAAAAGCTGGACAAATTTTGCCCATTACTTTTTTTTTAGAAAATTTATTTTCAATTTAAACAATCAATTTTAGTTGCTTTAACAGAATGAACGAAGAAGGCGATTTTTTCTAAAGTTGAGCCTAATAAGAAAAGTGAGCTTAGCATTTATACGATTAAGGTAATTCTATACAGAGCACATTCAAAATGCCACTTCCAAGGCGTTCCAATATTGGTAGAGAATTACGTAGACGTAATGCAAACTCGGTTGACAGTCGACGTACGCTTGTAATTATGACAGCACAATTGATTACGGTATCTAAAGAATTGTCCATTGCAGAGCATTCAAATTTATATGGCTGGGAAAGTTAAATTGGCTGTATTAGAACCTCCACCAGACCCCTTGCACTCATTTATTTATGGCTTTCAAGTGACATCTTTTGGTGCTACAAATATTATGAAAGATGGATTTAAGCCGACTTTTAAGGTAATTACTTCACATTGAAAAAAATGATATAAAATTGATTTATAAGAAAAATAAAATTTAGATATACCATATATACCAGATATATCATTGTTGTCATTCCCAGATGCTGACCATCAGTTAGAAATATATTTCATTGGTGATGTTGATAGAGAATTGAATTGTGCAATTGCTGGAAAATGTAACAAGAGATATCTTGAGTGAGCTGCAAAGATTAATTGGTCAAACTATCCAAGATTGCACTGGATCAGATGCCCACCACCCAGAACACTCGGACAGCACTTCCGGCTATTTAATGTGCCAACAATCGTAATAGTTGATAAACAATTTCAGCAAAAAGATATTGATTTGTACTGGAGGAATGAGCCAATTCTGTTCTGGAGAGGAGATGATGGTTATCATTTCAATATACCAATGATGAATCCAAAAACTGGTATCCAATATTAACCAAAAGATTGATTTTCATGTAGCTAAAATCGAGAGCGAACGATTAAATTTCATTCGACATGATCAAGCCAGAATGAGATCTGAAGAATACATTTACCCGATGGACTATTGAATGATGTGGATCGGGGAGATCAGCTAGTTAAACGTAATAATACTAATCTTAAAATGCAATTTATCTATGATTGTTATTTTCATAAATGTATAGTCCATTTTCATAAGCAAAAGTGTATAAATATTTACATGTTATGAGTGCAAATATATGTATGTATATGTATACATAGATTTGTATGTACATAGATGTACATATATGTATACGTGTCCATGTCATGGTGATGACTTAATTACGGCACGCGGCTGCCTTTTTGGCCTGCAAACTTTATTATTTACGCAATTTTATTTGCCTACCTATATACATATAGTATATATATAAATGTATATATATATTGTCACACGGTTTGTGTTGTTCTTTCTCTCTATCTTGGTGTCAAAAAAATTGTAGATATTTTGTGGGTATATATCATTTAATGAACTGTTGAAAGTAAATCATTTTCAATAGTCAGCAAATGACTGGCCCGACTGCATCTCTCTCTTATTGTTAGACAGTAAATTCGTTAAATCGGTATAACGTTGTTAGAAAGATTTGTCAAAGTTTTAACCAAACGACAATACTGGAATGAAGCTAGAATAAAGGTTATAGCCAACATTCTATAGATTAGGTACTTCAACTGTCTTTGAAATGGTTCTGTGTAGGTATTCTGCAAGACCCTAGAGTATACACAGTTCGGTGTGTATCCAGTTAAGTACACTTATTGTTAGTTGATGGCTGCTCATTTGTATTTAAATTTATGCCATTTTGTTGCCAACCCTATAGACAAAATAATAAAACGCACATTTCGGTTGCACATTTGTGTGTGTTGATTTTTGTTTTTGTTGATTTTTTTTTGTTTTTTTAGTAATAATTTTTATTTAATTTCCTTTGTTTTGTTGTTGTTGTTTAATTAATTTTAATATAATTGCAGTGACATGAGGTGTTGTTGCTTCTTCATTAATTTTATATATAAATGTAGATATATATATGTATATCTATATATATTGATCTATACATATATGTATACACATACATACACATATAGATTTGCTTTATATCTTGCTTTGTTTTGTTATATTTGTTCGCCTTTTTTTATTTTCTTTTTTTTATTTTTTGTTTGTATGTTTTTTATGACATTTGTTTAAATTTAATTAACTATAATTAATATTGCTTTTGCGTATAATTCATTCAAAAAACAGCTAAACAAACAAAAGAGAAAGGTATATGTAGATGTGATGTATGTATGTATGTATGTATATGAGATGATGTTGATGTAATGTAGATGAAATCGGTTACAAGGAAAACAAATTGCTACAAATATTGTGATCTTTTTTTTCGGTTTCGGTTTGTTGTGGTTTTCTTCTTCTTCTTTTGTTATGTTTATATATATATTTTTTTTGTTCAATCTTTAAATATTTTGCATTTTCTTTTTTTTTGACTGTGTATTTGTATGTAGGAAAAGAATGTGAGTGAGGGAATAAGGGGGATTTAGGGCAGATTTTTCCTTTCTGTCATTTGCCGCGCTGCTTTTTTTGTTGCTCTCTAAACTTATGCGAGGAACATGCGTTGAATTCAACTTTAATGCTTTTTTCCTTAGTCAAAAAAACACAATAAAATAATAATAATAATAAAAAAAAAAAATACATTTATATACGTATTTATAGATACTTTTAATATAAACCTATACAACTCTGAGGCAAAGAAAATGTTGCAAATGTTACACACCAAAATTCTCCTGCCCTTTTTTTCTTCTTCATATATCCTTTCCATTTCAGTGTGTGTGTGTGTCGGTCTGTGTGTTTCGATAGTATACAATATTGCATAATACTAAAAAAATAGCTTCTGCAAAATGTGAAAAGTGCCCCAATCAAGTCTGATCAAGAGGAGAACTACAATACGACTACTAATTATAATAAAAAAAAAAAAAAAAAAAGTATCTTGTTCTTTGGTTTTAGAACTTAAATATTAGCACAAAAAAAATACACTTACCATACACACATATGTATGTATGTAAAGTAATAAAATTAATAGATAGTTTAGGTTGAGATTAAGAGGCAACTGCAATGCAAACTGGTTCAGAACCGGATCAATTGTGATTCTTGCCATAATTCCAGAGTGAAGGGTTAATCGAAAAACAATTCTATTGAAGGGTTAACTCTACTTGGATTCTACTTCTTTCAAATTCATATTGAGCAGAAGAATAGGATAGGATAGCTTTTGGGAGTTTGTTGATTGATTCTTTCTTTTCCAAAGGCTGAACCGCTTTGGAACCACTTTGGAACCGCTTTGGAACCACTTTGGAACCTGTTTGCATATATCTTTTTTTATTATTATTTCTATGGAATTTGGATTGTATATGAAATGTGCGTCTAGTTAGGTTAATTTAAAATTCAACTGGGTTTGTGTGTGTGTCTACTAAATGCCTAGACAAGATATATAACACATGAATACAATAGACGGGAATATGTGAGGGGGGGGAGGATACGATATAACGAACTAGTTCCAATCGAAATTTGGGTTTTCGCTGGTTTGCTCATTCATGATAACCAATTTATACGCTATAGGAAAGTGCGGACCAAAACAGGAATAATAATAATAATAATAATTGTAGTTATATTGTATATGTGGTACATACATACATATATGTATACCTATATCAATTATAAATTATGTTTTGTGGGTGGTTGTTGGGTATCGGAATGTGTTGTGGTAGGGAGGGAGCAGTGAGAGGGGCCTGACCTTACTTAGGGACTACATAAATTAGTTTTTTTTTGCGTTTTATTTATTTTTTTGTTTTGTTTTATTTATCTTTTAAATATAGTTTGTTGTTTTATTTTTTTCTTTTTAATTACTTTTAAGAGTACTAAAAAAAATCTTCATCCTAAGACTAAGAAAAAAAATGTTTTGCCTTTTTTTGTTGGGGTTTTTCATGTTTTTGTTGTTGTTGATTTTTAGTTTTTTTTGTTTTGTTTTTTTTTTTTTTGCTTTGTTTGCTTTTTCTAAGGTTACATCGTACAATTTATATATATATATATAATTAATATATATAGGCGCCATCTTGGATGTTGCATTATCAATATATAGTACATACATATATATGTGTGAGTGTGTGTGTGTGTGTAGAATTTGTTTTTTTCTGCTCTTTTCTCTTCTTCTTTTTATATTTTGTGTGTGTGTATGTGTGTGTGTGTTTATTTTTCTTTTACTTTTCATTTCTTGTTTTAAGTTTATTAGAACTTACCAACTAGAACAAAAAGGATTCCGATGGAAAATATATATAGCTCGCAAGAATTCGTACTTCTAAAACTCCCAAGTTTTCTCTCGCTCTCTCTTTCTCTATCTCTCTCAAACTCCCTGGCTATCTGTCAGTTCTTTTGAACTGGTTTGTTAAACTACTTTTTAAGAGCTGATGGGAGCAACACTTTGCCTCAGGCCATGCCCCATGGACAAGTCCAAGCCGAATCCCTCACCCAAACTTAATTATTTCTACTACTCGCTAAGTAGATTCACAATTGCATTAAGACAAAAAAAAAAAAGAAAAAATATTATATCCGACATTCTCAGCATGGCCAGAGGAAAGTCTAGTCCACCGAAAGAATTATTTCAGGAGTTTGCTATATGCTACAAAGCCTATATGCATGTGGGTGTGTTTGTGTGTGTGTGTGTGTGTAAGTGTCTAAGTGTTGGTGTGGGGGAATGGGAAAGGAGGAGGGTTAGTCCTATTTACATTGAGAAAACTTGTTAGCACTTTCCTTTGCGGCAACTAAATTCGAGAAATTTACTAAACCAGGATCAAGGAATGCTGCTAGAGATGCTGCAGCTGCTCCGTTTGCGGTCAGACATCAACATCCAGATCAATGACCGAACTGCGATCCTGCTCATCATCATTGTCATCGTTTTCATTATCATCGATGATGTCATCCTCCAAGTCTAGATCTAGGCCGCCATCCTCACAATCGGAGCGACCGTCCAGTAATTGTCACTGATCCGTAATTGTATTTGATTGCGGATGCGAATGCGGATGTTGATGTGTATGATGCGGATGGGTATGGGTATGATGATGCATTTGTCCCGCTGCTGCTGCCGCCGCTGCGGCTGATTCCTCGGCTAGAAGGGCAGCCGCACTACCATTATGTTGGACTTCCAAACCATTGACCATCTTTTCCATGCTCTTCAGCTCCGAGGGCGAATGCTGCGATTGACGCTTCAATAGCGACGGCGGTGTCGTCGGGGACATTGATATGGGCCTGGTTGGTGGCGAATGCGATGAGGCCCTCGGCCTGGGGCTTGAACTAAGGCTGCGCGGTCCATTCTCTAGACCGGCTCCGGCACTCGATTGACCCATTAGGCCAGCAGGTGGCTGTGGCGGGGCTGCATCTCCGCAGCCGCCGCTGCGATTTGCATTTGATCCAGGGGTGACGGCATCAAAGGCCGAGCCCAGACTTCCGGGCAGGCTGTACGGCGAAAAGCGATGACTCTTGAGCCCCTGGAGCGGGGACACTGGTGTGTGGCCCGCTGCCGCGTAGGCATGACCAAACAGAGCCGGATGTTGGGCGGCTAGAGCCAGCTGGGCATTGAACAGCAAGCCCGGATTGAGGCCAGCCGGATTCATGGCTGCCGCTGCAGCCGGATTATGCAGCAGGCCGAGATGCGGCGGCGGATACAGTCCGTGCGGATAGAGGTAAGGCAACAGATGCGGCGATGGGTGTATCGGTGGTCCCACTGAGATATTTGGCGAGGGATAACTACTGCCGGGCTGCAATCCAGCGGCTGCAGCAGCTGCTGCCGCACCCACTCCCTCCTTAGGGCTGCCCGTCGATGTGGGCCGGAAAGCGCCACCGGTACTACCGCCGACACTCTCCGAGCAACTGGAATCGCTGCCATCGCGCTCCACATCCGCATCGGCCTGCAGACGTCGGCGCAATGCTTCTTCCGCATTGGCATTAGCTGCAGCCGCATGTTCACCGGCTCCAGCACCAGCCAAATGATTGAACCAGGCGGCCAGAGCTATAAATTGGGGTAAGAACCAGAAGAAAGAAAATAACAGTTTGGATTAGTATACAAGTGACTTTAATTTCCATTTTGCATCATCCATCCATCCATCGATCGATCCAAGAATCGAGTCGGACTCACCCGAATGCTGATGCGCATGCATCTGTTGCAGCGAATGGCTCAAAGGCAGCAGCGGACTCTGGGGCGGTCCGACGACATCCAATAGCTTGTCATCATCGTCTTGCTGATTGTCCAGCAAAGCGGCAGCATGGGGATGCAGATGAGGCGGTCTTCCAGCATGCCCCAAATGCAATGGGGCCCGAGAGCTGCTCACATGTGTGGGATTCAGTTTGTCCGAATCGGACCCTCGATTCGACATCAGAGCTTGCCTGTAACAACAGTTGTACGAGAGACACAGACACAAATTAGAACATCCAAGTGTCAGTTTGGCGGTTAACTAAATATTATGTTCTCATTCCAACCCAACCCTATCCATCTATCTATCCCTTAGCCTATCCTGCCCCATTTATAAAATTCCTTTCATAGTTTATTTGCAACAACGAACAGAAAGAAAAGACCCTGCTCAACACAAATAGCTATCTGTTAAATGATAAAACGACGCTGACGGGGTTTAGGTTTGGGTGTAGGTTTGGGCCTGGGCCTGCTAGTAGGCCAGAGGGCCCGGAACCTTAATTGAAATGTAACAATGCCGGGCGGAAACAGAGTTGCCAGTTCGTGTGTGTGTAGAGATATGTGAGTATGCCTGGGTGTCTGGGCCGACAATGAAATTGAAAAATAATTCAAAACACGTTAGTGTAATTTAGTGCCAGCTCTGATCGCCCCAACGCCCATCTAACCCCTCTCCATTCACATCCACATCCACCTCCTCGTCTACCATGTCAAATGCACAGGCTCGTCCTGGTTCTGGTTGCTGGTCCTGGTAATTTTTTTGTTCACACATCAAAGAAACGCTGGAAAACGTTCGGTGGCGGCTCAGTGCTCGACCTCGCAAATTGGGCAATTTAGTTTCACACACACATGCCAAGAGATGTGGAGTGGGATGGGGTTAGGTGTGTGTGTGTGTGTGTGTGTGTGTGTATCATTATCACAGCAACCACACCCAGACCGTAACCAACCCCATCCAATTCAATGCTAACTTACAGGACCTGGTGGTACAGCATGGTTGGAATTTCGCCACAGGCGTCTTCTTTTACACTTAACTGTTTTTCCACGTATTTGCAACGCCGCAAAGGTGTGTCTGCATTCTCTCTCCCTCTTGCTCTCGCTTAATCTATCTGTGTGTGTGTGTTTTTGTGGTGTGTGTACATATGAGCCTAATTTAATAGCAAATCAATTTGTGTTAATCCAGGCAGTCTATCTCTGACCCACCCATTTAACTACAAAGGCCAGGATAGAAAGAAAGAAAGAAAGGACTCGTCATTTCGCAATTTATATCACACAATCCAGTCCTGTAATGGCGCCCAATGTGGGGCTACATTCAGGGTTATCTAATTGATGACTAGTTACCCAATTGACGTCCAATGTTAGTCTGTGATAGTTAACAAATTGGCGCCCAACGTGAACCGCAAGCCAAGAAGATACTTTCAGTGTCACCCTGTACTCTTCCCTTTGTGTTTATTGAATGCGCTCCTGTGTGGTTTTCTTTGCTTCAGTCTGTAGACGTTTATCTTGACCTTTTGTCTCATTTTTGTGTGCGGTTTTTATCGTTTCCTTCTTCTTTTTTTTTGGAAGTATTTTCATGGAGGTTGCTGCTCTGTAATTTTTGAATTACGTCTTAAATTTGCAAACCATCGACTAGCAGAACCACACCCACCGCCTACAGTATCCTCACTCGCCCTCTCCCCATCACTCTTCCTCTCTCTCTGTCTCTTATGGGAAAAGCCAAGCAATGCTGGGGCATGGAGAAGATAGAGAAAAGAAATTCGCCTATTGTCAACTAACGCCTGCGGCTATTTTGCCTCAAACTGGGTTGAGTGACACCCAGGGTATTGGAGTTGGGAGGGTTACGCGGGAGGGGGGAAGTTCACTTTAGATTTTTGCAAAAAAAAATTTCAATTGCTTTCGACTTCCACTTTTATTTTCCGCCGCTGTGGCTGCTGCTGTTAAAACGTTTTCACTTTAGATTTCCCTTTTGGCCTCCGGCCTTCTGGCCACAGAAAGATGAGAGAACTTTGAGCAGTAAGTGAATGAGTTGAGAGTATGAATATCATTGCGATTCCGGCGGAAGTTGCGCACTGAGAACTCGGCACGGAGACCCGAACTATAGAGAATTGCCACACCAATTAGCGACGGCTCTAACTGTGAAGGGGATTAAACACAATGTCGACACCCAAGAATGTCACTCACTCGACTCTCAATGATGCTGATGATGATGCCACTAATAAAGGAGCGTCGATTGCTGTTGCGGAGGTGAGGGGATTGAGGTCTAAGGGGTTGAAAGCAACCACAAAAGCAAATATGCTACTTAAATGCCGCGTTTGTGTTTTGTTGTCCTTCTCCCTCTTCTTTGCCTTTGCTCCCTCCTTTTTGCCATTTTCGTTCTTCTAGTTTTTCTTTCAGTTTTATTGTTAGGCAAAGAGTTGACTAAGTCGCATTAATTACCCAAGGATTTGTGACCAGACTAATTGAGGATGTAAAGGATACACAAAAGAGACACGAAGAGAGTGAGAGAGAGAGCGAGAGCAGAACTCAGTAAGAGGTTTAGCATACTTTTTAGCGTTTTATGGCATTTAATTAATAATTGAGCAAAAAACTTTGTGCCAAACCGCCATTCCAATGGCAAATGACAAGCTGCTGTCACATCAATGACCAGGCATATTCTCTGATTTGATTTCTCTAGCTCTTTGTGTTCTATCGACTGCAGAGAGGGTGAGTGGGCGGTAAGCAGAAGGAACCACAAGCAAACAGAGAGACTAACAGACTAACAGACGGACTGACTGACAGACTGAACACGCTAATGCCAATCAATTTCCGACATTGACTTGAGTAAATTGTTTGTGTCAATGCCTGCCGACTCTGATGTGGTGGAGGATGAAAATGGAAATGGAAATGGAAACGGGAATGGGAATGGGAATGCGAATGCTAGTGGAGATGGCAATGGAAATGGATTCTTTCTATGATGTTATATCCTCGTCATTGTGGAAAATTGATTTGTAACGTTTAACATGTCCAGTCAACTATTAAATGTCATTCATCATTATGCTAAGTCACAGTCCCACCCACTCATCCGCCTACGCCACAACCAGTGGCCGGAAACCGGAACCACTCCAACCACGCTCCCCCCCTCGTTCTCTCTCTCTATTTCCCCTCTTGCACTCTGTTTACTTTTCGGTTAGACTTTGACCAACAAAAAAACAATTGGCAAATCCTCTAGCCCCCCCCCCTCACACACAATGCGTGGAGTTGAAAAGTCTCACCCCACTGCAACTTTCGTTCTCAGCATCATCAGGAAGCTAACAGGAAATTGAAATCAATCCATCAATATGGATTACATATCTATCTAGAGCTAAAACAGAAACTGGATGCTGAGACCGAGGTGCCGCCAGTCATCATCATCGTCATCATCATCATCATCATCATCATTGTGTCCATTGGACGTCTATTGACTCCTGCCACTTTTTGTATGACTTTGCAATTGGGCAAGGGCTGCAGGCTAATTAGTTCCGCTTAGATATCACAAAAATTATTGTCTGTGCTAATCAGTACAAACAAAAAAAGAAAACTCTAAAGAGAGAGTCTTATTTACAAATCGATCAACAGTTGGACAAATGAGGTTGTCCAGATTGAATCGACTGATTAGTTTGTCCTTTTGAAGGAATATGCGTTAAGAACTAAACGATGCTGTAATTTTCCCTTCTTTTTTTTTTTGTATGTATATTATATGTGTTGTTTCCACCCGCTAATGATCTTTTTAATAGAACTCTCTATTATGATACTCACTTCTTTTCCCTCTTGCCAGCACCAGTATCACGAAAACCCTTTGCAAAGGGATTGTTGTCAATTTTCAATTGAGTTATCTGCAAAAAGGAAAACGGAAATTATTACCGATGTCCAATGATGGATTGGCCGTGCTTTGTGTGTGTGCTTACCTTTTCATTTTGATATGCAGTTACGGCTATAAACTCCGTCTCCTTGAATACATAAGTGCGAAACGTGGAATACGGTAGCTTCAGTATGTCGTTGGCCCTCACCAAATGAAAGCGCGGCTGATACTTATGCATTGAGTTCAATATGGTCTATAGAAACGACAGAATTATGATAAGGATTAATAGATTAGTTCTTTGATTTAAATAAATCTGTTGATTTTTTTTTCTCTTTTCTATTTTCTGCTTACTTTCGGCAGCAGTAACTTGACCAAAACTTGACACACACACAGATAGTTGGAGCCCAAAAAAAAAAAAAAAAAAATTAAAACCTGACTCCTACATCGATACATTGTCTGACGACCACCCACCAAAATGCACGACGAATGCAGCAGGACCAACAGGGGACCAACAGCAACAGCAAGAGCAAAACGCAAAAGCAATGCCAACTTTTGTCATAAAATATGAATTTGTCTATCTGTCGCAGACTGAGAACTAAACGCGGACCTCCCAAGCAAAAAAACAAAAGCAAAAACAAAATACAAGCCCAAACGAAAAGAGACAAAGCAAGCAACGTGGCTTGGACTGTTGCAGAAAAGGAACACCTTTTTAATTACCATAACTCGTCGACTCGACTTCGATTAAACGACAAGGCTGAGACCAAGACTGAGTGAGAGCCGGCTTAGGTCTAGGCAGTTGCCGCCGTTTCAGTTGATGTTGCTGCGTTTGGACCTCACAAGCAGCTCCCCGCCAAAAGTTGCCGTCGTCATCATCATCATCGTCATCGTCATCGTCATCGTCTTTGTTGTTGTCGTCGCCATTTTGTTCATGTAATTTAAAGAAAGAAACAAGCCCGAAACGGCAAACAACAAGCCTGACTAGAATGTGTATCTTATAGTACGAGTATCTTGTATCTAAGCTTGATTTGCACGCCTCTCTTGGACCACCAATGGCGATGTGGATGGATTTCTTTCTTGGTTTTGTCAAATTTCGAATTGAAACCACACATATACAAATTTCTAGGTGTGACTAATCTTATGAAAAAGCATGGAAAACCATTTTCATCTAAGCAAAAAATGATTAAATGTTCCGCCATTTTCTACGCAAAAGGAGGATGGTGGGGGCAGAGCAGGTGGATGTGAGCCTCGCCGAAAGCCAGATTCAGTTTTTTAGCCTTTAAAAGGCAACCATAAACCATTTTGTTGGTTTTTTTATTTTTCGGTTGGCTGTATGCGATCATCAATCAAACATTCATATGGAGGGGAACGACAACGACGAACGAGAAGTCCGTCCAAATGTCAGTTAGTCCATAAATCGCATCGCTCGTCGTCTACTTAAAACGTCATTTGCTAATTTGCTTTAAATTTATTGACACATAAATTCATTTGCCCCAGCAGCAACATCAACAGCAACAGCAACAGCAACAACAACAACAGCAATCATCATAATTACATTGTGCGTTTTGTGTGTGTGTGTGTGTGTGTCTAGAATTTATTGATAAAACAGTTTGCATTATTACGTTAATTTTTTATTTTTCCATTTATTATTATAAATTGTTTTTTGTTTTTTTTTCCTTCTTTCGTTCAATTTGTTCGCCCATTTCGTTTGAAATTGTAAAAGGCGCAAAATTGTCATTCAAAATGCCGAGTTTGAATTGCAATTTAAATGAATATAACCGTGAATATAGCAATAAAAAAAATTGTATATGTGCATGCAACAGCAATGTGTTGCTGCTGTTGTTGTTGCTGCTGTAGTTGTTTTTCCAAATGGGCATAAACAAGTCTAATTAGACATGAAGTGCGATTACACGGACGCCAGGCAGTCGTCAACTGTTGTCGCTGTTGTTGTTGTTGTTGTTGTTGTCACTCAGTCACCCATTAGCAGTAGCAACAGCAACAGCAACGGCAACAGCTCGAGTTGTTTTAGTTGACTTTTGATTGAATAATGCAATTATGCTTGAAATTTAGTTTTTGAGATTTTTGTTAGATTTGATACGAAATAAGAAGCATTTCTGCACGTCACCCTCAACAGCCAACAGCCAACGGCAATTGCAATTGCAATTGCAACGGCAACAACAATTGGTAGTGTCAAGTTTTGTGATTGCTCTCAAGTACAAACCAATCCATGAGGCACTTAATCACTCTATATATCGCCCGGGTGACAACTGATTGAGCTGCTGCTGCTGCTGCTGTTGCTGCTGCTCCTATAGTTGCTGCTCGTCATCGCATCGTCATCGTTGTGGTCGTTGTCGGTCAATACCAAAAAAGGTGCGACAATTTTCGTTGGGCTTTGGCTTTTGGTGTTCATGGTGCTGGCGGGGCATATTACGTGCAGTTACTTGCGGCAACACGTTTATTTTGCGACTTTTGCGTGTTGATTGCTTGCTCGCTGGTTGCTCTGGCTGTTGCTGCTGTTGCACACTCATTGTTGGCATATTATCACATAATTTAACTGATGATGGCACTGCTTATTGTTGTTGCTGTTGCTGTTGCAGTTGCTGTTGCTGTTCTTGTTGCTGTTGGCTTGTTTACTCAGCTTTTCTGTGTGATTACTGACATTGGCTTTTTGTTGCTTGTCTGCTTCTGTGTTTCTGTTGGCGTGCTGTTTAATTGAATGATCACTCACACTTTGGCTTGTTTTGTCAGTCAGCAGCAACTGCCAAGGCCCAAGCCAAGTTAACGGTGATCAACTCGTCAGTTAGATGAAATTTTACTCAAATCGTGAATGAATGTTGCAAGCAAATTGGCAACCACTTGACCACATTTGGATTATCTATTAGATTAACTTTGATCAATAGGGAAATAATTATGGTTAGATTTAGCTTCTTTCCACTTGTTCTCGGCCCTTGATTAACTCCTGGCCAATCTTTATCTATCTCTTCTCTCTCTGTATCTGTCTCTTTCTCTCTTGGCTCAATTAGGTCATCGTCATCGCGTCGATCGCGATCGTCATAGCCGTTTTCGGCTACCTGTTGACCAATTATGGGCATAATTGAAGCGCCGCCGATTCAGTCACTTCAGACATCGACGAATCTCCCAGACTGTGTTGCCTGTTGTTGCCCGTGTCTCACTCGGTCCCCTCCTCCTCTCGCTCAGATATTAAGCCGTTTGTTGTTTTTGCTTTTTGAAAGTTAAAACGATATGCATATTGAGCGATCTGTATATACCATAAATATCAACACGAATCCAAACCAAAGAAGAAACATGTCTTAATTAAGAAATAAGCCAGCGGATCAGGTAGACATAGACATAGTCCCAAATTGCCGGCGGCAACATGGACCCACCATGCAGCAGCAGCAGCAGCAGCATTATTCGTAATCTGTAAATTATGCATAATTTTATGGTCGAAAACGAACAAGAGAAACAAAAATAATACAACGAAATAGTGGACATTCGATATCGATACAAGGCAAGGCGATTTGCCACCCAAGTTAACTATAATTTTTTGAATAATGTCAAAACTCCCCGAGACTTTGCCCCAAAACAAAAAAATAAATAAAATAAAAATTGTATTTACAATAAAATACAAATTCTTACAGAGAGTTGAAACCACATTCGAAGAGAGAAAAAGAGCGTGAGAGAGCAAAAGAGAGGGAAATAAAGTTAATTAAACGGATTTACATTTTAATGACAACACGAAGACAACAACAGCAACAGCAACAGCAACAGCAGACAGATTAAGATACACAGCAGCAGCCAGCAACATAAACAGAAACCAAAAAGACGGAAACACATAGAGTTGTAGTTGTAGATGCAAATGGAGTCATGGGCGCCGTTTTGGGGGGGATTGCAATGGCTCCTCCCATTTAAAAGGAGAGAAGTTGCAGCTCCTACAACCATGTCTAGTCGTTACTTGTTTTCAACTCCTTGAAAGAGGCTTCAGAGGGGCGGTGGGGCGAGGGGGTCAGCCAATTGCAAATTTGCTTAACAAAATGGGCGGCGGAAAAGAAATCGTAACTAATGATGCCTTGCGACGGCAGCAGCAGCAACTGCGCCTGCGGTTTTGTTATATGCAAATTGTTTCGCCTCCCTCTACGCCCACCTTTGCAGCTACCTACCCAGAAAAGGGGCGTCACAGTCGATTGGCCAAAACAAAATGCTCAATTCCCTTGGTCTACATGGCTTTTTGCACTGTTGTTGTTGCAGTTGGTTGTTGCTGCGGTTCGTTGGAGTCGAACGGGCCGATCAATGGGCCGAATGATCAAATGCGAGCTCCAACAACCGAAACCAATCGGTTTTGAATCCAATATCATCGATTTCACCTTTCCCTTTGAATGATTATGATCATGATAATGATGATTATTGTCTAAACATTGTCATAATAAAATCCAAGTCTGGACAAATGTATATACACATCATATATGTATGAATTGTGCATATATCATCATTTAAAAGAACTAAAAGTAATAAAAATAAAACTTTCAAGGAGTCGGCGTTTTATTTATTTTTTTTTTGGTCTTGGCAAAAAGACCGACTTTTTGCTAATAAATGACTCAAGTTACGAACAACAAGGGAGCCAATAGATAAATGTGCAAACTAAAGTGTGGAAAGAGAGAGAGAGAGAGAGAGATAGAATAAATGATGGTTGTTATATAGGTACGGCTTCTACTTTGACTCTTGGGTCTATCAAGCTGAATGACAAATATTTCAAATGATTTCAACACTTTGGACGAAGCCGCTTTGGCAAAAAGAACCGATACCAGAAGCGGTTACTTAGGCTATATAGGAGAGAGAGAGAGAGAGAGAGGCGTATGATTTGCGTTTTATTGCAGCTAATAAATTGAATAGCGACCCACCACCGCGAGGTGCCACGCACAGGAGGTGCATATGGAGTCAGAGGCGATGGCGGTGGCGGCGGCGGCGGCGGAGACTCAACTATTTTTGCGTTGACTATTTGTTGCCGATAAGCCAATGGACTTGGGCTTGGACCGACCGACCAAATGTACGTCCAAATGAACGAACGGGTGTTGCATGCAACATGCAAGTTGGCAGGCAGCGGCGCATGCGTGTGTGCATTTCAATGCAACACTGATAAAGGTGTTCAACGCTCGATGACATTAGCACCATCCAAAATGCCGACGCCGCAATCAACCCGCAGCAACAGCAGCGACCGCTTTGCCATATTTGTCGGCATCTTTTGTTCTTCTTTATTAAAAAGGCGAATAATCATAATAAAGAACCAACAACTTGGTCGTTGTCGTCATTTGACGTTGTTGTCGTTCATTTAGCCACTGACTTTTGGATGAGCAACAGCAGCAGCAACCTCCAACCAAGCGAGTTTTCAGACCACGACGGGGACGACGACAACGGCAACGGCAACGGCAACAGCAACAGCAACAGCAACAGCAACGACAACGACAACGACTTTGGGTTTTGGGTTCTGAATTTTGAATTCTGAGTTCAGGTTCAGCCGCTCGTTCGGTAGCTGCTAGACTTGGACATTAATCGATAACACTTGAGTATTTTTTCATGTTTTGCAGGCGAGCCATTAAGCGATTGTCCACCAAATAAAAAACCAAGCGAAAGAAGAAAAAAAAAAAAATAAAGAACAAAAACCTTAAACTGAAGCTGAAGCTGAGAAAACGTCGGTGTTGCTTTTGTTGTTGATTTTGGTGTATATATTTAGTCATATAACTTGTGTTTCTCTCACTCACTCGGATCAGATGTTGCCCATGTGAACAAATTAAAAGCGAAGAGGGAGTTTATATTCAAATGGAATAAATTAAATATAAATGCATTTCAAATAAACTAGCGAAAAATAGAAAACTTTTCATATCTCCCTCTCAGTTTAGAGCCTTTTTAAGAAGACTTTCTACTTGTCATCTGTTGTGATTTAACAATAACAATTAACATATTCTTTAGCTACTTGCCATTCTCACTCTCTCTCTCTCTCTCTCTCTTTCTCTCTCACATCCTTTTGACCTTCGTCGCCCTCTTTCTCCCTCTACCTCTCTGTTGGCTTAATGAAATTCAATTTTAAGTTAAAGCGTTAATGATGATGCCAATGCAACGACGATGCGACGATGTTGCAATGTTGCTGCCGGGAATGAAGTCCCTGTGTATGTTGCTAGTCCAACAGCAACAGCAACACCAACACCAGTTGGGCAATTACCAAAAGACAAATTTATTTGCACGCATGCAGATGCGGGTTTTGGGGTCCCTGGTATCTCTCTCTCTCTCTCTCTCTCTCTCTCGCTATGGGTTCTCAATCGGGGGATCGAGTTGAAGTCTTGAAGCGGGCTACTGTTCACTTCGCATCGACGACATGGACAAGTGTTAACCATAATGCAGACACACACAAAGGAGATGAAGTTGGAGATGGAGATGGAGTTGGTAAGGGGGAGTCGGGATTCGGGATAGCTGGGTAGGTAGATATAAGAGATTGTCTGGAACTTTAATTGAAGTGCGGCCGCCGCGCATCATTGACATTAAGTGTCGATAAATTAAGCATACGCTATGTGCGCTTAGCTAAATTCACAGCGGTTTTTATGAATGAATAGCAAGTGAGAATGAGATAGACTGTGCCTGTGTGTGTGTGTGTGTAAGAAATGTGAAAGGTTCAGGCTGAGGAGCATAAATTGCCGATAATTTACTGTATATAAAAATCAACACAAAACATTTTATGTTAATGAAAATAAAAGTCGGAATGGCCAAATGGAATGGCTGGAATGGAATGGGCCATCAAGTGAAAGCAGAATAAACAGTAGCCAGTAAGATCGCTAACTAAGAAGATAGGCAAAACAGATATCCGATTAATGGGCCAGCTAGATGGATATTGAATGAATATTGCTGGCTAATGACCTCGATTTAAATCATGTGCAATTTCAACGACTTATGTCCACACCAAAGAAATGGCCACCCTCCCTCTCAAGGGGGTTCTTCTGTCTGTCTGTCTGTCTTTGATCTCTCCCGCTATCTTATCAGGCTAACCCGCTGTCCCGCCCAGCCAACACTCCAAACCGCCTAGTCACACCATTAACATTGTTTTATAACTTAATTTTTGTTGCATTTAAAAGAAAACGACCAACACACACACACACACACACACACACACACACACACACACACGCAGTGGTAGAAAAGTAAGACAAATCGACACTTGTTTAATATTTAAATTTTATTTTATTTTTCTTCAGATTACACACAACATCCCGCGCTTTGCTTTGTTTTTTCTATTTTATTCTCTCTTTTTTTTTGTTTTTGCTGTTGTAAGTTAATGAATGAAATTCGAAATGGAAATGAGATTTAGAATGTGTGTGGGATTTAGCGTTGTTCGGACATTGCCACACGCTGTGAGCCAACAGAGACCAGAGACCGAGTCCCAAGTACGAGCCGGAGTCCGGGCCACAATTTTTATAGCCACACACACCAAAAAGGGCAAATCACCAATGTCTAGTGGAACAGGGACACGGTTAGGGGCCGACAGACAGACAGACAGACAGACAGAGAAAGAGAGAGCGAGAGAGAGAGAGAGAGAGATGGGGCGAGTTCTATAGCTATTTAAGTTCTTTGCTTAATTAACGAAAGGAAAAAGCAAAGCGTAGCGAAGAGTGGGACATAAAAATTAATTAGCAGACCCCCAAAATACAAAATGCACGAATCTCTGGAGGAAAAAAAACATATATACACACACACACACACACACACAAAGAAAACAGAAAGTAAAACTCAAAGGCTAAACTCAAATTGAGAGTTAGCCAAATGAACAGAGAAGGGTTAAGGAAGGGACTTTTTGGAAGGACTTTTGTAGTTTGTTAGCAAATTAACGGCCACTCTCTCTCTCTCTCTCTCTCTCTCTGTCTCTGTCTCTCTCTCGCTCACTGTTTTTTTCTCGTTTTGCTTAAAAAGTTCAACAACTTTCATTCACCATTTGATTTTAATTTCTTTTCTTCAAGTTACCCCCCTTCTCTGCACCCTCGGCGTGCTCATAATTAAGTGTAAAATTATGTAAATTATCAAAACGAACAAAACTAGAAATATATATACAAAAATAAACGTAGTCTTTTACCCAAAAATCTCCCACTCCTTCCTTCAAACAAAAAACGTTTGTTCTCCTACCTGTTGTGGTCGTTGTCTTTGTTGATTGCTTTTCGTTGATTGAGGAAATTGTCGTTGTTTGGTTTTCGGTTCAGTCCAAATTGGCAGCTAATCAGTGGGTTAAATGCAACGGAAATCCCAAATGTATGCCATAGGCCATAGATAGATAAGTAGTGCCAACTGACCACCGACTAGTGGCTAGTGACTACTGACTACTGACGACTACCCACAATTTCCGTCTGTGTGTGAATGAATATATTTGTATGTAAATGCTAATGACCCACAACGACGCTGGTTTAGCCCTCGATCGATCGGAAAAGATGGATCGGTTGAATTGAATTGAGAGAAGGAAAGAAAGTCTAATTCATGGAACAGAAAATCAAATGAAAACTACAAGCATTAATTTATAACGTGGCTAGCATAGGTCAGGCTTTATCTTCGCCACCACCTCCATCAGGTGCTATAACCCAAGATCTTCAACATCGTCGTGATCGTCATCGTCATCATGATCATCATGATCATCCTCATCAATGCCATAAAAATGTGCGTTAATAACATTGCCGCCAAAGTGAAGTTGGCAATAAAATGGCAGATTCATGTGACGACAACGCGGATGGCGCTGCTACCGACGCTTTTGGTGGGAAATACGAGACACTGGGGATCTCTCTCTCTCTCTCTCTCTCTCTTGCTCTCTCTCTGGAAGGCATAAAAATTTACGTGCCATAAATTTCCACACAAGGCTGCTGCAGCAGCACCAGATCCACATTTATGCATTTAAAGATAAAACAGAATGAGACAGAACTGCAACCAGCAAGTCCGATGACGATGATGATGATGATGACGACAACAACAAGTTGGCATCGCGTAGTGCTCTTCGAGCGGTAGCTTGAAGTGCCAAAGTGGCCTGGTTAAGTGCCGCATTGCGTTTCGCTTTACTCTTGATGGTTTTTGTTTGGGGTGCTGGCCACACAACAAACTGCTGCAATGTTGCTCTCAATGGTGGTCTCCCCATTCTGGAGTCAACAGTCGCAACTTTGGCGAGAAGGCAATAAATGAGCCTTGATACCATGGGATCGATAGCGCGATCGCTGGCGATAACTGGCGCCTCCTGAGTGAGGAGGGAAATGCCAAGGAGAAAGTTCTTTTTTCGTCCTACACTGAACAACATTTGCCCATATGTAGATACTTGGTTTGTAATTAGGAATACTGTTAGAGGAACGACCTTGTTCGGACGATGTTTTGTCGGTTCGCTTTGTTCTGCCACTCGATCGAAGCATGTTTGCCTAATTAACAAGTCTCATCTACAAGTAATCCTCATTCTGGCCAAACCAAGTGGGCAAAAAGAAACACAATTGGCGTGGATTTGGTCACATTTGGTTGCCATGTCAAGGCACAACAACAACAACATCCATACATAGTTGTTGTTGTTGTTGTTGTTGTTGTTGTTGTTGTTGTTGTTGTTATTGTTGTTGTTGATGGCACGCACTTGCATGCAAAGCAGAGGGAAAAGAGTAGAAGAGAAGTCTGCCATCTGAAGAAGAAGAAGCTTGTTACAAAACGCGGCGGCTGGGCCGGCGCCTGTGACTCTCAGATCCCCGACTTAAATCAGCCAACCCCCCTCAACCCTCCTCTCCACACTCCCCACTCCATGAAGATGAATGTGTGTCGTTTGCTGTGTGTGTGTGTGTCCGTCTGTCCATTCGGCTGGTTGTTGTCCTCTTGTCAGGTCTTGTATTTTTGTATGTAATTGGCTTGGCTCTTAATAGATGGAGAGCGCACTGAGCACTGTGGCGTCACCTGTCGCCTACTTGAGCCAGCAGCTCCTGCAACAAGCTGAAGACGGCGACGACTAAAACGACAACGACAACAACATCGGCAGCGGCAGCGGCAGCGGCAACCGAAAAGCCAAAGACATTTGCAAATCTTTTGTTTCTCATGTCCCGATCATTTCTCATATAGAGGCGAGCAGGCGACGACAAGAACCCAAGACGACAAAGGCATACCGCAGGCGCCAGCCCAAAACCAACAAAAAAGAAGAAAAACGAGCCAGACGACGACGACGACGACAACGAGGCCACCGGCCAGCGTCCAGCCTCAGTCTTAATCTTTGGGGGTACCAGTTAGCTGGAGGAGAGAGAGAGAGAGAGAAAAGAAGACTGAACGGGGAGCCCTTTCCGAAGCGCGCACACTCACACACACACACACATCAGACGAACGCACGAGCTTTTGTGAGAGGCGAGCGCCAGGAATATATCGCCTCCTCCTACTCCTCATCGTTGTCGTCGTCGTGGCATTGTCTTCTTTTGTCCGAGCGACATTCAAATCTTAACTTGAAATCAACTGGCTGGGACGGACGCGGGACGCCAGCGCCAAACAAATTCGAGCTGCCAAAATAATAAGCAAAAGAAGAAGACGACGAGGATGAGGATGAGGATGAGGATGAGGATGAGGATGAGGACGAAGACGAAGATGTCGACAAGCACGATGAAAAAGCAGAAAGAGGGGAATCAACACCCCCGCCGTCTATACCTCCCCCAGGCAGAGTTTTTATGGCCATCGCCAAGACCCTCCACTGGACAAATGCGTCGCCGTTCTCATCTTATTCCTCTTCTTGGTCGTCGTCGTCGTCGCGTTTGCTGGTGACGCTGAAGGTCGACTGGCTAACGCCGTTGTCGTTGG
This sequence comes from Drosophila insularis, assembly GCA_018903935.1. NCBI lineage: Eukaryota > Metazoa > Arthropoda > Insecta > Diptera > Drosophilidae > Drosophila > Drosophila insularis. The sequence continues at coordinate 1,333,268 of JAEIFP010000569.1, read as the reverse complement.
TCCGTTTGGTTGGTTGGTTGGTTGGTTGCTTGGTCGGTTGGTCGGTCGGTGGTCGCCTTTGCCTTTGCCTGCCATAAAATTTTTGAAACAAAACCAACAGGAATTGTGCTCCAAGTTGAAGATAAGAATTTTTTTCTGAAAACTCGTGCCCGTGCGCAGAAAAGGAAGCGATGACAACGGCAACAATAACAACAACAACAACAACAACAACAACATCAACAACGACGACGACTTCGACCGGTTTAATATATTGATGACGACTACGATTTTGGAGGCAACTCTTTTGAGCTCCTGCCTCGACTACCTCCTCTTTCGCCTGCATAAAATTTGTTTGTCGTAGAGTTTCAGCTTGGTCGGCATACAAATTGGCTTAGGCATCGTCCTCGTCATCGTTGTCTTCGTCTTCGTCTTCGTCTTCGTCCTCGTCATCGTTTTGGTTTTGCTTTAGGTCTTTGTTGTTGTCGCTGTCGCTGTCGCTTGGTCGGTAGCCGCGCCAAGCACATTTTAGATGGCTATCAGTAAATAGAACACAAATGAAATTCATCGATAGAAATCGAAATCGCATCGCCAGCAAGCCAGCCAGCCCTCCAGCCAGACAACGGGGGCGGTTTGCCAAATTAAGGATAGCTCCGCTCCAAAAGGTAAGTAAGAACCACTGTTGTCGTGGCAACCTATGTGATGGAGTACACATGTTTGTGGCAACAGCCATGAATCAGACGAGAGAGCGAGAAGGCTCCATAGAGAGAAGAGCTTAAAGTCGACAACAGTCGACAGTGTCTCATAGTCGAAAGTCAGTGGGCGGGCGAAGCCACCAAACAAAAGAGCTCTGGGCTGACCTTTTGCCAGCTAGCAGACGGCAGCAAAATGGCAACAAAATACAAGCTATGCCACACTTAGCCACTGTCTCTCACAGTAGTCGTCCTCCACCTCCATTCCTATGGGCTTGTTCTTCTTTCTGCATTTTCTATTCCACCTATCAGCGGTTGTCGTGAGCAGCGGGTGGCCGCCATTGCCTCCTCCTTTAAGGTACACACACACACACACAGACAGACACAGATTGGTATGACATTTAACTAGATTAAATATAGTTATAGTATATCTTTTGTTCTTAGAGAAAGTCAGCCATTTTTTTTGTTTGAAATTTAACACCTAGTTTTAGGTCTTACTACTGTAATTTTGTAAGGGAAGTATACCCGCATTATCTTCTACCTGGGAACTGGGACCAAGACCAAGTAGCTCCAGCAAGTAGCCAGCAAAACAACTACAACAAACTCTCCGTGTGTTTGCGTGTGTGTGTGTGTGTGTGTGTGTGTGTGTGTCAATTAATCAATAATGTATCGAAACACACATTGAGCATATGGCATAATGAATGGAAATCTCTGACCCCTTGGCGACAGAAGCAAACAACAGAAACAAAATCATCATCTAATGATGATGATGACAAACAAACGACAGCCAGCAGCCTGGAGGTCTGCGGGTTGGCAGACCTACACAGGCAAACAGACAACCAACTAACCGAAAAAGGTCAAGAGGGGCAATCGGATAGAGGAGAAACCAAAATAGATGAAAACAACCAAAGCCCAAGCCTGTCCACAGATCATTCTCACATCATTAATTACAAAATTATTGTCAGAGAGAGGCACTTGGCAGGTGGATTAGTTGTCCGCCGCAGGAACTGTAACAAGCGTCTCAAAAACCAAAAGACACAAACCACAAAACAAAACTTAAAACAACCAAAAAAAAAAAAAAAAACAAAAAGCAAAAAACGACAAACCCCATCCCAAACTAAAGCTCAAGTCAAAGCCAAAGCAAAATGTTAATTTTCCAAACAGACGAAATCTTCGTGGGAACTTGAAATTAGTATAGACACTCCGAATGTGAATCTCTCTCGGAGCTGAGCTGACCTGACCTGCTTGGCCTGCGGGCGGCCTACACATATTAGCATTGTTGATTTAAAAAAACAAAAAATCAAAAACAAAACTTAAGTAGTTATTGATATACGAAAATTGCGCACAGCACGCTCACCAGCTTCCAGCTCCCATCTCGGATTTGGGCTTCCACAAAACCAAGAAAAAAAAACAAACAAAAGATATCACACAGATAAAAGCACGACCAGTTTATACCCTGTAACAAAAGTTATTGCAGACATCCGCCGACTGAAGGTGGCCCTAACAGATCATACTGATAATTATGAATACAAGTTTCAAAGATTTTGAAAGTTGTTGAAAGTTTCAAACACTTTAGAAATACCCTCATCTATTACAGGGTATTAGAGGAACACCAAACAAAAGATAAACTCATAAGGGTCCATCTATCTGTCCGCGATAATTGGCCCTAACTGAGTCACTGCGCGATGATTGACGAGAGATCTTCCAACCTAAACCGATCCGATCCGATCGGATGCTATCCTATCTGATCTGACGATCCAACGATGAGATGATGATGAGATGATGATCGAGCCAGCAGGCAATTAAACGATTTCGTGCATGTGTGTGTGTGTGTGTGTGTGTGCCTTAAGATCGGGCTGGTCGTTGGTTTAACTGACCAGCTGGGGATGCCATGATTAATATGTTTTTGAGTAGTTCTTGGCTTCAGGCCGGGTGAGTTTTCTTTCTGTCTCTGTCTCTCTGTTGTCTGTCGTCTGTCTGTCTGTTTGTCCGTCGTTTTTGTGTTTTTATTTTGGCTAACAAGCCAAGAGTTCGACTTGGCCAGTTGACAAATTGTTCGTAAATGGCTGCCAGACAAAATTGGAACACACGCACTGTGGCCGGCGGCTGGATAAACGATTAAGAGTTGAGTTGCCGAGGAATGGATCTAGACCAGATCTTTTCCCCCCAGCCACCACAAGCAACCTGGGACCACCAGTAGAACCCTTGCTCTATAGGGTTTGTTTTGTTCGTTCGATGAAACATAATTTTCAACTGCAACCGCAATCGAAAGCTTTCATTTAAGTCTATTATAAGCCTCTCCAAATTGACGCTGATTCTACAGGGAGTTAAGGCTTAGCCTTGGGCCCAGTGTCGGCTACAAAACACCTGCCAAATGCATTTCAAACACTTGACGTAGAGCTCGTTCGAATCGCATTCGCTTAAATGGCAATCCTATTAAGTCAAGGCGCAGAGCTTTAAGAAATCCAATTAAACAACAGTGAAAAAAATAAAAATACAAAAAAAATGTTGATGGAGATGGAGATGCATAATAATACGCTAATAACGACCGACGGACAAACCGACTAACAGACTGACTGACTGAGTGACTGAGTGAATAAATGAATGAAAGAATGAATGATTGATGACGACGACGACGACTGAAAAACTGAAGAGTGCGAAACACTCCAAAGACATTAGCGTACTTGAACCTGATGAACGGTTAGGACGGACGGAGAGTACCCGGAAAGCTCGGGGTTCGCAGCTCGGAGCATGGAGCACGGAAATGCGACTCTGCCACTCATTAAACGGAAGTGTTTTATTTTACCAGGCTAATGAGCAGCCATCAAGAGAGCGAGATGCATATAGAGAATGTAAGAGAGAGAGAGAGCATATCAATTGACTGAAATCTGTCAATTGTTGACACTGCTCTATAAAAAAAAAATTAAAAAGAAAGGAGAAAAGGAAAATTGAAAAAAAAAAGGCCAAAAGCTTTCACTGGGTGTTTGTCAAGAGCACAGCAAAAGACTCCCATCTCTGTCTCCTGCTCCTGCTGATAGTCTTAGTCCTATTCCCTGTGGCAGTTCTGCTCCATCTCAAATTCCTCCCAACTCCAAATCTGTGCAAGCGAGACAACAATAGAGATGTGGGTATATGCCAATTTGCATTCATTGCAATGAACAAATGAGCAGAATAAATTAAGAATTGAGGCTGCAAAAAGTGTAGAATACTAAAGAATATTGTGAGCATGAGGGAGAGAGAGCGAGAAGCTAAAGAAAGAGAGGTAGAAGGAGGATGAAGAATGGCCGCTGCCTGTGACAAAAGACACTTGAGAAGAGAGTTCAACATAAATAAAGATGACGAAGCTTTTCGGCCCAAAAGTGAGAGTGAGAGAGGAGCGCGCGATTTAAGTGTCCAGAAGTTGAGCTAAATGACATGAAAGTGTGTGTGTGTGTGTGTGTGAGGGAGAGATAGAGAGAGAGAGAGAGAGCAAGCGAGGGAGGAGGCTCGCAAGCAAGACAGAGAAAGGTAGACTGTGTGTGTGAGAGAAGAGAGAAGGAAGAGAGCTAAAAGTTGCAGTCATGGCTGTGCCCAGCCAGCACACACAATGGCAAATGGCGGAAATGTGTGAATGCGAGCAAAAGACAGAGGGGGCAAACAGGCTGGAAGGCAGCCTGTCACTCATTCAGGGGGTAGGGCAGCAAAGAGGGAAGCCATGGAGCGTGAGTGTGCGTATGTGTGTGTTTGTATAGGTATAATTAGCACGCGTTCTCTCTCACTCTCTCACTCTCTCTCTCTCTGTTCCTCTTTTTCACTCCCCATGCGTGCGTGTATCTTGGTTTGGCTTGGGATCGCTTTTTTTTTGGTTTTGCAACCTTGAATTGCATTTTAATTGCCTGACCATATTTCATTTTTCCACCAAATCACTATAATAATCATCAGCGTAATAAAAAGCTGTATACATTTTACTCCCTCTCTCTCTTTCTCTCCCTCGTTCACAGCACCTTCCTCCTGCTCCGCTTGCTCCTCCTCTCTTTATGCATTTTTATTGTACTATGCATCCCATTCTTTGGGGCCGTCAAGGGTTAATTGCTAACCTAGTTTTTGGGTGGGGCCTTTCGCCTTCGATCGTTTGCTTAATTACTGCAAAAGTGACCTCTCCCTCCGTCGCCCCACCACCCATCATCACCACGAGCACCACCACCCACTGAACTCATCGAATGGGTGGGTCAATAGTTGTTGACTTGTACAAATTGCTTTATAATCGTCATCAATAAATGAAGCCAGTCATTAAGGCAGTTAGTTGGTTACGAATACAAATACACACATCGCTTCTCATCGATATATGCATACATCTATATATACATATATATGTCTATATAAAATGGTGTGTGTCAATAGATACCAATTTGTGAATAACTAAAACTGTTAGCCAAATAAAGTTATTAGGTTCAATGCAATTACTAAACGTAAGGGAAAGAAACCCCAAAAATATATTCCATATCGATTGGTTAAATCGATTACGGATCAATGGCAAAGGAAATTGAATTCGATTTTTTGCGAAGTCAAGTCTAAGCTCCTTTGATCAAAATAAAAACTCTCAGTTTGAAATATCACATTATTCAATATTTTATATATTTATTTGAATTATTCTATTTTTATATTTGATATTTTTTAACCGTCGGAAGTTGTCGCTTGACTGTCTTTTCGCTCTCTCTCTCTCTCTCTCTCGTTCTCATTCCCTCCCGCTCTCTATCTCTTTCTTTCCCTGATATGACCAATTTCATTGGAAATCAAATGCTTGATACGTATGTACGTGTCACAAATTATTAATAAATTCTATAATAAAAAGTATAATTTCATTTAATAATGAGACGCGTGTAGCAATGCCCCTCCCAAGAAGAAGCAGCCGAAGATGACGAAAGGGTTACAACAAGCCAGATCCTGGCCTGAACCTTTACGTTACCAAAAAAACAAGAAATTTGTTCATTTCATAAATCATCAAAAAAATGAAGTTGCCAACGCAGACGCATACTAATTTTATTTCTTTATATAACGATATGTTCTTACATAAATAAAGAATATATAGAATTTGGTGTATTAATTTTGTTTTTATTTTTGTTGGTGGTTGGCCACGTTGCGCCCACTTTTGCTGGTATGTTGCCTTCGTTGCACTGTATGTGTTGTGTGTCTCTGTCTCTCTCTTTGCTGCGTGTGTGTGTGTGTGTGTGTGTGCCCCGTGTGTCCGTTTCCAACTGGCGCCAGGCGTTGCATGTGCGCTTCTCGGTTGGTAGTTAAATTTTTGTTGTTATTGTTGTTGTTGGTTTTTCCAACGTGACGCCTGTCAGCTGCTGTTGCTGGTTGCTGTTGCTGTTGCTGTTACTGTTGCTTGTTGACCACCATCCAAAAGAGCCAAAAGAATCGAGACAATTAAATGCCTAATTTTGTATGTTGGCCTGCTCCCGCACCCACTGCCATTCCCGCTCCCGCTACCGCTCCTGATCCCGCTCCCATTGCGTGGCCTGGGCCTGGCGTTTGTTTTTCCAAATAATTCATTAATTTTTTCTCTTTTTTTTTTTGGTAATTATGACGAGCGGCGCTTGCTGCCTGAGTTGCATGTGCAATGAAAGGGACGGAGAGAAAGAGTGGTAGACAGGAGAGTGTGGGGGAGGGGTTGGCAGTGTTGTGTTTTGTTGCTGGTGTTTGTTGTTGCTGTGGACCCAGGTCTATGGGTCGTGGTGGGCGTACTCCCAGTTGATGGTGGCAATTTCATGCGCTTTTCTCATTAAGAGCTGCTAATTTATCAACAAGCTGGAGAGGAAAACAAAAGGTACCTTCTAACTAGCTGTTGGGGCACAACAAATGCCATAATCTGATTAGAAAAATGGAAGCATTTTCATCACAGAACTCGGATAACTCGGATTGGTAATTGTTCAATGGAAAACGTTGGAACTGCTACACCCCACGCCACATGAATAGGGATGCCTTCGCCCCGTATTGACGGCAGGGACGAAACTCGTTCGTTTTTAAGTACCAATTTGTTGCAGTTCAATCTCATTAGATGTATCATCATGGTTAAACTAAAGTGTATTCAATTCAATTCGATTTCGTGTGACTCAATCAGTTGAGGCAAACCCCGAAAAGAAGTGAAGCACACAATGAGCTCAGCTCAGAAGGCTAACCTTCTGGTTCTCAAATTTGTCAGATCCTCAAAACATGATAATGTAGCAGATAATCCCCTTCAAACCCAACCCCACCCCTGTTCGATGACGATGATGATGATTAGTAAGGTAGTTTTCGCTTTCCCCATTGACAAGCCCTCGGCGGCTGCATTCACTCATCATTTCGAGTCGATGTTGTAGATCAAAACTGACGATTAGTGGCCACAACAACAAGATTAAACGCCCCTTTTTGATGGTTGCGCCCCTTGGTCTTTCTCTTTTTCTCTGTCTTTGTCTGTGAGCCTGTCTGCCAGCCTGCCTTTGAACAAGGACTTGCTGAACGAAACGAAAAGGTGACTTTATGCATCGAGTGCAGGCAAAAGACGCATCCCTGTCCTAGTAACAACATAATTAACAAAGACTACGCCTTCCATTTGTCCTGCGCCTCGAATGAAGGAGAAACAGAGCGCCACATCTTTCTCTGTGTCTTCAGGTCTCCTGTGGTGCTAGCAGCCACAAATCTCCTTCTCCTCCTCTCTCTCTCTCTCTCTCTCTCTCTCTCTCTGTCTACTTGATTCTCTGTGATGTCTAAACAAATGCTTAGATTAGAAAGACCCCTGACAACAGCTGAAGAGAAATGTTCCTTGTGTTGAAAGTACAATACCCACAATAAAGAAAGCCTACATGCTGTGATATATAGAAAAACCCAAAACGATTAAGTTGTATAATACACAAAAAGCCTTTTCTCATATATATATGTATGTATATAAAGAAATTATATAAAAACCATCTTAAGCAAAGTGAGCAACGACAGCTGCTGCTACAGCAGCCACCCACCACAAAATGTTGCCAAAAAAAAGAAGCAAGAGGAATTGTAGTTGGAGTTCGGTATTTGGAGTCGGAGGGTAGCAGACACTTAGGCCATTAGGCCAAAACAAATAGACAAGCTTGACTTGAATTTCGGCATACTCAATGCAATGGGCCCAGGGGCTCACCGAGAAGGAGTCGATCAAACGATCAATCGGACAATCGAACAAATGAAAGTTAAAAAAAGTAGCTTTTCCCTTAGAGAGATTTGGGAAAAGGCCCCCTTTAATAGTAATTCTAATAATTACTAAAATGTATATGTATTTGTGTAGCATGCCCAGATGTTGCCGCTGGCTGCCGCCCATGGATATTTGAGATTAATGTTGCAGCGGAAGTGCAATATTTGCGGCATGCAAATAGATTTCTAAACGTTCAGTGTTTCATTCAGTTTATCTCGCATCGTTCGCGTGTGTCGTTTATTTGCCAACTATGTATGTATACGTATGTGTGTATATGTATATATATGTATGTATATCTATCCAAGTTTCGTTAAGCGCCACTTGTCGTTGGCTGTTGGCATTGTCGCTGTCTACTTAAGTCTTAGGTGACAGTTAAACACCTCAAATATGCTACCACATTTGGTTTCTTTCTCTATCTCTCTCTCTCCCTCTGTCTTGTTTTTTTTTAATTTTTCGTTTTTTTTTTCGAATTTTGATTACATTTACATTTACTTAATAAAGAGACAGACAGTCCACACAGTCAAAGTGGATTCTGCGGGCCAACAATAGCAACAACATTTTGTTGTCTTCGTTGCCTTTAGTTGACTCTCGTTCGTTGTTCGTTTGTTTTGTTTGTATGTTTGCCTTTGTTTCTATTTAAATTTCAAATATTTGTCCATTCGCTCGCTTGTCTCGGCTGCCGTTTGTTTGCCAAGAATGGGATAGATAGATAGATAGATAGCTGAGACTTCTAGAGTCGGTCTGTCTCGTTTTAGCGAGCCAGAAGGGCCCTTAGGTAGAGAGAAAAGGGGCAAACGGAAGTTCTGATGCTGTGGCGCCTAAAACTTAATCTATGTAATCGTCCAAGTAAATACAAAACTTAAAGCTTAAAATTGTTGTCAACAACCGTAAATTATGCCTCTGCAGAATATGCAGCCACACTTTTCTTTCGAATTCCTTCTGCAGTCACACTAATTATACCATACACCCATAGGGTGAAATGGTATATTAAAGTCGCTAAAATGTATGTAACAGGCAGAAGGAAGCTTTTCCGACCCCATAAAGTATATATATTCTTGATCAGCATCAACAGCCGAGACGATCTAGCCATGTCCGTCTGTCCGTCCGTCCGTCCGTCCGTCCGTCCGTCTGTCTGTCCGTCCGTCCGTCCGTCCGTCCGTCCGTCCGTCTGTATGAACACCTAGATCTCGGAGACTATAAGAGCTAGAGCCACCAAATTTGGTATGTAGACTCGTGTCATATGTACGCTTATCGAGTTTGTTTCAAATGTTTGCCACGCCCCCTACCGCCCCCGCAAATGATATAAAACCGATTTTCTTAAACACCATAGCAACTAGAGACACAAAATTTGGTATGTATATTTGCTTAGTAAACGCGCACATTTTGTATTTATAAAAATTTTGCCACGCCCCCTACCGCCCCCGCAAATTAAATAAAACCGATTTTCTCAAAAACTATTCTAGCTAAAGACACAAAATTTGGTATGAATATTTGCTTAGTAATTGCGCACATTTTTGATGTGTAAAGATTTTGCCACGCCCCCCTCCGCCCCCGTAATTTGGAAAAACTCGATTATCTCCCGTAATTTTCTACCTTGTGCAATCAAATTTAGCACACTTAAATTTGATACTAATATCAAGCAAAATACTAAATTTGATCAAAATCGGAATAAAAATAGTCAAGTTATGCATATAAACGTTTTTCCATATGGCCGGAAGTGGCCGTTGGCTGGTGGGGGCGCTAGGGTGCTCGAATGCTTGAGTGAGCGAAATACTAAGATATGCTTCTAAAAAGCATGCAAACAGATTTTTTAAAAATACGAAAATGCATTGGTTATTATAAATTTAAAATATTTGTTTTACTGGTGTATGGTATATCCAAGTCGGCGAGACGACTTACTTACTTCATTTTTTTCAAAATATAAAGCTAGGTACTCTCAATTCCTCCCTCCATAAACTATTCTCCTTCTGTTTGCTATCTATTTGAGTTGCATAATGGATTACTTATAGATAATTTTGTATATTTCAACGCCGTTTTTCCACTGTGGTGCACAAGCGAACTCAACGGAGGTGCGCGCAGTTGAACGGAGGGGCATTGTGACCATGGCTAATACCATTCCGCCCACCTCTTCCTTATGGCTGTATCTATCATTTACTATTTCGGCCTCTGTGGATCAGGTACAGGCAGGTAGACGAGTAGAAAAACAACTTCTTTAAATTGAACTTGTTCAAGGCGCGAGTTTAACAATATCGTCGAGAAATAATGGACAATGCAACGCTCCATTTGTTGCGCTTACAGAGCAAATTAATTAAATTAATTAACACTAATAGTTTGTTTTCTCTCTCTCTCTCTCTCTCTCGGTTACACTGTGTTTTGTGTTGCTCTGCTTAATCAAGTTTTATTGTTGAACGAGATACCTAATTGCATGCACAATGGCTGTACTATTATCAGCTTATTAACAATATCTATTATATATGTAGGTATATACATAGGTGTGTGTGTGTGTGTGTGTGTGTGTTGTGTGTTTACATATATAGAATATCATCATCGCATATAAATAAAAATGGTTAAATGAAAAGAGAATCGCTGTTGATTTTGTTGTCATTTGTTGCCATGTCACACGCAAAAATCATGTCACATCCAACGACAAGTTGGATATCTACATATATCTATTAACTATATATAAGTATAAACTAAATATATACACATGTGCAGGTATTCTATTCTATGGCAACGCGCAAGTTTTCCCTAATGAGCCAACATGAAATTTGCGTGCCTAACTAACTAAATGTCACATTGTTGCTCTTGCTGCTGCTGCTGCTTCTATTGTTGTTATAATTGTCAAGACCCTCCTCTTCCACCACAATGAAAACCTTACTGAGACCAATAATCAAATCGTGGCAAACGCATTTGGCAATTTGTCGAGTCAATAAAAGTGTCAGACTGCATTAGCTTAAATAAAAGGTCGGTATTCCTAAATTGAGTCTAGAGACCCTTTCACTGCAGCGACTTTCACTTGTTTGTCGTCTAGTCGTCGTCTTTGTAGAACAACTCTTGGAGTTGTATTTGTTCAACAAAAAAGAGTCTTGACATTGGGTCATAAGATAAGCCCAACAACTAAACAAATTTCCGTTTAAACTCAAAAGGCAAATATATATACTTGGTAGTTAAGACTGGTTATATTTTTGAGAAGTCTTTTATCAGAAGCTTCTTAAAGAGTTGTACCAAAACTAAATCAATTTTAAATTCAATTGTAGGAATTTTTTTTCACTATTTTTTTCTTAAAGGCCAAAAATGTTATTTTCATTGTTTTTCCTGTTGGGTTTTCATCGTTGTTGTCGTCGTCGTCGTCGTTGGCATTGGCGTTGGCGTTGGCGTTGGCGTTTCCCTTACTCGTTTTCTCTCGGCTTCATTTGAATATTAAAAAATTCCAAAACATAAAAGGTATTTTTATTTGTGATATTTTGTCGCACCTTTGCGACAACCAACTTGCCACCTTTGCGAGGCACAACAACGTCAACAACGATGACGATGAAATTAAGTCCAACAAAAAAATGTGCCACCTACCCCCACCCACCCCAAAAAAAAGGCAAGGGCGGGCATTGGAGTGGGAGGGTAAAAGAGAAGCATATCCTCGATTTAATTTAACATAAAAGCGCGTTCGCCATTAGGTGGTTAAACCACCAAAGAACCAACCACCCACCCATCCACCCCTCGAACCCTCAATCCTCACCCCTCCGCACACCGCAGCGACTTTTAGCGCTGGAAATTTATGAGGCATGCTCAGGTTTTTATTAGATTTTAACTAGCCTAATATGTATACACAACATAGAGTAGGTATATACTATAGTGAGAAGGCGACTAGGGCTAATGCCAGGGTTGGACCACAGTCCAGGGATAGTCAGTCGAAAACTAAACGTGCCAAAAACATTAAATATGTTAATTAGTTTCAACGCCCCTCCCAACTGGCTGGCTGGCTGTCGAAGCGACCTTCTACCCAAAAAAAAAAAAACACACACACACACAACTGACCGAAAATTAAAATCAAGCGCAAAAACTAAATGTTCAGGTTTTTTGGCACGAACGAAGTATGTATGTATGTGGTATGTGCATGTATTTTTGGCCAAGTTATTTTTTTAGTTGACACATTTGGGCCCGAAAGCTGAGAACAAAATACATAGGGTTGACCGACCGACTAAGTGCCACTGGTCACGAGAACTTCAATCTAGGCACCTAAATATGCAAATACTACCCAACTAAAATATGTATACCAACCAATATATAAGTGTGTGTGTGTGTGTGTGTATTTGACAGATGTCCTTAGGTCAGAGGGTAGAGTTAAGTTGAGTTGAGTTTTATCTACTTGTAGCAAGCTGTACACAATTGAGGCTGACACTTACTGCTGCCTCCTCCCCTTTAAGACTAAGGAATTCATAGTTGCCCCTTTTCGATAAGAATAGACGAATGTACTAACTAACTAAATTTTGGTCGTCAGAAATTGCGCGTATGTAGGAGAGAGGGAGTTAGAGAGAGACAGCTTGACAGATGTATTGCCGGCTGTTGCTTTTTTCCTTCGATGGAACAGTTAAAAGGATGCGCTTAACTATCTAACCCATCGACAACAAGAAGAGGAAAGAAATGATTGCAACTGATAGCTCAAGCGGGAATATTTATTATACCCTTTTGCACTCCGGCTGTTCTGTTGGGACTATGAACTGGTCCGGTTCGTGGGGTGCGTGTGTGCCTCTGCCTCGTCATGATATAGTCGGCGATAAGTGAGCCGCAGTGCCGCAATTGATGGCATTAGGCATTAGATAAGAAATCAGACATTTATGGGATGGACATTTGCTGCGAACCGAACCGAACCGAAGACAAGACAACATCATCCAGGAGCAATGAAGGTAGCACAGTCATTAATAGCTCAGCTTAACCCCGAGGGTTGGTTGGTTGGTTGGTTGCCTTTCAATTGAGGCAGCCATTGATATGAATAGATTTCTCCTAGAGTCTTTTTGTGCAAAACAAATTAGGCAAGAAGCTACCCTATAGCCAACAATTCGTTTTTTCAATAATTATGCGGAGAGAGAGAGAGAGAGATTAACAGAAAAAACAAAAAAAAAGTTCATCTTAAAAGAGACCTAATGACAGTCAGTCAATGGGCCTTTCAATGGGCTTATATCCCATTTAATTGAGTAGGTATGCGTCTATTAGATTTGATCCGTTTGGGCTTAGTTTGGTTCCGGTTATATATTTTGTCTTTGTCCTGTATGTGAATGAATGTGTATGTTTTTTCCAATCCACGAGCCAAGACGACTTCAAAAGAGCCTTTTCAAATTGTGTTTTTGAGCAACACCTAACTACCTGCCTGCCAGTCAGTCAGACCGACAGCCAGACAGCGAGTTTGCCTGGCTATGACAGACAAATTGGCCATATCCCAGCACACACGCACACACACACACACACACACACACACTGGTGTATAACGGGCCGCCGCCTTTGATTTTCTAATCGAATTGTTTCAAGAAAAACCACAAGAGAAACGGATGCTCAGACTAGAAGAAGGATGAGAACCAGCGGGGCAAAAAAAGGGTATACAGAAACCGAAAAAAAACCGCCCATGTCAGGATATGTGAGCTTCAATTAATTTGATTTGCGTTTAAATGTGCTATGTGCCCATGTGTCCGGAAATGGAACTCCACTTCACTTTAGTTTAGTTGTCTATCAACTTGGCTGTGATAAATTTTTTGCGCTTCGTCTGCCATGCAAGAAGGGCGACAGCAACGATGGCAATGGCGACGACGACCTCGACGACGACAAGGACCACTTGGCATGCCTGAATGCTCACAGGATAACGACGCTGACGACAACGATGGCGAGAAGATGGCCAACTATGCGGCTGTGCTTTGCAACTATGATGAAACTAATGGCAAGCATACCTCAATTCCCAATCTCCCTCAGTTCTTGGTCCAGACCCAAACTCAGACCCAGGCCCTTTATGTCCATGCCCCTTTTGGCACAATTCCATTTATATTTACCACGTTGCCCGGTACTTGAGAAAACGCTTCACTGAATGGGGCATTTCTGAAGTAGAATTGAGTCAAATGAGGTTATACAAAGAACTAGTGGTTATGGGCGGAGCGCGCGGGGGGGGGGCTTCGTTTTTGGGAAGTCTTTTGCTAATTGGCAAAGCTTTTTGCTTAGCTTCAACAATTAAACGCATTAAGGCGACACCTACCACCAATTCCCTATCTCTTATTGTCCTTGTCGCATGTCTCTCTCTCTCTTTCAGGAATGTGTGTGTGTGTGTGTACCCACCCTTTGAACCAACGGGGTTGATTGCTCAGCCCGACCGCAACATGGCCGACAAACACGCACAGATACTTATACAGTCAGGAGGGGGGGAAAAAAAAAGAAAATGGGAATGAAATAACACACGGACAAAAGAAAAATACACCAAGTACTATGTACAGCCCAAAAAAAGAATGGGGCGTTCAAAATTGAGCGCATTTTTTTGTTCACTTCGTTTTCCGTTTTTGCATTTGACCTTAAGTGCATTTCAATGTACGTAAACACGTACACTTACCGACGATCTAAAATTATTGGGCTTATAGACTCCGACCCCAAACCCAACCCCGACGACTAGGACGACTTTCTGTTGTTGTTTTGACACGCAGCCAGCGACCGAAGTCGTCACCTGGCACCTGACCAAATATGAACCCTCCGGACCCGTAATCGCACCCGCATGTGCCACCACTATAGACCGCAAAAAAGTGTTAAATTATAGGACTTGGTCATAGTGTTGGCCATATAGTCGCTAGCTTTATCATGCGATAAATGATTGGACACTGAGAACGAGAGCAGCTGACACTCAACTATTCTAAGAATGGGTCATCCATTTTGTAGTTGGTCTCTTTCCTTTTACCCACAGAGCAAAGCGGATAAGTTGGCCCAATTTTTTGAACTCCTATACTGATTCCGAATCCGTTTTCAATTCAAATTCAATCCTGGAACACACGCAGAGCTTTCCTTGCCTTTCTGTAGCAAGTATATGACGAGGCGGCGGCATGCAGCGTTTGAACTAAACCAAAATTAATGGCCAACACAGGCTACTTAGCAGAGGCCCACGCACTGTTCAGTGCGAGAGAGAGAAAGAAAGAGAGAGAGAGAGAAGGAATGGAAGAACCCTTTATGCCACCAAGTCGAACTCAAAGTCGCCAATGTCGTCGGCGTTTCGGCTTGTTCATTGTGCGATTTATGACTTGGCATGCAAAAATACAAGAGGGAAGGAAGAAACAGAAACAGAAAACAGTAAAAAAAAAAAAAGCGAGGAAAAGGCGGAGCACAGACATGACAAAAATATATATACACATATATATATATATATATGGAAGAAAAAAAAGAGGAGAAAAGGCACCAACAACTGCATGGCGCCCGCCAGCGTCGACGCCATTATCATTGCAGGGGCATCGTCGTAGGCAAACGAGGCAGAAGAACCACGGGTGGCACAATCGCTCGCCGTTTGCTGCTTACAGCTTGCCGCTTGCCGCTTGCCACTCGCCACTCACCGCCGCTGCCTCTCAGACGGTGCCGATCAATAAAATGAAAATTTTTGCCCAGCAGTTGATGAAATTTACGCGATCGGCGTCGGCAAAACTACAAAGTGTGTTCGACTAAAGAAGACCAAAAAGAAACTAACTAGAGACAAGAAGAAGAACCGGGCGCAAAATCCAAACGAAAACCCCCAACAAGAAGAGTGTACAAGAACAGAAAAGAAGGAAAAATTAAAATTAAAAGCCAATGCCGCCAATTTGCTACGGCGCCCCCGCCGATCATTCCGCAAGAGAATGAGAAAGTTGTCGTCGTTTCCTCCTCCAGAGAGTGGTTGGTTAGTGGGTTGCACAGTTCGTGTGAGAAGTTTTTTAGATAAGCGCAGGAGCGCTTCATTGCAGCACTTCAAAGTGCAGTACCGGGATCCATGATGGGTAGGCAAATTTATATTGATAACGACTCTAGATCGGATCCTCTCTATCGCCGTCTCCGTTTCTAGACAGATTGCAAATAGACCGTAAACGAGCACGGGCCGCAACATCCGAGTGTTGGCGTCTGTTAATGACGCATCTTTTTTCCGTTTGATCGCCTGATATGATATAGATCTACTTTGAAGTTACATGCAGAGAAAGATTTTTCTTTTCCCTTAAAAGTTTTACCCCCTTTTTAATTGCCCCAAAAAAACTCCAAGGCTAAGACACTTTATCTGTAGTGCAAGTTTTTAGTTCGGTTACCATCTTTTTGCCGACGAAAAGAAATAGAATTCACAGATATGTTGGCACATAATAATTGGTAATGGGGCAACATCTTGCATGAAGATGGGTACGTACATATGTAGGTAGATAACTTAAATATCTAATGCGGTAAACAAAGAAGACGTACAGTACTTACAAATCCATGTTTATCACTAATATTGTTGGTCAATTTTAATTTGTGAAATGAAACAACTTTTTGCATCCATTGCTCACCCGTTGTGGGTGAATCTGGATGAATATACATGCGTTTTGGCATTTCAGGATCCGCTTTACCAGCGACCATCCAACGACTGTAAATAAGAGAATTTAATTTTTATGAGATTACAAACAAAACAAACAAAAGATGCGATATGAATGAAGGAGAAAGAAATGCGGGATGGGACCTGATCCCACCCAAACACAAAAACCACATTCCATTCTCATCCTGGAATCGCTTATCCTTATGCTTACCTATTATGAAATTTATAACGATAATCATCCGCCGCAACGATGTCCAGTAGCAGTATGTATTTAGCCTTGGCATCCAGTCCCGAAACACGAAATTTCATTTGCGGAAACATTTGTCTGCAGAAGAGAAAGAGCCAGAAAAACGGGTGAGTTAGTGACTGAGTGAATACAAATGGGAATGGGGCGGTATGAGAAGCAATCAGGGGAGAGAGCAGGGGCACAAGTCATTTTGCTTTGGTAATCAAATAAAACATTAATCAGCACAACATAAAGCCTAAACACTGCAACTCGCTTCGCCTTGGCTTATTCTGGGCTCTTGGTTTTGGATTCTGTTCCGTTTTTTTGTAGTTGTTGTTGTTGGTTAAGCTTAAAGCCTGAGGTTAAGATTGAGATTGAGACTCTAGATGGCTGCGGTGGAGTGGAGCTTCGAGGGAAAGGGAGAGCATGGTTCTCAGGGGCCCACCAGTAAGACGATGGGTGGAGAATGAGTTGAGTTTGAGTCGCCACAATCATCATCATCATCATTATCAGTTCGAGAGAGTGTGGAACTAAAGCAAACAAAACCCCAAATCGCCTCGACTTGGACTTGGACGAGACGGGGCCAGGTTATCAAGTGGCGCCAAGCCTCAAATTGTTTCGGCCTGGCCTGCCCTGGCATGGACTGACTTGGCTCGTCTTGCCTCGACTCGAATTCAAATTGGCCCTGTTGGTCGAGTCGATGGTAAAAGAGTCGAGGCGAGTCTTCAGTCTTCAGACTTCAGTCTTGAGTCTTGATTAGCCTTAGTCCATCCATGCTTTCTGGCCATGTTGGTGGCAATGTGCAAACTCGAAAATTACATGAGACCCCAGAGCTCCGTTTGGAACACACATGCGACGACCTACAACACAGACAACGACGACGACGACGACGACGACGACGACGACGACGACGACGACGACGACGACGACGACGACGACGAGGAACGACTAAGACCGATGATGGACCAGTTATAAAATGCACTTAAAAAAACGAGGGTGGAAAACCCCGAACGACGATAAAAACCTTGTTTGCATTTGTTAATAATTTATTTAAAGGAAAATCCATTCTAGTTAAAAATAATAATAAATATTCTTCTACATGAAGAACATTCGGTAGTAAAAATGATTTCTTTTCTTCAAGTGTACCCACCCAAAAAGTGCCTCACCCTCAATGTATGAAATTCTCTCTACTCCCTTCTGTCTTTGTCCCTCTCTCACTCACACACACAACCACACACACACACATTCACACAAATATGAAAATTATAACTTTAAGTAGCAATCACTCAATCGCTGCGACTGCGCCTCCATCGTCAAGTCCAGCGCCTGCGCCAGAGCCTCAGCCTCAGCCTGAGCCCGAGCCTCAGCCTGGGCCTCATGAATCAAATTTAACGAACGTCTTGTTCATGTTCACAGATCATCATCAGCTGCGACTGCATTTTTGATAAAAACCAACCAAAAAAAAAAAAAAAAAAAAAAAAAAACTAAAAATGAAGGAGGAGAAGAAGAAGCAAAAAGAAGGAGAAGAAGGAGGAGGGACAAACAGTGCCTAACAAGACTGAGTGATGTCTGACGGACCTGACGAACGGACAAACGGACAAATGACGGACTGGCTGGCGGGACTCCTCGTCCGAGGATGTTTCTATTTAGAGAAGAAGGAGAAGAAGTCAGAGCATCTCCCCCTCCTCCTCCTTCTTCTCACACTCTTCTTGTTTTGGGGCTTGCCTTGGGTTTTTCTTCGTTTTTGACTGCAAATTATTTTTTATTTGCGGGGAAGCGAGCGAGCCAGGCACGTCTGCCTTGGGTTGTTGCTGCTGCTGCTGTTGTTGTTGTTGTTGTCTTAACTGAATAGCTCGTTAACATTATTGAGCACTTGGCGCCAGTTGTTGGCAGCTTGTTATGGCCAGGCGGCTGGCCTGAGCATCGCCTCGCATCGCAGTTTAGTTCAGTCCAGGCTCAGCTCAGTTAAGTTCGGTTCGATTCGATTTTGGCCCGTCCAGTCCAGTCCAGTCCAGGCCAAGTCGCGCCATAGCCCCAAGCCAACTGGAGCCAGGTCCCCGGTGTTTGGGTGCCTCGATGCCCCGGTGTTTGGGGGCCCACCACACACGCTAAGAGAATCTTGTTGCGACTGCGCCAACGAACGAAAGACTGACTCTTCGGACAACAAAACGATTTGCTCTCGTTTGTGTTTGAGGTTGAGGTTGAGCTGCTGCTGCGGCTGCGGCTGCCGATGGTTGTACGGACAGTGGTGGTGGTGGAGCGGGTGGTGGCGGTGTTGATGCTGCTGCTCCTGGCTGTGTTCCACGAGATGGAGATTGAGAGTTTCGTCGTGCAAATCGTTACGTGTAAAACTTGCACCTTTTGACCAAAGTTGTTTGTTTTTTGTTCTCTCTCTTTCTCTCTCGCGCTTGCTCTTTTTTTTTTGTGCTGTTGCTGTTATTTTTTTTTTTTTTAGTCAACACTAGTCGAAGGGCCCACACATTATAGCCAATTCAATTTCTGACTTCTTTCTTCTTCTTCTCTCTCTCTCTCTCGCTCGCTCTCTCTTTCCCACTGAGGAGTTTTTATTGCCTGAGCAATAACAAACAACACACAACAACGAGCTGTTAATGTGGCTTGAAAGTGTTTTGGGCCAGGCTACTTGGAATGAAAGAGAGACTTTTGGTAACCCTGGTACCCCATATTTAAGCCTAATTAAAGCCGAGGCGCTGCCACAAAGTGCGTGTGCCTTTCAGTGTGGTGTGTGTGAGTGTGTGTGTGTGTGTGTGTGTGTGTAAAGGTGTCGCCGTAGTAGCTGCTTTGTCCTTAGCATCGTCATCGTCAGCCCATTGGGGTTAATGGCTAATCAATTAGCCTGGCCCTGTTCTTGTTTTTGTTTCTTTCTTCTTGCCTTGGTAATGAAATGAAATGTTTACCAATTGAGTTGTAATTGGCCACAGAAACGAGCAGAAAAGGAGGACAGGGAAAAGGGAATTGAACACAAATTCATAACACAGGGTAGCAACAGGAAGAAATAACCAAAATTATGGACAAAATGAATCGTATTATGAATAGATAAATAATGTTTCACTTGCACTCGCTGATTCATTTATAGAAGATCGCAGATCCCAGATCGGAGGGGTAATTTATCATCGATATCTGTAAAAACAGAGGACAAAAAACCTTTAAAGCGCAGCTGTGTTCCGGCTTGTCAACAGAGTCATTCGCGTCTGGATTGCTATCAGCTAAACGGCGTCTATTAACGCACCTGTGCGCCCTTTTCCTTTTCTTTTCCTTTTGCTTCTCAATGGTCAGTTGTGCCAGTAGAGGGAGGGGAGGGTAGGCTATTGGTTTTTGGGAACCGGGAACCTGCCATAGAAGCGTCAATGCATTATCTGATAGTCAATCAAACGGTAGCAGCCCAAAACAAAAAGATGCTTGCACACACAACCACAAAAAGAGGAAGAAAAAAAAAGAAACCAACTAAACTGCGCTACGTCAACAGCTGACGACAAAGACCGGAGACGGAGACGAAGCTGGAGGTGGAGATGGAGATGGAGATGGAGTTGAGCCCCGTTTTTGAAGACTAAACATACAAGCAAAAGTAAAGAAGAAGCAGACAATGGATGATGACAAAAGAGCCCGACGTTTGCCCATGTGCCCGGGCTTGCAAAACGCGATTGTGTAGTGGTCGATGGCGGTGGCGACGCAGTCATCAGTTTGTCAACAAGCGTGGGGATTAAAGTAGCACCTGCAGTTATTTTTTGTTTTTTTTTTTTTCTTTTTTTTTTGGGAACAAACAGTGAGTGAGAGCGACGACGACGATGAAGAAGAAGGTATCAAAGTAGCGCAAAAGGAGGAAGTTCTTGGAGAGAATGGGAATCGGAGGAGGAAGAGGAGGGGCAGAGATACATATGTACATAGGTACAACGGCTGTTGACAGTTCTCCTTTGTGACAACAAAATTGTTGTCGAGTTTTTGTCGTTTGTGTGTGTTTTTTGGGTTTTTATTCGTGTTTCGTATTTGTTTTTGCGGGGGGGAAAGCCCTAATCTTTGGCATTTCGATAACTCGATCGATAACTAAATTTTTGTCTTGCCAAATGGGGTGCATATGTATGCATAATGCAATTGCACTGACAATTGTGCAATTGTCGAGTGAATAACCCCCGTGATAATATGCTAATAATGCAACAATTTTACATCAAGTGCTCTAAGGACTCTGCGTCGAGGATAAGGAGGAGGATACCATCAAGGACCATCTGTCTGTTGAATTTAATTTGAATTTTATTGAATGACAATTACATGCAAATTTCTCTCTTAACGATGGGGAAAACCAACAAAATGTATTTATTTGACAAATTCTTTTAAATACTTTTCCCTGTTTTTTTTTTCTTTTGCGTAGGAGGGGCAAAAGTAAAGATGGGCAGCTGCAAAAAAAAAAAAAAGAAACCAAACAGGACCAGTATGAAACGTTAAAGGTGAAGGAAGGAGGGGAGAAAAACAAAGAACAGGGAATATACTAATTACCCATAAGCCAGATGAAGAGCCCAAATTAGTAAAACCAATAAACTGACAGCATGGATATGCCATATATCAAGTCTAAAATATAATAATAAAACAATTTATGAAGGCCTAACAACTGCCCCAAGTCCATGTGGATCTGCCTTGTCGCCCTCTTGACCATGCCCTTCCCTTTCCCTATTACCTTTTATCCTCTTGCTCATTCACTCTCCTGGCGCTCGTCGTTCCTTTTATTTATTTCATTTTATTTTATTTTTCGTTTCTTCTGCATTTTTCGACTGTCAGTTAGCAGGCAGAAAAACACGCCCACACATCTCACAGGCCAAAATGAATGGCCGTGTCATTAACCAACCCAAGACAGTCAACGGGCAAAGACATGGACAGGGACCCATTCCCCTTCCCCCCTCGAACACGTAGACATGATCACTTGCATGCCGTAAAGAGAAGAGTGGCGCTTATTTTATATCCTGCTCCTTTGCTCTATACTGTATTAACTGTGGGAATCGAAGCTGCATGTAATATAAATCAAATCTGTGCATCTAATTCCAATTGACCGCAGAAAAATCCATGAAATGAGCAACGAAATTAGAAAAGTACAAACATACATACATACGAGGGCTAACACAAAAGTCAACGAAATGGAAATTCTAGACATTGCATTATACATTTTAAGGTGGCAAAACTATTTAGTTTGTCGAATAGTCTTACGTTAACAGTCGACACTAATAAACAAAGGGAAACTTCTTAGGTGTCCCCCGCTACTTCTCTTTTTCTCATTTCTCTGGGGGTATATACATATATTCATCACATTAACATTACGCTTATCAGAAGGCCTCTCAGTAGATAAGATTTGTGTGCGCCGCTGCTGTCAACAGGCAGTCCAAGTGATCATGTTTAGTGGCAGGTTCAAGTGACATAACTCAATGCCTGATAAAGTGTAGAGTCCCATGTCTCCTCCATCCCCCGTCCCCGTCCCCATCCCCATCTTATAGAAAATAGTCTAGTGAGACAGCATCCAAGCATCCAAGAGCAACCCTTTGGCCCCTTTTCTTCTTCTTGTGGTTTCTTATTTCGGCGATTAAACAACATCAACAACCAACTGAGACGGAATTTATTTATTTTTGTTGTACCAACATAATTGTTATGAATTGAAATGCAGTTGCTTGCTCTGATAACGACGACCTTTGTGCAGTTTCATAGTTTTGGTTTCGATTTTACATATGATTTATGGGACATTTGTTGTGTCACTCGAGAGTCACACGAGGGAAAATGAAAAATAATAAAAACCCCAAACGACATTATCAATTTTTAGCACAGTCTCAATATTTAAGATTATGGCGAAAATGTTTAACAAGAAGATTAATACATATATATTAAGCGAAATCCCATCTTATATATCATATGGGTAGGTATCTATAAGCGATATATGTATGTAGGTATATATAGGTGCATTTTCATATTAAATTTAATTTTAAAATTAACCATTAATAGAAACCATTTATTTTGAAGAAGACAAGACGTTAGCATTTACTTGTGAAAGGGTATAGCAAATGCGACTTGGTGTTAGATTAATCTTTTTTTTTGTCGTTTTTTGGCTTGAAGTTATTTTGTATTTATTTGATATATTGTGTATATTTTTTTGGTCATAATTGCTCATAATTGCGGCTGCTGTCGCACACACACACACGCACCCATCTGAATGCAGGCGCTCACACAGACACATACACACTCGTTAAAATGTATTCGCCATTTTCGCAGAGAATATTTGTATAGTCGCCATCATTTTCGGTCAATTGACCGATACATGCATATGCATACATATATACATATATGTACATATATTCCATACCCCCCGCCCCGCACCCCCCCCCCATACTTTTTTTCTCTGTTAATTTTTTGCAATGACCTCCCCTACCCCTCTCGCTCTAATGCTACAAAAATACATCCCCGTGCAAAAGGCTTGTTGTTGTATTTTATTTGCTTTGTTTTCGGTTTTTGGGTTAATGCTATCTCATTCGTACTTAATACGTGCTTCATCAGCAAGACTAAGCGAGAGCGAGATAGCTGTCACCCACGCGCGCTCTCTACGTAGGTATGTGTATCTCTCTCATTCTAAGTGTGTGTTTGTTGGTATTTTTGCTTTGCTTTGCTAAAAATAAAAAAATTGTTGGTTTTATTTTTTTGCTTTGTTTTCTCTTATTTCTGCTGGTCAGTCGGTGTTGGCCCGCCCATCTGTCTGCCTTGCTGTCCGCCCTGTTCCACCCGCCACCCGTTCCGCAATCCTTCACTCTGCTTTCTTCACATGCCGTGTGTTTGCTCATTTCACTCTACACTTGTCACGCTGCCGCTGTCGCTGTCGACGTCAACGCAGCAAATTCTGCTGCCGCTGCTGCTGCCTCTGCTTTTGCCTTGTTTGCATGCAAAGCATTAAGCAGCTTTGAAGCCTTTTGTTCGTTTGTGTTGTTGCTATTGTTCACATACCCTGTGGGCCATACAGCCTAAAAGAAAGGGTATATTAAAGCCCATCCTAGTGCCAATGATAATTTGAAATAATGTGAACTTTCCTAGTTTTCTGTGTTACGAATGGAAAAATCCAGTTAGTTGCTAAATCCTTTTGCAATTTGACTCTATTTTGTTTGGATCATCAGCATTGCAGGGTATTTCGAATTCAACCCCATGTGACATGTGACTGCGTTTCTTTTTTTATGATTTTGTGTGCATTTATGCCCACTTGTCGCTTATTTACAGCAATTTATTAATAATTTTACAACCCATCCCATTGAATGGCCTCAGTTCAACCCGCCCCCAAGCCTGGGGGATAGGTTGTGTCTCTTTTGATCTGAACTGGAACTGTTTAATATGCATGCCGCTAGCTGTTGTGCGAGTTGTGTGATTTTTCGCACAATAATCAAATAACAATAACAGCAAAAAAAAAAAAAAAATACAAAAAACAACAAAAAAATTATTAAAAAGAATATACATGTCCACATACAACAGCAATTTTTATTTCATTTTTGCTCTTTTATTCAATTTTCAATTTAACGAACGAAAATTATATATAATTTAGTTACAAGACGCAAATAGCAACAACAAAAACCAGATAAATAACGATTCAGTACGCTTTACAATGAATTAAAGGTGGAGATGGAAGTGGGAATGGGATAACTGTTCAGTTTTAGAATAGTTTTGATCTGGCAACGCCAAAGCGCACAAAATGGCGAAATGACAATGAGAATGCTCTTTGTGTCCCATTACACTTTATAGAAAAAAGTTAAAAGTGGTCCACCAATAAATCTTGAGAAGTTCAAACTTTATTTGATATGACAACGCCAAAAAAATGACGCACACATTGAAGTACCGCTATATTCTTTGATAATGAGAAACAGAGTATTTCTTTTGAAGCACTGGGATTTCTTGAAGAAAGTCAAATTCTATATTATTACAATTAATGAGAAAAAAAATGGAAAGTGCCAAAAATCGAAAACGAAACTAGTTAGTTTTAGTTAAATACATAAGTAATTCATCAGTAATTCAATCTTAATTGGCGCAGATGATCATTACGGAATTGTGATGGACTCGATCGTAAAAGGTAATGGAAAGAATATTTCATACCAATTTTTAACAAAATTCCGAATCATCGTTGTTTTTTCCCCCTTTTCTTTCTCTTCATGTGGTTGCTGGTTATTGTTGTTGTTGGTTGTTTGTTTGTTTGTTCGAGTTTAAAGTGCGATCTGGCTGCTACTGCTAATCTTTCAACGAGAACAACCCACAAAAGAAGTAGAGACTCGAATGCGCAACAGGTGCCACAAGTTGGCCAAGCAAGGAACAAACTGAGAGCGACAGAGAAAGAAGACAACGCAAAACGAGGCAAGACGAGTAAGTAAAACCTTTAGTTTGGCGTTGCCGGCAACTTGAACTTGGCTGTGGGCCTTATCAAGGGTTTCACAGTTTCTGCGAATCGTGTTGATTTGATTTATTTTTTTTTTCAAACAAAACCCAAAAGCCACATTCGCAGTCAAGTCAAAACCAGAGACCCAAGACCCCCGACCCAACCCCGACTCCGACTCCGACCCCGGACCGAAACTAGCCAAGAGGCAAAAAGCAAATACGCGAATTTATCGCTGCTCGATCATAAATAAGAATTATATAAACATGCGTTGAGGATTCTGCTTTTCTTGCACCACCCATGAATGGAGACTCGAGTTGCCAAGACCCAATATCCAGATACAGCTACAGGTACAGGTACAGGTACGGTAGGGGAATCGGAATCGTATATTTATACCCTTGCACAAAGGTTATATTCAATTTGGTGAGAAGGTTCATAAATATAGTCTTGATCAGCAGGACGAGACGAGTTTATATAGCCATGTTCCTACGTCTATCTGTCTGTCTATCCATCAGAATCAACTCAAACTTCTCCTAGACCGACATTATATATCTCGGATAAAGTCGGATTTGATAGTTTGCAAGGGTATACAAACTTCGGCACGGTCTTCTATTCGAGTGTTGTCGTCGATTGCTGTAGTAGGAAGAAGAACAAGTTGCTGTTTGTTCTTCGTGTGGATGATGATGATGATGATGTTGTTGATCATAATGATGATGATGGGTGTGCGCTGTGTGTGGGACATTAGAAATGCTTGGTCTTGGAGACCAGGCCACATCCTGAGAGAGCCAGAAGAGAGATTTGCAGGCCTTCATCTTGGCGTCTTGTTAACAACATTTAAACGCTGCTCGTTTAGAATCATCGGATTGTTTGTCTTTTTAAAAGCTGCCTTGGCCTAGCCTTGTTACTATATGTATATATACATATGTGTGTATGTATGTTCGAATCACAGGGCCTTCGCTTGTTGAGTGAGTAGGATTTATGAGTGTCTGACGTGTGTGATGACTGTTATTAGCTCCAGCCACGTTCAGCAACATCTAGAACCGCGCATCCAGCACATCATCATCACCAACGCAGTTGTTGGTTGTGTCGATAGCTTTCAACGGATGTCTGTGCGAGTGTGTGATCCCTCACGGAGATCATAATGAATTCAACAATGATGCTGATACTGAGATAATGACGACAATCTTCTCTCTCTGTCGCTCTGTCTGAGTCGCACTCCCTCTCAATGTACATGCACATCCTTTCATTCCGATCCTCATCTTCAGGGCATAAGCAAACAAATTTTGCCCTAATCGCATCTTGGGCCATAATTTAGACATTAAAAGAATGGAGCATACCTTAAAAAAATATGCAGCCACACTATTTTTAGATATCGCTCAGCTTCATTGAATCAAACTCAAACTCATTGACATAATTACATCACTTCCATCAAGTGCACGTGCCGCCATCTTGAGATGTTTTTATTTTTATCATTGCCTTTTCTCTTAAGTATTTGATTTAGCTGCTTGTTTTGGCCACTATTTTTGTTTCTTTTCTTTTAACTTTCTGGCAACTTGAGCGCCTAAATGCGCGCATAAATTACTTACACTTTGGCAAGCAAACATTGACAGCAGGACAGGCGGGTCGAATGGAAGGGCAGAACCACCAACGACAACATCGACGACGACTAAAAAGAAGTTGCGGCTAAACCAAAGACACGCCCCATCATATAGCCTCCTTGGGTCTAGTTGGCCAGCAAGCTTTTAGCCATTTTCGCCGCCTTCTTATCCTTCTCTAAAAACCAACGAGCTGCAAACAAATTGACGCATAATTTAATTAAATGTAAAACAAACATACATACTAAAAGCCCCACCATAGAAATATCTACACGAAAAGTTAAGTCTGGATAGATAGATGGATAGATATGTATTATTTTAAAAGTTATCTATTAATATTTAAAAACCAAATTGAGTTAACTTCAAAGTCGCTCAGTTTTTGAATACTTTCGATGTAAAACCTGATAACTATAATTAATAATGCAAAAGACAGAGATAGAGAGAGGACATTCTTTGTAATAACAGCTTTCAAATGAAATTCATTCCAGTGACTTCCTGATATGAGAACTTTTGAGGCAAGATTTTCGATTGACTTGACATTGAGCCATTTCTTCATATGGCATTGCGTGCCTAGAGTGTCTCATCATTTGGTGGCGTTAGCAGATGGGCTCAAGGACTCGACATATTTTTGCTTGTCATAAGGAGAAAAGGACATGATCCTTGAATTCTGGGCAATAACACACGCATATTCTTGCGGTTGCGCAGACAGTTGAGGAGGAGATGGAGTAGGGGAACGGAAGAATGCCCAACAAGAGCAACTTACAACTGCTGCCGTTTTTTGTTTTTTTTTTTTGCTTCTTCTCTGTTGGTGTTTTTTTTTTCCTTCATTCTTTGCTCATGTTGCTGCTGCTGCTGGTAATGTTGTTGTTCTTGTTGTTGTTGTTGTTTAGCCCAAAGCCAAAGTCTACAAAAGGTGTTGACCAACACATACAGGGGCACTCGATACACGCGTCTTAACAAGAAGACCAACGACACAACAAGCAAGAAAAGCCGAAGATGGTCAAGAAGAGGTGTCTGGCTTGAAGCTTTCTCTCTCTCTCTCTCACTCTCTCACTCACTCACTCACTCACTCACACCCTCTGCCTGTTTTGATCATATCTCCTGCTCTCTTTTGCACCCATTCTTAGTCGTCGTTGTCGTCGTGGTCGTTGGAGTCGTTGAAGTCTTCTGGCCAGAAAAGAAAACGTTATAAATAACACGCTCGAGCATTTAACGCGCCAAACATGTGTTCCACTGTCCAATTTGTGGTATGTTTACTTTTCATCAACTTTATGTACATACATACATACACGGACGTAGATGATGACCCAAAACCCAATCAAAAACATAAAAACAAAAAAAGAAGGATGACCGTTGATAATAATGATGACCACGTTGAATGATTAAAGAGATTTCAGAGACAGGGAGGGAGAGAGAGGTGAGAGACAACC
This sequence comes from Drosophila insularis, assembly GCA_018903935.1. NCBI lineage: Eukaryota > Metazoa > Arthropoda > Insecta > Diptera > Drosophilidae > Drosophila > Drosophila insularis. The sequence goes on along the minus strand of JAEIFP010000569.1, from coordinate 1,305,238 downwards.
TAGCAGCTGATAAGATTTGCAAAAATAAAAAAATGCACAACGCCGATTGGATAATGACATGCAAGAAGATCTAAAAAGATGGATAGATGTTTGACTAAACGAGGGCATACACAAAAACACACACACACACCACACACACCACACACACACACTCACACACACTCACACGGGGCAGAGGAAGGCGATGAAAGAAAAAATACGGGGCTCAAAACTAAACTGAAATGAACTGAACTGCAGAGGTAGACAAGGTAAACATGAATGTGGTTTACCTGGCGCTCCAGGGCTCATTTATTGAACGATCACCGGCAGCAGCAGCAGCCACAACAACAGCAACAACAAAAGCAACAGCAGAGACAAGCGAACAACAAAGGCAAAAATTTTCATACATCAAGTGGGTCGGGGGACGGACTTTTAATACGACTTTTAGATATCCTATGTCGGCTTAAAAGCCTAAAAAAAATCTAAAAAGTTTAAATTTAATTTTTATACCATTAAATACTTTCTTTTTGGGTTTTCCATTTAAATTTCATTCTGAATATCCAACTCATTCTCTCTGATTCCCTCTTTGTCTCTGTCTTTAAACTGAATTCATTCATAAGAAGGCATTTTGGGCTGTTGCAAACAAATTGACATACTCCATATGCTTTTCAATTAAACGATTAGTATAGAGCATAACAAACAAACAGGGTTGCTGCTGCTGTTGCATGAGGGTCGTAGGGACAGCTGACTGGGGCAATACACACACACACACACACACAAAGAGGCATTTAATGCCTGAGCCCCGAACAACAAAGACAGGACTTGAAGCAAACTGAGGAGCTTAGGCAGGGATCTGCTGGCGAGTTGCGTTTTCGTTTCTTATACTCTTTCTTGCTTATTTTTTTGTTTCTTTTATATAGACTTTTGTTGTTCCTCCCTATTGAGTACGCATTTAGGCGCCGGAGCCAGGTTGAAACAGGTTGAGAGCTAGAGAGCTATGTATGTGTGTGTGTGTGTGCGGCAACAGGCAAAGGCATTTTATTAGAAGGCATATTTACTAATTGTTCTGAAAACCAAAAATAAAAAAGAAAGAGAAAAAGATTTTAAAGCAAATCCTTAGTGTCTGTCTCTCTGTCTGTCACTGTTTGTCTGTCTCTCTGTGTGTTTCTCATTCCATTTCCTGCTTCTCAATTTTATTTCAAATTAATTAGCATATACAAATTTCAACGAGTGTCACAAAGGACAAGGAATAGAGGGAGAAGAGGATGCGACGTATGATATTTGCTAATTTGGTGTCAATGTGTAGAGGGTTTTGAATGAGAAAAGCAAATCCAACGAGTCACAAAAGCGATCTTTTCATCACACTCACTTATTCTCTCTCTCTCTCTCTCTCTCTCAAGCTCTCTGTTTCTTTTATTGGCCAGGAAATGGATAGCCAACTGGGTTTTGGGTTAAAGGACAAGCCACTTGGCTAAATCAACAACAATCACTGTCCTGACGCCCTGTGGTCTATAATGGTCTATCGTTTGCCTCCCCCATCACCCCACCCCATCTCCATCCTGCGTATACCCCATCCGATCTAGAGGCTGACTTTCAATTGCACACTTGCACTTCCGTTGCAGCATTGTCGCTGCCTGTCGTTGGCAATTGGCAGTGCAACAAAATAGCTATTGACAAATTATGACCAACTAAAAGTAATTACACGCGACGCAGCACACACACACACACACATACACACACAGAGATAGATGAAGAGAAATAACGAGTTATCGACAACGCGTTAATAGTACAAATAATCAACGAGTAGAGCAACGGTGCAGTGGGGCAAGAGACAAGCGAGCGAGACAGAGAAAGAGAGAAAGAGACAGGGAGACTGCCAACTCGACACTAAACATACACTTAATATTAATTGTTTTTTATTAACACAGTCGTCGTCTCCGTGTTGCTGCTGTTGCCGTTGCAGCAGCAGCAACTGAGATTCATTAATAATTTAAAAAAACAAAAAAAAAAAAAAGGAAAAAAATAGCAAAAAAGAGGAAAATTCACATGGCCGGCGGCAGAGCAGTCGCAGCATGTAATCGAGTTGTTAACTCAAAGTGACAACGAACGAACGAATAAACGAACTAACCGGCTAACTGACGACGACGACAACAACAACAACAACGGCAGCAACAACTATGGTGACGACGACGACGCGCACAACAATTAAATGCAGTCAACACACACGATCACACCAGCAACACCAGCAAAGTACAACAACAACAATAACAGCAACAGCAACATCAACAGCAGCAATTGCAGCAGTCGACAGGGAGTGTGTTGCTGTTGTTGTTGTTGCTGCAGTTGCAATTGCTTTTAATGAAATCAACACTTGGCCAGAGAGAACTTTGCACGCAAACCTCCAACTCGAGCGTAGATTTATTTTGTGTCTGTGTGTGTGTGTGTGCTGTTTTTTATTTATTTATTTATTTATTTGTTGTTGTTGTTTTTGCTGTTGTTGTTTTTATTCTGTTTTTGGTTTTTGCGAACGCTTAATTAAAAGCCAAAACATATTTCGCGCCTTTGTTGCTTAACAATTAAAATCAACAATAACAGCAGCAACAGCAACAACAACAACAACAAAAGCTACCAACTTCACACTCAATTAACACGATGCAGACAACAGAAGCACCCACACACATACACACTCGTTATATGTATGTATGTATGCATGCAAATACATACAAAAATCAAGCTGGAAAAAGTTGGGCCCTTTTTTTCCTTGTGTGCAGCAGCAGCAGCAGCTGCTGCCACCCACTCTAATGCACACACACATACATACATGCAGTGTGAGCTATTGTTTGCCGTTAATTGACTGCACGGAGAGTGAGAGAATGCAAAAATAGAAAGAGAGCAAGCCACAGAGAGAAAGAGAGAGCCAGTGGGGGTGAGAGTGGGAGTGGGATCACAAAAACTGTTGGTAAAGAGCCTAGGCCAAGTTGTTGTTGTTGTTGATTTTTTCGCAAAGTAGTTTTGCTGGCTTACAAATACAAGCATATACATACATACATACATATATGAATATATGCATAGAGACCGAGTCTGAAGACCGAGCATGAATGAAAACTGATAGCGCACGTCATTGACACCTACAAGCGAAGGAATGACTACACTTACACACACACACAATATGTGCATGTGCGTACTTGTCGACAACGATGACGACAACGACGACGATAGCCGAGTGCACGAGTCAATGAGCGCCACACCAGCAACAAAAAAAAAATGAAGTAAGAAAGTCTTATCGCCGACTTGGCAATACCATGCACCAGGTGAAACAACTGTTTTAAATTTACAAGACCAAATGCAAGAACATACAAATGTATGTATATGTATGTATGTATGTATATGAAGTTCTTCATGGCCGTATGCTATCTCGTTTACTCTTGTAAGGACAGGAGCACGGTTATACGCACAACTTGGTTATTTTCAGTTCAATTTTTTTCAAATTTGGTACGCTGATAGATATTACAATAAAATCAATAGCCCAAATTTAATTGTGGGATTCCAGAGGCGGAAGGGGAGTGGCTGAAATTGGAAACAAGTCTGATCAGCGTGCATTGTTCAAGTCTCCGAGATACCTTTTGGCGACTTTAAGATACACTTTTACCCTACGGTTACATGGTACAAAAAAAAACAAAAGAAAGAAACACCAACACTCCCCCCCATTATACTTACAAAACATATATACATACATACATACATATGTGCATATGTACATATGAATGCATGCCTACTCCTGCTCTTACTCCATTGCACTGCACAATATTGTTGCACTACGTGCGTGCGAACGTGTTTGTGTATGTGCCTTCGAGGTGGCTACATAAATTTGATTTTTATATTTCACAGAAAAAACTGAATTCCTCTTATTAATAACAATAAATTTATATGTATATGTTCTCTCTTTCGCTCTGTCTCCGCTGTGGGTCACTGGTAGGTGGTTCTATCTCTTTTTGTCTGCTCCTTTTTGTGATACCCAAAAACGTCTCTCATCATCATCGTCATCATCATAATCATGAACGATCAGGCATACAAAACACGCAGCGCCAGTTAAAACAAACGAAACGAAAAATGCCCCAATACACAAAATATTAAATAATGTATGTATGTATGCGACAATAAAAACAAAATAAAACCAAAGCAGGCTCTCTCGTCAATACATATGTATATGTACATACATACATATACCACTCGTCGTACATATTAAAATTCATAAAGCGTTTTGACGACAACGACGCGTTTCATCGCTGATCGACGGGGGCGACGAGTACGGGCGAAACGGAGTGGAATGGGATGGTACACACACGGTTCTCCCTAGAACCTGACAGAAGAATTGCAATGTCGTGGTCGGCTTTATGCTAATTGTAAAACTAAAGCAAATCTATGAGTCTAAATAATCAGTATAGGCAGTATTTAATATTTTAAAGAAGCATTTAGTTGGTCATTGGCCATTTAAATGTCATTTAGCCAAAGATAAGGCGGTTGACTTCACACTAAATGTAATAGAATGTCCTTTAAGGGTTTTCAATGAGTATCCTTTTGCGACCGCTTAGATCAAAAGCTTGCACACATCTGTGTGACTTTTCTACGAAAATTTCCCAGCTCAATGAATTCACAAAAGGAGAGCACAACAAAGAAAAACAAAACCCCAAAAGGAACCACAATATTCAGGGCATCCTCATCTCTTACTCTCTCTCTCTCTCTCTGTCTCTGTTGTCTTTCCTGGTTCTTAAAGCCCCCAATTAGCGTTCTAATCAAGTGTAAACTAATGCTAAAAGCCAAGCCGGGTTTGCGCTCAACGCGTGAATATGCCACGAGACACAAGAAGAGACAAGAGACGATCACGAGAGAGAGAGAGAGAGAGAAACGCAAGGATTGTGAAGCAGCAAGCAGTGTGCTAATTTGACTAATTTGCTTGCATCTCAAAGGCAAAAAAAAAAACTGAATGGCGCACCAAAAAAAAAAAAAAAAAAAAAAAAAAAGAAGAGAGATAGTCACACAGACACAACACCGGGATATAGAACCAGGCGACAGGGACAGAGACAACATAGCGCGAACATCACATCTTGAAAATCGTCTGCCTGAATCTGAATTTTGTCGTCGTCGTCGTCGTCGGTCGTCGGTCGTCGTTGTCGCTGATCGCTCTTTGATCTGCCAGCGCACATCTAGGAAATGTTTGTCAAATTCATTGGACCGTTCTCATTGTTTTTGACATTTCTTTTACCATCGCATTTGCTGTACGTAAGCAAGGGTGAGAGGAAGATAGAGAGACGCTGAGTGACTGAGAGAGAGCGAATCCAGTTGTATATCATGCCATCACTTTCTCTGAGCCAAAAGCTTTTCTCTTCAACGCAAATCATGTTTAAGAAATCAAAGTAAATCGTAGGTTTTGTTTTTTTTTTCTTTTCTGAAGGCATTGTTCTTTATGCTACTTCACCCTTTCATATGTTCTTCTGCTTCTTCTAGTGGTTGTGTACGGTGGTGCTGGTGGTGCTAGTGACGATGGTGGTGCTACATCTTCACTTATTCATCAGGCATTGTCGTTATTTTTCTGGCGCCAAAAAGACGCCGTTCTTGTCATCGTCCTCCAAATACGACAACACGACGGTGGACTTTGTGGTTTGGCCCATGTGCAGCAGCCTGGCTTTCGCCTTCGCCTCCTTCTTCTTCTTCTGCTGCTCCTGCTGCTGTTGCCGTTTCTTGTTGTTGTTGCTGCTGTTGGTGATTTTGCCCCATTCTTCGTTTTTGGGGTTTTTGTTTCTTCTGCTTCAATTCTTTGTGTTATTCTTCTGCATTTTGTTGTTGTTGTCTTTTTTTTTATTATTCCTTTTTCGTTCATATTTTGTGTGTAGTTTGGTTTTTTATTTTGCCTTATTTTGGGTTCTTTTGAACTCATGTTCTTCATTATAAAAGGCCGTCATCATCATCATCTTCATCATCATCACATTTTCTTCAACATTCGTCGTCGTTGTCGTTGTCATAATTTTTTCCTTTCCTTTTTTTTTTTTTTGTGAGACCTTTTGCTTTATGCATTTTGAAAAATATATACAATATGCGTTTAATATTCAATTCTTGTCCATTGAAAGCAAAAGTTTCTCGACGCTTGGACTAGATGAGAAAGAAGCAGAAGCAACAGAAGAAGAATTATGGAAACGGAAGAAGAATAAAGAGTACAGTTTAGCTGACCAAAACTTAGTTAATTGCTCATCGCTCATTCAATTCTTATCAATTCTGGCTCCGTCTCTATCTAACTCACTCATCTGTCTATCTCTTTCGCTCAATGTCTTATTTTTGGGTTTGGTTTTAACCCTCATTAGGCTAGCGGAGCGTGTAAACAGCGGAATTCTTTTTCGATACGAACCACTTAGCGGCACTTTGTTAACAATCATGAATTTGAGTAAAAAGTAGCTGCAGGAAGGCCGCTTGAGAATGATGATTGCTGTTGATTTATTTCGTAAGTTTTGTTTTCTTTTTGGTAGCTGTAGCTGTTGCTATTCAGTTTTCGGTTTCTCTGTGGTTATTAGCTGGTTTCGGGTCTCTTACCAAATTTAGAAGCCATTAAACCCCATGAGCCGTAAGCCAGGCTTTGCGCTTCCGCTTCTCGCTACGGTGTGGGCGTCGCAACGGAAGCGTCCACTTAATTAGCTGGGCCAAAACTTTGTTTGTTGTTTTATTTTCGTCAAATTAATTTTCATTTAATTTTAAGTGGGCGTAAATGCAATTTAAATTAACAGCAAGAGCCAGTGCCCGAGCCGAGTTAACTTTTGTTTCTTGTTTATTTGTAAAATCATTTTATGACATTTTTATTGTAATTTCACTCAACTTAAGCGACGACTGCTTTTCATTTGATGCGGCAAGTGCGGATTGTAGTTTAATTTTTTGGGACTCCCATTTGAGCCATGATCTTCAAATTGAAATAGTTACCTTTTGCATACTTAAGTAGCAGGTGGGGAGATCAGACAGTGGACGGTATTTCTCTTTGAAGACTTTGAGAGATTTGATGGGACTAAGAGTCTCTTTACGTTTTCTGAGCTGTCGACTAATTGAATTAAGTTTTCATTAGTTCGCATAGTTTTAGAATCTATGGAGTCCTTTCAAACACACACACACACACGTATGCACATACATACGTATATATACATATATGTATATATACTCCTTCTGGTTCGAATCAATTTCACAACAAATTACGCACAAATTACCCTAAAGGCCTCTCTGTATGAATTTTGCAAGAGAAACCAAAATGGAATGTGAAAAAAATGCAATTATTATGCATTTTTTATAGAACACAAATTGTCCAAGCGTTCGAAGACAACAATGAAAATGGCTTAAATGGGAGAGAAAATGAATGAATAAAGAATATCACATGTTCCCTAAGTTGTCCTATACTAAATTGCGTATAATTTGCAGTCGAACTGCAAAAAGAGTTAGCCACATACCTCTAGCTGGCCAACCGTCACGTATTTGTCAACTTAGCACATCGATAACGTGCACACCCAGCCACCCACCCACCATCATATAGACCCATAACAACCACCCACACACACACACACACACACACACACACACACACACAGACACCATCCCTAGGAGACGACAATTTGAATACAATTATGAAAAACGCTTTCCCAAGCGAACCGTGTTTTTTCTGCTGTTATTTTTCCCCCCTTTTTTGCAGTGTTTAATGTAACAAAATTTTCTTGAAAACTTCTTTGCCTACCACCCACCAAATAGCTGTAGGAGTCATTAGGAAACGCATGTGTAGGGGGTAGAAACTACAATTCAAATATACAAAATATAGCAAAAAAAAAAAAAAAAACAACAGAGGAAAAGGAGAAGGAGGAGGAGCATAACTTGGAGGCAGGAAAGAAGGAAGAAAATGAAACGAAAATACGATACGCCCATTTAATTGAGCCTGTGGGTGGGTGGGTCATGCCACTGCACTTTGATTGCCTTTACCGTCAGCTGAGCATTTACCCAAAACGCTGGAGAGAAATAAAGGAACAAAAAAAAAATAACCAGAAATTCTCTTCCCCGTTATCCTACCACGCCACAACCGTCAAAAAAAATGGAGGAAAACCCGGGAGGTTGTAAAGAGAAAATTTGTATTTATGAAAATTAAACAAGTGAACTTTGACAGACGGTTGCTCAGGGGTTGACCTAAGGAATTGCTAAGAATTAAAGGCGTGCGGGTCCTTGCAGGGGCGTATTCTGAAAATATTGCCAGTGTTTGGGTATGAAAGGGGCCCGACTATTGGGAACTAAAGCCTTAAAAAAAAGAAACTGTTATACAGACGCAAATCAAATGCAGCGAAATCTTTTGGCATGCATTCTGAAAACAGATTGGTTTCTGTTATACAGTTTTAATTTGGTGTTATACAGTCTTGGTTTGGTAGAAAGTCACCAATTGTTGTCTATTGGGGTTAGTATATTCCGTAGGAACTCAATGAAATATTTAAGACCGATAGAGAAACTCTCAAACAAAGTGTTATACAATCCATTAAACTAATTGTTATACTGACTGTTCAATTAAACTGTCAAAGTGTTGTAAAAGGCATTAAATTAACTGTTATACAGAGTGTTATTCTAATTCTAAACAGAGCACTTACTGTTATACAAAAGTTGAACGTGATATTACATTAACTGTAATACTAGCTATTAAGTGTTGTACTTACTGTTATACTATCTATCGAACTTCAAATGAAGAGTTATTTTCGCTATTACTCTAGGTGTTATACTAACTGTTATACCAACTGTTATACTAACTGTTATATTGATATAACTCATTTACTGCACAAATTTCTTTAAAAAATTGATACGTTCTATTCACTTACTAAATCATATTAATAGCATAGCCTTTCCCTCTACCCTCAGGCCCGTACCTGGCTTTCAATTGACTTATGTATGTAGAAAGGACCTGGGGAAGGAACGGCCAACTTTGTCCGGCTTTTGTCTCATGACCTGACTGTGTCATTAAATGCGAGACTATTTTGTCTTTGTAAAGGTCTTTCCTTTAACACATTATCGCATGCATGGTTAAATAGAAAACACACAACCTGCCACCAATTATACAAAAAAAAAAAACCAAAAACAAAAACAGGAAAAACACTAGGAGAAGGGGTCTTTTATTTGGTGTGGAGACGGGAGAAAGTGGGGAAAAAGGTGTGGGTATAAAAACATTTCCAACGAAATTTTCAATTAGTATCAAAATGTGCAAAATCAAAGCCAAAAAATCAGAGCCAAAAAACCAAAGCGAATGGGCCAAACGGGGCAACATAAAAACCGAAAATTGTTATAGACGAATTTTTATGTGCTATATATTTTTTTTACACACTTTCACGCGCCAAAGTGTCGTCAAGTGGGGCTCGCGAACGCGACCGAGACCGAGACCGGGACCGGGACCCCTAGAAGCAGCCAGTCAGCCAGCCTCGGTTTATTTATTTGCGCGCTTATTCAGCAATTTCAATTAATTGATAAGTCAAAGCAGCAGCAAAAGCAACAACAAGAACAACATTTCACGCAATTCGCTTTAGCGATTTAATTGCCAGCGACATTTTGTCGCAATCTAAGACGACGCGATGGAGGACGACACAACGAGATGGGCTGGGGCCCATCCACCTCCATTGAGGATAGGGGAGAATCGGAGAATTAAATGCGGGCCTCCACTCTCTGCGCTAATTGAATTTGCAAGTAATTTTTAAGTTGCAGCAAATTGGAATAGCAAATTGATGACCACAACGAGAGCATTTTGAAAATGGAAAATCAGTTTTCTTCTTGTCCATCTGTCTAGGAGTAGGAATAGGAATCGCTGCTAGTTGATTTGTGTAAATGAGTGCATAAATGAATTGCTCAAAGAAAAGTTATGATAGAGAATTATGGATTGAGCATGAGTAAATCAAATTTCCGGTATACTCGTTTTTGCCAACACTCGAAATGTCGAGTATGATCAAGTTGATTTGATTTTTAAAGCGGAGCTTAAATAGAATGGTTTTGTTCGATATCGACTTGTCATTATACCTGATTCTGATGGAAGTTTCGAAGGACATTATCCAGTTATAAAATTAATGCCAAGACTCGAAGCGTTTTTATTTTTTTCGTCTGCTCATAGTTAGTTTTGATTTTTACGTTGTTGATTGGGAATATATTTAAATAAAATACATAATTTTATCAGACTGAAACGATACTTGGCATTATTTCTTTTGATGTTGAGACTTGATTTAATTTAATTTGAATTGAATTATGAATAATCGTTTTGCGTACTCCTCGATCTTCAAGGAAGAAACAAAGGTAAATAAACATAATTGACTATTTTGGATGCAAATGAATGTCAAAAAAAATTGCAAGGGTTTTGTTTCTGATTTTTTTTTTTCCACGGCAAACAACATTCAAGTGGCCTAACGAGTGTTTTTTAACACTCATATACTGACACTTCACTTGTATGGTTGCTGCTACTGATTGCTGCAACTGCTGGGGAAGTGGGCTGGGCGTGGTGGGAGGGGGCGAAGAGGTCGGGGGAGTAGGTGCTGCCGGATTATGGTTGCTGGCAATAACAAAACAATCATTTTGACATTGATGATGATGGTGCAAAAGCAGCAGCAACAACAACTACAACAACAACAATATTAGCCACATAGTCACAGTGGTTTATTCGCACTAGGCAAAACGGCACTTGTCGGCGGCTCCTGCACATACATACATTGCATGCAATGCCACAACAACAACAACAACAAGAGAGAGAAAAAAAAAACAATGTTTGTGGCGTGCAAAAAGTTGCAACTTACATATGTGAAATGTTCGTCGGGTGGCAAAAAATAAAGTACGAGAATGAGTACTTAAAACTTTTACAAGCCACTCACTTGCACTCACTCATTCATTCGCTCACTGACTCATATTGCCCCACCCGTCATCTCGTGCCCGAACCCTGCTTAGAGTTCGTATTCCATCCAGGTTGCATCCAGCTGAAGCTGCAACTCCAAGTGTTCTTTCTCTCGCTCTCGCTCTATAAACTCATTTGCAAGCGCGTATTTGCATTAAGTTTGGGTCCTTTTGGTAAGGAGGGGTAGGGGGGAGTGGATGGAGTTAATGAACTCCATTTTAGACACATTAGCTAGAATTTTGTTAGCAGGAAATAACCTACATCAAAGAGAGAAAGAGAGAGCTTTATCGCTGCTCTAAGTAGAAAAAAAAACTATGATTCGTTTCACATTTTCAAATTTGTATTCACTTTTCAAAGGATTTATTTATCATTTGATTCATGTGTTGGGTTTATTCAATCTATTTCAAGGGTATAATAAAAGCCCATACAGGACACTTGAAATATTTTTCTCGGCATGTTCTAGATTGCCACTTGGTTTAGTTTCACACTTAAGTCCACTGCTTTGGGCACTCCTGGCTAATGAGCTTAAGGATTAGGCGGTGGCACACACCCATCCGAAAATCCTAACCAACCAGCCAACTACTAACCAACTTTTCTAGCCAAAGTGCGAACAACTACAACAACTTTGCTAACAACAGAAAAATATAAATAACAGAAATATATATATACATACGTATATATGTATTTACATATATAAACAGTTGGCGCGGAATGTTGAATGTAAAGTTACATATTTAGCCTGTTGTTTGCCGGCGTCAAGGATGTGAGAGAATGGCAGGAGAGCAGGTGGAGTAGGCGTGGCGGGGGCGTTCAAGGAATGCATCTACGTCAAGGAGTGGGCCCAGACGCCATGCCAGACATCGACATCGACATCAGACCAGGCAGTCAGGCACTCACAACTTTTACCGCTTGGCAAAACTATTTGCAAATATTTGTTTTCGCCTTTTTTCTCTCTCTCTGCCTCTTAACCGTTTTCTATTGCAGTTGGCCATGAAATTGAAAGGTAACACAGAAAAAGCAGCTTAATGAGAAGGCGTCAAACAATTTGTTTAACCTTAAGAGCACGGGAAGAAAAGCAAAGCTTATGGAATTTGTTTAAATTAGTGCGTTTTGAATATACTAGAAATAATTTTCCAAAATTTCCCACCAAGTATAAAGAAACTTTCAAGAAGACTTTTCAAGTCCAAAACAATTGTAAAGTAAAATAGAAATACTCGATTAATATTTTGTCAGTATTATCTACGAAAAACCGTTGGAAATAGATATTTCGGATAATATTTTTAAATATTCAATACAAGATTTTGATAGCAAAGAAAATCCTCAATGGATTCTACACCCTTTTAACCCAATTTGAAGCACTGTTCGAGTTTTTAAAAATTCTGTATTTTATTTGATTATATTTGAATCAAATGATAGTATACAATTAGTTAGTTTGATTTGTTGACTTTTTAAATAAAATACTATTTCTTACTCAATTTTTCTTCTTTGGAGTCCATGTGGGGCTTTATAATATCCTAATTTGCGACAATATTTCGTATTAAAAATATCATACAATATAAATATGACTTTAATAGAAAGGTATTTGTTATTTATATAATCTAAAATCTTGAAAAGAAATAAACCGATAATAAAATATATAGAGATTTGTTGAATTTTTTGACCGCAGATTTGGATTATTTAATTACCACAAAAAAATCCCTTTGCATCTTAAAATCAAACATTTTTAAAGCTCACCCCAAAATGTTATTCTGAATGGAATTTCTAAAAAATAAAACTCAATTTATTTTCAACAATTAAAATAGATTTAACAGCATTTATTAAATATTCTTCTATAAAAAATCGATTAACTATATTATTATAACTAGATTGCTAAGATATACTTCCAAAATGTTATCATATAAAAAAAATCAAATAAATCAGCACTCTGAATAGAAATCTTAATTCAATATTCAAAATTGGAAATCCTATTTTAAAAAAAGACAATTTTGAAAAACTTAGAAAAAAAAACAATTGTTGCTGACTAAGTTCAGTTGACTTGGTATAATGGAAGTCAAAAATCCTTTCCTCTTATTAGATCAGGTATTTAAAATAAATCTAAGATTTAAAAATTTTTAAAACTCAGATATAAAGTTGAAAATGATAACTTGAATCTGATATTATTGAAAAAAACTCTTGTTAAGAACGAAAAATTGTCGCTGGTTATAAATGTTTTTTTTTTTTTTTTTTGAGATTCTTTGAGATTCAATATAACGTGAAAATTAAAATCTAGTTGAATATTAAGAACTGAGAATTACAAAAATTTCCGCTGGTCATAATCTTTTGAGATCGTATTCAATGGAAGTTGTGGATCCCAGTAACAAAAATTCTTTGTTCAATTTAAGGGATTTGTTATGTACTAGTTTATCTAATATATTTAATAAATAAAACCCCTTTGAAAACTTAAAGAAATTCAAATTTTATAAACTCTAAATATCTAATTTTTTGAAAAGCCCCTCTAAATAATCTTTTGGGGTGATGATTATTCAAAAAAAGAGTAAATTTTTTAAATGAAAATGTTTAAGCCATCGTTATTAAAAAATGAATAATTAAGGATTAAATTTTATTTCGGATTTGAAAACGAATACTCTTGGATAAAGGTTGAGGCTTATTTTGAATACTATTTGAATAAAGCACTCACTTGAATGTTTCGCAATATCTTTAAATATTCACTTGTCTTTTTTAAAATTTCTTAAACTTTTCTATTCACTTGAACGCATTTTGTTTCTGAGACCAGGAAAATCCTATATACACAGTTAATGTCTCCGCCTGGGAGTTCTCTCTATCTGCTCCACTCTTGGATGAGGTGTGAACGCATTTTCACGCGCCAACGCAACTTGAATGTCAACGCCGTCAATCTCGAAAGGGAGGAGGAGGAGGAGAAGGAGCAACCGGGGGCTGCAAGAGATGGAGAACTGCAGATTGAGGGTTATGACTTGAATGCCTATTAAATAGACTAGAAGGGGGGACGACAACGACGCATTTTTCACCTACATTTTGTTGTCCAAAACTTGAGACTTGAGACGATACACGTGCTCAAGTATCGTTTTGGCCAGGACAACGAGGAACAGAACACACACAAATGCAAATACATACATGTAGGCAGAAGGCCCAACCGATGGCTCATATATGACCTTCGAGCTAGACAAGACTATGCAATGTCATATATACATACATATGTTCATAGGATCCTGTTGTTAAATTCTATTTGGGTTTTGTTTTTTTACACTAATTTTTTGCTCACCTGCCGCTTTTGGTGATGACCATTTCGGTGCCGAGCTTATGAAATTTCTCCCACAAATCTTTGCCCTCGAGCGTCACCTTGGGATCATCGACAACGCCATCGTCCTCGGGTTGGAGGGCGCGCAATGGTCGCATTGCCGGATGCAACTGATGGGCAACAGCCGAGGCGAGGACAACGTCTTCAGCTGTTGTGTATGCCGTTCCCAATGGGTGATGGGCGTGCGGATGTGGATGTGCAGGATGTGGCGGGAAACGCAAACCGCCTCCGGGATATAGACCAGGATGTGGTCCAGCCGGACTCCCGGCCAATGCGGCCAATGCAGCGGCGGGAAAATACGGTGGAGGTGGTGGCTGCTGTTGCTGCTGCTGCTGCTGAGATGTTGGCGGCGGTGGCCCAGCTAAATGTGGCGGTGGTGGATGCAGATTTTGACCCACTGGCACGGGGCCAATGCTGGGTGAATGTTGTTGCGCGGGGTGCGGTACAGTTGTAGATGATGATGAAGCAGGTGCTGAAATAGGCGCAGGCGGTATTGATGCTGATGATGATGATGATGACGATGTTGTTGTTGTTGTTGTTGATGATGACGCTGACGCTGACGGCGGCAACAGCGGCAACGGTGGCAGCGGCGGCGGTGATGAGGCTGGTGAATTCGGTTCGGTGGTGGTCAAATGTGACTTACTGTTGTTGTTGTTGTTATTATTATTGTTATTATTATTATTGGTGCTGTTGTTGTTGTTGTTGTTGTTGTTGTGATTACTATGATTACTTTGAGGCGATAACTGAGACGGCGAACCCTGAGCAACAGCGCCGCCGCCGCCGCTAATATTATTACTGCTGTGATTGTTGTTGTTGCTGCTGGTGTTGTTGCTGTTGCTGTTGTTGTTATTGCTGCTGTTGTTGTTGTTGTTGTTGCTGTTGTTGTTGACTGTTGAATTGCTGTTGCTACCCGCCGTCAACAGCGACGAGACGCTGAAGTCAGTGGGTCTTTGCGATAGCTGCAGAAATGGATGATATGCCATCCCATTTGCAAACCTAGCGAATGGATCCTCAGCAGACTGATGAAGTAGCAGCTCCTGGACGTCGTATCTCATTACATAACAATTTCATCAACAATTGTGCGTCATGCAGGAAAATATAATTTAACAAAAAAATGTTCTACAATTTTTTTTGTTTGCGTTTCTGTGTTTTGTTAATGATACTTTTCCAAAAGTTTCCAATTTAAATTGTTTGTTTTTTTTCTTTGCAAAAATTGAAGTTAAATTTTGTTAAAGTTGTTATAGTCACAGTTAAAGTTGTTGTTTTTTTTTTTTGTTTTGTTTTTTTGTTCGACAGGTACTCGTTACTCGTACTCTTTTTTTTTTTTTCTTCTTCGACACTTTCACTTCACTTTTTTGGGTTCTCTTTGGGCCCAAGTTTGAAAAATTTGCATCCTTTTTTTATTTCTTTTAAATTTTTCATAGATCTTTAGCAATTTGTTTTGGATGTTTCAAAAAAATTTGTATTTCATGCTAAAAAAAATATACATACATATATAAAAAACAATTTAATTAATTTATCATTTTTTGTTTTGTTTTTGTTTCACGTTGTTGCTTATTTGTTTCTTTCTTCTCACAATCTCTTGTTTGACGCTTTCGTTTTGGCGGCGGCAAAACCTCTTTTTCGAACGCACGCGACGCGTCAAACAGTATTCCCTTTTGCTTTTTGCTCGTTCTTCTTTATCGAATGTTGTTAGTTTAATAGTTGTTGATGTTGTACTTTTTACCCAAGACATTTAACACATTTTTTTGTTTTTTGCTTGTGCCAAAATCAAAAAAAAAATTATATTTATATATATACAAAAAAAAAAGACCGAAATCAAGTACGATGTTGATGAGTATTGTATTGGCAGGAAAACCAAAACAAAAAACCCAAAAAAGCTAAGAAAGAAAGAAACGAAGGCGACGACAACAAACGACGACGACAATTAAATGTAGTTGTTGGAGAGGCACACAACACACACGACAACAACGCCCGATACGAACTACACGCCGGTCGCTTTCAAACTGGAAAATACACACACGCAGACAGGCAGCGCAACCACCGAAGACGCTGCCTGACTCTGCGCTCTGCCGACGGCGACAATGTCTCGGCTGGCCAACGAGGGGCAAGCGAGCAAGAAAGAGAGATAAACAGACCGACAATGCGAGAGAATGGGAGCGAGCGAAAGAGAGAGAGTGTGTGTTTGTGTGTGTGTGTGTGTGTGTGTGTGTGTGTGTGTGTGTGTGTGTGTGTGTGTGTGTGTGTGTGTGTGTATGTGGTGTGTGTTGAGTTCGCGCAAGCTCTGCCCTGATGGGTCTAACGGCGGGCGTGCGAGTGAGTGAGTAAGTAAGTGAGTGAATGAGAATTGTCGTTGTACGTATTGGTATTAGTGTTGATGTTGATGTTGGTGTTGGTGTTGTTCCCCAGACATGAGCCCTGAGTGAGAGTGAGAGCAGGGCAGGCGCTGTTCCAATAAGAAAACCCAAAAACTCAAACCTAAAGTGTTGAGTTGACGCTTCTCGCACTAGTGTGTGTGAGTGTGTGAGTGTTTATATGTATATCTGTGAGTGGTGTTCGTTTGTGTGTAACAAACCAACCAGCAATAGCAGCATGGAAGCGTGTTAGAAGTAACAAGGCAGCTGACACCACACAAAGTGCGCCAGAAAAATGGCTAAAAATGTGAGCGACAATATCATAGCAGCGGCAAGTAGAAAAACGAAGCAGAGGCGGCTACACACATATACAAAAAAAAAAAAACAACAACATCGCCGTGTGTAGTAAATCACAGCCCAAAAAATATATATGTGCAGGAAAAAAAGAAAATGCCACCCAACTATAGGAGATTTGTGGTTGGGGGAAGGAAGAGCCGAGTTGACAAATGACGCGCAAGCGAAAAAATGCGCTTCAATGGTCAAATGCTGTGATGGAATTGGAGATGGAGATAAAGATGGGTGAAATGGCAGAAGACTAACGGCAGCTTGGGTAACGGAAGCTTGATAAATGTCCTCGACTAGGAGACACACACACACACAGGGCGGGGGGTGGTGAACTGGTGCCACTGTATAAGAGATAACACTTAAAATTCCAAAAGTGACCTAGAGTGACCTTTTATTTTAGCCCTTTATACTAGATACTAGCCACAATCAAGAACAAGATATTTTAAGACTTGCATAAATAGAACTATTGCAAAACTCTCTTAACATTATGGTACAAATTTATTAACAACAGCAATCCTCAAAGTAAATACATATTTTTGATTTATTTTGTTGAAAACACTTTCGAATTAGAGACTTGTAGATTTTTGTTTTTGCCCAACTTAAAGATCCTTTTGCAGTAAGAATTAATCACTTTTGTTGTCTTATGCAATATAGACAATCTGAATTCGAAAAGACCACGAAATCCTAAAATCCTTTATATACATACATATGTATATACATACGTTGGCCTAAACGAGTGTTAGCCGCTTTGGCAGCTTTTGTCCGTCCAAAAATGTAAATGCTAGAGATTTATGTATTCTGGGTTCTTTCTAAAGAACATTTCTATATGGACGAGACGACGCCGATGCCTAAGCAATATATACATAAATACAAACGCTCTTACATTTACACACACAGATACATCGAGACGAAAATTCGCAAGTGCGAAAAAGCAGAAGAGCAGCAAAAAAAAACAAAAAAAAAAAAGAAGGAAAAGAAGAAAAAACGAACGAAGCAAAACTGACGCTGTAGGTGCCGCTTGGTGAGCGTGTGACAAACTTGACGCTAAGTTTGCGCAAACACCAGTTCCCTCGCGCTCTGGTTGGCATAAGTGTAAAAGAGATGGCGCTATGAAGACCGAAGCGTGCAAATGAAAAGCAAAAAGCTCAAGCAGAAGTCACACACAAATACACGCACACACATAGAGAGGCAAATACAGCAACACTCACACATAGAAAACAAAGAAGCGACGGCGCCAAAAAGCAAAAACGGCAACGCAAATGTATTTTGTCACACGTTTTCCCAATATTTGTTTGCTCTGCATGTGTGTGAGTGTGAGCTGGCTGGCAATATGGGTTGGCATGTGCGCAAGAAGAAGACGACAGGCGAAGCGACGACGATGACGGCGACTACGAAGATTTTACCGAGGCTGAAGTCGTTGTTGTTGTTATTGTTCAGCAGCAGCTCCAGCTTGTGTGACAAGTTTAACCACAAATACACACACACACAGCATAGGGTAAGGTACACACATTTACAGAGAGCGACACCTCACAATGGCGGCGGCGGCGGCGAGTACGTCCCTAAAAACCACTGTGCATACCCAAGTGTGAGTGTGTATGAGTGAAATGGCAGAAGTAGCTAACGAAGACGAAGTAGAAGAAGAAGCAAAAGACCTTTCGTCTGTCTCTAGTTGTGGTTGTAGTTGTAAAAGGTGACAACATTCGGGCATTTGTGTGCTTGTGTATGTGTGTGGTGTGAAAAATTACAACAGCAGCGTCGTCGCCGCAGCCGTCGACGTTGTCGTCGCAGTCGCTGTCGCAGTCGCTGCCGCTGTCAACGTTGCTCGCCACTTGCTACTGATGCTTTGGCCTCTGATAGTTATGGTGGTGGTGGTGGTGTCGCTGCCGCAGCGCTGCTTCTGTTGGACTTAGCTGTGGTGAAGTAAAGACAACGAGGATGCAAAGGCTCTGGACTCTGGTCCCTGGTCCCTAAAGTAAAGTGAAAGGCAAATTTGGATTTTGATACGATTTGTGTGTTCTGCAACTGCTAGAAATGAAACGAATCAAAGGAAATTGCTTAATTGATATCCAGGTAGCATACCGAATAGAATATTGAGTTGAATCTCAATTCGATAGAATCAATTGATTACTAAAAAGTACATTTGTATGTATTTCTTGCAATTGACAATTCAAGTTGCATACACATGTGAAAAGATTTCACATTTAATTTCTTCATTCCACCCACACACACACATACATAAATACATACATATTTTCCTTACAGTGGGTCATGATCACATACAAATTGGATATAATGGTGGTATTTGCGAATCACCACCATCAAGTAAAGCAAACCCAAAGCGAAAGGTGTTAAAAAACAACCAACCAAAATGCTGCTTGACGCCTTTTGAGCCAACAAGCGTTACAAACACAAAACAAAACCGTTTATACTCTCCAAGAGAGCAACTTTGCGACGTTGTCTTAACAGCAAAAACAAAAAAACAGAGGCAGCCGCCGCAGCAGCATCTGCTCTTGTTTGGTGTATTGATTTAGTTTGTGCCTGCATGTGTGTGCGTGTCTGTGTGTGGTGTATTTAAATTTTAAAAAGCTCTCGCGCTCACTCCCTCTCTTTCTCTCTTTCTACGTCGCTTACCGTTGCTCTCTCTGTAGCATCTCTAGTTCTTGCTCTCTCTAGCTCTCTTTTAGATAACAGATTTTTTTTTGGTTGGCGCTTTGTAGCTAATTAAAAGTTTATGTGCCCAGAGACATACACACACACCCCAAACACACCCACACCCACACCCACACACCCACAGCCACACACATATTTACAAGCACACAACATGCCGGTGGCTGGCTCATAATTATCAGAAAAACTTTATTTGTCGGCATTTATTTGACTGGCTGCTTTTTGCAAGGAGCAGGAGGGTTACGTGTGGGGTTAAGCGTGGGCGGCTGCTGTCTCTCTCTATCTCTCTTTTGCTATCTCTATGTGTGTGCTTGTGTGAGTGTTGGCATGTTTATTTGCTTAACATGGTTTAGTTGCCCTGTTTGTTTAGTTCTTTTATAAGACTGTCTGTGCCTGCCTATGTAAATGTGTGTGTCTGTGTGAGAATTTACGAGCAACGCGCGTTAAATTATCCAACTATGTTTATGGGAAGGGTTTAGCACAGGTGCAGCGGGATGCAGGGATTGGCGAATGGAACGTTGAAAGGTGACGACAAATGGGAATGGTTTAACACTTTGACTCCCTTTCTATCTTCATCTCTCATTTGCGGTTTACAAAAGAGATTGTTGGAAAATATTTACAAAAAAAAACAACTCCATCTGAATATCTTGTTAAAGCTTTCCTAGGGGACCCATTCATTTCTAAGATGTGGTTCCTTTGCCCAATTCTGAGGCGGATTTCTGCAAGTTTATTTGGACTTTAAATTCAATTTACACTTAACAATATGTTTATCTCCAGGGATGAGACTTAGACCCGCTTTAGTGAGATTTCCCCCACGTGAGACAATTTTGTAGAGACTTCTTTATACAAATCAGGAAACCAATAGAGATTATACGTTTTTTTAATTAATTTTAATTTAAGTTTAAAGTGAAAAACAGATAAATTAATATCTTTTAATTTGTGTGATTAGTTCATAGGATTCTTTAAGTTGATGTCAGATTTTACGGCGTAAAGAAGGAATGGAGTCGGGGGTTCTCAAAATATTATAAGTTTAATTTTTTTATGAATGAAGTAGTTAATTATGTAAAGATTTTTATGCAATTTTAAAATATTATGTATTGAAAATAGCGAAATAAAATACATATGCAAAAGTAAATGTAATTTCTCTCTCGTGGAATGTGGTTCGAATTCCCTGGAAAATTTTTGGTAAACCTTTTTTCAATCAATAAAATTAGCATAAAATGAAATTCAATGCTGTCAAAAACAATAAATGGGATGTTTACCCAAGTCAAAGTATCAGCAAATGTATGTACAAGTGTATGTGTGTACATTAAAACATAAACACACATACATACAAACATGTGTCAAGTAAACATAAGAGAAAAGCAAAGAAATTCTGCGTAAGAAACAAAAGCGATATAACAAATGTCTAGCCTTATGTAAACCTAGACTGACACATATGTACATACATATGTACATGTACATATATACAGTGGCGGATCTAGATTATTATTTAGAAGGGGGAAATCGAGCATTTGGGGGGTGGGTTCACCAGTTTCAGAGGTTTTATCTCGGATGTTTGGAGGGATCCCCCCTTGAGAATCCGCCACTGGACACATATAATCTAATATGTATGTAAATTAATACAAGTGTATAAATACATACATATGTACATAGATGGTGGGTGGGAAACTCTTTGCCATTAAAGTTAAAGACATGTGTTGACCAGGCATATTAAACGCGAATATATGTATACAAAAATATTTATATAGATAGATTTGCAAATACATCGATATGTATATTAAGTACACACACATATGCAAATGCATATCTTCAATTAAAAGCCATAAACTACTGAAGCCATTTGGAAAATATTTTACTGATTGGTTTCACGTTTCAAGTTCAAAATCCCTAACCAATATTTAATTAGTATTAAGTTCCAAAAAAGTAGATTTCTTTTGATTTTGATTAATTTCCTGTATAGAAAAAGCAATTTATCAATTGAAAAGGGTGATAAATGTAAGATGAAAGTTAGAAAAAGAAATTCAAATTAAAGGCTTAATAGCTTGAATTTAGCATAAATAGGACTTGAATGAATCAAATGAATCACATTTCATTCTCTGTCCTCCAGTTAGTCGGGTGTTATCCTTGGAACTGCAGGCAGTTCAATCAATATATTATGGAATTGGTAATTAATAATATTAATAATATAAAGAAGAAAAATAAAAAAAAATCAACTCGTGACTTTTTTTTTGTTCGCCATTATAATAAGCAGTCCAAAAATGCTTTGGATCCTGTTTCTGTTTACACAGAACTAAATAATTACCGTTAGCAAGCAGCAGCTTCCAACAAAGCACTCAAACACACACACACACACGCGGACACTTGAAAAGCTTCAGCTCCACAGTCGCGCTCTCTATCCGGCTCGCTCTTGCTCTCTCTCACTCGCTCTGTGTGCGATAGCGTTGCTGTCTCTGTCTCAGTCTGTCTATGTGGCTGGATGTCTGGCTGATGAGTGTTGCCTACTTTTGAGCGTCAAGTGGATGGGCCCGACTGCAATTGCTCAATTACAGTGCAACAACACACAGACACTGCGTGCATGTGAGCATATGAGCATGTGCATGTGCATGTGTGTGTGTGTGTGTGTGTGTGTGTGTCTGTGTATGTTTGAGTGTATTGTGTTGAATTTCACGCCACGCTGCCAAGTGTAGTCCGTAGTTTTTCGCCATTTTTAACGCGTCTCTTTCCATGTGTGTGTATGTGTGAAAGAGTGTGTATTTATTGTTTAATTAACTTTACGCCTGTCTATCACACATACATACACACATAGCCAGACTTGTTGTCTGGCGCTCTCTGTTTATCTCTGTGTGCAAGTGTGTGTGTGTGTCTGTGTGTTTATATTCGCCACGCATCCTTCTCTTGTTTTTGTTTTTGTTTTTGCAGCTCAACACACAAAAGTTAATCAGTAAGGGCAATGTGTGAAAAACAAAGTGCATTTCCCTTTCGCCCTTCTCAACCATTCTAACATCCACACATACATATGTATATGCACATATACATATGCTATTTGTTTTTAACTTTATCTAACTTTAGTCGAGCATTTGCAACCAAGTTAAAAGAACCAGAATGTATGCCATTTATGTACTATATATTTAACAAAAGGACTATATTACTAATTGAAAGATCTTGTCTGAAACATCCCATTTTAGCAGATTTACAATATTTGTTTCGTTTTATATTATTTAATTTCAGGCGTTTTTTATAAATCCATTTTTTGATTAATTTTGTTTAATCGGCAAAATGCAAAAAGGATTTGTTTTGTTAGAGTATTTTAGTTGGCGCATTCGTTGTGTTTTATGATTTTTATGCAACTGAGAACTGGTCTTTGTGCCTCCCATCGTAAACGTTGGCTGGAAAGTATGCTATAGTTTTTTGTTGTGTGTGTGTGTTTTTTTTGCCAGTTTAAAATGGGAATCAACTAAGTTTTTCTAATGCAAACGTGTTAAGATTTTGATGGGCATTAAGAGTTTTTTTGAACACACACACACCCATTGAGAGTTAAGGCCCATGGAAATTGAGAAACGTGATAAAGTGGCCAAGTGAAGTTGTTGCCGAATCGAGGAAACCTCCACTCAAGTGTCAATGCTGGCTTTGGCTCCCTCTCCCCTCCATTACCTGATTTTTGGGTCAGTGAAAGAACAATTTGAAGGCATTTTCTGTTTCGCTTGGCTTTATTTTCTACATTTTTTCTTTACTTCTGGTTTCTTTTTTGTTTTATTATTATTTTTTTTGCTTCTTTCTTTGCGTTTTCCATTGAAAAGCGCCGCTGCTCTTCACAAGCAATTAAACACACAAAAGCGTTTTGCTCTCCGCGCCGCAAGCGAAACGAACAGAGCAGACCAGACCAGACCAGACCAGTCAGGGAGCCAGTGGGTAAGTGGGAGGGGGCACAAATATGGGGAGGATGAAATGGAACAATGTGGCAAGATAAATGGATGGCAAACTCCAAGCTAAAGCACAAACTGCAATATGAATAATCGCCATGACTAGAAAGACAGCGGGAGAGAAAGGGAGAAAAAGAGAGATGGAGAGAGTGAAAGAGAGAGAGCGTCAGCAAGAAAGCTAGCAAGGATGGGGAGACGTCGGATGAGGATGAGGACAACACTTTTTGTGTGAAAAGCTCTGAGGGCACATGCCAGAAAGGTGGGATATGGGTATGTAGGGTGTCGCTTGCCACTGTATGTAGTGTCTATGTGTGCGTGTGTGTGTGTGTGTGTGTGTTTACACAAGCGATTGGCCAAGACGACGATTCGCACTCAGCCAGCGAGTGGGAAGTTCTCGCTTCTCGTTGTGCAAAAGGAGTGGCCAAAGTACACAAAATTCACACCCAACACCAACACTTGACAATTTTCCCTCCACACACACATACACACACAGACACAAACATTATGTCTGTGTATACATAGAGACAAGTTGACTGGGGAGTTGTCTTCCATCTCCGCGTCGCCATAAAGTCGCCTACGCTTTTCTTTTTTTTTTTTTGTTGCCAATGGGCAAACGGCAAAATGTCTTGGTTGTTGTGTCTGGGCTCTGACTCTGTGGGCCAGTCTTTGGTTCGGGGCCCTGAGCCCTTAACTTTCCAGGAATAATGGCTATGGACTGGGCTACTGTACATATATCGGCAATGGCGCATCTCTGCCAGAGCTCACACGAAAGGCCATGTAAATACATACGAGAACACACACACATACTGTGTGTGTGCATATGTATAGTATATGTAGAGGGACTGACTTTATATGTATAGTAACTCGCTTCCTATGTCTTGGCCCATTTGGTAATTTAATCTTTAATTTGTAGGTATAAAATAATTCACGCTTTAAATTTGCTAAAGATTTACAAAATGAAATGGATATCTTAAATAAACGGATATATCGAATCCCCTTTGAACTTTCTGTATACGCTTTAAGTAGAGGCTTAATAATTTATTGTGCATTTTCATTAAAATTAAGTCAAATCCATATATAGAGATTGGGGCAAATAGTGAATTAACTTGGAAATGGAAATATGTCTACTGCTTATCAAAAGTTGATTCTAGTACCTTAATGATTTTTATAAGCACCACCACCCCACATTTCCCACCCCCACAATTTTCTTCTCCCCTCTTCGTTTAACGGCTTGTTAATATTTTTAAAATTACGCTTAAAAAATCTTTAAATATCCAATTACCTTTTGGTCTAGCTATATTTTCACCCAAACTATTTATTATTCATTAAAGAAAATATTTAATATTGTCTCATTATTGATTTCAGAATTTATGTATATCAATAATTCTTAAAACTTTGTACTTTAAATGAGGTCGGTACTTGTAAAGAAACAACAAAAACAACAACAACTAAGTGTCTAAACAAAACAAAATGTTAAATACCATCAACCAAATAAGAAAACTTTCATTCATTTTCATTTATTACTCTTCTGATGGATGTAGCATTTAGCAACAACAACAACAACAACAATAACAATAACTATGTATAACTAAGCTGCAACTAGTACAACTATTTTTCTCTCATAAAACTCACTAGCAACTATAAGAAGGTAAAGTGTAAATGAAAACATGACACCTGGCACAACTTTTATGATGCGCTAAAAAGCAAACTTTACGTTTATTATGCAAAAAGCATTGGGAAATGGAAAAGCCCAGCAACGTCGACGAGTGAATGCCTGAATGGTGAATGAGAGAAAGAAAGAGAGAGAGAGAGAGAGACAGTTGAAGAAAGGTGAGGAAAATAGAGGAAAAGCTGAGCATGGCTGACCAGCTCATTATAAAAGAATCCTGCTGCAATACACTGTGCATGTTTTTTCTATGTATATGTGTGTGTGTGTGTGTGTGAGGAGGAGGTGCCTGATGGGAGGTGCGGAAAACATTGCAATAAAAAAGGCGCCAGCCTGACGAGGCGTTTCAGCAATTATGCCACACAAAAAGGCAACCCAGAAACTGAAACTTGGGGACGTCCTCAGGTCAACATTCTCTTGCTCTATCCATCTCACTTTTTTTACCCCTCCTCACCCCCCACCGCTCTTCGCTATCGCTGTCTTTGTTTCACATTGATTGTAGTAGCTGGAGTTTTGCGTGTCCAACAACAACAACAACAACAACAACTGCATTTTGTGGTCGACCCAATCAACTAAATGCCTGACCGCGCCAGCGGGCACATCAAATGAAATCGAGCGTTAACCAAAAAGTAATTCAGAACCAAAGCAAATGTCAAAACGCACAAAAACAAAAATCAGAATATATATACATAAGTACAACAAAGAGGAAAATCATCAAAAGGAAATCACAAATGGAAATATTAGTTACATAGTGAACTCGACTTGTTGGATACCCTTCTAATAGTTGAACATTCTATTAGAACGTAATGTAAAAGTCACAGAAAACGAGCAAAACCAAAAAGTGTCTGTTTGTGTGTGTGTGTGTGTGTGTGTGTGAGTGGTAGAGGGTGGGTCCAACCACATCCACCCTTTCTCCATACAAAACCAAAGACTTCTTTCAGCCTTTTGTCCTTCTTTTGATTCTATGACCATTATGGATATTGCATTGAAAGTGCCAGCAAAAAAAATCAGAACGAAACTGGTTTCTTTTTCTTTGTATGACATTTTATTATTTTGCTGTTATTAGAAAAATTAGCGAGTTCTACATTAGAATAGAAAGTATATGTATCTACATATATGCAGTCCTCGGTAGATGAGTTGTCTAAGTGGCCCAGTCAATTAGGCAACTGAACAACGAGGATCCGGGTTCGAGTCCCAGGCTAGTGTATGGATGTAGTTTTCGTCTAAGCCGAAGGCCAGAGTTGCCAGTGCTTGTAAAATATTGTTAGGTTGATAGTTTACAACTATATCCTATACTTATAATAATAATAATAATCTACATATATACAGTGGCGGCAAAAAATTTGAGACATTTTTTTTACCTTAAATTCTGATTTCATTCGATTGTTATTTAATGCTACTGAAAAGTTTTGATATGTTAATTGATAGCCCCAAAATTCGGACCCGGCAAAAATAAGACACTTTTCAAAACATTTAAAATTGATTGTACTCCTTTGGACCCTAAGAAAAAGTTTTAGGTCTAGTAAAACTAAGATAAACTGCATACCACAAATTGTCAATTTGGCCCAAAGGGTCCAATTTGGAGCCAATTGAAAAACTCATTTTTGTATGTATTTTTATGGTCTTCCTGCTTGGCGTCATTTTAAGCCACTAATTCATTCTAAAGTATAACTACACTTGAACTACGAACGATAGTGAATTAAATTTCTCGTCGAATGAGATATTGTTCATCAAAATATAGATGTATATATGTATTTGCTATCTGTCCAAATTCAAGGAAGAAAAATTTGAAAATATTCCAAGTGTGTTTACATCTTTAGTGGGAATAATTGTTATGATTATTTTAACTTTATTTATCGTTATTTTCTTACAAAGTCCCTTTAAATGTATCAATACGATAAAGGGATTCAACTTACGTAGAGTTTAATTATTAATATCCCTTTTTAAATCAAACTATCATTTACTTAGGAAAGAATGAATTACATCAAAATCTTTAATTTGATATTAAATATGCAAAAATGGAGGACTAGTCCTTGAAACCCTTTTCAGAAGCCGCTTCTCAAAAGTGAGTTGTGTTTTGAGCAACAAAAATAAAAAATATTTTTAATCATTCCTTTTGATTGTTATTAATTTTGGTAAGAAGTGTGCAAGGCACAGAAGGAAGCATCTCCGACTATTTATTATCGATTATTGGGACCAGAAGCATTACGGACAATCGATTTTAACGGTTAATCGAATAACAATTTTGATTATACAGCTATTATTAAATTTAAATTTTCTACTGATTACACGAGGCAAAACAAGGCAATTCCTCGTTTTTGATGTTTATTGTGAGTAAATAAAAAAAAATTCTGCCGGGTAAACAAAAAACAATAGACTGATTTTTGGCCATCATAATCGAGGCCCAGCTGTATATATGCATATTTTTGATCACTCCGTCCGTCTGTCTGAATCGATGCGGATTTCTCAGATTCAGCCGGATTGTCACGAACAGTGACTTTTCCCAATAACTTTGTTCGTTTCTAAGCTATTGTCAAAATAATTAATATTTGTTTATTTTGTATAACTATTAATGACTGTACTAAATTTGATCAAAATCGGATAACTATATATAACTAGATCAAATAAACATACGATGATATAGCACACTGTATTGCTCTATCCTAAGATTTTCTTTTTAAAAATCGTCTAAACGAAATAATAAATCTTTTTATAAACCATTAAGAACTGTGGGAATTTGAGACATTTTTGTAGCAAAGGAGTTTTTATTTTCCCTTTTTTCACAATAAAACCTCGATTTGCTATATAATAGTAGTCTATATATGTCTACTCTCCAACCATATACAGTATAGGTCCATCTCTGTCTGACCCGCACCGTTTAAGCTAAGTTGTGAATACATTGTGTGTCTATGACCCAGCCGAATCCGACCACTATAACCTAAGGGAGGATTCGATACTTGCAAGGGAAACTTCAGGTATGCGAATCATCGATTCTGATCAATTTTGAATATGTCGTAGAATACCACGATATTTGAGGCTCTATTCTATATATTCCCAATAAATCGAGTTGAAAAGTATAGCTTCGGTGAGTTAGAGAGCCCTTCGAGCAACTGGGCGGACTTGAGGGTAAAGGTCCTATCTAAAATTAGGAAATCTTTGGTTCAACCCACCCTCTGTACTAGTTAGTATTGAATTGTTATTTAAAATTGGTCTTTTCATTTGTTAGATATTGCTAAATGGTTAGCTAGGCAGAAATTTATCTTTTTAGATATAAAGTATATTGTTTTTTCACCCCATTGGAAGGGAAAGAATGTTAAAAACTGATCTAATCTTTCTGACCAAAAATGAACAAGAAAAAACCTTGAACTACATTGAAAAACTAAGAAATTTCTTTGAAATATTATCCCATTTTAATGATACGATTTGATGTGATTTTTCTACACCTTTTTAATGTGTTTATTAATAGTTTTGAGTTAGTCATTGTATTAAGTCTCATTAACTTGGCTTTAGCTGTTTCTTTTCTTAAATGCATTTTATTGAAAAGCCTCTAAATTCGAAAACGGAACACATTGTCGAAAATATTTTTCAAAATGAAGCTTTAGACAAACTTTTGTCTATCACAATTTCCGTTTAAACTTGTAACAATTATTTTTCAAATACTATTTTGACCATTAAACCATATTCGATTGGGAATTTAATTTACTTTCTATCATAATTTGAAATAAAGTTTAAGGAAATTTTAGAAATAACTATATATTTGCATAGGATAACTAATAAATAGTGATGGAATTAAATCGTAAATTAATACTCGATTACTTATTGCTTAGTAACTAAACTTTTAATCAAAAGTCGATAGATTAGATAATTCAATTTTCATAGGGACGGAAAAACTTTATTTAACATTCATAGAACTTTTGTTTTGTTTTCTTCATGTGTATAATTTTGTATTTTAGCTAATATGATTGACCATTGAAAACTCTAATTAATCATTTAAGTAAAAACTGAGAGAAAATATTCTACTTTAACCGTTTTAAGTCTAATATTTTTTATCGCAAAAGTAAGCAAAAGATTTCTAAACATTTTTGGATTTTTTTCTCTGGACGTTGAGTGGCCATAAGACACCAGGACATTGCCTGTTTCACCTGAGTTTATCCAACAAAAGAAGATCTTAACTTGACTTGATTTTTCGAAAAATTTGCATAGCAATTAAACTGAAAACTGTCAAGTGTTTCTCATTTCTTTCTCTTCTTTGAAAAATTCTCTTTCCATTTCCCTTTTTCTTGGTTGTTTCCTTTGGCAAACAAATAAAAATAGCGTGAAAATGCGCCAAATTGTCAGAGGAAAAAGAAAAAACCGCACACTTACAAAAAATGTGTGGAAAAACGTGTAATTTTTTTCTTTCTTATTTTTATTTACATTATGCGGGGCCGCTTAGAGGCACAACTTTTGTGGCCAAATCATTTCAGCAATGTCAAAAAAGAAAAGAGGCAAAAAGAAAGAGAATTTTTCCTCTTGGCATCTCTCTGACATTGTCAGACTGTTAACTTGGGTTGGCTTAAAAAGATGAGATTGAGGATGAGGATGAGGATGAGGATGTATGGTGGTCGAGGGAATCATTGCTGCTTTCGATGATTGCGTTGACTTGACAGCAAATTGAAAGTTTCATTACAAAAGCTGCTCAAAATGAAGTGCTCCGCCCGCAACGAACACACAAAGAAACCAAACACTTGGGCCATGGGGCACGACATATATACTTGAGTCTGAGTTTGATATTTTTCGGTTGTTGCTTGTAAAATCAATATGATCGCATCCACATCTCCACACAACTTATGCCTCTGTCTCTCAATTTCTGTCTCGCTCTTCTATGCTGGTGTGCTTACACCCACACCAGTGCCATATACAGGAACAGGAGTCGGTCTTAACCCTCATCACCCCGAAGCGTTTCCATCTAAATTTTGTGCTTCCTGTGCACGACGCTCGCGCTCTGTGTTATAAATTAAATTCGTAATTGATTCCTGAATCCGCAATCCTGCAAATGGGATTACAACACGTTGAAAAATCAGCAGCAGCAGCAGCGAGTGTGAGTGTGAGTGGGAGAGAAAGGGAGAAAGAGAGCGCACCAACCTCCCCGCCAAAAACGGGACCCAGGAGTATCTGCCACCCCGCGACGGCAAAGAACAACCACCATCATCATCATCATCATCATCATCGTTATCATCATTATCATCATCATTGGAGGAATTCTATAGATACAAAATTGCGTGTGCCTGCCTGTAAATGAAACTGAAGTGAAGTGAAGTTTTCATGTCAGTCAGTCGGGCAGTCAGTCGGTACATTGGCGCGGTACGTCAGCTGGCAATAGACAGAAGCAGCACACACACACTCGCACAGCTCGTCCTTTCTGTCCTGTTTATATTTTTAGTTAAGTGAGTGCGTCGTCGCCAGTTGAGCTCAGTTCGAAGTTTAGTTCAGTTTCGTCAGTTTTTCAACCCTCGTTTTTATTTTTATAAGTGCAACAGCAACAGCAGCTCCGTAAAAAGCATCCATCCAACAGCAATTCCATTCTTCCGCCGGTAATAACAACAACAGCAACAACAGAAACAGGACACAAACAATGGAGCTCTCTTTGGCCCTTTGGTTCTCGTTTCTCGGCTTGGGCATACAAGAACCCATAACACTCTGAATTTTATAATAGTAAAACTCTCATCCCTTGGCCCATCCAATGGGCCGCTAGCTGGCTCGCTTAACGGCTTACAATACAAAATTGAATGCCAATCCCCCTTCGCCTGCTTCCGCTTTCAGTTCCTACTGCTGTTTCTTGGTTCATCTCCTGCCAACCACTTCAATTGCTTGCCCCTTGCTTCCCCTCGACCCAAGCCAACATACGAGTACGTTTAAATCTTAATAACTCATGGCATTTTTAATGTTTCTGTCCATTGATATGAGAGTTATAGAAATTGCCGCCCAACGTGACGGGCAGCCAATTTATGAATTAAGCCGTTATCAAAGGCTTAAAAAGAAGAAGAAGAAATTCAACTGCCTTAAAACTGAATCAGTTCTGATGTTCCTTATATTTATTTTGATTAATTTCTATTTTTATTTTCCATCATTATGGCCTTTTTGTGAGCGTAATGTGCAAATCGATCATAGTCTCACGTCTCCACGTCATTGTTGCCATAAACATATACATTAGCTATGAGATCTCGTCAAGAGTTCAACGTTAACAAGTTGCGCCCACAAGAGGTAGTAATCGCAACAATCGAGTTCTAGCCAAAGACACACCAAAAGCAAGTCTCTTAAAACCGGACTGGGAATGGTTTAGCTTTTGGTTTATGCATTTTCCATAGTTTCATTGTGAATGCTAAGTGTGTGTGTGTGTGTCTGTGAAGGGTATGCTATTATGTTTTCCACAGCTGTCAAATTTGATTTGACAAATGCAAATAATATATGATAGATGGATAGATAGGCAGATTGATTGCCAGAGACAGCCACTGCGACTGAAAATCGAGTTGGAAATTCTGAGATTTCATCATCTTCGTTCGTCTTCTGATCGACGCTTTGTATAAATGCAAAATTCATGCATGAATGCCTTCTTGGCTAAAATGGTTAGTCGATATGGCATTATACAAATGCTGAAAGTGCGGTTTGAGTTAACAGGCGATAAGTGAAGTCAATAAGCGTTACTCACGATAGGTAGCAATTGAAATAATATCGAAACTAGTTCGTCTTAGTTAAATGACTAATTCAATTATTAATTCCTGTAAAAGATTCGACATAAAAGAAAGATACAATTTTAGACCTTTGGGTAAGGGCAAACTGTTTGATAGTGTCGCGTGATTTTGTGAGATTTCCGATCCAAAATATCCAAATATGATATAGCGTTAGAAGGACAAACAACCTTGATCCTGTATAACGTTGATTTGATCGTCTACGATGTAGGCATATGCAGAGTTATTTACTTAGTTTATTTAGCTCTCACACACACACACTATATACTCTTTGTATGTATGTATATACTCTCATTCACTTGTTTTCAAGAATTTGGTTATTAATTTTTTAATAAAAAAAATACAATTGACGAATATTTATATATGTATGTAAACATAGATCGACGCACAAAACACGGCGAATGAAATGAAATTGTGTTCCACTCGAAACGAAATCTTTCTCGTCTCTTCGTCAAAATGCATACGCGATGCAATCAGGACATAATCAAGGACCAGATGCGTTACGTTTAACTGCCGCGAACGAACGCGGCGACGGCAAAGGCGCAAAAGACAACGCAATAGAACGCAATGCCACTGAACGGCTACGGCTACGGCAACTACGGGCTCTCAATACTTGTACAAAGTATAAAATAATCGACGAAAAATCCAGCACTGAGAAACGAATGTGAACGTGAACGTGACAGCGACTGCTGCAACTGCTGCTGGCCGAAAAACGTGTCCAAGCCAAAGCACCAAGCAGGCAACACAAACGAGCCGGGTTAAGACAAGTCCAAGTCGGCGCAGATGATGACAGAGCGACAACGACGACAACGGCAACGACAACGACGACGTTGGCAGCGAAAGCTGCGCGACAAAAATCAGCAGCAAAAGAGAGCAAAACAAAGTCAACGGCAAAGGCAACGGCAACCAGCAGCAGTTGTCGCTACTTTGTTGCTCTGTTGCATGGTTAGAGGATGGGGAATGGCCATGAACGGAGGTGGAGGACGATGACGACGACGACGATGACGACGACGGCGACGACGATGGTGATGATGGTGTTACCCACAATCATGTTTCCACCACACGTCGGGGCAGAAAAGCTTAGCTGAGCTTAGCTTAGTTCTTTTTGCTGTTGCTCTTGTTGTTGTTGTTGTTGTTGTTGATGTTTCTTCTTCTGTTGTCTTCGTTTAGCGTGGGCTTTTTAATGTTTGACAAGCATTTTGACACCGTTTCCATTTCGTTTTGCTTTTCCTGCCGTACATAGATATAGTTGTCAAACAAAATGGCGTAAGCTTTAAAGCTAAAGCTTTGATTTCAATCTCTATCTTAAGTTGCCTGCGTTGATCCTTAATTCAAAGCCAAAGCCAAAGCTCAGCCTCAGTCTCAGTCTCGCGTTCAATACAATAATTTTTTCGGTGTTGGCAAAAAAAAAAAAATTAAGCGAGCGAGAAGCATCGTGCGTTCGTTTGTTCGTCCGCCCATACATGCCGCACTTCGTCTGGGCTTCGAATGCCAGCCAGTCGGCCTCGGCCAGCCAGCAACCAGCAACAACGCAGTTGAGTTAAACCTCCACACACAGACACGCGCGCTCTCTGTTTCTCTCCCTCTCTCATACACACACACACACAGCTACACAGCCACACAGCCACACGAATAGACAGGCAGGGGCATGTTGAAAAGAAGAGCAAAAAGATCTCACCACAGCAGCGACGCTGGCAGAGCGACGGTGTTTGCCGAGTTAATTAGGCAATGGCGGCCCGTCGCGTCGTTGACGATTTGAGTGAGTAAATGAAATTCACTCAAACAAACAAACATGTTTTTCTCGCAGGATAACAGCTCACGCACATCCTTCGAAATTTGAAAAAAAAAAATAAATGAAGGGAGACACAGTCTCTGTAAAGTTTCATTTTGGTGTGTGTCGGTAGCATCATTCGCATCAAATGAAGAATTCAAAGATTTTTGTGCTCTTGCAAGGGAAGGGCACAGGAAAACAAGGAAAATGTAAAGGCAAAACCCAAAAAAAGAAAATTCAACTCTTGTTAGTAGTTCATTTAGATACATATATGTATAAAAAGTTGCAAAAACAAAATGAAGAACAAATCATCAAACATTAGGACTTAGCCCTATCCCTCAGCCTCTTCTTGCTTGCTGTCTCACTATCTGTCTCATAGCCGGAGTCAAGATTTCAGGTGACACTTTTAGTTAAAAGACAACAACAACACAAACAAATATATTAAAGAACAACCGAAAGAAAAGAAAAAAGGGGACAAAAAAAAGGAACAACAATTGCTTAAGTCGTTTCAGGCAACAGCAACAACATTTCATTTTCAATGGCCGAATCGTGCACTCTGATTGGCTGACAGCCGTGTAAGTCAATGTGTGGAAGCGAGATGGCGCATGCTAGCAGAGCAATATGCTGGCATTGCCTGCCATTGGCCAGCACACATTCATATGGCATTTACAGTGAGCTTTAATGTTGGACCACAGCTGGGACAGCTGTAAATGTCCTGTTGCCTTTTACAGTGAGCGGTAATGTTGTCCTGCACACAGCTAAATCAGCTGGCATTCAATAAAAGGGCAAAAATATGCGATCCAATAGACTGAAGCGAAAGTACGCAATGAAATCAAGATATTTATGGAAAAGAATTTTAAAATCTGCCGTTTCTCAATGGTTATGCAAAATACGCAGTTAAATGCCGTTGCTGTTGCCGTTTACCGTTACCGTTTGTCGCTGCCGTCGCAGAGTCGCACATTTCTCTCTGTCATGGACCGTCATGTCCTGCCGGCAAACGGTTCAAATGCCAAATGGCAATGGCAGCTCAGATTCAGACAGAGAGTTAAATTGAATACCGAAGGCATCCCGAAGTTGGCCACGCAGCGAATTGTTTTCGTCCTTGCCACATGCTGCGTCCCTTTTTTTTTGCTCTATGTATCCACACAAACGCACGCATACATACATAAATATATTTATGTACATAAATATATATACATATATATTATAAGCCCTGTCTGGCTATTTTTTGGCGCGCAATTTGTTAGTTACATTCGCTTTACGAAACCAAAACAAATTAGCTCCCCCAGCATACTTATGAGTCGTGTGATTTAGGTACAGTTCAGAATTAAATAAAATACCTCCAAATAATGTGTCTGAGTCTGTTTTACATTTTGTGACTAATTAAGTTCATTCATTAAGTCATTCGTGATATCAACATTATGTGTAAGCAGTTCAGAATGTATATATGTATTTATGGGCTTAGTTATTATTCTTATTGTTAATAAACATAGGCTTTATTGGTATTATTGGTTGAAAGCAAAATGCACACGAAAAATATCGTCCTCATTAAACATTTGAAAATTTCCTTTGCCTTTGCTATGCTTTAAATAAAAGCTCGAAGTTGAGTAAATTAAATTCCACTTTAATAACAGAAATTATTTTTTCTTATTCAACGATGTGAACCTAAAAATTAAGCCCAATTCTAAAAGAGTCAAATTTCGAAAAGTAAAAACTGTTAATAATGAATAAGTAAATTTTTCAATTTATGAATTCCTAATCAAAAAAACATTTTATTACGCTAAAGGTCCGGATTGAATCAGTTAAGCGCAGATTAATTCTCAACTCTAAAATAATATTAAGGGCCTATTTATAATTTTAAGTATTTTAAAAAGAATGCAAATTTTAACAAAGTGTTTTTAATTCGACTATTCTATGTAAATGGTTAAGTGATATTAACAAGGAAAAGTGGAGAAAATACTTATTAATGAAATGTGTAAAAACTAACGTAAAAATCAATTTTGAAGTCAATCCTGAAAAAAAGATTAGTTTAATGGCAGGAAAATTAACAAAAAAACAATTAACTCTGACATTGTAATTATTTCTAAACTAGTTTTAGTGTTACTGATACGGCTTAGTAAATCTGGACTTCTTTTGATCCCTGAAATAGCTACATATATAGACAAATTGCTTAGCCTTTTGTGCTTCAAATAAGAAAATGTTAATTTTTATAAATTCTATTGTTATTATTTAGTTAATAAAATCAAAGAACATAATAAGGGGTATATTATATACATATATACTATAATTCTGTGATAGATATAAATACAAAGTTTTTAAGACTTTTGTTTTTTTTGTTACTTAACTACATTAACTGTATACCATAAATTTTAAATTTTATCCCAGAATTGAAAGCCTAAAAACCACTTGAAAATTTCAACATCGTATGTTTTTTTTGGGTCTTTTAACTTGGCGGAGTTTTACTGTACCAATTGATTTAGAAGTATTATTTTTCTTCAACTATTAAAGAAACTAATTTAAATTTCCTGCCGAATGAGATAATTTGCATTAAAATCGGATTAAAACTAGATTGAATTGATCGCCTATAAAATTTGGGCTATAGTTTTTAGGTTGTTTTACTAGACTTACAACTTTTTCTAAGGGTTCATAGTTTATTGTCAATTTTTAAAATAAAGAAACGAAAAACCAAATACCGCTAAACTGTATAGATATAAATAATTATATTGCTAGGTCAGTAAATGTTTAAATAATGCTAATACGATTAAAACTGTTTTTATATTTGTGGGAAATTATTAGAACTGAACGAACTGGGTTCCTTTTCCCATTGATTTGAAGCTAATTTAAGAAATTACAAATATATTAAGAAGTTTCGGATGCAAAATACAGAACAGTTGAAAAGCATTGTTGTAATTGCCATTGAAAATTAATGAATATCTTTCATTCAAAATAAGATGATTGTTTTTTCATCTGGAGTGTGAGGAATTCCTTCGTATGTTGACCAAAAAGTTGAGATCATTTCAACATCAATTTAGCTTGACGAATACAGAAACCGACAAAAATAAAAACAGAAAAAACCAAGGAAAAGTCAAAAAAGGCAGAAGCATCGAGGAGTGGGAGGTTGGCGGTTTTGAAAATGGCTGGGCCCTGCCGTTGACTGTTCTGCCAAACAGAGGCGGAAAGAATTAACTGTAAAATGTGGCACAATGTGCAATTGTTGATAATGAGGCATGTGGCGCGCATATCCTACCGACTCCCGACTTCCAACTTCCAACTTGGTCCCTCCATTCTCGACTCCCAACTCTGGCGCCTGCGCTCCCCCGTTGAATCCAACTAATTAGTCCGAAAATGGAAGAGTTTGAAACTGTTGAGCCGATTCAGAGCGGGCGCCTTGGTTGTATTTATTAAACTTTGCATTAAATTTTGGCGCTGCACAGGCGGCAATTAATTTGGAGGCGCAACAAGCGTTGAAAGCGTTGAAATGATGTGTGACAAGAATTCAGCCATCATCATCATTATCATCATCAACATTGGCAGCAGCAGCATCAGCATCAGCTCCAGAGCATCCATCTTGCCTGTACTTCTCCTGGTGTCTCCTTAGTTAACAGGGAGACGTACTCGACAATAGCGACTGAGGAACAGAAGGAGAAGTTTTTTTTTTTTTATTTTGTGTGTGTTTGTGTGTGTTTTTCCCACCTTTTTGAATGTTGCGTGACATTTTGGCTTCTGTCTCTGTTTCTGTTTCTGTGGCTCTTGCACTTTGTCTTCGTTTGTTGTCTTTCGTCGTTTGCATCATTCAAGCATGACAATAAAGACCATGTCCATAGGATCTTTAGTTGTTGTTGTTGTTGTTGTTGTTATTGTAGTCAAACACTAGGCAACAAATTGTTGTAATTATGCCCAGTTGCGTTTCGCTTGTCGCTTCCCGATGTCATAATGTTGCTCCGTCTCTGTCTCTGACTCTGACTCTAACTCTAACTCCTATATGCCTCTTTTGTCTCTGCAATTATGGTAAAAGTTGCATGAAACAACCAGCCAAACACACACACAGACCCACACACACACACACATAATAATAATACAAAAGAAACAAAACGTTTTATTTTTAGTTATAAACAGAAATTCATTTAGTTGGTCTTGCTTTGTTTTGTTTTCGTTTTTTCTCCCCATTGGCCATCTTTTGTGATTTTCTCATAGACATATGCAATACTCTTTAATTTCCATCTATGTATATAATTAATAAATACAATAAATATCTTATCTTCTTTCACATTTTGATTAGGATTACACAATTTTATCCATATTAAGTGTTGGTTGACTCTGTATAAGAGACGATGCTTTCCACGATTTTTGGTCACACTTTGATAAAGTGTTGTTTAATTTTTTTTTTTTTTAATTTAATATGTACATAAATGTATGTATGTATTCAAATTGGACCCTTTCACATCTGGCCCACTCTTGCATTAGGGAATAGCGTGTAATGGCTTTCATGGAGGGACCACAATTGTGACCACGGTGACATGCAACAAGGTTGTCTCTCTCTCTCTCTCTTTCTCTGTGTGCCTTTGGCTCTTTCTATCTGTGCTGGTCCCCCTTCTTTTATAGTCGATGGCTATTTTTATGATTATTAAACTGTCTCCGCAAGTCTTCACAATGGCAGCGAAGCGAGGAGTTAATTATGAGATGGGCGCGTTGAGCTCTTTTTGACCTGGTC
Organism: Drosophila insularis; assembly: GCA_018903935.1. Classification (NCBI taxonomy): domain Eukaryota; kingdom Metazoa; phylum Arthropoda; class Insecta; order Diptera; family Drosophilidae; genus Drosophila; species Drosophila insularis. The sequence goes on along the minus strand of JAEIFP010000569.1, from coordinate 1,266,863 downwards.
CAAGAAGACTTCATGTGTGCTTGCATGCCAGCTACCGTATGGTCATATTCCATGACCTGTCCTCTGGGTGTTCACACACACAGACACACACACACACGCACTCATACGCGTATTTAAAATACAAGTTAGCAAAAGTGCCTCTAGACGTGGCAATTCTACAGCCTCCTCTCTGCATACCAAAAATTTCACATTCTCTCTCTTCTCCTCTCTACTCTTCGTTCCTCTGCCACGTGGTATCCTAGTGGCACTGCCTCGATTAGGCTTAGGTTGCTTACATATGCAAGTTCCGTTGATGCTTCCGCCCAAAAATGTCACCCAGGTCAGAGTCCGATCCAAGGCCCAGGCTCGTTTCTCGTTTCTCGTTTTTCGTTTCTCGAGTGTTGAGTGTGTCGAGTGTGTTGCTTGAGTGGCCTCTCTGCACTTGTGCTCCCGGCTACATACCATCTAGCAAACTCCCATCCATCCATCCATCCATCCACCCATCCATCTTCTTCTTCTGTTCCTTGAAAGCCATCCTGTAATGTGCTAATAATAATCATGATGGAGTCGGTGAAGTGATGGCGAGAATGAGCAGGAGAGAGAGAGAGAGAGAGAAAGAGAGAGGAGAGAGAGACGGCGTCTGGACTGAAGCGACATCAAATGGCATGCGAAATTTTTGCTTTACCCGGAAATATTTTCCACTCGTCTACTTCAACCCAACAGCCGAGCCCTGCCATTATTAGCTCTCATTTAGGTAAATCCCATTAAAAACCAGAAACCCGAAAAAACACAGAGAATGACGTTTGGTTGGCTGCTCTAAGGGTGTTTGCTGGTCGATTGGTGGTGCAATGCAGCTGAATCTGAATTTTTCAATCTTGAATTTGAAAATCTGAAATCTTTAAGCTGGCTTCATGACAAAACGACAGAGTTGGCTTCCTCCTTATTTTTATTTTTTGCTTAAACAATGGGTTGTACCTTTAAGAAATCTGAAAAGCATTTAGCAATGAAAAATTTCAAATTCTTTTCCAAGGTATATTCAGGGTAGAAACTAAATTGAAATATTTTGTAAGCCGTTTAAATGATTGCCCTTTAATTTTAGGTCATAAATTATCTTTTATATAAATGGTGTGATATTTAAGAAATTTTTAAAATAATGCTTTGAAACATATTGAACTTGGTTATTTTATTTGTTTATTTATTTATGTACATTAAGGAAAAAGTCAACAAAATGTATTTTGCAAAAAGAAAAAATATCCATCTCTGCTAAAGGAAATATAATTGATGAATAAAAGAATTCAAGGATAATGTAAGTAAATTAGCAAAAGCTCCTTCTGCTTATGAATTTATTTTTCATAAGTTTAAACATTGTAAGGACATAAGATCTTGTCCTTAAGGCAAGAATCTGGATGAATTTTAGTGTTAAGAAAAGCCATTTGAGAATACATAGGGGGGAAATTTAGTTGTAAAGTCGAAATATAAAGTATTTTTTAGTTCTTTTCATTACAGATCGAAGAGACTCGTTCTAAGCTAAGAAGTATTGACATCAGTTTAAGTTTCAAACATTTGATTGTAATTTAAGCTGACCCATCAGGCGAATCACTGAACGAAAGGGTATTCAATACTTCGTTTTAGTCAAAGGAAACTCCCCCTCTTTGGCATTCTAAAGCCCTTATCGATATTATGTTAATTATATGCATCCTTTTTTATGTCTATTGATGGCATCCTTTGATACTGCATCACCGATTTCTAACCATATATGTATACCTATATGTGTATGTATGTATGTGTTTAGCAAGCAGGTGTAGAAAGCGTTCCTTTTTTTTTTGGGGTGTGGAATTATGCATGGAATTACCTACGAGTAACTTTGGTTGACTCTACAATTCTCTTTCTCTTTTCTGTTTGCTCGCGCCTTTCTTTAGGAAAAGCCGGAAAATTGTGTTTGTGTGTGTGTGTAGATGAGTTTAAGGAGAGCCGCTGGTAGGGTTGGGGGCGGAGCAGCAGCAGTTGGAAATTGTGCAGTTGCAGCCATAATTATTTTTACGGCACATTGCGTTGGGGGCCGTGTTGGTTTGATGTCGACAACAACAACAACAACAACAAATGTTGCAAAAGATGTTGATGGAGTCGACGTTATGGCCACCACACAGTGGAACTTCAACATACTTGGTAAAGGTTCTTATGTTTTAATTCAAGATGTCATAAGGTTAGTTATTTGTTTGCAAATTTTTGGACATTTCGTCTTTGAAAGTCCTGCAAGTCAACGTGCGTGACAGGACGAGAACGAGGACGATGGCTTTAGAAAATCATAATAATAAAAATAATTATGCATATGCCACCGTCTGCGGGGCCATCAACTAGCAGTTAAACTCACATAGCCCAGCCATGCCCGGAATATTCCGGGAGTTCTCCCAGACCTCCCAGACTCTATCCCATTGCCTCCCCCCCGTGCGCCCATTCTGTGTAGCTAATTTAGATGAGCATGCTCGACAGTAATTTGCATGCCAGTTGCAGTTGCAGTTGCAGTTGCCAGTTTGCCAGTTGCATCGACCTACCGACCCGAGAGCCACTTGTCTCTGTCTCTCTGCATCTCTCTTGCTTTTCTATATGTCTTTTGCAAATTCTCTATGCCTTTCTCTCTCTGTCATTCTGTTTTGCTCGATGGGTCTCATGTATTTCTCTAGGACTGGCAGCAGCGTTGACAAAGCCGCCTCCATGTGTCGTTGTTGCTGTTGTTGTTATTGTTGTTGTTGTTTGACTGTTGTGCATATGTCGACGGTGTTGTCTTCGAAGCTGCCGCTGGCTGTGCCATGTCATTCACACACAAAGTGTGTGACTCTGAGCTAAAATGGCATACACTTGCACACTTTGCTTTGATTCGCCATCACCCCAAGCTCTAAGCTAAAAGCACCATCCTCCCAGCCAACCCCCTACCCCTACCCCAACCGCTACCCCTTCCCCGCTCCACAATGCCGTAACCCCCAAACCCAATTCCAATCTAAACAATTCACAATTCTCAATTCTCATCCTCATCTCGGTTGGCATACGTACCATATGAATGTATAGAGGAGCAGAACCCTGAGCCGGTGAGTGGAGGATGGTGGGTGGGGGGGAGGGGCCTGCGCTTGCGCTTCTAGAGTGCCACTAATTGAGGCACCCAACTGCATCAGCGGGTTGTAGTGGATAGGTTGCACAGTTCCACTTCAGGCACAACTGTACTTCAAGGCACCCCAGGCGTCCTCTCTAGCTTGACATCGGGTTGACAGCTTTGTAAAACATCTCCACATCTGTTTACTAACCTATATAAGCCCAAAGAAGACCTCCACTTTAGCACTGTTTAAACTAGGCATTAGTTAGTTATTCACTCTTAAAGACTCTCTCTCTCTCTCTGATCTCACATTCCATATGCTAGTGGAACGTACTAAGCTTACTTAGCAGAAACTGGAAAGTATCTAATGACTCTAGCTTATCATCCAACTGACCAATCCTACTCCCAGCAATTCCTAGAGTTTCTTGAGGCCAATACCGAGTATTTTAATAGTTTATTAATAAATCTAGATGCCAAACAAAAGGGATGAACAATGTGTTCCCGTCATCACGAAGTTTAGTCCTTTTCTTCATCTGCACCAAACACAAAGAAAGGTAATTTTATAGTAGATCTTTCCACTTTGGGGTAAAACGTTTAAGTGAATATTTTACGAGTCTTTTCGATTGGCTGCATTTGGCCTCAAATTAATCACAAGAATTTTTCAAGGCTGTTCCCTTTTAAATTTCTCAATTCATGGCTTTGAAGGACTTCTGCAGGCAAATCAATCGCTTGTAATCGGAACTGAATAAATATTGAAAAAAGGACTTAAAGGTTTTCTATTCCACACAAATTAGCCAACTTTAAACAGAGACTAGAACGTCTCTAACTGTAATAAGTTAAGAGTATAAAACGATTTTGATGTGGATTTGAGTTTTGGGTTTGCATTTAAAATATATAATTCTAAAGATTTTTTTTATAACAATTTAGTTATAAATAAAAAGGATTTTAACACCAAGAATTTTAATTTTATTAATTTATGATGTTGCTTTTAATTGATTTTTAATTTTCTTACTACTATTATTACTTTTAGATTCATATTTCTTGATTATTTTCTAAGGTTGTCCTAAAATTTTAAGTCTGATGGGAATATAAAATGATTCCTTTTCTTATATCTAGATGTTGTAAATTTAACGTTCATTAACAAAAAGGATCCTAAATTTGATACAACAAGATAAATTAGGACTAAATTCGTATAGTACTATTTGATCGCCCCGCCAGACATTTTACCCATATACATATATATATTTAGATATATTAGTATTACTTATAGTGACCCTGGCAATTAAGAGATGTAGCTAAATGTGATACCCAGGTTTTTAGCTTTATACCCCACATTTTCGTCTCGAAACTATAACTATCGATTGATCCAATTGGTTTGAGCTCCATTGAACTTACTTAGTCTACAAATTTATGTATAATATTTGCTTCTGTCTTAGAGTATGAATCTTGTATTTGATCACCTTAGTGAATCCGTTTAGAAGCAGTTTTTGCTTAGGTTGGAATATTCTTCTATTTAACCTTCTCTCTATACTTATATATTAAATATTATACTTCGTGATAATGTTATTTTTAAATGGCGTAATAGAGTAGCCTACGTTATTGACTCAGGTTAACCCATGAAATCTACTCTTTAACTTTAAGTCCAAGTCGATGTTCTGCTAACTATGCCTTGCGTGAACCTTTTAGGGTCCTCTGTGCTGATTCTCTGTAATCTGCTCATAGTCTTCTATTCCTTTGCTTAAAACATGTATCCTTTACTATTTAGCTTATGGATAGCTATAGTTTGAATGCTTTAATCTGCTCTAATCTGTCTTTTGTCTACGTGATTCATGCCGTGCTATATGCGTCTGCATCCTTTGGTCGGTCGGGTGGGCAACTCATACTGGGCACTGTACATTAACTTCTGCTGATACTTGGTTGGTCCTGGACCCATAGGACCCTCCCAAAGATGAGTCTAGTCGACCTAGTGATAAGTCATTTTCATTATTTGTCTCTCTACACTTGACTTTATTAAGTCTTTGATTAGTATGGGTGCAGTATATCCTTATTGAAGTTGCAGCTGTATTGGTTTACTTTCGATCTTATGTGTGTAGTATAGCCTTACTAGTTTGAAGCTTAAAGTTTGAACTATTAAATTTTTACGACTCTAATAATGTATCGAATAGAATTATTGAAAACTTTTTTCGTAAAGTTTTTTGTGTCGATCAGGAAAGTACTTGTACAGAGAGGTCAAAAATTTATTTGTGTTTAGGTGTTGGAATGGAATGCTCAATACATGATAATTTTTTGGTTAATGAGTTCCCCCCGCCATTTCATCCTCACACCCCTAACCCAGGTAACTGGTTCTTGGCATACAGTTTGACATTCACTGCTGATGTATTAACCATAGATATCATAATAAACCTGTTCGTTAAACCTTGTTAAAAGGCGGGGCAAAACGGCAAATGGCAAACGTAGTCACAGCATCATCCTCATCCCCATCCTCATGCTCATCGTCATTCTGATCCTCATCCTCATCATTGTCGTCGTCGTCGTCGTCATCACATCTCATAACCCATGCCCAAAACATGGTCTTTGCCGCCGTCATAATCAAAAACTTCACTTCAAAACTCATAAGCGGGCGGACGATGCGAAGCTCAGCTTAACTGGTGTGTGTGTGTGTGTGTATGTGTGTGTGTGTGTTGGATATTTGTGCTGGACCCCAAGACCCTGGAGCTGTGGGGAGCGTGTTGTGTGGCGGTGCCTGATCGCCTCGTTGTTGTTGTTGTTGTTGTTGTTGCTTGTCGTTAAAGTCGTTATTATTATTTGTGGCTCTTTAAGTGGCTCATTCGCTAACTGCACGATGGCGACGGACGACGATGACGACGACGACGACGATGAAGAAGACGACGCTGGCGATATTCGTGTGTCTGGTAAATGGAGTTGGAGTTGGAGTTGAGACTGAAGACTGAGGAACTGAGCAACTGAGGAACTGAAGCCACTGCCAGGTCTTTGGTATGAGATGATGGTCTCTTCCACCGGCCTGCCCGAGCCTGGCTTGGCCTGGCGTCAGCGCTGACAGCGACGGTGGTCCACTTGGCGCTCTCGTGAATTGATTCATAAAATATTATATCATTTTTGTTGTTGTTGCTGTTGTTGTTGTGGCTGTTGGTGTTCCTCCTCTTCATTTTTTTCTTCTCTTTTTTTTTTCGTGTTTTGTGTTCTGTGTTTTTTTTTTAGTTTTTTGTTTTTGGTTTGGTTTTTGGTCATTGAAGCTTTGTAATTAGCGTGCATGTTTACCCGAATAATTTTACTTGATGGCTCTCGTTGAAGAAGTTATTATCAGGGTCCAGCCCTCACCCCCCTTACTCCATCCCATCCCATACCCAACCCTCTTCATCTCGTGCCTCTTGTTATTTTCTCCTTCCCTTTATAGAGTGTGTTTTCTTTGGTTTTTGGTCAACGTCCGCCAATTAACTGCTTCTTTCTTTTGTTTTTTGGGCAACTGTAACGGAAGGAAGTGGGGGCCCGCCCCGACGCGAACCATCAGTTTCAATGTGATTTTTTTGGGGCCTCAGGTCAATTGCATAAATCATTGGGTCTGTCTCTCTCTCTCTCTTTCTCTCTCTCTCTCTCTCTCTCTCCCATTCTTATAGTTAATTGACATACACATAGACCACCAACAAGTTGGGGCATCTTTCCATTGAACTGTCTTGAATTTATGAAGGGTCAGCGCTCATGGTCTCGATCTTGACAGTCGCAGGACAGGCATAAGACAACGTCTGCATTGACTTAAGGACTTAATGAATGTTCCTGTTCATCTACATTTATTCTCTCATCTTTTGGGTCGGCTTGTCTTTTCGGTTTCTTTTCAAATTTGAACAAAATGCAAATTTGATATTGATTTTGCAAAAACAAAAAACAAAATACGAAAAATAAACAACAAAGCTTCCAATCCCGATCAAAATTAATGTCACCTTCATTAGGCGGCTCGTTGACTCAATGAGTTATCCTGTTGCTGCTGCTGCTGAATGAAGAACCATATCCTTTCAGCCATCTCAAGTTACTTAATATAAAAAAAATGAAAATCAAAAAAGTAAACAGGAAAAAAGAACTTGCTTTTGCTTAGTGCTTTGTCGGCTGTTGCTCTCTGATCTTTCATTGCTTCTCTAAGTATATTCCTCTCTGCCTGCCTCCCTTTCTACCCCTCCCCCCACCCCCCTGTTACCACCGCCGCCCCCAAAATGCGCCAAAGAACAAGCAAAGATGGAAGAGGATCAAAAGTGCCGCATATCCTGTGCTTGAGTTTCATTCATTGAGGCCCAGAAGCATGTGTAAGCTTATATCAAAGGCTCCTCTGTCCCATTCCACCACTCCCTCCTGGCTGTCGGTAATTGGTTAAGCACAGATGCTTAATTAGGTTATTGCCCATGCTGCTCGAAGGATTCATTGTGGTTTGCCACTCACAAGGCAGAAAGGTTTCCCGCCCCCAATTGTCCAAAGATGCTAGGAGCAGGCGCTTACCACCAAAGAAAACTAAAATCTCACCCAATTGAATCAAAGTTAAATGTCTGTTTGATAATCTATCATTGTGACTTTTGTGGTTTTCCAATTAGTTATTAGCAGTTTCTCCTTCTCAATCTTCTCGAGCCTGCCGAGTTTTGAGTTGGAAGTTAGTAAGGAATATAGGCAATGAAAGGACTTGGCTTATTGTTAGTGGAATTATAATTTACCCTTTTAACCCTTCACTTATTAACTTTTAAATATTTGCTAACATATTTGGTAGCATGTTTAAGATGAATCGAGGGTATGAGGCTCCGATGAATACAGCGTGTCATTGATTCAACGAATAAATGGAGAACCGAATCAAATTAATGAGACAAATAAGTCAGAATTCATAAATATAAAAAGCAGAGTAATTAATAAAAAGGACATATCTAATAACTAACAGCTTTTTACAGTTCCTTTTAATTACACGGTGTTTTCAGAAGTCAAGCACCGATACAGGGTGGTCATCCATCCCATTCGAAATTTCAAACTTCAGACTCCTTAGTCATTTGAACTAAATCGTATTTCTCACTAATTTCTTCAACCACTTCTTCTTTTTTATGGATCATGTATCGATATTATCTCATCCCTAATGCATTTCCTATTTTGATTTTTGTTTAGTTTGTTAATATTTCCCGAGGGTTTTTGCCATGTTCCGAGACTTTAAATTAAATATTGTGAGTATTCAAAACACACTGAATTTTGGAATGAATGAGTCGATGTCTTATGTGTAAATTGAGTAAATTTTCAGAGTACTTCAAGTTATTTATTAATTTGATCGGTCATTTATTCATTTTCAAAAATTCCTTTGAATGAATACAAATAAGAGAGCTGGATGAATGATAGAATACTCAATTTGAGTTAACAATGTTCAGAATGAAAAGAATGAATTGAATGAGTTTGAAAATCGAGTTCAAATGATTCTCAGAGTGAGTTAGAATGTAAGCCAAGTTGAGTTGCTATGTTTCGAATGCATTCGAATAGCAATTCTGATTACTGTAAGATTGAAATAGTCTGATTGGTGGCTCAGAGGGGACCTACTCAGATTACAATCGGCTTCAAACCCCAACGTAGATGAATTACTTTTTTCCCACTAGTGAAGTAATACAGAAAGGTGATCCATCGGAAGTATAATGGATTAGCGAATAATTCAATTCAATTCAATTATAATAGTGGTATGCTTCTAAAATATAATTACTTTAGAGTTCAGGGCTAATGACCTTTTCTGCTATGTTACTTGTTGGGTATATTATTATTAAATTTTAGTGTTATATAAGGGGAAAACCTTGCAAAAAAAAAAAAAAACCCCGACCTACTTAAGATAAAACTTATTCCTACTTATAACTGACTTGTATCTATATTTACATTATTAATTCATTTATGTGGGAATAGGTTGAGTATCTACAACTATCTTTTATAGTTACTTGTCAGCCTAAGTAGTCTATCTGTAATAGTCTCTGCTTGCGCTTTGAGGTGAAGGTCAGAGGTTGGAGAGTGCCAAGGAAGGTTGAATATCATTTTGAATAGCTTGTTTTGGGCTATTTGTATGACCCTTGGCAATATCCGACCACACTGGGGCTCCGTAACACATAACTGCCTTGAATATTGACCTGAATAAATATAATTTTTTTTCAATAGACTGTTCGGAGTTTCTATTGATTAAGGGATATAGAATCTTGGCAAGGGAATTAATTTTATTAATTGTATGCCCCACATGGTCCTTAAAGTTAACGTAAAGCGAATCTTTTTTTCCCAGGGAATGTCACTGCCATTCGAATCTATCGGGTTGTTAGGAAGATACTTTATTGCTCTTTTATTATTTAAATATATCGCTTGCGTTTTTTCGAAATAATAAAATAATACGAAAAAAAAATCCCGAGCGGGAGTTGAACCGTGAATTCATCATGATTAGGCACTCTACCCACTAGGCCGCCGAACTGCTTCAATACCCTTCGGCGTTTTACCTATAAGTCACCGAAGCTATAGCTTTAAACGCGATTTATTAGGAAAATATAGAATAGTGCGCCGAAATATTTCATACAGCTGCAAATTCTACAAAATATCCAAAATTCATTCAAATCGGTGATTCGCATACCTGAAGTTCCCCTTGTCAAACAAAATGAGACAATTCGAATAATTCGAATTGATTCGATGCTTTGACACTCAATTCATTGCCTTTCATTAAACAAAGTTGAGTATTTTTGTGATTTCACAAGTAGTTACATTTACAGTCACTCTATTCATTGTATACCTGTCATTCATTCATTTAAACTCAATTGAAATGGATTCGTTAGAGTTTGATTCTATTTGATATGATTTAAAACCTGAATTGTTGGATTCTTATTTGAGATAAATGAGTATCCATTAATCAGTACTCAGAGTAACCAAAGTTTCGATTAACTCGTAACGTTTGAGTCTGGGCCCCTTTGACAGATCTTTTCTCCTGTCTCTACGCCTCTGTTTATCTGGTTTATATACTTGATTCCTTTTCTTTTTGAGGGAATCCCCACGAAGGTTCCTAATTGCAAAGTCTATAAATATTCAATAATTAAAGCAAAGTGGATTCAATTTGAATATATAGCTTATAGGTTTTTAATAAAAAGACATTATATTGTGAAACTGGGATTGGCTTAAATATGTACGAGATATTTCTTTAAAGACATTTTCCCAAATAACCAATTTATTACGATTAGCCACTTGGCAGTTTTTTTTTGTTTGCGTAGTGGCCAAATAGAATTGCATAAAAGCCATTTTCGTGTCGATAAGGATGGGGTTGGCTTTGGGTAGTGAGGGAAATGCGAGTCAGGCTAAGTCATCCAATATGTGTGTGTGTGTGTGTGTTAGTGTGCGGATGTGTGAGTTGGATTGGAGTTTTAGGGCGACAACACCTTGCAAAAAGAGCGACAGCTATAGCGTCGGTGGCAACAAATCATGGCAACGACAACGTCAACAAAACGGAAGCCATGCAAAATGCACACACACAGACACACACACCATCGAGTCAAACTGTAAAACTATGGTGCGATGACGACGATGACGACGCCATTGCTGTGTTGGATGCATAGAGCGAATTTTACCGCCCAAAGTGCTGGCAGCAACGCCAGAACCCATTCCCAATCCCATTCCCGGTTCCCATTTTCAGTCTCGGTCCCTGGCCAAACCTCTGAGTTCTGTGCTCTGTGCTCTGTGCTCGTTCTGGCGACAGAGTTTTTATGGTGCTCAGTTTGCTTCATTGTTGGTAGTTTTCTTCTTTTTTTTCTGTTTTATTTTAGCTTCTTCCTTTTTTGTTACAATGGCGTGAAATAATATGCAAAATACTCGCACACACACACACACGCATACAGGCACACCCTCAGCATGTGTGTAAGTGCAACGTTGGGTTGAGCCACTCTGCAGTAGAGTAAAAGTGGTGTTGATCGCCGCACGGCTGCTAATTAGGCCACTTAGAGCTCAGAGCTCGAAGCTCGACGAGAAGTCCTAGCCAGGCAGGAGGCACTTTATACACTTTTGCGCCAGGAAATCACAAGAACACGAGGCGGACAACAACAAGAACAACAAGAATAGAGCAAAAGGGGTTGCAATTCAGCAAAAATTCGCATTCGCGTCTTTAGACTGAGAATGAGACTGAGACTCAGACTCAGATTCAGACTCAGAAGACCCAGCCCAGTAGAGGGCAGACTAAACGTAACCAACGTGGCAAAAGGCCCGGCCATTATTGCCTAGTGGCATATAAGTATGTGTGTTGTTGTTGTTGTAGCCGTTGTGTTGCCGCCGTGAAGGAGGTCAATGTATTGGCTTGCCACTTGACGGCGTCATTTTTTTTTTTTTTTTTCTGAGAGAGGGTGGAGCTTAAAGGATATTAAAGCTTAGAGGATGCAATAAAACGAAAGGCCAAACTGAAGTACAGAACCTTCCAAAAGAAAAACTCTTTAGGGTCATCGTGAGTTGTTCCTACATCTATGGATATAATGCATTTTGCTGGCGATCACAATTGCCTTGAAATCTTTATTATTATCCTAATTGAGTCTAGATAAATATCGATAACGAAAGCTCTCTACGTATATATTTCATATTATTATTTTCGGAAATACGATAATGTTTCGTTCCAGCGAAAATGCAAATATTGATCATGCCGTCGATATGTGCAAGGAGATGGTCGAGGACATTGATGACTGCCTGAAGGCTTTGCAACGTTTGAATGTCCGTTTCGATTCGAATGAACCGCATTATTTTAATTATTTAGTATGTTGGAATAATGATGTTGTAGCTGTTGCTCCTATTGTGGAGGAGGATGAGGAGGAGGAAGAGGAGGAGGAAGAGGAGGAGGAGGAGGAGGAGGACGACGAGGACGTCGATGACGACGATGATGATGATGATGATGATGAGGAGGAGGAGAAGGAGGTACATCCAAGTCCCATTGAAGTGAATGTTATTATTATCGAACCAAATCAAATTAAAGCCGCCAAAATTAAACAGATTGAGGTGATCTTTAACCACGATCTAGTTATGGATGTCAGCCACATCCACATCCAAAAGGCTATTGGTAATGAGATTACGAATAAAATATTACAATTGGTCGAGCCAAAAATAATACAGGTGGGTCGCACCTACAATGAACTGGATAAAGTCTACAAAGATTTAAGTGTGAAATGCATCAAGCTGCGTCGCGATTTGGAGAGTTCATCCACGCAGCTGATGCATATATCAGATATGGCCGATCGCACGAAAGATATAGCACAAATAATAGCCAAGTTCTATTAAATGAGAACAAAAATAACTAAAAGGAGAAGAGCCACAAACATATGTGTAGACACGCAGTATGCTGTCAGATATGTAGATACCCACCGTGTCTCCCCTCTCTCCCCACTTTCAGTTTTCTTTAATTGAATAAATATTTGACAAATTGTGTTCTTATGGTTGGCTCCCGCATCCGCTGTTCTCTATTAACCATTTAATTTAATCAACAAATTAATTCAGCTTGTCTTTTGATTTAAATAATTGTTTAGACGATGCATTACTATTAGCATCGAGATGAGGCGACGCCAAGGGGTCTGAGGGGGTGAAGGCAAATACGGGAACTTCCTAGCTTGTCATTCTGCCTCATTGACATAAGGTTGGAATGCCGTAAAGCATTCATTATGTCTTCTTTAGTTGTAAATTAGTTAACCCTCTCTACTTCTTTCCCACTCAAGCAACATGGATATGGACCACCCAAAGAAAAAAAAAAAATAAAAAATGGAGAAAACTAAGCAATCATCCAGCAGCAGCAGCAACAACAACAACAAAGACGTAAACAAAAACGAGTCAAAAAACTTGTCAACATTTGCAGTAGTTGTTGCCAGAGAATTTGTGCAATCCCAGTGTCTGGTGTCCACTGTCCAGTGTCTGGTGTCCAATGGCCAGCAGCAACGCAATCTCTAGTGAAGCAATGCCGAAAGACAGAGACAGAGATTGGGATAGTGGGTAAGAGCAAGAGAGCAAGGGGCCACCCACGCCGCCAACGGGGCGTATGAAAAACAATTTTTGAGTCCACTCAAAGACCAAAAGGAGGGGGTTTGAGGGCAGGGGCCAAGAAGGGGGCAATGTGGTAGAGGGGTAGATGAGGGCGGTTGGGCAACAACAACCATTGTCGTCGTTTGCCGTTGTCTTTCAACATTTTTTTTTAGTTTTTTTTTGTTGTGTTTCGTTTTTTTGTTTGCATTTTGTTTTTCTTTTTTGAATCGTTGTGATTATGGCGGGGTCCACGTCGACGTCCACATCCACATCCACGTTCGTTTATTCGTTCGTTGATTCGTTGATTTCATAATCTCTTCCGTTGGCTCGACTTGACTTGGTTTCGACTTGGTTTGGCGGTAGATTTGTGGGTGACCGCGCAGCACTCTCTAAAAACGTCAATCACTCAATTAAACTTAATTATAATTGCGAAGCGATGATGGCGGGCGGACGAACAGGCGATCTGGGTAGGCTGTCAGACGGGGTAAAGTTGCTGGTTGAAGCGACCGTTTGGTGGAAGAGGGGGGAGGCAGTTAGTTAGTTTGTGCTGAATAAAAATGAAGATGAAAAGCTGTGGGCAGGCGATCGTCAGCTTCAGATCAGACTAGAGTTGAGTTGAGGGGATGTTGTTTTGTTTCGTCTCGTCTCGTCTCTCTCCCTCCCTCTCTACCTTCTACTCCCACTTTGCCCACTTCACCGCCTCTCCCACTTTGACTCGTTCAGATTTCAAGCAATTCGCAGAAAATTGTAAATTCACGACAAAGTCAAAGCCGCAGTGAATGATGCGGATGATGTGGATGTGGACGACGACGATGATGATGATGATGGCGACGTCGCCTCCACTTTGGATTCAAATTTTTGTCCGTTGTCTGGCATTTGTGCCTCTCACACACTCCCTCTCTAGTTCTCTCTCTCTCTCGTGGTTTTTGCTTACTGTGTGTTTGATTGTTTAGTGTCCTGAGAATTATTAAAGGCCAAGCAACTAGGCAGAGATGTAGGGGGGAAGGAACGGATGTCACTCACACACACTCTCTGAAGCCATTTGCCATATTGACCTATCTTCAACGCATTATCAATTGAACGACCACCCATCAGGAGAGAGAGAGAGAGTGAGTCATATCCTCGTTGAATGATTTTTTGTTTCGTTTCAAATAAATCCAAAATTAAATTCAATATGCCAGCCGATAGACTTTCACCTAGAGAACTAGCCAAGCATAACTACCGCTTTGGGGCTACGCTTGTGATCTTTCACACACTGTGACAAAACTGTCTCCCGCATTCGCATCCCCCCACATCCCCACCCCGTGGACATTCAGCTACCGCAATCGGCTACCGTAGCCGTAACCGTAACCGTCAGTGCAGTCACCACACAACAATTACATTGTTCAAGTGATGGGTTCGCATGAAACTGTCCATTATGTAAAGAGGCGACGCAACTTGTGGGCGTCAACTGAAGTGTCCAGTGGACCAGACCAGACCCGGGCCACGCCGGGACAGACTAGACCACAGACCAGACCATTGGAGCGCATTGCGTGGACGTTGTTGTCACATATTTTTACGCTTTTGCGATTTGCACAACAAACGACAACGAAGAAGCAAAAAGAAATCGTAAAAATAGTAATTAGGGGGCGGCATTTTACGGTTGTTATTCTTGTTGTTGTTGTTGTTGTCATTGTTGTTGTTGCTAGTGTCACTAGCCGACTCAATTGAAAATACTGCTGGTTGAGCAACCCAAATGCCTAAAGAGAGATGGTCTGGGAGTCAATCTGAAACCAGAGTTGGGTAAAAATCTCAAGAAATAAATTGCTTTCTTTTTATTAGATACCTATGTATGTACAGTGGCTGCAAAAAAATTGAGACATCATTTACCTTAAATTCTAATTTCATTTCAGCAAGTTTTGTGTGCGTAACTGTTTTTTACCTGAATTTTTATAAAAAGCCCCAAAATTTGGACCAGACACAAAAAGACACATTTAAAAATTTGTTTAAATTGGTTGTAAATCTTTGGACCCTATGAAAAATATCTACTAATGATTTTTATAAGACATCTTAATAGAATAATAATAGACATCCATTTGGAATCCTCCAGGAAAACAAGATCGTCTATGCCCAGGAATATGCAACAAAACAACGACAATAATTGTAAATATTGGCACAATTTAATGTATTCAGCAAAATTTATTAAATTATAATAAAGGAATATATATCTAAAGTATAATAAATTTTCTATGGTATTTAAGCTAGAGGACAAATTACATATTCTGGACGCAATGGAATTCAAAATGAACAACCAGGTAAAACGAGACTGCCTTCAAAACTCTACATATAATTAACTTGGCCAAAAGTTTCATTTTGACAATTGAAGTGAAGTGAAGTTTGCCAACAAGAAAAGAGGCGAAAATTGATTTATATGTATGGCAAAACTGATGTATACTTCTATTGTTATAGCCCGTAGAGATCTCGTTCGGAAAGCGGAATATATTGAGAAAATCAAAATAGTAGGACTAAATAAATTTTCATAAATTTTTTGTTTTTATTTTAGTGCATTTTGTGGCCCTATTTGAGCATTTAAGTGTTAACGGTTTCTAACTATAACATGGCAATGTCGAATGCGATTTAATGCATTTTTGGTGGACCGATGGATAATTATAAGATCTATTTGTATTCTTCTTTTTAAAATTCTTACAAATGTTTAGAATAAATTTCATAGTTTTAGCTCTCGAGAGATTCCTACCAATTCCACATAGCAAGGGAAAGCAATGCAGTTTCCTGATGTACAAGTTAATAAAAAGCTGATGCGGGATTTTAGTTAACTCTCTGACTTTCCAGGTAGTTCTGATTTGGTGGAAATGTCAAGACTGTAAATTCTGAGTGTTATTTTATCTATGTATATTAAAGTCGCCAAAATGTATACAACGGCTGGTTGAATCAAAAAAAAAAACTATAATTTCTGAAAATTTAATAAAAAAGGAGAAGAAACTATAAATAATCCTTGTCCTGACCCTGCTTGGTAAATGATTGTACTTAAGTAGTTGGCTTTTAGTTTATTTAAAAAATGCATTGTTTCTTGTTATGTTTTGTGCTCTTGATCCTAGCTACTGATTCTGATTCTAAATGTGTTTCGGCTCTTCTGTGTGGATCAAGTCAACCCGCAGTGGTTGCCGTTCCCGTTCCCATTGCAGCTGCCAATTGCCTCAGTTACGACATCAGCTGGAAATGGATCGATGCAGTCAAGTAGATTTAATTGCTGCAAGCCCTCAATTTTCCGTTCTCATAAGAGATTTGCAGTTTGCATTTTTCTATGTACGTGTGTGTGTGTGTGTGTGTGTGTGTTTTTCGGATTTGCTGTGTTTGCCCATCAAATGTTCTCAATTTCATTGATTTCAATTGTTGTTCCAATGCATCGAAAAGAAAGAAAAAAAAAGAGGAAAATATCGATTACATTAGAAAATCCGAAATGAGGGAAAACAAAAGATCTCTGCCGATTCCAATGCCGATGCGGGGGTGAAGAAAGGACAATGCCATTACATAGAGACAGTGAGAGAGAGAGAGGGTGAGAGAGCGACCAAGGGAGGAAGAATCGTTTAATACCATTAAGTGCAATGGATTTCTGTGTGTTTGTACCTGGTTGGAATTGCTTGTGGCATCAATATCAATAATTAGAAGGATGATTGTCCTCTCACTCTCCCACCCAAGCAACGAAAGAAAAAAAAAATGAATTCTTTTCTGTGAAAAGGATCACTTGATCCATCCCAGCATCCATGGAGCATTTATAGCAGCTGCAAGCTGATTGCTAAAATTCACTTGTAATAGATATTTTCATCTCTCTCAGTTCGTCTCGTACTTTTTGGTGAACTTTAAACTACATATTTGTGATTAACAATTGTCGAAATATTGAGAGATATATACTCTACTACTCTACCAGCTCTCAGCCTCTTTCACCCCCAAGGACTTGAAGCCACCCGCCAGTTGTTTGGGCACTTTACGCGTAATTGACGCACATCGTTGTCTTATTGTCGTTGTCGTTTGGCATCGACAGCGGCCCAAAACCATTCATCAAAGCCCATTGATTGGCCTTTTCTCTCCTTATCCCCCATCCATCCACACATCTATGTATCTCTCTGGCCATGTAACTTTGTGTGTTTGTATCTATTTGAGTTAAGCAAGACCTATTATTTGTAGGTCATAAATTTTATTGCTCAACTGCCGTTGCTGCAATTAAATCTCAATGGCTCTACGGCGGTATCTTTTGTCATTTGGCCATTGGGAGACGCGTGTGCACTTGAATGAGTGACTGAGTGACTGAGTGACTGGGTGACAGGGCGAGGGCCGTTTCGGCGGGGGTGGCCAACAACTTTGACTGGCAATCCCTTGGCAAAATATTTTGACAATCAACAACTATGGGAACAATAGGGCCCGAGTATCTAATGAGCCAGTGCCTCCAACCGCCTTGCATCTCTCTCTCCTTCTCTCTCTCCCTCTTTGGGTCTCTTCGCATGGTCACGATTTGATCTTATCGATAGCTTCTTATCGTCGTGGTCTTGTCACTGGGACTATTAACCACAAATGTTGCCTTCTTATCAGTGACTGGGCATCATTTTATCGGTAGCAGCAGGTTCAACAATTCAAAGTTATGACTTTACTCCCGAAACAAATTCATAAAAATTAAGTGACGAAATATTGTGGCCATTCTGGTGACGAAATCTTGAAGTGTAAATCTCGTGTCCAAAGAGGTGGATAACATTTTCCCACAGGCGCCACCATCAGGCGCTTGGCTAAACGAGCTACGTGTCGCCCTCAGGTGCCTGCGGGGCATCATCATCATCATCATCATCATCATCAATGGGAAGAAGCAAGAAAAAAACAGCAGCAACATCAACATCCTCATGTCATGCTAATGCCGTCCCCGTCATCCGCATCGTCATCATCATCATTAGGGAGGGCAGCTTCTGTGGAGAAGCTTAGACAAAGTCAACCCTTTGATAAACGAACCCCCGACCTCTATGGCCAAGCCCAGGAACTGTGATTCTATTAGCAATTCCATGGAAATCGTTGTCCCATCTCTCACTCTCCATCTAGAAACCGTTATGGTTTGGCCCATCAAAGGGGAGCGCCACTTGGCAGACCGTTCCGTTGCGTTCCGTGCCGTCAGCTAGCTCTGCGCTTCGATGAAAACAGTAGCGCCGTTCCAGCCGCCGTCCTTCCCATCCGCACCCCATCCCCATCCCCATCCTCATCATTGCCATCGCCATCGCCATCGCCACTTGCAAAAACAAATAAGCGAGTTCAAAGCCTAATGCGAAAAATTCGCAGAAATCTGTCATCGCCTTGTCAACGCGGCGTCATCGGCAGGAAGAAGCTCGGGTCCATCCCATCCCATCCCATCCCATCCCATCCCAAAAAGCCAGCAAAGCAAAGTGTGGCGCGTAGCTGTAGCTCCAATTGGCGCTTAAAAGACCCCCCATGCCTCCTTCTCATTCTCATTCCCACCATATACCATCAGAGTCCCAGACAGACAAGCGAAAATATTATTCCATCAAAAATCTCAGCAACGTCATCGTCAACATCAACTTCGTCGTCGTCGGCGGCGGCGGCGGCGGCGGCGGCGGCGGCGATCATATCAAAAGCAGTGCAAAACGTCCACCAAAAAAAAAAAAAAGACAAAGTGTAGGAGTGGGAGACAGAGAGAAGAGAAGGAGTTGGGGTTGGAGGTAGTAAAACAGAAGGACCAGGCCAATTTGGCTGGCGTCTATCAAATTCTTTGATGCGCTGCCCTGAAAGGTGAAGGGTTAATGTATGTACCACAAATGAGGAGAATGCGTCACGTAAGGAATTACTGGCCAAGAGCAACTTGCTAAAAGATTAAATTAACCTGTTAACAATTCCAGAAGAAACACGAAATCTACTGTAACAATATTTACATCCAGGAAAAGACCTAAGGTTTTGCAGTGGTCCTTTATAAAAGGAAGAGTATCTGCTGATCGTTGCTTGGGGGCAAAAGAAGGGAAATGATTTACTCATTCTGGTTTTGACATCTTGTCAGAACGCCAACGGAACAGATTTCGCTGTTGTTTTCATTCGTTTTGTTCTGTTTTTTTTTTTCGTGTGTGTCATTAGTTTTTTGGTTTTGCCTGAGATTCAGAGAGTCCACTCGCAGCCAGTCGTCAGTTTGCTTGGCGCTATTAAACTTCAAAAACCTCAAAACGCAACTGGGCGCAGAGCATTTAACGCCGCAAATTCCGGCACAAACAAAAGGCCAGGCCAAAAGAGACTGCCGATGCGGAGGAGGAGGTGGGGGAAGAGGTAAAGAAAGGTGCAAGCACCTATATAGACTCGGGTCTTTCATACTTGGCCAAATAGGTCTGAGTCAGCGAATACCGCAAATATTTGTCATTAGATTTTCTTGATTGTTTTTTCCTTTTCGTTTGTTTCTTTTTTTTTCTTTTTTGTTTTTGGTTTTGACTAATTGCCGCAATTAATGTGGGGCGGGCTTTGTAGTGATGCCACGGTGCAAATGAAATGGGCCAGCTAATTTTCATTTTCATTTTCGTTTCCTTAAAGCCAAATCATCAAAGAAGGCTGCAAAATACTTCGAAAATGAAATTCGTACATAAACTGACAAATTTATTAAAATTTATTGTTATCAAAGACAAAAATTAAAACAAAGATGAAGCAAACAAATAGTTGAACCAAAAAAATGACAAACAATAAAAAAAAAAACTTAAAATCACTGCTAATCCTAATGCAAATGGAGCTCTTCGGGAGGTCCTGCCAAATCGCCGAGGTAGTCAGCACCACGGAACAAACTGAAGTTTGATGTGGAGACCCCTTGAGAATACCTACAACATTGCATAGTTGATCCAGATTATCCTTAAAGTTGCTCAGTACTATAGGATATTGGCAAATCCTTCTGATTTACACCATAGCGATCCTCCTTGAGTGAGGCCACTTAGATCTGGTCCAGAACCTCGCTCAGCCTCACAATGGGCAAGGAATTGGCCAGTAGAAATACGGCCTTGACTTTCTCAGGTTCGCAGGATGCCACCAAATACAGACTCAGCTCCAGGTTGTTGATGATATGATTATATTCACTTGGGAGCAACTATTCTGATCACCTTAAGCATACTTATTTCTGAATGGAGTCTATTAGCTCAAAGGGGCGCCAATTGGCTGGTCGATTCGATTTGTGTTGAGCCATCGGGAAGAGGAAACGTGCCGAGAGGCACTGCCCCAGACATATGTTAAACACTCCTAGACCCGCTGTCATGATCACCTCCTGATCTTGGGCAGAAGCTGCTAAATTTTTGCTTATTATCAGGGATGGATAGAAGAGCAGGCGAATGCTCATCCCTTGTCCACTCCACCAGTAATAGGCTTAGCTAATGACCCACCAAATGAACCACAGAACCAAAACACAAGTGTATAGCCCAAAGTAGGAACCAAAGCGTTGGTAAGAGACTTAAGCAGTGTCCCTTGCAGTAGTTCACCTTCATTTTGTCTTCTGTGTAGTGCCCATGGCGAGCAGGAAGATGTATACAGCCGGGCAGTTAGATGAGCCCCCAGAAACAGAAGCCAGCGGTAGCGACTGGTGTTAACATGGTCAGGACCAGGACGGAACGACGGACATGGCTAGATCGATTTGGCTGATGATGCTGATCAAGAATATATATACTTTATGGGGTCGGAAAAGCTTCCTTCACCCTATGGGTGCATGGTAGATTAAATGAATTAAAAGCATTGGTAAAAATTTTAATCTCTGTCTCTCTCTCTCTGTTTCTGGCTCTGTCGTTCAGTCATTTGCAGGTCTTGTTCAGTTTCACACGATTGCCAAATGATTTAAGCCAACTGACGCTGTCAATAAAATTTGCGTCTGGCACTGATTTGGCCAAATCGAGGGCTTAAATGGGGGGATGAGATGGGAATGGCGATGTGCAGCAGCAGGGTGGGAGGTGAGGGTAGAGGGGAGCCGATCAAGCGACCGGCTGGCGCGCCTGTCGCTGCCGATCAAAATCAATGCGCCATGGCATTGCGAATCAATTGCAGAACTTTGGGGGACTCGGGGGGCAGACAGACATTTTGTGTGAGCAAACGGTATCAGAGCTCAGTCAGCTCACTGAACGTTCAACTTGGAACTGTTCAGTCGTCGTTGTTGTCACCGTCGCCGACCTCATCGACGTTGTTGTTGTTGTTGTTGTCGTCGTCGATCAAAGACAATATCCCGGCGCTCGCTCTCTGTGATCCTGATCGCTGAGACAATGAGCGCACAGGTCGGGGCTTCAGATTCAAATTGAGATTCAGCTTCAGTTCCAGCTTCTTAGCCGAATGAAGACGACGTTTTGCTTTTTTGGCGACAGCGCCGACACTGACATGACAACCAGTGAACGGTGAACGGTGAACGGTGAACGGATCCGAACCATCCAAGGGATCCAACAAGGGGACTCTACGTAGTAGTATATTCAAATGAAAGATTTTCGTCTGCCGATTGTTTCTCCTGATGCAGAATCAGTTGCTTGGTTCGTTTGTTCAGATGGCCGGTAGGAAGGAAGGTAGGTAGGAAGGCAGGTAAGTATCCCTACCTTCTTTGTAGGTAGAATCAGGCTTCTGGCCTCAACTTTACCCTACCCTTGCCTCTTGTTTCCTCGTCTCTTGTCGTGGCGCTTGCAAGTTGATCGATGAATGGCCATTCGACGGAAGGCACACACAGTGCCGCAGAGAGAGAGAGAGAGAGCGAGACGTAAAGACATGGACTCGGCGCCGCTGCCGTTGCGAATTCAAGCGCCGCTTTTGAGTTGGGGCTCACACAATGCCCACATCTCAGTCCCAGTCTCAGTCTCAGTCTCAGTCCCAGAGGCCAGTCGCCAGTCAGTGAGTCGAGTTTTTGGCAGGGATTAGGCTGCACTCACCTTGGCTTATGCGCTACAGTTGATACTAAAAAGAGATTAAGATGGTGGCAGGGCTCTAAAGGAATTCAAGTTAAGTACAGTCTGTTTAGCCTGTTTCGCTTAATGAAATTTTATTCGATATTAAATTCTTGTTTATCTAACTAACTATCTCTTGGGCACACTCACCTGGAGCTGTAACTTATTAGTGGGGTAATTGGGAAATGTGTTTTTTATGATCGCTGGGATCGATGTCACTGCAGGGCATCGGGTCATGGGGTTGGACTTGAACCCTTTTGCTTATGCTCAAAATGAAATGCAACCAACATAGTCATGTCCACTTTGTTTGCCTTCAAATGACAGCTGATTGCTTTTCTTCTCCCTCCCTCTCCAGTCTTCAGAGTCACTACTTCTCTCCCTCTCTCTCACTCTCTGACTGTCTCTGTCTATCCTTGTTTTGCGCTTACTTCTTTTGCTCGGTGTACACCTAGCATCTAAGGAGTGGAAGGGTATATTGAAGTTGCCTAAATGGTGGCAGGCAGAATGAAAGCATCGAAAGTCGAGTCGATCTCGTTCGTTATCAGCAGGATAAGAGTGAGCGAGATAGCCCGTAAATTCGCTTTATATTTGTTCCACTTGGTGCATGGTATGGCAAAGTCGGCGCGGTGACCCATTTAAATTTGGCTGTTGTTGTTTTTTTTAAGGTTCCTCACCTTGTTAAGGTTCGTTTTTGGCTCAGGTTGGTTCGGTCGACGTTCGTTACGATTCGAGCTCGACTCGTTTCGACTGGACTCGTTTTGGATTCGATTCGTTTCGATTCTCAGGTTCTGGGGACGGCCGGCGCCTTTAATTGGCATTTGAATGATGTGCACACGCTCCTTTTCCTTTTCATTTTGCCCCCCCTCTCCGGCCCCCTTGGTTGGCAACCTGCAACCCTATTACTCTCTATCTCTTTCTCTCTATACCTTATCACACACTGTGGGAGCTCTGAGTCTTATCAAACTTGTTGATCGGCTGGCTGGCGGCTGTTGGCTGGTGGCTAGTGGCTTTGCGGGTACCTTATCTGATGCTCGTTTTGGATAAACGCATCATTATTACTGTCGCCGCCAAAAAAACACACACACACACCACAAAAAAAGGGTTAAGCCCAGCGGAACCATTCGATGAACGAATGCGTGTTCTTCTGTTTTGTTCTGTTCTCTTGTTGTTGTGGTTGTTGTCATTATCAAACGATCTCAATCGCTGCTAATTAATTTCTAGGGTATTTAAGTTAATTTACATATGTACAAGAACAAATGCCCATGACATGCACCCGCCCTAATGCCCTTTATCCATAACCTTTTAGCCTGGAGCTTCCAGCTGTCTGAATTCTCGTTCTCGTTCTCGTTCTCATTCTTTCCTGACTTACGCAATCCCAGAGCGTAGGCGTCGACAGATAGCAGAACTGCCTTTGGTCTGTTGCTGTTAATTAAAGCAACTGTCGGAGTTAGTGAGTTAGTCATCCAGTCAATCGTCTGTCTCATCCAAAAAAACGAAAAGGGCGACAGGGGCTGACTCAAAGTGGCGGAAAAACGCTGCATTTTCACTGCCATTGACATGGCCTTGTTTCGGTTCGGTTCAGTTCGGTTTGGTTTTGGTTTCGACATTCGATTTCCGTGTCATTACACAAATCAAAATGAAAATACAGTTTGCGACAATGTAACTAAGAACCATTTAAAGTACAAACTAACTGATTACAAGAAGTGGGTAGACCAAGTTCGATATACAAACAAAATAACTCCTATACAAAGATTGAATGAGTGCAATTCCCCTTAAAAAATGATTAAGTATAGTTAGTTTTGTTCAACTAATATCTAGGGAATTGGTATAATTCCAACCGATTCTTTTTAACAGCTTTCTTAGTGATTTTCAATGTGTTTTAAGGGGATGTATACAACTGAAACAATATTGTTTTTTGGAGATCTATTAATTGAAAAGTGTGCATATATAACTATGTATATGAGAAATCAGAAGAATTGTAGATCCTTGAGATTTCTTTAGAAACGCTGTTTTTTTCCACGAAAATGATCTAATTTGAAAAAAAATATTGCAGTAGGCTACAAATAATTCCTCTAATGTACTGAAATAATAATTCTTATATACTTACTTTAACGGTAACTCTAATGCATAGACAAAATAGCCCTATTGTATTCTATAGTGATTAAGTTGTATCGATATCAACGCTGTGATATCGATGACAAAGGAAGAGACAACTCTGATGCACTCTTTCATTCGGCAAAGCTTCTTTTAAGTCTGATAATAAAGAAGCCATCCGCTGATTTTAATTCTCAAAACAAAGTAGTCAAAAAAGTATATTAACTCCAACACTATACACTAATATCTAGTTTTTCAGAATGTGACATGTGACATTTCAACCTTTTCAATAAGCAGGCTCGAGGTCATCTTTCCACCACTTTCGCAACACTAAAACCTGTTGGGAATTGTAACTGGATGAAGCGAAGAAAGGCAAGCACAGCTTACAACTCGAAAGTTCATTTTGTGTTTTCATGGTACGAAAAGTGTCGGCAGTTTAGTGGAAGGAGCATCGTTCAATCCGACTAAGTATCTTATATACAGTATATTGTAGTGCTGTTTTCAGAATATTGATTTTTATCAAAACTTTAAAGCCCTTGACATAAACATTTTTATTCCTTTTGCCAAAGATTTGATACTCTTGCGATCATAAAAAAACTGATGACAAAAAGTGCTTATTGCCGTAAAATGTAATATTTGAATCAATAGTTGTCGAGAAATTTTGGGCACCGATTTGAAAAACATGGTTTTTCAATTTTCAGCTGACACATTCTTACAAATTCAAGCTCATATCTCCAAACATATTTATTGGATTTACATCAAATTTTCAGGAAATATTCTTAAAAACATACAAATTTTCATTCACCCTTAAGGAAAACTCTTGAAAACTAGGAAACTTTTGAATTTTTGTACACAACTTAGTTAACATTTTTATGGTAACGTTAACTATTTTGGAAACTGTTTACAATTTTTCTAAACCGAAATAGATGGAAACTAAAAAGTGGGCGTGGCAAAAATATGTAATAATGCGAATGTCTATAAACCATATAGGTTATTTCTAGTTATTAATAGTGCTCGAGATCTGAAATGAACGAATTATACAACTTTTTAATGCTAGTTATTGATTAGGCACTTCAAAATTAAATTGGCAATCGAAAGAAAGAATGCAACTACATACATACATACATATATAGATATATAAGAAAGACCACCGCATAGAATTTTTGTTGTTGTTTTTGCTGTTGTTGTTGCTACTATCTGGCGGCTATTTGATTTACTGAACGATAAAGGGCGGCAAATGCTATCACATATACACAACGACACCCAAGAATACCCAAAAGTACCTATAAAAGTATGAAGGCTGACGCCAATTGGCTCTGCGTTGCTTAGCGGCAACACCACACACACACACACACACACACACACACACCGAGGGGGAGAGGGGGAAGAGAAACAAAAGGAACATGGATGGCATTCCCGACTATGTCGTCGACGACGTCGAAGAACCGCCGCTTGGTGGCGCCTCCTCAAGTAGCAAGTAGCCAGAGCCAGAACCAGAGTAAGAGCAAATATAAGAGACAGAGCCAGGGCATGGACATGGACATGGGCATGGGCACGGGCGCTCGCATAACTTGGCGGCATTTCGGCTTCTGATCAAACGTTTCGGCGGCAACAACAGCAACAACAACGACTCCAGCATCAGCTTTAAGACAAAAGCGCGTTGGCAGCCAAAACCGAAACCGAAATACATAAAAGAGGAACGACCATTGGACCGGGGCAATCCTTAAGTCGTGTTCTTTTCATGTCCTTTTGCATTTAAGTGTAAGCACTCGTTCGATTTTTGTTTTTTGTATATGCTTCTTGGATTGGATCGTCTCTTTATTTTAACAGAAAGCCAGCATTGGTGGGGGGATGGGAGGGGAGGGACCTTGCCTCGCTCTCAATGTCCGCAAGTTATTCAAGTGGCGCCAGTCAAACATTTTTGTGCAGCAGCAGCACCACCACCACCACCACCACAACCACCAACAAGAACAACAATAAGAGGCAAAGCAAAATCAATGGAAAACAAAAAAAAAATTGGGTAAAGGGTAAAGGATAGTGGGGATTGACTCCAATACTTGTAGAAAGTTTTCATCTCTTTCCAAATGACTCTCAAACTGTGACATTGCAACTAATTTGTCAGCTAGCATGTGGTCGACTGGGCCAAGGGATGGGATGGGGTGGAGTTGGAGATTAGCTGACAATTTGGTGTCACTTTTCGGCGCATGGTGATGATGATGATTATGCTGATGCTGCTGCTGAAGGATGTCTGCAACGGATGTTTCAATTCGCAAGCTTCACTTCCTTCCTTTCGATCACGTGACCCAAACGCCAATGCCAACTGCAGCCCGTTTGCTTCCGTTCAGTCGATAGCTTCCGTCCGTCCGACTAACTGTCCGTTTCACCCTCAACGCCGCCGTCGTCGCCGCCAGCCGCGTGACAATTACTCATGAATACATTTTGCGCCTGATAAAAGTAAGCAAAATGCTCAACTGGGCCGACATTTGCGTTTTATTTATGGTTTTATTTGTGGCAAACACAAAAGGACAACGCCAACGATGGCATCACCACGAAGGATGTAGCATGAGAGTAGAAGTAATGGGTGTGTGTGTGTCTATCTGTGTTTCTATCTATGTATGTATGTATGTAGACTCGCCATAACCATAAAGTCAATTTATTTATTAAGTTTTTATCGCAAACGTCTCGAAATGGAGAAAACTCTCCACTCTTTTGGCAACAATGAAGGCAAAAAAGAGGAAAAAAAAATCAAGAGAAGAGGAAAACCATTCGCAAACATATCTCTCACATGTCCTTTGGGTATGGGTATGGGGTCTGAGAGCCGGGCAGGGATGCTATTCGGTTTTCGCTATTAGTTAGTTGTTTTTCTTGCTGCTCTTATTCTTGACGATTTGATTTCATTTGATTTGATCAAATGTGTTGTAATATATGCTGAAAGAGAACCAAATACTTTGTCTAATTGCAAGAATCGAAAAATGTATATAATCGAAAGGACGAAAAGCAGGTAGCAAATTTCCTAGTAAACTATATTCTTGCATTATCCAAAGGAATTAATTAACTAATGAATTGGTTGACATTTTAAAAGGGGTGAAAATTGTTTTGATGATTCTTTTTAGAGTAAAATGTTTTTAGTTTCAATATACAAAAGAAAACTTTACGCATTGATGCCCAAATCGATATTCATTATTATGGTTATTCACTGGCAAGTTATTCAAAGTGAGAACTTGAATTACTTGCAACGAGAACTCATAGTCACGAATTCAAAGAAGAGTTCAACTTGGTTACTCTACTCTATTCGCTTCATTCGTTTGTACCATCAAATATATGCAACTTAAGAGTTCATAATGAATGAATTTGTTTATGAATATATTCACGCAATGACCTAATTCTGTTAGGGGGTCTAAAAACATTGATTACTCTCAAACACTAAGTGAATAAGTATACATTTTTGCAGCCCTGCTTAAATAAGTATGTATATAGTATATTATGAATGAATAATGGGCAAAATGAATACATATCTGCGAATAGATAGAGTAAAAACACAAAGTAAAAGTACGAATAAAAAACAAATATGATAGCATATTTAAAATGAGAATTAGTAAATGAGTGAAAAGCAATGAAAGTTACTCGAAGTTACTCGAGTACCAATGCTATTGATATACTTGAGTATGTACTTTGTGATTTCTATTCATTTATGTTAGTGTTGAGTCGCTTGCGAGTGAATGAATAAAATTGAAGGACTATTTTCAGCAAATGAGTGAACATGTTTACTGAACCTGTTCCTTTTTGACTCAGCTCAATTGTTCAATGACTCAGTGACTCAATCTTCATTGTTCTTACACTGCAGATTCATAGCATAAGAACTGATAAGGGACGTTAGAAAACTGAATAAATGAGCAGCCAGTGAGTCACCTGAACAAGTGAGTCACTAAGAGATCAAGTGGGTGACTGAGTAAATGAATTTGTTCATTCATTAAAAAGTGAGTCAGTAAACTTGTTCAAAATAAGTCTTTTAGCCCAAAACCAATTCATGACGACCTTAAATCCATTAACAAATATTCAAAACTGGCAACTAAAGAATATTTCTATTCATTTTAAGAATAACTTTAGAACTATTTCGGATGTCCTGAAAAAAATTATTTATTAATACTGATTTCGAAAAAATGTACCAAATTTTAAACTTCACTTTGTAGTATTCGAACTTTTACAATATGAAAATAACTTCAAAAATATGTAGATAAAAATAATCATCCCATTCATTCATTTTTATGTATTTAACTACTTATTCATAACTAATTGATAAATTTTTAAGAAGGAAATAAATAAATGGATACTTGAAGTGGATATTTACTATGTTTCGGGTTTGTGTATTCCCATATAATAATTTAATTTCAAAACCCCAATTTATTCAGTTAATTTAGGACAAATACCTATATATACCTGTATATATCCATAAATCATCGACTAATGTCAGCATTCAGTTTTAGTATTTGTTTTAAGTTTTTTGAAAGCGTTTTGAGATAAAGAAAGCGTTTTTTGAAGAACTTTCAAATATAGATTGCAATTTATCAAAGGGTTATTCCAAAAGGTTTTACACTCTAACATATGTATGTAGATATTTTTGGGTACTATTTAACAGTTTTAATTACAATATTATAAATTTGCCTGATCCAGACAGAGCAGGCAGGAATGAAGGAAATATGCAAAAATTGACAACTTTATATTGATTATTTAAAAAAAAGAACCCAAAGAAAAAAAATGGTTATAAATGGAATTGACATTAAAATAAATTAGTTGACTCTTATTTCAAAGAATAATTGCTGTTTCTTGTGTTTGGCTCTGATTTACCAAGGTAAACATTTGCATATGTTAGAAAGTGAATTTCGCCAGACCCATCTCAACATTTAACCAATTTGAGATTTGATCTTAACCCGGGACAAGCCTATTTAAGCTTCGTTTAAACCCTTTTCCTTGCCCCCTTTCACGATTTTCTAAAGCCCCGCATGAAAAACTAAAATACGCAGCAATCAATCGATTTAAAAGTTAAGCAATTTAAGAAAAAAGTAAAAAACAAAAGGAGAGAGAGAGAGAGAGTCGAGATTGCTCGGCTCACCTATGCACATGTGTGAGGGACCCCGGCCTGGACACACGAGCAGATGAAATTGAACCCGCAGCTGGCTTTGCTTAATGCCTCGCTTATCTCGATATTATTTTGCCATAAAAAAAAGGGACCAGCCCAGAATAGAATGGAATAGACAGGAGCAGAGCAGACCGAGGCAGACCAAATAGCCGGGACACGAACACATGTCATTTGTTATGTGTCCTGGCACTGGACCAGGCTCCTTTGGATTTCGTCCTTCGGGCGTGGGCATGCAAAATGTTGTAAAGTAGCCAAAATACAAGAAACAAAAAAAAGTAAAAGAAAAGAACAGCAAAAAAAAAAAAGTGAAAGAAGGGAGAAACTTTTCACATGTCGCAAACGAGGGCAAGTCGGGCGACACATCCTCATCCTCATCCTCTCGGACTCAGCCCCAGTCTCAGCTCAGTCGTTGCATGGAATGGACCGTAGCGAATCCTGCGGGTTCCGTTGATTTTCGTATTACCCCACAGCCACCCTCTTCAGCCCTCTTCGATCCGCCATCTAGTTGCCCTACACCAAACAACTTGACTGTCGCTGCACGCGCGTTTCAAATCCCTTTAGTTACACTGTTTCAAAATTAAATATTTACATTTCGTATGCGACGCCAAACAGGATGTGGATGTGGCATGCGGCAGAGGCAGCGGCAGCGGCAGCGTCATGCCATGTGCGGCATGCGGATTCCCATTGAGCTAGAAAGAGAGCGAAATGGACCACCTTACTGCGATGGTCAACTCTGGCAGAGTGTATCTCTAGCATCGTATCTCTCCTCTTGCCTTGGTGTCTAACTTCAGTGTATTACACTTGACGTGGCCCAAAGCCAAGGGCGTCGTTTGCCAGGGGGGTTACGAATATAGTA
This sequence comes from Drosophila insularis, assembly GCA_018903935.1. Classification (NCBI taxonomy): domain Eukaryota; kingdom Metazoa; phylum Arthropoda; class Insecta; order Diptera; family Drosophilidae; genus Drosophila; species Drosophila insularis. The sequence goes on along the minus strand of JAEIFP010000569.1, from coordinate 1,236,774 downwards.
TGGGTACCTATAAACCTTGAATATAAGTTCAACAACAAAACAATAGTTTATTGGCCGTATGGAGTGTCTTGAGGTTTGAGGCCAATCGAATGGAATGGGTTGACCCCTTCGTTTGCTACCTCCATGCACATACAAGGAGACCTCTTTCATATACATTTCATAACTGGCAATTTCCACATACCACATCCAAGTTAGAAGCACTGCGCTGGCATGTTTATCCCATTGTGTTGTGGTTTGTTGTGTCCTCTGCAAGGGATGATAACTGATTTCATCTGGACGCGTTTATTTAGCAATTTGTTTGGACTCTTTGTGACAATTTTTGTCATGGTTTCTGGTTTAACATTTATTTTATGACCATGAAAAATCTGCCTGTGTATGTATCAATATCAATCGGAGTAGCCCCCCTCCCAACCCACCCACAGATGTATTTGGTATGTATCTATGGCCGGATCAGGTGCAGCACTTAGTGCCAATTTTGATGGCAATTTATTAAGCAGCAGTTCAGAGATATTGTGTGAATTATTCACGGTTGGTGCAACAATTTTGACACTGACTTTGCCGGTCTTCCGGGATTCTCTTTCTCCTCTTTTGATTAAATCAGAGCGATGAGAATGGGAGAGCTTAGAGCTGACCATGGGTGCGGGATAAAATGGAATGGAAAAAATGCTTCAATGTAATGCTCCATTGTAAATGCATCAATTATGTTATCAAGAGTTGTGGAAGGAGATGGAGGGAACGAACTAACCTCGGACTGTATAGAGAATTATTGGCCTATAAACTAATCGCATAATTGTACAAAAGTAATTATCCTAGTAGGGCTCATCCTTTTCATCTTCATCTGCTGCCGCTTATCCTTTTCTGCCTTGTGATTTTTCCACCTAGCTGACGAACTATGGCGACTCATGCGCTTCGCTGCATCCTGCAAAAAGGAAGTGCCCACCAGCAGAACAACAGAAGCAACCCAAAACAGGATAGCAAACGAAACGAAACGAAACGAAACAGGGCAAAGGAGAAGCTGAGAAAACAGTCGGAAAAATACAACAGGACATACGCGCGCTTTGTTTTGCGAACAAATTAAAATCAAGCTGTTGATAGCAATCACACACTTGAGGTAACTGAAGTGATGGATGAGGCTCCTCCTTCTCTTCCTTCGCCGCCGCCGCATATCCATATGGATGCATGTGGGATGTATGCATCACTAGCAACGCCATCATCCTCATCCTCTCTCTTGCTGACTGTTTCCGGCTGCATTGAGAACGAATCCAAACGAATCCATTTGCCATTTGCCATTTGCCATTTGTTGTTTGCATTTCTCTTCGGTCGTTTTCTTTTTTATTTGTTTTCGCTGCTTTTCCTTTCGGTGTGTGTGAGTTTTGTTTTCTTATGGGTTGACATCCTAAAGTGCCTATAGTTTTTGCTTGTTTGTTGAGCGTGCACTAATTAAGCTGAAGAGGCCACTACACTGCTCTACACTCCACAACAAAACACAGATGTCGCCGATGAGATAAGCCCAACTGATCGCTTAATAAAGAAAGCCAGAATCAGAAGAGCGAATAAACTGATCCTTAACTTTGATCATCTGATGTGCTCGTATCAGAAATCTATCACTAATCACAACTTACTATTAAGATTAATTCTGGTCAAAACCTTTCATTAACCAATCTGTTAAGATTGCTGCTCTGCCAACATCTTTTACTAATCGTATCCTTATTTTCGGTTAACCCGCTGGGAAGTGATCATCTGATGTGCCCTAAATTTTCAACAGCCCTAACCTAATCGTTGGTTAACTAATCCCTGATTCTATATTGATTCTGACAGAGGTAAGTAGGGGTAGTACACCTGAAGTGGGCACCCCAACGTAACCTTTGACCGCACCTATCATTAAATAAATCGACTTTAAGATGTGCCTATTCTCTCCGATTCAGATCCGTTTATTGATCATATAAGTTGATAGATCACCATCTTGTGACTGTGATTGATCTAATGTGTTTATGATTGGGAAATTTTTATCACCATTTGCAAGAGAATCTCTTTTCCCTTTCATTTCTACATTCCTTTATCTCGGTTTTATCTGATGATCTTTGGTTCTTCAGTTTAATCGAAAATGGATTTTGCCGTTTCGCCGTTTTGCTGACCAATTAGCCAGACGCTGCAAAATGAAATCATTTCTCACAGCTTTTTCCCTTTGCACTGCACACGAGGTTTTTGTGTGTGTTACGTACGCAAAAGTAATTAATTGCAGTTGATTTCGCTATCACTCCCTCCAGGCAGCCAACCAGCCAGCCAGCCATCCATCGATCCATCCATCCCTCAGTTGGCCAACCAATCGAAGCGAGAGTTGCTCACAGAGATCTTTGAATTGCAGTCGGAGTCGAAGTTGGAGTCGAAGTTGGAGTCCGAGGCGAAACGCATACTTTCTAAAGCAATTATCGAATGCCAGCGTGTCAGACAGTCGTCCCCGCATCTACATTGGCACGCGGAGTAGTTGAATCAACTGGGATCGGCTGGCTGCGGTTGCTGTTGATGTCGATGTTGATGTTGATGTTGGTTGAGGGGAATGGGGATGGGAGCTGCGGTGGGATGGGGGAAAGGGCAAACGTCTCGCCGTCGCCATCGTCAATTGCACCGTTCTGTGGGCTGCTTGTAGTTTCATGACGCCAACAACGCCTCATCGTGTTTGGTTAGCCGCCGTCAGAGGCGACGCGAGCCGACGCCAGGCAGTTGGTGGGCTCGCAGGCTCCTGGAATGGCTCCTCTGACTGTGGCTGTGGCTCTGGCTACGTCGTGATCGTTGCCTGTGTTTGCAAAATATTTCTACGCATGCCCAAAGACTTGAATCCACCATCCTGCTCCTTCTTCACCTCCACTTCTTTCCCTTCAAATTGGCCTTGAGGCAATGATTGGCTGCTGCTCCAACTTCAACTCCAATTCCAACGTCTCCTCCTCTGTCATCTCTCCTCCGTTTCTTTCCTGCTGCTGCTGTCGTTACTAGTTAAGGCGCACGCGTATCTTCTCGCTCTCGCAGCTTTCCAGCAACTCTGTGTGTGTGTGTGTGTGTCTCTCTGTGTGTGTGTCTGGATCTGGATGAGTGCGAGTGTGGCTGAGGCGTTGATGGCGATGGCGCTGAAGCTGGCGCGCATGCGCAACGCAACTCAAACCACAAAGAAACAAAAAAAATCACCATCATCATCATCATCATCGTTGTTGTAAGACATATATTGCCTTTGCCTCTGGTTTGGATCTCTTCTCTCCATCTCTATCTCTCATTCTGTGTGTGTGTGTGTGTGTGTGTGTGTGTGTGTGTGTGTGTGCGGGACCTCCCGCAGATAATTGCCCATCATCTCATCAAGTTTCGCCCAGCTTTTTAAGCACCAGCAATAAGAACACCAACAACAAAAAACCATCGAAAGCCCACAAAACAAGACACCAAAATGATGAACGCGACCACGCAAAGTAGAAGTAGCTGCCGTCTGGGATCGGTTACGGGCCTGAGAGTTTTTCCATCTGTATTAGCCGGGTCGATTGTAAACTTTATAATTGTCGACTACCCGAAGAAGAAAAAACAAACAGAAATTCGTAACGATTCACGTGTTTCTAATCAGAACTCAAACTTCTTAGGCCACTCTCGCAATATGAAGAGTTGGAGATGCAGATGGGATAGGGATGGGGAGGGGATTGAACCACGTTAATCGAGTCATATCGATTTTAGCGTAGTTCGTGTCTTGGACGTTTTACTTTGCCATCCAGCCAACCAAGCCAAGCGACCACTCGAGCAACAGACTAACCAGCCAACCAACCAGCCAGCTAGGAGGAGGCACTTACAGAGATCCCATCAGCCGCCTCTAGACCTCGGTCTTGGCCTCGGCTATGACATCGGCTCCGGTCTGTGCCCAGTCCCACCGTGATCCACCGTTCCCCTACCCACCCATCATCCATAATCATCATCATTTCGCCGTCTCCCGCTAACCGCTTCTTCTCTAACTAAATTGAATACAATTGCAGCAGTCGTTCGGTCGTTTGGTCGGTTGGTCGGTTGGTCGATCGGAGAATCGGAGAACCAGAGGGTCTCAGTGGAGAGAGTGTATATAATGAATGAGTGTTCATAAAATTGGCGGCGATGCCCCGGCTAATATCTCAATTCGGGGCAAATGCCAGGTAAACAACCGACTAACCACCTGGTGGTGGTGCTGGTGGTGGTGCAGCGACCACCCACTAAGGGGTAGCCACCTGCCCCAGCTCCCGCTGGTGTTTCTTGGTCCTGCTACTGATGTTGCTTCTCCCCTTCCTTTCAAGCTGGCAAACAAGCCAAAAGCCAAAAAATAATAAAAACTTCTAATTGAATGCAAACATGTGTATTTTCCAGTCCCAGTTCCAGTTTCATCTTCTCCGTCGTCATCATCTCCATTTGCAACTTTACCCCTTATAGCCATGTCATGTTTGCATCTTCATCAGCCCCCATCCCCATCCCCATCCCCATTCCCATTCCCATTCCCCACTATCATCATCTTTAGTTTCTCTTTCTTTTTGTTGTGTCTTCCACTTGATGATTTTGCATCTTTTTTTCTTCTACTTTTGTTTTTGTCCTTGCCTAATGGGCACACTTGGCTTAAAGGCAGCTAGGGGCGGAGTGGGTTGGCATCTGCCTCTTCTTCATCTTCCTGGAGCAGCACTTGACCTGGTTCTCATCCTGTTCCTGCTCGCTCCCGCTTCCGCTCCTCTAGCTACTCGGCCATATGACGGGGTCTCAGTTTTAGTTACGTGTGTGTCACAAAGCTAATTGCTCCCGGGATGAATGTACACCGAATGGATGGATGAATGGATGCCTCCTGGGTGGGGCAGATGAAACGGATTTAAACAATCTTCACTTTATCGTTTAATCACCATCAAATGTTTAACTAAATGCAAGCATCCACCTAGCTACAGAACCATCCCATGCCCAAATAAGTTAGGTCACAGCGGGTGATTTTAGTCACACCTCTCCCCGTCGCTTCCCACCTTCCACCTTCTCCCCTGGAGTATGCAAATCTTATCCAGCCTGCATTTGGGTTAATTTTGCATACAGGACCGTCGAAGCAAAACGACAACAATTTAATTTCCAAAAGCCATAAAAATGAAATAAAATTTTCAATTGTAGCAGTTGGGCGTGGCAAAAAAAAACAACAACAACAACAAAAAGAGGCGAAAACAGAAAGATGAGAAGGAGAGAAAGAAGTATGAGATGGCAAAGTGACGACGACCCTGCCAATGGCACTGTCCTCCACCTTCATCTCCACCCACTGTCATCAGCAGCGGCAGGGAAGCATCCGCATCCTGTTGACGCCTGCCAATGGATGACTGTCTTTTTGGCTGCCTTGCTTTTATTTCCCATCATCATCATCATCATCATCATCATCATCATCATCATCATCATGAGCGACTTGTTCTTGTTTTTTCTCTTTCATTTTTGGTACTATTCATGCCACCCTTCCACCCACTTTTTTAACGTTTGCAACCCTCTCGCGCATAAATCACAGTCACCAAATTCAGCTCCTCGTGGCATGCAAAGAAGTAAAAGGCGCGGAAAAACCCAAAACCCGAAACGTGCCGCGGACAAGGACGATGACAACAACAACAACAACAGTATCGAAGCATCCAAAGTGGGTGGGTGAACTGACGGCGGGTGGTAATCCCATAAAAATAAAACCAAAAACAAACACACAAAGACAACATTAAGAGATCAACTTGTAGATCATGCAAATAGCAATAGAAATTGAATTTACAATTTTTCCAACTGATGTTTACTAATTGCTTCTTTTCATAATTTGAATTAAAACTACACATTTGGACCACATGGAATGCTGTGTCCCATATATGGAGGATTCCTCCAAGAAAGTGGTCTCAGCCTCTTGTTGGAAACCTATTTGAAATATTCTAAGGATCTTTCTGAGTTTGAGTCCCGATGTTGGTTAAGTGCACATCGAAACGAGCGAAAGAAGAGGATCAAGCAAAAACACAGACAACTAGGGAAAGGAGGACAGAAAAGTGGAAAAGGGAAATTGACAGAGATACAGATTCGGAAATTGAACCCAAGGCATCTTTTAAAACATTTTCTAACTCTTTTAAAAGAGTTTAAAAAGTTTGTTTCATCAACTTTTAGTAAGTTTTATTATTTTTAGACCAAATCACTTTTGAAAAGAAAACTTTCCACTGCATATTGAACACACAGAGTGAAACATAAAGTATATACATTCTTGATCAACCTCAACAGCCAAGTCGATTTAGCTGTGTCTGTCTGTCCGACTCAAAAACTATAAGAGCCAGAGCCACCAAATTTGGTAGGTATACTTGTTTAGTATTTGAGTTTAGATATATACCCTTTTCGAAATGAGTTTGACTTGAACAATTTGTATTGAAAAGACTAAACACATTTTGGTTAAAAATCGAAAGCATTTGAAAAGTATTTCCAATCCAACTTTTCACCAAAGAAAATAACAAAGTGCCAAGAAAATTACTTTCGAATCCAATATAGAATTGAATCAATTGATTCATTTGATTTTTAAGTCAAATGAAAGAAGATATTCAATATATGAGTTTTGTTTTTATATTTCCCGGGCTTGACTTGGTTGATATTAGGGTGATTTATTATTTTAATTACCCATTAATTATTTCAGATTTTATGAACAATTTGGACTCAAAAAATATTTATCAAAATGTTTGTCTTATTTTTATACCATACACCCATAGGGTGAAATGGTATATTAAAGTCGCTAAAATGTATGTAACAGGCAGAAGGAAGCTTTTCCGACCCCATAAAGTATATATATTCTTGATCAGCATCAACAGCCGAGACGATCTAGCCATGTCCGTCTGTCCGTCCGTCCGTCCGTCCGACCGTCCGTCCGTCCGTCTGTATGAACACCTAGATCTCGGAGACTATAAGAGCTAGAGCCACCAAATTTGGTATGTAGACTCGTGTCATATGTACGCTTATCGAGTTTGTTTCAAATGTTTGCCACGCCCCCTACCGCCCCCGCAAATGATATAAAACCGATTTTCTCAAAACCTATTTTAGCTAGAGACACCATAGTTGGTATAAATATTTGCTTAGTAATTGCGCACAGTTTTGATGTGTAAAGATTTTGCCACGCCCCCCTCCGCCCCCGTAATTTGAAAAAACTCGATTATCTCCCGTAATTTTCTACCTTGTGTAATCAAATTTAGCACACTTAAATTTGATACTAATATCAAGCAAAATACCAAATTTGATCAAAATCGGAATAAAAATAGTCAAGTTATGCATATAAACGTTTTTCCATATGGCCGGAAGTGGCCGTTGGCTGGTGGGGGCGCTAGGGTGCTCGAATGCTTGAGTGAGCGAAATACTAAGATATGCTTCTAAAAAGCATGCAAACAGATTTTTTTAAAAATACCAAAATGCATTGGTTATTATAAATTTAAAATATTTGTTTTACTGGTGTATGGTATATCCAAGTCGGCGAGACGACTTACTTACTTCATTTAATTTATAATATGGATTTATCTAACTTTTTATCTTCAAGTCAACTTTTTGTCTTTTTATTCTTGAACCAATTTTATTTAATGAGAATATTTTTAGATAAACAAGTCATCTTGTCATTTTTATACCATGCACCCGTAGGATAAAATGGTATATTAAAGTCGCCAAAATGTACATATGTTACAGGCAGACCTTATATTCTTGATCAGGATCAATAGCCGAGTCGATCAAACAATGGCTGTCCGTCCGAATGAACACCTAGATCTCAGAGATTACTATAAGAGCCGAGTTTGACCTTACTAAACATAGTATGAACGCTAATCAGGTGTACTTAAAATATTTGCCACGCCCCATCCGCCACCGAAATTTAAAAAAAAAACGTCCACCGCAATTTTTATATAAGGGCAATTAAATTCCAGAGGGCTGGACCCTTGCAAGCATTTTCTTTTACTCTTCACTTACAGTCGGTAAAGTGGAAAACCGTTTTATTTAAGAAGTCTAATTTTCACGAAAGAACGGCCTACAATGCGGCGTATGTTCATGCCATTTCATCGTAGGTTTATATGGCATCTCTATGAAATTTGGCACAGTCATTAACAGATATATTAAACCAACAAATTTTAACCTTCCTAAAAATAGCTTACAAAATAACGAAGTTACTGAGAAAAGTCACTGACGGACATGGCTATATGAACTCGTCGTCGTGCTGATGAAGGAAAAGCCGGAGATGCTTTTTTCTGACCAAATTTAATACGTCCTTTTTTCAAGGGTATAAAAGTTGTTCATAATTGAATCAAAAATGGCAAAGTTAGAGGTAAAACGTTTTTCACCTTCAGTAGAAATACGTAAGATCGGAGTTGATCGTTGTCCTGTGGCGACGCTAGAGTGTGCATGTACTTGTATGCGTGAGCGAGATAGCATATGCACGTAAATAGAACTTTATACATTATACGGCTATCCTCTTCAAACGAATTACACCTTTACGACTTTCAAGGACTTTCATGGCCACCTTTCCTCTTAGAAGCTTAATTTGCCCTATTCTCACATTCAAGAATGAAACAATTCCCAGGCTTTATAGATACCAGATTAAACTGGATGAAGCACTTTCAAAAAACAGTAACCAAATGTTCCAGGACACTCAGAGGGTCCAGGAGGAGTAAAAATTTATTCAGTACCTACTTTCACATATGCTTCTCTTCTTTTGGGAGCAGAACGGTACTTCCAAATTTCGGTTCTCCAAATCTTTGGTTCTCGAATGCAGCCGAACTAATCGACCGCCCCACCAAATCCCTTAACCAACGACTTGGCCATCAGTAACTGTATATATATGATATATATTTGGACGAAGTCGGCGAGACGACTTACTTGAGTTAAAAAGGGTTAAGAAATTTGTAAATTTTTCAAAGTAAGTTTTGGTGATTTTACCTTATTTTCGAATTTATTTTGGCCAATTTCAATCCAAATCCAAAAAGTACATGTAGCTCAGTTTAAGCGCAATTTATCATATTTTATAATGTTTTCAAAGACTTGGATCCCATTTATCTGTAAGGCGTGATAGTTCTCACCACAACTCACCATAATCAAGCACAGAAGTAGGAGGAGCAGGATGTGTGTGTGTGTGTGTGTGTGAATTTGGTTACAGGGCAATCAAAGGCTTAGCACTGGCCACTAATAACTTTAAATGATTCTTGTTCTTCTGGTCCTTGAGAACGTGCTTGGCTGTTCTAATCCTTCAGCCTTCCAATCCTTCAATCCTCCTTCCAATCATGAAAAACTTGTCCCTTTTATTGACAGACAATCAAGCACTTGAAAAACAAAAGGAAAAAAGAAAGAGAAACATACGGCGGCCGGCAAACAAAAAATCAAAGCCGCAAATACACACAAAATAAGCAAAAGAAGGAGATGAAGAAGATATCACAGATTTTCATTATGAAGCATTTAAACCACCAACCCACACCCCCACCCACACCCCCTGCAACCCCATAACCACAGCCACACCCAATCCCAATCCCAATCCCAGTGGCAACCCCAACCATAAGCCACCTACATCATTGCATGGTCTCAGGGGTTGACTTTGGGTTCTTTGGTTTTTGGCTTTCTATTTCTGTTTTTTTTTTTTTTTTTCGTTTGCAGCAAATTAAATTAGATGCTTAATATGCAGCAAACGTTTCATTTGTTTTGCGGCTAGAAAATCAACGTGGAAAATTAGGCAAACAAATGGAAAAGGAACAGGAAATGGGGGGAAGGGAGATGGGAGCAAGACCCGGCCACTGGCTGAGGATGTCCTCTAATGAGGCGAATTACTTCTGGACAGAGATTTGAAATCATTATCCCGTTAAAACTAATCTTATTTACCGTTTGCCTTACAAATTTCTCTCAGGACTTTTGTTAATTTTGTGCAAACATTCGATCTCCATCTTCGTCTCATCGTCAAACATCCTGCAGGCCGTGCCGGGTGCCGAGCTGGGCCAAATAAATATTTGGCTATTGGTTGCCAGCAATTTGAACAAAAGGAATGTATATCTAATGATATATACCTATAAATATGTGCATACAAATCTAGAAAAGATTTATTTAAATTGATTCAAAACAAAATTAGCCAAGTAGATATTCGATTCTCTTTATGGTAAGTATCTAAGAAGAAAATCATCTAACAAAATAAAAGACCAAAACCAAGATTAAAAATGTTGAATTGTCCTTATTAAAATATTTGATATTTATAAAGTAAATTATTCAATTACTATCAACTATCTGCAACACTCTTTCTCTCAAGGAGACAATTTCCTCCAACTCAAAAAATAGGATCCTCCCTCTGGAGGCCTTATCCTATATAAGAATTATTGGAAATTATAGCTCAACGAATTAAATACTCTCCCATTTAAGTTAATATGCTGTTGACAATTTTGTTAAGTCATGGAAAGTTGGTTGACTTTATTGTTCAAATTAATAGATCCAAAAACTATATCCTGTTTAGTATTTTTTGGGGCAGATCTTTTGTCCAATCTATTTAAGGCCAGATTATTTCTATGACTTCTTTGTTGCTAATGGTGGCCCATACAAGTATTTCTATCGATTTCAAGGAGCCTTTGTAATTGCCAGAAAGTGGCATTTGGCCTTAATATAATTGGCATTATCCGAGGCAGGACCGTAATGGGAATATTTGGACACGGGTTCATGTTTTTTATACTCATAAAAATTTGTGAATTTAGTTGAATTTGAGAGTTTGTTGTTCCCACTTTACGCCTCTGGCTCAGTGCTGGATTAGCTAAACAGCAGGATTAACAAAAAGATTAAAAGATGATCACTAAAAGATTAATTTATTGTTCTAAGCAAAATTGGCAAAAGAAAAATTAAAAAATAAAGCCTAATTTCATGAAGCTCCAATTAAGTCAATTTTTAGAGTATTCTAAAAATATATCTATAAAACATGTAGAAGTTGGGCGAGAGTTTGCCAAACTTTATAAAAAGTGTTATAGCTAATAAGGATCTGTGGACAAAATATTAATTTTGAACTATACTTTTTATAGCTCAACTTTGTAAGAATTAAATATATCTTATTGGAAAAAAAAGTATTTTGAATTTCATTCGTTTGTATTATGTACTCGCAAAGTTAAAAGTTTCAACAATGGAAGCGTTTTTGTTCCATTTTATACATCTTTTTGGGATATAACTCTTTCAAATTGCTTTAAAATTGGCTAAAATACAGTGTAAAAAACGGTAGATTGTTTAAAAATGTATGTTAAAAGAGCTATTGGAAACTGATCTTCGAAACCTTATTATTTTTTTAACTGCTACTGGATGTAGAGCTCAGATTAACTTGGGCTCAGCCAGTGGATCAGGTCAGTTTTCATAGATATGTATGTATATAAAATACAGGAAAATTAATGATAGTCTCAGTTAATAGTCTCAGTCTTGAAAAATAATCAGCACAATAGCCGACTACATAAGTTCTTAGATCTTCTCTGACGATATATTTAAAATGTTAGAATACAGGATAATTAATCGGCCAAGTTCATTGATAATTGAAAAGTTTTTAATGGCAATGCCTTGGGAAGGGGATTTCGACCAATGCCAATCAAAAAGTTGGTTGAAAACCGATTTGTCCACCATATTGTAAATATATGTAATATAGCAGCAGCTGGCCACAAATTGAAGAAAGAGAAGATGTCTTCGTCATATGCAAATTTTTGATTGCTCCCAGACCAAGACCCAAACCCCAAGTCCAAGTCCAAGTCCAAGACGGATTCTTTGGCCTACAACTACAACAACTGCAATGTCCAACTAAAAAACCACAACAAGTCAAAAAAATAAAAGACGAAATGCGGTAGGAAAACCACACAATAAATGGGCATAAATTACAAAACATGATGGAGAGATGGAGCCCCGCCATTTGGGCATTTGGTACTCCCGTGCCGGCACGGAGACGGAGTCGCCTGATGCGACCAGTTTGAAAATTGATAATTTCTGTTAGCCAGGCGCACATTGGATGGACTGGATGGTGGACTATCCCCCTCTGGCTGGCGCCGGCGAGTGCGGCATTGCCACTTGAATTTTTGATTTAACAAATGCTCATTTGTAAAACGGGCAACGAGAACGAGAACCGAAAACCGAAAAAAATTCAAATGTGCTACGTCTGGCGCTTTGTGGCAACAAATCAAGACCAGGCAGCAACGGCAGCTGGCAAAGAAGAGAGAAGTCCGAGTTGTGAAGTGAAGTGGATTAGGCTGGTGGGCGGTTGGTTGGTTGGTTAGTTGGTTAGTTTTAGCAATTGGGTGCCGAGCTGGGGGTTAGAGGGGCTTTAGTTTGGAGAGTCCAAAAAACTTTTGCACAACTCTCTTGCCAAACAATAATAATGTCACGTTTATCGTGTGCAGCTAATTACTAACAAAAAGATAGTTTGTAATCCTACACAAACCAAGAGCACAACTGAGCCAGCCAGCTAGCCATTCGAGCGTGGCCAAAAGTGGCCCCTAGGACAAGACCAAACAATGATAGGAGACGGCCAAGACGACGATGACGATGACGGTGGCGGTGACGGTGACGTTGACTACAAACCAGTAGCCAGTTTGTTCTTGTTGTTGTTGTTGTTGCTAACTTTTACTCCTTTCGAGCACAAAAACAAAAAACTTAAGCAAAACATGTGCACAAAAATCTTTTTTGGCCAGAGTTTTTGGGCATTAGCACACGCCTGAATTTCATCATCTCCTCCTACTCTATTCCTGTCTCTGTCACTCTGGCCACACCCACTCGGCAAAAGTTTTTGGCCTGTTGTTGGTCTTGGCCAACAGCTGCTGCTGCTGCTGCTGTTGCTTCTGCTTCTGGCAGTTAGTAAAGGCAATCAACAGTCAAAGAGAAATATTAGTATTACATTTTGATTTTACATTATCATTTAATGCAAGACTTGTATATATGTATGCATGTATGTATGTATATAATATAAATATGTATTGTATAAAGCAACAACATTTAAGTTAGTAGATAAATATATATATATAAAAAAAATGCATATAAATATGTTTGACTTACGTTTTACTCGTAATTTGCTCAACATTAGATCGATCCCAGGATCGATTGAGCAACTAATATACATATGTATATACATATATTTAATATTTCAACCTTATTTTTCGTGTTCGTTTGTGTCATTTGTAACAATGTGCTTTAAAGTAATTGAATGCCAGATTTTGCTTTCTTTTCTTGTTTCTGGACAAATCACAGATGTAAATTTAATTATATATATTCTTTTTTGTTTTTTGTTGCTTGCAATATCTGGCATTTTCTTTAGATTTTTAAAATTATTGATTCTCATCTTGGTGTACAATTTTAATTGACACGAAAAGAACATTAATCAATCGCACGATGCGTTGAGGACACTTGATGTGATATGACTTTTGCCGGATTCGGAATTTCAATTGGATTCCAATAAAAATACAGTATTATTGGCATTGGCATTGGAACTGGTATAGGGATTGGAATTGGAACTGGGAGACGACGAACAATTGAGCAAACGATTACAAAAGTTGATTTGAATTATATATATATAAACTATATAACAAAAAAAAAAATAATAATATCCTTCATTTTCATTTTGAGACTCAAATCCGAAAAAAAACAATTCAAAATAAGGAAACTGCAATTAATAATTAAACAAACACATAGTATAACAAATATTTTTCGCTTGGCTGTAAGTGGCCAAGATGATTCGGTGTTGGCCATTTCACTGACGAGTCATGCCCGTGTTGTTGTTGTTGCTGCTGTTAGTTGTTATCAAATTTGAGCTAAACGATAACAAATCCTCCTGATCTGGTTTATCCCTGGTGGCATGATATGCCTCGCGTTCCCTATCTGGGAATTTAGTTGGCAAGTTTGGTGAATGCAAATTCACTTTGGCCTCAAAGCGTACACCAGCCACTTCCACCTCATAGTGGCCAGAGAGAACATAGTCATTTGTGACTGGCAGCTCGCGACCTTCCTCATCGAAATTGCGCACGAATCCAAGGCACACTTGCTTCTCAAATGTGTAACCGTAGCCGGTGGTTGTGGTCATTCCGACATAGACACCATCCCGATATATAGGCTCGCCGCCCCAACACCACATGTCCACCTCGTGATCATGGTCGTTGAGCAGCAATTGCACATACATGCGTTTCACGCCCTCCTCCCGTTGCTTGAGCAGGGCATTGCGTCCAATAAAGTCAATGGGTTTCTGAAATCGGATTGGAAATTTTAATTATTAATGACAATGACAAGGAGATGATGATGCAAATGCAGATTACATTCAACTTGACGCGCCAGGTGCGTCCGCATTCGAGAGGCGTGGTAAATGTATCCAGATCTTGTCCCCAGAAGGCATAAAACTTTTCAATCCTAAGGGCACGTGTGGCATAGTAACCTGGCAAGTGAATAATTGACTTACTCTCAAAAAAATGACTACGGGACACAATGACAAGAGTTGACTAACCTGCGTGTTGAATATTGAACTTTTGACCCGCCTGATGCAGACGAGTGTAGACATGCAAGGCATAGTCATTGGGTATATACAGAACATAGCCCAATTCACCCGTATGGGTGATATTCAGCACTCTTATGCCATCGGCCAGGCCCACATCGAGTTCCTACACAGAAGAAAGAGACGAAATAAATGAACGGAAGCAACAAGAATCAAGGGCAGTTTCCAAAACTCTTACCTTATACGTAAAGAAGGGAAAGTTCTTCGGTGTCAAATCTGTGTCGGTCAATTCGGATAGCAATATACGAGAATACGGACCCAATATACAAATGGCCGTATACATTGAGGTGACATCCGCAACATTGACCTTAGCCCTGAGATGGGCAGGCATGTGTTTGCGTATCCAGCACATGGAACGCGTCTGCTGAATGGTGGGAGCAATCATCATGTAACTAAACACAGAAACATAAACATTTTAACGATCGGCAATCGACACTAGGTGAGAAATGTATATCTACTCACTGACGCTCCGAGAGTCTGGCTAGAGAGCAATCGTTCTCATAGCCACCATTGGGATTCTGCATGCCCGTATGGATAATCGAACCAACGGCCACATCGACATCATTCGAGCAAAGATATTGCAGCAAGTCGACCACTTCATTGCCCTTGGACCAGAAATCGTATTTGGTGAAGGAGCTGTAGTCGGCGATTCCAATGCGTTCCCGACAAGCCCGATATTCGGAGGCCACATGATCAAACCACGGCGGTTTGCCGAAAGTACGAGTCTGTGCAATTCGAAACCGCGGCAGGCCAAACTCATCTAGGATAGGCAATAGGAAGGAATGGGGATAGGAATACACAAGAGATATTGGGCCTAGTGAACTCACCTTTCTTGTCATTTTGATCATAGTAATTGGGACGCTCATAGCCCATGGATTGTCCAAAAACGGCGCCACCTGCCTTTAGCGCCGGATAAAGGGGTGACATGCGAAGATTTCGACCGGTTTGGAACTCTTCAAATGGATAATTGATCTCAAAGTGTTTGCCTGGTGCCTCCTTACAGCGATCGCGTAGAAATTTACGATTGTTGTGCAAGCCCAGGAAGCGGCTAATGTCCAAAATGTGCAGATCCAGGTAAGTGGAACCATTAGTAATGAGATCGGTGAGTACACGGCCAATGCCCCCCGAGGCCGAGACGCCCATGGTCTTATTGCCAGCGGCCACATAGTAATTTTGTATTTCGGGAGCCTCGCCCAAGATCCATTTGCAGTCGGGTGAGAATACCTGCAGACTGTTGGTTAACCTATCCAAATGGGCATCCCTAAAGGGAGGAACGCTGCGCAACAGAGCATCCAACAACTCGTGAAAGTGATCCCAGTCAGGCGGATGCTGACGCGCCTCCTGTGATAGGGGTATGACGCCATCTTCGTAAACCATTTTGGCCTCTCGCTCAAAGCCACCAGCCAGGATGTGACCCTCGCACTCGCGGAAGAATATCCTGCTATCGAAGTCACGCACAAATGGTGTATTCGGATCCAGATTCTCAATGGGCTTTGTATGAAGGTAGTGATGCTCCACTGCTTTGAGTGGAACCTTGACCACCGGCTTAGACAGAGTGCCCACCTCCCTGGCCCAGAAGCCGGTGCAGTTCACGAAATACTCACAATTCACATCGCCTGCTGTGGTCTCCACTCTGTCCACTTTGCCGCGCGAACTGTGAATCTTCTTGATGGCACAGTGCTCGACAATGCGAACGCCAAGCCGTCGGGCCTCGTCCATGAAGGCGTGACAGACTAAATGCGGATCGCATACCCCATCCTCCGGTATCCACAGTCCTCCTTCAATACCATCCAGGGATATCAACGGGCAATGTTCCTTGCATTGTTCGGGACTCAAAATCTCACAGTTCATGCCCCAGGCCACAGCCTGAGATTTCATACGATTGAACGAAGTCATGCGATCGAAATTTCTGGCCAGATTTAAACTGCCCACCTGGCGCCAGCCGGTGGGTAAGCCACGATCTGTCAGCTGCTTGATTAGATCAATTGAGTACTCAGCCAGCTTCAGTTCAGTATAACTTGGCTCAAAGCGTCCAGCCAGTCCACAGGCACTCCAGGGTAATTCGCCGCCCACACGATCTTGCTCGATCAGTAGTGTGTCCTTACCCCAGCCCTGCAGGCCCAAGTGATAGGCCACCGAGGCACCAGTGATGCCGCCGCCGCAGATGACCACCCGTGCCTGTCCAGGCAGCTGTCCAGCCAGATTTTCACTCAAATCGGCTGCCTGATGGGGGGCGAATTTCCGTTTACGCAGCACTTGATCCTCCGTGGTATCCGCAGAGGCTGTGGCAGTCGAGGAGCTCAACATTCGGCAGCTCTTTATTCCTTTTTTCCAATTGCCATGCCGCCCCACTCTTGATCCAGAGCTGGAGCAGGACCAGGCAGTTGCTAACTTTTGCATCGCTGGCGCACATTCAGTCAGCTTTATCATTATGCAGCACTGTCAATGAGAAATAAAACAAAGATAACAAAGCTGTTTGCATGTTGTTGTTGTGTCAACAGGTTGGCAATATTATATCTGCAGCTAATTTTTAAATACTATTTAGACGCACTTTTTTATTGTTCGCAATTAGTTTTACCACAAACAGCTGATTTACCCCCTATTTACGATTAATGGGCTATCCCCCTATTTGCGCAACATCTGTGGGCTTAGAGATGAGAACGTCCTCAAATGTATCGATGTTGCATCGATAACAATCGAAAACGATAGACGCTCCAATAACGGTTATTTCATTCAAAAGTGTTCCCAAGCAAAATCAAACTCAAAACAATAATTCTTATTAGTTGATCTTTATTTCTACTTTTGTTCATCAACATCATTCGTCAACTTGATGAAAAGTTATTAACAATTTTCATTTTTTGTTATTCTTTTATCTGCTTCTGTATTCTTCTTTTTAGTTTTCAAAATTCGGTATTCATTTAACTAGAATGCTGACTCATTGTCTTCTCGATTTGCCATTAAAAATGAATCAGAAATCAAGTTGCAAAGAAGCCGAGTATAATCTGTACTGATGTTCAGATGAATGTACGTTATGTATGCATGTTTATTCGTATCTATGTATGTATGTATGTCTCTATGTAATGATGTTTTGTTATGTATGTTTGTTTGAATATATTGTATATATTACATACATTTGTTTATGTTTATTTATACATAAGTTCTCTTTTTCATTCCTCATAATTTTTTTTTTCCTTTAAATGTGTGTGTGTGTGTCTGTCTGTGTTTTTGTTGACAAATATAAGTGTTGTTTTTGTTTGGTTTTTAATATAATATTTTACTAGGAATTGCTTTTCAAAGAATGTTCTCATTTGAAACTAAACTAAAGTAATCGATTAATCGCTTATGTATTACAAAAATTTGATCGTGCATAAGAAAAGTAACAGGAAAATAGAATAAAATAATTGCACGTTTTCGAGAGAGAGATACACGACTGCAATACTAAAATCAACACAATTAATAATTAAATCATATTATAAGTATATACATATGTATGTATTGTATTTATTTAAAGAAATCTTTTAAGATTTTTCCTTGACGACCTCCTTATTTTTAACGCAACACTCTCATTCGGATGGGGAAACAAGAGGGAAATCAAATTGATCAAACATATAGTACATACATATAGTAATAATTGGCTTATAATCGGGAGAGTTTCTAGTTACATAATAGCGTTTAGCGCACAAAAACAGATGAAGAAAAAAGTATAATTGCGCTCTTCATTTTGTATTTCATTATAATGTTGTTGACAGATCTTTGAGAAATTGAAAATCCTTTGGAATATACATACATAATTTGTTTGTAAATTGAATTCCATTATTGTTTGTATTTAATAATCATAATAATCATAATCATAATCATAGTAATGATAATCATAATAATAGTGTTATAATACAGTTTTTATAGTATAATAATCATAAGTTCATACGCAGCATTGTATTTGTTTTGTTTTGTTTTTTTCCATTGTGTTTTGTTTTTTAATTTTATTTATTTTTTTTTTGTTTTTTTTGTTTTTTTTTTTTTATTAAATAGAAGGTTCTTCTAATAACTTTCGCTTTCTTTGCTTTTTTAATTATCTTTCTTTTGCATTGTTAAAACTATAGATACATTTTTATGTAATTTCTGTTTTCATGTTAAGGGTATTCACGCACCGTTCGTTCAACTCTCTCTCTCTCTCTCGCTTACTCTTCTCTGCGATGTTTGTTTGGAGTGTGTCTTAGGCGACTGTGTGATTCCCCCCAGCTTAGTATGTAAAGTAGTCAATCAATGGCGGAGATACATACATGTACATACATATATGGAATTTCGACTCCGAGAGCTCTTTTTAAAAATAATTAACGCCCAAAAAGAGACTTTATGTATGGGCGGGCGGGAGAACTGTCTCCTTCGACTCTCCGCCAATTGATTGTAATTAGTTTTTCTTTCTTTCTTTTTTTTTTTTGTTTTTTAATAATGTGTATCTGCACGTGCATTAATCATAATAATCGTAATTAATATAAATAAATACGTCAAGTCGTTTATGTGTTTTCTTTTGTTTAGCTATAAGAATTCTCTCTAAATTCAGTTACAAACTATATCAATTGGTGTGGCCCCTAGTCTGGGTTGTTATACATCCATATGTATGTGTGGGTGTGTTTGCGTGTGTGTGTGTTAAGGATGTATGTATGTACATATATATTAATTGCATAACAATATACTTAGTCGAAACAAGAAAATGTTTTAATAGAAACCGAAATAACCAAAAGATTTTCATAACAAAAATTGACACACTTTTGACTAATTTAGGATCAATTCAAGCAGTTGGATTTTTGCGAATATATCTACTATATAAACTTATTTTTTATACTTTATGTATTGTAGTAGGATCAATAAGGATACACTATAATCTGAATAAATTCGAAATTTTGGTAAAACAAAAAAAGCAGGGGAAAAATTAATGATTTAAAGAGATCTCAATGAACCAGGAAAAGGTTAGGATGAGGTTTGGATCTTAATCTGGACTTTAATACCATTTATATATATAGCATATGTATATGTGTGAAAGTGTGATTGTGTGTGTGTAAATGTGCCATCATAAAGGACAGAACATTGTTTTTTTTGTTTTTGACTGACTAAGAGGCTATGCCTCTATCTAATGTATATATTATACATACAAATAAATCAATTTTAGTTTTGTTTAGTTTGTTTTTTTTTTTTTTTTTTTTTTTTGGTTAACATTGGGATTGGCACATTATATTACATATAATACAAGAAAAGCTTATGCTTTTTCTGATTTGTTAATTATTCATCATTTGTTGTTGTTGTTGTTGTTTTGCATTTAATAAAAGTGCCAGAAAAAAATATAGAAAATTCATTAAAAAATAATTGTCACGAACAAACTACACACACACACACACAAACACACAGAACCACACACAAGAGTCGTAGGAGTTATAGGAGGGATCACTAGGATAATGTAGTAGTGTGTAATGTAGTGTGTGTGTGTGTGTATGTGTGTGTAAGGACATTGAGAAAAATATTTATATATATATTTATGGAAAAAGAAAAAGGACAAAAGAAAACTAAAAAGTCTTCATTCCTTGTTCGTGTAATAAAATGTTTTCCGCTTATCACATTTATAGAAAAATCTTAAAAACAAGTTTCCACTAATTTATATTTTTCTGTTTTGTTATTCGTTATCAACTAAAATATTTTCTTTGTCGTTTTGTTGTTTCATTTTTTTGGGTTAATAGCACACAGTGTAAATGTTCATGTATAGTATAAATTTATTTATTTATATCCTTGCTGTAATTATTCCATTAAGCTAGAAAGATAAAACTTATTGACTTCAGTCTCTGACTATTCAGAGATATGCAAAAATCACAAGAACTTAACTGTTAGATTGCTAGATGCTGATCGAAAAGTTTATCTCCATTTGGCAAGGATATAGCATCTTCGGTTTCACCGAAGTGAGAATTCGGCAAATTTTCATCTTTAGTTTAGTATGGTTTTAGTTTTGGTTTTAGGGCACATTGAACTTCAAAAATTAAATAATTAAAAGCTTCATTTCGTTCCTAGAGGTAAATAATTTAGTTTAAACACTGCTCATTTTGCTCTTTTCTATATACACCGAAAGTATATATGTATGTATACATATATGATTTACTCTTTCTTCGCTTCAGATTTATTCATAAACTTTTTGCTTTGGTTTTGGTTGTTTTTTGTTTGGTATTCTTGCAACAAATATTTGCGGCAACAGCAAAATTTCAAGTGCAATTTAAACGGTCGTCGAGTATCAAGAAAAAAGTGGAGGAAAACCAAAAACAAACAAAATTATTTTAAATTAAAATTTTTTCTTTTTCTTGTTGTATTTGTCTCTATTATATTTGATATACATTTTGGCTACTTTTTTTGTAAAATTCGCAAAATTCTTGAAAACGTCTTCAAATGTCAAAAAAAAAAAAAAAACACAAACAAAGAGTTTTCAAAAATTCAATAATATGTTAATATATATTTATAAATATTTATTTATTTAATTGTTTTCGTTTATAATGTAAGGTTTTTTGTTTGCTTTTTGTTTTCGTTTCTTTTTCACTTAATAGTAGTTAAATTTTCTTCTTTTCACACACATATACATACATATATAGAAGTATATCTATATACATATATCTGTCTGTATGTATTGTTATTGTTGTTGTATATATAACTGGCGGTAGGGGTGTTTCATTTATATATATGTATATATATATATCCATATAATACTATATATAACTCGGTCTCATTTTTAAAACCAAAATTTAAAAAATGAATGATTGTTGAAGTGTGTGGGATGAAAATTGAGGGCCTAAAGTAAGTTAAGTGTCCTTTGGTATTCACTGTACTCAGACGAGCATATTCTATAACTGAATACATATATCAATTATCTGGTGAGTCCTTGTCAGATCCACCATTATGCATCCTCCGGACATATTCATTCAAATTAGATATTGCTAGAAAAATCTATTATTTTATGCACACCGAATAGGCAGAATGGGCCTCAGCATGCTTCTTATTATCTCTCGAAGAAGGTATAGAAGGATTCACAGATTAAAAGGTTTGCCACAGTGGTTGCAACTAATTGTTAGTATCTATAGAGAGTGATTTGAAATATTGTATGATTTTAGGTAAGAAATTAAATAAAATCTATGCATATGTGTGTGTGTGTGTGTTTATGTTAAAAACACTTTTCACTCGGCTCGTTTCTTCTTTTTTTGGGGCTACGAGAGGGTTTTAGTGAGTTATTTATCTCCCTTTTTTTGTTTTTGGGTTTCTTTTTGGTTTAATATAGTTGCTAAGCTGTAGTTTAGTTAGTTGTAGGTGGAAAATTGGAAACACATGTGTAAGTAATTGTTCTTGTTGTTCTTGTTTTTTCGCGGTTTTTGTATCTCTTTTATGATTGCACATATAGTGGGTAGTTTAGTATGTATGTTAATATGTTTGTATGTATGTAGTTAGTAGCCGTTAGTTGGCACTAAAATGGGAATTGATCGATCTAAAATTATCGGTGTACCGTTTATTGTTACACAAATACCAACAATTACTCTCTCTCTCTCTCTCACGCTCTTTCATCGCTTTGTTTAAAAAAAAAGGAAATATATATATATATGTTCATATATATATATGTACATATATGTATGTATATATGTGAGACAAAAAAAAACCGAAGTGTTACTTCAATCTTAAATGAATATAAAGCACAAAGTTGTTCACTTTCCTTAAAGAATTTCTTCTAACTTCCATTTCATTTCATTAATCATTGAATTACTAATAAGTTAGATAATAAGTATGTATGTATGTATGTATGTATATAAGTTAATCAATGAATGTGGTGTGTGTAAATATATAAAGGACTATATATCGCTTGCGATTTTTGACTTCATTTACTTGGTTTTCTTGTTTCAATCATGCAAATTTTCTTTCTTTCTCTTAGGCATAAAACTCAGTTTTTCCTTGGGTCTTGTAGGCCTCCTCCTCGATTTTGTACATGTCCATAAGCTGTTAATTTGTTGTAGTTGTTGTTGTTGTTGAATGGTTGTTGTTGATTGTTGTTGTAATGTTAATAACAGCGCGTGCGGTGAAGGCGGAGCGGCAAATAGGTGAAGAAAAAGACAGTTTCAAAGGAAGAGAGAGAGAAAAACGTATGTGTTTGATTTTAGTTTGGCTTCGTTTTTGTTTTTGTTGTTTTTTAGTTTTTTTTTTTTTTTTGCTTTTACAACAATCATATGAAAGTGCATATATATGCATATGGTTTAGTTGGTTAAGACGTATGTTAATGTATGCATAAGAAGAAGACGAAGAAGAAGATGTAGCAAATTGATTAGAGTTCAAATAGATCTTTATGGTTAGAGATAATGCATGGATGGAGAACTGCCTGAGAAGAGCTTACAAGGAAAGCAAAATGTATTGACAAAATATAATACACAAAAGAAGAATTAACAGAGAATAAAAATACATAAATGATAAAAACAAGAAGAAATATAACAATCCAAATATATGGCTCCAAATTAGATCAAACATTTGTTAGTTACTTTCTATTATTGTTTAGAACCTAAATTACATTAACTATATCTCTATATTTTCATAAACTTATCAATTGCAGGAACGACTCTTGGTTTTCAGGGTTAACAAACAGACTGATAAACGGACTACTTGGATCGGAGTACTCATATATAAATATATCAATCTTTAATTTATCTAACATGAAATGGAATATGATGCTTTGCAATATCCAGGCCGCTTTATCCTCACACCAAAAATAAATTTTAAAAAAATGCAAGAACAAAAACGATACAAAAAACAAGCAATTAATGAGAATCAAAATGAATATACATATGTATATACAAATATGTATATACTACGATGTAGAAAATAAATTGATATAGATAATTACATCTTAGCAGTTAGTTAAATTTTTTTTTTTTTTTTGGGTTTCGTTTTGGTTTTTTGTTTTGGGATAGCAGCAACTACATTTCAAGTTCAATTGTTATTCGGTCATGGTCAAGAATTGTTGTAATTATTGTTGAAATGTTGAAATTGTTGTTGTTGGTTGTTGAGATGGTTGGTTGTTGAATTGTTGACTTGATTTATTTGCTATCGCTATGCACACTACATACATAAATCGTTTCAATTTGCTTTACGTATCGGATATATTTGTACATATATATTATATATGGCGGTAATTGGGGGCTTTGTTTTTTTTAGCAGTATTATAGAGAGTTGTAGTTGTTGTTGTAGCTGTTGTGGTTATTATTGTTGTCTAAAGTACAGTCTCAATACTGGTTATAGTGTCGGTTTGCGGCCGTGTTTCATTTAGTACCTTTTGCACATCGGTACTAAACTCCTCCACTTGTTTGGCATGAGCCAATTTTAATTTCTCCATGGCGCGTCCTTGTTTAACGCCAATTTGCTGTGGAAGGAGATAAAAAGAAAAGATACGATAAGTGAGAAAGTTTTGAAGTCGACATCGATTCGATTTGAATAATATGAATAATTCACCTTTTTCTCCTCCATGAAACGCTTGACATTATTCTGACGTTTCTCACGCAAACGACGATCCTTCTCATTTTTGGTCTTTAGCGTCTTGTCATTCTGCACCTCCTTGGCGGTATCTGCAGAAGTTTTGGCTTGCTTGGTATTTAAATCCTTTAGATCTCTGTGCGAAAGAGAGGAAAAGAATCAGAATTAGCCAAAGTGAACCCGCAGAGGGACTATGTATTAGGTACCTGGCATGACGATCTTCAAGCTGCTTGATTTGAGCCGCTTGCACTGTTAGCATAAGAGCCTTCATGGCATCCTGAGAGTCCTGGACATGCTGTCGCAGCATATCCCATTCCTCTTTGCGGTGGCGAGCAATCATGTCGGTCCACTGTTTGGTTTGATCATTGATGGCATTCTTGATGTTTGCATCGTTGCGTATGTCATCTTTGCTCTTGCCCTTGATTAGCTTATCGATGGCGGCATTTTGGGTCTTTTGCACTGAGGTGCGCTCCTTGGCATGCTTTTTGCGTAGGGTGTCGAGCTCCTTGATCTGCTTCTTGCCGACCTTCTGGAAGCCCTTTTCCTGACGCAACGATTCGAGCGTCACTGGTTCAAAGACCAATGGCGGCTCTTTCTTCTCCTCCTCCTTGGCCTTGCCGGCATCACGAGCGGCCCCGCCGCTTTGCTCCTCAATTCCGAGAGCCTTCATCTGTTCGTTCTGCTGTTTGGCCGCACCGGCAAAACCGCGTGGATCTGACAGCATGGCCATGAAATCCTCAAAGCCATCAGGTACATAAATCTTTAATTCGATGTTCACAAACAGCATGGGCAGCGACATTGGGAAATTGGCCTCCGTGCGCAGCGAGACATGCCGATAGCCAGCCTGGAGACCATCCAGCGGTAGAATACGCTGGCCAATCATCTTGCCGCTCTCCTCATAGACGCCGAAGCGCAGCACTGCCAAATCTGGTAGAACAACTTTGCGGAAAACAAATGGATCCTCGTTGTAAACGGGATTCAGTCCATTGTTGGGGACCAGGCGTGTACGGAACTCCTTTTTAACCGTATCGGAGGGCAGGCCAAACATATCCACCTCCACATAGGTGCCAACCTTTTTGTCCGACAAAAATTGA
Organism: Drosophila insularis; assembly: GCA_018903935.1. Classification (NCBI taxonomy): domain Eukaryota; kingdom Metazoa; phylum Arthropoda; class Insecta; order Diptera; family Drosophilidae; genus Drosophila; species Drosophila insularis. The sequence continues at coordinate 1,211,646 of JAEIFP010000569.1, read as the reverse complement.
CCGGCAATCACTTTAACCGAACATTGGGCAGCAATCACGCCGTCCACAGGGGCATCGGCAAACGGATCGAAATCCTTGTCGGCACGCCGCATAAAGTCCGGCTTCAACAAGTAGCCACAGCCGCCGTTATATTCAAATTTACCCTGGTTCAGTTGCATCGGCAGATCGGAGGTTTGGAAATTCAGCGAGACCATCTGACAGCCGGCATTCCAGAATACCTGTGGCATATAGTTGGACGAATCGGCACGTGTGCCCTTCGGATAGATGCGAGACATCTGACGCTTATTATAATTGACAAAATCAATGGAGCTCTGTTTCAGGTAATTCATGCCAGCCGATTCCGCAAAAGATGACATATTATGGGCAATGTTTTTCTCTGTAAAAATCAAACACAAATTTGTAGAGAAATTTATCGTTGGTTTGTCTCGCTCGCTCTCTGCCTTACCGATTGCCTTGTCGAAGCCCTGGAATTTAATGGGCTGCGCATAATTGACCATCGATGAGAGCCAGGGATGTACATTGGTGGTGGAACCACTGTAGTTGGCTGCGGCTGCCTCCGCTTCGGCACCGCCACCCCCTTCAGCGGCAGCATCGGCTGCAGCTGCTTCGGGTGCTGCTGGCGCTGGGGCAGCAGCTGCCTCTGGCGGCTTGCCGGCACTGGCGTCCTCTTCCGGATCGTCATCGGTCTTCAATTCGCCCTTAAGCCATAACTCCAGTTCGACCTTCTCCACTTCGGGCTTCATACGTTTGTTCTTAATGAGGATCTTGCGCTTCAGCTTGCACGGCGGAGGCAGAGGCAAGCCTGGCTCCAGCTATAGAGAAAAGCATTTGGTGTCACACTGATTCGAATTGAGGGAAGAGCCAATTGAACATACCACATGATCTGGCAATGGTTCCTTCAGCAATAGATCACCAAAGAAGTCATCACAGTATTTAGCTAGTTTATATTGCTGGGCACGATTGCAATGATTTTCAAAGGACAAAATCACGGGATATTCCGATGAAACAAAAGCACAATCCGCTATGGCTTGAATGCAGTCCTGTGAATGCAAATGGCAAATTGGTTTACATCCGTCCACACAATTAAGGGACACTCACCTTGAAGAGAATTTCCGTACAGTAGGCATGACCGTGGGTAACTATTGGCTCCTCATCCTCCCCCTTGCCATTCCAACAATCAAGCTCCACACAACGGCAGCCGGCCAAGAGGGTCTGACGATACATTTCCACCGAGCTTTTGCCGCCGATTTGGCGACCCGATAGATAAGTATTATGCGAACTATTTATATAGTAGTGGGCCAATGGCTGATCCATTTCCATATAGAAATCCAGGCGATCCAGAAATACGGGAGCATTCTCATCGGACATTAGGTATCGCTTAAAGCCATCCAAAGAGAGTTGAACTGCAAATCCGAATTGTATATCAGACTTTGGTTAAAATAACCATGTTAATAGTTAATTTGTATGTATAGCTTACCATTCTTCTTCTTCTCCTCATCTAGTTCATAATCGTTGATAATCTCCGTGCAACGTTTCTCCTCATAGAGTGGATATAGAATTTCATTCATTCTGGGATCACGTTGCTTGTCATTCATGAATTGAATAAATTGCTCTAGACTAATGAAATCCTGTTTGCCCTTGGTTCTAATTAAATAAAAATTGATTAATTGAATGCCTAATTATCGAATTTGGTTTCTTCATATATTCAGTTTTCCAGCACTTACATGGATGTGAATAGCTCCTCAATGTCATTACGTGGACAGACTTTGTGATATAAAGCATAGAATTTCTCAAATGTGAATTGCTCCTTTGTCATGGTGGCATTCTTATCATCTGGCAAACCGGCATCTTTGATGCATGTATAGACCAGCTTTTCCGTCTTGCCGGAGGCAAATGTTTTAGCCAAAGTTTTAACTGGAATTTTACCACTCTTCTCCACGCAGTAGCTTAAACGCATCCAACTGAAGAGTGAAGCAAATAAATCGAATTACTTTAAGTCTACAACAAACTGTATGTTTAATGTATATATATAGAAATGAATGATAAAACATTACAACATAAAGAAATGAATATAAATGCATACTTACGACGATTTACAATAAGATCATTGCTCTTACAAGTACTTTTTTGTAATATTTCAGTTTTCTTAAAAAATATTCCTTTTCCGAGCCACACACTTCTGAATCCGCCCTTTTTCTTAGGATGAAGTGAATCAGTTGTTATCTAAAAATCATCAAACTGTGTCTTTCGAGCCAACAACTTGTTGGTCAACCTTTTTGACATACTAACACTAAGGAATACTGGGGAAGGAAATTGTGCTGAGATTTTCTCAGAAATTGATTAACTATAATAAATAAACACACTTTAATATCACCAAGTGTATTTACGTATGGCTTATAGTCAAGGTGAGTTAATTTGTATTTAATTGGTTTACTTAACATACTAAACACAGGTATTTGCGTTTCTCAATATATGAAACCTATCTACATACATTTGTATATAGTTGTGCATGTATTGATTTTCAATTATCACTAAATTATAGTCCAAGCTGTTCTATTTTCAATGGAATTTATAATTAATACGAAATTGAAGCAATTTGCTGCCATGCCTCTCCGTTCACTTGGACACAATATGGCCTATGGCCATAAGGGTGACCCAATCTCAATCACAATTTCACTTTCTACATTTAGATTCAGTTTAAGTAATTGCCCCAGCCCCAGTTCCACCTTTCTGCCTCGAGAGCAATAGCAAGAAGACATAAGGAGAAAGGAAAGGAATGACCATCCCATCTCATACCAACAGGAGGACCTTCGATGCATAAATAATGCAATCGAAAACAAATTGCAAACTAGGCCAAATAATTTACAACACAAACATGCAATTGCAACTAGCCACGCCCTGTGTTACCTGGCATAGGTGTTACTTGGCCACCCACTCAGCCATCCCTTCACCCATTTACCACAGAACAGACACACGAGGACCCTCTTGGACTCCTCAAACTGCATCGACATGGACATCGACATCGACATCGACATCGAAATCGACATGCTGCGGCTGCAGTACGTCCACCACAAGCAGAAAACACTATCAGAAGCCCCCAAGACTGTTCCGACCGCAGGCAACGCATATTCAATGAACCGCAATTCACATCCATTTGCATTGACCATTGACTGCATGTTGCTGGTCAACTGGTTTTGGTTTCGAGACAAAAGAGTAAGCACTTTGGAAGTTCAATTTTATTGAATTTTAGTTGAATTTCACTGGGAATTTAAGCAAGCTTTCAAGGCCCAGTTGTTTGGGTCGAGTGCAATTACAACGTTTCATTTTCGATTTCACAACTAGAGAACAGATTTTTCAGGTCTAAACAAACTGAAGAACATCTAGGCTCGAAAAGGGCAACTCACACTAAATCGACTGACTGACCAAATATATATATACATATACATATGATGATGATGTATGTATGTATACTTACCCGGGTGCAACTAAAGCTACAGTTATATTACACTTTGATACTGTATTTGTTTGCTTATCGTAATATGTAATATTAACTTACTGTTTCATTAGATTCAGACGTGGACAGACATTGGTGGCTTTATTGTTATGAGTGATGAGACGCAAATTCTTTTGCCAACTCTATAACATATTCACATTGTTGTTACATATTTTCGGTATATGTGTATGTATATACAGATATATTGGTTTAGATTTGGATTTTTGGTATTTCACATGCAAACAAAAACACAAAATTGATGCAGATAGAAACATTATTTACAAGTGTGTGCCATGTGTATCATATAGATAGATATAATAGATAGATAAATATATAGATAGATAGATAGAAAGATAACAACAAATATACAATCAGTGTTGCGTTCTGATTTTGGTTTTCGAAATTCATGCAAGTGGGAATAAGTATGAGGTATACATAGATGTATATTGTCGATGGATGGATGGATGATATTTAGAATTTGAATTTGACACGCCCACTTACTGTTTTCTTAGACACATCATAGGGCAGATATTATTCGCTTTGACATTATGGGTTATTTTTCGTATGCCATCTAGCCAGATCTAAAAGAGTTAGATGCCAAAATGAAGATTGGAAGGATTGGATACATATATGTATAATGAATGGGGGTCCAGTCCATATATTCCCTATGTATGTTTGTGTCTCTGTGTGTGTGTGTGTGTGTGTGTGAATATATACCTTAGCCGTAGCCGCATCTGGACAAATAACATGATGATATGTTATATTGATATAATCCGTATTCGAGCATATGGTCAATGAACGTTTATCCAGTTCTGGTATATTCGTGCCATTCTTTTTTGTAACCTTGTCCAAAATTTTCGGATCCTGCAAGTAAAATTAAATAAAACAAATCAATTAAGAATTTAGTTCAACAAGATATGGATATAATTTTTGTATATATGTATGTACATGTATCTAGATTCTAGACAATCGAAATTAGAACAAAAAGCAATATCAACATCGAAATCATTTTGAATGCAATTTGGCTGGGCGCAGCAGAATCCCAGCAGAAGCTGAAACATTAATCTCGAAACGCATCATTAATCAAAGACGAAATGCTTATGTAGGGTCGAGTGGCATGAGGGGGAATCGGAGGGTTGGGGGTGAGGCATTACGAAGGAAATAGCAAGTCTATTATAAACATTTATCAACATTTGCACATTGAATTAAAAACAAATAAATCTCTTTTCGAAGCACAAAAAAATTTTAATTTCATGTTTGACCTTCAATCTCATAAGACTATTTTCAAATAGTTGAAGGTGAAAAATTGTTTGTCTGTGTGTGTGTGTTCGGTGCTTCCACACAACACAATGAATATAATAGCCCTGGGCAAGTTCATTAAATTTTTGTAATTTGTGTGTAAGCAGGAAGCAGACATCACTTTTAATATCAATTTATTTAGATGATTTTTATGTACTAGTTTACGATATTATGAAGGACTATAAACATAGATAGTTTATTTCAGTAATTTGCAGTCGCTTACTTTTGTAAGAGCGAACATTTAACTAGTTACTAACTAGGGTTCTTACTTTATAGTTTTTAGATGCAATTATTAGTTACTGATTGGAGTGGAGTAAATAGTATAATTGATTATCTTTTTCATGTATATCTAATATTTAGTATTTCATTACATTTCTTACAACTCACTTTACCCGTTTTAACGAGTTCGTAGAACAAAGTACACCAAATATCAAAGAAGCTAAAGGTTGAGCAGAGCCGATTTATATTGACTGTAACTTGTGTTCTATTTATCCGATCACATTGAAATTTTAGGGTTCTGATGTTTCATCTCAATTACTATCACATTAGTAAATTTCATAGCGATACCCCAACTGCTTCACTTGATCTGACTACGGTAATAAAAATATCAGCCCGATAGCTTTTAAGATGGCTGAGTAAAACGCATACGCACAGACGGACACGGCTATATCGACTCAGCTGCTCATGCTGATCAAAAATATATATTCTTTATGGGATCAGAACCTTCTCCTTCTGTGCGTTACAAACATCTGACCAATTTTTTAATATCCTCTGCAAGGGTATAAAAACCAAAAGAGTTGTAATTTGTGAGCCTCAATGGTTTCTCACAACTCCATGATCGAATGATTTTCTTTCAAATTACCTAAATTGAGCATTTCAATTACTTGGAGAGATGAGAGTGTGAGTTCAACTTGGTTTAATTTATTTATGAGTTCAACTCTAATCTATTTATTTTTATTTGACTAACAGATACCTGAAACTACGATTTGAATTACACGTTTTATTCGAACACATGTTTTTTATTAAGCATTTAATGTATACGACTTTCGACTTATTTATTAGTTTTTTATTGTTATTGTTTTGTTTTTTGTAACTGGGATTATTAGGCAATCTTCATGACATATTTTGACTGATTTTTTAATTTTCTACATAATTTACTGAGAGTGCCTGGCTGTGGCTCGGTTACTCAAGTTTCCACTCAATTTCGATATTCCTTTGGATTATTGAGACAAAATGCTGCTATAGGTTTGCATCCGCTCATATTTCGATCTGTATAGATATATTTATTGAGTTATAAATAAAAAACATTCAGAAACAAAATTCTTTCATCCCAATAAGTATGCTACATAAAATAAACTTTCACCCAATAGATCTGCATTTGATGAAATAAGAAAGAGATAAGTATACCGATTGGAATGATTATATCTGGTTTCTAATAAAACAATTACTATCTTAAACAAAAGGATCTACGCCCATGTCATAAGATAAACGATAGAAGAAACGCCCCTTTCTTAGTGTGTGTGGATGGGTGTGACAGCAAAACGAACAAAAAAAAATAAAGAGAAAGCAAATGTTATAAAAGTTGTGCCACTTGCTAGCTATTTGGTTTTTTCCTTTTGTTATTGCTGCCGGTACTTAAATCACCTCCCGCTGCTGTCGCCGCCTCTGCTCATCGTGCTCTCGCTGCTTAGTTTAGTCCGTAGGAGTAAGCGAGACTCGTGCATTATTGAATAGCTCGAAGAGAGCAATGGCGGAGAGAATGGCAGAATGGCAAAATGGTAAAATGGCGCAATGGCAAATAGTCAACAACAATGGGAAATTTTTGTAAGAAAACTGCAACCAAGAGCAAAAACAAAATTTGTTCCATCATGTTGTCTGTGTGTGTGTGTGTCCATGTTTTCAATATTTCTTGCCTTCATTCATTTATTCTCTTCAGGCAAACCGAAACGAAGCAACTTTTAATGGTTCATTGTGCCACACACACACACACACACATACAGCATAATAGCTGTGATTGTGAGTGTATGCCTGTGTGTATGATTTAATATTGATGACCAAACATTTCAAGTGTAGGCACACACTCATTCTCAGACATACATACATATGCATGTATATACCCTGGCTTATGGCCAGTTTGCATTAGACTGGCTTCTCGTTCCTTTTTTCTTGTGGCAATTTCAATTTGTAAGATTTTCAAATTAAAATTTCTTCTAGAAAGCAACCTAGCAATAGTCAACAGGAGAGAAAGGGGAAGAGAGAGCGAGATAGAGAGGAGTTAGCTAATGTAATCTGTGTCCTCTACTTGTGTTTGACCAAAAATATGTGTCTAGTGCTGCAAAAGTTTTGCATATATTGTATGTTACACACAACTTGCTAGTTGTTTTCCTTAAGTTACGCCTTCTAATGCAGCTGGGTCCTTCTCTAGTTTTCTCTTTCTTCTTGGCATTTATTTAGCATTTTAATTGAATTTATTTGACAGTTAACATGAGTTCACACAGAAAACAAAAGCCAACAATAAAAAGGAACACAGAGAATTGCATTAAGACACGCCTTAAAACTTGCAAAAATAAATATATAAAATATTGCTATCTATTCAAAAAGTTGACTTTTTCTGTTTTGTATTGTCAATTTAGAAGTAAATTAATGAAAAACTATGCATTGACTTTTAAATAATGAAGAAAATTGCACATCAAGATGCGAAGTTATTTAATAAACAAAACAAAATCAAATACTACATTTTCTTTTTCCTAAGTTAAAAAAGATTTACGCTTTGCAATATTTGGTCTATTGACTTTTGAATTGACCTAGTCGATTTGTCTTAGCTAAAAGTTCTTTATATATGTACATATTTCGCATTTTTAAAGGGAATCTTTAAAGTTTTTGGCGTGAACCATGTGCAACAACATGTCCTCTATTTTTCCACAGCGACAACCATTGACATATAGCCATAAAACTGTCCAAGTCTGTATATGTGTAGGTGTATGCGTGTGTGTGTGTCAGTGGCAGTGCCAGTTAATGTGTCAATATGTCACTTTTGCTCTCAATTGTTTTTTAGCCAAAGTTGTGACTTTTGCCTTGCGCTGCGGTAGTGTTTGCTTTTTTCCTACGCATTTTGACTATGCGCTGAAGTTGGATTTATTGTCAGCGGCCACGCCCACGGCCTTCATTCGTGTGCAATCCTCGACAACTAGTGACCTGACTGCCATGACAGAGACTTGTCTATGCTGGCTCTTAAACGGGATTTATGGCCAAACAGCCACCAAAATGAACCGACAGAGTAACTATTTACGACCCATGCCACGTGGATGGGATACTAAAGCGAGCGAGAGAGAGAGAGAGAGACGGGGTTCGAAGAGTATGTGTGTCTAATTGAGATTTGCTTGCCCCCAATGCTTTGACATACAATTTTAATGGCTTGCCAATGATGGACCGATGGAAAAGGATGTCGTCACCTGACTGACTGACTGACGGACTGACTAACTGCATCCGTTCGTCAGCATACAAAAATGGAAGCAAAACAGGGAGTGCTCAAAGGGAAGTTATACTTCATTATCCACTCAATCAATCCACCCATGTTAGTTACTCGAACTTTGCTACAGTTCGATATGAAAATTTTTAAAAATAAATTTGTAGAGACCCTATAATTATAAGCTTAGAGGGTGACTAATGGAGCTGATCGGTAGATATGCTCTTAATCAAGACAAAACGCATTGATTCATTCATCATATTATGACACCATCCCACCCCCTGGTGGATGTGGTACTGCAAAATGATTAATGCAATGGGCATGGTCATAGTCCTGGCTATCGTCCTGCTTTTCTGGTTTATCTTCCTGGTACTGAGCTTTAGTTTGGTTTTCATCATAAAGTTGTTTTGCCTTTTCTTCTTTGCTCAATTTTGCGCTTGGCTGCATAAAAGTAACTTTGATTGGTTTTTTTTTTTTTGCTTTTCCTTTCGATGAGTTGGGGCGATAGAGATGTGGTGCTGGTGGTGGTGGTGGTAGATTGATGGCTAGGGGCAGGGGTAGGTGTTGGGGCTTTGGAGGGAGAGTCGTGCACTTTTTTATTATTTATTTCTGTACTTACCCTTGGTGTGCCGCCAGCACGAATGTCGCTCACTTGACACAGCTCAATGACATCGCCATCCTACAACGGAGGAGAAGAAAGTGAGTGAATGAGAGACCAGAAGGGAAGAAGATGGAAAGGCTCTGGGCATAAATAATGGTAATTTGTACGTACCCTTCCCTCACTCTTCCAATAAAGAAAGAATCCATATTCATCCACCTTGAAGAGGGCATCACGTTCAAAGTCATTCTCTTTGGTTTCCTTCTCATTCTCGAACCAGCGATCGAATACACAGCCAGTGGTCAATTCCGGTGGCACCGGAATGATCCAGTCGAATTCGTATTTCTTTGTCATTATATTTACAGTAAAATCTCTGCTATATACACATATACATACACACACGTGGCTTCACTTCAATTCACTTGTTTTACCACCTTCTCACTCGATATCTCTCTTCTATTATTTGAATATTTTTGGTTTTTGGTGCATTCAGTTTTGTTACGAAATATTCAAACGTTTGATCCGATTCATTAAGATCATATATGCTTTATATATATATGTATATATATATAGAATTTGTTTTGTATGTATAATGTGTATAATACAATTACGATTATTGTAGGTCACATTGTGTTTTTTATTTTCTTTTTACTCCTAGAAATTGGCTAATTGAACTAATTGGTGTTCTAGATTTCGATTCTGCGTTTTCTTGTTTCTAAATTATTTATTAATGGATTTCTTGTTTGGTTGTTTAAGCGTATTGTTTTTATTTTTTGGTGTACAAATTGCCGATGACCTGTGAAAAGATAAAAGTAAAGAATAATTAGAAATCTTTGCAAACGATTACCATAATTTATAGCTCTCCTTAGAAATTACTAAAAAGGCAATGGAGGAAAAGTGCATTCTCTTCTATTTATATATGAATCTCTGTGAAACACTTTCAAACCATTTAATAAAACCAAGCAGACAGACACAGACACAACTCCAATTTAAAATCCTTAGCCATGTTTCATGTGCTTCAACATGTCCTTTTTTCAACAAAGCAGTAAGTGAGTCTTTGTGTGCATTCCCCTAGGTGGACTTTTGCCTTCAACAGCAGGAAAGTAAAATTTCAAAAGAGCAACTCTCAACCAATTTAGCTGTGTTAGCGGCTATTTTAGTTATATACATTTTTTTTATCACATTTTTATGAATTGGTAGCTTGTTCGCAAGTTGAATTTAACACGCCTTTAACGATATTTGCAAAGCATCGCCAAATGTTTAAAAAATACAAAATAATATCGCATTGTCCTTGGCAAACAAAGTCAAAATTTAAATTAAAAAAAAAAACACTTTTTCATGTCACTAGAAAAAAAATGTACAAAAATTATTCAAATAGTTTGAATTTCAAACCAAAGTGGTTCTCGGTTATAAAGCTGTTAATTGTCTACTGAACTATTTTAATTTCAATAACAAACTGTTCAAAAAACTAATAGACTTAGAGACACAACTTGCGGGTCTGAGAGACATTTGGTTAATGTTTGAGTCCTTTCAGTTCATGCTAATTAAATATAACTAATCACATTGCAAATAGCCGGACGACACCTGTATAGGATTATTATGTATATTATATTCCTTACACTTGGGTCACAAGTTTACGTTCCCTTTCACGTGCTCGTTGCCACGATGGCACTTCACACCAAGTTCTCGAACACAACTAAATCAAAGTGTCTTGAATGGCAAGAAAAAAAAGAACCCTCCTCCATTGAGAGATAGACAACACTAATGGCATTAACGAATGTCGACATTGTCATTGCCATTGCCAGTGCCAGTGCCAGTGCCAAAGCCAGAGCCCGAGCCCGAGTCAGGGCAAAAGTGAAGAGGCTTCTGGTTAGGTGGTAGCAGGTAGGCATCAGCTGGAGCACTTTAAGGGCTTCCTGGCCATGGCCTCGCACCTGAAAAACAGCAACAACAAATATCATGAATGTGGCTGATGATGACGTTGGGATTTGAATTTGGCAGAACGTTAAGTGACTTTGTGTGTGTGTTGGCTTTTCAATTTGTTTGGCCATGCCCACTGATTTTCATCTTTCTTTCTTGCTCGCTTTTGACATTTATGGCCACGCCCCCCTTAACCGACAACCGCCCCTTTAGCTCCTTTGACTGATTGCTCTCCCGTGTGATGAGATTTCTTCACTTTCTCTCTTTTTTTTGGTGTTTTTTTTATTTCATTTTATTTTTGGCAGCGAATCTTTCACATGACTTCAAATTCAATGAGCTGCAAAATTTTCGTTCATTGTTAAACTTAGAAGCTCGTTAGCCAGCCAACACACACACACACAAACACACACTGGCGGGAGCTTTGTGTGTGTGAAGCGGATATGATTTCACGGTGTATGTCAAAAAATACTTTCACGCCCCTTGCTGCCAACAGCAGTTAATGAATTTACGCCCTTTGCGCTTTTGAACTTTTCTTTCAGGACACGAAGTACGCGAGTTGACATGAAGGACGAAAGACCACACCACACCACATCAGACCAGGCAAGGCAAAGCAAAAGGATTTCTAGAGTCAAGTTCATTTTGACTTGTTGCCAAGCAAACAATTTGACCCGAAGACAACCAACGAACAGAAAAAAAAGAAACTATTTTAATTTGTTGGCATTTGATGCCATGACTCGTGTCAACAGACTCCGATATTCCACTAGAAGTAACTCCGATATAAATATAAATCTATTTTGTAATTATTTCCTTTAAATATTTATGTCGTCTCTCACATTCCCGTCTTTTCTGCTGATCGTCATTATTAATGGAAATAAGATCGTTTTATAATCTTAATATTTTCTCCCTTATAATAGAGTCTCAATTGTGAAACACTTAAAATTTGATTGATTGATATGATTGTGTTCAATCTAAGCCCCTATGAAAGGAACTCCCTGACAAATACATATACATATATGTACATATAAATAAAATGAAAAGGAGAATTCCCTTGTACCTGTATATGTAGGTAAATTTCATGTTCAATACCCAGCAAAGCACTTAAAGCTCTGCCAGCTGCTTAAATTTATATTTCCCGTTTTGGGCGAAACCCTAACGAAACGAAATCAAAACGCAAAAACATAAGTAAAACTGCCATCCAGCTTCCCCATTCACCCCGTTCCCCAACCAGCCAACCAGCCAACCAACCAACCAACCAACCAACCAATTTCATTCAGGTATCTCTCATGTTAATGTACCTATATAACAACGTTCTTTGGTTCGCATTTGGTTCCCAAGTGCCACGCCTCAACACCTGTGTCAATATATCGCCAAAATTCAGCGCTCAACTTGAAAGCAACAGCAACAGAAGAGGGAAAATAAAATGAAATAAAATAAAAAAGAAAAGAACCGTAACGAAAACGAAAGAAAGGGAACGATGATATGGGACCAGGAGGTGGAGAAGTAAAAGTAAAAATAACTTGCATAAACTTTGCCTCAAAGGACACAAACACACGAGCTCACGTACGCCCAGAAGCATGCTACAAATATGCTCATTACGTGAGCCCTCTCTTCCTGCCCTCTGTATATCTCTCCGTCCTCTCCTTCTCCAGCACTATGCTTCTATCTCTTTGCGTCACTCAACCACCAGCGACAATTGCTCAATTTATTATTGCATACTTGGCGGCTATAAAACTTTCGCAGGCATTGCATATGGATAAATATACATATACATATGTACATATTTATATGAATGTGTGTGCGTAAACGAGGGCTGTTTCATTTGTTACCCCAAAGCAAATCGATTAGGAATTGAAAGTCGTTTTAATTTTCATTCCCTACTATGTGGAACTAGTCCATTGACTACAACAAGCAATAATAAAATCTGAATCACAATTCATCGCCTGAATTGAAGTTTTTCATCTTGCTCTTATGTGAGAATAGAACAAGGCATCATTCAGTTGCCCTTTTAGTAAATGTATTTGCCTATTATTATTCTTTTACTCGTTACACTTACGAAAATTGAATTTACCGAAAGCCAAAAGCAAAACCTAACCGAAAACGAAATATTTGTGAAATTGCCATTTCAATATTTGATGAGCTGAGAATGAAAAGACGACGAAGAGACAACAACAACAATAACAACAAACAAACAAAATGTTTTGCTCCCTGTACATAAGTAGCAAATAAAATATTAAAGTTTTCCTTTTTTTGCTCTTGGATTTTCTTGGATTTTGGATTTTTTTTTCCTTGTTGACCTTGATTGAGATTTGTGTGCGGCGCATTTATCAAATTTGAATTTGATGGTCAAGTTCAGTTGAGTTTTTGATCAATCAATCAATCAATGAATCCATAAAACAAAAAAAAACCACTAAAACTAAAATGAAAGGCCTCACATATAGTCAATTACATCAATCAAATAAAGGGGATGGATAGGAGAAAACTTTCATTATGAGAAATTGATGTATGTAATTACATGTAATAAACAAACAACACTTCATCTTCTTCCTCGCCCACCCGTCAGTCCGTCCCGTTTGTCTTTGTTTCCATTTGCAGCAAATTGAAAACTATGTGTGTGTATTGAAGGACTGCCAAATGGGATGGAACTATGCTGAATAACTTAACAAGTCGCCAACAATGCACGCAACCACAAACACACACACACATATGTATGCAGAATATACTGTCTATTCGTGTGTGTGTGTGTGTGCGTATGTGAAAAGTTTGCCAAATAGTTGCATACTTTTAGGAAGGCACATACAAATTTTTGTTAAATTTAATTAAAACAAGTGTGATGAACAAAAAACAAAATTAAGCTGACTATTAAATACCCTTAAACGTTGTCCGAGAATTTAATATTTTTCGCTACTGCAATTCACAAAGAAACCTAAATTTGCCAGTCATTGATTCACCCCTTATAGGTAGGGTATAGAAAACATGCGCAATTTGACGTACATATTTATTTCCTAGTTGCAGCAAAGGAAATGACATGGAAACGTTCTTCTTTCAACATGTTCAGCTTCTGCTTTGGTAAAAGCTTTTTTAATTAACTTGCCAAAATTAAGAACTTTGGATGTTATGCCAGGAAATTAGAAGGAAATGCAATAAATTTAAGAGAATTTTTTATCTGCAAAATGCTGTCACTCAAACTAACGACAAAAATCATTTAAGGCACATGTACTTACATATATTAGAATGAATTTGATTTCTTTTAATTATATATAGTTTTATTCTAATTCGATTTGAAATCAATTATCAACTTTCAAATGCAAATTGGCCGATGGATGTAAGCCCAGTTGTTTAAGAGTAAACTGATTATCAATCGACTGCAATGTAAGACGGGGCTGAAGGCATATCAGTTTATAACCCTCTTGCGGAATATGCTGCAAGTTCTCACAAATATGCATACGCAACGTCTGCAATTTTGTTTCGGAAGGCCAGCGAAGTAACGTTTGCTTAGCCTCACCGGATGCACTGAAGAAATGCAACTTCAACGTGGTCACTTCATCTTGCCGTTTGTCTAATTGTGAATCCGCTTTACCATCGACTATCTCTGGGCTCGTTGTGGAACTCGAGGCTAATTCTGAGTTCATCGACGTATCGACATTTAGAGCAAAGCTCCGATGCGCTTTCAGGAAGCCTTGCAAGCCAGCCAAAACATTGCTTGGTTGAAGACGCGAGCAACTCCAGATTTCCTCGCCAGTGCGCGGATCGTGAACACTTAAGCGGGGCAGATTCACGCAATGATAGAGTGTGATGAAATTTCTTCCCTCCAAGCTGGCACTTTCCACTTCCCAGAGCACAAAATGTCGACGAATTAGACTCTTCAATTCATCAATTTCCAGGACGACATCAGCGTGAATTACCTGCTGCGATTGCTCAACTAATACCAACAGCCATTTAAGCCGACTTTGAGCATAATCACGGGCAGCAACAAGAGTTTCGGCAGACATCTTCTCAAGGGGTCGATCAATCGAACGATTCACAATAGTTGGACCAGGATTCAAACGGGGACGGGAATGCAGGGACATAGCTCTACCAGTTAACGTCATGTTGCTTCCATTCGATAAGTCACCTCCCTCTCCTTGATGTATTTGGTTTTCCGGAAGTTTACCTTCAATTATGAACTGAGACATAGCTGCTGATACATTTCGGTTGGGAGCGGCTAAAATTTTAAAGGCATCCTCCCGGCTACAACAACAGATCTGCATAATAAACATCAACAGTGGGTTCTCGTTAGTATCCATGGTAGATCCCAATTTTAAAGACGATATTCAATGGGATAGTTGATATTCAAGGGCAAGTAACAATCAATTTTGTGTGTCTCTGTATGTGTGTGTGTATGTGAGGTTAAATGAAAACAGACTGACAAATCAATCCTTTAACTCGTTTGCCCCAATGAAGCAAAACTGAAAGTAAATGAAAAGCATTCCATATTATTCTTTTTTTCTTTTTCAATTTTATAACCCTCCATTTTCAGTCCGGACGCTCTTATTTCTTCTATATCTATCTATATCAAAGTTATCTCATTTTGTTTTATCTGGAATTTAAGTTTCTGTCTGAAGCTAAGAGAACGGTATCTAGTTCATAATAGTGATGAGTTACTTTACATTCTATTGTATTATTTGATTTCGGTTCTTTTGCTAGTTTTTGCGATAGTCAAATTTTCCTCAACTTTCTGTCCCACACACACAAACGCATTCACACAACCCACATTTTGGTTAACCCCATTGTCAATCTATAAAGTAACTTTGCTTTACTCAGCCCACTTTAAGCTTCCTTAGTATGTCTCAGCGTATCGAGAGCTCAACTCACAGATATGCAGATACATCCCATACACACACACACACACACACATACATAGATATATGTACATATATGCGGAAATTTGCCAAAAGCCTCATGGGCGTGTAAAGGCTCTGAACCCAGCTCCACCACTCCCCACTAACCTCCCCGCCTTGAAAAAGGGAATGAGGCTTCTTGTTTTGGGCACGCACCAACCTGGTAAAATCAAAACCAAACACAGGCGAAGGCATCCTTCAAACAAAACTGTCAGCAACTGTCAAAAGAAGTTAAACGAAACACAAAAAAAAAAAGAAAAAAAAACAAAACCCTCACATTCCCTCCGCCCAAATAAAAAAAAAAAGCAAAACAAAAAAAAAAGAAAATCGTAATTCCCCCATTGGCCTCTCTATGCTTTTCAAACAATAACATTGACAGCATATCGGACCGTGTCCTGGTTTGGAGTTTTTTTTTTATTTCTTTTTTTTACGGATAGGAAGAAAAACGGTTTTTGTACACTCTGAAGAATCTCAAATTTAAACGTAATTAATGAAATCGACAAGAAGTTCATTAAGCTTAGGCATTTTTTGAGGTCACATAAACTTAAATCCGACTCATAGATCAAATTCTCAGTCACGGAAAGCACAAGGAATCAATTAATGACCCTTTCTGGGACTCGTTCTGCATGTGGATCGCTTTTGTTTTTTATTGAATTTAATTAGATAGGGTATCGAAGTCTCGTTATGGCACTTTCAACTTCGTGTTGGGTTCCTTTTCGTTTTTTTTCCCCGTCGTCATCGTCATCGTCGTCTTTGTCGTCGTCGACGTCGACATCGACGTCGAATGGTAGGCACGTAGTGTACAACAGCCGGCTAGGCTGCTGGGTTTATTTTTAACGAAATTTCCTTTCGTAGCCAGGCGAAAGCAACACGAAAAACGAAAAACAATACATCATCATCGAAACGGGGAAAGCAAGGGGCAGTAAGATGGGTGGGGAGGGGTGAAAAAGTTTATGGGCCTGGCCCCATGTTGTTGTTGTTGCTTCTCTTGTCGGTTGTTTGAAGGAAATTGTGCATATTAAATATATGACAATAAACGTGGCCAAGAACACAAATTCAAGTTCCTAGGGGTATGGAGGCCAGGGGGAGACAGTGCGGCAGCATAGGTAAGTAAGTTAGTGTCTCGGTGTGTGAGTGTTTTGTATCTGTGTGACCGTGTGAGTAAATGGCATAAAGCATTTATAATAATTTGTCAATAATTTTACTTTGTCTCGTAAAATTGTACGCTTAGTGAGATATTTGTAGGTTATAATACTATATACATATATGTATGTATGTATATACATTTGTGCGTATGTATGTATATGTGAAAATCGGGCCAGACATTCTGCGTGTGTGTGTGTGTGTGTGTGTGTCTGACTAATAGACATTTTATCGATTAAGCCACGAATACAAATTATATTTGATGAGCTTTTAATTGAATTGATTTTATTTTTTTTGTGTTTCTCTTTCCATTTGTTTGGGCCACTCTCTCTCTCTCTCTCTCTTTCACCCCATCTGTTGATATGATAAGTGGGTGATGGAATGAGATGGAAGTATAATAAGGACGATGATAGCACGCGTCCTGGCATAAGGATATGCGTATAATGACAGAATAGATAATAATAATAATAATTGAAAAGATCAAATCAATCTAAGTGAATAATTAAGTGGGCAGGTGGTTGAGATGAATTAAGATTAAGGACGGAGGAACATACATAATAACTATGCCTCAAGTACAGTTGTGTTAGATAGAATCTATACATCCATAAAAAGGTTCAAGCGTGGTCTATCTCTGTAAGCCAATTGGGCTATGGGTATACATTATACATATATTTTTATATAACCTGATGCTGTCTGCTCATTATTCACCGTCGCAGCCTATACTAACTTATGGCTGTACGACTAACTAATAAGTGTATATTGTTTTCTAGTTTATAGAGTAAGATTTGTATGTCATTATCAGTGATTTAAATTTAATTTGAAAAAATATTGAAATATTCTAATGTTTGCAAATCCAATTTTCAACTAGCTTTTGACTTTAAAGAAAATGTTGGCTTGCATCATTAATTAGAGGAAACTGCAAATAAATATAGTTATACATATATTGTCAGTCATTGTATGCACCAAAAAAATGTATACATAAGTATTTGTCTGTATGGACATATTTATTTAATTAGTCCAACCCAACTCTCCCATCGTGAAATTTTCTCAGCAAATTGTCAGATGCAGAAGAGTTTCAATTAAGTCTCCACCTTTTCGGATTCTTTGCTTATCCACGAAAAATATGCCAAAAGCAAAGCTTTAACAAAAACACAAAAAGAAAAAAAAAACCAAACGAAACGAAAACAAAATTATATATATACATATATATATATATGAAAAAGTTTCTATCGTAAAGTTTTTAATTCTGTGCACGCTTCGAGCAACATTGCTCGACTATCGTCGTCATCTCGCTCTCGACTGCATTCGAAAATGTTGGTTATTGTTATTGCCATTGTTGTTGTTGTTGCTGTTGTCCTTCATGTTTGCCGTTTTGCTTATTGCTTTTTGCCGTCTTCATCCTGTTTGAACGTCCCTCGACTCACTTGAATTCACTTAATTCTCTGCCAAATACTCTATCAACGATATGGTGCTCCTTTTTTACTAACATTGCAAAATATTTGTGCACAGTTAACAAGAATTTGGATATATGTATATTATTCTCTCCAATCTCTAGTGAATGGAAGAACCTTAAAAGGCAAGAATCTCGAAAGAAAATTTCGTTTTCTCAAATTTTTAAAGAATACCAACAGCTGAAAAAACAGTTTCAAACAGGATTGGGCTTATACTTAGTTCCGTTGTAAGGGTATAAAATGTTTCGTTATTACTGATTTCTTACATTTTTTTTACCCCAATGTTGCAACGCTTTTGGTTGTAAGCTGTAAGCATAATTTAATTTAAATACTTTTTAAGCGCATTAATTATACATATATGCATGCATACATATAAAAAGTAAAAGACCAAGAAAGAGATGGCAAAATATAAATGATTCCCTGCATTGCCCTTACATAACCCCTTTCCCACTGTTCCACACTGCTTTGCACTTGCCTATTTAATAAGATAATAAGCGGCAAATGCAAAAAATAATCATAATAAACAAATAAATGAACCAACTAAAGTGTGAATGAAATGAAATGTCATGTAAAATGCTTTGTGGACTCCAATTCTGGCTGATTTACTTTACTCCGCTCCACCGAGACGCACAACCCCATAGGCCCTCCCTCCTGCCACCACCACCCCTTAGCCCTTTCAGCGATTACTGTCACATGAAAGGGCAACATAACGGTACACAATAAATTGTATAAAGTGCAAAAATATTGCTGTTTATTTCATTTGTGAACTTATTGTCATCGTAATCATCATCATTATCGTCGTCGTCGTCGTCTTTCTCTCTCTCTCTCTCTCTCTCTCTCTCTCTCTGTGTTCCCCCTTTATATTGCCTGCTTAACCCCCATTGTATGTTGAATGTAGGGAAATGTGTGACGGGAACGAGATGGATAGGTGGCATTTTCTGTTTGTGTGTGTGTGACCATGACTAAAGGCGGAGGTAGCAAATTACACAATGAAAGGGGATGACTCTCCAACCCAACAACTACCTACCCACCCACCCACCACGAACATAAGCACTCGAGTGGCAATGTTACATTTATTTATTTATTTATTTTTTTTAAGCGACCTGAGCCGCTTAATATAACAAGACCTAGAGAGCGCTCAACAATGGTAAATGTTACCTCCCACATTAAGGAAAGACTTGAGATTTTATCCAAAAGGTACTTATATATAATCCACGCCACCCCTCTTCTAAATACCTTATGCATACAGGTGTACCTAGATTGGTCTCATAATGAGAAGAGAATGCTTTTCTATATTTTAGTTTCTCTACGGGAATGTCATGTGGATCACATTTAAATTGTATTACTCATAATCAAAATGTTAATATTGTGTATTTTCTTTAGAATTCCTTCCTTTGGCCTAATGTGTGTATAATTGCTTAATTGCCATCGCAAGAAAAGCTAAACTAAAGTGGACTGGTGGTGGTGCGCAATACTCTAATTGCCAAGTTGCCTATGAGCTGGCAATGATTATTTGATTAAATGACAGCAACTAAGCTGATTATGTGCACGTAATGCAATCCCCATTTCCCAATCCTCACACAGACGCGCACACACAAAACACACACATCTATCTCGCATATGCCACGGAGCCATGGGCATGTCGCACTCAACAAAACGGCTAATCAAAATGAGAATGGGGAAAAGGGGGCCTAAGGAGGGGTGGCTTTCCGACAGCTTCTATCTTCTCGATTGCAAATTGTCCAGGTCGGATATCGCAAACGGCGTCACTCCATTTGGCTTTGCGCTGGCTGCCACGGCTGGTGGTGTCGTTGCTAGTTCAGGTGAAGGTTATTGCAATCCTCTCCTCAGAATCGGATACACACCAACACCCTCCTGTCTATGTCGAGTGTCGAGGGGCTATTGGTGTCCCTATCTGATCCACACGCACTCACTCACCACCCACTTGTTAATTAATGCAATTCGAACCAAGCAAAGCCAAGCCAGACGGAGCTCGATTGCTCCCCGTAAATCCGCTGCACTTAATGGAATAGGAAACTAATTTATGATATTGATACAATCGAATATCGACTTAATTTGACAGCTTCTGTTTATAAGCACTTAGTACACATGTTATAAATTTAGGTATCAGTTGTCAGAATCTGTTATCAATTCTTGATCTTCCTCGAGTTCAGAAACTTCCTCAAATTCGGATAATTGCTCAGATGTCTGTCCTTGTTCCTGCTCTTGCTCCTGGTTCTGCCCTTGTTCTTGTTCCTGCTCTTGGTCTTGTTCCTGCTTGATTATTTCTTCATATTCCCTAAGACGTTCGAGAACTTTTCCAGTCATTGTGTTTATAAAAGTGATATCCGATTGAACCTTAATAGCGTGGGATTCAAATAAAACAAGTTTACAAGTGGCATCCATTATATTCAGACGCAATGTTGATATCTGACGCGCATGTTTCTCCAATGCCTTCAACGCATTATTCGGGTGTTCGATGGAAGAATCGCAGGAGGACTGCATGTCATTCTCCTTGTTGTCCTTCTCCTCCTCCGTATCCACTGGTGATTCTTCTTCATACCCGCGAACGTCAACGCATTCCTTCACCACGGGACGCACCTCCCCAGAAAGGTCCACTGACGACGATGATCCACCAATTTGTTCTTCGCTCATTTTGTGTATCAAAAAATTTAGAAATTTGGAATAAAATAAATTTAATTTAAGAGTGAGTGTGAGTTGCTGTCGTAAGATCTGAACGATGAATGAAAGAGTTCGAATCCGTAGGTAAACAGCACGATTCACAACGCCTTCTTATTTTGTGTTTTAATCTTAAACTTCATTAACCTCACAAAAAAAGAGCTTGCTTTTGTTCCTTCAAAATCCAAAAAAAAAAAAAAAAGCAATTCAAGCAATTGCATAAAGAATAGAATCACAGACCAATGAAAGTTCTATTTAGACTTTAATCAGGTACGCATTCATGCAAGTTACAGGGGACTGGAAGACAATGAGGACAAGTTTATGCCCATTGCCAGTAGTTTTTGAATTCGTGTTTTTGTTTTCGACTGAAATGTTTGCTAATGATGCTTGTTTTCGTATCCAAAACACATAACTCGAGTTCAAGTCGTTTGCCTTTTAAAAAGTGGAAAAAAGTACATATTAGCCAATTTACAAATTGAAACGTTTATTTTAGAACTCCATTTTTAATTTCTTTATTATTTTTCTTCAATATATTGAGATTCACTTCAGCCTTAATTGCAAGCCTTAGCAAGAAATCAGAAAATTGAGATTGAAAATAAATATCCAATGAGCAAGAACAAAAATTCAATCGAAAATGTTTATTTAAAAGGAGTTGCACTTTATTATAAAGCTTGAAAGCCCTATGAGCTAAAAATATTTCGAATAGAGAGCTGCATGAAAGACAGAAACATGAAAATCGAAGGAGTCTTTTCGAAGGGCATTGAGTTAATTGAGTGTTAACTCTTCAATGACATGAATTAGAATGAATACAGTTTTGTACTTATCCAATTGTCCACATTGAATATTTATATTAATTTGCATTTATTTATGAAATTTTTAAGGCAACAATCATATAATCTGATCAGAAATGAATGAAGAAACATTTGCCAATTTCAGTATAATTAAATACCCAATTTCTCAGACTCAAACTCATTCAATTGGTATCTCTTTCACTGGATGTTTGTACTACTGAATATAACTGAATATAACAGCTCACTCATTCACTCGAAACCGATTTGAATTCATTTTGAACATTACTCACTTGAATTGATTTACTTGTCATTTATAGAGTTCTCTCGAAAGTCTCGAATTATACATTTTAAATAAGAATTGAAAATTAAAAATTGAGAACACCAAGTTTAATGAAGTAAGCGAGACGACAGGTGAAAATATATCTTAAATTTCAATGTATGTCTTAGTAATTCTTGTATAAATTAATTGAAACATTGAATTTAACCACAAATACTTAATATTGTTCTTTGGATATTGTTCTTATTTAGATTGGGACCTACTCTTAATGGTCAGCACAATATGTATGTGTATACATAAGTTTTTCACGAACTTCCAAGTGGACTCTAAAATCGCAAGGATCATACCCTATCTTCATTGTTAAAACTAATTGAGAATTACAATTAAAGTCAATCACCTTATTGTGCATACGCTTTACCATATAAACAGCCCTGATTGTCAGAATGATGATGACGATGAATCCGCTCATGTTGCCTTCCCTTTGTCGTCTAGCAATTCTATTATTAGGTTTTGCAGTTGACCTTTAGTATTCGTTGCTATGTAGGTAGGTAAAAGGAAAGGTGTTCGTCAGCTTGGTTGGTAGTAACTAAGTCTACTCTAAGTGATGATGATGTCCTGCACGGTAATGATCTGTGCTTGTCTTTTGCTTGATTGGCTTAATTGGTTTGCTTGTCTCTTGGCTCATTTGAATTGTTTCTTGTTAGTTTGGATTTGATTTGGTTGCAATTGCTATACAGTTATGATAATGTCTTGCACTATTTATAGTCTGTCATTTGAATGGCATCTCTAACCAAAATCCAAGTCCAAGTCTGACCCACGCAGAGAGGAAAAACGCAAGACAAACGCAGGATTGCCTAAGGTGGGGGTAAGTCAGTCTGGGAGGCACATTTAGATAGATATTTGGAGAATCGTAAACAAAATTTCTTTCTGCCTTCCCCCTAACACACACACTTTTATTACACGTGGCGGACATTTTGTTTAGATTTTGTGCCCGTGTATATGTATGTGTCTAATTACATACTGATTTATTTTTACTATTTCCAGCAACAAATTGCCAAGTAAATTTATATGATTTATTTACAAAACGAGACAGAAGGAATGTCAGACTTTTTCAACTACAAAGAGGTATAATGATGCATTATTTTTTGTTCATTCACAGATACATATGTATATATGTTTATTTTCACTCAGATCACTACTGAGACAAAAAACAAAATGCATTTATGTAAATTTTAGAATTTATTCACGAATGATTTTTATTAAAGGAATATACATAACAGCTCATTTATTTTCTACAGATATCTCATAAAAATGATGCTTCACATGCGGAACGATCGGTTTTAGTCTGCGTCATTTTGTAGAGACTTGGAAAACAAAAAAAAAAAAAAAAAAAAAAGAAAACAACAAGATATACAGACACACTCATTTTAGTGGGAAACATCTTGGACATTATAACAATAAATATTTTGAATTAGCACGACGAGCTAAGTGAGATAAATATTTCCATTACGTGTAATGGAAAGTTAGAAGTAATTGCCAGTTATTGGAAACATTACACTTACAAAGAGTTTAAATTTTTGAGTGGTATTTGACCGGTATGGTACCGAACGATTTGATCTTTTGTGTATATATTATGGAATACCTTTGATTCACCATTAAAATGTTTATTAACCGTTTACCATCTATTTTTGCCCCTCTTCCCCTGTATAGCCATTTCTTTTTATGGTATGGACCACTTGCTTTTATTCGCACATTTTTAATAGTTAGGTGAAAAAGTGTTTGATGGGTTAATAGTCTGTGCGTGTGGTGTGTGTGTTTAGCCAGAGGAACGGATGGGGGGTCGCAGGATGGAAATTAATTTGATTTATTTATTAGCTGTCTATTATTTGTTTATAAACAATAAAAGCCAAAAGAATGCGCATTTGAGGCTTATGAATATTTTAAGCGGCAAAGCAAAAAGGCAACAAACAAAACCAACCAACAAAATTATTTTTATGCCAAATATTTATCTAACAGCGTTTTAGGCAAAGGCGCACCGCGCTGTTGGGTCTATAAGGGGGCGCGGAAAGTGGCAGATGGGGGTGCTGGAGTGCTGGGTTCCCCTCGCTGTCAAAGGCAAACAAAGCGTCGAGGTCGTTAATGTTGAATTTATTAATGTGCGTTAATTACGCTGCCAGTGGCGTGCCAGAAAAAGAAAGAGAGAGAGAGAGGAAGAGAGATAGAGAAAGAGAGAGCGAGAATCATGTGGAGGCGTGATCGACACACGGCAAATTTCCATCTGCGATTGTTTTTAAGTTTTCTCCAAAATATTGAAAAGGTATATTAAGTTCATCTCTAGCGTGTACTCCTTACTCAAACTTACCCAATCTTGCATATTGGGTCCAATCGTCGACATCTGTCTTTATAACCAATATAGGAGCACGTTGCGTATACGTAATTATAGAAACCATTTATACACAGATTCTACTTCAGTTTAACATATATGTATTACATATGACGCGATCCTCAGCCAAATTATTTCTGGTCTACAAAAGGCGAATCCTTTGGTTAGCTTTTTCTGTTATTGGACATTTAATAAATATGTACATATAAATGACATACATATGTATAAACATTTAATACCCCACAAAAAAATTTGGTTTTTTAATTTTACACATACTGGCCTTCAATATTGATATTTTAGGTTTACTTTTAGTTTACAAGCATTGTCCGTTTGACAAAGATTTCCGCTTATTTTATTAAAACAAGCCGCTTAGAAATCAGCTGACCATGAAATTCGGTACAAATTGCAGGGCTTAAATAATATCGATATATGTATTTCCTTCATTCCTTACATATAGACACTTGTGTCATCAAAACTGAGTTTTGTTTCTATAACCTTTCTAGTTTATGCCAAAAAGTTGACGATTGGGCTCAATTAGCACCCTTAAAAGAGCATATTGCTTATACGTTATTTCAGAAATGTATTTCACATTTACTTTTGATCCTACAACCGTACAAAGTAAAACATACGATCTTGTCAGTTTCATCAAATCAAACAGCTGACAAAGCAAGTCACTTTAAAATTCGATGGGAATTGCAGTGATTAAGTAATACATATAAGATTTTACTTAAAACTGTAACACTTAAACAAAGTTTTATTGGTCTCAATGTGCTTAACTTTTTTTAAACCTGAATCATCAATCTTTACACAATTTAGGGACAGCTAGAATTGTGTATAGAGTATCATTATAGTCTGTGACTTTGTATTGATTTATTTTTTTCAGCAGTTGAATTTCAACTGTTTCAGCAGTTAACCCCCCAACCCTCAAATTCCCAACTCTCTTCAGTCTCTCACTTGAGGCGCCTATCCAGGAAATCCAGAAGCCTTTTTCAAGTAGAAATTTCAATTTAATTTGAACAAAAACCAACACAAAAAAAGAAAAAAACCCTGCCAAAGTATTCTCTGCTTCGTGAATTACGAATTTTGCATTTTATTTTATATTTTGATGAAGTAAAGTTGATGCTTTTGTTGTTGGCTGGACGAAAATAAAGTAAGTAAGTAAGCTGTCTCACCGACCTAAGTATACCATGCACCAAGTGCAAAAAAACAGATCAGTTCTGTTTCTCGTCTGTTTAGCTCGTCTGATCAAGAATGTATATAAATACCTTATTCGGAAAGCTTCCTTCTATCTGTTACATACATTTTGGTGACTTTAATATGCCATTTCACCCCACGGGTTATGGTATGATAAGGAAAGCCTTAAGAAATTGCCAAGGCAACTTGATGGTATAGCGTTTTTCTTCAGCTTGTCCTTTCTTTTCTTGTTTTTTGTTTTAACATTTGTTTTTGTATAATCTCCTTTTGTGGCTCCATTCTTTCTCCATCTTTCTCTGTCTGTCTCTGGCCATTGAAAAAGGTTAAACGCATCGAATTACAAATGGCAAGTTGGATCACCATTCCGGGTCATATGGTTGGATAGATGGATGAATTGACGGCAATAAAGGGCATTTTGTCGTACAAAGTTTTTGTGTGAATTTAATTGCGAATCAAAACAAATTATTTTCCCCGAAAAAAACAGCAAACATGCTATTTCTTTTTCTCCCACCTCTTTTCCGTTGTGTTTTTTGTATTCCTTTTTTTTTTTTAAATAAATATAATCAAATTTAGACGTGCTAGAAGTTAATGAGCGGGCCGGAAATCATTTCCAGCGCCAGTACAAACAGAAAAATACAAAGATAGCTGAGTACAAAAAAAAAAAAAAAAAAAACACACACACACAAGAAAGAAAGAAAACCTAGAACAGAACCAAAATCTGAAATAATTTGTGTTTTCTCTTTGTTTTTATTTCGCTGCCGTCCTCTTAAATTAAGAGTAATTTGCTTGAAATTGATGCACAGGCAAAAAATAGTGTGGCTGTTTTATATTGATCAATGTGGCTGCATATTGCAAACCATCTTATTTTTCAGCCAGGAGGAATTTGAATCTTTAATGCGTATGAAAATTAAATAGTTAACTTTAATTAAAATGTATAGACGTGTTGTTTTCGCTTCTAATGATATTTTCCACGAAATTAAGGACACATTAAATATTTTAATATTGACTAAGTAACAATTTTTGTGCCGTTGCTTTAAACTTTATAAATATTATTTCGTTATTTTTTATTAATATTTTATTATAAAGTTAGTTGGTTTTTTTTTTTTTTTTTTTGTTATTTTCTATCTCTTTTTCGGGTTGTTTTAGTTTTTCGTTCGGTTATGTTATGGTTAAGCTTATGTATATTTCATATTTTATGCTGATTTTCTTTTGAACAGGACATTTCTCTATCTTTATCTCCCTTCTCATTTTCATTCATTCTTTTTCTCTCTCACACAGACACACACACACACATTCACTGCCTTTCGTTTCGTTCTTTCTGTCAGTTTGTGTGTGTGAGCCTTAAAATGAATGCAGCACACTTGTGGCTCATGTTGTATTAATATAATCACTTTGGGGATTTTGTGGCTACAGCATATACGAACACACACATAAGCACACCCACACATAGACATAGACAACATCACTGACATGTTAAATAGATATTAAACTATGACTATGGCCCGTCCATTGCATACTTTTTGGGGTTGCCTTAGCTTGGTTTATGTATCTGTTAGTTTGTTGGGGTTTGCCAGGATTTTTGTTTTATTCATCTTTACCCTGTAGAATTTTTTGGCTTGCCTTCTTCTTTTCTCAAGCATTCTGTCTTAAAGTTTCAACTTTCGCACACAAAAGTGAAGTGGGGCAAAAATAAATCTAAATTATTTACAATCAAAATACAAATAAATTTCAGATTAAAAATCAACATACATATTTGCCATTTAGCTTAAATT
Organism: Drosophila insularis; assembly: GCA_018903935.1. Lineage (NCBI taxonomy): Eukaryota > Metazoa > Arthropoda > Insecta > Diptera > Drosophilidae > Drosophila > Drosophila insularis. The sequence continues at coordinate 1,184,303 of JAEIFP010000569.1, read as the reverse complement.
TGATTTTGAATTTGTGGCAGTCCTTTGACGTTTACGTTTACAAAATTCATTCATTATCATTTTTCGGAGTCAATTCTACCCAGGGCTTAGAGGGTATTCAAAAATTTCGCTTTGAATCCCATTTTTGTGTTGGCTTTGCAGTGTTCCTCATTTATTTGTGTCTTGTTGTTGTTGCTGTTGTTTTGTCATAATTTCGGCATGTTAATTTGCCGGGCTTATGGGTTTTGAGTGGCGTGCCGTGCGTCGTTGGTATCCTTGTCCGACAAGCAACAACAACAACAGCAACAACAGAAATTCTCATACCCTTATAGCCACCCGCATTGTTCTCCTTTCCACTTTTGCCACGGCCAAAAATAACACACACACATATAGTTGGAGAATGAGAGTAAGCGAGAGAGAGAGAGAAAAAGAGATATGGCAAAGAGGAAGGGAAAAAGCGAGGCCATCAAAAAGCGTAGCACACATTTGTGCGTAGCTTATGTAATGCTTGGGCATCTGATGTTGTCTGCCTTGACTTTGGATTGGGTTTGTGGGTTGGGGTCGGGTGTGTGGGTACGGGGTTTAGGTTCGGGTTGGACCTGGGCATGGGCATGGGATGAGGTGAAGTGAGGTAAGGAAACCTTGCTACGTGCACACACATTAGCTGCGCCACCAACCAATGCCTTCATCTCATTCCGCCTTACGTGTTCTCTCTCTATGTTTGTATTTATGTACCTACATATATGGATGTATATTAGTGTGTGTGTGTGCGTGTGTCTGTGTGCGTGTAATACTCGTTTCATACACACTAAAAAAATGCTACATTATATGAAGAGAGGGAGAAAAAAAAAACAACCTCAAAACGAAAATTGCTAGAGGGAAATGCAATTATATGAAATGAAAGCAAACGAAATAGCAACAACCAAACAAACGAAAGCGAAAGAATCTAATTCATAATAGATTAATACTGAAACAATCAATAGAGACAGAAATCTATATAGAAATATAAAAAATATTGTTTGAATTAAAGTTATGGTATATGTCAGCTGAAGAGTTTTTTGATTTGTTTAAATCCAAATTAAAATCGACTGCAAATCGATTACTTATCGAAGGAGGAACTATAATTTCTCGCCATTTCTCTCAATGTATGTGTAAGTGGTGAGGGAGGGGTGGTAAGGGGGACATGAGGTTAAGTGTGAGCTTAGCTTTTGTCTCGATTCAGTTGAGTGTTTTTCCTTCCTTTTTCCATTTTTTGTTTTCTGCTTTCAGTTTCATTTTCGTATTTTTTTTTCGTTTTTTCTCTCTCTATCTCTCTTTCTCTTTTATATTTTTGGATGCAGTTAATTCTGCAGTCATGTCCAAGGTTAAACCGTTCTTTGTAACTTTCATTTGGGGATGAGGAAAATGATGATCAGGCGCCAGTTAGCACTCGGTGGCTTTTTTTTAGTTTTTCTTTATTTTTTTTAATGCTGATGACATCCATAGGCTAAAGCAATTCAAAGGCGACTACTGCACTCAGTTGGCAATCTAGCGCAGGCGGCGCATCTGATGATGATGATGACGACAACGAAGACGACGACGACGAAGACTAAGACTAAGAACTAAGTAGACGACAAAGACGTTGAGGATGTGGATGTGGATGAGGATGAGAACAAGGATGAGAATGACGATGGGGAATGAGGACAAAATGAGTATAATGGCGTCGTCGCACACAGTTGAACACTTTGTTGACTAATGATTTACAAAATATCCAGCTGTGTGTTGCCGTCACATGCACACGCAAACACACACACACATACATACATGCCACAAAAAGAATCGAAATGGGAACGAGCTAAAGATATGACGCCGCTACCGACCGGCTTTTGTCCTAGGTATTTCTATTGAAAGTAAATGGGCGTGGCAAAAGGGAACGACGGCAAGACTTTTTATCTTTTACCATTCCAAACCCCTCCTTCCTCCTTTCGGTGACTTTCTTTAACAGTATACACCCATATTTGTGTGGAAACCCTTTGACAGAATAAACTAGTTTACAGTTCAATTGTAACTACGCCTATGTCTTGTTTAATGAAGGGGGGTGGCTGATGGTGGAGGCTGACATGTGTGTTATTTAGCTTTTTATCCCGATATGATGCCAATTACCATCTAATCGTCTATGACTTGGATCATATCCTTTTTGTTGGTCTTCAATTAGAACTGCTCCAAGTGCAATCAAAATCTGTATGTATGCTGGGTGTGTGCCTAAACATATCTATTCACATTATTTACACAAATTCTCTCAAACTTAATTGGTGATGGCTGAACCCAGAAGCAGCCTCAACAATTGTGGGCATAAGTTGTGGGTTGGTCTCCTACGCCTCCTCCGTCACCTCCACCTTCTCATCATCTTTTGCTTCACTATTCCTATATTCTTTTTGTTGCTGTTGTTAGCAAATGGTTAAATGTGGATGAGACATTAAGAGACAGAGTGGTAAAGAATAAAAGGTGTGTAAAAGAGTGAGAGGGAGAGAGAGAGAGAGAGAGAGAGAGAGAGAGAGAGAGAGAGAGAGAGAAGTGCTAGGAATATGTGAGTAATTAATTATTTGTCATTTGGCTTCTCTGGTATGGGTCTTTCCGTGTGTGTGTGTCCGTTTGTCTCTGTCAGTGTGTGTGTGTGCAAATAACATGCAAATATCCTGAATATCATTTGAAGGCTCTTTAACTTATTGGTGCATAAAATGTATAAATATTGTAATTATATCAATTGTTTCGGAGAAGGGGACTCGCGGCTCAAAGTATAAATCGCATTATTTAGCATTAACCTTTCAACAACTTTTTAAGGAAAGAGCTCTCTAAATGGCAATCGTGCACTCTCCATTTGATAGCTCTCTTATGTCGATTAGTTAATTAACTATTTTGCATAACAATTAGTAGATGGACTAAAAGTTCGATTGGTTTTATGGCTTAAAATCTAGTGCAGTTATAGCATTTTGTCTCTGATTTAAAAAACATACCACAAAAATGGCTTCCAAATTAAGCGTCGAGAGCTTCAGATGGCCAAGGAACTGTAAAAAGAAAAATCGTATGCAGAAATAATAATAGATCGTAGTGAATTTTTTCAATTCTTGCATTCTCCTCACTTTCATCGCCAACTCTCTTGGTTCATTCATACACATAAAATCAAAGTTACTTAATCAAAATAAATTAAAATAGAGGTTAATAAAAAATATTAAAGTATTGAAGGATTTGTGTGTATTAGCCCACACCCTCGCCACTCCACTGCCTCCTTTCGTTACTTTATGGTTACTTTTACATACATACACTTTCTTTTCTCTACACTTCGCACTTCTATCTCCCTCCTCTCCAAACGTGACGCATCTCCACCAGCTTCTCACAGAGTCCCAGAACTAAGTTCCCTCTGTGCTGTTTATCTCCTCAGCTTCAGTGAGTTGCGCACCACCGTGCACATTAACCTCTTTGTTAATCATTTATAAACAAATGCAAATAAAATAAAATACATAAGGCACAAGGCACAGCACAGCAAAAGCTGGAGAGAATCTGATGGCACGCTGTACTTAAAGCTGGGCAGGTAGCCCCAAATAACGACGACGACAACGACGACTATGCAAATAAAAAGCCAGGCAAATGAGCAGCGAAATGCCAAAACCAAGGCACCAAGCCACCCAGTCACCAAGCACCAAGCAGAATAAGTAGAAAGAGGGCTGAGCTTAAAGCAAAAACTGGAACGCCCACACACACATACAAAGAAAGAAGAGAAGAGAGAAAACTGATTTAAGGCCCACACACACACATACAAAATGCTTAACTTGAAGGAAATCTTTTAATAAAATCGGTATTCGATTTTATAGAAAATATATCTTTAGCAACGTTCAAAGATACTTTAAAATATTACTAAACTACCTTGATTTGACCAAACGTACTTCTAATATACGACTTTTGTGTTGAATTTTCCAAAACTTTGTAGCTCTATGTAGCATATTTATAACGGTAAGCAAAAAGTGTTTTTTAAAAAAAGTCTAAAAATAAAAGAAATTTAAAAAAATAAATAATAAAATATAATATTACTCATCATGATTACGTTCCCCACTTTTAGTTTATCAATTTATCATCAAAATTAATTCCTGCTTATAGAACATCAAATATTTTTCTAGTTGTTAGAAGCACGTTAAATACATTTTTCTCTTTATTTTTTTCATAACTTGAACAAATATTGAATTATTCAAAAGTTTTCTCGACTTTCATTGCAAATTGCATTTTGGTATCACACTTGGTCAAAAGGCTTTTTGCCTTCTTATTCCTCTTTCTCTCCTTTCATTTATGTGGACTTTGTAAAAGTTTTAATCAAATGGTGAGGGGGAGAGGGGAGGAGTTTGCGGATAATGGAGATGCTGGCTGGTGGCAGGGGCAGGTGTTCCAATTTTCAACCTGCTTTCAAATGCAAAAGATTATATGCCGCAGCTTCGTCCTGGTTTTCCTAGTATAAAATGTAGCAGGAGTAGACCGCTTCTTTCTCTCATTATTAGTTTGATAATGATGTTTGCATTTGGTCTACCTGGCCACTGTCCGCTTTCCCCTTATCCCGGCCCCATCATCTTTACCCCCGAGGGGCTAGCAATTTGTGTCCTGTTTACTGCTTAGGAGCAGCCATTAATTTGCCAAGCGTTGCCAGGGCATTCTATGTATTTTTATTTCATTTCTCGACTAATGATATTTTTATTAAAAAACTATGCAATATACATATTTGAGTAGAGCAAAGAGGAACAACGAATTCTCGACACTCTATTTCATTAGCATTTCAATTTCGTCCAAAAGAAAGGACGGCAATGCTATATATTAATATCTGTCTGCCGATAATTATTATCTTTATGAATTATTAAGCCAATGAGAGGATATTGTAGCATTATATCAAGTACATATAGATTGCCTATCAGCATTTACAGAATTCATATTTACAATAACCACGTCAGGTACATATAAATAAAATGTATATTACTGGTTAATCGGTCGATAGCCCTTTTCTGACTGACAACAAACATACGACATACAAACATGTATTTATCAGTATTGACGCCAAAGCCAAAGAAGGGGAAACGGGGCCGTTTCTTGTATAGATGAGTCTGGCAAGATCTTTCTCGATTTTAAACGTGATTTTAATATAGTTATTTCTACTACAGCTATCGATTTGTGCTTTTAAGTAGGTTCCTAAAAATTAATCCACTTAATTCTATCTATCATTAATGCCTTTATTACCCTTTTCCCCCTTAATGCCTTACAACGGACCATAATTACGTTTTTATACCCTTGCAGAGGGTATTATAAAATTGGTCAGATGTTTGTAACGCACAGAAGGAGACGTTTCCGACCCTATAAAGTATATATATTCTTGATCAGCATGAAAAGCTGAGTTGATATAGCCATGTCCGTCTGTCCGTCCGCCTGTGCGTATGCGTTTTACTCAGCCATCTTAAGAGCTATCGGGATGAAATTTTTTTTGGGGGCTGTTAATAACCTGGGAAAAATAAAGTATAAAAATTGGCAGAATCGGACCACTATATCATATAGCTCTGGAGGAAACATTTTTGCAAAAATTGCAAAAATTGGAGTATCGCCATGAAATTTACCAATATGATAGTATTATATATAGAATCTCAGATCCCAAAATTTGAATCTGATCGGATATATAGAACACAAGTTACAGCCGATATAAATCGGTTCGGCTTGCTGCCTACTACGTCATCATCAAATCAACAGAGCACACGCATGCACACATACAGACGCAACGCTACATAAACTATATATGCCGCGTCGCGGCAAGCGTGTAAAAGGGGATGGGGAAGAAGAAGAAGAAATTGAAATGATATTTGAAAGGTTCTGTGCATTAATGAATTGAGATACAGAAAAAGAGTTTGGAACATGTAAAAATATTATGGCCATGGACTGCAAGGATATATAAACTTCGGCACAGCCGATGTTAGCTTCTTTGACATTTTATTATGAAATTGTTCAGATGTTTGTAAATTAGAGAAAGCGACGTTTCCGACCCCATAATGTATATATATTCTTGATCAGCCAAGCACATGGCCGTCTATCCGTCCGTCGGTGCGTCTTGCCTTTTGCTCCGCTCAATTAAAAGCTATTGGGATAAATACACTTTATTTAAGCTTTTTATTAACTAGGTGTAAAAATCTTCCGGATTGGACTACTACATCAGTTTATAAAATTTACTAATTTGTTAGTCTTTAATATAAAACATCAAATCCTAAATTTCAATAAAATCGGGTAAATAGAATTCAAGCACACATCAAATTACATTGAGCCGACCAAAACGAAAGATTTAAAAGTATGAGGTATTGTTGATTAAAATTGTATAAATATGGAAACACTAAAACACGAAATTGTATAATACTATCGTCCATGTGTTCCAGATTTTTCCGGAAAAGATTGCTCTAACTTCCCTTTCTAAAATAAACGATACACAAATGCTTCAGTGATTTGCAAGAAATGACTGAATGCGCACTTGCCATATGAATAATGTAAGGAAAATGCACATGTCCTTACTTTTTCATACATTGTTAACGAGAGTTAAACTGTCAACAGTAAACAACTTGTCCGTTGTGAAGTCCCGACATAATTTTTCCATAGTTCTTTTGGAGTAAGCTTCCTTTATTTGCTCCTCCTCTTGTTTTTGAATTGGTGACTCTGACTTTCCTACCCGTTTCGAGCTGGGTTATTGTTTATGTCTTCATCTAGAAGAAACTAATCATTTAATAAATACGAATTGTCCAAATCCCGCAGAGCCGACATTAACATCGACTCACACACACTATTTGAAATTCAATTCTGTTTCTGGGATAATGGGTAAGTACTTATTCTTGTTTTCATATTTTGTCGTCTAATAAAAATTTCGTTAAGCATTAATTTTCCTATTTATTTGGTTTCAATAAATTGTCAGTGTCTGTATACCTTTTTTAGTTCAATATATAATTTTCGTCTTGATTTTCAGTTGAAATAGTGGTTACACAAACCATATCTCTATAAACTCAACAAGAAGAGGAAAGGACACTAAATCCTATAGAAATAGAAGAAATCTTTATTACGGTAAACAGCTTTTGTATTTCCTTATTATTAAAAATCACATACCACAACATCACCTACAGGCCAAAGCAAATGTTACCATGTTAGTAGCCTCCTAAAGGATCAAATAAACCTCTTGGCCAGACCCAGATCAAGAACCAGTCTGCTTGAAGAGGTTCGAAGAATGGGCTGGCTGTAATTCCCTCTAAAGTTACAATTTGCAGTCAAATCAGTGACAAATAGAAAGCTATTTTTCAAGCTGGATAGTTAGACGCATTATTAATCACCGATTAATCATTATGAATAAATACAACGACTCTGGGCATCAGTCGGCCAGGATTCTCTAGTATAAATTTATTATTCATTCAAAATTGTTTGAATGGAGTAGGCTAAACATTATATTTCATTACAATTTGGGTATAGAACAAGAGCAGAGCCAGCAAAAACTCATCATTCATGTAACTACTATCCAACACTTCAGTCATACACACAACCATCATAAACAATTTGTAGGTATTTTAAAAAATTGTTACTCTTAACAAATAAAAAGAACCTGAAAAAACGCAAATACCCAAATAATTTCGGCCTTAAGTCCTTTAAATAACAGTTGTACATTTTTAATTCGTTGGTTAAATTTTGTGAAAGGTAAGTTTTTATGCAGAGGAGCAGCACACACACTCACCCTTCTCTCTATCTTTCCCCCCTGTAAAGGACGAACCATGCAGCGTAATGACCACCAATATAAAGTCCAGATGGAAGGAGGGCGTCATCACCTATATAATGACATTGAGGAGATCGAGCAAAAGCTGCAGGAAATGCCACCAGCTCCGCGAAAAGAGAGCTTGCGTTCTTACACAAATTGGTCGCAGCAAACATTTTTTAATTCGCTTGTCAACCAGAATCCGGCATCAGTTTCAAGCAACGAGAATAGTAATGTGGATGATGAAAACATGGATATTGACAATGTGCACGACCAGCTGAGAGCCTCCAAGTTCTTTAACTTTATGCTGATGAGACTATGGCGACGCCGTCGTGCCGAAGTGTATGGCCTGCATACCCTGACAGATAAATATAAGGAGCATGTAAGCTCATCTCATCCCATTCGATTCCATTCCGTGGTAAGTTAATACATTTTCTCGTAGGTGGAGCGCCTTCAGGAAGAATTAGATATACGCAACCGGATGCTTAGTTCGGAGAGACGCCGTAATGAACAACTCGCCACACAGCTTAAGAACACTCTCGATCGCGTTCGCCTCCCTTCGCATTCTAGCCAGCGCATTGGCAAGGGATTGAAGCACTTGAACAATCGTGAGGATGTTCTACGTGATCAGCTGGCCGCCAAATCGCAGGAATGTGAGAATTTTGAAGAATTGCTAGAAGCGTGCAAAAAAGAATTGTTTCGTGAGTTGTCGAAATTTCGCAACTGTTCCCAATTATTGGCCAATGAGCAACGTCGTGCTCTACAACTGGAGTTGTTAAATAATGACCTAGGGAACGAACTGATAGCAGTTCGAAAAGTATTTATAATACAAAATTATCAAATGGCTATCTCGATAAGCATTAAAGAGGAGCAACTAGCCGCAGCTTACGAAACATTAAAGCGGTGTGAACATGAATCGGCCCTATTGGAGATGTGAGTATTGTAGGCCTCGGCCTTCCTCAGTCGCTATTGTTTAACTCCTTTACTTTATTCTGCAGCAAATACAACCAACTCCTTAGATTGAGGGACTGCGATATTCAAATGAAGCAACGCAGGAATGATGCCACCAATAATATGCGTTTCATACAAAATGTACTCTTCGTACAGGCAACGCGCCAATGCAATACTCTGTATAGCTGCTGGTATCATATAAGCGCCTGTTTCTTTGACTATTTTATGCCAACGCAATCAACGGCTTGGCGTCTGGATAATACAGTTCGTATGTTTTTGGCATTGGCTTTTTTCCTGGCATCATCGTTCTTTTAAATTCATCGAGACCGACGACCACCTAAAGACCACCTATTACTCTATTCTCTTTTCTCGCATTACTTTTTTCGATTGATCTTTAAGAGAGTAGACTTTAATATCCGGTTTCAAAGAGAACAGACTTATAAATTTATAAATGGAATATTACAATTATATTTTCTATAAGTTTTCATCTTTGAAGACTTATTTCACATTCAACTCTGTCTGTTTTTTATTTTAATCAAATTAAATGAACAAAACTAACACAAAGCGAGAATGTCTGTTTGTGTGGACAGTCTACATATTGATGCAATGAGGGAGTTCCAACCTGCCCTCCTACGCCTCTGTGCCTATTCAAGTATACTTTTCAAATAGTTGACAGGTGTTTGCATTGACAAATACACAAAACACACAGGGCTTGGGCACACACACACACTCCAACGGGGGCCTTGGCATATTAAATTCCGCTATTTGATCGTTGTGGCTCGAACTAATTACAAATTTTGTTTAAAATTGCAATGCGGTTTGCAAGGAAATTTCAATACATTTAGACATTAATGCAAATGTCAAAATAATCATCGACTGATTAACAACACTAGACTTAGTGTTAGGTAAGTGGAATGGGAATGGAAATACGGATGAACTATGAACGCCTGTGCTTACTGAATTCGGAATTCGCTTTATTTGCTCAAATTCGAGAAATAATTATAGAAAAAAGGGAAATTACGATTTTCTGAAATGCGCTTCAATTCACACAATTTTTCCAATTTTCAAACATCATTCTCTAAAAGAAACTATGTCTTTTACAATTGCCATAATTTTGCTTGGTTACGAAAAACTTTTCTCAAACTTTTTTGAGCTAATAATATTTCTAATAATTTGAACAGTGACAGTAACTTTGTCAATAACCTTTTTACGTTACTTTTTACGCTATTGTCATAGCGTAAATGTCATTTATAATTCTTAGTTTAACATAGCTATCAATGACTGTGCCAAATTTTATCAAGATCGGGTGACTACATCATTTAGCTTCCATAGGAACGATCGGTGAAAAATAGAATTAAAGTTAAAGAAATTTGGTATGTATAAAGTTGCAACAGTATACAACCAAGAAAACTTTGTGATTACAACTTTTGCAAACACGGCGGAAAATTTATTATAGCCATGACTGACCTATTTTAAGGTAGGTGATTTTAGGAAATTTTGTGCTCAATAGGGGGCAGCTGACAATCATAAAACCCCCAGTTGGAAGCACAATCGGTTGTAGAGTGATCCATTGAAAATGTTGATTATATTCCTTGCCCTCGCTAAGATCATGACCAATTCTTGGATGCAATTAAAAGATTGTGTTCTAAGATCCATGGAGGCAAAAGGAAGCAGCATTTAATCTGGCAAGTTTAGTTAAAGTGTTAGTTAAATTGCATCTCAATTCAAAATTTTTAAACTAAATTATGCGAACTTTTGCAAAAGGAGAAGATTGTCAAAGCAGTACTCCATGCAGTGGCAATGGACGGAAAAATTGGTAATGGAATATAGAAATTGAATTAAGCGCTAAAGCACTGTTCTTGGGGAGGCAATGCAGCAGTATTGTTGATTTGAAATGGGTTTGAGAAGGTCTGCAAAGGTTGGCAAAGCACTGAAGATAAAGACTCACCTTTACCCGCTGTGTAGAACACACTCTCTCTCTCTCTCTCTCTCGCTCTCTCTCTGGATCTTTCGAACTGTCTATGTGGAGAATTGTTGCACTTTTACTACACACACACAAAAACGTTTCAAATATGCACATATGCCTTTTATATGGCATAGAACTATAACAAAAACAAAAAACAAAAAAAAAGTATGATGTAGCTCACAGCGTCAAACAAGTGAATACCCAAAAACACGTTGCGCCTCAGTATAAACCGATACCTCCTCCTCCACCCCCCGCTTCTGGTACCATCAGTTGTCCGACCAACCGACCCACCGGCCGTTTGCGTTCTTTGATTCGAGTAAGTTTTTATCGCCAACAAACTGACCGCGCAGCTGAGTGAGCGGAGCAAGACTATGTACGCCTTGGAATCCACTGTTCCACCATTTATTTATCAGAGAGAGAGCGAGAGTAAAAACGAGAGAGAGAGAAACATAAACCTTATGTGCTCGACTGTACCGACTTCTAAGTACCCTCCCCTTAGCAAATCGCCCAACAGTTTATTGTAAACCTTGTTGAAATTCAAGATTAGCGGCATCCAAAAGCTCTTACCATGAATCAAACGTAAAGGGTTACCAAGTAGTCGAGAAAAAAAACAGTCTACAACTGAACTCATCTGCCTCTTGGTATCAATCTTAATATACCCATTCAGTAGCTAATGCGTAACAGGTATACAAATGAGCGAGTGCAAAAACGAAAGAGTGATAGTGGATGAGAGAGAGAGAGCGATGAAAGAAGGGGCGGCAATGCGTGGGTGGGAAGCACTCGAATTTGATCGAACAAAACGAAAAAACAGAGGGCCTGGCACCGTCTAACTTTGACTAATAGTCAAATCTTTTAATACACTTTGCAGAAGTTATGACGTATTTTCAGTTGAATAAAACCGACACAAAAGCAAAAAAAAAAAAAAAATTACGTACCAATTGATAAGAATAAGGTTAACCGCACTACATATGTAGTGTATATATGTATACCGATTAATGGTATAGTATAAGCACTTTAAAAATCCAATTATTCATTGATATAATATGATATTAAGTAACTCTAATCGTTTTACAATACTTAAACCGATGTCAGCAGTTGCATTGGGGACGAAATTGAAACCTTCCCTGTTGTTACTTGGACTATATAGTAGCTTTAAAAAATCGGGAATGTATTAACGTGTTATTCAATTTTGAAGTGAGAAATAAAACTTTTTTCGTACTGTTCTGTGAGATTTTCAAGTGTTTCATCTCCCAGTTGGATGAGACTTTTGCCCCCTTTATCCATTTGAAACGCACGTCATTGATGTCCTCCAATTAGAGTAAATGCAAGCGTTATGCAACACTAATGGTGCTAATTACTGTTACACGCTAACCGTTTGAAATCAATTGCAATCAACGGTTGAACAACAATTGACGTGAGTGATCATTCCAGTCAATATAACCTACACAGGTTGTAGGGTATTCAAAAATCAAAGAAATTTTTATGATTGTTCCCTCTGTTTTGGTCTGTTTATCTGTGTGAGTGTGTGTGTGTGCGTTCTGAATGAGTGTGCGGTCGGTGGCGCTGTAACGGGAGCAATTTGTTTGTTATTATAGTTTTATTGCACAATACCAACAACAACAACAAAACCAACAGCAACAAGCATAGAGTCAAGCCAAGCGAAAAGCAAACAAACAAATGAACAACCCAGCGCCAAACCAAAAAGGAAAAACAAAACAAAAACGTTTAAAAATAAAAACAAAATTATACTAAGATTTTTGTTGTTTTTCAAATTCTTTTTAGTTTCTTGGACTTTATTTGAAAAAGCATTCTACCAACCGACTGATCTTGTTTCTAAAATCCTGTTGATAAAGGATATTTTGTTGCCCGATATATTACCCAGGGAGGAGATCTGCTTTCTACGATGCGTTTCCATTTCACGCTGTGCTGCATATTGATAATAGGGAAATGTGATCTCAAGACGGCGGAGGAAGAGGTGAGGCGGAGTCGCAATGGAGACAGGGAAAATGAGATTTCTCTCTATCTCTTTCTACCTCTTTGCCTTCTTTCTCTCGCTCTCTCTATGTATATGTATGCTGTTGCGTGTATAAATTTTTCGTGTGCTTCAATTTTATGAGCCTTTTTTTTTGCACAATTTACTTATAAACTTTGTGTGTGTGTGTGTGAGTGTGTGTAAGTGTGTATACACTCGCACACTCACTACACACACTTCCCTACCGCCTTACCACCCCACTGCACCCCCTTTGCTTGTCTGGTGCTTGCGTCGGCGTGCGCGCAAGTAAATTTCTTCTAATTTAATATTTTGTTTACATTATTTATTCATTTACTTATGTATTTTTGTTCCTCCCTTACCTCATCATCCTCTTCGGCCAACATCTCTTCTTTGCATTGTTATTTGCCTCACCTGCCTCGCCTCCCAAGCTACCAAGCCAACTGCTTTGTCGCTCTTTCCTTTCCTCATTTTCAGTTGTTCTCGCTCGCATCACATACGTTTTTATGTATGTACATAGGTACATATATATTTCTAGCTGTAGCATAAGTTGTTGCCTTTCAAGCTCATCCAGTTCACCAAAAATCATAACCAGCGTCATCTAAATCTAAAGCAAGATGAGCATTTCCTACATATCGAACGAAACACTTCCCAAAGGCTAGAGGAGACAATTGATTTAGCGTCCCAGCGTAATCTCAATTCATTTCAATGGCTTTAAATTTCATGTTATCGAAGGAAAGCCACCAAGTTAATTTCAAACGATTCCTACGTAGTGTTTCTCTAATGGTTGGCCACTTAAACACGTAGGATGAACTTAGTGTAAGACAATTTACTTTGAATTGCTCGTAAATTTTATCTAATGCGGAACACGATGCGATAGTTTTCGACAATCCAAGGTATGCATAATTAGGGTTTGAGTTACGTTAACTTTTAGATCAAGCCTTTCGAAAAGTTTTATGAAAGAAATCTAAATGGACATTACTTGTATCTTGCATAAGTTTCGATTAGGAGACGGACTAAATACGCAAAAATGCCTTTATATTGCAAACCTCCAGAAATTTGCTCCGCGAGGTATGCAACAAAAAAAATGGACGAAAAGTTAGAATATAAATGCAGATGCAGCTGTAGCCTGGCTGACTGCTGTTGCGTGGGCGCATGGCCAAGGACGAGGCCTTATCAACCACCTCCCTCCTTCTCCCGTCTACCGCCCTTGCCACAATTTAGCTCGCTTTTTTTTTTTTTTGTGTGCCCATCAGGCGGGCATTTTAATTAGTAGAAGTTTTTTCTCTTTCGCGCTCTCTTACCTTGAAGTCAAGATGAGGTGTAACTCCCCGCTCCCTCTTCCTGGCTGCCAGCGTTCCTTCCACTTCTCGATTTTCCTTTCCTTTTAAATGTTTTCTTTTTGGAGTTTTACACTTTAATTATTATTCTCCGTACTCTGCTGTTGTTGCTTCGGCTATTAAACAAACATGAACAAAAAAAATTTACAAAAAAAAAATCACTATTTTTTTCCCTTGGGATTTATATATTTTTATTTTATTTCTTTTTGTTTTCTTTTTATTTACACGCGCCACGCGAACAAATTATTTAGAATAAGAATACGTATAGGATCTGGAGAAGTGATGAAATGGAACGAGAGGAGCAGGTGGGAGGAAAAGAAAAGCAGGATGTGTGTTACAGGCAATGTTTTTAACGATTTCAATTCTTATCCCGTTACTTTTCCCGTTGCTCTTTCCTACGCTTTTTACTCCTTCTGTCTCTCTGTGCGGGTGTGTGTGTGTTCGGTGTTCCCTTTTGTTTAATTTTTTTAATTTCGTTTGATTTGATTTAACTTTAATTCTTTTTCTTTGCTCTCTTTTTGTTTGTTTGCCGCAGTTTTGAACTGTGAGCGTGTGTATGTGTGTGTGTGTGTGTGGCGCGTGTGGGGGCTGCTCGTTTTTTGCGTAAGTCAATCGAAATGCACTTTTTGTTTACCAACTTTATTGCGAAAACTGTTCCGACATTGCGACTACGCGACCGCTCGCAAACAAACAAAAATCCGCAAAAAAGGGGAAAATAAACACATTTCTTAAGTACCGACTTTATAAAAAAAATAACAATTTCCCTTTTCCCATTGTTTTCGCTGTTAAAATAGGGGCTGTTGATTTTGATCCCCTATTGTATTATTTTGTTCCACTATTTTAACAGCAAGTTCGAAATTTAGTCGATAACGAGTTAGAAAGCACATATGTATGTATATTGATTTGTTTGAAATTGTTAAAAACCCAAGCTAAGCTTTAAATTCGGGACCTCAACTGTTTTGGTTTTAAATAACTGTGTCAGCAATAAAATTTTTTATTGGCCCACATCTAACTCCTTTTTACAAATATTCAGATATTGCAGATATCTGTGTATCGTTCTGTGTAATTGGACAAGTTGTAAGCTTATTTATACCCACTTTCGCGCGTAATTTTAAACATAGTCTGTGCGTCGAGAATAAAAGAGAAACACTGATATTTTCCATTTGTTTTAACATATATTTCCCCAATGTTCAATATTCCTCTAACTTGGTCTTACATTTATTTTATCCTGAATTATTTGCAAATTTATTGAGAGAGATTTAGGACTTGCATTAATAGTTGGTAATTTTAGGTTTTCGGATGTACTATTTAATTAGTGGTTTTTAAATTCGGACTGAAAAATAATATGAGACAGATATTGGGGAAAATGTCCCATTTTCCTCAAAATTTCGAGGAAAAAAAAAAAGAATATATTGTATTTCAATCTTCCTAAATGTCTTCCTAAATGTCTAATTGTTGTGTAAGTCTGCATTCCTGAACAATAGTTTATTATTTGCAAGGGGTTTTAGTAATATTTATAATAAAGATTGGGGTCGACATTTTTCCTTTTTATTGCCCTGGACAAAATTTTTGTTTGTACGTATGGCATTAATTAGAACAGAATTCACAAGATCAAGCTGAAGTGCTTACAAATTTAAACATTGAACAAGCTCTGGTATCGTTTTTTAAAGATATATATACGCATATATATATAATACATTTTTATTTTTAGAAAATACCAATTAATGAGTTAAAATAGCAGTTAACGCAAACTAATTTAAAAAATAACATGTATAATAGTAATGACAGTTATTAATGGTATAAATTTAGGTGTTTTTCGATTATTTTACTGGTAAATATTCAATATTTGCAAGTGAAATGTGTGCAAATAATATAGTAGATTGCTTTTAAGTTTAACCACCAGTGTAATTTTCGCGAGCAGGCTTGGCGTATGCATGTCTGTTTTAGCTTCCTTTGCCATTGTATTGAGATTATGTGGACGACCCTGACAATGAATAAACTAGCAAAGTTTTCATTTAATTTAATTTGTAGCAAAACAAACAAAAACCCACACAAACCGGACGAAAGTGTAGACGAAACACTTTTTTGAGGTTTAACTAACCACAAAACAAAATCGATGCAAAAATGTTTAAGACTTTGCACAAGGCCAGAGTTAAATGTTAAATGGATTATGGGTTTTTCTCGAATATCTGTCGAATTCGCTATGGCTAGCTAAAATAAAGCTATTAAATTAAGTGACCTTAAATATTTTAAATTTACCGCCACATTAATCGATAGTTCACGATAACAGCAACACTATAGCAATTATTAATCTGTTCATCTGGTAACTCCATCTCGACAGCTGATTGCTGCCGCTACTTGCACAACAAATTTTTTTTTTTACTATTTTTCTCTTAAATTGTTTGCCAGAAATTTTAAATTAAAATGCGTCTAACCAACGTACTGCTTAAGAAGGTGAAGAGCAAGTAAGTAACCAATTAAATTCCACCTAATTAAAAGTAAAGTTGCTACGCCCTTATTTTCCGTTTCTTTCCTGTGATAGGCGCATAATGGTGGTGCTGGAAAGCGTGGTCAGTGGACATCAGTTTAACACATTCCGCGAACGTTTGGCTGATAAACTGGAGGTGATACGCTTCGATCCATATAGTAAGTGAAAATATGAATTACCATACAAATGCCATCAGTTTTCCTTCCAACAATTGCTTTTATCCACTCAATTCGCATCCTTTATACTCCGAACCAATAACAAGATTGGCATTCGTGGGTTGTTTTTTGTGACTTTCATTTAATTACTGTTATTTGTCTTCGCAGTTCAAAAGGAGAGTCTATACCGGGAACGCAAAAGGATACGCAGCGCTTAAAAACAAAAATGAACAAATAAAGTTAATGTTTAAAACAGAAGTATCTGATATCTAATTTATTACATATTTAGAGGTTAACAACAAATGATGTGAGAGGAGATATCTCCCTTTTATGCTCGCAGGACAACTAACAAAGCTAAGACACAAAAATTTACAAACTTTTTGTGAGCCGAGTTGACAAGGACATAAATTACAAAAATCATAACGAAAAGCAAACCAAAAAAAAAAAAAATATATATATATATATAGTTCATGAATAAAAGTAGACGTAATTAGCTGACGATCTGGTTGCCTCCTAGACATTATCTTCGGTTGAAAAACGAACAGAAGAAAAGACAAAAGGCGGCCAATCTACTTGAATGGTGTTTCAGTCATCAGGAGGCCACGCTCCCAAAGGGCTGTGGCCACTTCAACGCGTCGCTCTGCCGTGCGCAGCGGAAGCATTGAGATCTTTACATAGGCCGGATAGGCGTGCATTAGAGTCTCGACGGCAGCTGCTTCGGTGGGTTCAATTTCCATAAAATTGGCGTCGTACTTGCAATACTCCATGGCGTTGTCCACATAGTAGTAAACACGTAGATGTGTCTCATCGACCACCAGACGAAGGATATTCGCTCGTAGCAAACGGATCGAAGTCTCTTCAGTTAGCTCATAGTCACAGAGGCATTTGCCATGGGCATCGGTGGCACTGTGCGATCCGAATACAGTGCGTAGCTTTTCTTCGGGCAGAATGGTGGGTGGAAGTGCCTCGTGCTGATAACGCTTGGCCAGTTGATCCACGGCGGCATCAATTTGATTCTCAGTAGGTGTCAAATGTTGTTGAACCATTTCCTGTATACTCTTGATGAGATGGGAGCGAGATGAGCTCTTAGTGGCGCCATGTGCTATGCCCAGATGTTGCCATGTGTGCAGCGGCAGGCCACGTCGCAATGACACACTGTGCCTAATGGCACTCTGCAATACCATGGGCATTAGCTTCTCCAGAAGATTGGCATAGGCCTGCTGCTGATAGACGCTCAGCGTGATGTGCAATGAATGATGTTTTTTCTCGGTGATGGCCTGATGGACGGTGCCGCGCGGGAAATAAAGAACGTCGCCCGGCTTTAGGACCTCATCGAAAATGGGTTCGCCCAGTTGATCAGGTGTATAGTTGCCGGATGATTCACGGGCCAATACATCGCTTGGCTGTAGCGGCATGTACAGACGCCAGCGTTTGCGTCCTTCCACTTGCAAGACGAAGGCCTCAATATCATCGAAATGCGGAGCAAATCCCTGACTATTCGGGGGAGTTAAGTACACATTGGCTCCCACCAAGCAATGAAAGAATTCTTGCATGAGACTGCACATTGTGCGCAGGCCGGGCAAGTAAGTGGATGGATTCAGGATGCGTATGCTGCAGCCCTCGCCATAGAAGCCCCAAACAGTGGGGGGCATAGCTCTACCTTCGGGATTGAGAGTCTCGCGACGACCATCCTTGTAGCTGGTTACATCAATGTTGGTAGTGAATTCGAGATGATGCTTTAACATCATCTGATCGATCATCTCAAAGGAAATCAACTCGGAAAAGTATGTGGGGGCATTTCGCTGCACCTGGCAAGCGTTTTTCTCCCAGAAGTCTTTAAAGAAATCATCCGGTTTAATTGGATTGAGCACCCAACTTAGGATGCGTTTACCCTCCTCAATGCTATTTTGATGGTGGGCCTCCTGACGGCCATTTGTATCCACAGCACCTTCAGCTGCTTCATTTTTAGCACGTTTTTGAGTCGACTGACTAGAAGATGACTTGGGTTTATCTGACAGTTGGCAAACACGTGGTTGAACCTGTTTGCTAGCCTTGCTGGGTAGGGCACAAGATGCTCCTGAGGATGATGGCTTCTCATTCTTAGGTGGCAATGGGCAGGATTTAGCTGCTGCTCCTGATGATGACTTCTTCTCCTTAGGTGGCAATGGACAGGATTTAGCTGCTTTTCCTGATGATGATGACTTCTCACCCTTGGGTGGCAATGGACAGGATTTGGCTGCTCCTGATACTGCCGATTGCTTTTGATTTTTTGTTGGCAATGGGCAGGACTTGGCAGCTGATCCATTAGCTGTGCACGATTTACGTGTTAAAGGGCAGGATGAGGGCTTGGTGGTGGTAGTTGGGGCCACCATACTTTTGCGCTGTTGGATGCGATTATTTATAGCAGATTCTTCCTTTTTTTTGAGTTTTCTGGCACTTGATTTGTTATTGTTATTGCCATCCTCCGACTCCTCATCCTGGGTGGGACTACGACGCTTTTCGCCAGACTTTTGACGCTTGGGTGGCGTTGGTTCTGCCGAAGATTGGTCCAATGACGAAGTGTTAATCGTATACTCGGTTAAATCTTCAGTGGAATGACTATCGTCATCATCGCTATCATCATCATAGCTATCATCGCTACCGCTGCCATCATCATCACCGCTATCGTCATGATTTTCGTCGTCACTAGAGAGGCTATCATCCGCTGAAATCGCATCCGACTCTGATCCCGATTCAGCTTCATTGCTATTACTGTCCTCTTCATCATCATCATCGTCGTCGTCGTCGTCGTCGCTAGCGCTGCTAGAGCCCTCCAGTTGAGCCATCATATACGATTGCAGCTTCTTTTTTTGTTGCTTTTGGGAGACTGTCAAATGTTTTTTTTTATCGAATAGCTCATTGACCAGGTCATCCAAGGTCTCGGGATCCATATTTTCAAAACTAGTATCGGCCGTCTCTTCAGATTGTGCTTTAGACTTCATCCTAGACTGAATTTTGACTCCATTTTGGGCTTTGGTACCGTTAGTTTTGCTTGTCTTCTTTGGCTTCGAAGCGCCTTTCCCATTGTGGGCGGAAGACGCTGACATTTCTACAGAAGTGTATACAAGAAATTTAAATAGAATCGTCTAATTCAAAATTTACGTCGCTTTACTGAATATTTTTATTTTGTGAATGAATCAAAAGATTTTGAAAATCAGAATTAAAAATATAAATGTGATGGCCTCCTTTGCCTGTCTTTTGCACGTGCTACTTCGCAGGCCGGCTAACGAAGTTGACAGAGTTGCCACTAAAAAAAAAAAATTAAAAAAATATTCGTTCACGGAATAAATTTGATAAATAATATCACAGTTATTATAAAACATTCTGATATATAATTCGGGGCGTCAGGTAATTTTTGCGATACGAATTTGCGCAATTATTTTTAATCTTAACAATTACAACATATGCTTTAAGTATACTGACATTATCGCTAATTGGTTTATTTTTAAAGCCAAGTTTATAACGTTTTCCTTTTTTGCTTGTAAAGATTAATTTTCATAATATATCATTCGATGTCTAAATATACATGTAAGAAAGTTAAATAAATTTTACCTGAAGTGATAAATACTTGATAAGTGGCATCTCTTTGAATGTAGTCACAGTATGGCAGCACTCTAATACCGGCAAATGCGCGAAAATTGAGAAATTTTTGTAAATTGTGAAATTGTACGGTTTATCATGTCCGAGAATTCGCCAGACACCCCAAGCAAAGAGACGCCAAGCGATAACACGCCAAGCAATGACACGCCATCCAATGAGACGTCAAGTAAGAAGGTGCCAGCCGAAGAAGTTCCTACCAACGAGCTACTGATGACCACAGCAGCGATCCAGGAGGACGAAGAATTGGCCAATGTTGTGACAGCCGAGGAATATTTAATGCGAAAAGATGTCGTCCTACTGGAATATGAGAAACAAATGTTTTTGGACATGGTCCAAGCTGATGGTCTGCTGGTTTGCGCCAAGTGAGTATTAGGTTCAAATCTAGACTGGTGTTATTTAAATCCATATTTATCTGCAAGAGGTTTGAGCTTTGAGCGTGTCCTGCTGAATATACTCAAGGCATACAGTGATACGGGCAACTTGGTGCTGGTAATCAACAGTTCCGACTGGGAGGAGCAGTATTATAAATCCAAATTGGAAGGCAAATATGTACACGAAGTGGCAAATACGGCAACAGAGAGGTAAGTCAGTCGAATGGTTCACGTCCTCTCACTCTAATCGGTGTGATTCACAGGGAGCGCGTTTATGTCGAAGGTGGCATACGATTCATAACTACTCGCATTCTAGTGGTAGATCTTCTCAAGCAACGTATACCCATTGAACTAATCACTGGCATCATTGTGTTGCGCGCACACACAATCATTGAGAGCTGCCAAGAGGCATTCGCCTTGCGTCTCTATCGTCAAAGCAACAAGACTGGTTTCATCAAGGCCTTCTCCTGCAGCCCAGAAGCTTTCACCATTGGATACGCTCACATAGAGCGAACCATGCGTAATCTGTTTCTAAAAAATTTATATATTTGGCCGCGTTTCCATGCCACAGTGCGTTCAGTACTTAAGCCTTGGCAGGCGCAGACCATTGAGCTCCATGTGCCACTTTCTCCCTCGATGACAGCCATTCAGACGCACATTTTGAACATTATGAATTTCTTGGTGCGTGAAATTAAGCGTATCAATCGCACAGTAGATCTAGAGTCAGTCACTGTGGAGAACTGTGTGACTAAGAAGTTCCATAAGATTCTGCAGGCGCAATTAGATTGCATTTGGCATCAATTAAACTCACAAACGAAGCTGATTGTGGCCGATCTCAAGATCCTAAGGAGTTTGATGATGTATGTACACGACAATTTCCTTTTATGCTTACTTGTCATGTATTCATTCATTCAGCTCGACCATGTACCATGATTCAGTGAGCGCCTATGCCCTGATAAAGCGATATCGTGGTAAAGAATATGCTCTCAGTAATTCGGGCTGGACCCTGCTTGACGCTGCCGAGCAGATATTCAAATTGTCCCGTGAGAGAGTTTTCAATGGACACCAAGGTGCAACTTTTTAGTTAGTTAGTGGCCCTTCTTTTTGTACGAATTCACTTCTCTTTTGCCGATTCAGAATTTGAGCCAGAGCCTTGTGCAAAATGGAAACCTTTAACTGAATTGCTTTCCCAGGATATTCCCGGTGATATGCGACGCACACATGGAGCCAATCACATGGTACAGCCAAAGGTCCTGATACTGTGTCAGGATGCCCGCACATGCTTTCAGTTGAAACAATATCTGACACAAGGTGGACCACGTTTCCTGCTGCAGCAGGCCCTGCGTCACGAGGTCCCAGTTGGCAAGATGAGCGATAAATATGCCAAAGAGAGCCAATCACAGGCAACATCTGTACCAGCCGACAAATCAAGTCAAAAACCTATCAAATCAGAGCCAGAATTGGAATCGTCTGTGGCAGCAAGTCAATTGGATGAGCTCTCTCAGCTTCTCGGCGGCAATGAGACTGACCCAGCCGATGGCCAGTATTTCGAGGAGAGCTACATGCTGACCATGACCCAGCCAAGTCCGATTGCGAACAATATTAAAGATGAGCCCGATGTCTCGATATTCGAGTCGTTTCCCGAGCTCGAACAACTCGATGTAAGTGCCATGGTGACCGCTCATCAGCAGCAGCCATTTATTTGCCTGCAAACGTTCAAAACAGAACGTGAAGGTGCCATGGCTCTGGAGCATATGTTGGAGCAATTGCAGCCACACTATGTCATTATGTATAATACAAATGTAATGGCCATAAGGCAATTGGAGGTATTCGAGGCACGTCGTCGTCTGCCACCCAAGGAACGGATGAAGATTTACTTTTTGATACACGCTCGCACCGTCGAAGAGCAGTCCTATCTGACCAGTTTACGGCGGGAGAAATCGGCTTTTGAATTGATTATTGATACAAAGAGTGTAAGATTTTCATAACGCATTTATTGTATAATTCGAATTTGATACCCTTGCAAAAACGTTATAAAATAATTGGCCAGTTGTGTGCAACATAGAAAAGGTTGCACCTCCGACCATAAGAATCATATATATTCTTAATCATACGTCGATAAATTTGTTATCTTCCAAGCAATTGCTATAGAACTTAATATTCGTTAGCATAATCAGAATATTTCCACAATGCTCGCATAAGAACGATCTGTCTGAAAAACTAAAGTAAATTAGCAAACTAGTTGATAATATGAAATTTGCAAGGGTATACAAACATCGATATGACCAAATTTTGCCGGCACTCTGATATATTTTGCTTCTTCAATTGCAGAAAATGGTGATACCAGAATATCAGGATGGCAAAACAGATGAGGCCTTCATCCTCTTTAGGTCATTTGATAATGAGTCAGGCGACATTGACAGTGCCAATGCCAAGAGTCGTCAGGCTGGCGGCCAGGTGCGTTCGAAAACTGAGACGCCGAAGGTTATAGTGGATATGCGGGAATTCCGTTCTGATCTGCCATGTTTGATACATAAACGGGGATTGGAAGTTGTCCCATTGACCATAATAATCGGTGATTATATTCTCACGCCGGAGGTCTGTGTTGAACGGAAATCGATTTCCGATTTAATTGGCTCCCTCAATTCGGGACGTTTGTATAATCAGTGTGTACAAATGCAAAGGCATTATGCTAAACCGATATTGCTAATCGAATTCGATCAGAATAAGCCCTTTCATTTGCAAGGGAAATTTATGCTTTCGCAGCAGACGACGTCCACAAATGCAGATATAATGCAAAAATTGCAATTACTAACATTGCATTTTCCCAAACTACGTTTGATCTGGTCACCAAGTCCGTATGCAACGGCTCAATTGTTCGAGGAACTTAAATTGGACAAACCGGAACCAGATGCCCAACAGGCTGTCGCCTTGGGCGGTGGCAGTGAACTTGGCGAGCCTGGAGCCCCTATTGAGCAGTTGCAATATAATCCAGCCATATATGATTTTCTGCTCCGTTTGCCGGGCATCAATACACGAAATGTTCATAGCCTGGTGCGGAAGGGCGGTAATTTGCGTCAACTGCTGCAGCGCACTCAAGCAGAACTCGCTGATCTTCTGCAGTCGCTGGAGAGTGGCAAACTACTTTGGGATGTACTCCATGAGGCCCATTTACCCC
The DNA here is from genome assembly GCA_018903935.1 of Drosophila insularis. Classification (NCBI taxonomy): domain Eukaryota; kingdom Metazoa; phylum Arthropoda; class Insecta; order Diptera; family Drosophilidae; genus Drosophila; species Drosophila insularis. Next base: position 1,160,472 of record JAEIFP010000569.1, on the reverse strand, counting down.
AAAAGGACGAAGTGGCCGGCTCAACGGCTCTTTTGGCTGCGGGCAAACAATTTGGCAGCGGTTCGCACAATCGTTTCAGAAAAGCAGCACAGGACTCTCGTCGAGGCAGGCGATAAACTGCAGTAGACCTGATGACGGCCTTTACCACACCACCCCACACACACACACACACACACACTAACAAGAGAGCAGACCAAACAAAATTATGAAAAATTTTTAAGCATTGCAATTAACTTTGCTGCATGAAGGTGGAGCAGGTGTAGCCGGTGCCTGACTGTCTGGACATCACACGCATACGCACACAAACAGAGACACACAGACAGACAGACAGGAGTCATCAGGATGGACAACTGAAACACATTACTGGTCTGTGACAGACAACAATTTAAAAGGCGGATGAGAATGAGGCTGAAAAATCAATTCCCATGAATTTTTAATTGCCATTGAATGTGGTTCTCAAACAGCAGCATCATCAGTGGACGAGGTTAAAGTTCATTTTGCCCATAAAACGTCCTTTAAATATAACAATATTTATATACGACAGCCAGATATGCGATATACATATATAATATTATACTAGAATCCATAAAAAGTCTCAACCGTAAATTACGTGAATATTTTAAACATTAAAATAAAGTACATTTTTGCTTAACGAGGTTTGCAAATATGATATAGCATAAGACTAGAAAGAAGCTCTTTGGCTCCTCCGAAGTTCTTATGTATACCCCATTTTAAAATCGCTTTCCAAACATATTTAAGATGTTATATAAGATTTAAGAGATATTTCTTTTTGATAGATGATTTTTTGGCCCGATGCGACAAATTGTGATCTTAATTAGGCTTTGTAGAGTACTCCTGGGCAAAAGATTTCATTTTCTTCCGAACAACTCGGTCATTGTACCTTTCTTTTTTTATGGTACGCCGAATGGTTTTAGCAGATACGGTTTTTTCGTGATCGGCAAAGAGTTTGGCTGTCGACTCCTGAGCACTGATTCTAGTCCGTCCATCCGTCTGGGTCGGCACGACCTCCTCTTAGACCGTTGAAGCCACAGAGCTGAAATTCGTGAGCTTGTATACACTGCGGGGGTTGTATACCTCGGGTTCAACCGGATCGGATCACTATATCATATAGCGACTTTGTTATTTTCCATTTCGCGTCATCAGGTTAGCGCCCCCCTCTCTCTACATATATTTTCTAATTTTTACTTTCCCATTGCACTGGATTTCGTAAAAGTTTTTTGTTGTTACAATACTCATTTGTGATCATTATGGCAAGAGAAGAAAGCTTTTTAGAAGAACCGTTATATATTTTTTCGCGTTTTGCTTTATTCTCGACGAAAAAGCTTGCCCTTTTTGTGCGTCATCAGATTAGCGCCCCCAAATGCAATTTTAGTTATTCCGCTTAATCTAGCAATCACGGTCACGAAATTTTTTTTGTATCACAAGTCAATTATATTCTTTAGTTTACCGTTTAATATGGGAAAAAAATCAATTTTATCTGTGGAAGAAAAGTCAAAGATTAAAGCTTACTCGGAATTGGGCCTGTCAGTGCACAAAACTGCCGAAAAAACTGGCAGGCACAGGAAAACTATATCCAATTTTCTTCAAAATAAGGAGAAATACGGAATGAACTATAAAGGGGGAAACAATCGAGTAGTTTCCCAAACAGATAATACTATGGGAAGCATATAATTTGCATGAGTCGGCTGCTAAAATAAAGGAAAAAACTAATGTAAAAGCGAGTGTATCCAGTGTGCTAAGAGTTATTCGGGAAGCTGAACACTTGCAGCGACGGAAACTAAAAAAGAAACCGCCACTTAATCACCTGCGGAAAGAAGCTCGCCTTAATTTTGCCCGAGCCCATATGGATTGGACTTCACGATGGAAGTATGTCGTTTTTTCAGACGAGAAAAAGTTTAATTTTGAAGGCCCTGATGGGTATAATTATTACTTTCACGATCTCCGTAAAGAGGAGCATCATTTGGACCGTTTGCACAGTCGAATCGGAGGTGTAATGGTGTGGGGAGCCATCTCTTATTACGGAACCTTCGAGTTGCAGTTCTTGACATCGCGAATGAATGCGGAGAACTACAAGGACGTGCTAAAAACAGCATTTCCCCAAATAAAAAATACATTTGGGAATTTGCAGTGGTATTTCCAGCACGACAATGCCCCAATACACACCGCCAGGACCGTTAAAATGTGGATGCAGAGCCAAAATGTAGAAGTGCTTGGATGGCCCCCATACTCGCCGGACCTAAATATTATAGAGAATGTCTGGGGATGGTTAGCTAGGAAGGTCTACGAGTCCGGAAATATAATATAATATAATTCAAAATCGGACCTTATAAAAGGCATTAAAGACGCTTGGTCGTTAATTTCATTAAATTATATTGCTAAATTGTATGATTCGATGCCTAATCGATATATGTAAATGCCCAATATATGTATGTACATACATATGTACATTCCTTCAAGGTATACAAAATTCGCCGCTGTCGGTCGGGGAAAATCAATTCTGACGCCATTCGGAGATATCACATGGTTTTGAAATGCGAATTCCTAGAAAAGTCGAATATTAATGTGGCAATAATTTGCTGATTTTTTTTTGTGTCTGTTAACTTTCTTTTTTAATTTTAAATAAATGTTGTACCTCTATAATTTACCATTTCAAATTTTTTTGCTTTTCCTAATTTTACTAAAGTTACTTGAAAAAACCATAAACAATTAATGTGATCCACTGTAGAATTTCTTGTTCACCTTTGAGTTAAGTTTGTTTTTAATTATGTGAAATACCGTTTGGTTTATAATGATAATTTTTCAAGAAAAGTTAGACAGAGATTTTTTTCTTGGTAAATTCGGTTCATTTATTGGGTCAAATTTTAGGCAAACTGATAAGAGTTGTGTTTTTGTATTTTTGCTATCCCATAGCTGTAATGAAGGTACTCACGGTTAACAGAGACAACGAAATACACCTAACTTCATCCGGATAATCCGGGTGGTATGACCTTAAAAATTACTGACGACTTTATTGTACAATATTCTTGAAATTGGACCAAAAGTTTACGAAATCATTTGGAAATACTAAACGTTCGTTTTGTTTGAACCAAATTTTGAATTTGCAAGCTGAACTTTTCGTCTAAAAGGGTTGTACAGAATCCTTTTGAGACTCAGATCATCTGACTGTTGATCATTTCAAAACTGTTTCCGGGCCAATCTTAGTTGACTTTGATCTCTGACAGTTTTTGGATATGTTAAGCTTGTATCGTAATACTAAATAGCATATTCATATGTACATATATATTTACTTTCATTTCATCAATATTCAAAATTTTTGTTTTATTCAATTTCTTCTCTATTATAATGACTGAGAATGGACGAGTGGTAGGACAGCAAGATGCAAATGAAGGACATTTAATGCCGAGTTGTAGCGAATCGAAAAGTGAGATTGCTTTGGCGGTGGTTCTTGAGGTACTAAATGAGCTGCACGGGGACTATACATCACTTAAACTGATGGTCAGCTCCGAGTCGAGGCGTCAACTGGCCCAAACGGCTCGCCAGGCCGTCGATGAGGATATTGTGCGAGTGCTCCAGCTGCAGAATATGGGCATTGAGCCTCAACGAGCTCAAACGGAGGATTTCGCTCGACTCTTGCGTTGCTTTCAGGTGCACTTGCGGCTTATTCAGTCGTTGCTGCGTCTCTCACAGCTGCGTAATGAGGTCCATCCAGATGCTGGCGGCGACGATGGCGGTGTGGCCAGGCATATATCCCATTTGCGGGCCAGAGAGCAGGAAATGTGCGCCATGAGTTTGCCCAGCGCTCCCAGAGACTACGAGGATCCTGCGGAATCGGATGGAGAGAGAGAAGACTGAGTTGAAATTACCAAATTGAGTAGAATTAAAGTAAAGACGAGCTGAATACAAATCTATTTCTGCTACATATCCTTATTCAATTCCAGGTGGTGCATACATCGTTTTTACCTGAAATGCTGCACCTGCAGCAGCATTCGCTCTGCTTATTGGCTGTCATGTCCTTTGACAAACACAAGAAATCCATTTAAAAAGCACGCCCACCCGCTGTCCCTCCTATCCTTGCATCCATCTGTTTCTGCTGTGGCTCCTGTTCCTGCAAGAGTTGTCGCCTAGCTTCTCGCTCTGTTGGCCACGGTGCACAAATAATTGAATTCAATTTATTGGCATAAATTGGTTTTAATTAAAAAGCAAAGAACAAACGAAAGGATTAAAACAATTTCGATAGCAAACTTAAGATACTCTTCATTCGGAATAGAATTTAGTGCATCAATATAGCAAAAGAGAGATGTCAAAGGCTAAATTTATTACAATATTATAATACTAAAAACTCTAAATACAGTTTTGTGGAAAAAGGACAATTAATCGATTTCATTATCATTTTTTATACCATACACCCATAGGGTGAAAATGGTATATTAAAGTCGCTAAAATGTATGTAACAGGCAGAAGGAAGCTTTTCCGACCCCATAAAGTATATATATTCTTGATCAGCATCAACAGCCGAGACGATCTAGCCATGTCCGTCTGTCCGTCTGTCCGTCCGTCCGTCCGTCCGTCCGTCCGTCCGTCCGTCCGTCCGTCTGTATGAACGCCTAGATCTCGGAGACTATAAGAGCTAGAGCCACCAAATTTGGTATGTAGACTCGTGTCATATGTACGCTTATCGAGTTTGTTTCAAATGTTTGCCACGCCCCCTACCGCCCCCGCAAATGATATAAAACCGATTTTCTCAAACACCATAGCAACTAGAGACACAAAATTTGGTATGTATATTTGCTAAGTAAATGCGCACGTTTTGTATTTGTAAAAATTTTGCCACGCCCCCTACCGCCCCCGCAAATTAAATAAAACCGATTTTCTCAAAAACTATTCTAGCTAGAGACACAAAATTTGGTATGAATATTTGCTTAGTAATTGCGCACATTTTTGATGTGTAAAGATTTTGCCACGCCTCTTTCCGCCCCCGTAATTTGAAAAAACTCGATTATCTCCCGTAATTTTCAACCTTGTGCAATCAAATTTAGCACACTTAAATTTGATACTAATATCCAGCAAAATACCAAATTTGATCAAAATCGGAATAAAAATAGCCAAGTTATGCATATGAACGTTTTTCCATATGGCCGGAGTTGGCCGTTGGCTGGTGGGGGCGCTAGGGTGCTCGAATGCTTGAGTGAGCGAAATACTAAGATATGCTTCTAAAAAGCATGCAAACAGATTTTTTTTAAAATACGATAATGCATTGGTTATTATAACTTTAAAATATTTGTTTTACTGGTGTATGGTATATCCAAGTCGGCGAGACGACTTACTTACTTCATTTTAACCAGTTTCTATTGAGTTGTAGTTATCTTTGTTTTGCCTGCTATTGGTGGGCTATGTACGATCTTTCCAATCTGTTTGATATAGGAACCATAAGGTTACACTTATAGGATTAAGCACGTGGACAATGAAGATGGCGACGAATGTTAAATTCTCTGATCTCTCCCCGAAGAGGTGCTGTTCATGCCCCGCTTTTTCATATTCACGATCCTGGTGTGTTCTAGAATTCATGAAGGACATGAAGTAATCGAGGCTAAGGATTATGGTATTCACAATGCTCATTATTCCTTGGGTGGATCTTAAGTTAAGCCATGTGAACAAAAAACTCGATCGCTACTAAGAGCGTTTTCAACTCGAATGCTTTATGATTGGAAAGTGTCAGCCAGCCTATTCTGCTGCATTATGACCCAGAGATCATTGATTGGCAATGGCAAGCAGCTATTCCAGGCAAACACCTGTGGCTCACTTACGAGGTTGCTGTATGCCAAACGCATCTACGAAAACCAACTGCAGTCAAATCGTTTCAATTTAGAAAGGCGCATGTCCAGCAAGACAAATGCTCCTTAAAAAAGTATCTAATAGATTGGTTATATGGGTAAAATTTTGGCCCAAGATATAAGTTGTTCTCGCTGATCACGGTCAATTTGGGCCATCTTCTATTCCATTCGCATTTGCTGCGACTTCGATGTGGTTATTAATTAGCAAATTCAATTCATTCACTTCATGCCATATAGTTTTCTGTAGGACTGAATATAGCTGAGGGGGTTTATATTCAATATTCATTTTGCCTAGTCACTAATTGAATTGGCTGCATTACAGGAATTTCGATCTTACTGCGCAATGAGTTTCAATAATTGATATCCGCTTGAGAAAATATTTCAATTCAAATTGATACGCCTAAGGGTCGAAAGAGATTTTTCACTGTGGTTTAGTTGGTTAATTAACTAAATTTACTCTAAGGAAATGAATTCAAATGTACGTTTGTAATTTGTGTATTTGCGTGTGAGTTGTTTTTTCCATTATCCCCCCATTGACAAGAAAATAAATTAGTTAGCAGCGGGACACATAAGTAAAGTTGATCCTTTGACCTAGTCCTAATCCATTTAAAGTGAATTCATTTTCCACTTACCTACTAAATACTCTGAAGTACGATACTTCAATTCATTATACAATGAATTCCGCATTCAGACATACCACAGAGTCCCCTTCATTTATCCTATTTGCCCCTTTGCCCCATTCCCTTTTCGGTATCTTCCGTTGGCGAGCTGTACGTGAAGGCACTCCTTGTGATTGATTTCCCACAACATTCAATCACTCTCAGTCTTTCCAGCCAGGTTGATGGGGGCTGTTTGGCAGGCAGTCAGGCAGTCAGGCAGGCGTTAATGGAATTTTAACACAAATTAGCTTGTATTGGTAAATTTGGTAATTTTGGCTAATGCCAAGAGCAGAAAATTTGACCTGCGGCAAGTTTTGGTAATTACAAGCCAGATTCTTACCCCTCCAAAAAATAAAAGAAAAAAACCACCAACAATTTATTTTGAAGAGTTCCTCTTTTCCTCTCCATCGGATGCACTATGGGGAATTCAGTAATTTTTTTGTGCTATTGAGTAATAACTCGTTATTAATCTATGTAGTATTATTGTATTGCATTGGGTAATAAATTTATTTGTGAATGTTATAGGGAAAAAGGGGGAAAAACACATTCCATCCTCCGTAAAAAATATACTTACTGCATTTATATTTTTAAATTCATGCATAGTTAAATAAACTAAATTTTGAATAGATAGCTAAATGGATAAATGAAAAATGAAGTTTAGTTATTAATATTCCAACGAAATAATGAATTAAAAGAAAATGCAAGTCGAGTTCAAATGAATAAGTGAGCTGACATAGCACTCAATCGCTCAACATTCAAACGAAACAAAAACAAATTGAATAAGTTTGAATGATTTTACGATTAAGTATTCTTCACTTGGCACTATGGACAAATAAATTTTAAACTTGATTGCTTTAAAATCTTTTAGATAAAATGAGACAATTTAAATTGATTCGACGCCTTAGTAGCTTTCATTTCAACTAGTTTCTTATTTTATGAAGTTTGACAAGTGCATACATTCAGGTCCAGCCAGTTTTCCATTTTTTTTGACCAAAATTACAATTGGAATGCTAGAGGTCTAGAAGGTTGCAAGAACATAAGTATGACTAAAATAGAATTTTGATTTTTTTTATTTTTGCAATCGAATCATGGGCTTATCTGGATTTCTTTAAAACTACAAAATTTTGCGCTTTTGCATACTTTTAGGTTGAATTTTAAAATATGCTAAAAATGTTTTTAAATATTTAAATATATGAAACATTAACAATCCAGTCAAAAATTGGATCTTCCCATTTGGACCATCACACACAACACAACGAGTCTTACCTAAAATTTGGCTTGAATTACGAAATGTAAAGACAATGGTCCAAATTGAGCAAAACGTAAATATTTACATAATTCGACCAAGTTAGGCGAAATTACTTTTTTAATCCATAAAATACAAAGAGTAGATTTTCCCTAAAATAAGACATTACAATGACAATGAATATTAAAGAAGCTAACTTCTGCTTTATATATCCTAGCTGTCCTTAGTCCTTTCTGTAACTCATTTCATCAATACAGAAAGAGAACACTTAAATTATTACTCTGTCCCTTTTTATTCTGCTATACCCACAATTTATTCTTCTTTCGTCATTCCCTAAGTAAATCACTTCACTACAGTTTATGTAGCGTTACGTCTGTGTGTGTGTGTGTGTGTGTGCTCTGCTGCTCCGTTGACTTAGAGCAATGACGTAGTAGGCAGCGTTTGATTCGATTTAAATTGACTGCAATTTGTGTTCTATTTATCCGATCCGATCTAATGTTCTATATTAAAAACCATCACATTAGTAAATTTCAAACCGATACTTCAACTCCTTCATCCATTTTTCGTATGCCACTTAATGATATAGTGGTCTGATCCTATCGATTTTCATACTTTATCTCACGCAGGTAATTTACAGAAAAGAATCCATCCCAATAGCTTTTAAGATGGCTGAGTAAAACGCGTACGCACAGACGGAGAGACGGACATGGCTTTATCGACTCAGCTTCTCAGGCTGATCAAGAAAATGTATACTTTGTGGAGTCGGAAAAGTCTCCTTCTGTGAGTTACAAACATCTGACCAATTTTATAATACCCTCTGCAAGGGTATGAAAAACCAAATCTGGTGCAATGTGCATTTGAGTTAAATAGACGATAAGTGCAAAAACTGTTGCCTACTGTTTGGCGCAAACTTACAATAGAAATTGCATGTTGGGGGACATAGAACAGGAACAGTTTGTTGGTTGTTTAGTAAAGCTAGACCACATTGCTAAACTGGACAGGTAAAGTCAAGCGATGTTAGAAAAATGCAATCACAACACTTTGGACCATTGTGCAGACGAGTAAAGAAGCAAATAAAGGTGACACTCTCTGAATACATGTTTGCATAAATTGTTAATTCATGAACCGATTCGAATCGTTTAAAAATTGCAAATGCAATACGCGACTTTCTCTAAGCGCTGTCACGTCATTCCCACTATACCAATAAGAGCTCAAGATAGTTATATACATGGATAGATGGATGGATACATAGATGGTTATATGAAAGGAATAGAAAGCAGAAGATTGAAAATAATTTTACCGCAGGGCCCAAACTATATACATACATATGTATGTACATGTAGACAGCAGCACAAACGAAAGCAAAGGGCAAAAATATTGAACGTGATTTATAAATTTTCCCTTTTTTCTGTTTCTTGCTTTCATTGCGTTGTCGTGGTCTTGATGCCATTTCACTTTGAGCTAAAGAAAAATATTTGAAGAGTTGAAAAGAGGAAAAAAGAGACAAGGGAGATGAAGAGACAGAGAGAGAGAGAAAGATATTGAGATGAAAAACGATGGGGGCCCATCACTTTGGAAAAACATTGGGAAACTTTTTATCTAAAAATAATAGACGGGAGTTTAAAAAATGCCATTGCCATAAAATATTTAAAGCCTTCAAAAATGGTTGAAATACCAACAGACAATTGAAAAATTATGTAAATTGTGTTCATTTTTTGTTTGTTCTCCTGTAGGTTTTCTTTCGTTTTTCCTGCCCCTCGTTGTCTTTTTTTTTGGCCCGGGCAATGCAATATGGTAAAATCTCATAAACCCAAAGGGTTTTCTTCCCATTGCATTCTTGCACGTTGGCAATTTATTTGGCCTGGGCGTGGTCCAAACTATTTAAAAAACAACAAAATACAGATGCACAACGGAAACACGGTAGGAACGGATAGGAATGGGCAGCAAATGCTGCTCCTTGCAATGCCTCCTGCTGCTGCTGTCTTGATTAATGCCCGTCGTGGGCTTTTGTGTGCCTGCGCGCTGAATTTCGTGTAATCTACTTTAAGGCTGAAAGGCGAGAGAAAAGAGTGCATTGCATAATTTTAGGCAGCAGACCTAGATAGCAAGGCAGATTAGTTGTTGCAACCATTGCGAGGGGTTTGTTTGGGGCGGGGCCGGTTGGCAGGGGGGCGACTTTTAAGTGGCCAACAGCAGAAGGAACCATTTAAGAGCCAAGGTAATAGAATAACGGCGAAATGTTGAGAATTTTAAATGCATTTTCATGGTGGAAAGTGATTGGTTGGCTTAGCATTGCATTCGACACATTGTATTACATTCCGTTTCACGTGCTGTTTTTTAATTTAGGCTCGAGGGTCAAGAGGATTGGCAAATCCCTTGCCACTAATGTAAGATTAAATTGGCTTTGTATTAGGTTTTCTTCATTTCGATAATTTAAGCAGTTAGGTTTACTTTTTCTTCTTATGATAGAGTTGGTGGGGAATTATGTAGTGAAGTTGGGATTCATTATCTGCTCTGCTTGAGCTTCGCTACAAAGTAATTTTAAGTATTGCTAGATGTTTAAGATAAGAATAGACTTGTTACTTGCTTAATCTTGTTTCAGATTTATGCTGGGCGTTGCTTTTCCTTCGACAGTTCACTTGGCTTGATAAGGTTATGTTTTCATTTATTTATTCCTTTCGCTTGTTCTTAAACTTGCCCATTTCCTTTTGGATTATCGCTCGCTCTTTAGCTACTGCTTGCTTCATAACTAAATCGGTCCGGTTATCGTTGGTGTTGAACATTAAATCGTCAGACTAAGCCGCAAATACATTTGCAATAAGGCGACACATCTGTTCTAACCTTAACCACAGGCTTCTGGTTTACAACTTGCCCTCCACACAGATACACTCACACACACACACACACAGAGATATAGTTGATATAAGTATACAGTGCGGACGCGTCTTCGTCTCCGCTCCCAATTATTCATCTATATTGTGTTTCTACCTGTGAATAAAAGGCTTGAGTTGGTGGTGCAAGTGCCCGCGTTAAGTGTCTACTCGCCAGAATCCAAATCTCGTCCGGCGGTCGTCGAACACCCGGTGACCAGGGCCTGCTGCGTGCACCGGTCCATGAGCCTGCACTTTCCTTGGGTGACCAGGGGGGTGGGAGCTGCTCTGCCTCGTCCCGTTACTTGTGGATGCGTCAGTGTTGGTGTGTGTCGGGTTTGACATTTCTTTCGGTTCCCGCTTTTGTTCCTCTTTGCCCACACAAATTCGTTCCTGCGGGATAGAACCATCAGCTGATACCAGGTTTGCCAGATCAGTAGTTAACTAGCCGTTAACAGCGCCCACTGCGCTAACAGCACGCCTTTTACCACACGATCTGCCTCTGTTAACTGTGCACTCTGTAAACTGTTAACAGTTGGGCACTTTCGATTCTGCATTGCACTTAATCCGATACTCGAACCCGCTCGTAACATAGCTGAGTTCCAGCACCAAGCTACACATCTGCTCGGTGGCGTTGTACGAGTCGCGCAAGTCGCTGGCGCATGGGCCGCTGGTTCAACTCCACGCTGGGGATTCGTGAATTTCTTGGATTATTTGTTATTTTGCAATTGGAACATAATATAATAAAATAAAATAAATACAACAAAACAAATTTATTTATATATAACAATAACAACTAGCTATTCAATTGTCACCCAATTGAATTCTCCCCCCCCACTATACTATACACATATACATATATTCTTTTTTGTTGTTGCTTGCTGTTGCCGGCACCGATAGGCCAAGGCTCAAATCCGCTGGAAGCATCTGGAAATTAAATATATTTTTTTTTCCCCTTTTGGTTGTTTTTGGTCTCTTATTTATTTTATTTTTTTAAAATAAATAAAGATCCAGGAAGAAGTTCCCGAGTCGGAGCGGTATAACTCCCATCGCTAGGCAGGGGGAAATACTTGCCCGCCGAGGGAATGCCAGTAGAGCGGACGCCTCCGCCAACAGGGCAAGCGCCAGAACAGCAGGCTGCCTTAAGTCTCGTGGCTCAAAAGGTGGCGCTGTCGGTGGCGACTGGTCAAGACGCGACCCCGAAGCGAACTAGAGACTCCCCAACGCATAGTCCTAACAGCGGCGGTAACGTACCCCCAAAAAAATCGAAGGTACAGCCAAAGGTCAAGGCACTGGACGAAATGAGTATCCTCCTGGACTCAATTGCTGTCCACTACTCCAAGGAGAAAGATGCTAGCGGCAAAATAAACCGCAGCATCACAAACACTTTTAGGGAAAAGGTCGCCAGACTGCAAGAACTAGTCGTGGTTGTCAGTGCGATGTTCCACGGTCGAGAACTCCCTGCCACAACAGAGCCGAGGTGCGTATCCTGTAGTAGACCGCCTCCCAAGCGCGTGAGTCGCTACCAGCAAACGGAAGAGGCAGTCCCTCCACTTAAACAGGACAAGCCGACGCAAGTGTCACCCAGAGTAAGGGTCATCAAAGATGCAAAAAGAAGTCTGCACAGCAGCCTGCTGATAAGCGAGAGGAGCAACCCCACGACCCTGCCCAGAAGGACACCAGTACGTGGCAGCGGGTCGGTGCGTCATCGCGGGCGTCCCGTCACAAATCTGGGGTACCTCGCAGAGTCAAGCCGGAGGCTCTCTTGGTCCAGCCAGCATCGGGCCGCAGCTACAGCGAGGTCTTGGCCATGGTAACGAGGCGCAGTGATGATAAGCTCAAACGCGTATGTGAGCAAGTCGTCAAGGTTCGACGCACCGTCAAAGATGGGTTGTTACTCGAGCTAAAGGGGGCCCCTGAGGACAAGCAGTTCCTGAAGGACGAGCTGAAGCACGTCCTAGGGGATTCAGCCGGAGTACGTGTCCTTGCTCCAACCAAACACGCAATTATTCGCGAACTAGATGAATTGACTGAGCCTCGCGACCTTATTGTCGCACTGGCAAATCAAGCAAGTGTCGACGAGGACTGCTGTACTGTCAGGAGTCTACGCCGCGGGCTCTCCGGGTCCAAAGTCGCAGTCATAAGTGCAGCTGAGACGGTGATGAAGAAGATACTGGCATTAGGCAAAGTCCGTGTTGGATGGTCCTGTTGCCGTATAAAGGAGCTGGACGAGCTGCCTAAGCGTTGCTACCGCTGTCTCAGGGCTGGCCATATATCGGCGAAGTGCCCCAGCCAAGTGGATAGGTCCAACTGCTGCCTGAGGTGTGGAGCGGAAGGACACAAAGCCGCGAGCTGTGGATTAAAAGACCCCACCTGCTTCCTGTGCCAAGAGGAGGGCCTTCAGCCTACGAACCACTTTGCGGGCAGTCATCGGTGCCCCCTTAATGGAACAAAGAGGCAACCACGGGCCCATCAATGATGCGCCTAAAATTCATCCAAGTGAACCTTAATCACTGTGCCGTCGCGCAGGATCTCCTCCATCAGACGGTTCGGGAAGGCGGCTACGACTTGGCCCTAGTCAGCGAGCCGTATAGAACGGAGAGGAACGCCGACTGGGTATCCGACATCAACGGAAAGGCTGCTATTTGGTCCTGCGGGACTATCAGGCTCCCAATTGAGGAAGTCGCCCAGATGGAGGGCTTCGTCCGGGCAAAAATTGGAGGGTACTGGGTCTATAGCTGCTACCTGCCTCCCAGCTACACCCTAGAGAGGTTTGGATGTACCATCGACGCCATTTCTGTCGACGCCAGGGGCCGCCAAGGTGTCATCATTGGCGGTGACTTTAATGCTTGGGCAACTGAATGGGGTAGTACTCGCTCCGACGCACGGGGCCGCCTTTTGCTCGAGTGTTTCTGCAATCTCAGTGTCTCGCTGCTCAATTCCGGCTCAAGATTCACTTTCAGTAGAGCCGGTGCAGGATCCATTGTCGACCTTACGTTCGCCAGTGACTCCATAGCTTCACAGTCGAACTGGGAAGTTGGGCGTCACTACACCGGTAGCGACCACGAGGCCATTGTCTTCACCGTTGGGACAACCATGCCACGAGCTGAGCGAACGCCTCCCACCGGGAAAAGCTACAAGTTTGAGTCCTTAAACTTGTACACGTTTAGCAGAGTGTTGGAGAGTTTACGTGATGCACGCCTAGGAGATGCAGACACGGCAGCGAACTCTTTCATGTCGACACTGGAGAGGGCCTGTGATGAGAGTATGTCCCAGCGCAAGGCATACAGAAGGCACCACAAACCAGTCTGTTGGTGGAATGACAGTATCGCCGACGTTCGCCGCAGATGCTTCCGCGCGAGGCGCATGTACCAGCGTGCTAGAGGGACGCTAGCCTTCCCAGACCTATATCTGGAATACAAGCAGTGCTGCAAGGCTCTCAAAAAGGCGATCAAAGACAGCAAACGCGAGTGCTTCCTGGCCCTATGCGACTCCGCAGAGCAGGACCCATGGGGTAAGGCATACCAGACTGTCGTGAAGCGCTTGCATATAGACAAGACTCCGGCACCAAAGGACGCCCCGACTGTTAGGGGCATAGTAGACACCCTCTTCCCTCAAATCGTGGACGAATTGCCTGTCCTGCATCCCCCGCTTCACCCACAAATAGAGGAATGCACAGTGGACGAGGTACTCAACATAGTCCGGAATCTTAAACCTGCGAAGGCTCCGGGCCCCGACGGAATCACTAACCAAATACTAAAGATCGCGGTGTCGTTACAGGCTGAGTCCTTTGTGGACTTGTACAACAAGTGCATGAGGGAAGGCGCGTTCCCATCCAGATGGAAAAAGCAGAACCTAATCTTGCTTACGAAACCAGGGAAAACTTCTCTCGATGCGTCTTCATTCAGGCCGATCTGCCTCCTGGACTCGGCAGGTAAAGTTCTAGAGTCTCTAATTTGCGCAAGGCTTAGCTCAGCCATCCAAGCCAACGGAGGACTTGCGGAGCAGCAGTTCGGTTTCCGGAAGGCTAGGTCCACAACTGATGCCATTGCACGCGTGGTTAATATTGCGGCGGACGCGATCGCCGGTGCTAGATGGAAAGGGGGGTCGAAAGAGTACTGTCTGGTAACCACCCTAGACATAAAAAACGCCTTCAACTCGGCCAGATGGAGCCGTATCCTAGTCGCATTAGCCGATTTTGGAGTCCCACACTACCTCCTCAGTTGTGTGCGACAATATTTCCAAGGAAGGACCATCTGCTACACCACAAATGATGGCCCAGTAGTGCGGACAGTGTCTGGAGGAGTGCCCCAAGGCTCGGTGCTGGGACCTTTACTCTGGAATACAATGTACGACGGAGTCTTACGCCTGCAGTTTCCGCCTGGCACCCACATCACAGGGTTCGCGGACGACATAGTCCTTGCCGTGGTCGCTAAGACCGTCAAGGAAGTTGAGGAACGCTCGAATGCCGCCATTAGAAGCGTCGAGCAGTGGCTCCAGGCCGCCGGCCTCCAGTTGGCAGCTCACAAGACGGAGGCAGTGCTTATCAGCAGCAGAAAGACTGTGGAATCCGCAAAAGTACGGGTGGGCAGCGCTGTGATTGAATCCAAGAGGGCTATCAAATATCTCGGCGTTCTACTGGACACAAGGCTCAGTTTTAGGGAGCATCTGCAACATGCTGGAGAAAAAGCAGCCAAATCCGCACACGCTTTATCGCGCATCCTCTTAAACACGCGCGGCCCGAGGCAGGGACGACGGCTACTGCTCTCGAGCGTCACCACATCGACGGCGCTTTACGCAGTACCAGCGTGGATCGACGGCATGAGAGTGAAAAGCTACCGACGAGGACTCGAAGCAACCCACCGGCTAAGCGCGATAAGAGTCTGCAGTGCATTCCGCACGATCTCGGATGACGCGGCGCTCGTTATCGCAGGAATGATGCCGATCGAAGATCAGGCAGCGATCATCGAAGCAGTCGCTAAGGCCAGACGAGGTAGCTCAGTAGGACCGGGAGAAACACGCAGTCTAGCGCGGCAACATAGTATACGGAGGTGGCAAGAGCGCTGGGACACCTCGACCAAGGGAAGGTGGACGCACACGCTCATCCCTGACATTAGCGCGTGGGTCCTGCGCAAACACGGCGAGGTAAACTATTACCTGACTCAACTGCTGAGTGGTCACGGCTGCTTCAGGACGTATCTGAAGAGATTCGGCCACGAAACTTCGGACGAATGCACCTGGTGCGGCAGCGGAATACCCGAAGACGCCGAGCATGTTTTGCTGCATTGTCCCAGATTTGAAGCGGCGAGAATCTCCATGGAGTGCGCAATGGGGCATCGCGCAACACTGGAAAATTTGACCAGGCTGATGGTCGCTAATCCCCGAGCCTGGGAGGCCGTCAGTACTTTCGCGTCGGTTGTGATGAAGGAGCTCAGGAGGCTCGAGCGTCAGAGGCACGAGGAATGATCGCCCAGGGCCCTGCGAAGCAGTACCCAAAAGTAGTCCCGTTTGACCCTGTATTCGTATCCACCTCCCCCCCTCTAACTTCACGAGTGTATTGTATTGTTCTCTCCTTGATTTGTGATGCTTAAAATTTATTGTTTATTATATTCTTTTTTATATATGTTACGTTAATAAGTTGTTATGTATGAGTAATAAATGGAAAAAAAAAAAAAAAAAAAAACACACACACTTTAACGGACGCACAACAGGCTGTTGTTGTTTCGTGTTTCGCGGTTTCCCTTTTAGTGTGTCGTAAACAATTTTTACAGCCCAAACATTTGGATGTGCTTTTATTTTTATATTTATTGTGTTTATATTTAAAAAAAAAATAAAATAAAATAAAATGGCGTGCAAGCAAAAACAAAAACAAAAAATCAAAAGGGAAACGGAAAAACACACTTAAGTGTGTGTGAAAGAGAAAGAGAGCGAGAGAGAAAAAGTGACAGAAAAACGAAATGAAAATCATTTTAGTTTACGCTTAGCGCCATTCCATTTAATTTACTTGCCCTAACATTTATCACATTTGCGGTAGTAAGGGATAAGCGGCTGCGGGAGACGGGTGGTGGTACGGTGGGAGGGGTGCGGTATTTTGGACCAAAACTTGGCCATGACCAAAACGGAGGCCTGTCGCTGACGCCAAGTACTTAAGGCCAACTTTGGTCCTCGGCGAAAGTTTTGTTTGTTGATTTCATTTGCTTTTTATTTTTCGTGCTTTGCTCATTTTTGTTTTGCTTTCTTCGCGTTTTCCAGCTGGTAAAAGTTTCTGAGCATTTACTTTAACGTGAATGTTGTTGAATGCATTTACAAGCATTAATTTATGTATTTCAGAATCGTGGCACATGCAAACGATATTTGATTTTAGAAACTTCACTTTACAAGTACAATACGATTCTTGATATGCTTAGTTAAGAAAACGCATTTTTTTAACAAAATGGAAATTTATTTTAAAATTACATTTCTTGAAAAGGTAAAATACAATGCTTCTCCTCTCCTTCTATGTGAACTCTTTATTGCCTGACTCAATATTCATTTGGTTAGAAAAAGTAAATGGAGAAATTGCTCCAATTAAAATAAAATATATTATAAGAAGGATTCGATAGATTAACTTTTGTATGCCCTATCATTTTGTCGACCACTCTTATTGATAGGGTATATTGGGTTAGGCGAGTCTTCATTTTAGATATTGTTTACTTAATATTTAAACCAATCATTAATCTTTTTTTTAGAAATTCTGATTTAATTTTACATTGTTCAGATTTTCAATATCATATTTATAGATACTTCTTTCTCATTTAATCTGAGAGTACACTTTTTTCATTTTGTTTCGTTTGACAAAGTTAATAGGGTTTAATATGACAAAGTATTTGCATTTATGAGATAACATTTTTGTCCGTCATACAATCGAGAGAGAGAGAGAGAGAGAGAGAGAGAAAACGAGAGGGTATCAATTGAATAGTCCAATTGTTGGTAAAAAGTATTTTTCTTTTAGTTTTATTTGCTTTTGCGCCAAATGCCATTTGCTTGTAAATTTATTTCGATTCCATTTTCATTTCCACTTCCCCCCTTCCTCTTGGGCATCATTGGCCTCATCAATGTTGTCTCTGGGTGTTGACACTGGCAATTGCTTAAATAAATAAACTAGAATGCAGAATAGATATGTTTGTGTGTATGTATATAGAACCAAAGGAGCTTCTGGGCAAAGTCAGCACCTACTTGTCCGCCTTTCCCTGCCCCATCGCGGCTAGCACCTCGTGACCAGTTTGCTTCTACATTTCTCATTTCTCTTTTTGTTCGTTTTCTGAAAGAAATTTCCAAGAAGAGACGATGAGTACGAGATGGGACGAGAGTTTTGAGTAAGGCTTTGGTAAACAAATGACTGGAAAATAAATAAATAAAACTAGTGCAAAATATGTTGGGTAATTTCTCAAAGCTTTCGTTTTGTTCGCCCCCATCGCGTTTTGTTTTTATTATTATTTTTTTGCTTTTTGGTCTTGTGGTAAGCAGCTTACGAATGTTGCCTCTGTGTGGATGGATAGATAAAGGTAATGAACATTTTATAACGAAATTTTCAGCTGTATTTCCCCGAAATCATTTATTATTGATGCCCCTGAATGGGCCATGGAATAAACCTTTGTTTAAGGGCAAAATCACTTAATTTAAGGTGCAACAGTTCATATGGATTCTGGTTTCGGTAGCAGTATGTAATTTCAACATTTGGACATGGATTTATTACACTGATCAGAAATATACATACATATATGCAGGTATACTTTTTAAGATCGGAAAAGTCTTTCTGATAAAATCGTGTTCCAGTTGGTTGATGGGCTTTTTCAAAAACATTTGTAAAACAAAACTTATTCGTTAAAGTTTACTTAAATTCTTCTTGTTTATAGGTACAGATATTTTGTTAACAAATGTTTCGGTTAATCGGTTTATCACATGTATGTGTGTGTGTGTGTGTGTGTGCATTTTGGCAACTCATTCCATATGCTTATGTTAAAGCTATCCTCGGGAAAATGCGTCACGACATTTGCAATTATTCAGTATTTTTCAATTGTTCAGGTGCTGTTGTAATTCACCATTGACACACACCCATCCCAAACACACACTCACACACACACACAAGCACACAATCAAATACATAATGCAAGCAGCTATATACAGGTGCAGCTGCCAATATTTAATTTAAGCTCACACACATACACTTAAAGACACGGATATTCACATGCAACACACACAGTGTTGAGCACAAAATCCTCCCGGACGGGGTAATATACAAAAAAAAAAGACCATTGACTTCCCATTACTTATTTATTTGTATAATTTGGGAAGTTTAAAAATTAGTTAGCGATTCGAAACTTTAATGCTACAGTTTTGAGTTTAGTCATGAAATGTTCCTACTCGTCCCTTTCGATTTATGCTTTTCTATTTGAGGATACTAGTGTGTAAGAGATGGCGATAGTTCTAGGTAAGTAAGCGCATCCCAAGTTCGGCGTTTGAATAAAAAACTTTCGCTCATTTTCCCGTGTGGGGTGATGTTTCCGTTATGTTACGTTATTCTGGCAAGAATCAAAATATGTAACGCAAGTTGTTCCACCATGTTGATATTTATAGAATAGGTTAGTTCGTTGGCAGGTTCTGTGTTCGTTTTGGCATCGGCTGTAGCTTGGCTTTAATCCCATTGGACCCATCGATACGCATATAACTCACAAGTGCACATGGCGCACAGGCCCAGGTGGAGCAGGTAAATCGGGTATTCCGGGAAGGCGGCGAGCAAATGAAATGAAATAATGAAAACAATTTCAGCGTTCGTGCATTGAACTGCAAATGCAATGCAATGTCGCAGTGAGAAAAAAGCCAAAAGAAATCAGAGCAAATAAAAACTCTAAGGGACAAAGAACAAAAAGGTAAATCGAAAGAGAGGGAGAGGGAGAGAGAGAGAAAGGGAAAATGGAAAAACGCTCATAAACAAAACTGCTGCCAAAGTCCTATTAGTTATGCTATGTGCATTTTATGAGTTTCAGCAGGAAAATACCTATCCTAGCAGGTGGAGAGAGACGAAGGATCAGAAATAAACGGATGGTTGGTCTAGTTAAGACCCATGATTATATGTGCCTCTGTCTGAACAGTCATAAACTTTTGCCTTTTGATCCCATATTCTTGTTTCAATTAAAATATCTTTGTCTTTGTCCCAACATTCACCCCTCCTTCCGCCCCAAATTTGTGGTAAGCAAATATTCATTTAATGGAATCGAATAACTAGAAGCTTTTTGTTGAGTAGTTCCATTTGCTCTTTGGTTTTTAAATCGGCGGAAGCTGTCTTTGTGCTGTCAAAAAAAAAAAAAAAAAAAAAAAAAACAAAAATATGCCAAAGCAGAGCAAAAAGAAGTTCAATGGATATAAAAATCATGGGGAATCTCGCTGACTGGCACAGTGACTGGTAAAACCTAACAAGACCAGAGAACAAATGGCTTCTTCTTCTTCTTGTATCTGCATCTTTATTCATCTTCTTTGCCAGTGTAATGGTGGGGGGATCGGAAGTTGAGAGGGTCGATGGGTTGGGTGGGATACTCTCCCATTTTGTTCTCTTTATATTCGTTCCATTTCCGCAAAATGTCACGTACAGTGAGCGCAACATGTCCAAACATGCAACAAACTAAATGTTTTGGATTTTAAAGCGCACAGTAGCCACGCCTCCAAAACTCAGGAGGAATAGCCTGCTGCTGCTGCTGAAGCCATCAAGGATTACTGAACATAAGGGTAACGTCGCGCCGCCCCGGAAGCTCCGATATGGGTATGACTGTATAGGAAAAAGGCGGCCAAAAACAAATCCTTTTTTATGCTTCTTCTCTTCTTCATAATGTCAGTATCAAAAGCTCCTTCTCCCTTTCTTATTTCCCTTGTTTCATCGTTTTTTTGTTTTTTTGTGTTTTCGGCAACTTTGTTTGTGCCCCTTTGTGCCTTCAAATGTCATTCTGCCCCGCGAGCAATGGCTCACTACATACGCGAGGGGCGTGACGTCACATTGGATAAGCGCGAAAGGAGGAGTGAGCAGAAGAAGAAGAAGGAGAAGAAAAAAACACATTGCTTTCCATTTTCAACACACTTGAACATGCTTCCGCACTTAGGCGTGTGTGCGTGAAAACGGTCGAGAGCGAGAGCGAGAGCGAGAGAGAGGGAGAGAGAGTGACTAGTGAAGTGGTGTGAGTGACATTCGAGCTGCAATCCCTTCTTCCCTTTTCTATACTTAGTTATCATACGAAGCCGAACACACCCATCAAGTGCACACTTCACACGCTCACTAAGTTCATAATACTTACTTAGTTGCATTTTAGTTATGTATATTAATGCTCCCGATGATCATAATGACGTCAGTCTGAGCCTGATTAGGCAATGTTACTCCCAATCTTAGATCTTAAAAGTCCACTCTTAATTTCAGCTATGTTTCATTTTTCTTGTGGCATTACCATTATCGTTATCGGATCGAACAAAAACATTCCTTGAGATTTTCAGTCCTTAATCGATTTAGTTTGCCCCCGCCCCGCCGCATAACAAAAAAGAAGTCCGAGAGAGTGGCATTATGGCTCCCAAGGTGCACGCAAAACCCAAATGTACGAAAAATGAAGGTCTCATGGCTGAAAATTTAATTACATCACAATGGACGCCGGCGAAGAAGAAGTGGAATCGCGCGCAATAGGGATGGAGATGGAGTGGAGTGGAGTGGAGTGGAGTGGAGTAAGGTGGACGGAGGGAGCCAAGAATTGCGCCACATTTTCCACATTAACGAAATGCTTTTAATTGTGCACTTAACGCTCGTAAAATGTGATTTAATAGTTTCTGGGAATGCTAACCCAAAGAGGGCGAAACACGGAAACGGAAGTGGAAGTTTGCCTTAAGCACAAACACCCCTGCCGTCCCTTTCTTACATTTAGACAAACACTGACAGTTGAAGACAACGTAAATATATATATATATATATGTATAAGCATAGATAGGTGAGATTTTCAAAGCATTTAGGCTATTCTTGACTTTTGTCTGTGAGCACAGCCGGTCCAAAATCAATATTAAGTGTTAAAAGTTGTTGTAGAGTGAGAACAAAACAACATTAAAATGCTAAGTGATTGGCGGGATAACCTAATAAAATCTATAATTACAAAACTGTGCATAATGCAAAATTGGTGACCCCGATGCCATTACACATGTTTTATCAATAAGGGCGATAAGAAAAGTGTTTTTGAAATAATTGCGTTTTATCTAATGAAAATGGTGACCCCGACGCAATAATAATTGTAGTTCAGAAATGTTCCTTAGCCTCATTGTTCTTTATTAAAACATTATACCGAACCATGTTGCTGTTTTTGTACACTATTGTGAAGGTTGGATAGACGTGTCTTCGGTATTGCACTCACTTAGACCCGGAGCCAACACATAGCGCCCATCGACGCGCTGTACAAAATCGTGTATACAGGCCAATGCGAGGGTATCAGCCACCTGGGCACGTACTTCATATGGTGTTTTATTGGATACCATGGCCACATAATCAACAATATCGGAGAGTTTAAGGGGACGCTTAAGCACCATGAAGGCGGAAAGAATTTGATCGCCATATTGAAGATCATCGCCCGATAACGGCATGATCGGGTCCAAAAACTGATTATGTGCTCGAACGAGAATTTTGAAAATTGTTTGTCCGCCTCTGGCTGTCGATGCTAAATATCATATCGAAACAAAGCTAATAAAGGCAGAGCCGCCTCCTTTTTTTTGTTGTTGTCAGTTTATTGTCCTGACTATGAATCGCACTTTTCGGATCGCCTTCCTACAACAATGTAAAGAGATCATCCTCACGTTTGAGAAGACCATGTAACCAGGCTGCAGTTAGAGTATTGTCCACTTCAAGGCGCACTTCACCAATTGACTTAGCTTCCATTTCGGCTACATAGTCAACCACCTCCAAAAGCGTTAATGGTCGTCGAAATACTCTGAAAGCCTCTAATATTTTATCGCCATAGAGATAACGTGACATGGTTCTAACTTGATTCTTATTGGTGGCCGAACAAGAGAGAGTTGACAAATTACAGAGAATTTTGTATGAATGTGACTTGAAAAAGATGACAGACATTGATAAGGTTATACAATTATTTGTGTTTGCGTAACCAAAGCTAAATCAAAAGTGGTGACCCCGACGTGCTACTTTTATATTTGAATAAATGAAATGTTTGAAAGATGTTTTGTTACTTGAATGCATTCTACTGAAGGCATTCGACTTATGCCTATGCAAATGTATCAAATTGCTCAACAATTTGCTATTTTCCATCCATTTCTCACACACCCACACGCAGACAGAGTTTTGAGGACAAAATCGAAGGCATGTCTAATAAATGGTCCGTGACTCCCATACATTTGGGTGGCGTTGGAGATGGGAGGTCGGTAGCAATCTTTGACTTTGACTAATGGAATTCCATTGGCATGTTAAATGTGAAATAAAATAATTGCTTCAGCCATGTCACTAATTAAAACTTATTTCAACCTCCTACTCAACAAAGGTGTTTGAAATATTTGTTCAATTTTGATTTGATCCCTTGAAGTTTGTCTTCCCTCTCCCTCTTTATACTGCTCGCTCGCTTCTTTTGCCTGTTTGCAATTCGCGTTTTGATAATTATCGAGTAATTTCCACATGACTAGTAAATTCGTTAATTAGAACTTTTTGTTAAATACTTAGCATAATGAGCAAAATTATTGTTTTCATTGAATAAGCAATTGAAAATGCTTAATTAATTAGAAAATGTTTTAAACTTTTCCCAAAGGAGTCATTGCCTTTGACTTACAAGATTATGATCAAAGTCCTAAAATAGAAGATGTCCCCATTTGGTACGATATAACAATAAAGCTGATAAAAAATATTTTTCCTATTTTTCACCATCTTAAGTTAAGTGATTTTAAAAAGTTTACCTGGCATGAGTGTAAAAAAAAAAGTTCAGGGGAAAATGTGATACCATCTTGAGAATGGGAATCGAAATAAAATACAATTATCTTGTGGCCTATAAATTTTATAATTCAGGCCATTGGAGTTGAAATTAAAGTATTTAAGCTGGATAATCAAATTGAAATTGGAAAAGTGCTTAACGATTCCTCACTACTACCGACCAGTTACTGAGTTCAACCGCAAATGAATGCCAATTGAATCAGCCACTAAGCGCGGTAATTGGCATGGCAATGAGAATGGACAAAAAGGGAAAATACATTTCATTTTTGCCATTCCCTTCGTCTGGTAAAGTTTCGTTTGTTGCGCCTCATTCGACTCGTTTGTGTGCGTGTGTGTGTGTGTGTGTGTCCTGTTGCAACTGAATTTGGATTAAAACTTTACTGCAGATGCCGCGGGTGGCAACTATTCGACAGTTAACATAGCCCTGGCCCTGGCTCTGGCTCTGGCCTGGTGTCAAAGCATATTTGGCAATTGGATAAGCCTTCATGGATCGACCTCAACCACACGGCCAAACCAAACTGCTCCTAACTCTCTAGAGAAATGCCAGCGGATAAAGGGATACCCGTGAAGGTAGAAATTAAAACAACATTAGCCAGTGAGAAAGACAGAGACAGAAAGAGACAGTGAGTGAGAGAAATGAATCAATGATTTGTGATTTGATTTCGTTGCTTTCTGTTTGATTTTGATTTGTTTGCCCTTTGGGCAACTTGTTTACCTTAGCCTAAAGAGTGAATCTACTGCAAAAATCTAAAGGTATCAAAAGTAATCAAACGGTTTCCAATAACTGCATAGACAAGTGCTTCATTTATTTATTTGCCTTAACTACTATCCATAAAACTAATTTACAAAGACATTTTTTTTAGCGTTCTATTTAATTCAATCTTTTGATTGAGCATGTTGTCTGTATAGCGGTATTTTAAGAACTACCAAGTTCTCTCATCGGCAGACTTTGCTAATCACTCTAGAACAGAGCCCGGCACTCATATCCCCCGGGGGACGAACACGTTCGGCACCTCGTATGCGTGTAACCGAACGGCTGCCGAAGTCCTCACACAGAGCATGAGGGTGGACTTAGTTGCCCTCAGCATTTCGACGCGAGCACGTCTATGTCACTTTGCTCGATCGCTACACATGAAAATGAATGCCTTCATTCTTTTTATGTAACTGGCCGCTTTTGCAATATTCTATTTGAAACAGTCTAACGGATAACTATTTAGAAGATCTCCTTCGGATAAAAAGTTATCCAAATAATACTGAAGTAAAGCAAATAGTTGACTTTCAAAAAATGTATTAATTCGAAATTATTGGTTTTCCATCGCACTTTTAATTTTTCTTGCTTTCGTCACATGCAATTTGCGTAGTGTAAAGCAACTTACGCACACATGCAAGCGCACACATACAACGAAAACTGTCAATGTATGTGTGCGCTTGCTTGTGTGAGTAAGTTGCTTTACACTGCGCAAATTGCATGTGACGAAAACAAGAAAAATTAAAAGTGCGATGGAAAACCAATAATTTCGAATTAATACATTTTTTGAAAGTCAACTATTTGCTTTACTTCAGTATTATTTGGATAACTTTTTATCCGAAGGAGATCTTCTAAATAGTTATCCGTTAGACTGTTTCAAATAGAATATTGCAAAAGCGGCCAGTTACATAAAAAGAATGAAGGCATTCATTTTCATGTGTAGCGATCGAGCAAAGTGACATAGACGTGCTCGCGTCGAAATGCTGAGGGCAACTAAGTCCACCCTCATGCTCTGTGTGAGGACTTCGGCAGCCGTTCGGTTACACGCATACGAGGTGCCGAACGTGTTCGTCCCCCGGGGGATATGAGTGCCGGGCTCTGCTCTAGAACTATAAGGTCATACCACTACATCAACACTAAAACCAGTTGCGAATTGTAACTGGATAAAGCAAAAGAAGGCACGGCAATTTACAATATAATGCCTAATTATTGTTTACGAGCCCATCGACTCTAGACGAATACAATCGTCTAAAATATGTTTGTTCGGTGAGGTCGAAAGGATCGGTTGTGTCCTTTTAGGATGTGTGTGATATCGGTGTTTCCTATTCTTAGTCGGATTATGATTTTCCAGTCATTGCTGGGAAAAGAAGAGGATTTCAGGGGTTTTTCCTCCAGATGATGTGTACTCCCGGGATGATTGCCATGCAGGGTGTCGATCACGCTGCCTTAGCAGCGCTAACGGCGAGCTTCGTGGTGCCGAATTTCACATGGCAGGTTATTTTTGATGAAGGCGTTCTCACTGCATTGAAGGGAGGAGAGGCTGCTGCCACAAATCACGTGCTTCCTTCGGTGTCAATAATGTTTAATAGCTTTAAGAATAGCTACCGCTTCAGCTGATCCTATCGAGAAATAGTGGGGGAACTACGGCAAAGGATGTAGTAGAGTAGGCGTTGCTATTAGACGTTGCTATAATATGAATAGATACATAGCTATATCTATGTATGAGTATGTATCTATCTAAATTTGAGAGATATTGTGAGATAAGTCAAGCCAGTTGACTGTTTTTCTCTCTGTAATTTGACTTAAAGTATATTGCTTAAGCCTTAAGCCCATCTTTACACATTTTCATTTTTTTTTCTTCTGTAACCACACACACACACTCTCGGAAAAGTTGTCCACAATATTTCACTAATGGTCGTGCCCAGCATATGCACAAAGCTCTTTGTAATTTGTTAAAATGTAACATCCTCATCCACAGTGTTCTCGTCCTTGTTCTCGTCCTTTTACTCGTCGTCGTTGTGCGCATTTCAGAACCCAAAAACTTATAAAATTATGATACCCAGAAAGCAACAAATTTTAATTGCAAGAAAATTTTCGTTATTCACACACACACACACATGCAAAGGGGGACTAAGACAGACAAAGACCCAGACAGAAAGAGGGAGAGAGAAAGAAAGACACAAATAACTATATGCGGTAAACTTATCGTAGATACAAATGTATCTAAAGTAACGTTAACCAACAACAAAAACAAGATCTCCGTCTGTGCAGCATCCTGAATAAATAGCTAACTGTACAGTAAAAACTGACTATATTCACAAAGCTAAATAACGTTCCCAAGGATTATCAGATATCGATGATCAAACTCCTTAACTTCAATAAAATAAGTCGAATTAAATGATCTTGCCAAAGGCTCAGGAACGTACCTTAATTAGAGAGAGAAATTATACAAACAGTAGTTAAGTATGCCTATTTATTATTTTTGAGTGTAGTCTTCACTATAGTCTTCACTGTATTTACGTTAAGTAAGCCAAGACAAAATGAGGTTAGCAAAACTTGCTAAACTTTTTCGGGATATGCAACTGCAAGTTGCCGTCCATTTGTCTCCCTATGTGTTTGTGTGTGTGTCTGTGTGTGTGTGTTAGTGTGTGTGCATTATAAATTTATTTAGCAAAAGCGCGTAAAACGCATAAATTGCTGAGCGCTGAAGCTGCTTAAGGGTTGCCCCTGTCTGGGGCATCGCCCGTACCTTTATATCATTCTCATTCCCGTTAGCCTGTTCCTATTCCCATAAATGCAAGCTTAAATGTTTCGAAAACGTTCTCTCTCTCTCTGTCTCTCTCTCCCTTTCTGTCTTTCCCTCTGACTGTGTGTGCGAGTGTGAAAAATTGAAATTTATTATTATTGTGTAAGCTCTACCTTGTAATGTTGTTTTGTTGAATCACTCGCAGACACAATAATAACGTAATAATAATTTTTACCAGCTCGTTAGCCAACCCACATACACACACACTCACATACAGAGAGGGACACGTGTTTGTGGCAGGACCCAAAGGACTCCCAAGACCCATTGCCACCCGTTAACCTGGACTTGGAACAGAGCGGAAAACCCCTAGTTAAATGTGGCAAAAACACGCATACAATAACTATTCTAGTTGGATTTAACGATGTGAACGATGAAATTCCAACGACAAGAGGTGAGAGGAAAATGCGCCAAATGGCGTCAAGATTCAAATGAGAAGAATCAGACCGATAGCCAAAGACTGGGCTGGTTCCTGAAAACCAGTCTAGTTATCTGTTAATGAAACAATGACAAGTAGGAAGGAACAATGGACGCAGTGTAAATTACTGTGTAATATTTTAAAATATAAACTTTGTAAACTTAAATAGAGGGAAGATTCTACTACAAATGAGAAAAAGAAAATCTTAGAGGGGGAGGTGCATTAAACTATATGTAATCGCTTGTCGGTATAATTATCTTTTTGACACGATATTTCTTTAAACCCTAGGATTGTTGTTATTTTGTAACCTTGCAGAGGGTATTATAAACTTGGTCAGATGTTTGTTACGCACAGAAGGAGACTTTTCCGACTCCATAAAATAAACACATTCTTGATCAGCATGAGAAACTGAATCGATATAGCCATGTCCGCCTGTCCGTCTGTCCGTCGGTGCAAATCAATTTCTCGCCGCCATCTAAAAAGCTATTGGAATGAAATTTTGTTCATGCTATAAATTAAAAAAATTGGTGAAAGAGTTGGAGTATTGCTTTTAAATTTGCTAATGTGATAGGTTTTAATAAAAAACATAATATTGCCAAATTTCAAAAAGATCGGATAAATAGAACACAAGTTACAGTCAATATAAATCGGCTCTGCTTAAACACAGCAGACAGCGCTGCCATCAGAGCACACACACACATACATATATACATGTACACATACAAATGGTTTGCAAAGGATTTGAGACAGAGGGGGAGACAGAGTGACACCTTAAAGGATTTGTCAGTGCATTGATGAATTGAGTTACAGAAAAATAGTTTGGATCATGTAAAAATATTATGGACCAGGACTGAAAGGGTATATAAACTTCCACATAGCCGAAAGCAACTTCTTTGATATTTTAAATACACCGAGTTTGTTCAACGGCAAAACAACTTTGGCCAGTTTCAAAAAGGTTCTTAAAAGTATTCCTGATTCCATAGCTGAGATTTAAATCGTCTCGAGAAGGCAGCACAAAAAGCAGATTGAGCAGGTTTTCTGTATAGCTATTTCAAGGACCATCGTGGTCCATCATTAGCAGACTTTGCTTAATTTAAAAAAAACTCGTCATCTAGGCATATAGACCTATTTAAATTTTCATGGCCAAGCCCACTTTAGGCCTGATATTATACCCTTATACGATGCAACATACTTAATGCTTTGGTTATAGTAAATTGCAGGAAGATTTGATCCACACATGGATTTAATCACTGATTATACTTTAACTCTTTAGCCTCTTCGCTTTTCCACTGTTCAGTTGTGGGCAATGAATTTATGAAATTATAATTACGCATACGCCATGTGGTCGTGATTAGTGCAGAAACTTGGCAAACTCCAAAAGTGCTTGGACCTAGAGATTTTCTAGCCTTACCCTATGATTAGTCTGGCACCTGTGACACATTCCAAAATCTACACTGAAAGCCAAAAGTTGTAGGTGAGTGTACTTACATTTGAAAATTTCAATTGGATTATCTGAAAAAAGAAAATCAATGCCAACTTGTCATAATTAAGATAAATGTGTCTGTCAGAGAGAGAGAGAGAGAGAGAGAGAAAGAGAGAGAGAGAAACAGAAAGAGAAGGGGCGCATTATTTTGTTTGATAAATTTTTAACAGTGTATGTGCGCCTAAAATAATGTTAAACACTTTTGCATGCGCCACCATATTGGGGGGGTACAGTGACTCCAAGAGAAGAATGTACACCATAGTAGTCAGAGGCCAAATGTTGATGGCTTAGGCTCATTTATAAATCGACGACAGTAAATTATGAATGGCATTAGTATTACAAGCTGCCAGAGCTTTTTGTTCCCTCACATCAACGCCCTTTGTAAAATTGAGCCAACCCACCGCCGCACCACGAGACACCACGACACACGAGGTTGCAGTATATTAGAAGTTGAGGCGGGACAAGAACGAGAATGTGGATGAAAGGCGGTTTAGTTGGTTTTGAGGGGTAGCAGCTGTCATTCGTTATATGTGGGCGTTTTGGCGAAAAGCCTAAGGATGACAACAGACACACACACACACACACACACAAAATCACAAATCCTAGTTGCGTGTCAG
The DNA here is from genome assembly GCA_018903935.1 of Drosophila insularis. NCBI lineage: Eukaryota > Metazoa > Arthropoda > Insecta > Diptera > Drosophilidae > Drosophila > Drosophila insularis. Next base: position 1,130,791 of record JAEIFP010000569.1, on the reverse strand, counting down.
AGAGGAGCTAAGAACCAGGAGCCAGGGGCCAGCACATTGGCATGTGTGAAAAACAAACAAGTTCACTGCAGGATTTGCGCTTGGCTGAGAACTAGAAAAAGTAAACGAGAGGAACCCAAAGCCAGAGACAACGCGAAGTGCGACATGGTCGGATGGCTTAGGAAGTAATTTTAGCATTGTAAATCCTTTTTGAAAATTATAGCGACAGTCAGCTTGTAGTTAGTGGCAGGCAGAAGGCAGCCAACTGAAGGCTGAGGCCAGGATGCAGCAGGACGAAGCTATCATAAGATCAAGTACATATACGAACACAGAGAGATAGAAAGTGACTAACATAGAAAAATATAGATAGATAGACAGAGAGAGAGAGAGAGAGAGAGAGAGAGAGAGAGTGAGAGAGAGGGAGAGAGATAGAGAAGAGAGGTGAGATAGAAGAGGACAAGAAGGACACAAATTGTGTTAGCTTTGCCTCCAAGTGGTATGAAAATTGCAGAATTGAGTTGGAAATGTGAAAATAAAAAGAAGAAGGCACACTGCGAAGGAAGGGGACAACAGACAGCGGTGCGTGCAAGTAGCGCGACAAAAATTCATATGACATTTTGAGCAACGGCTGACTGGAAGGAAGATTCACAGAGTCGAGCCGGAGTCGGGTCGAGATGGCTCTGGAGCTGCAGCTGAAGCTTCTCTCTTGAAGATGTTCGGGATGTGTAGTCGCCGGCGGCTAAAGTCACATAAATTTGCTGGGCGCTCTAGCAAAAAATAAAAGAATCATACATTTGTACATATATACATATAATCCAGAAGAAGAGTTTTTTATGTCCCTCGACTTTATGCAGCAATACTCTTCCTAAAGCCTTGAAATATAGAACAACCGATTCGTTTTATTAAATAAATAAAATAAACATTCTGGTCTATTGGACTTGATTTAAATCAAGTACAATTTTTTAAATATATCCAGAGGTAGTCATATACTCTTTATTGAAAGGGTATTACTGAAAAAAGAAGGATAGAAAATACATGCATACCCAATTTCAAAGTGCCTTGGCCATATAAAATATGAGCAGCAATCCAACAGCAGTTCACAGTGCCTCACAAAAAAGTGCGTTTAATGAATGTTGTGAATTGGAGAGGATTATACGTAAAGAAATAGTTAATGTCAGGCTAAAAATGAAAGAACAAGAACGTTTTCAACATTAAAACTGATTAAAACAAGTTGCAATAAAATAGAAAAAACTGAAAATAACAAAATTTTATTAAACGTTTATATTTCTTGTTTAAATTTTTAATTTACAAGCATGCACGAATACTTTTGGGACACAGTATAAGCATATATTACAACATCTCTTCTTCCCGCTTCATCTCTCTTTGTATGTGTGTGTGTCTGTAGATTTTAGATACATTTTGGGTTAGATTTATTTTCCCATTTGATTTGCCGCATATGTTTGTGTGGGAGGCCGTGAGAAAGAGGATGGCAAAGCCTGAAAGTCAAAGCATTGGTAACGATTTGTGGTAGATAAAATATTTAGTAATTCGAGTGCAAAATTATCAAAAATATTCCAAATATGTGCATTCACATTGCACAAACATAACTTTGTTCAATTAACATTTAATTGCATAAACTGAAAACTGATTGCCGGAGGGACACAGAGTGATTAGCCACTGATGTTTTAGTTGTCTTCTCTTCCAATTCACTTCATTATGTCAATCAAATCAAAATATGCATACTTTGGTAGAATTTCAAGTTTCTAAGCCGTCTCCTCTAATTGAGCTCTAAAGAACTGCGCCAGTCATTTCTTTAATGTGAACCAAAACATTGAAATGGTCTGCGACAAGTCAAAATCGGATATCTATAGTATAAAGCTGTCACACATACAGATGAAATGGCATGCTGTATGCTCCGCCTTGCTGGAGCCTTTGTAGTCCGTTCTATGGCTAACATTAGAAAGGAATACAATAAACTAGACCATGCTCTCGCCCTTCATTTTTCCACAGTGTAGGCGTATTAGAATAATATATCTGTTTCCCTTTTTAGTCTTTATATATTTATAATTTATTTTATTACATAAAACTGAAGCGAGGCCGTCGTATTTTCTGTCTGTGTTTCCTTTGGCTAATTTGTCCTCAAAACGTGTTTGGCTGAAACTTCAGAAATATTTGTTTGGAGCATAGAATTGCCACGATCTTTCATAGTCATCAATATAAGTAAATGACAAGCAAATGAAGAAAAAATTATTTTTCCTTTGAAAGAAAAAAAGGTGCAAAAAAAAAAGTGCCCAATTGTCTAAATAGTCCTCGTTACAAGATTCATCAACAAGAAATTTAGCCATAAAACGTATCAAAATCTTTTTATTTGTAGTAGTAAAAACGAAAGATTTTTTTATTGCTTATTAACATTTGAATTTTTCTTATTTCACCCACTTGGACTGGATTGCATTGGATTTTTATTAGCAACGGACTATGGCCTTTTGGTATTTACCAAAAGTACAAATTTGTTTGTATCCCCAACGCATATTAAAATTCCTTTTACGATAAGAAAACTTGTTATCAAACTATTTTTTAATATACATATATTAGCTAACATAAAGCTAAATAAAAATCACAATAAAAATATACATTTTCATATTTAAATTCAATCGTTAACAACCTGAAACCCACCCAAAAGCAAATGTTGCTTTTGACATTTATAAAATCCAAAAATTTTATCCAACATTTGGATAATATTGCGCTTCCTTCGAAATAAGAATGGAAGTACTGTTGAAATGAACTTTGACTATTTTTGAATCGAAATGCATTTAAGAAATCGCTTAAAATGTTAATTTTTATGTTAAATTTAATGTTTTACGAAAACGCCATTAAAACAAATAAGCAGCGGTCGTTTTTGCTCAATTTATACATATATTTTCATTTGAGACTTTAGTATTTGAAAGTTGATTGAGAAAAAAAAGTAAAACTATAGATAAATGATTGAAGAAAATAAAACAAATAATACTTCTTGAAACCGCTCAATTCTTTTCAAAGACCCCAAACACCCCAATAACATAAGTAGTCCATTTATCTGTGATTTCAGTGACACCATTTGGTAGATTTAAAAAACAAACTGCCTCAAAATCTGTAGAGATTTCTGTAACATTCCTGATTATAACAAATTTCCCAAAATACTTTAAAATTAGAAAAAATGAGCCTTAAAAAACTGTAGTCTGATTGCAAAAATAAAAAATTATATTTGGTCTTACTACATTTGAAGTGTAGTTTATGCCCAAAAAATCTATGTTTTGACCATAGTGCACTGAGAATCTATACTTTTGAAGGTGTGTGACTAGTGACTAACTAACTTAGCCCTTGTCAAATGGTCACTAGCCCATTGAGCCTTTCTCATGTTTTCCGTTGCATACTTTGCGGGAGGCAAATGAAGTGACCACAGAACCGGCTTGAATATACGCTATGTTCAGGTTGCCACTAACTCTGCTAACAAATGTGCATATATCCTAATTTAATCCCCTGCAATTTCTTTACAATTGGAATGACAAATGTTATCGAGGGTAATGTTTTGTTTCTTGGTGCAGTAAGTAAAGTAAATAAGTAAAGTTGGCAAGAAATCTTTCACGATGTTGGCAAAATGTGACAAGTAACTTTGCTCATATACAAGTTGTATAAGTTAGTTTAAAAGTTTCCATTCAGTAATAATCTGGTGCTATACTTTTACCATTGCTTTCAACTTTTTGCCTAGCTGAACTTGGATTCAATATGCATATATGTATATATAAACGAACTGTATATTTGGTATATACAGTGGTGGATGTAACTCATCATTTTGTTCAGGCATTTGGGAAATTGTCCTTATTTTTCTCCCCAATCTCGAGAATCCGCCACTGGTATATAGATAAATGTAATTAGATTGATATGAAAAATATTGAAGAACTTCTCTAGTTACAGAACTTTGTGTCTTTCTTGTGAAATGAAATTGAAATTGCAACGAATTGGATTGGTCAATATGAGATGCATACTTGGTACATTACTTGCAGAATGCAAAAGGCCAAAAGCATACGAATTCCAAAAACCAAATCCCAGTTAATGCAACTACAGAAACGAGGCCAAAAGAAACAGATGTATGTATGTAAGTACATACATACATGCGCGATGAAGCAAGGGTGAGATAGATAGATAGATAGATGATGGAGATGAGAGAAAGGGGAAGCAAAGCTTGAAAGCAGAGAGGAAGTTAGTATTTTGGCCTGGCCAATGGATTTACTTGTCTATTCTCGCCTAGATTACGTGGCGGATGCAGAGAACCAACAAGACAAACAGAGCCGGTTGAGAATGATGTGAGAAATATTACCCAAGCGTATTGTGGCAGGCGGTAATTGGCTGCTTCTGTTCCCTGATCTAGCTTGAGGCTGTCGAGGCTAAAAACCAGGCATCACCACCGACATCCCCTCACAAAAGAGATAGGGGGACCCCACCAAGCCTACTTATAGAAGTATGTACGTACATATACTTATCTGGTCGTGGCGAGGTTGGCAAAAACAAAAAATGAGAATGGAAAACTTCAACCCAACGCTGATGAAAATGATGATGAAAGTAGGTGCAAAAACAACTCCGTCCATACATGTACACAAAAGTATTTCGTTCAAAGTATTTTGCCGAGCAAAATTTTGGCGTGCTCTTAGCCCAAAAGAAGTTGTATGAAATTGATGCAACATTTGGATCAGTTGTTTGTTATGCATTGAGATATTAACCTGAAAATAAACGGTGGCCTAATCGAAGTTTTGACATGAGTCCAGTCTAGTAGGAGAGACTATTACTTAAAGTAGAGTGTATAATAGTCTTGATATCATTTCTATAAACGCAATTGGTTAGCCTTTTTCACTTGTTAATTATGAACTTGCATGAAAGTTCTCTTCTCCTTGCATAGTTTGGCCATCTTTTGGTCTTGAGTGAACTTGGACCGCAACAGCCATGCCATAGCTCATCGCTAAACTTAACTCACGCCACGGTTGCCGCCTTTGCCGCAGGTAGAGCTCTCTATACTATACACGAAATTATCAAACATAACACTAGAGACAGATGCCACAAAAATTTTCTAACATGTGAGTGTGTGCGTGTGTGTGTGTGTGTGTGTGTGTGTGGGTCTGTGCTTGTGCGTCTCGGCTTAGAGAAGGAAAATTTCATCGCAAGTTGGCAATGTTGCACTTAAAATTGTTTTCAGTTTTCAGTTAGTGGCCCTTTTGAGTTGTCCTTCTCTGTGTAGTCCCTGCAGCTATTTCTCTGTTACACAAATTACACAAATTGAGTAACAATCTCCTTGAGGGCATTGCTAGGTATAAGGTACATACATATTTTATGTCCAAAAGCCTGACATTCCTTTTAGTGGCTTTGTGTGCAAGTGGCAAACTGTAATTTACTCAAATCAAAATCTCTTAAGTAAAAGTCAAACAAATGCAGTGTAGTTATGCCTAAGGCCTAAACATTACATAAATACGTACAGATTGCAGTCAGAATTTTGGCTTTGACAATCATATTGTTTACTTTGCAATTTGGCATGGCGGTCATTTAATCAAAATGATAGATATAAATGTATATATAGTCAAATTCCTTTACGAATCAAAGGACGCTCAGATCAGACATTCATGCTACTAGTTCAGGAGTCCATTATAATGGCAGTTTTTGATCAAACCATTAAGTTTCCATTTACTTCGACCTACAGATACATAAACATATATGTATGTATTAATGTGTTGAATGTATATTTTCTCTTCTCGCATGCAAATGACATTTAAAATTACCCCTAATGAACCGCCCCCAGATGGGACCCAAAACATTATGGAATATTACAAACAAAATTCTGCCTGCAGTAAAGTTTTTCCACTCCTTTTCTTTTGTCACGGCACGGAGAATTTTGGTCGTGGGTCGTGGGTCGTGGTAGGGTGTGTGTTTCTTTTTTGATAATGATAATGACTTTTTGTTTGTGGTGGCCCTTTTTTAAATAGCTGCCGCTGATGACACATTGTTGTTTGCGCTCTTTAAGATGGCCCATGCACCAAGCCCCATGCAGACCTCGAGAGAAAATATACAAAAATATGAAAAGAAGAAAACCGGGGAAAAAAAATTCTAATAGAAATAAATATAAATCTTTGCCCAGCTGGAGGCAGAAGCAGCTACCACAAAACCCAATGGCCATAACGCGGTTTGCCAGCTAACTTATTGCATTTTGTACGTTTAACATGGTAATATCTCTCATCTCTTTTTCACTCACTCTCTGATTGTCTCTCTCTCTCTCTCTTTCTCTCTTGCATCCTACTCTTTTTCTCTAGTCACGAATCCTTAATGCAAATTTTTTTCCTGATTCATATAGGTAGGGACAAAATGAAAGGGTATGCCCAATGTCCCAATGGCAATGCTGAATAACCGAAATCAAGTAAACCGAAAATCTTTATATAAGTAAACTTTTTATTGCAGTACACAATGCTGCAAATCAATTGCAATACTTTATTCATTTTCTCAATAAACTTGTAGATGACACCAAGGAAAAACCTTATTGAGTGGGTCTTCATGTGATGGGGTATAATAAAAGTCGAACTGTTTCCTGTTTCTAGCCGATTTTCTTGTGTTTAAACAAAAATTTATGCACGTATGAGCAGCAGGAGCTGCCTTTTTATACCCTTACGCCAAACGGGAATGCCCCATTTGATGTGCAGTATATGATTTTTAGTTTTGACCATTAACCATCTTAAAGTAATAATAAACGAAAGTTCGTATTTAATAGAGGTTTGCAAACAAGATAAGTGTAATTATTTCACATGGGTATTCTTTTATATTCGCAAGAGTATCAATCATTCGGTACGCTTCATTAGTTAAGGCCCAGGTTGTAAAATGATATACGATGTTGGGATGTAAGTGAGAAAAATGGTGCATCAGAGACCGCGAAAGGGGGAGAGAGTAAGATAGGGCTTAGTGTTTAGCTGCTAGTAATGTCAATATTGATATTGGTCATATCATTTAGACCAGAGAAGTAGCAAAATGTTAACGATTTACCTAGCCAGACAATGTCACACTGCATTCAATCCATTTCCATTTCCATTCCCTTTTTGCCTTTCCCTTTATATGTTTTCTACTTTTTCGTCTATTTTGTGGTGTTCGCGGTTTTCATTTACAATTTTGCTGGTACCATGCCATCGTTGAGTTTTATGAATGCATTTTTAATATCTATGTGTGTTTGTGTGTTAGTTATCTGGTCAACATTTTGGGGATTTTAATTAAATTAAAAGCGACTGGCGTTTTTAATATGTAAATTATGTGAGGATTTGCAGAGATTTTCACTGCCTGCTAAAAAGTTGACAGCGATTTGGTATCCCATGTTTGTTTCAACAATATTTAATTGAGAGAACAGCAAAAACAATTAAACATTTATTATGCGGAGCTAAGCCTGTAATTTAAATTATCTATGTGAAAATGCATTTGCTAAACTCTCAATCCACTGCACTAAGCTACACAACACTACACAACAAGTAACTGGTAACTGTTTATATTTGTGGCCCAAATAATAATTCAATTACAAATCATTAAAGAGCCAGCGCTTTCATTTTCTTTGCTTTCCCCCTTCGATTTGATTTTCAAATATTGAAATCTCTATTCAGCTTCGTTGATCACGAACAACCAAAATGATAAGAAATGGAAAGAAGGGGAGGAATTGTCCTGGCTGACGTTGTCTTTTGATGTTTTGCTTTTTAGATGGCTTACAGAGGGATAATGAGGACAACTGTCGTTGGCGTCACTGGACAGAGAGCAAGTGCAATCCACTCAATCTCTTTCCATCTCCAACATCGGCTTTGCTTCTCTACCTGCTCTAGCTTTCCTCTTACCTAGTTGATTCATACCATGCACTTATTAAGTCAAATAGTATATTGAAGTTAGCAACAAGTATGTACATACATTGGTCATCACTTTTAAATAGCCGGGTTTATGTCCGTTTATATAAACACTTAAATCTCAAAGACTATATAAGCTAGAGCCACCAAATGTGGTAGGTCTCAAAAATGTATTTTTAACAGATGAACTAAAGCGAGAATTGTCCATTGTCCATAGTGCTCCTGAGAGTGAGCGAGAAAGTCTTTGTTTGTGTTTTAGGTACGTAGATGAATTCCAATTTCTTTTCAGTTGTTTCACTTGGTATACAAAAGTCGACGCCACAAACTAATTTAATTTTTGCTTTGGCAAAGCTTTTGCTCTTTTTTCTCCTTTTTTTACTCTTTAATTGATGCTTGAAAAATGCAGAACTGGGCAGCTTAAATCAGCATACAAAGTGACACACATACACACAGAGAAAGAAAGAGAGAGAGAGAGATAGAGAGAGAGAGAGAGGGAGAGAGAGAGAGAGCGAGAGAGAGAGAGAGCTGTAGCCTGAGTGATATATATATATCTAAATATTATATACATATGTACACAGAGAAAGATAGAACTAAAAATTTGCAAAAAAAAGTAACAAAAAATTAGATAACAAGCAAAAATGGTTTGCAACACAAATGGGTGAATAAAGGTTCCAAGTAAAGGGTAAGAGGTAAAGGTAAAGGGAAAGAGAGAGAGTTTGGGGGAAAAAATGGTAAACGCTTGTGCCATATTTTTCCAAACTTTTTCTTACTCCTTCGTTGGCTTCCTCAACTCAACTGGATCCAGCCCGCCTCTCCTCACCTCGTTTCACCTGGCCTGGTCTCGACTCAACATGGCTGTTGCACATTGAATGCCCTTCGTCGCAGTACTCCTTTGCCACAGCTCTCACCATTGTTATCTCGTTGCTATGTGGCGTAATTAAATTTACCTGTGCTTAGTTTAGTTTTTTGAGTGTCGTTTGGCAGCGTGACAGCGATGACAGTGTGAGAACTCACGACACTGCACAACGATTTAAACGATAATCCCATATCGAGACGACTTTGTCGGAAAATATCTTTGAAAACCACTGAAATTGTCGATTTTATAGGTGATTGATTTTTGTAGAAAGTAGAAAACAAAATCAAAGAGACTGAATGCACTTATAAATTAAAGTGTTGGACCAACACTCCATTTTTTGGTTATTATTAGCTGGAAATCAAAGGACTAATTGAATGAATCGAAATTGAAATGCTATTTCGAGAAGACACTTTAGATCTTGAATATTTTTTGTGCTTCAAACTTGTGCATTTGCCATCTCTAATTAATATTCCCTTTCATGTGCTACACGGGCCAGAGCAATCATTGTAACTATTCTTCCTGATACTTTGGCTATACCACGCCCATTTGGAGCAACATCATCATCATCATCCTCAAGCTAAACCGGTATGCCCACATGTGTTGACAGGTTGCAGTCCTTCAGCCCTCGAGTGAAGTCAACAACAGCTTTAGCTGTTATTTCTCTTGTTTCACTTCCCTTTATTGCTCGCCGGTCATCTTCAATTTGCATTGATTAATTTAATAAAAATTTCCGACATTTTCCCTTGTCGAGGATGGTAAGAGGAATGTGAAGGAGGTGTGGGTAGGGGTATGGAAAAAGCAATTAGATTTTCTTCAACTGCAAAACATTGTCACCGACATTACATTCCTAATGACTCACAAGCCATGTTGAACAAAATCCATGTCAAATAGTTGATAATTTAATGATCAGAGCTGCCAAAATATATATATGCAAACTAGAATAAAACATGCGTTTTGATATAATTATTTACTATATGGACAAACAAAAATATTCAGTGTTTGCATGTAGAATAATAAAATGTTTGGGTAGAAACTAATTATGCGGGCTGCAAAAGCAAAATGAAGGAGAAGGGAGAGGGAAATGCAATCATATGAAAACAAAATGTAATAAAGTGTAAATTAAAGTGAATACTAATCAGTAAACATTTGCATTAGGGCAGAGTTCTCTACACACTTAAATACTAGATAATTGTTAACCTTTTTACGCATTCGCACAAATTATGCAATTTTCTTTAAAATATGAACACATGAATATGAATGGGAAATTTAAAGCATCTGTCTCATGAAGTTTTATAGATTTAAGTGTCTATATATAAAAGTAGTAAAATCTATAAAACTGTTTATATGTAAAAGTAGTTATATTGTATACCATTATACTCATACACACATAGGTATATATTCATTAAGGTATTTTAATAAAATGTTAAGTTCCCATGAAATGAAATATAAAATTCTTTTGAATTTTTTTTATATGACATTCATATTTATGTATTGATGAAGCAAAGCCTTTGCGTTAATCTCTCTGATACATAGATTACAGCGTTTTCCATTAATACAATAGATACATACATTATGTAAATTATGTACATTATGTATAAGCAGGGCCGTCGTGAGGGTGAGATCATCGAGGCGACAGCCTTAGGCTCTACAGCAGAACCTACACATCAGCTTAATTATCTGTAGGCTTCAGAGCTAATTCTATCATGATTTTGTACAAAGTTGTATCTTTTGAAGAACTTTGTACATGTGTGTAATTTTGTATCCCAATATTGGCAATACCTGAGAGCTTAAAGGGTTTGACAATAACCAAAAAGAGAAGATTGGGTTAAATCTCTAATTAGAGATTTTTATGGCAAGTGAGAGTGAGAAATAATTTCTTTCTGGTGGGATTAAGGAAACCGAAAGATTTGCTAAAATCGCCTGCAGATTTTGTCCTAGTTATAATAAAATTCAGAACTATTTTAGTACTGTACAGTAAAAATGGCTTAATTCATTAAGAATTATCTTTAGCTATTAACTTTATTTTGTTAAATAAATAAAAAAAGCACTAAAGGAACACGACTAATTCAACATTTACGCATTTAGGAAACAATATTTGTTAAGGCGCCAAATTGTGTTGTTCCCTCAGGCGCCATAATACCTCGATACAGCTTCGTGTGTATGTGTAAATATTTAAGAGTGTTCCGAGAAAAATACAATGAGATGCATTTCAACTCCTGTCTCCTGTGGTGCTGCTGCCCTATGGCAATGTAACTGTTAGCAAAATTACACTATAAAAATGCAGTTTAATTAGCATATGGCTGCAATTAATTAATTTGTTAACGCGCTGTAATGTATGCTATATATTTTTGTAAATCGGTCGAAATTGCATGCATGGGTAAATGAGTTGAGGCACTGGGATGCTACATATACATATATGTACATATGTGTATGTAGATAATGCTGTGGGTGGTGTCAGCAATCTTAGTGACGATATTAAATCAAAGATTATTGTATAATTAAATAGCCACACGAATTGGTCATATAAAGATAAACAAGTCATTATTGAAATATCGATTCTGATCAATTTGCAAAGAGACAAAGAGTTGGGTAAAATGCATATGTTAAAAGAAAATCAATTCAAAAATCCAACAAGCAACTTATAAATGTAAATAATTGTAAATGCATTTTAACTGTTTAATTATTGGCGAAAAATGTGACAGCCATTGAGTGAGAGCCCGAGAGAGCCAGAAAACGTCAGAGACAAAGCGCGAGAAAGAGAGTGTGCGGGGGGAAAAACTGAAAATAAGTACCGAGAACTACATACATATAGGTAAATGAATGAATATATGTACATACATATGTATATAGATTTGTACCATGCACCCATAGGGTGAAATGGTATATTCAAGTCGCCAAAATGTATGTAACAGGCAGAAGAAAGCTTTTCCGACCCCACAAAGTATATATATTCTTGATCAGCCGAGTCGATCTAGTTAATTTTAAATGTTTGCCACGCCCATTTTCGTGCCAGTAAATAATATAAAACCGCTTTTCTCGAAAACTAACTAACTAGAAAAAACCGATTGCCTGTCTCAATTTTTTGGCCTTATTATTTTTTACCAACCTGTTAAATTTTATTAAAGTCGGACCAGAAAGATGGAAAATATACATATAAACGAGTTTTACTGCTAGAGTGCTCCTGTGTTAAAAAGAGTGAGCGAGATAGCATACGCCATAAGGCAAAGAAATTAAAAGATATACCTACATTTGGTCCTCGAAATTTAAAAAAATTTTTCATCTGCTGCATGGTATACTGAAGTCGGCGAGACGACTTACTTACTTCGTTTTTTGTTTTGCATTTATGCTGATTGAGTGGATTGGCGGTGTTGAGACGGTATGATGTTTATATGTTGCTTGTGCGGCCGACCGCAACTGTTGACAGCATAATCGACTTGCACTTTAAAAGTGTTAATTGAATGGCATAATATTATATACAGACACCGACACAGAAACCGACACAGAGACATCCCAATGAGTGGCTTAGCGAATCGAAAAGTTAAGAATAAGCTCAGCATTTTCTCTGGGCTTAACAAGAAAAGAAAAACGACAACAGAAACTCATTTTAAAATGCGTTTTATTTAACAAACGAATAGTCGAATAAACCTCTATAGGAACCATCTTGAAAGTTTTGGTAACGTCCTTTAGATCTAGAGCAACTTTAAAGACATATGTACATCCAAATGAACTTGTACATTCTCTTAAACGAGGTACTAATCAAACTTGTTTGAAAAGACATGATAGATTAACCCGTTAGTTGAAGATACACGATTTCCTAAGATGTTACTTCAGGAAAAAAACCAACACTAAGAACTCTTTATTTAAATAAACTAAACTAAAGTATTGTCTTTGCGCATACATTGCCAACACGATGATGTCATCCGTCCGTCTTTCCTCCCTTCACAAAAACAGAATTTGCAAATGACACAATTTGAAAACTAAAACTGAAACTGAGTGGAATAACTTTACTCAGCTCGTCTCATTTGTAATCATTTGGGCGTTAAATTTTTCTGGCGCATTCATAGCCATGTTACTTATCCTGCACCCAAAAATGCTCAAACACCCACAGTCCACCACCCATCCACCCATCCACCCACCATCCAACACTCAGTTTTTGGTTGTTGTTTGCTGCTGTCGCTGTTGTTTTTTACAGCCTTCATAAATCTTAATTTTAGCGCATGCAAGGAACATAGTCAACGAACAAATTTTCTGACGATGACGACGACGACGACGACGGCGGCGGCAACGTTGCTCGTTTTGAAGTTTTGAGCTGCACTTTTGACGTTACAAGCTGCCGCTGTCTATCTGACTGACTGCCTCGAAAGATGTCGAGGGGGACGACGAGAACAACAACGGATGGAACAGCTAACTGAAATTTGTCGCACCGAAAAAAAAAAAAAAAAAAAAATGGGGCAAGTTTTACTTGCTTGCTTTTGTTTTTATCGAGGGTTGGAGGCTCTTTTTGGGATGTTGTGCCAAAAATTGCTTATACTCCATAAGAATTTGTTGTCTCTTTCCCACTCGAACTCGCACTCACTGGCTCTCAGTCCATTTCATCTTCATGCTCATCCCCTCTGGCTTACTTGAAACGCATTTTGAAAGCTTTTAGCTGTTAATGTGGCATAAATTTGTCTTTGTTGTGGGCGGAAATTGAAATAAAAAATAAAGAAAAGAAAAAAAAACCAAAAACTCAGTACCCAAGTAAGAGGGGAAAAAAAGGAAAAGTGCCTCAAGTCCAGCCAGTACAGAATGGATCTTCAAGTCTGTCTTTAACAGTGGCGTCATCTGGTTGGCATATATAAATATATTGATTTTCATTAAAATTGAAGCAAATTGCCCCCACCTACAGCCACCCCCACCACCACTCGTAAAATGTGTGTCATTTTTAGTGTCGTCATCTTGCCTGAAGGTCTTCGCACTGCATTCTGCTCAGCTTCTGGGGCTTCTGGAGCAACAGCAGCAGCTTCTGTGCGTAGGCCCAGTTCCAAATTGAGATTGATGACATGCCAATGAAGTTTATTGACGACGATGATGTGATTTTCGGTCTTTTCTCTTACTTTCCTCTAAGCCTCATGCATTAAATTGGCTAATTTGTGTCGGAAGAAGAAATTTCATGTTTTGTTTTTGTTTTTTTTTTCCTGTTCTCCCGTCCTCAACTGATAAATGTTTTTTTAAATGAAGCGGCATGTAATTTATGTACGCGGTTTGCTTCAAGAGTTTCTTCCAGATTCCCTTTCATTTGACTTGCCTGACAATGTCAACTTAATATTCAGAGGCAAATTTGGGAATTGATGTGGATGACCAGTTAATCAATGTGGTGGACTTTTTTGAATACTTTTTGAATACTCATCTTAAAGAGTGGATAGAGTACTAAGCATACTTAGATGTTGTTTTACAACACTGCTTCAGAGAGAAGAGAGACTTATTCTATGGGTTTCTTTTCTTTCTCTCTTTCAGACAACAAATTCAAACCCATTTCCCATTTCATAGTGGTAGCGGTCTGCTTTGGACAGATTTTAGATCTGTGTGTCCTCTGAGGAATTTCATCCTGTGCGAGTTCAGTGCTGAACAGTGGCTAAACCTTCACTGTGGACACGTGCTACAGGCCCTGATATGTCGGAGTCCTGTTTGGGCAAAGGGTGTAATGAGAAATAATAAAATGGATTTTAATTATTAAATTTCCAATGTGGAATACATTCATTCAATGTTTCCCATTTTTCACCTTGACACTTTTATTGAAAATAATATTAAGGAAACTCTTTTGAAATTGGCCATGAAGAGTGTTTTCCGCGACACTTTCATTTAACACTTTCGACAGTTTAGAAGGCGCTACGCAAGTGCAACCTCTGTGCATTGAAAATGTCGAAAAGCTGCGCAACATTTCGATATTGGTGGCAACAATGTGACTAGGCAAGGCCATTGCGCATGCTTCAACTTAGCGATGCAAGTTGTGAGTTTTGGCAACATGTTGCTAACGGTTTTTGGCCATTTCCGTTTGTTTCTTGGGATTGTTTTGATTTGCGGGCTGCTTGTTTATGTTTTTCCTCATACTGACAGGTGGTTTTTTCGCTTGCCAGAAACTTCCTCTCACACTCTATCTCTCTCGTCTCTATCTCTCTCTCTCCCTCTCTCTCTCTCTCTCTCTGGTGTGTGTGTGTGAAAATTTATGCATGGCAATTGCTCAATGTCGCTGTCTGTGTCGTCGTTGTAGTCGCTTTCGTCGTCTAAGTCATAGTCTTTCGCCATCCGCCAGTCCCCAGAGTCGAGTTACAGAGCATTTATCATTCCTGGTCCTGGCATTTATGTGTATGTTGCTGTTGCTGTTGCCATTCCTGCCGCTGCTTCCGCTTATAATTGTTTCAATTGTCCCTTATGCTGGCTAAAATATTCAATTCGTACAGTTTTTACCTACCTAAAACACACACACACAAACACTGGCACACTCTTGGCCCTTAGCGCCCGCAGGTATGCAATCATTTTTTGTTCTTGTTGTCATTTTTCTTTTTCGCTTTCAATTTTTTTGAGTTTTATTTTTTTGTAGCTCGTCGACCCCGTTGCGATGATAGTTCACACATACTCGACTGGAAGTGACATTGCTGCAGCCTAGTACTGCTGCTGTCACCTTCCTACACACATAACTGGGGGTCCTGGCGGCTGAGCATCTTTGTTTTGGTCATATGCCAGTCGCCCCAGTCGGCTCAATCTCCCCTTCATCCACAAATTCTCGTGGCTGGCTGGTTGCCATATTGCAGCAGGATGTCTGCTGGCTATGCAGCATAATTCGTTTAGGCGAAGCGGGAGTAGTTTGCAGTTTTTAAGCCGCTTAAAGGCAAAACCAAAAACGTTCTGTACAGGTGCATAAATAACTTGCTTTCCTTGCTTGTTTTTCTCCGCTTTATGCCAGAGTTCACATTTCCCAGAGAAGACACAGTTGTGAGCCTATTGGCAACGATGATAACCGAACTAGTGTCATTTCGCTGCAAATTTAATCTGAATATGATGCAGCAGCTCTTTTTCAAGACCAGAACCAAAGATGGTGTCTGAAAATTGTGTAAGAATTTCAATCATTTAAAGTCATTTCATTGCAAGGATTTTAATTATGAACTCCTGTTCTTGTTACCGAGTCGATTTAAACGTAAATCGAGACCAATTCCAAATTTAGATATATTTAGGTATAAATTTGCATCTTTTTCCAGTACAGTTCCCGACCAAAATACGACCGGTTTCATTTTGGAATGATTTTTAAACTTGTTTAATTTTAGTCCTTGTCAACTGCTGTCATAAATTCATAAATTCTAATTAATGGTCGAAACAAAATAACCACTAATACCTAGAATTGTTCTGTGTTCTGATTTATAAAAAGATTTCAAATCGGAAACAAAAACGAAAACAGTCCTGACTGTGCTTTTTATCAGACCTTCGTCGACTTCAAAAATATTTTAAACACATTGTTTGCTTTTTACAAATTTAATCTTTTTCTTTTGGAATGGCCAATCATAATTTGGCTAACATGAAATAGATGACACAAAACTAAAGTCGCTTAAAATAAAAATAATTTAGATCATCTATAACAAAACAGTATTCAAATGTTGAAATATATTTGTAAGTTTTCTTTGTCTTGTAATGACTTTTCTTTGTGTACTTGTAAGAGAAAAACTTGGGGCATGACATTGGAGCTGGCTCAGCAACATTCTTATGGCACATTAAGCTCGGTTTAGTCTTAATCTAATCGCTTTCAACATGCATTTCATGCATGGATGTGTGGCAAAAAATAGGAAAAAAGAAATCCCCCATTCGCCTCATAGCCCACACATTGCCCAAGTGCAAGAGCATAACTTAGCCCTGACATCCAAGTGAAGAAACAAAGCCAATTGCCTTCGGGCCCTCTCCCTGGGCTTAAGCTCTAGGCAGCCCGAAGGTGACTGCAACACACTTATAAGTCGCAAAAAGCGGATACTCATTTAAGTTGATTCACCGCACCAACAAAACAGAGCAAAACAGAATAGAACGCGAAGCAGTGCTGAATGGAAGGCAACTGAACTATGCATACACAAAGGACATAGGGAGTAAAAGATGGAGTATATGGGTGGAGGGGACCAGGAGCCAACGTCAGCAGCCAATGACACTTTATGACAATTGCACTTGGTGGTATAGAACGACCCCGGCAACGGGTACACAGAAACAGGAACAAGAGCAGAAAACAAAAGGAACGAAGTGAAAATCGTTCAGGGAAAAATGCCTGCTGCCGGCTGCTGTCAGGCTGTCGGCTGACTACAGTGTCTGCCAACTGGCATCTCAAAGGAAATCCGCGCGAAGCAAGAAAAAATGAAAATCGTAAACAAAATGCCGGAAAAGGCGAAAAAATATGGCAATGGCGACAACGACGACAGCGTCGACACAGGGCATCAGGGCGACCGAGCTACGGGGCGACCACGTGCTCCATATGCGGTGCATGATACGAATACTTAGCGCCAACCAAACAACCTCGAAGTACAACAGAGTAGTGTAAGTGTATACTTACATACATACACATACACACATATAAATATGTATATGTATGTCCCGACATTGCGTCGCCGTGATAATGACTTTTTGTCTTTCGCTCAAATGTCACTTGATGCTGCGGCGTCCTTTCCTTTCCATTCCTTTCCTTTCCTTTCGTTACGTTTCCATTCCTTTGTGCTCGCCGTTCCGTTTCGTTTTTATGCCTCGAGGTTATTCAAGTTCAAAACCTGCAGCAAAGTTGTCTCCTGATTAATTGGCCATGAGAAGCAGGAAGAAGGCTTTGCACAAACTGTCACACACACACACACACACAAACCAGACTTTGAATGACTTTTGGAATATTGTTCATCGAAAATTTAAATGCATTCGTTCCCAGAAAGTCAATAGACAAAAGACATGTAAGACAACTATCAATCTAGGGGTCGTTAGTTACGATATCAACTTGTCAATGTTTTCATAATTTCCAGATGCCATCGAGATGTCATAGAACGACACTGGCTGGGAGAAACTGAAACGAAACCAAGCCATGCCGGTCAGCTACAATCCACGTGCCTTACCTCGTCAGCGACGTCTCGTCCCTAATCTCTTTCGCAACATTTTGCTGGTGCTAAGAGAGTCGCAGCGTCCCATGAGTGATGCGGAGATTGTGTCGGCATTAGCCGTGAACTATCGCCGCATCGATCCGGAATTTCAGAGGCAAGTGCGCATCAATTTGCGGGATGGCGTCACTTATGGCATACTGAGGCGTCAGCTCGATGTTTATTCCGTTCGTGCCAAACAGTTGGCCATGCTTACAACTTGGCTAGCTCCAAAGAGGAGGAATTGAAAAACTAAATTCAAAGTTATGAAGAAGACAATAAGACAATAAAATATTTGGCATTTGAAGAAAGAAAGATCTGATTCGTCAGGGTCACCAGCAAAAATCAGACAATATTATTGCTCACTCGTCGGGGTCACCAGAAGAATTCGGTAACAATTTAAAGCGTATTCAGCTAATTTATCAAACAAACACTCCAATCGTTTAGGTCATCCAAAAAATTAGCTAATATTTCACAGCACATTCAACATTTTTAGAAAAAGTAACATTTATTCGTCGGGGTCACCATAAGAATTAAGCAAAATTTCACTGCATATTTGGCATATTTATCAATTTGATTTAGTTAATCAGCTGATTTCACTGCACACAATACAAGAAAAGGAGGAGGGACAGATAGACTGGGCAAGGGGAGGATTAAACATTGTAAAATTATGCAACTAAATTGCAATTGCAATTGCCGAACATAAATTGCGGCGCAATTGGGTGTGCATACACACCCAGTTATAAATTGAGGGGCGCAGCATAGGACCAGGTGCAGATACATATAATTTACGCCAAGCGACTACCTCGTCCTCAAGCACGGCACTTTTCAATGGGATTTTTGTCACGTCACGTTGGAAATGTTAGCGAATGCGTTTTGTGGTAAATATTTGCGGTTATCTAAATGAAATGCATTGCAATGCATACTTTCGTTTTTCTGCATGCCACTTTGTTTTGGTATTGCGTTTTTGTTTTTTTGCTGTGTTTTGCTTTGGTTTGGCCCATAAATCTCAACAAGCACCTGGCAAAAACGCGTTGCCTATTTTGCATTTACACCGCGAAATATGTAGAAATATATAGAGTTTATGTGTAAATATGTAAATATCCAAGTGTTCAATTATAACACAAATTAAATGTTAAAAACCAAGCATAATTTCGGACACACCAAACAGTTATATAAAACTGAATGCTGTATAACGAAAGTTTTTCAAGTGAATAGCAAACTAAATACAGATCCCTTTTTCCTTACAGATCTTATTTAGTAACTAAAATATTTATTTGTGGCATACTTTTGGGAGCCTCAAAAAACAGTACAGTTGTGCTCTAGTCGGACAAGTTCAACCACATTGAGTGACTTTGTGAGCAAGTTCAAGTACCAGGCCAGGGTCTCTGTTGGTGTTAAGTTGGCCGAAACGAAAACTTTCACAAGAAATGCACACTTGGACTGGTGGAGAAAAAGAAATAAAAGACGAGAAGAGGAAAGAATAAAAATCTGAAAGCTCGGCTCACTTGTAAATTTCTTATGGGCTTCAAAAAAAACATGTGTACACACACTATTCGCCAACCATGTGGGCTGCTGAAAGTTGTCAAGTTCTTTAAGATTTCGAGGGTTGCTGTTGCTGTTGGTGTTGCTTTTGTAGGCAGAGTTTTTGTTGTTCTCGGTCTGCATGCAGCACGCACAATTAAATCAAATTACCTTAAGTGCACTCGCCACTTTTTCACTGTATCAGGACTCAGACTCAGCAATTAAGCTTTATGTCAAGTGTTCTTGCTTGTCTACATCCTTCTTCCTTTCTTTGTCTCTGTCTCTTTCTTTGGATCTGCTCTGTCTCTCTTTCGTACGTTCTTGCCTTTGTTCGTCTTTGTTTCTCTGCTTGGCTGCCAGCGCTAAGGAAAAGGATGTGAATATGTGAGCCATTTCCGGCAATGGTCAATGAACCTGAAAGTCACCTTACAGTGAAAATATCCACAAAGACACGCCTCCAAAGAGTAAACTTCCGCCGTACCAAAGCCGCAATGGCCCAGCATGCATGCAGGTGAATTGTAGGCACATTAATATACAATTCCAATTCTCAGGCAGATCAATTTAAATATGTATATTTTTCGTTCTTGAAAAAGCAAAACATTACAGCCAAAGTAAAAACATGTTCTATAGACCAGACCTTGTAAATTCTTCTAACTAAATATATATATATATATTTGATCAGTATTTGTTTTTCCAAAAAAAAAAAAATGATTTTGAAATGAATGAATATTATATGTATTTTGACCCAGAGATAACACAATCTAAAGATGTATAGACTTTATTGCAATACGATGGCAAAGGTCACCCTTCAGAGGTTGATGGACATTGATGGGTTTAATATGACATTTCCTTGGGATGCGTTGACATATTTCAGCGAATAGTATTCATAGAAACCTGGAAACTTGGTACCAAATGGTGGCTTAACTTTTCCCTCTCCTGTAGGGAACGAGGCTGGGTCTCTCATGTGTCACAGCTGTTGCATTTTTGCGCCTAAACTAGGCGTTTATTCAACCGCAAAACGCACACGTTTCACTTTGGTTCAACTGGGGAAACTGGGCATGTAGACGGATGGATAGATAGATAGTGGGAGATGGGAGGGAGGAATGTGGGGGATGCGCCAAAAAACTCTCGAAAGTTTTGCTTGCAAAGTCCAAACATATGTTACTGTTCATGCATGTTATACGGCTGCCAGTCTTTATCTAAACTCTGAGCTCTACTACTAGTAGTCAGTCACTCAGAGTGCCAAGTTAGCTCAGCTGGCACACACTCACGCACACATACTCACGCTCACACACACCCACACACCCACGCACACACTCACACTTGTAATTAAAACAAGTTTTCTAGGCAATTTTTCTGCTCACACTTTTTCTCCCCTTTTTATTTTATTTTCCTTTTTTTGCCCTCTTTTTTTCTGTTGGTTGTTGTTGGTTTTTGGCTGTTGGATAACTCTCGGCAGCATGAAATAAGTTTTTGATAAGAAAGTTATGATGAGTTTTCCTTACACACACACACACACACTCACAGATACACCCGCACAGCTGGGGGATCTCATGTACATGTACACACAGCTGTTGATTTTGGCCAAATTGGTAGAAACACGTCTTGTTTTTGAGTTGTGGGCGAAACATGTGCAACTAATTTCCAGTTATCAAGAGTTGTGACCAAATACAATAAAAGTGTAAGAGGGAGAACAAAAACAAAAAGAAAAAGAAACAAATAGCTACAAGGGTCTAATGATTGAGCCTAAAGAATAGAGGAATATATTTCTATTAATGGGTCAACTAAAGCTTAAAGAGCGAAGACATGTTACTTAGTGATGTTCCTGATATTTTAAACCTAAAGGTAATTTTTACTTCAATTTGGATATCTAAGATAATTTCAAAATATTCTTTATTCTTGAAATGTTTATTACATACATTAGAGGGCAAAATTTTCACTTTCACAGCCCTAGAGGACAGATTCCTGTAAGGTAAACGACTCATTTTGATGAATGAGTCCATTTACACACTTAATCAGTTAATTCATCGACTCTCTTGTTCTGATCAGCTTAAATACTGATCACTGATCAGTTTTAATACTTTTGTGAAATGAATACATTAACTGTAATCAAAGCATCTCTATTGAAAGAGATATTCCATGATTATAAAATTAAGAAGTCAAATAATCTAATATTTTTTTTTGATTAAAAATATAAATAACAAAATTCCGGAATAACACAGAGAAGAAAATTTTTTCATAAACAATTGTTATAAGTTTCCAGTAACTCTAGTTCAGGAACTTTTTTAGAGAATGACTGTTTGCTTTTTTTGTTTCCAGTGTGAACAAGTGAGTCAGTGAACAAGCGAATGGGTAAAAAAGGAACAAGTTTAGGGAAAATGTTTCACTCACTAAATGATTGAAGTTGTTCGATTTTGTTCGCTCACTCGCAAATAAGAAAAAGATTCTAAAATTAGGTTGTTTTAACTAAGTTGATATACATTGTCTTCCAGTTTAGAGCTTTACTTATTTCCGGCTTTAAGTTTTAAAAAGATAGTCAAGAATTCCATTTTAAAAATAAAGAATTATTTTCTTTATTGGGCAATTCTCCAGGAAAATAAACCAAATTATACTTTGATATTTTGTTTTAGTATTTTGATTTTAGTAATTATTAATGTGGTAAAATCGTTAGATTTAATGCTTTATTTCGGACTAATTTACGTATTTCAGATAGATGTTGTGGTTTGCAACCCTCTCAGCCATGGCCGCCCCTCCATGGCCTGTCTGCCGACTGTCAAAAGTTTATTTATTTGACACTGAAAAAGTTGACACAGACACCAGTCAATCTGGTGGAGGCCACACCCAACTCGAGCCCGAACCCGAACCCGAACCCCAACTCCAATCCATTCACCACCGACCATCGAACCAAACTCAACCCCAAAAACATAGGCGTGTCACACAAATGAAATCCGATTTATATGCCTAGCCAAAATTGGATTACAATTGAGTTGTAATTATGCGAGAACAAAACGTTGTTGTTGCTATTGTTGTTGTTGTTGTTATCCTTGTTGTCGTTTTTTGCAGTCGGAGAGAGGGAAAAGGGCCGGAAGTCCTTTCTCTGTTTTTCATGTCTAGCCGTTGTAGACGATGTCTTTTGAAATTTCCATTTTGCATTAATTAAAACTGATTTAATTAAAGCCTGTCATGGCTTGCTTTTGCTTTTAAGCATTTTTCGAAAGATGAGCAGCGGATCAAGAGTAGGAATAATGGCAGGGCTAAGTTTAAATGAAAGACACGTGGATTCATCTAATCAAAAGAACAGAAAAAATAGAAAATCAACCTCATTGCTTTATCCCCTACCGCAACTTTAGGATCTGGGAAATATGAGCATGGAAATCCCACACCTCAAATATCTACAAAAACTGATTCAAAAGCTAAGTATCCAAATGGTTAGAGAACAAATCTGAACGAATTTAATTGAAGTTCAAGATTTGACAACTCACCTGGGAAATGTTTTTTTTTATTTTTTCATTCTTGAGTACATTTGATCACTTATTCATAGATTTAAGTTTTCACTTTCTTTATTTGTCAGCGAAACTGATGCAAAAGAAATGAATACAAAAGTGTAGAATATTTTGTAATGAAAGTAAATGAACTGGTTTATTATTGCTTATCTTAGTATATTGATTTTTGATTTTTAAGAATTTTTGTCTTTCAAGTACTAGGTAAAACATTATAACCAAATATTCAGCTAAACTTAAACTATATCATCTTATTTGTCAAATTTTAAATAAACTGGAATTTAAATTTTAAAGAGTTTCTTATTGCCAAGCAAATTTATTCAATCGTCAATCGGATAATTAATCTTGAGTTAGCGAGGAAGGCTCTCATCCAAGATTTCCACTAGAAAATTCTTAAATTTTTTCATTAAAGAATAAAAACTTTGGTATGGTTTATAAACCGGTTTTATTTTTCTTTATAGTATTTGCAATTGACTGGTTTTCTGCCTTACTGATCTCTCACTCATTGAGCCGGGAAAGAGAAGAGTTTTACCACGTTTTGAACCATTTTTAACCAAGCAAAAATAAGCCTTGGGTACTTTTCTTGTCCAAAACAAAATTGTTGACATGTGCCAAATGAAGTACTGAGAAAAAACAAGCAAGAAGGGGGACACAAGAATAGGAAAAAATAACAAAACTAGTTTTCGTTTGCTTTTCCCCATTTTCCTTTCTGTTTTTTTTTCTTTTCTTTTTTGTTGCAACTTTGTCGCCATCTTCATATGCCTAAAAATGGCTTCCCGCACACAAAATAAATATGGCAACAAAATGGCAAAAAGGGCTTGAGCCAGTCAGCCTAACGAACGATGTGGGCAGACGAGGATGTAGACGGGGGAGTTGGAGCTGAAGTTTATTCTTCCTCATCGTCGTCGTCGTCGTCGTCGTCGTCGTCTGGACCATCATCATTGTGTGTGTGTTTGGTTGGATATTCGGAACACGTACTTGCGCTATAATTATTTTGTACGTGAATACGTGAGACCCCAAACGGAAAAAGACAATGAGCGGAGAGCTTCTTGCAAAGGAGAAGGCCTTAACCTCGGCTTAGCAAACAATATACTTATATAAGTATATATCTAAATATATAGATGTACATATATGTGCATATGTATGTGTAGATAAAGACAACTGTAAGATTTAAGAAGCAAAAGTCAACTTTTCTCTTTGTGGATGGGAAATGGAACTTGAATTAGTCTTTTGACAAACTAGCCAAAATGTTTGGAAAGTTCGACAGAGAGAGAGAGGGAGAGAGAGAGAGAAAGAGAAAGAGAGACAGACAAACAAATAGAGGGACAGCAAAAACGACTACAAAAAAGAGCAAGGTAAGAGACAGACAGCTTAGGGGCAATGCAATGCACAGTTGCAACATTATCATGGACGTAGGGATGGATGTGAAATGAAGGATCATGGAGAGTGCTCTCCCCCCTTAAAGAGAGAGCTTTTCATCACTTTTAAAGGGGCCAAGCATTTTAGACTCTCCTTCTGACTACGTCCATGTGTGGAATGCAATTGTTCCACATTTTGCAGCAACCATTGTTATCCTTTCTGTTCCGGCGTGGAAGACAGTCAACACGTGGGTGTTGGGTGTAGTTACCTGCCAGCCAGTTGGTCCCACGACAGCACATATCAAAATATTTACAAGCGCAGCTTATGCCAGAGATTCGCCTTTCCTCTCGGGCCCTCCTCCTCTCTCCTGCTCAAGCTTGTCGTTTCTCCATGTCGTCGTTTTTCTTCCGCTTTCCACCACAGAAACATGACAAAAGATTTGCCGCGAAACAGCTGCGTCCTGCGACGTGCAAAAACTTGTCCTGTTTTTTCTCATCTTCTTCTTTTCGTTGTTTTTTTCTCTTTTTTTTGCATACGAACAAAATTGCAATTGCAGTTGTATGGCTTAGGGCTGTTGGAGTTCTCCAGCTGTGGATATGTTGGGACAAGAGGTGGCGGCAAATGAGAGAGTCCTCACCTGTGCCCTCTGGCATGGTAATTAGAATTTTAAGCTTTTACTTTGGCCAACAAAACAACAAAAAAAGCAACAAAGTAACTTACCTACATAAATGGGTGCTTATTAATAAATTGGTGCTGGCAGAATTTAAGTTGGAAAGCAGTTTAAAAAAAAACTTCCAATTCAATTAGACATGCAACTTCCGACTGGGAATAAAGATTAGATTATAGAATTTCTAAACTTAAGCCTTAAGAGAGTTTACTGGGACAGACAGGATCACCACTTCTTGCGTGGTTAGAGTGAATGAACCCGGAATTAACTGAATTGAGTTCGTGTGGACTTGTTGGGTCTTGTGTTGTTTACTGGGAAAATTACCCACTTTGGCTGACACTTTTCATGGTGATGGGATACTCGAATTTAATTCACATAAAAGTCACATGAAGTAAATAAGTTTGATTATTGTGGTTTTCCATCATCGTCGTCTGCCGTCTGCAGCATCATCGTCGTCATCAGCAGCAGCAGAAAAGGTTTTTCCAATGGGGAAATGGTAGACAACAAGAAGCCAGGGACTTCAGTTCCTTCAGTTGGTTGTCGCTGTAGTAATTAACATTCACAATGAAAACGAAAACCGAGTAACTCTGGCGGTTGCCAGATGCCTGATGTTCAATGGTCTTTTTTTGTTTTAAGGTATGTAAGGGGGTGGTGGGGTTGGTGGGGTTGGTGGGGTTGGTGGAGGGCGGGGGCTCATGACTGTCTGACTGACTGTGTGAGAGCGGTAAAAGTTTTTAATAACCCGCAACAACAAACATGGCCAAGGACAATGAAGGACAACAACAACAACAACAACAGCCAACAGTAAGAGTAACGCAGAGCAACCGCCAACAGCCACAATAATGACACACAAAAGTTTGACAATGTAGTCGTGCGTGGTTCCCGGTACCGAATACAGAATACCGAATACCGAATCCGCATCCGCATCCAACCCACATCCAGACCCCCATACATACAATGTTGCCGGCGTGTCCAACGGAAAAGGATTTCTGCCACAACGAAAACAGCAATGAAAACCACAAAATGTTGCCCGAAGGGGTGGATGCAGGCAAGACAGGGTGCGGGCACCCCATTGCACTGTAAGGGGCATGAGGGGCACGTGGTGTGCATACGCAACATCAAATTGCTGACCACACACAGAGAGTGTGGCAAGAAGGGGGAGTGAAGAAGGAGGAGCCAAAGCTTGCCTGAATGGATATTCAATTGCAAACGCAAGTGTGTAACAATTGGAGCGGTTTTAAAATAAACGAATGTGGCTTATTACGCATACAGACCCACGTTCACCCACCCCCGACCCCCCGACCCCGTCAATCCGCCAGCCCCCGCCTACGCACAGTGAAATGAATGTCAAATTGAAATTGACATGCTGTGACAGAGACCAGACATTGTTGGATCCCTTCCATGGCCTGCCAATGGCCCCCTACACACTCTTGTTTTTCTCCGCTAGCCAAAACCTTGCTGCGTGCTGCGGGTTTGGGTGTTAAAGGTGTGGCAAGTCGGGTCATCCCAAGGGATAATTAACATTGCATTTACTTTCAAAGTAAGTTCATCAGATCATGTACACTGGTAGAATAGATGTGGAACTCGCCTATAAACTCGCTAGTTCGTTTAATAGAAACTCCAAAATAATCAATTTTAATTTAAACTACCAAGAGAGGCGGGGCCAGCTTCAGGCTTGCCGAAGTTTGTATACCCTTTCAAGGAAAAAAGTCGAATTTCTGCTTAGGCTGGGGCAATGCGGTGCATATAGCATGATATTTTATTGGGTTTTTGTATGTACATATTATCCGATTTTGATCAAAATTGTTAATTGCCTAGTTTGGTAATAGTCCCTTAAGAACAAACAAAGTTTTTCGTTCGATCCTAAGACATCCATATAATATAGATATTCGATCTTGATGAAGTTTGCCACTGTCATTAATAGGTGTATTAAAATGACAAATATGAGCAAATAACGAAATTATTGAGAAAAGTCTCTCTTAGTGACATAGTCGTTGAGATGGAAGCTACATATATCATATAGAGGTCCGATCCGAATCCGAGGATTCAAAACAAACAATCCCTGCAGCTTATAGGCTTAGGTCCTCTCAGACCTAAGAGATCCTTTTAGTGAGTGTAAGTCATTTTACAACTACCTACTTTAGATTTTTGGGATTTGTTTATTATGGGATATTTCTCAATTAAGAAGGTTCAATCAATCGGAGCTATATATATTACAGAGCAAGTAGAACCATGCCCTGAACCCCGACCTACTATGAGGCAGCAAGACCCAAATGAAGCGCTATAAAATGTAATATACCCGCCCTCATTATAAGTCACATTGAGAATCACACACATCCCATATAACATTAAGTACATTGTGACCCATATTAATCCACACTAGCCACTTGTTCCATTATTGACTTCCTTTACCCAATACTAACTTCCTATCACAGCAGAAGCACTTTTCTATCAACCTTTGTAACCAATCCGTTTTTGCTGACTTCACCGGAAGGGTTACGTCCTCTCAAGAGCGGCCACAGTAAGATCAATAGCCATTGATCAGCCCTTTTGAGGTATATTTAAGACCCCGATCTCCGCAGTGTAGTTAGCTTTAGTCTTAGTCTTAGTCTGGACTCAGAACCAAAAGTTCAACCAAGTGATTAGTAAACGAATTCTAACGTTAACTCGAAACTACTGTGCATCCGAAGGATCAGGGTAAGGACACGGCCCGACAAGAAGACTCGTAACTAAGACTCGTCACTAGGACTCAGTCCAACAGTCCAACTTGATCTTAGTTAGGCTATAAAAAGCTTAAATATGTCAATGAAATAACGTACCCTTCTAATCGAAGGCGAGAAGTTTATTTACACAGACCGACACAAGGACATGTTAATAATGCCTTGACTTCTCATGCTGATCAAGAATTTATATACTTTCATTGGTCGCAAGCGCCTCCTTCTGTATTATAAACATCTGAGTAATTATATAAAAAGGGTATATAAATAAATGGGTTTAAACTTGGGGGTAGAAAATTAGGCAACTTGTTACGCAGAGAAGGGAACGTTCCCCACAGCAAGCGGTGTATATTCTCGATCAGAAAATTTGTTGAAGGAACCAACGATCTTAAAATGACACACACAATAAGGGTATAGGAACTTCGGCGCAGCCAAAGTTAACTTCTCTCTTGTTATACCCTTGCAAAAAGGGTATATTTATTTTGATCAGAAGAGTGCAGCGCATGAAAAAAAGAAGCTCCGACTATATAAAGTATATATATTCTTGAATAGCATGACGAGACGATTTTATATAGCCATGTCCGTCTGTCCATCCGTCCACCAGAAAGCTACAGAGCTGTAATTAATCTCGGATTGAGCTGGATCGGACCACTATATCAAACTGTCACTTTTCTCAATAACTTTGTTATTTTCTGAGCTACTGTCGAAATTTAATATTGGTGAGTTTATCACACTTAAAAACGACTATGCCAAATTTGATCAAGATCGGATGACTATATCATATTGCTCCCATACGATCAGTCAGATCAGTTACTTTTGTCGCGATTTTCACAAAAATTAACATTTGTCATTGTAAACTACCTAATAACATCTTTGATCAATTTGATCAAAATCGGATAAATTAATTATATATCTGTCATATAAACAAACGATGAAATAAAGCTTAAAGGCTGTCCTTTCACGAATATTAGACTTTTTACATATATAAAACCTTTTTGTCGTTAACGGCTATAAGAAAGGGAAGGGAAGAATAGAAAAAACAACTTGCAAGGGTATACAAACTTCGGCGAGGCCGAAGTTACCCCGGCTAGAGAGTTTATTCTTAATTTGAAAACTTTACCTGAACTTTTAGCTTTGAACGTGAGTATCCAGTAGAGATTATAAAATGCAATCCTTTTTTCGTAAACGTTAACTTTCACATTTTAGGCCCTAAACTGCAAAACCTGCAATGAATTTGGTATCACGCGAAGGGAAAAACTTCACAGGGAAGGGAAAGGTGTCAAATTTCGGTCTAATATTACTAAAGAAATGAATGTAAACATTGACCAATCTATGTACTTGCCTCGGAGTCATTTAAAAATGAAATCAATTAATCAAATGTGTTTAATTTTATTAAATTAGCTTGACATTATTTCAAACGCTGAACATTGGTTGTGATTGACATGCCTAAGGGGCTGAAACAGAGCTGTAAAGGGAAATAGTTTTATATCATATTCACTTCTTGGCTTTGAGACACACTCTTCATATCTCATCTACATTAACCATCAATCATGGGCCACCTTTTAAGGGGTTGTCAGTGTGTGTGTGAGAGAGTGTGTGTGTGTGTATGTGTGTGTGTGGGGGGATGGTTGGGTCTTTTGTTGAAGTTACTTCCTTGTGCTGGGCATTAATTGCAACTGAAATCACTTTGAACTTCATTAAAAAGCAACTTAATCAAGTCAAGTGAAACTTTGCCCAGCCAACAAAAGAGAAAAAGAGTGGGGGAAGACGGTTAAGCGACTGGGTGGGCTGGGTGGTTGGGGTGGCTAAACTGGCGGCACCTGCTTTTACCGGCATATTGCTGAATTGCCTAAAAATTATTAATTAGCTGCGACGCCTTCCATCCTTCGTCCGTTATCCTTGGTTCTCGGCATTTCTCTCTGGCTGTGTGTGTGGGTTGCCCCATTCTAGCGGCAGACAGACTGAAGAAAAGTCAGAGAAGGCAGCTCTTAAATATTTCATATTTAATTTCACGCGTAAGCAGCACATTTATTGCCACTTTTACTTTTACCCCTCGCCTTTCAAGTCGAGAATCCCCCCATTTTCTTTGAGTAAGGGGAAATTACCTGCTGGTGGTGTACTTGTACTTAAATGATTCTGCCAGCCATTGAAAATTGGCAACATTAATAAAATTAGACCTTCCCCGCAACGGACTTATGTTCGTTTCTTTGCCCATTTCTCACTTACCTCGCCGGCGGGCATCTTCATCTTTTGTTTTCATAAATGCGCTCCGAAATCCTATTAAATCGCTTGCTCTGATCAAAGTGTGTAATGGATGGGGAGCCCCTTAAAGCACTTTACTTATTTTTCCAACGAAAGAACTTTTCTAAAAAACTGTCTACCGGTTTGCCAGTTTTCCAGGTGCCGCCACACACACACCCACACACCCACACACCCACACACCCACACATACAAATACACATACATTGCTCCCCGAGGGCAAATCACAAACGACACTTTGATGAGGGTTTTTGTTTTGCCATCGTGTGTCCTGGGTGTCAAATGCATTAAAAATGCGGGAACCAGGTACGAGAGAAAACCCCATAAATTCGTCAATGCAAAGAAAAATCGAACAAAAAAAGATCGAATCGCAATGCGGACGAGCGGTGATTGCAATCATCATGATGAAGATGAAAGAAACGGGTGAAGCAAAATAAAAATCAAAAAGAAAGACAGAAAGAGATAAATTCCAACATTTAAACTCAGCAGTTAAGTGGATTTGAATGCCATTTGTTACGTAACGTAATGAAGTGACATGACGTTACGTAACACTTGATGGCATTTATTCAGGCACGTCAGAAATACGAGCAATACGATTGACAATTAATATGTGAAAGTAGAAAGGAACAAAAAAAAAAAAAAAAAAGAACAAACTAACTATCTTATTGGGGCATCTCATTTTGGGGAAACAAATTCTTGTCCACTTGACGTAGGTAGCCCATTAAAATTGCCTGATGAAGGGCTGCAGGCACCACGCGTGTCAACTCGGCCTGGGTACGCTGAAGACGTTCGGCAAGGATGTCTATGATCTCAGTATACGAGATTGGTCTCTTGATGTCGGCTATCAGTTTCAAAAGCGACTGATAAACGCTGGGTACCCGTGAATTATTTTGGAACGCCAGCGTCATCTCTTTCTCCCATTGATTGGTGGCATTCCTATTGTTTTTGCGGTAATAACGTCCACCACGTCCTCCAGGACCGTTTGGTGGTGGTGGCCTCTGCGGCTGCCGTTGCTTTTGCTGTGGCTGAGACTGCATCTGCTGCTGTTGTTTCCTTTGCTGCTGCCGGGAGAACGGAACATAGGGAGGTGGCTTATAGGGTATGGTTTCAAAGGCATATTGCTGCAACATTTGCGCATTCTCATCATATTGAAAGTCCGAATCCTGCGGATAGACAAGCAACGGGGTTGACGCTTCGTCATTTGTGCCCACCAAGGGAGCACCAGTCCGGCTATCAATCAGCTTAACAATGTGCCCATTGATTATCGGATAGATATGCGGAGCTGGCTGATAGTAAACCAACATCGATTCCCTGTCGCCAGGTTGGCCACGATTGTTATTAGCTGTGGCAATGAGACACATTTAAGATTGAGGGAAAAAGGAATCATCCTCCTCGACTTACCTGGACATGCAGCGGAGGCGCCCTCCTCGGTAAACTTGTAGACAAATACCTTGGCAAATGGGTTAAGAGGTGTATACTGCTTACGCGAATTCGACTTCGCATTGGCCACTTTCTTGTTTGAGTCATCTCTGGCTCTTGAGATGTAGTCGAATGCTCTTGCGCCCGGATTAAGGTTGGGACGGACCATGGGTAAATTTGGTTTCACATAAGCCATTTTTTTTTTTTTTTTTTTTTGAGATAGCTAGTTTCTTATAATTTTTTTACTTTAAAAAACCCAAAAATATGTTTATTTATACAGAGACAAATACAATTCAGACTGAGGGACCTTTTTGGTTCACAGTAGAGAGAGAATTAATTTAAGTTTACTTGGTTTCCCTTTGCACCTACTGACAGTTGTCAAAAATGTTGAAATTAATATGCAAGGCCTTCTTGATTTAGACTAGCAATGACTGTGCAACTAATTGATACACTTGAAAAAATAAACGAGACATTAGAAATCAAATACGAAACAGTTGGATGGAGAAACACTCAAAAGTCACAGAAACACTGTATCCACAGTGTGATGAAATGTGAAAATGGGAAATGGAACGATTTTTTTTTTGTGGTTGTTTTTTCTCTTTTTTGACTTGCACAATTATTTACACTCAAAAAAGTTTTGTCTTGCAAATGAAGTTACCCAAGCAGAAGAGGAGTAGAAGAAGCAGGAAAAGCAGAAGGATGCTGGTTTCAAGTTATGTCATGCGGCTGCTCTCTAGGGACAATTGCAAAAATTATGCAACTCTTGTGGTTGAAAGACAGATGGAGAGACAGAGGAGGGAAAGAGAGAGAGAGCTCTAGAGGAAGCAAGCCAGTTGTCCTTGCACACAATTAGGCAAGGACAAAGCCAGGCACAGGCTTTAGAAATCTTAACATACGCCCACACACACTAACCCACACACACACCTGACACAATCCTGTTGCTTCCTTCACATGCAGGATGTGCCAGGATATGCCTCCGGCCTGGTCTGCACCGTACTGAAGTTCATTGCCAAAACTTGAATGGGATACGATGAACAACACTAAAGACTAGAGAAGGCGCTAGCATAATGCCATATCCATGAACGTAATTTGCAAATAGTGTCAGAATTGCAAAGGCTGTTCAAGATGTAGCAAATTAGTGAGAGAGACAGAAAGAGAGAGAGAGAGCGGATGATAAATTTCCCTTTGAATAAATTGTTCAAATGCTTTGCCCAGAGTAATATGCTCGATTTATTGCCTAACACTCGCTGGAGCCGCATTTACAGCAAACTTATTGACACTCTGATTGAGCTCCAACTTCCGTTCCGCTGCCCGCTTCTTATTCTGAACATCGTAGTCTTTTATGCGTTCTGGCGACATTTGCCAAATGCGTCGCCGCGAGTTGGCCGCGAGTCTGGCTAACAGATGACGATCGGCTAGTCCACAAACAGCCATGGAAATGCGACGGGACATCTCATGACCCAAGCAGGTCGTGCGCTCTTTCTCATCGCTACAGCTGATTTCGTCCACATAGTACGATCGAAGTGTGATTCCTTTTGGGAAAGTGTCGGGAGGGAAAACTTTGAAAATTTGTAATCAAATCGGCAAACAGTTTTCTTTTCAATGCATACCAACAATGAAAATTTTGGCCACCTCCTTGAATGTGGGTGGATCTCTCAGCATGTTCATGTTACCCTATTGCTCAACTGCCCGTCAAATACGTCTATACAAAATATATATATTTGTATTTATCTGTGTATTATAGCTAAGATTATCAAACTAATCAGAAATGCATTATTCTTAGGATCCAAAAAGGAAAACAAAAAACAAAAAAAAGAAAAAAAAAAAAAAACACAATTAACTTTCAAGTTTCTTTGAGAATTTTGGAGAAAATTTAAATCTATTCCTATTATTTCTAAGCTAATGTACATTAATTCTGTTGTGTTCCAATTCAACGTCGTGTTGGAGTTTGAGAGACGTGTGAGAGAAGTTGAATAATAGATCTCAACCTACTAGTAAATCTCTCAGAATTTCTAAAAATCGCCTGCTTACATTTCGAATCGCTGCTCATTTGCTGCATTTATCAAAAGATTGATATTGAAATATGTGTTTTTCCAAGGCCTGAAGTATTCGAATTTTACATAAATATAGAGCTTCTTTCTGCTATTACAGATCCCGAAATAAGTTTAAGCTGATCGAAATATTGACTTGGATATTGATCAAGAATATTGGCCTTCTCTTCGCTATGGGGTGAAAAGTGTTTTATTTATTCCAACTACGAATACGTCAAAAAGAAGCGAGATTCAACTAAATTTACGTACATAAATGCAATTTTTTTTGTTTCATCTAAAATACTGTGAATGTTGCATCTGTTGCTGCCCTGTCGGGGGGCTGTGGGAGGAGAGGTTCATTTGCTATACTGTCGAAAATTCATGAGCACACTCGATGGGGCCTCTGGGTGAACATGACTAGATGATGGTAGTGCGACGACAACGACAACAATGATGATGACGATGATGACGATAATGATCATTATAATGATGTTGGCTCTGATGACAACATGTGTGCCTAAGTTTCGTCTATAAACTGCTAGCGACGGCCACGTGGATGAGCGGAGTAGTATGGGTATTTGTAAAGGTCGAGAGGCTTACGGGAGCTGGGGTGTCAGTCATTCTCTATAGTCAGCTGCAGTGTGTGTTGAAAATTCAAAGGGTATATTTGAGAGTCTATCAGTTGGGTTCTGCATTTGTATTTAGATGTTCCAATGCTTATCAAAGTATTGTTGAGAGAATTGGCATTTTAATCTCTTTTGATTCCTAGCTTGATTTGGTATTGGCCTAGTGCTGATTTAGAAGCCGACTTATTCTTTTAGAAGCTAACCAAGTTTCGGCTGAAAATATTTACAAATGTTTCGTAGAGACAACTATAATTACATCTGACATAAATAAAAGAAAGAATATTATCTTGCAGGCACAATTATTATTGTTGTGAAAGTGTCTGAAGTGAACACACATAATGAGTTTAAATTAAAAATAAGTTAACGTGATATTTAATTAACCTTAATATGGGTAGGCCAAATGAATTTTCCAACATCTCTAATTACATACAATATAAATATTTAATTCTTGATCCGCAAAACTAGACGACTGTCTGTCTGTCTTTTCATCTGGTTGAAAAGACTTAAAGTCCTTATAGACCGATCGATAAGTTTATTAATTTTTAATAAAGTCCTTGACCATTAGATCAAGAAAATCATACAATTAATTGAAAATATATATACTCAATAGTCCAATTAGGCCTTAATTTCAACTGCTTCAAAGAAAGGGCAATCTCAATTCGACGTGTGTTTCCTGCTGTTCTGTGAAATGTCCTTTTCCACTACACACTCACACTTTTTCACATATTAACTCAATTTTTTTTGCATTTCTTTTATAAACAGAAATGAAATTATTGCTGTCGCAGTCACCTCCACCCTCGCCCCATATGCAATTACCCACATGCCGTGATTGTCCACTTTGGGACAACCCCCGAAAACACCAACGCAAAACCGAGCCGAACCGAACCAAACGACTCTGCCATGCAGACAATAGGAGTTCCTCATGCACTTGTAGTAGCCGTTGAACCACAGCCATCGGAACCGCCTAATAAACAGTAGTAAGCTGGACAAACGTTGGTCGGTTGGTTGCTTGGTTGGTTGGTTGGTTGGTTGCTTGGTTGATTGGTTCATTGGAGGGGGTGTGTAGAGATGTCGGGGAATATCGATGGCTGGGCAGAAGGGACAACGTTTATCCTTTGGCCATGCATGGCATGCAAATCGATTGATGTTGATTAGCATAAATTGTCTGGACCGCATAGTGTGCAATGAATAATTTTGGTGGTGCCCTCCTCATGACACGCCTCCTTCTCTCCACCAACCGAGAAGCCCCCTGCCCTTGCCCTTTACTCTAAACCGCTGTCGCCCATCGTTTGTGCACTGGTTGCAACTTTTTGCCATAATGCAATTTTGTTTTGCTTAATTTGATAGGCGTTGTCAGTTGTTTGCTAGTTGCTGAGCTGACAGTCTGACAATGGAAGCTCGTTCCAGTAAATGACAGTGAACTGAACTGAAGTGAATTGAACCGAACCGTTGGGTGGAAGTGGAAGTTGGCTGAGCACTATTATCACATGCATGTATGCAAAAACGCATATACACACAAATAATCTGGAGCTATAGGTATTGTTCACACTAAATTGACTTGACTGGAACTGCTATTGAATTGCCATCGTGGACCAAACCGAATATATTTAATGGAAAATGTGTGTTGGAAGTTGAATTTCATAAGAGCATTATCTGTGTGTGACTCATATTGTAGTTTATAGTTTATATTGCGTGAATCATACATTGATTAAACTCCTTCAACTCTTATACAAAGTGATATCATGCAATAAGTGTTTTGGCATTTTATTACTAAACGTTGTCACAATGTTTCCATTTTATTCTTTCGAAGGGGTGGGCAATAAACAAAAGTGTGTATCAACGAAATATCGAAACAATTCCCTTAATGTCTTATTGTCATAGCAAACTACTTTTTCAACAGCAATTCTTTGCACACACACACACTCCATACACTGTAATACATTGAATGAATTCCTCTTAAAGTATAATAAATATGCCTCTCTTCAAGTTTTCAAGACCATGTGCGGCTGCTGCCGTCTAAAATTGCCTTCTCTGAGTGGGCAAAACTTTTCCCATAACACACACATGTATGTATGTACTACGTCTGTATAGACAACAATGGAATCGAACACACACATTGAAATAGTTATAAGTACAGCGAACTTGGCCAAATCTTATGAAACTGACATCATTTTCATTATGTTTTGTACTTGCACAGCTTAGACTAATGTATGCCAGGCTGAAACTGAGCCTTTAAACCAAAGCCAAAGCTCAAGATCTGCCAGCTTCCCCTCATCGCTGGCCAGTGGCGGAATATCAGATGTTTGGGTAAAAATTTCACTTATTTTCGAGGATGTCCCCATTGAATATTTCGTGTATTCAAAGCGATAAATTAAAGAATAGAAAAAGAGCAATACAAAGTATTTGAATCAATGTTTTATTAGCCTTATACTCACACCTACAAAGAAAGATGAATGTGAATGACAAAGTATAAGTGGTTTATTCCAGTTCATTCGAATAAATATTCTTTGTAGACAAGGGGCTTCTCGTAGTATGATACATTAAATACCCAATATATACCTACATATGTATGTAACTTTCAAGTTTAACCTATTATTGCAAGGAAGAAAAATTAGTCTCTTTCGAAGACTAGCCTCACCTTTCCACGGTCAAATCCGCTACTGTCCCTGGCCATCCGCATCTCCAGCACCAACTTTAACTCCATTTTCAGCTTCATCTTCCTCTCACACTGTGCCCCAAATGATAGGCAATACATTTTTTGTTTCCTCTGTGACGCACGCGATTCGCATTACACACATATGTGGCATGGTGTGGCGTGCTAATCTGGCCGCCGATAACTGCAAATTAGATTAGTGAGACGATGCCTAGAATGGGGGGACGGGGAATGGGGAATGGCTCGTTGGGTGTGCTTGTGGTCGAGTGCACGGAACTTCCAACTTTCATCATCATTGCGTGTGGCATTTAATAAATCTCAACAACAACGGAAAACAAATCGACACTCAAACTGCAATCCCAGGATGCCAATATATACACATCCATTGTGTCTATGGAGCTTGGGGGGGAGGTGTGGGGGCCTCCCACGCAGCTGCGAACTAATGAAAGTAATAGAAAACTTTTTCGTATTCGAGTTGCAAAGCTTATAATGATAATATCTAAATGAGAAATAGTTCTTGGCTTCACCCATACTTTACCTTTAAGTGACGTCAAGCAAATAGAATATTCATTATATGAATGAATGCTAAAAAAAAAGTTGTATAATTAGATTTTATTAAATATTTATCAATTTTCTATATTCTCACCTAGCTCACCACTTTGGAAAAGAGTTTTTGCATCGGTAATGCTGACGCCAGCGTCGCCATTCAGTCCCAGACAAGAATCACTTTCGGTTGGTCACTCACTCACTCGACCACACCGGATCTGAACGGACCGACCCTTCTTATAGTATTTACACGCATCAATGGCGACCCACCGGCTCCCTCTCTCCGCATGCTCTGAAATGATGTCCACTCACTAATCGTAAAATAAATTATTTTCGTTTCCTTCTGCCAAGATGCTCCCTGCTTGCCTGTTTGTAAGTCATAACTCTTACATCACTCCCCCAAATGGATAAATGAGCTCAGGATGGGTCGAGGGAAGGAGTGAAGCTTAAGTTAATTGCAAAGACGGAATATGGGGCTTTCGTGGACTACGTTGGTCAGGCCAACTATGGCTGGTTTTAATTGTTACTAGTCACATTTGCAGCTTAGCCGAATCACTTGCCTCAGATTAGTTAAAGTTACACTCGCTCTCAAGCAAGTACATATGTTTTGTACATAACTAACTACATACATGGATGTCTACACCAATAACTGCAAGAGAAGGCCAAGATGTCATAAAAATATCATATAGCTCATACGACGTGTGTAAGTCGCCACAAAAATGAGTAATTAAACTATAAAAACTTTGTATTTATGATATAACATCAACATTCTTCTCCATAAATAATATTAAAAAAAAGCCAAAATGTTTGCAAATTTTGGATTAGCACAAGATTAATTTTTGCGAAATTGTATATGTATATTGCCCCATCTCTCTTTCAGTATGGTACAAATGAAAATATCCAAGACATATTCTGTTCCCATCTTACAAGGTACGACTAACTAGTAACTGATTTTTTCAAACTTAATCAGTCGACAAAGTTTTCATAAGAAAAAGAACTAAATCAGCCGAGGTATTTCTACAAAATTACTTTTTTACTAATAAATAATGTATAAATTTAATTTGTATTTAAATTAGCGTATTGCATGATGTTCAATTTCATTTAATTTTAATCCGTTTTAAATCAAATGTGCATCTGAATGTATTTTCCAACACTATCAACTTTAATTATTTCCACGAAATGGAAATGAAACAAAAGTTTGACACTTTGCAATCTAGTTGGTAATCAGGTCTGACAGTTGCGTTTAATCGAAATAATTCGGCTGAGAAAGAAATTCAGAGCAGGAGAGAAGAACAATTTACCTGAAACATTTTTTTTTTGCCGCATTTTGGCTTCCCGTTGAGGTCCATTCAATGCGGAAATCCTTGAAGTAGATTTCAATCAGAATTGCGGTTTATTGTCGAATGAAATTTCCAGCAAGCACAAAATTTTTCATTGCGACACGTGCCAGACATAACAGGGACCCCAAACAATAACAACTAAAACAACGATACCAAGGAACAAGAGAACAGGAGAAGGACTAAGGACAATGATGAGATGTCGCGACATCATGCCCTCTCATTCGCCTTAACTTTTCTTACTCTCTCGCTCTGGCTATTTGGTTGTCGTTGTTGGTGTTATGCAAATTTTCGTAGCCATTCATTTGGGGTTTTTTAGGAGTTTTTGGCAGTTAAATTCGTTTTTTTTTCTGAATGTTTTTGCCGCATTTGTACTTGATTACCCTCGCACACACACACACACACGCACACCCATACTTATGCACAGCGACTTTAACTGCAAATCGATATTTCCGTCTCCGATCCTGGTCTCAATTGAAAGAAAAGGCAAATGAAATCGAATTCGCAATCAGCGCAATCTGGCAAAAAAGTCCACATAACTTATTTTCGATTTAAATATTTTTTAAATTTCTTCTAAACACATTTGCCTTGAGATTTCATTCAGTGTTTTGTTTTGCTGATAAATATTGTACAAAATTTGTTGTAGTCTTCATCTTGAATACAAAATGATACACAGGGGATTCAATAGTGCTCCGCGCCGTCAACTTATACCCAATCTGTTTAGCAATATTCTCAAAGTGATTGCCGAAGCAGATCATCCTTTGACCCACCATGAGATTGTCGAAGCTGTTTCAGAGCGCATGGATCGCTCCGATGAGGAGTTGAAGCGACAAATAACCGTCAGCCTTCAAGATGCCCTAATCTATGGTTATTTGCGAGTGAAAAACTTTCGATATTCTATAGTACAAAATCGTTTGGATCCCAATGAGCCGCGCGATATGAAAACATTTAATAAATCGCCAGTTGCAGCTGCAGTTGCCGAAACAAAAATGCATCCCAATACATTAAACTTGAAACAAAGTTCAAGAGACGAGCAGAGCACGTCAAAAGGAGCTGGAGAACAGAATCCGCATATTCATGCAGAGAAGGCTGAGAAGGATGATCAGGCGGAGACTTCAGGGAGCGGTCGGCATCGTACGCGAGAGATGGCAACCCTGGCAAGGGATAGCATACCGGCAAGTAACACTCAACCGGGCACTGAAACCGAAGAGGAGACAAGTGCGACTAAAACTGACCTGAGACCCAGAAGACTACAACGGAAAATGGAGTGACCCGGGAAAAGCTCCACCAGAATGTTCTACACATTGAGAAATCATTAAAAATTGATTTGATTTAAAGCTTAAGAGTTTTTGAATGTTAGAGAAGAGTCATCGGTTGTTATAGTGTCTGTCAATTTGGCTGCGACTCGGATTAAATATTGTCTTAGTATTCGATTCAGTTGTCAAGGTGATTTGAAGTTGCTGTTGGCCCGTTTGTCCATGAGCTTACGTAACTTAAGTCCGTGGGTTCGTGCAATTAGAATAACACTGCGCTGAATAAGTCCTTTTGCCCTTCTCGCCTCTTGCTCTAAGGACTCAAAGTCTGACTAAGCTTGTATGGTTATATCAACATTGCGAAATGGTAACTAAGATGTTAGTGGTTTGACCCCAATCGCGTATCGCATATGTTTGATTTGCTGTCAGTCAGGCGTCCCCCCCAGAGTCCTTCGCCCTCGCTCTGCCTTAGTCGAACTGAGTGTTATTATTGGTGTCATTTGTCAGGGCACACATGAGGGAAGGCACTGATTGTCGTGATAGCAACTGGTATTTAAAGGCTCAAAACAGGATGCAGGACACATACACTCTCTCTCTTCCCGCCCTCCGTAGGTCACTACATTTGAGGTTTAGTCACGCTTATGATGTCCTTAGCCAAGCGCCATACAAACCGTTGACCTGGCACCTGCAAACACTTACACACACACACACACGCACGCATGCATTCCGGCACACACATTTTCTTCCTTTGGACACTATGCTTGGCTCTGGACCCAGCATCATATGTGATAATACCTGTTTAGACTGTTGCAAGAACTCCCTCTTCTCTAACCTCCTCTTGCCCCCATCTTTACCACTGTCTCCTCGTCAACTTGCAACCTGCTTGCTATCTTGGCACTTGTGCTGGCATGTGTTCTGTGTCTGGTTATTTTCACGCCCGATGGCCGGGCCAAGCGAGCATGGCAAGTGCATTACCATTGCCCACACCCACACTCGGGGCCAGTTCATCTACTAATGTGTGTGCATGTGAAAACAGAGGGAGAGAGACCAATGACTTGACTTCGCTCACTTAAATGAGATTTTGCGGTGCGTAATTTGAAAATTGTGAAATTAGAGGAGACTGATTCGAAATGAACCACACAAAATTCACCAAATTGGAATGTTTTTGATGTGCTCATTTCTCTGAGGTTGGTGAACCCAACGAATTTTATGTTTAACAGGAGAAAGCCGTTTGTTAAATTTGTTTTTTTCTGATCCAGTGTTGCAGCTGGCAATGTGCATGACGTGTTCAAATGATTTTCAACACTTTTACATGCAAACGCTTTTCAATGTAGGCCCTCCAGGCCATTCTTTAAAACACATTTAGAGGTCAGTGTTGGTAAACAGTAACAGTCTTGTCGTATACCACTGCTTAACACTGCAAAAGCTAAAAGCAGCTATATTTAGCTATTTATCGATTTTTAGCGTCTTCACTTCACTTCTTTTAATGGTGGTGACGCCACCGATTCCAGTGTTGGATAATCAATAATGCGTGCGTTTTTTTGAATTCACTTGTTGTGTTGGTTAAGGCGGTTTTTGTATTTTAGTTGGTAAATCATTTTTCTTCTTAGGCCACAGACGCCCTTTTTGGACTGACATAGCAACCCTTACACTGGTGCCGCTTGCCCTTGGGCAGAAACACGTCGTCTCTGTCTCTCTCTCTCTCTCTCTCTCTCCCTCTCTCTCTCTCTCCCTCTCTCCCTCTCTCATAATTCATACCAAAGGTTGAGATTCCAATGAGTTTTCTCACCTCATCGCATCAAGTTGACAGCCAATTCTCTTATTTATTTAGGGCATAACTTTGTAAATCGTTTGAATTGTGCCGGTTGTTGTTGTTTTAGCCCCCTTTGGGCAAGTAAGGAAATTTGACATAGAAATTTGTGAATTTTGATTTAGTCAATTCCATTTCTGCCTTTTTCGTGTGCGTGTCCGTGTCCGTGTCCGTGTGCGTGTGCGTGTGCGTGTGCGTATGCGTATGCGTGTGTGTGTGTCACATTGGATACATAGAAATATTTTTTTTATTTAATTTTTTCCGGATAAGAGGGCGGGCATTTATTGAAATCGACAGATAACTCAGCAGTCGCCCTGTAGACTTCACTTAGCCCTGGTATTATATACACACACACCCCCCTTTAATTCGAACGGCAAAATTTCTCTTTCGGCAGCACACAAAAAACTGTTATAAATTAACGTAACCGTACCGTGTTTAACTGTTGGGTATTTTTGGGCCTTCTCAAGAGTCGCTAAAAGTCACGACGATAATTTTGCCTGCCTGCGTTCGCTTTCGCTATCCGTTATCTTTTTACCACACACATACAACAAAATAATTCTAATAGAGTAAAAAAAAAAAACAAGAAGACAAAACAAATATTTAAACCAAAAAAAAAAAAAAAAAACACCAAAAAAAAAAAAAAAATAAGAAAAACACAAAAAAAGGCAAGGAAGAAGAAAAAAAGCTAAGCAGATAAACCAAGAATCCTGAAAGAATCACTCCGCCGCCTCCCCTGAAGCCGCTAATCAGAGCGAAAAGGATAACAGGAAGAAGACAAAGAAGAAGAAGAAGGAGCACTGCGAATAGAAGATGGAGAATCTGCATTTAAATTTAGGTGATACTCCCAAACATACGATTGTTTCCAAACATGGCATCATATTGAGCCAGAGCTATGGCCAGAAGTTTGGTAGTAGCAACAATCACAATTCCAAGGTATCCGGAGATCATGAACATCATCACAATCACAGTCACAGCCACAGCCACAGCCACAATCACAGTCACAGTCACCAAACCCAGATGCAGCAGATGCAAATCCAAATGGAACGTGCCCTCAGTGGCGACAACAGTCTGAGTTTGGGCCATCATTATGATAGCAGCAGCAGCGGATCCAATGCTGGTGGTGGAGGTGGTGGTGGGCGACAGGGACAGGGACATCATTTTAACTATACACATGGCCAGACGTATGCCCATGGTATGGATAATGGTGATTCTCTGGCTGTGGTATCTAGCATGCGAGAGATCAAGAGCCGTACTCTGGTTAATCAACCGAGTTATTTTCCCTCAACAAGTCCATCGGGAAACGCTGTGGATTCTATCTCGGCAGCAGTGGGAGCAAGTTCGTCCTATATATTCAATCCTCAGGTCGAATTGGCAGCAAAATCCACGCTGAATGCCTCAGCCTCGGCGTACAAAATCCACGGTGGCGGCTCGGTTGCGGCTTTGCAACAACATTTTGGATTGGGGTCCAACTCGCAGCAACAGCAGCAGCAGCAATACCAGCACTTGTTGCAGACGCCGCAACATCATCATCAGCATCACCCCCATCAGCAACATTCGGCGCATCAGCAGCAGCAACAACAGCAGCAGCAGACACAAACCCATTTGGGACTTCTGCCCAAGCCCACCTACAGCGCACCATCGCAGTTCGGATCGTCTCATGTATTGAACACACCGTCCGAGCCGTGCGATTTCCAGCTGAATGTGGGCGCGGCCAGTTTCACGCCATCGCGTTCTCAGGGATTATTGAGACTGCCGATATCGAGCCAATCGCAGCCGCTGCTGCAGACTCCGCACATGAGTCCGTCGCAGGCCTTGGTGCAGAAATCTGGACAGGGAAATGGACATGGACAAGGGCAGGGCCAGAGTCAGAGCATGCGTTGGCGTCGCCAGCCCCTGCCGGATCTGTTCAATGCGGTGCTGGGTCTGATGCGTGAGCTGAATCGCTCGGTTAGCTATCCGGAGATCATAAGCACACTGTCGGTTCGCTTGCAACGGACGGAGGCGGATCTGAAGCGTCATGTGCCGCACACATTGCACTCGGCCGTTACCAATGGGTATTTACGCAAGGATGGCAATCGATATACATTGCTCTCGGAGCTGGAGCAGGTGGAAATAATGCGACGCAATCAGGAGGCAGCTCAGCGGGCCAAGGAGCTGGAGAAGGAGCCGTTGTCGTGGCGCAAGCGTTAGGCCCCCATCACCTCACCATCCCCAACAGTCGCATAATTCTAATTGATTTTGACGATGACCGATGACCGATTACCGATTACGATAACGATGACAACGATTATGATTATGATGATTATGAACGATGATGACGAGGACGAGGACGCCTATCAAACCCAAAGCCAAAAAGAGAAAAACTAAAGCAAAATGAACATTTTAACAATAGGCAGGAGGTCTGCCCGATGCTAATACTCTGGTCCCACCTCCCCGCCCCCAATTTTGGATTTCCTATGTTTTTTTTTCCCGTATGTGATGCGGTCCTGGAACGACTTACATAAATCCGCATCCGCATCCACATCTGCTTCTATACCAATATGAATATT
Source organism: Drosophila insularis (assembly GCA_018903935.1). NCBI lineage: Eukaryota > Metazoa > Arthropoda > Insecta > Diptera > Drosophilidae > Drosophila > Drosophila insularis. The sequence goes on along the minus strand of JAEIFP010000569.1, from coordinate 1,086,702 downwards.
TACCAAATTTTGAAAACGCAATCGCTCTACTTTGCTCTGATTGATCCATAGATATATGTAAACAGATCTATATAAACATAAAATATATATATATATATAGATGGCCCGTTTTGCATATTCCGGTTTCCAGTAACACTGCCGATCCATCCCTGCATCCATCAACCAAGCCAACTAACCGAAATGGTACATCAATTTGCGGACCGCTTGACTCGTTGGGCTGCCTCTAGAAAAAGGAGATGTGTATCGGATATATACTTACCTACATATATTTATTTTGGTAAATTTCGAGCGAATCCTGCCACGCTATTATTGATTAATTTAATTTAAGTTTTTTTTTTGCTTTTTCTAAAATGTGTTAATCTCAAATTTGAGTTGTTACGGGTTCCAAATGATTTATATTTATTTGCAAACGATTCGGGTAAAATAAAAAATTGTAGTTTAATAAAAAGTATCGTGTCAGGCGAAGGATAAAGACCTGAAACCCTAACACTCAAATTATAATTGTTTCATCCAATTACTTGTAGCATAGACATTAGTGTTTCCTAGTTATCTCACTACAAAGTATTATGTGTATGTTCCATTTTTGTTCCCCATCCCCCACCATACCATCATCATTTCATCCATCCACTTGTTCAGCTAACTAACTATTGTTGATGCAATGCCAGTTGTTGCCATTTGTTGCCGTTTGTTGTCGTTTGTTGTTGTTGTTCTTACAAAATATATAGAGCTCATCATGATTGTTTTGTAATTGGAAGGCTACAAAAGCCCCAGCAAACAGTGGGCGGAATGGCGGTGAGTGGCCGGGAAAGGCAGGAAATGAAGGCGCCTGACAGAATGCAAAAGAAAGGAGGATAAAAGGAGGATGAGGAAGGAGAGGATGGTCGATGGACGTCGGCGGCGTCGTCGACGTCGAGTGAATGCCAACTCGACTAACAATTTGCTTCAATTATAAAAAGCGTCGCGACAAAGTGGCGCCAACGAAACGGCGGGCGGTGAATGTGAGTGCATTGAGTGGTGCGGTGGGGCGAAAGGGATGATGGGGCATGGGATGCTGTTGCTTCTGCTGTTGTGAATGTTGATGAAATGGGTAAACACTGGATGGGTGGACAGGGCCAGGGCAAAAGTATTCGGTTGATAATCAGCATGGCAACGCAACTCAACTTCTGCTCTCAGCTTCCAGCTCCCTACTCCCGGCTCCAGGCTCCTTTGAGGCCAACAAATGCCTCAACAGGGCGAGTCAACGACTGAATGACGTGGCACGGCCTCGAATGGTCGAGAACTGGAACTGGAATCGAGACTGGCGTCAGCTAAAAAAAAATAAAGGGAGCTTCCCTTTGTCAAGAACTGATGGACACGCTTTTCTGTCATGGCCATATTCGCTTTTGTTTTCTTTATTTTTGTATTTTATCTCTCTCTCTTTCGCTCTCGCTCTCGCTCTCCCACTCGTTCTCTCTTATTTTGGTCTCTCTTTTATAATGCATTATAATTGCGTTTCATGTTGGACCTTAGCAATTATCATGGCAAGTTGTTACTGGGCTGAGGACTTTGCAGAATCTCACACTCTCTCTCTCTCTATTTCTCTCTCTCTCTCTCTCTCTCTCTCTCTCTCTCTGTTTCTCTCTGCCCATCCTTCACCTGCATGTTCTTGGGATTTGTGACTAGGATCCAGTACCAGCTACATTTTACCATTACTATTTTTATATCGATCTCCTGTTGTTTGCTTGCATTTATGGCAGTCCATTGAACTTGTTTGTATTGTGTTCGTGTATGTGTCTGTGTGTGTGTGTGTGTGTGTGTGTGTGTGTGTCAACAAAAATGTCCACAACAACTTAGCAATTATCCGGCACAACATGCGAATCTCACGCTCCTTTCTGCTTAAGCCCATTCCCAGCAAGCATGGCGACCAGTGAGCAGTTTGTCCCATGTCCAGTGATGATTTAGTGTACTCATGTGATTCATAAATATCACTCATCAACGCTGGCTGATTTAAGGCTTAAGAGAGGAGACCTCGCACCTCAGACATTAGACATTGGACCTTCGAGTGAGTACATTCGCTTTTAATCGAGGGTCAACCCCAGCAAAAGTCCACTTAGCACAATCCCCCGTCAAGTTAAGAGAACTAAACTAAAGAACTTACTCTTCAACTAGCCCTCGTCACTGTGTGTGTGAGTGTGTGCGATGGTATGTAGCTACAACCATTGTTCTACAGTGAAAGCATTTACTACCAGTAGCAGTAGCAGTAACCAGAATGTACACACAGAGGGAACTTCACTTTGTACCGCATGCCATAACATAACTGTTGGCGAGAGCTGGAGAGTTTGAAGACGGACTGGCCGCGCTGGTCCAGGGATATGGTCCTGAGGTCTGGGATATGGGATAAGGTCAGTCAGAGGAGTCAGAGACTGAGGTGTGTTGTCATTTATCATTGTAGCTTGTGGGAATGGGAATGTATGGGAGAATGACTGCATGCCTTGGCCATTGAAGTTTGTGAACGATTCAAGCAAAGCCAAGTTTAAACGTTAATAGTTCACAGACTACTTGATGCATTCGCACGTAGAGAGCGAGAGAGAGAGAGAGAGAGAGATGGAGAAAGGTGTTACTGTAAAACGAATACCAAGATAATCTATGAATTGTTTTAAAATAAGTATATGCACAATCAGTGGCGAATTCGCAGGCTTAAACAAAAAGTAGTTATTCATATTTCCTTTTTGGGCTAATTCATTAACACACACTTTAATCATGATTATCTTTCAACTTGACTACACTAAATAATAGGTTAGTAATTGTATTCATTTAATTTTAGGTTAATTGGAATTCGAACAAAGGGTGGCGGGTTTGGGCTTCCCCTATTCCATTGTGGCTATAAATTTTCTTGCATTTTGCTTGCCATTTGTAATTTATTCGCATATTTCTGTGTGACAGCCTGAAATTATGCTACGAAATGCTTGGAATACCCTATAAAGCATAGCCCAAGCATCGAAATGTGGTGGTTGTCCTGATGGCGGGAAAGGGAAAGGGAAGGGTAAGGGAACTTGGGGCAATGAAATAAGGGCACAAAACTCTCTGCCCGCTACTAAACGCATTTACGTGTCAAAACTAATTTAATGTGCCGCCCCGGGGGCCTGGCGAAACGAAATGAAACGAAACGAAATGGAACGCAACGGAAACGGAAACGCACTGTACCACCGAGTGGCATGAGCCACAGCGAGTTAACCGACCATATTTTGCTTATTTATTTGTTCTACCGCCGTAAACCCTCATGCACACACACACACACATACAAGGACACGGGGTGAGTGTAACACCCACATTTCTCACCTAATAAAATTACAATGGAACGCACCCCTGATGGCTTTCGCTGGTCTCTAATGCTGTTCACCCTCACATGTTGCTCCAATTTGCCCTTTCTAGATATTTTCCCATATTGTTTTTTCCTTTTTATTTCTTCTCTTTTTTTTTTTTTGCCATGTATGATGTAAATTTAATTTTGGTTTTCACATTTTGAGGTTTTGCCATTGCCAACATGCACAACGGATCCATCCAGCAGCGAAAAGCAGAAACAGTAACTGAAGATGGCAAGAAAAGTGTCCTGCTGCTGTCGTCAGTGTCCCCTGAGGCTTTGGAGCAGCATCAACATCAGTAACTGCTGCTTCTGTAGCTACTATAATACTTCTTTCATCGTTGTTCATGTCATCAACATGGCATATTGTACGCCTTTTGTCCAGTCAACCCACCAACTCACCAACCCACTTGCAACCCCCACTCCGACCTATACACACATACATACACCGGACTGTGCATTTTGATTCCCAGGCGTGTCTTGCTGCTGATGCTTTTATCCTAGTCCTAGTATATTCATTCGATTGCATTTCTTTTCAATAACATTCTTTTTTTTAATTAAATATTACCATCCGTTATTCCTATTGGGATTTCGATACGTCTTCTTATCAGACTTGTCGTGTTGTGTTGTGTTGTCGTTTTATTATTTTTTTTTTTTTCGACACATTAGCCTTGACTTGTTTTTCATTTTAATGTCAGTATATAAATTTGTCGGGTATATATAATTTCGTAATTTGCTTTTTATAGTACAAAATTTCAGATTAAACAGAGTAAAACAGAAGTATTAAAAGTGTAGACAAATATCAGACGATGAATCCTTTTCGACAGCATCGGATTGACCATGCAAACAATTTAGAGGACGGGCAGCAGCAGCAGCAGCCGCAGCAGCAGCCGCAACAACTGCAGCAAGATCAGCTGAGCCAAGAGGAGTCTCAGGAGGAAGAACTCCAGCCGAAGGACTCACAGGAGGAAGAAGTCCAGCAGGAAGTCTCCCAGGAGGAGCAGCTTTTGGAGCAAGATTTGTTACAGCAGCTGCAAGATGACCTACATGGGGAACAGCTTCAGGAGGAAGCGATCCAGCAAGAAGACTCCCAGGAGGAAGAGCTCTTGGAGGCAGAGTTACAGCAGCTTTTGCAGCAACAATTGCAACAAGATCTGTTACAACAGCTTGAGAACGAGCTTCAGGAGCAGCAGTTGCAACATGAGCAGCTTGAGCACGAACAGCTCCAACATCTTTTGCAGCAACAACTGGCGCATCAACTGGAACAACAATTGCAGCGAGAGCTGTTACAACAACTGCAGCAAGATCAGCTGCAACAGCTTCAGGAGGAAGAGCTCCAAGAACAACAGCTACAGCAACAGCGTTTGCAGCAAGAGCAACTGCAGCAGCAGCAGCCGGCACAATTGGTACCAATCGGGCCACAGCAACCAGTGCAGCAGCAACAGGGCAATCCAGAGCCATTGAATGAGCAGCAGGAACAGGACCAGAACCAGAATGACGATCAGCAACCGGAACAGGTGCAGCTCCAAGACGTCAATGTGGCCGTGCGTTTGCCTGGCCCGAATCAAGTTAATATCGAACGTTTCATGTTGAGTATGCGCATCATTCTGCAGCGTCAGAGTGTCCATTTCGATATTGGCGGCGGAGATGGCATCCTTGTGTGGAGCTGGCGACGTCCAACTCTGGCCACTGGACAGCTTGGCCAAGGCGATGGTGATAGCCCGGAGCGTATAGCTCTGCGTCAGGTGTTGCCCACATTGTAAGCATACCATAAACACGGAAAGAGAGAGGGTGCGATGGGGAGCAGCATGGCAGATAAAAAGCCCTAAATCGGAAGGACGAAGCGTGCGTATGTTTGTGGGAGGTCGCTGAGGATTTTGTATTTTGTAAGCTTGATAACAAATTATTATTGTGATTTGGATGATTGGTCATGATGCAATTCCTACACCCTCTTGACAGTGGCCACATCACCATCTCACATCAATCAGATATTGTGTGCTATTATTATTATTATTATTATCCCTTTCAGCTTGTTTATATGGCTGACTGGCAGACGATGGCAAAACGCAGACTCGACTATAGAACACGCACGCATATAATAATTTCCTGTTCAATGAGCAATTACCGTAATAAAGATACATCTCGGCTACTCGCAGATGCGGAAATCCTCTCATGCTAACCATCGTACCAAAAATAACCCTGCAGAACCCCCGACGATAACAGCAACGACTCTGCTGCGGCTGATGAAGATGATGATGACCCGGACGATGACGATGTTGGCGACGAGAGCTAAAAATACTGGCATGGGATTGAGATAGGCGTGACAAAAAGATGACAACTCGCTATTGTTTCCTCTCTTTATGGATACTTGGCTGACACGGGAACGAGAAGAGCGATTCGATCTGCATCATATAGTCGTCGCCGTCGTCCATTTTGGAGTCACCAATCAAAGTTATAATAATTCCCTACTCATTGTTCACAACAATTGCATTGCTGCTGCTTGTATTAATCATAAATTGAATTTGCTTTAAACATTGAACCTTAAATTTCAACAAAAACAAAACAGAAAATCTTTTGAGTTTCGGAGGCAAAGAAGAGCGAAAGCTTAATACACATTTCGAGGCGCGTGTATATCAATCAAGGAAGGAGAGACACAGACACAGACACAGACACAGACACAGACAGACAGTTACCATTAGCTTCAATAGAAGTCACTCGTACGAAGATTCGACTTGAAATTCCGGGTTTGTCTGCCGCCATTAACAGGCAATGGCAATGGAAATGGCAACCAGCAACATTGAGCAGCTGTCAGACAGTGGAAGCATTTTCAAGTTCGGTCTGCGGCTTGGGGGGGGGGAGGCTTGGGTGCGGGGGTATCCTTTGTTTTCTTCATCAAGAGCACATTTTATTGCTTTATGCGTTTAATGAAGTGTTGCTGAGAGAGGCAGAAAGCGAGATGGTGAGAGAAGGAGAAGGAGAGGAGAGAACCCCTGGGAATTGGGTCTGAGACGGGCACGGTCAGAACGTGCAACCCTTCGCTTTCACTTTTTTGGGCTCGCTTTCACAGCATCCACATATCAAACATTTGTGACAGCGTATGACTGGCTGACTGACTGTGTAACTGACTGACAGACTGACTGACTGACTGACTGATTGATTGACTGCCTACCATCCAACCCAGACAACTCCTGACTAGGTCTGTCTGTTGGCTGTGCTCTGCCATCTCGTCCATTTGACTCACACTCGTTCACATGTAATGCATAAAGAATGAAGCTTAAATAAAAGTTGGAAGATGAGAAATAGGATTAACTTGTCACACAATTGAATTTAATTTTCCATACACACACACACACACACACACACACACCCAAAGCATCTTAAAACCTACGATCCACCCCACCCAACCCCTGCTCCACCCACTAAGTAGTTCTTTTTCTTTTGGTCCCTTCTGTTCCTGTTCGTCCTGTTCTTCTTGATGGTCTATTACTTTCGCATTGGGGAATAGAAGCTGCATTTGTTGTACTTCTGCCCGCTTTATCCTGCTGAATAATGCTTTTTGTGGTTTTGTTGAGACCCAAGAACTGGAGTTTGGGTTTCGTTTTTTTGTAATAAAATTACCAGAGCTTTCTCAGAGATTTGTCAAAGCAATCAATACCGTGGGATATATGTTGATATAACTTTCGATTGGTTCCTTTGTGTGCCCGAGCCGAGATTGGCTCGAAGAAGACGATTGTCTGGATGGCAAATTGAGGAGAAAGTTGTCTGTAACCCTAGACTAGAGAAAGGGAATCGAAAATCCCATATCATCTAGTGGGCCATTTGAATACTGTCAGCTTGGAGAATATGAAGTACTCATAGATTTCCATTCATTAGTTTATACACAACTGAAAATTCTCGGGTGCAGGAGTTTTTCTATTTAATTCTATTTTAACGGTTTTTTTTGTTTTTTGTAGAACATTTTTTAAATAAAAGTTTTAGTATAACTTTTTATCCCGAAGGCAGACATGACTTCTGCTTGCAATTCCGAATCTGATGGCGAGTGGGGCATTGACTGGTCGCAAGAGCCGATTAAAAGCCGCTCCTACTACAACAGCCGATTCTGCAATGTGACGCTGTTGCGGCAAAAGAGTATGCCGCTGGAGACAACCGAATTGAAGTCCGCTTCTAAGACCTCTCAGTCGACATCCCTGCCGTCGACCACATCGGTCAATCAGTCGAGTGCAGCACGGCGTTCGCTGCTGCCCACGCCACGAACTGCAGGAAGAAGCCGCGAGGCGTTGGGTGTGCGTATGATTCCTCCAAGAGCATCATCCCAGTTAAGTGACCTGCCAAAGCCAGTGGCTCGTTACAAGGTGACTTCAACAGCGGGCCCGGAACCGCGACCCTACCGCAAATGCCTCGAGATCAGCAGCCAGGACATTGGCGCTATACTGGGCAGGGCTGGGAGCACTGTGACGCGAGTGGAACGCCAATACAATGTCGCTATCTATTTGGATCGCCAGCGCCTGCTGCTGATTGTGCGTGGAGGTCGGCAAGTGCAGGTGGACGATGCCATGGTCGATATTTGCAAGATTGTCTCCGAGAACCGGAATCGAGGTGGACGCTCATCTTTGCCACAAGTAGCCCGAAAATCGGCTGGTGGCCACAATAGGAGCAACAACAACAGCTGGCGCAGTACATCGATTCCTGGGATCTCACGCAGGAAGTTTCCATTTCCATGCAGGGACTTCACATTCAACTATCGCGAATCACCGGAGGTAACCGCACTTAGTGAGGCCGTCGTATTGGCTCTACGCCGCACAAATCGCATTTTGTTGGTCTACAGTAACTGCGATGGCTTCGGCTTCTGTTGGCCGAGACCGGTTTGGCTCTTTGAGCAGGCCTTCGTCCAGTATGGTAACAACTGGGCCCAACAACTTACAGAACGCTTTGGGCGACCCACGGTCATTCAAGCCCAAGGTTGGCCCGTTTTACTGCAGGGTCATGATCTGATTGGGGTAACTCGTTCCGGGACGGGCAAGACACTGGCCTATCTGTTGCCATCATTGCTGCACACCGAGCGACAAATACGACGCCCAGGATCATCTAGTTCAGGGGCCGATGTTCTAGTCCTAGTGCCCACACGAGAAGCAGCCATGCGGGTGAAGATTGAGTTGCAGAACTTTAGCAATGGCCAAATATCTTCGTAAGTTGAGGCAGCCACACATTTCGCACACATTTTTCCACAATTTCCTTGATTTTCTTTTTTACTTAGTCTCCTTCTGGTGGATGGCTCAACAGATACATATTCGCAGCTAGATCATCGTGTGCACTGGATCATTGGTACTCCTGTTCGCATTGTCGAGTTGCTCGATGCCAATGACCTTCATCTGAGTGACGTAAGTTTGCTTATTGTAGACAGCGCCTTTCGCTTCTTGGCAATGGGCCTCGAGCCGCTTGTGTATCGCATTACCGAAAGCTTGAGATTGGATCGGCAGACGGTCGTAATGTCCGTTAGGTGGGATGCCCAGGTGTATCGCTTGTCCAATAGACTCACTCTGCGACCCGTCTTGGTCTGCATCGGCCCCCGGGCAGGTCCAAAGAATGGTATTGCTACCAAAATGGTGCGGCAAATTGTTTTTATTCTGCGTGAGCACGAGAAGTTCGGCAAATTGATGAGTTTCCTGGGCCAAATGACCCCTTACGACAAGGTCATAATCTTTTGCAGCACCAAAGAACGAGCCACTGAGATATCCCTACAGCTGACCGAAAACCACTTGATCAACGCCTGCCTGCATGGCCGGCTCAAGCACGAGAGGCGATGGAAGATTCTGAGTGACATAAGACGTGGTTATGTACGCATAATCCTGGCCACCGATCTGGTCGCCCCTGGGCTCGAAATCGAGAATGTTAAGTGAGTTTTTGTTCAGTCAGCTTTAACACTTTCCTCTTTCTAACTTTCCTCTTGTTTGCAGTCATGTGATCAACTACGACTTCCCCCCAGACATAGCTGACTATGTGATGCGAGTCAAACGCACTGCCCGATCCGGACGCTTTGGCAACTGCATTAGCTACATCGCTGGCAATATTGGCAGCTCCAGGGCCACTCAACTGATTGCCATACTGGAGGCTGGTATGCATGAAGTGCCCATAGAACTGCGTCAAATGGCCCAGCGTGTTAATCAGAATCGCCAGAAGCGGCGGACTTCGAGTGCTTCTAGCTCCGTCCGGGGCCATGGTCCCTGCCTTACGGGAGAGTAGTTCAACCCATTGGATAAATGTCAAATAAGATTTGTGTAGTTTATGTTTGCAAAATTTTTCGTCAGTCCCCCCAACTCAACTGTGTTACATATCCTCAACTTACAAGACTGGAATACACATAGATTCTAGTTCATTTTGCAGCATTCCAAGAGAGAAAGAGAGAGTATATCTCAATTACGTGAGCCTTCAGAGTAAACGTGGCATTTAACCGTTTTGGCCCTCGTATATGTATGAACCCTGTTGGCCATGGCCTCACTTCAGTTGCCAATTTGACACAAAATGCACGTGAAACAAATCGTATGCCTTACCATCATCTGCTGTAAGTATTTTCACATTTCCCATTTTAATTAAACCCACAATTTACTAGACAAATCCACTTCCCCTACATAGTAACCGCTTGGGCAATGGCTGAAACATCAAATTCAACGACGACGGAGCCATCGACTCGCCGTGATATAATTAAAAATTTTGTTGCCCAAGTTCAGCAATTAATTGGCAAACTGATGCAGGATTTACAAAAAATTAAAGATAAATAAATTTTGTTATGTGAAATCAAAGTCAAATAAATGGCAAAATATGTGTGATTCACCCTGTGTCTCTGTGTTTGTGTGTGTGTATGTGTGTGTGTGTGAAGGAAATTTTTTCTATAATTCTTGACGTGACGTGACTACCTGTGGGGCATAAAATCGAAGCAAAAGGGGTCACACAAGAGTGTTAAACAAAAATGAAAATGCCAAAAATTATATCCAAACATAAGGAAAGTTGACATTGTCAAGCTTGCCGAAAGTTAGTATACTCTTCGAAATTGCTTAGCCAGCAGAGAATCACAAGAAAAAGCTGAATAAGAAAACCCCAAGAAAACCTACAAAAGGCAACATATCGAACCTTGAAACTCTTAAATAATTATTTTTGTTTCTTACCAAAAATTGTTTATTGTACAGAAAAGGTGAATATATCGACTTGAATTTGAAATGTACTTTTTTGCTAGGGTATAGGAAAAGAGAGCCAAGAAACATAACTACAACATCTACAACAAACATTCCAGAAAATGTGTTAAGAAAATCTTAACGAAATTTCTCACGTTTGCCATAATTACGAGCAAAATACGTGACATGTGTTTTGACTGCGAAATTTTGCCATCGACGAGAAAAAAAAAACAAGCAAGAATGAATGAAGAAAACCAGTAGGGAAAACTCTGCAAAGAGTTGGGGTCGTAAGCAACTCTCCACACCACCCCTCTCCACCTCCTCCTACCTTTCCCCTTTCCGCTTTCCCCTTTCTTTTTTTTATTTTTTTTGGCAAGCTGTGACCAGTTGTAATGCATATGCAAGACCTTTGCTGAGTTGTAAATGGTAATCATAATACTTAGCCAATAAAAATCTGTACGAATAACTTAATGTATGGTAAGCCAACCCGATTCCGAGCAGATTCCAAGCCGATTCATAAACGACAGCAGCAACCCGTGTGTAATTCATAAAAATCTCTTGTGCAAATGTTTGTGACTTTAGGGCCAAACATTAATAATGGCTGTAGCCAAAGTTGATACTTTGAATAATTTAAGCCAAGGCCTGAAGAAGCGACTGAGCGACCTTAAAGATGCTGTTGTGTGCATACCGCACAGGATGCTTGTGGCAAGGACTCCCAGTGCGTTGCGTGATTGAATTGCTGCCTGATTGACAGTTGACAGTCGAAATTGATTTGGTTGTGTTGTCGCGTGGCTTTCGCAGTGCCTTCCCCTTATTGTGCTACTCTCAATGGTGGTTGAAACAATCCCATGAACGCTGAGGAGCTCAGGAGATGGTCCTGGAGTTGGAGACGGTGCCCCATACATACAAACAGCTACACTTATTAATCCCACGAGTGCAGGCGTGCATAAGTATCGGGCAAATGGATTAGAAATTTTTATGTAACATTTTTTGTTCTTTTTGTTTAGGTCTGATGATGGTTGAATGGCTGAATGGCTGCTTGGATGGCTTGGCTTGGCTTGGCTTGACTCCAATGTTGTATTTCAATTAGTCTGGCTCCGTTTTTGCAGAGTGCCGAGTCCTGACATATGGACCACCTTCATTTGACATATTTGTGGGTGACAGTTAATGAACTTCTGTCATCTCTTTGTTTCTCCTCCGTGCACTAATCAGAGATGCAATCGATATGTGAGCGGCATAAGCAATTTCTTGATTAAGAGAACGAAAGCGCGAGAGAAGGCAGCTGAAAAAGTTTGGGGTCGTAATGCAGTCAATTAATTGATGGATGATGTGCACAGAAGAATGGAAAGAAAGGGAGAGAAAGGGGAAATTTAAGCCATTGAAAGAGAATGAGAAAACTGCATATATGTAAATTGAGAAAAGTCAATCATAAAGAGCTTTATCATTGGTGGAAAATATATTCTGTTAATTAAATGAATATGGTGTGGACTCCTGCAAAGGACATTGCCATCTGTTAACAGTCAGTACACCACATTAGATTTGGAAATGGAAAGAAAATGCTTTAATATTTATGCAGCAATTCCAAAATATTTATTTTTAAACTCTCTATCTGATAGATTCCACAAAATTGAATTTAGTAAATGATTTCAGCTATTTTGATTATTTTTTGGAAATTTTTGTTTTTTTTTTAGCCAAGCATTTAGCCTGATAGGGCACTATTTAGAGCTCCACCAGTGAGTCCACCGGCGAGTCCACCAACGGCTCCGGTAGCCGCTGAAGCGGGCAGTCCACTGACCAGTCCAGTAACGCTGCTCAATGGCGATCCACCTGAACCACCAGTCAAACCGCCGACAAGTCCACTTACAGGGAGACCACTAAGTAATGAGCCTTGTGGGGCAGCATAGATGGTGCCCAGGTAGCAGGCTGTAATTGAAAAGAATTTCAAAATCAATCAATTTTAATTAATTCATTAAATTCCTTGCATTACTAACCGCACAAAAGCAAAGCAACGAAAAAGGTTTTGTTGAACATGTTGTTAGAGCGAATTGAATAATCGAACTGATTTCCAAATGGGATCCAATGTTAGCTTATATACTCCAAATATGGCTTATACAGTATTCAGTTAAACGTTCTAAAAGCACGTTCTAAACTCGGACAATCGACAATCGGCAAATTTCGAGCACATGACGTTTATTTTAAGGGCACATATATTTACATATATGGGATATATAAAGGTGATCTCAGTCTCATAATAGATAGATAGATTTATATCTACTAAATTAGATTTAATACCCCTTTTTTGGACACTTGCTTTCTAGTGTAAACTCTCTCATTTTCATTCTCATTCTCGTTCCATTGCATTTACTTTGGGCTCGGTTTGTTTGTGTATTACAAATTGTTTTTTATTTTTAAAACATTTACGTTTCGTCACGTTCATGTTGAATAATTAAAATTTCGCATGTTGTGCTTACGCATTACTGCCAATGCAAAATAAAAACGTACTAACAAAAACAACAAAAAAAGAGCAAAAAAAAAACCACACATGTAAATACTTAATTAAAATTGTTTGGCATTTTTTCACACGAACATTAATAAAACATTGTCTATTTAGCTTTTATTTTTACCCATTATACCTAATTAGTTGTTGAGAATTTTCTTTTTTCCTTGTCTACCTTAATTTGCCTGGCTAAATGGTTGATTTGGCTGGCCGATTGATGGCCAACTGATAGAATTGATAAATTCATTTGCCCCTACACACATTTGCCTGCTGACCAAGTTTACGTGACCGAATCAAGAAAATTTGTCAAATGCTTCCGGAATGCATCGTTGAGCAGAATTGAAGAGTGGTCGATTGGGAATGAGACTGAGAGTTATATATATTTTGGCAAATCAGTTATCAAGATGTCTATCGACAGACAAGTGCTACAAGCTGATTTGATAAGCGAATCGAGTTCAGCCATATCACGTACATTTCACTCGATGTTTCCGCACATGTCCGATATAAAAATGAACCAGATGAATACTTTGAAAATCAGTTTAATTAACCAAATTTATAGAGCAGCAACTCCCAGAGCCATCGACAACGACAACGACAGCAAATAGAACATCAGCAACAGCAAAACCCAATCGAAAAAGCATACCGAAAGCTAATTAAGGAAATGCGAGAAATGCCAGCCAAAAGGATGATGATGCCGTCACGTAGCTATTTAATTGCTCTAGTTGTGGTGACAACATTAGGTAATTAGTTTAATATATGCATGCCTCTCTGTGCGTGTGTGTGTTTGTGTGTGGCAACTGACTGATTTCTAATTGATTTTTATTTCGATTTGTTCCCGGCAGCCTTTTGTCAACCATGCTCCGCTCAAAACTCTACATTTGTGGCAACAATTGTCAGCTCAAACAATACGCTTCAGTCGGCGAATGGAGCGACGCGTGTAAATGAAACAATAACTATCAATATCAGTGAGATTATTGCGGCGGCAGCAACAGACACCGATACAGACACAACGACATCAGAAACTACAACATCCAGCACTACAGCAGCAACTACTACGAGAAGTACCACAGCAACACCAGCAGTCACTAGCACGACAGCAACATCCACGTCAAGCACCATAACAACACCCGCAGCAACATCAACTAGCACCACGACAACACCGGCAACAACATCAACTAGTACCACAGCAGCAACAACCTCAACCAGCACAACACCGGCAACAACATCAACTAGCACAACAGCAGCAACATCAACTAGCACCTCAACAACAACCGCAGCAACATCAACTAGCACCACCGAAGCAGCAACATCAAGTAGCACAACAGCAGCAACATCAACTAGCACCTCAACAACACCTGCGACAACATCAACTAGTACCACCGAAGCAGCAACATCAACTAGCACCTCAACAACACCTGCGACAACATCAACTAGTACCACAGCAACAGCAACATCAACCAGCACAACACTGGCAACAACATCCACTAGCACAACAGCAGCAACATCAACTAGCACCTCAACAACAACCGCAACATCAACTAGCACCACCGCGGCAACATCAACTAGCACCACCGAAGCAGCAACATCAACTAGCACCACCGAAGCAGCAACATCAAGTAGCACAACAGCAGCAACATCAACTAGCACCTCAACAACCACCGCGGCAACATTAACTAACACCACCGAAGCAGCAACATCAACTAGCACCTCAACAACACCTGCGACAACATCAACTAGTACCACAGCAGCAATAACGTCAACCAGCACAACACCGGCAACAACATCAACTAGCACAACACCTGCAACAACATCAACTAGTACCACAGCAGCAGCAACATCAACCAGCACAACACCGGCAACAACATCCACTAGCACAACAGCAGCAACATCAACTAGCACCTCAACAACACCTGCGGCAACATCAACTAGTACCACAGCAGCAGCAACATCAACCAGCACAACAGCGGCAACAACATCATCTAGCTCCACTGAACAAACAACAACCACCAGCACAGTGGCGCCGACAACAACAACCGACGCGTATTATCTCTCCACGGTGTTACCGTATCCCTATAGCAAATTAACGACGACCGCTAAGCCATATCGTCGCCACCGAAAAGGCCGCAAAGGACGCAATGGTAAAAAGTGGCGCCGTCGTAGCACCACCACCACTACTAGTACAACCACCGCCGAGCCCACATCTAACTTTCTCGATTCAAGCGATGAGTATGATCAAATTGTTGAGTTAGCCGCCAATGGCGTGCTTGAGCCTCTGCCTGGCTTGCCCCTTAATCTGGGCAACATTCACAATCAAAGGATACCACAGTAGAAGGGAAATCGTAAGACTAAATCAATAACACATATTCTATAGTTAATTTTAGATGTAGTTGAAAGCATAATAAAGGCAACATGCCCAATATAAAGCAAAACTTAAAGCGCTTTTAAATATCTTTGACATTTTTGAAGGAATCGATTACATGATTACAATCGATAAAGTAAACGATTTTTACTTAATATTATGGGTAATCGATAAAATAAGAATTGTTTTAAAACACAAAAAAAAAAAAAAAAAAAAAAAAAATAGTATAAAGAGTTTACTTTAGACCAAGACTTATTATCTTGAAACTGAAAGTTCAAAGTTTCCTCTTTAACAGGAAAAGTTTCCTCTTTAAATCGTTAAATTGGTATTATAACTATCGATACATTTTATGTTGCAGCGCTGCCAGATCAACAAAAACTAACTGTCATTCAAATCACAATTAACTGATATGACAGAAAATGATTAGGAGGAATGATTCGTCTCCAAGAAATAAATACCAAAAGTCTTATTAGGGGAATGTTGATTTCAATATTTCAATTTTATTAATGGAAATCAATATATGTATTTTAATTATAAACTCAATTACTTTCATTTTTGATTGTAATTGAGATTAGATTCAATGATTGAATGAAAGGAGCACAATCAAAGTACGAATACACATTTGTGGCTACCTAGATATGTATGTATGTATGTATGTACCTTTCCCCGCATCCTTATGGCAACCTTTTACCTTTACTCCTTTCGGGCATGGTAACAAACTAAATAGAAGGCAAAAACTACATACAAACAAACAGGCAAATAAACAATTTGGTGTGCAATTAATTTAGCAAACTGTTTGTTCAACACAAATAGCCAAACACACACCCACACACAAACACCCATACCCACACCTGCAAACACACACACACACCCACGAACACTCACTAAAAGAGAACATACATACATATTTTGCCTGTGAGTTCTGAGTCCAAGATTTGGACATTTTACTGGCCTAGACATGGCCACATACCCACATGGCCACATGTCCATGAGGCGCACTAAACAAATACAATTTAACTTCCACTTTCAACACATCACAACATGCTGTTACCACCCCCCACCACCATCCCCACTATCATCACTATCGTCCTACATTTCTCCCCTCCTCGCCAATTGACCCAACCCGATAATGGCCAGCAGCCAAGTCAATTAGCACCGCCTTGCAACGCATGCAATTAAAGTTGAACCACCACCACCACCACCAATACTATCCTGACCCCCTCATACATTCGCCCATTCGACCATTCTGGTCATTAAAATCTGCGCACAAATGTTGCCTGTCGGACGAAAGTTTTTCTCAGCTTTCTTTTCCATCCCTTCGCCCCCCCTAACACAAAGGAGAAATTATTACTCTCACTGGCTGCTCTTAGGAAAAATAATTCACTTACTAATCAAAGTGACAGCTGGGGACTGGGTCAAGAAGGAGGAGGAGGAGGAGGTGTCAAGGGGCGAGGGCGTTGAACTGTGTGCGTGTGTGTGTGAGTTCGTCTACTTTTAGACGAGACCCCAATCAATGGCATCAAATGGACATGTTAACGTGTCACAGTTGCAAAAATAAATGCGAATCGTCTACAAATCAGTCTATAAAAATAAAGTAAATTTATTTGCAATTTCCAATTATCCATTTAAAATAAATTTGAATTACAAAAAATTAGTAATGTGGTCTCTGTCATTCTTAAACTTTGCCCAGCTTTATCAATAATGACTGCATTCATAAAATACTAAGTTAATGCAATATCTGAAATTCACACAATCTGTGGAAGTTCACACACTTGTATGGGAGCTGGGGTCTGGGGTCTGGACAAATCTTGCACATGTGGCTTATCTAGCACGTGCCCTCTGGAGAATCGAGAGTGTCTTATTTCGGGTTATAAGTAGTCACAACGCAGTGTCCAAAAAAGTCAGAGACATTGAGAACATGCAAAGATTTGGACAGCAATTGATGTGGCTGCTGCTGGCCTGTATGGGTAAGTTAAAGCCAACGACTAGCTAGTTAGTTAGCTGGTTAGTTAGTTAAAGTTAAAGTGAATGATGATATATTGCAGCTATTAGCTTTGCCCAGGGCTGGCTGGTGAAGCTACCCAAACTGGAGAATCTGATGGACAAACTGGAGGCCGAGAAAGAGGCTTTTGATGCAAAGAAAGAGAAGGAGCTCAACTGGTTTGAGGCCAAAAAGGATAAGGAGCTGCTCAAGAAGCTGGATTTTCTCAATTTATTTGGTGCCAAGGAGGAGGCCAAAGAGGAAAAGAAACTGAACGAGTGGGAAAAGTTCAAGCAGTGGTGGGAGGAGAAAAAGCAAAAAGAGCTCAATTTCTTTGAGGATAAAAAGGACAAAGAGCTAGAGCTGTTGGATGAAAAGCTAAGCAAAAAGACGAACAAAAAAACTAAGAAACAAAAGTCAACCACGGCGACAAGTTGCTGTTATGGCTATGAGAAGGACCAGACCACAGCAGCTGCTTATTCAGCCGAGCAGGAGGACGAGGATGAAGATGAAGTGGAGCAATACCAGGAGGAGGTCACACAAAAGTCGTGTCGAAAGAGCTATGGCAATTATGGCAGCAGTTATGATGTTCGAGACGATGATGCCGAGGGTATACGCTACTTTACCTGAAATTCGCCAAAAGAAACCAAAAAATAGAAAAAAAAAACCCCCGTAACGGAAACAGATACTGAAACTGAGAAGAAATTGGCCGTGTATACCTATAAGTATATATAAAAGTATCTGATGCAATTACATTTTTAATAAATATGATTAAAACGTAAAGCAATACATATGTATGTATGTACGTACATAATGTATTCATATGTATGTACTTATATATTGTAGGTACTTACTTCTACATAGAATGTGGCAACATTTTGTCTTGTCGTCTGCATATCATTTGCATATAAATTGAAATCCCAGGTTTCGGTGACGGTTTTCGTAGACAGCCAATATTTTATATATATATTTTATACCCCACCCCATCAATATACATACATACATACATATGTATGTATAAATACGTATACGCCCGATCCATCATAGACTAACGAAATGGACGACAAAAAAAAAAAGTACCCAACATGACGGTTTCTGTGGGACATGAGACTCATCCGCGCATCATCCTGTCGTCTACAAAGAGAACAACAAGGAGCGGCAGGGGCAGGAAAAAGCAAAGGTTGATACAGTATCCAAATGACACATTGTGCCTATTATTTGCATAAAGAGTGAATAGCAAAAATACGTAAAGAGTCTATCTCTCTATATATGTATGTGCATATGTATATTTTTGTCACCATTACAAAGTGGTTTATCTTGTCATTTTCGCAGTCGGAGATGAAAACATAAGACACTGACTTGAAGAACCATAGTTGGGTATGCACATACATATGGAGGGGAAGGTAATAAGTATTTATTAATGTTAAGTATTTTCTAGCCTCGAAAATTAATTTTTGCTCACAAAGAAAAGGTTTCGACAACATTGTTCCGAAATTCAATTTCGATCATTGTCAACTGAAACACGTTCTTAAACGCATGAACTTTTAGTGTGTTATTTGGTGTTATTCTATTCCAATTATATCAGCTAATTAAGATATTTTTAAATAAAGTAATCTTTTCCATCGATGGATTCCAGGGAAGCTACATTTTTTTTTTGTGTTCTGATCCGATTGTCAAACCTGATCTCAATTAGGCAATTAATAGCTTAAATTTTCAATACATGGCTATATATATATACATACATTCCTTATGGTGTCCTTTCCTGCTTATAATACCCTCTATAAGGGTGCGAAAATATCGCCGAAAACGTACTGCATCACTTAAACTTAAAGTAATTTGTTTTCGATTTTTTTTGGCTTAAATTAAAGGCTTCTTTATCCCATACACACATGTGGTGAAATGGTATTTCCAAGTCGCCAAAATGTATGTAACAGGCAGAAGGCTTTTCCGGCCCCATAAGGTATATATGTATATTCTTGATCAGGATCAACAGCCGAGTCGATCTAGATCTTGGAGACTTTAAGAGATAGAGCCACCTAATTTGGAATGCAGACTCGTGTAGTATGTAAATACATATATAGAGCTAAATTTGGACACGCCCCCGCGCAGATTTGGATTCTTTCAAAATTTCGACACGAACACTTCCGCCCCTGAAAATTAAATAAAACTGATTTTCTCGAAAACTGACAGAGCTACAGCTACCAAATTTAATGCGTAGATTTGTTGAAAATTTTTCCCACGCCCACTTTTTCCTCCAAAAAAAAACCGGTTGCCCCTGCCAATTTTTGACTACTGAAACCAAATTCAGCACACAACAAATAACAAATTTTGTTAAAATCGGACTAAAAACATAGAATATATTCTTATAAACGTGTTTTACTAGGCGGTCCATAAGGGCGTGGTTGGCCGTAGGCTAGTGGCGGAGCTGAAATGCTCGTGTGTTTGTAATAGAGAGCGAGATGGCATGCAAAAAGAATTTAAAAGACATACGTTTGGTTTTGGAAGTTTAAAATATATTTTTACTGTTCTCATACTTCAAAGAGGAAAACGTTTAATCTAAAATGTTGAATTTCCGTAAAAGAAAGGCCTACAAACTTTCGCTGGAGCTGGTTTCGCTGGTTTATATGGCAGCTGAGTATACAAAATAGTCATCCGGTTTTGTCAGTCATTATAACGTATATTAAACTGACAAATATTAAGTTTTATGGCAATAGCTTAGAAAATAACATAGTTATTCATAAAAGTCACTGTTTTCGACAGCTCCTATGGGTGCTATATGATATAGTCATCCGATCTTGATCAAATTTAGTCTAGTCATTATTAGGTATACAAAATTTTATGAAAATAGGTTACAAAACAACGAAGTTATTGACCAAAATTAATTATATTAACTAAAAGTATAAATTTAATATGTTGGGGTAGAAGTAGGGCGAAGAAAAGTTCAAAAGGTAAAAAATATTGTGGGCGAATTTGAGTTTGTATGTATTATAAACTTTGCACCTTTTATAGGCTTATTTCGGTAACATATTGAACACCCTTAGAGATCTCTTACCATAGAATTTCTTTACCTAAATTTAAATTAGTTACTAAACCTAAATTGGCAGTGTAACTGCACTAGAAAAATTGTCGTGAGGTCGCTTCCTTTTTTAAAAAAATGCACAAGGCCAATATGGAAAAATCCAAAGTATACAAATAAGGCTTGACATTTCTTCTTTATGCAAAAAATATTTAAAGATCAAATTTCCCATACAATTCGCAGAGATTGACGATTGTTGTGTCAAAAAATACTTGAAAAAATGATTAATGATGAATTGCCAAAAATTCGATTTTCTTAGATTTATTTCTCATATGTATAAAATTTTATTCTGCCTCCGAAACTCGTGTGAGCGACCTCGGAAATGCCCACAACTGCGTGGGAATTCGTATCTATAGTATTATGTTTAGAATTTGCACTAAAACATTCAAATAAACATTCGTTTAAAGAGAACAAAGGAAAATTTGAATTTTACTTGAGTTGTGATTTGCAAAAATCATCAAGTTAAATGCAATCTCTATTGCACTTTAAAAAATGGAAAAATGTTCATTCATATTTTTCATATAAACATTTCCTGTTGATGACGAACTGAAACACAATATTATTTTAATTGTTGCAATCCCTTTAAATGGGTTGCCATGGCATTGCAATCGAATTTGGTGCAAATTTTAACAAATTGAAGCCAACAAAAATAACAAAAAAAGAAGAAAACGGATAAGCAGAGATAAACCTTTATTCACGTGTTAAACAAACATTCACCATATGGACGAGTAATAATATTATTTCCTTTTGCTTGTTTATTTTCATTTAGCAATAGGCTAAAATGTTATGCTGATGTCACGCAAATTTGCCCCTTGCTATGCACCCACCCCCCTACCCACAACCGTAATCATAACCGTGCCATTTCCACTCACCTGTGAATGAAACGAATGAAAATCGTGTTGATTCAATGTTTGCATAAAATTTTGTTGCAATTGATTATGCACAAAATGAACATAAATTGTGCAACATTTTTCGATTGAAATCAATGAGCACAAATTATATATACATATATACAAATAATTGCATACTTTAAGGTGTCTTTAAAGTTATGTGTTCTTTACTTTTGGGCTCTTTACCCTGGAGGGTATTTTCAGGTCCCCAACATAATCAGAAATTTGCACAAAACTATTATTTGTTGTTCCCAAAATGGAATTGTAATTGCACTCAACTGATACACACATACACACAGGCACACACAACAGTGGTTCAAGATGATTTTTGGGTTGGGGGGGGTCGAAAAAAGTTTTTGGATACTTGTTTTCGCCTTTCTTTATTTGGTTTTTTTTTTCTTTCTTATTTTTTCTGCTTTGATAGCCCAATTTCTTTTATTTGGGGGTCAATCTTGTTAATTTCAAGAGGAGATAAACCATCCACCGTCTGCCCAATGCTAGACGCTTTCTGTTTTCGATTATACATATATAAATATATATAAGTATAAGTATATGTACGTGTGCGTGTGTGTGTGTGTGTGTGTGTGTGCGACTCTGTCTATTGGGGTTAGAAAGAAAGTGGCAGAATGGGGATGAGAGTTCGTTTGGTAATCGCAATTAAGATAATCAAAAAAGTTTTGACAGTGGACTGTCAGTCTATGCGGTGTTTTTACTTTCGCCTGAGACTTAGTTTTTACCCCAAGTTCTTCTCAAGTTTTGTTGTCCTGTTCAATTGCCAAAAAGACTGTGGGGATGCCGACGTAGATGTGGATGTGGATGTGGATGTGGCTGCTATGCAGGATGCGGTCTGCTTTAGGGTTAAGCAAAACGGAGATGTCTATAAGAAAAATGAAACCTACATATAAAAAACTTTGCCTGGTCAAGATTGTTTTGGTTTTTGGTCTGGTTTGTGTTGCCTACTTTTTGGCCAAGCCAGGGTTGCCAAGCTGCTGCTGCTGCTGCTGCTGCTCTCTTTGCAAAGTTCTTTTGCTGTTTTTGTTATTGCATACTTTGCTGCCGCCGCTGCAAAAACAGGCCAAAAACTCAACTTCTTGTGTAGTGTAGGTTGAAGCATTGAAGTTGGAGCTGATGTTGAAGCTAAAGTTTTATTGCTTTGCCCTAAAGCCATGGCCATGGACGGAAATTGGTTTTTGTTTATGATGTTGCTGTGTGTGGAAGAAAAATAAAGCGATTCGGAAAGGGAGGAGGCACAAAGTTGGCAATTAACAACTCTCTCTCTCTCTCTCTCTCTCTCTAGCTCTCCCCCGCACTCCGTGGATGAAAAATATGTTAGTAGGTGGCAGTGATTCTAAAACCAAATGGCAAACGAAATCCTGGACATACTACAAAATAAAAAAACAACAATCAACTATTAACAATCAAACATAAATATCAAGGAATCTAACTTCAACTATGTCAAAGTTTATATGTATGTATATACCTTCAGTCATTGACCATTAAACCTTTTCTAGTTCTATTTCTATCAGTTGCATTCATACATCTGATGTCATATTTCTCTATCTAGCTATCTCACTCTCTCTCACCTTCTATGTATATCTGATAGGCCCAATTCTGATCAATGTGTTTCGCATATTTCAATTTTGTCAAAGGTATAAAAGATTCAGGGACTTACTAAAGAGGATATAGAGAGTACTTACAGCGAAGTTGAAGTCAAGGACCAAAGTTATGCGTGCTTATGACACGTCTTTAATAGCTGGTACTCTCCGTCTCTGATGAATCATTGTCCGAGCTGGTAGACAGCGGCACAGTTGAGCCCAATAAAGACGAAGAAGGGGCTAAGCATATGTATTTGGAGAGGCGTCTGCTGAAGAAGGATAACAATGATCGCCTTAATACAGATTAAGGAACAGCTTGATGAGGAGCTAGCGAAAAAAGGAAGGAAAAATTCATAGTTGATGTTGATTGAGAACAAAAATAAGGAATAAATACAAAGATGGCAAGAACTTTGTGATGTCCTCTGGTAATGCATAAAAATTACTTTTGCTCTGATTTTTCCATCTCATAAGCAACGAAATCAATTCTAATCAAATCAAGCAATGCATATATCAAGTAGTAACCGGAAGTAGAAAGGGCAGGTGAAGTCACAAAAAATATACAAACGAGCTAAACGTATGTGAGTGAGTGTGTGTGGGGGCGACGGAAATGCCATTTAGTACAGCATAGAAGGGAACTTCCGTTATGCGGATGTGCAGGGAGCAAAACCAAACGAAAAGGAAAATCCCCCACGCAAAATGGAAAGTTGGACAAACAGCAGCAGCGCCATCAGAAGAACCCAACTCAATGGCTATTGGAACAGACAGGCGTCGAGACAACGCACAGACAGAAGACAGACGAAAATGGGGCAAAGGAGAAGGTGGAGTAGCGTCAGACGGCGACAGACTGACACGCAGGACAGACAGATAGACTGTCGGACGGACAGACAGACAGATAGACAGACGAGATGGCGATAATCAGATACAGAAAGAGAAATCAAGTAAACGGGGAATATCTTACTTTGGGGTCAGTCTGTGCACGTACATGATGATGGCAAAGTTTTTGGCATTTCTATGGGGCAAGATGGTGGGGATGGCATGGAGATGGGGAGGAGGACTGCAGACGGAAGGCTGAAGGCTTCCTCGCATAATTTATGCAAACTAAATTTCCACTTTAACATTTCATTCCACTGTACTGGGAGATGCTATTGCTTCGTATTGTCCCTGCTTAACCGTACCACCCCCGCAATTAAATGGAACACAAATTTCTTGTACTTGTCCTCTTGTTGGCAGCAGCAGATAGAAACCAGCAGCCAACAGAATCACAACCAAAACCAGAGGCAAATACAGAAGCAGAAGCCTGAAGAGAATCCAGTCCTTGGCATTATTTATGGCTTCCTTTTTGGCCGTTGTCTCAAGTAGTTTCACTGGATGAATGATGCGAATTGCAATTAATAAGACCCTTTAGACCCCAGAAGCACAAACAAATAGCAAAATGAAAATCCCAATCCTCATCTTAAGAGGCAAGAGAACGAGAACATGAAGAAAAAAAAGGGAAAATGAAATGAGGAAAAACCGCTATGATCAACAGAAATTTTCCATGCTAGGCTGAATTTTGGAAACCGACATAACCGACAAAATCCACAAAACCGGCAAATCAAACAAATTAAAGAAAGTTAATAACAAATATCCCCTTGTTGTTTGCAAATGTAAACAACAAATATATGCAAATGACTTAATACACTTATTTCACTTTTGAAACGCAGGCAAAATGTATTGTACAAGGGCCACGTGTCGCTTGCACCCAAAGCCATCATCGTCAGGTCGAGGCCTAGGACTAGATGTGTCTCTCTGGCTGAGGGGAGGGATCTGGGTTATGTAAATATAGATATCAGGGTTGCCAGCATTACTGCATAATTAGTTAATTGTCGAATCAGAGGGATACACTTGAGATGAATTTGCATATGGTGTACCTCATAGAAACTCAGGTTCAGCAAAATGAATGAAAAACTAAACAGTAAGTACTTTAAAAATGTTAAACAAACATGTCAACCATATTCTGTAACGATTATATTGTTTTGTTAGAAAATTTATGCCGAAATGTTAGCCGGATCGAGGTCAATCTTAAATGGCAAGGTCACAAAATGGTGGGAACCATTAAGTTCTATCATTAACCATGTGTCTAATCTAGTCAGACTTAAAATTAAAGAGGTTACGTCTACTTGAAATTTTTAAAAAATATATTTTCTATTCTATACATTTTCACACTGGGTCAAATTCTCAAATAATTGGCATAAAGTAGAAAATTTCATACAAGAAAACTGTAATTTTGCTTAAAGGGATTTAAAGTAGATAGTCCAAATATGAATGTATGATAAAACAATAACTAATATAATTTCAAATACATCGTATTTTAATCGTATTTAAAAACGATTGTGCGCTTTGCAATTTTACACGGTGTTATGAATAAATATTGTAAAATATTATCCATATTATATTTAGGGGGATCAGGGTATGTATAATGAATAAAAAATAAACATTTTGAAGTAACGTTTGTTGTATGTTATATATGTAGGGGAGAGTGGGGCTAACCGGCGCATTTTATTTTAATCCTTTATATATCCTGATCGGGAGCTCGTATCGTATATCTCATATGAGCACTTAAATGAAAGGCTAATTCATTGTCTTACTTTTGGTAAATGATACGTTCGGATGTGATTTACCGTTAAAAAGTTATAACGTTTTATCCGAACATATCCAAAATGGCCGATTTCAAAAATCGCGGGGTAATGTGGCGCACTTAAGTTTGTAACTGTTTTTAGTACAATTTAGAAAATAATGCTAGCAAAATCCAATAGAAAATGTAGTTTATTTATCTATTTATGCTTTTTGTTCAAAATAATGCATTTTTTCAACCAAAAATAGAAACCCAGTTCCTAGAAACAAAGTTAATATAAAAGTTTATGTCAAGTAAGAAAAACATCTTAAAACTATGAAACAAATTGGATATTATCTCGTTCCATTCATTTATTTTTTCATTTTCTTATATGCAATCTTGAATAATAGTAAAAAAATTTATTTTCTCTTGATTTTAGTTATTTGGCTGATCTTTACATGTGTAAAATTACCGCGCCATATTACCCCATCACCAAATTCGCCATTTTGCCCCACCCTAGCTTCTAGCTTTAAAAACTAAAAATTTTAAAATTGTGCTACTTATATAAAATAATCGAATTACACATCATAAGTTAATTCATTTCGTAACCTATTTTAGTTAACATCGATCAAAATTAAAAATTTAATCAATGTTTTTGAAACGTTTTCTTGGCGAACGAAAATTTATTTTTGAGGTTAAAAATTACATAATCCCAAAAATTTCGGATACTACGAATTGGATACGTCTAAGTTTATTATCCAAATATAGCCTACCAAAATGTGATCTTAGGACACTTATCACTTTTTGGATCGTGCTATTATATATTAAGATAATTCGACTGCGCCGGGTTGCCCCATGCGCCGATTAGCCCCACTTTCCCCTATGTCCAAATAGAGTAGACAGTTTATAGTAACTATCCCGTTTGCGGGTTTTTGCGGCTTTGGTCGTACCATTAACTTGAAGGTATAGTTAAATGCTTTAACACAACTTTAATATACATATAATTGACTTTATGCCAGATATTTGGTGACTTGGCCAAGTGCGTGATTGTTGCTAAAATCTGTTAATATAGTATTGAATCTATTTAAAATTAGCACAAAAAATTTTACCGAAAAAGGAAATTTAATGAAGTAAGTAAGTCGTCTCGCCGACTTGGATATACCATACACCAGTAAATCAAATATTTTAAATTTATAATAACCAATGCATTTTCGTATTTTTAAAAAAATCTGTTTGCATGCTTTTTAGAAGCATATCTTAGTATTTCGCTCACTCAAGCATTCGAGCACCCTAGCGCCCCCACCAGCCAACGGCCACTTCCGGCCATATGGAAAAACGTTTATATGCATAACTTGACTATTTTTATTCCGATTTTGATCAAATTTGGTATTTTACTTGATATTAGTATCAAATTTAAGTGTGCTAAATTTGATTGCACAAGGTAGAAAATTACGGGAGATAATCGAGTTTTTTCAAATTACGGGGGCGGAGCAAATACTAAGCAAATATTTATACCAACTATGGTGTCTCTAGCTAAAATAGGTTTTGAGAAAAACGGTTTTATTTGTTTTGCGGGGGCGGTAGGGGGCGTGGCAAAATTTTTATAAATACAAAATGTGCGCGTTTACTAAGCAAATATACATACCAAATTTTGTGTCTCTAGTTGCTATGGTGTTTAAGAAAATCGGTTTTATATCATTTGCGGGGGCGGTAGGGGGCGTGGCAAACATTTGAAACAAACTCGATAAGCGTACATATGACACGAGTCTACATACCAAATTTGGTGGCTCTAGCTCTTATAGTCTCCGAGATCTAGGTGTTCATACAGACGGACGGACGGACGGACGGACGGACGGACGGACAGACGGACATGGCTAGATCGTCTCGGCTGTTGATGCTGATCAAGAATATATATACTTTATGGGGTCGGAAAAGCTTCCTTCTGCCTGTTACATACATTTTAGCGACTTTAATATACCATTTCACCCTATGGGTGTATGGTATAAAAATTGAAGCCTCCCAATTTAAAACAAAAATAAATTAAACCTAAAAGTATGCAAAAATGCTACATTTTAGGATAAAACGTTAGCCGATTGCAAAAATAAAAAATTTAATATTTAATTGTAGTTTAAAAAATGTCGTATCTAACATTTGAATTGGCTCCTAAGCATTATGCCACAAAAAAAGTGAATATGGCCCACTGTCCTTGTATTACCAAATTCGGTAAATATTTACTTAAGCTACTAGATATTTCAGTGTTGAAAAGTGGAAAAATCGACTAAAGCTAGATTTCAGTGTTGGCAAACGCTATTTTTTATTTGGCGTTTAATACCAAATTTAAGTAGTTTAAGCGCATTTTGGGGAAATATTTACCCGAAATTCGATCACCGTGGGAAGACGAGTTGATATAGCCATGTCGGATTGACACTCTGTCCGTCCGCTGCTGAAATAAAACATGGGTCCTAAGCATTTTATTACCTAATTGAAATCTAGTTTGACACTTCCTCGAATCAGACCACTATAACGTGCTTAAAGCTGCCAGAAAAACCTGCAAACGGTAAGCCTTATTTACAAATAAGATTTATCTTATAATCAGTAGACTTATAAGTTTTTTTAAAGAAGGCTTGGTAAGAAATTGCTTATATTATAACAGCCAAAATTAGCATCTATCTTGTTTTATATAATTTTCGTATTGTAAAATAAACACGATACTTGGAAAGAGAACATACATATGTACATATGTAAAAATAAACACTGATGTCTTTGATTGGGAACTGCTTGCAATAATTAGTCTATAGAAATAACTGGTTTTCGTAAGGTTATGGATTTGGATCATTTTAACTTATTACAAGGAATATCTTTATCTCTATCTAAACTATGCAACACAAACTAAGTATATAAGGGGTAAAGTGTCGGAGGATTCAACAGGCATTACTTTCTAAAGGTTGTTATTAAATTGGTCATGCTAACTCTTGAACAGGAGATTTGTGAAAATCGTTTCACACCTCAGCGAGCTACTAGGTAGATGCATCTAGGTAAAACTTGGATTAGTAATGTTCTTATCTCCCACAGAAAATGTTTTGTGTGTCCTTTTGGTATTTTTCAAATATTAATACGGGACCGCACTTTTCTCAATATAGATGACATCAATGGATAATCGATCCTTGAACTCGTTAGTTTTCTTTGAGTTTCGTTGTCGTCGTTGCACAGGAGAAAAACATGAAAAAGCGGAAACCAAACGAAGGAAAAGCCAACAAATTGTATTTGATATATATGAAATATAACGTTTTCTACATGTGCATGTCAAATATTTTTTCCTTTTTTTTTGTTGATGGGATATACCTACAGCGCACACTCGCATAATCTGATGTAATCCTGTGAGTTTGATGGTTACGGTGGAAGAGGGGCTGGTGGGGGAGCTGTTTGGCTCCCGTCGACCATTCAGTCAAGTGTAAAATTAAAAAATGTCAGGAAATTCCTTTGGGCGTCGCTTCAATGTTGCGCATTTTATATACATTACACTATGCCGCACAATCTTTGCCTTCCATTCCGCTCCTTCGCATTTGGCAGAGGATTCCATTTTATTTTTTAATGACCGGCAAGGAGATGACAGCAAAGTTCCCGCAATTAGCAGAATCCAACAAAAGGCAGTCCAACAAAGACTGGAAGAACGAAGAGGACGAAGACTCTTAATCTACGCATGAAATGATTCATTTTGCTCGCATTCCATTGCTCCTCTCTTCGGCTGGTCGGTCGGTCGTCCGGTTGGTCAGTCAGTCAGTCAGTCAGTCAGTTGTTCTGGTCAGGTAAAACCATAAAGCTAAAAAGCTAAAAGCAAATCTCGGCAATTTGTTAGATATTTTCTGCTCTTGGGATTTTTCTTTCGTTAGAGGGGAAAGCATGACAAATTTTATAAGGTCGTTGGTCTTTGGGACCGAAACAAGAGCAACTAATGTCAAAATTCAATTGAAAATTGGTAAAATAAAAACAAATAAAATTATGCAAATGCTTTCAGAAAGTAAAAGCAAACTAACACAAGAGGAATGGGTCATCGACTGGAGGAATAGGAATGGGAATGGGAATGGGACGTTGGAATGGTAAATTGGGGATGGCACACATTCTTATCACATTACGTAACAGGCCGCAGACTTCGTCTCAAATAACCGACACACACACACACACACACACACACACACACACACACACACAGATTCAAGTTGGGTGGTTGCCCACCACAAAGCTCATATGGTTTGGGCATATATGGGGGTTGGCTTCCTACAGGGATGGTTGGAATGGGTGGGGACTTCCGATTGTTTTTGAGCATACATGGGATATGTGTGGTGTTGTTTTCTTTTTTCTCTATCTGGCCCTTTGGTCTCTGCATGATAAGTATGCGTCTAGGAGATAGAATCTTGGATCTGTGGTTATTTCCCTTTTTAGTTAATGCATTCAGTTTAATTTCGAAAATGATTGTCAAATGCAAATGATGCCGGTGGCAGGGAATGAATGGGACATCAAAGTGTCCTCAAGCAGAGTGTGAGGAGTGTGTTCTAATTCTAATTCTAATTCTAATTTACCTACATATAGCTTACCAGGGGTAACCTCATACAAATGAGTATGCAAGTGAAAAGTATTTGAAATTCTTGCCCAGTTTTCGATTTATAGTCTTAAAGGGTTTTTTGGCCTTGGCTGTCTAATAAGCTAAATTATGGCAAATGTACGCGATTTTTTTGGATCACGTTGCACGATCACGTTTCGTTTTTGTTTCGTTTTACTGATTGCTCGTAATCCACTTCATTCTCCCCTTTATCTGGATGCGGGTCTCGCCTTGAACCCTTGCGGCCATAATTTTCAATTTGTATGCCCAATATTAATATCGATTGTGTCCCATAGATGAAGGAGATAACATAAACATGGCATAACTGAACAGAACGCTTCCAACTTAACTCAACTGAACTCCATAACAATAAAAAATTTTACGCCGACACGCGGAAGTTGCCCTTTCGCATCGACACCATGGAATGGGTCTGTGGGGTGGACTCTCTATCTCTCTGTTAGTACTTGTAACCCTTTTAGGCTCATGCTAAAAAAAAATAAAACAAAAAATATATATAACGAACAAACGAAACAACCCCCGAATGCCCCTTGTCATTTTAGACACAATTTAAGTAAGCGTAAAACTGCAAATTGCTCTTGGACAGAGGAAGGATCCAGAGTCGTCCTCGTCCTCGTCCTCGTCCTCGTCCTCGTCCTCGTCCTCGTCGTTGTCGTCGTTGTCGAGTGGAGTACAATAAATTCAACTAGCACACGCTTTCCGCACTGTAATGCACTCTTGCCTAGCAATGAGGACGACGACATTGTCTCATTGTCACGCTTTGCCCGACTCTGCATAATAAGATGACAGCGAACCCAATGCCCCACCCACCCACCACATGGACCCACTGAACACCCGAACAGCAACAATTTGAACTTTGAGTGAAGTTCCAAAGCGTCTGCCTTCTGCGTTGTCGTTGACTCAAGTCAAGTTTCTTACCCGAAAGTCAATTTATCATAATTTAAAATATATTTGACTTGGCTTTAAAGAAACAAAACAAAACACACCAAAAAAAAACATGAACACACTGAGAGAAAAAAAGAGAGAGAGAGAGGGAGAGAGAATGGATATGACCATGGGCAAGGGCTTCAGAAAGGAATGGCATGTGGCTGGTGAACAGAAAACTTTAACTTGCTTAACATGTGTGTCCTTCTGTCAACAGTCCACCTAGTCATGGAGATGCCCTCAGCTCTTGTAATCGTATTAGTTGCACATTTTATAGCTTTGACATGCCACCCCCCATCTGCCTTCCTCCTTCCCCAGCCATTGTCCCATTTTCTTGCATGCCTGACAGCCCGAAAAACGGATGGAAAAAAAAAACAACAACTGGTAGAAACTTTTACTCGAAAGTCAATGCTGAATACGAATGGAAAATCTTTGCTTTACAACCTTGTTACTGTGGCTATGTCTGACATAAATATAGATGTTCATGGAACAAAGATTGACTTTAAGAATCGAGTGCTTAGAAAGGTTTACCATTGCTTAGGAAAAATCTTATATTTCGTCTTTAAATCACATTGCGTGGGCACTTATGACAGAAACCCAAATGCATTTATTATCTTTTTATTGCATTTTTTGTTTTCATATTTAGATTCTTTGTTCTGTTCTTTGTTCTTTCTTTCCTTGGGGCAAAATGCTCATTAATCGTTAACATACATATAAAAGAAGTTGAAAAAAAAGAACAAGACCGAAATAAATTTAAATCTTCTTTACAAGCATAAATCTAATAAAAATCCATTTCATTTGATAACAAACAAAACATTGCAAGACGGTAGCAACAACTTGGCAAGCAGCAACAGCAGCAGCAGCAGATGATGCAGCCTGGGGAAAATGGATTACAGCAATTTGCTTTGTTGCACAAACAGGAGCAGAAGCTGCACTGGAGGCAGGAAAAGAAAGTGGAAGCAAAGCCGAGCGTTGCTCCTTCTACTGGCCTTGTGTCCTTGTCTCAATGGATAAATATAAATGCTGACACCAAAAGTCTGCGCTTTACTCTTTTTTCTTTTTGCGTTTCATCTTCTTATACCCTCTAGGAAGAAGAGTATTTTCGAATATTCCACGTCCTATCTGTTTATCTCTTCTGTGTGAATCGCGGCACCTATTGGCATCCCTTTTAAGATCTTCTCATTATCAAGTTATAAACTGCTTCAGTATGTTTTAACTAATTGTCCTAGAAATTTTTGGGTGACAACATTCGACTAAATATCTCTCCTACCACCATTTTAATAGACTTTTTGCCAAGAAGAGTGGAATGTGAGACGGCAGAGGGAAGGAGGATGGATTTTGGTATACGGTCTTTATGCATGATTTACATAATCAAGAAATAATTATGCCACAGATGCACAGCAGCAGCAGCAACAGCGGCTGCCGGAACAGAAGCAGTACAGAAGGTCCTCTTAATGGATACTTCAATCCCAGGGAAGGCCACCTATAAACTTGTATATGGGATGGCATGTCAAAAGTTGCTAGACAGCCGAAACCATAGGAAGAGAATGGGGCGCCACATGTGTGCAGTCACCTACCATTTCGGCCGCCCTGAACGATGAAGGAAGCCCTCCATAAACACACACACACAGCGACACACACAGCGACACACACAGGGACACACAGACAGACAGAGTAATGGACAATTGACCCTCATCAGGCGGCGGTAACAGAAGCAGCATGCGGTTACATTTGATGTTGTTGTCGTTGTCAAAACCCAACCCACAAATGATGCCATTGTACATGACAATATGTGGCCAACATCATTGCCCCAGGCAGAAGCTTCAATGGGCATTTAGCCATGAAGCTTTTAAAGTAATTGCAGGGTATCCTGAGCCTGTACACAAACACACACACACACACACACACTCACACTTGCGGAAAAAGTGTACAACTCAAGCCATAAACATGCAAACTCAATTAAAACGATTTCTTATTAAGAGCATTCACTTCGATAAAAAGAGATAGACAGAGACAGAGAGAGAGAGAGAGACATCGTCGCTGCTGCCACTCATCGATACACTCTCAATATACACACACACACACACAGACACGTCCTAGCGGCCAGAAGTCAGTCCTCTTCGGTCTAAAAGGACCCCATCCACGCATGTCACATTTCATTAATTATCGTTTGTAAAAGTCACCACCAGAACTCAATGGAGCCAACACCTACCACCCACCACCCACCGAAAAAAAGAAGGAAAACCTCAAACCAAACCGAAAATATTCAATACATTGGCCACTGTCACGGTCAATGCAAATGAAGCAAATGATTTACTCTCTATCATCTATTAGACGAAACATTCAGGACATAAGGACATTTTTAATCCATCTAGAACTACTCAAAAAGAAGGAGGTCAATGGACACCAAAAGACGAAAAAACGAAACGGAAATGGTACCCAAAGGCAGAGTTATAAGCCACAGGGCCGAAACTACCAAAACTATCGCCCTGGACCCAAAAAGCTTATACACACATACATAAAATAAAAATAAAATAATTAAATTCCATTAAATCCATTCCGCCCTATAGACTTATTCCCGGGCTAATGGTCAAATGTCAGTGGAGCTCATATTCGAACAATATGTTGAAAATAATTCATGTATTGACAATAAGCAACATTGTTGAAACGATGATTGTTGCTTGTAGTTAAACTGCTGCCTCTCCATCCCCTCCCTCTCGCTCGCTGACTCTCCCTTTCTTTTTGGCAAATTGATGGCCAGACTGCTGGCTGGCTTGCTGGTTGATTGGGTTAGCAATCACCTACCCTCCATCGCTCATCTCCCTCCCTCGTCGTCTACAAGTTGAAAGCTTCAAGCGGAATATAGTGGGTATTATTTATTTAGCAGCATTTGCGGCGGATCAGCTAGATACGTACGTACCCGTCTACGCCCCCATCCCCCACCAGCCCCACCACATTTATATGTACGTATGTACAACACAGAGAACGTCTCTTTTATGGCCACATGTTGCTGCAAGTTGCAGCAGCAGCAACAGCAAAAGCAGCAATTTTATGTGCGGTCGTCTAAATTGGTGGTGCCCCACCGAAACGTCTTTGTCTACGACAAGCTTTTATAGTTGATTAAGGCATATCAAATGTCAAATGTCACTAAAGTCGACGGCCAAGTCAGTTGTAAAAACTAAACACAACAACACAACAAAACAAAAAAAAAAAAGTAAAGAAAAGAAAATAAAGAAAAGGAAAAAGATGTTCGCAAAAGTAGGGGAAGTTTATGACACACACACACAAACACCCAGGTAAACCAATCCCCCATTTTGACAATAAAAAAAAAATAAATAAAGGAAGCAAGAAGAAGAAGGAACAGATACACGGGCCGCATTAGTATCGCATTGCCAGTCTCCTTCTATTTCATTCTTATTGTGTTTTTGTGTATGTGTGTGTCTGTGTGTGTGTGGGTGTGTGTGTGTGTATGTGTAACTCAATTGCCAATGACGCCACGCCATGATGATTGCACAAAAGTATGCACAGACATACAAAAGGTACATACATAGATACTTATTTTGCTTACTCCTTACAGGAAGCGGAAATTGAAGCATAAAATTGCCAAGTTTGCTCCCCGAATACGGATACAACAATAACAAGAAGGATATCGGTTTATTTATCTATAAAAGGGAGACATACAGCAAAACCAGCACTTTAAGCAACAACGAACTTTAGATACTCTAGAGCCAAGTAAGCAATTAGCAGAAGCAAGCAAAGAAACCAATAAATCAAACAACGGTTTTAAATTTAATTATCGGCTTATCAAGAATACAGATATCTGACTATATCTATAATACTCTCTGGAAGGGCATACAAATCACAGATTGAAAAACTCTTAACATTTTTAAGTACAAATTAGAAATCTATCTTGTGCCTGGCTGAATCGTCAATTAGGTGACAATAATTCAAATTCGTAAATTACTCTCTTAAAAGTTAAAAATTATTTTTGTGGATGTATAAACATGAAAGAAAATGAATTAGTATAATCGTATTTTGTATCTTATATTTACCTAAGTATCTCATTCGACAGATAATGATTCATACTTTCTAAGGTCGCCAATATAAAATAAAATTGTAAAATGGCATCAAAATCGAAAAATTTTAAAGAAAATGAAGTAAGTAAGTCGTCTCGCCGACTTGGATATACCATACACCAGTAAAAAAAATATTTGAAATTTATAATAACCAATGCATTTTCGTATTTTTAAAAAAATCGGTTTCCATGCTTTTTACAAGCATATCTTAGTATTTCGCTCACTCAAGCATACGAGCACCCTAGCGCCCCCACCAGCCAACGGCCACTTCCGGCCATATGGAAAAACGTTTATATGCATAACTTGGCTATTTTTATTCCGATTTTGATCAAATTTGGTATTTTGCTTGATATTAGTATCAAATTTAAGTGTGCTAAATTTGATTGCACAAGGTTGAAAATTACGGGAGATAATCGAATTTTTTCAAATTACGGGGGCGGAAAGAGGCGTGGCAAAATCTTTACACATCAAAAATGTGCGCAATTACTAAGCAAATATTCATACCAAATTTTGTGTCTCTAGCTAGAATAGTTTTTGAGCAAATCGGTTTTATTTAATTTGTGGGGGCGGTAGGGGGCGTGGCAAAATTTTTATAAATACAAAATGTGCGCGTTTACTAAGCAAATATACATACCAAATTTTGTGTCTCTAGTTGCTATGGTGTTTAAGAAAATCGGTTTTATATCAATTGCGGGGGCGGTAGGGGGCGTGGCAAACATTTGAAACAAACTCGATAAGCGTACATATAACACGAATCTACATACCAAATTTGGTGTCTCTAGCTCTTATAGTCTCCGAGATCTAGGTGTTCATACAGACGGACGGACGGACGGACGGACAGACGGACGGACAGACGGACATGGCTAGATCGTCTCGGCTGTTGATGCTGATCAAGAATATATATACTTTATGGGGTCGGAAAAGCTTCCTTCTGCCTGTTACATACATTTTAGCGACTTTAATATACCATTTCACCCTATGGGTGTATGGTATAAAAATATAATTCGAGTACTTTTAGCTGTCCGTTCTCCAGTTTTGGTTTTGGAATAATAACCCATGCATCGTAAGACTATATTTTCTCCATCCAATCCAAAATCCAATGGAAATCGACTTCAAGAGATTCATGTTGTTTACTTACTCATATTCGTAACAGGCCCGGGCCTGGTGTCATATGGGCCACTTGTTCGTACTGAGCGTTGTACGACTACGTCTATAAACGATATAAAAAAAAAAATAAAAAAAAAAATAAATAAATATATAACTTCAAGCTCGTATATATATCATGAACTATAAAAGCCCGAGTGCAGATTCAAAATCACCACATCAAACAACTAAACTTATCCAAACTAAAACATTCAATTTCTCTGAAATTCGCAACCTCTTCAATTTGTTTTTTGTGATCACGCATACGCCATGTTGCCACACAAGGTCGTTGGTGGAAAGAGTGGTCAATAAACCACTTTTTTGGCATTAGCTACAATATTAATGCTAGAGGTCTAAGGGTTTACAAGTATACTAATAGGACTAAAATAGAAATTGCATTTATTTTTTCTTGCATGCGAATCGTTGTTTTTACTCTAGCTATAAAAGGCATTAGCCTTATTGCATACTTCTAGGCATAATTTTATTGTTTTAACATATGTACATTTATACATATTTTCTTGGTGAGGGAAAAATCATTAAATACATTTTAAAAGAATAAAATTAGCTCAAAATTTTGCTCTAATTGAAAGCATTTTACCATCCAGGCAAAAATAACGTTCTTATATAAATATTTATTGATTTATTCATCTAGTAGAAAGGAATTTCTTACATAAAATTAGGATTAAATCACGAATTGGCATAATTAAATGTTAATAAAAGACTTTTAAGAGCATTCTAGAGCAAATATTTTCTTATTTACCTTTTGACACAAATGAAAAAAATTGTCTTTTTTAGTCCACACTTTTCGTAAAATTTTTTCACCATCACAAAGACAATCGACAACTACAAGATTATGTATATTAATTATTAAGGTCAATATATTTTACAACATTTTTTGACTTTACGCCAAAAACTAAATCTGTCCCAATGTTAAATGTGTACTAGCTTCAGATGTTTCAATGTTATAACCAGTTGATCTTGGGGAAATAGTTAATCTGGAGGAAATGAAGGTTAAGGCTTCTTACCATTGAAAGATTTGTATGATTAACACCTCCAGAGGAGAATCTCCTCTCTCTCTTTCTCTCTCTTTCAAAAACAGAGCGACATATATAATTAATAACACAGGCCGACATGATTTTTGGTGACGTTAATTTGAGATGTGTCCGTAACTAATTCGGGTACGCTGATTCTGACTGCATACTCGGTTTTTGCCCATCACGTCCAGATTTTGAGAAATTAGGGGATTTGGGATTGGAAAATAGGTACCCAAAAGTATACCATAGAAAGTTACAATTCTTTTGTGTTTACATTTTTAACAAATATTAGAATATTTTATTTAAGAATAACAGCTCTCCTTTGCAAACATTACTAACAAATAATTTGTTAGATGCATAGGATTCCTCTAACTCTTTAAAATTAAAAAGCAGCAAATTCTTCAAATCGCTATAGCATACCTTATGGCTCAAATTTTACTTATTTTAGAACCATATCCAAAGTGTGTGATTTTATGCATTATATCAAAGAAAAACCTCGTTGATATTCTGTAAATTGCTTTTAAATTATACCTTCTATATTAATAGGTTAAAATAATACTGTTTTCAGTATAATATTATGTTTATATTTTTCAATAAAATATAGCAAATGAGGTAATATGGAATCTTTTCAACACATTTTTTTCGAAAACCTGACGTGATGGACAAAGACTAAGTACAGGGCCATGATCAGCACCTTCCAATTACTATAGGAGACCTATTGAACTTAAAACACTTTTTCAAGACCTCGAAAATGTCGGCCTGTGTAATCAATTAAAAATCAAAGTGCTCAAATGACAAGAGTCTTCACTTTATCAAGAAAGAGAGGACACATTAACCATTTAGTTGAATGGAAAGGGAAATATTTGTTTAAAACTAAAATTAAATTGGTATATGTACATACGAATTTACTGAAAAGATTTAAATATGCTTTAATCCTTATTATATAGATTATACACATATTCTAGATTTCAATTGTATTCCGGTTATAGAAATGTATGTGGCATGAACATTTCCTATCAAACACCAATCACAGCAAATCATCAAAAACAATTTAATTTAAAAAACGATCCACTAAATCACCCAATATTTCAAGCACACATACATAGATCCCAGCAGCTTCCTAGATGACTAGCTGACTGGCTGACCTGCTTCGCACCCATTTTGGGTGGGAATGAAAAATACTTCAGCAGTTGAAGTAGAAAACAATTCCAATTAAATTTCTCAATGCCACTAAGCTTCAATTAGGAGGTCTACCGAAAAATGACAACCGCTAAAAATATAATAAATGTCAAAATATTTTCGAACGACGAAAAAAAAAACACAAAAGAAACAAAAACAACCCGAAAGCAGCCAAAGCAAAACCAGGATAAGGCAGCTTCTGGTCCTGAAGCTGTGAGAAGCGTTGTAGTACAGCGAGTTGAAAATTTTAATTATATTTGCAATTGCAATGCCATAAATTTTTAACATACACACACACACACACACACGATGAATCAGTAGATGAGCGGTAGAAGGAGAAAGAGGAGGAGACGACTGCCACAAGTCTTAGCCAGAAATAGAAGGCGACACCTACACAAACCAAATATGTGGCAAGATATTTTAATATGCCCCAAAAAAGATAACAAAAAACGTTTCAACTTTATATGTATGTGTTGCCTCTCTGTGTGTGAGTGTGTGTGTGTGTGTGTGTGTGTGTGTGTGTGTGTGTGTGTGCAGAGTAAAGAAAACCTTAAATTAAATTGCAATTTGTGGCTTAATTTATTTTTATCGCAGTCAGAGCAGGAAGAGACAGAGTCATAGTCGAAGGCAAAAAGTTAAAGCACACTTAGTGGCTATACACACACACACCCACCCACCCACACACAGACACACTGATACACCTCTGGGTTCAGTGTATGTTTGTGTATATAGTATTCGAATTTTAATTTCTAATTTTAAAGCTCAAGTTGGCATTGAAGGTACCTGCTAGCTGCCTATGTTGCGTGCACTGAGTGTTTCCTTCCGTTTTTGGCATTGGCTTTTGTTTCGCCTTTACTCGTAATTTCTTTCCTTTTTCCCGTGCCATTTCTTTTCCTTTCTTTCTTTTTATAGCTGTATCTGTGTGTGTGTGTGTGTGTGAGAAGGGATGCGGAAGAGATGGAGGTGTGCAATTTCACGCAAAGTTACAGCGCATCAATCAAAGTTAGCAGTCGACTTTGTGCTGCTTTGTGAAGGAGTAAAGACCGTTTGTAGCTGTTTGTTTTTCATCTGATACTTCAAATCAATGTTGGCATTAGTGAATTTTCTCGATTTAGTTAAACAATTTCCAAACAAAATAAATCGATAGCACTTGATATGACAATCTCGATGATGGGGATATAATTATTACTACACTTATGATATTTTAGATATAAACAAAAGCTTTAGACGGGCTTCATATATTTAATGAAACATTAAAATTAGTGGAATTTTCAAAAACTCTAAACAATTGTTTTAAGATTAACATGTAATTTATAAATAACACAAGTTAATTTTTAAAACTAGATGAAACAAAGAAACAATATTAACTAAATAAATAGTTGATTAGTTTTCAAAAAACACTGCTTTGAATTTAGCGACATGTTGATCAGATATATGTTCTTTACATTGGGTTTCGATTTTTTAATCATATAGAGTCAGAAATCTTATGCGAATAATTTTTAAAAGGTTAATACGGTATCCGTAACGTGTAATGAAAATATTTGGAGCCAATTTGATGCTGGGGAAAGAAGCATCACATCTTAGGTGGGGTATCTCGAAAACAAGAGGTAAGCGAAAAAAAAACGATAATTTTTGGATTCAGCAACATTAAATTATCCTAGAAATGAATGTGAATAAACCTTGCCCAAAATGTCTGTCCCTAGTGTAATTCTTGTCTAGAATTCTAGTTTTTGAAGTAAATCAAAATGTATGTATTAGATTTTGTTCAATGTATTAGATTTTGAATCGTAGGCGAAGAAGTAAATGTTTTTGAAGAACCACCAAGTTCTCTTATTAAAGAATCCAAGGTTCTAATGGCCATATCCTCAACACTAATAGAAGTTGGGAATTCAAAGTAAATGAAATTAAAAAAAAAAAACGACAAAGCTTGCAATTGAAGATTTGAAATTTAATATATTTGATTAGAAAGGCCCAAGAAAGATAAATTTAAATCGATTTCTGTTTTTGTCTTAGAATTATATAAAACTGATGAGCTCTGAACGCTTTGTATATATAATTCCAATTAAACGAAATTCCAAAAATCAACCGCTATGAAAAATTTGAAAATGTTTATAACAGCTATTATTTTCTAATAGCCAATTTTATTTTCTAATATCCAAATACGAAAATTTCATCAATTTTTAACTACCATAAAACACTTCTATGAATAATCGGTAGAAATTGGAATTATATTTTAAAAATGCGTAGAAAGAAATAATAAAACTATTTTTCTTATTTTTCGGTGCAATTAAAGCTTGAGATTTACGTAAGTCCGCTCCTGACTAGTTTAGTTAGCTACAACACCCTTTACGATTTAAATCAACTCAAAAAACTATACCAAAAATCAACTAATAGATGGCTCAAGATGAGATCTAAAAATCAAGTCTTTATGTTTGGGATTATAATTTGAGACATAAAAAGTTGGAGAGAAAAAGAGAAAGATATATTTTAGATACTCCTCACAATGGGTCGAAAAATTGTAAAGTGTGAAGAGTCAAGGGAAAAGGAAGTATGCCAAGGCAAAGTCATGTGGACTTTCCCCCCTCTAATACACCGAGTCGCTGTATCTCAACCTCCATTTCTCTCTGTCTCTCTGGTGACACCTTTTCTTGTGGGCATATCAAACGGAACGGAACTATGCGGAACGAACATGTGCAGCAGGAGCAGCAGAAACAACAACCACAAGAGAAGCAGCCAAAACATGCCAGACAATAACTTCTTCAACCTGAATGAGGAGCAGAAACTGGAGTTGAAATTGGTGTTGGAGTTGGAGTTGGAGTTGGGGGCAGGAACTGAGGCACGAAGAGCGCTGTATTTTGTAATTTGATGCCACAGGGTGCACAGGACTGGCAGGAGTGGAAAATATGTGGGGAGTGTTGGTGTTGGATAAACCGGGGCCGGGGGCGGCATAATAGGCGTAAACCGGAAGTTAAGTGTAAAAATAATAATAAAGGTGTATGTGTGTGTGTTTGTGTCTGTGTGGTGTTCCATTGTATTGAGACGAGACTTACCTGAGAACAGGCAACCTCCCAACTCTCTTAACCTCCCTGTCCCGTAACTTCCCGCACTTTTGACTTTTCCTTTTCGACGCTTGGCTATTGAAATTTATATACATTTCTATGTGTGTGTTTCTCTATCTCTCTCTTTCTCTTTCTCTCTCTCTTTGGGAGTGTTTGTGTGTGTGCTTCGTTTAGGGTAAATGTCTCCCCAAGGATAATTCGGGCATGAAATTACAATCGAAGTGATGCAAAAGTGTTGGCGCCTTTTGTCTACCTCACAACACCAACAACGCCCATTAAGTTGAGCAACAAACAAAAAGAAACAAAAAATTCAACAATAGCATCGTTCCGGGCCTTCTTTTTTTCCTTGTCGTGATTGTCTAAGTTGGTTGGGGGTCGGGGGAAATGGAGTTTGGGCCATCACGCCCCCCATGATACAGGTAAGCAAGAGCCGAGACCCACCAGCCCCGCCTCCATATCTACCTCACTGTTACTGCTTTCTCCTCCATTCTCTATCGCTGATTTCTGTCTATCTGTCTGGCTGAGCTTAGCGTTAAAAAAATGCCGTAAATAAATACCATGGGTGGCAAAAAGACAAGAAAGGCAGGAAAAAAGAAAATTGGTAGCCCTTCCAGGTTGCTGTGCTCCTTTTTTTTCCCCCTTCACATTACCGCTAAACACTGCAAAACGGCTTGCGGGTAATGCGAATAGTTGTAGAAGTAAAAAAAAAGTTTTGAGTGGTTCTCTTTTTATTAGACCCCGATATACTCGAAGGGATCAAGAGAAAGAGAGCATCCCGATTTGGTTTATAATTCTTTAAAAAAATTATCAAATTGAAGTCAAACCTTGCATTTAAGCCGGTTCGAGGTCGATTTTCCCAAAGAGGAGTATTTCAAAGGAAAAATAAAAAGGTAACTGGGTTGTCTGTAAAGGCATTTCAAGGACCACCAAGTTCTATCATCCGCAGACTTTGCCAAAGAACTCTAGAATTGGAATAGCCATACCATGTCTTCAACGCCAAAGCTAGTTGGGAATTGCAACTAAACAAAACTAAACAAAAGCGAAATTGGCGAAGCCTACAACACCGAAGTCCACCTTTTTGTGCATACCCTTAGGCGCTATAAAAAATTAGTGTAAAAGCTTCGCCCTCAACAAAAACTCTGAAAACTCTGAGAATTTTTTACTTTGAGTAAGTCTTTAGA
This sequence comes from Drosophila insularis, assembly GCA_018903935.1. Taxonomy (NCBI): domain Eukaryota; kingdom Metazoa; phylum Arthropoda; class Insecta; order Diptera; family Drosophilidae; genus Drosophila; species Drosophila insularis. The sequence goes on along the minus strand of JAEIFP010000569.1, from coordinate 1,043,994 downwards.
TATTAAACGGGAATTTATATAACTGAAAACCAAAAAAAGGTAATTTTTTTTTTTTAATTTTATAAAATTTTTAAATATGAATTTATAGTTAGTTAAATGAACATTGATTTTTGACAAAATGGCGGATGCTTGAATATAAAAATGGGTTATTGTGCCTATAACTCTTGCCAAACAACAAAAAAAAAATTTTAAATATATATAATATAATTATTCTCGTGCTGAATATTCAAAAATAAAATTAAGGCAGTCGATTTAGTGGCTTTCAAGAAGTTGTGGGCATTAAATTGAAAAACATGGTTTTGAGTTTCAGCAGTCGCCCTAGAAATTGAACTATATCTCCGAACATATTTATTAGATTTATATCCAATTTTCACGAATGCAATGTTTCACTTTCTTCAGGTGTATATATGTAGGTACATACATTCTTAAAAAAGCTTTACTGAGCAAAATAAATATATTAACTCTGCACACAACATACCCAGGCATTTTATCAGGTGAACCAGGTGCTCAAAGTTACTTTCCTTGTTTGAGTCATGTAACTCTTTGAAAAAAATTGGGCCTTTTCATCTGGAAAGATAAGAGAGGGAAAAATGTATTATTTCAATTTTAAGTAAAATATATGCTAACTAAATTTGGTCTACATACTTTTCCGAACAAGAAAGTTATTCTTATAAAATCTTTGTTTCCCATATATGTATGTATTATTCACATGTGAGATAGTTGTTAATTTTGAAGATTCATCAGCAATAACTTTCAACGTTTAAATATGAGATATGTAAGTAGTAGGCTGATATGTCTGATCTTTTGAAAACTATAATCAGCCAAATATAGCCTACCAAAATGCGATCTTAGGACACTTTTGCCCTCATGTCAATTTGGCTACGCCGTCTTAGCCTACAAGCCGCATGGACCCACCTTCGCCTACTTCATTTAAGGCCATCAATTTAGCTGATTAGGACGAACATTTAACGACATTTGATGGGCATTTATAATTAGCCACTGAGCATTAAGAAGGAGTCACTACTTTAGTTGGTTATTTTTATCGGCGGCCAATGGCCCAATCTTGTCACAGTTTATATGTATCTCTCTCTGTATATGTCTCTCCTTCTCTTACTACCGTTGGCTAACGCAATCGATATTTACAAAACTTTTTGGCCATATACATAGACGTAGACACATATAAATATCTGTCTGTGTGTGTGTATAAATAAAATGCAACAGACTTTTAGGCGCAGACATGTTTATGTACTTGTCAGACAAGTTCCGCATGTTCCGCATGTATCTGCCATTCCCAAGCCTATTCGGAATCCCCCCCTTGTTTTGGATAAAACCTTCTCTCGAAAAACACACAAACATATTGGTGTATGTGTGTGTGTGTGTGTGTCTGTCTGTGAGTGTAGAGTCAGGTTGGTCATGCAACTTGTAGCTACACAAGTTTTCGTGCAACATTTGCGCCCATTTTCATCTTACTTTCGTTTCGGTTCGCTTTTTTATACATGTATGTACATATATATACTTTGTGTATATATATTTTTATATATAAAGTATATATATTATTGTACATAATTTGCACGTGCTACGAATATCTAAAATTTACGAGCAGCATAGACACAGCGAGAGCGAAAGTGCACAGGTCGTCGCTAAGATGAGATGGCACGAGAATTGAGGACGGAGCATGAAGGATACGGATGAATGGTGGTTGGTGGTTGGGTTGGTATGGGATGGGTGAGTCGTGGTGCTGTCTGTGGGCTGTGGACGGGAAACCCTCGCTTTTGTCATGTACATTATTTTGCTTTCATCGGACTTTTGAGGTAAAAGTAAAAGTCCCTAAGCTTTAAATGACTACACAGAGCGAAAGAGGCGCATTGCGGTGGTCGAGTAAATCTTGTTCGTCTTGTAGCTTCATTCAACCTGCCCCCCGGGACGCTCGGCGCCCTGCTTTAGCACACTTTTACACGGTTTTATGTTGAAAATAAATGTGAACTAATGCATTTTTATTAATATATACAAGCGTGCTGGGAATAAACAAGAAACAAAAAAAGAACCATAGAGAAAAAAAATAAGTAAAGTAGCACGCCGAGAATTAGATGAGCAAACAAAATGAGAGGGGAAAACCGGGAGTCAGAGATGACCACCATCCGATGATACCAATGATCATAATGATGCTTTGGATGATGATGATGGCGATGATGGCGATGATTAAGCATAAAAACCGCAAATGTTTTTTAAATGCAGTGCAAATGTTTTTTTGGGGGTCTGCCGGCTAAGTAGTTGAGATGAATTGAGTTGAGTATGTATAGTGCTCGGACTTGGAGTAGCTTGTTGATGGGTACATATATATGTATTTTGGACAAGACGTACGTGTTAACATCCTTGTTGTTTGATTGGATTTTCAGACTTCCCCCACCTCTATCCTTCCTCTTGCATTACACATGTGTCCGATGACTCAGCAGCTGCTAATAGATCCCCAAGATGCCATGATGTCCAAAGGCAATGTGAGCAGAGCTGGAGGATTGGTGTTCGTTGACCCCGTCGATTGGCTTAGGTCGACTGACAAGACCCAATGAACGAGTAAGCAAAAGTAAAGAGTTACTAATCAAGCACTTGCAATTATACAATTAATTAAACTAACAGCAATTCCCAATGCAGTAAACCGCTAATGGGAACCAGATGCAGGTGAATGGACACAGGTTATCGGGGTCTGGGTTGTGGGAGTGAATTTTCCTCGTTTTTATACACACATACATATGTACATACATGAAGTTAATACATATTATCCACTTGTCTTTCAATGGCGATAAAAATGAAAAGAAAATGCTAACAAATAGAAAAGAGAAGAATAGACGAACAAAAACAACAGGAAAAAACTGGGGGAAAAGAAAATTCAAAGGCGGCACTTTGCATACTAAGAAGTGTAAGAGCTTCGTCAAGGAGCCGGGGGAGTGGCAGGGGGAGGGCGAGAGAGGAAATAAATAGAAAAAGCAAATAGCGCGCCGCTTTCCATTGACATTTTTAGGGTTTCATTGTAAAGCAATTTAAATTATTGTATGTATATTTTATTTCTATTCTGTTTTTTCTTGTTCTCGCATCATCTATGGCCCCTCCTTACGCCCCCTTCCCACTTGCTATCGTTGGCCTCATTCGTTCCCTTTTTGCAACTTAAGCATTCAGGACATCGGGCCGCGATTCGTATCCCTCGCTTGTTTTGGGTGATTCAATGGCATGGGATCCCTGGTCTTTGGATCGTCTTTTCTTTCGCCCCAGCAGCTTGATTTTATTTTGTGCAAATTTTTCAAATGTTATCCTTAATTTAGTTTATAAGTAGATGCCAGGCACGTACCAGGCAAATGACATTTTATTTGTGGATTTTTATAGACTTTGTGTGTGTGTGTGTGTGTGTGGTGTATAGGCTAGCCGGATGGTTGTGTGGGTGGGTGGTTGGATGTTTGGTTTGCTTGGGACAAAACCGAAAAATAGGTCGTAATTTGGTTTGTATATTTTGTGTATGTATATTTCTTTTCAAAGTCATTCTCTCTTTTTCATTCATTCATTCAGCTCCCTTTTCAAACGATTTTCGTCTTTGCCTATGGTCACATGTGTCTTTGATGAGTCATTTGGGCGTCTATACATATGTGTGTGTGTGTGTGTGTGTGTGCCTGGAAGGATGGGATTGGGGTTGGGTGTCGCTCCATTTGGGGCATGGCGTAGAGTTTATTAAAAATAATATCAACTACATATCTCAAATACATACATACAAATTTTGTACAAATGAAAGAATTGCTTTCATTACTTTTACCTATGTATCTAGAACAGTAGCAGACAGAATTGCCTTTTGTACAAAACTCTATCAAGCTTTGGGGCAAGTACATATGTAGAAAAGATTGGCCCACTCAAAAAAAATCGTTACTCATGAAATGGAAGTACATATATGTATGTGATTTCCCCTTTGCTTTAGACAAGTCGACAATTTGAACACATTTCAACTATGCAAAAATAAGTTCAACAAATCCAAAAAAGTGGGGAAACAGTAAACGTTGGTAACAAAGAATGAAAAACTCAAAAAAAAAAAAAAAAAACACAACATTAAACAGCTCCTCCTCACGACATGGCCATGATAGATGAATGTAAACGAAGAAACGGCAAAATAGAAATGAATGAATGAAAACGAAGGAGTGATATGGTCATATAAATGTATTAGATAGCAACAACAAGGAAAAGAAAATGAATTTAAGCTACCCTGTAGCCTATCGGGGCTTATTGATATTGCCAAAATGTAGAAAACTGTTCACAGTCAACCATCTAACATCGCGATCAACAAATTCAAGTCAACGTGACCTGTGTGAAAAAGAAAATCAAACATAATGAAATGAATCTTTTCAATTCTTCCCGCTTATGTAGATATGTATATACCCTCTGTTTTAAAACAATGGACAGGGTAGAAAAGGGACCACGATAAAAATGGTAAAGCATTCGCCACGGGAGCATTGCTTTTCGGGTGGATTGGGGGAAGAGTATCATGACCCGAGGGGCACTGACATGTTCTTGTTGCCAGCAGGTAACCGCACACACACACACACACCTGACTATATATATATGTATATATGTATATGTGTGTGTGTATATACAGGTTAGAAAATAACTTTCGCACAATAAAGCAAAAATTAAAAAGCGTAAACAAAATTCCTTTTTTTCATCTTCGCTGTTGCTTCCGATGTGACTTCATGGTTGAAAGGAAACAAGAAGACGTTTCCAACTCACATCCCTCAAACTCCCTGGGAGCACTACCCCCAATCAACCCCACATACATTCATACATATGTATGGGTGATCCCTCGTCAACACTTTATCCATTTGAAAGTTTCAATTTGCTGCCTTAGAAGAAGCCTGTAAAAGGAAAGCGAAACAAATAGTACATAGATTAAGCGATCGCTAAAAATTATTATAGAATTCAATTCTGCGATCCAAGCTTTTACATACTTATAGTTTTAGCGACTTTCCGACCATGTTAATGGGTGTTGACATACAGGCCATTCAATTTATTATGAAAGGAAATGGTTTTACAGGCTGTTATAGTCCAAGTTTATATTTCAAAATATGCTCATCGCTCACTCCGTTGGAGGGGGTAGACCATGCATCCATCCACATAGTGAACTCTGTACTCTGAACAGTCGTTCAAAGTGGGTGCTTATCATTATTAGCTCTTCCGACCAATGGGCGGCTTCAAATTGTATAATTGCTCTCATAATTCTGCGTCTGGCGCTGTGTCTGTGGTTGGGTGTGCTTGTTTTTTTTTATTTTATTTTTTGGATGGCGTTTTGCATTTGGTACACGTTTCCATAACCATAACAAATTACTCAGGTCATCAATTATGAGTCTACGGGGCGGGCGACAACGCCGTCTCCGTCACCGTCACCGTCACCTGAAGCTTGCAGCTTCTTTCTTTAATACTCGGTGGGTTTTTTAATATATTTTGCTCGGTTGTTGCTTTGTTTTTTGTGTTTTCATTTTTTGGGGGCAAACTTTTATTGCTTTCATTATGATTTCATATGGCATAAAAGACAGAGGTGTGAGAGCGGAAGGGGGAATGAAGGCACGTTCTGGCATGGGAAGTACGGAGATGGGGGCAAAGTTTTTCGCTTTTCGTTTTCCGTATTGAAGCTGACGCCCATTTGTCTAACTTGACTTGGGCTCTTGGGTGTTAATAATGTTATCTTTTATTTATACACAGTTGCGTTTTACAATTTCCCTCTGTTTGTGTTGACTTCAAACTTTTCTTTTACTTTTTCGGGTTTGGTTTCGGTTTCGGTTGCAATACCCTGTATCCCTAAGTCAAGCCTAGCATTATCGGCACTCTCATTGAACTTGCAATGAAAATAAAAAAAACAAAAAAAAAACTATTAAAAATTAGCGTTGGCAGTAATTTTTAACCAATAACAGCTACTTTCTAGTTCAGCCGGTTTTGGCAGGAAAATCTAGCCGATTTCAGCAATTGGCGCTTATAGCTAGTATGATTTGAGCTAGTTTCAAAAATCTGGCAACACTCTCAGTTTCATTTTTTCGCGAAAGTGCGTTCGCTTGTAATTTGGCTTTACATATTGCATTTTGTGATTAAGACTATAAATTTGCCAACCCAATTAATCGACTTTAGGTTATTATCAACAGGGAGTAAAGAATTCAATTCGCATTCCAATCAGCTGGATAGTCTTGTGAAATGCACGACTAAGAAGTCTCATTCTGGGAAATACATAAAGAAAGGGCAATATCTGTATGAGTAAGCTTTTCATATTACCATATTGCAATTTTTATATGTATGCATGTGTATATATCCGGATCTGGGCACACCTTCTACCAAAAACCAAGCATCCAAATAGAAGTAAGTACTTACGTATGTATGTATGTATGTGTGTCTATGTACATACATATGTTTATTAAGATTTCATCTTTTTGTACTCCCCATTCTCAGAAATGTTTTGCAACATAATTCTGTCGTCTGTTGGAGAATAAGTATTCTAAAGTATTTCGAATTTCAAAAAACTCTTTTGTGTAATTCTCAATGCTCCACAGCAAAATTTAAACTAAAAGAAAAATGAAAAAAAATGATTTATTAAACCAAGAAGACCCCTTTAATTGTTTTCTTGTCACTATCATTCGTCTACTAAGTTTCCGGACAAGCAATTTCCATATACATACATACATATGTATGTACATAAGGTATCTCGGTCGTCGCCTCTTTATTTTGCTGAATAGATCGATTTTTCTGTTTTTATGTTCTTTGGGAAAGTAATTGCATTTTGTTTACCTTTCATGTTTTCGGGGTGGAGGTGGGGAGAAGAAAACTCTAAGTCGTCATAATGAATAATTTACGAAAACGATTTAATATGTATTTAGTTCCTTCTTTTTTTTAATTAAACAACAAAATAAATAATATTATAAAGATTTAAATAACAGATTTCTGTGGTGTGGTGTAGTATTCAGTGCCCATTTAGGGTCTGTATGTTAGCTTGCCGCTACAGTTCTTTTGGCAGAGATAGCTGGGACGAGTTCTCCACTTGCGGCAATAGCGGCGATAACAATTGTTGGGATTAGGACTAGGTGGACGGGTGGGTGGGGCGTTGGTTGGGGGTGCGTTGGTAGGTGGAGCATTCGTAGGTGGTTGATTTGTGGGTGGTGCATTTGTTGGTGGTACATTTGTTGGTGGTGCATTTGTTGGTGGTGCATTTGTCGGTGGTGCATTTGTTGGTGGCCCATATGGGGGTTCTGTCGGAGGTTGTGTGGGTGGCTCGGTAGGTGGTTGAGTGGGTGGCTCAGTAGGGGGTTCAGTGGGTGGCTCAGTAGGGGGTTCAGTGGGTGGCTCAGTAGGGGGTTGAGTGGGTGTCTCGGTAGATGGTGCTTCAGTAGGACAATCATTTCCAACCGTATTTACAATGGAATTCAATAGACCAACATTGGCCAATACATTCAAATCCAAATCAACCACTTTAACAATACTATTATCATTTCCCACAATTTCTGTACCGGCTCCAGCTGAATAAATGACAAATACAATTTAATTGGATTATAATCGTTACCTTTTGGCGATTTGTTCATATGGAAACTTACATTTCTGGCGATTCCCAATACAGGCAGCTCCACTACCTCTTATGGAATTGAGCAAATCGATGTTGGGTAAGATATCGGCATCCACATTAATTAATTTCACAATGCGATTGTTGTTACCCACAACAATTTGACGAGGACCCTCTGCAATTTTAATATTATTCATCCGCATTAGATGTCAGAATTGTTGTAATTTAAAGTTTTGGCTTACTTGTTAGTTTATTGCCGATCTGTGTGCCAGATCCGCCTCCACCAGTTTTTAGTCCAGTCAAGGCCAGGACATTCACTAGAACATTTCCATTCACATCAACCAATTCCACAATATTGTTTGAATTGCCCTTTATGACATCGCCCTTGGTTGTTAAGGAGTTTCCGATTAAAGTGCCACCACCATTGCTACCCTTACTGACGATGTTATTGGCGGCCAAAACATCGGCTACAATTGGCAGATCAAGATTCAAAAGCTTCGTAATAGCGTTATTGTCACCTGTTATTGTAGAGCCTTGTTCTACAGGGAGAAACCCGATATTAGTAAACTTCAAGAATGTTTGTGAAAATCAAAAATAAACTTACGGGTGACTTCATTGCCAATTACGGTGCCTGTGGAACCAGTTACGGAGGAACCCTTACTGACAATGTTATTACCAGCCAAAACATTAGCTACAATTGGCAGACCTACATCCAGAAGCTTCGTAATAGCATTATTGTCGCCTGTTATTGTAGAGCCTTGTTCTACAGGGAGGAAAAAGATATTTGGTAACTATCAAAAAAGTTTGTGAAAACGCATAAAAAAAAACTTACGTGTAACTTCATTGCCAATTACGGTGCCTGTAGAACCAGTTGAGGATGAAGAAGATGATCCACTATTTGAAGAAGTGCCTCCACTTGAACTGGTGCTTCCACTCGTTTTCGATTTGTTATTGACAATGCTGGTCACGCTATTAAGTGCTGCAACAAGAGCATTCACTGGTACTGTTCCCTTAACTCCAGACAGAACCTTGTTTCTATCACCCTTGATAAATGTGCTGGGACCGCCTGGAAAGGAAAAGGAACACCAAAAGTTAGCTGAATTTAAAACACATTTTTAAATTACTTACTTTCAATCTTATTGCCAATCACAGTGCCAACACCGTTTCCAGTCACAGAACTTACAATATTGTTAAGAGCAAGTACCTCTGCATTGGCGGGAACATCGAGATTGACCAAATCACCTTCTGTATTGTCATTACCGATAATAACTGATCTAGCAGAACCTCCACCACTACTTAAACCACTAGAACCAGTAGAGCTTGAGGAACTTCCGGAACCACTCGGTGTACTACTTGAACCGCTTGAAGAAGTTCCTGAAGAGCTTCCCGTTGAAGTTCCTGAAGAGCTTCCCGTTGAAGTTCCTGTTCCCGTTCCTGAGGTTCCAGAACTTCCTGTCAGTGTATTTGTGGCGCTACTTAACACGGGAATCCCAGCGTTAACTGGAACAAGGGCATTGATTAATCCTGTTTGTGCAACGTTATTTCCTGTGGCTGAGTTGAGACCCCCTAGAATAGGTGAATTTAAAAGATTAATCAATGGATCAGTCTCGTTAAACTGGCTATGTCGCTTACCTAGAATAGAAGAGACGCCTGAAGAGCTTCCAGAACTTCCTGTCAGTGTATTTGTGGCGCTACTTAATACTGGGATCCCTGCGTTAACTGGAACAAGGGCATTGACTAATCCCTTTTGTGCAACATTATTTCCTGTGGCTGAGTTGAGACCCCCTAGAATAGGTGAATTTAAAAGATTAATCAATGGATCAGTCTCGTTAAACTGGCTATGTCGCTTACCTAGAATAGAAGAGACGCCTGAAGAGCTTCCAGAACTTCCTGTCAGTGTATTTGTGGCGCTACTTAATACTGGGATCCCTGCGTTAACTGGAACAAGGGCATTGACTAATCCCTTTTGTGCAACATTATTTCCTGTGGCTGAGTTGAGACCCCCTAGAATAGGTGAATTTAAAAGATTAATCAATGGATCAGTCTCGTTAAACTGGCTTGGTCGCTTACCTAGAATAGAAGAGACCCCTGAAGAGCTTCCAGAACTTCCTTTCAGTGTATTTGTGGCGCTACTTAGTACAGGGATCCCTGCGTTAACTGGAACAAGGGCATTGACTAATCCTTTTTGTGCAACATTATTTCCTGTGGCTGAGTTGAGACCCCCTAGAATAGGTGAATTTAAAAGATTAATCAATGGATCAGTCTCGTTAAACTGGCTTGGTCGCTTACCTAGAATTGAAGAGACGCCTGAAGAGCTTCCAGAACTTCCTGTCAGTGTATTTGTGGCGCTACTTAGTACGGGGATCCCTGCGTTAACTGGAACAAGGGCATTGACTAATCCCTTTTGTGCAACGTTATTTCCCGTGGCCGAGTTGAGATTGCCGAGAAGATTACCAACCAGTGGAAGTCCCGAAGATGTGCCGCCAGCCTTGTTTACAATACTGTCCAACAGGGATCCAGGCAAACTGGATCGTTTAAATGGCACAGATGTTTTGGCAGATTTTGCATCGTTCGGTGAAACCTCGCCTCCATTGAGGCTATTTAGATCAGCTATATTGACTACATTGCTGGTTGTGGGTGGTGGAGTGACTATGGTACGGTCGAGAGCAGTCATCAGGCCAAGAAGGACGACCTTCCCAACGCCCATATTGAGGAAACGGACTAACCAACTATCCGGAGATGCCGCACAGAACGCTGTCTGCTCGCCATTGGAAATAGCTGTGAGACTTTCCATAAGCGAGACTGTCAACATGCTGAAAGCGTTCATCTGGACGACACTCATGCCATTGGGAGCCACTGAAATGCACATACATAATGAGTAATATGAATTTGATTAATCAATAACTAGTTACTCGTTACTCTACTTACTTTCTGTTAGATTGTTGAGTATATTTTGCGTCTCCCTGGTTGATGCGCCGCACACTTTCAGGAGTGTCATTAGAATGGCTCTCAACTCTTTGAGTTTTCTTGCCCGTAAGAAAGTCAACACGGATTCTCGGTCATCTTGAAGGGCGGCATCATTTTTGGATTGGCTATTCGTTGCCGTACGAATATTTCGGCTACCTCCGACACCTTCTTCTCGCAGCATTGCTGACAATTCGCTTTGTGCCGTTGTTGTCTTTATGATCTGGACCACTTCCTGCTGGCTACATGTGATACTATTGAATGTACAGAGGGCCAAAAAGGACCTCAAGCTCAGTGTTAGGCTATTTTTGTCCATAGATTTCTCGATCTTCTTAATAATTCTGCCGCAGCTGCCTTCGGCTTGGCCTCCTATCAGCTGATCGATTATCACATCCATGCCCACATGAAGCCACACAACTCCCGACTCTTTGGGTTCAATGCTCCGAAGTGTTTTCATGGTCGCTTCCTGGAATGGTGACATTTTGGCATTCCGTGCCTGGACACTGGCCAAAAGAAGATCAGCCAGATCTTTGGCCGCCAAACGACCGACATTTGTTACTTGGCGAACGCCGAAGGCAGGTATCGCAGTCGGTGATATCGCTGCCGATGCCGATGTGGATGTGGATGTGGTTGTCGATGTGGTGAATGGCGAACGCGTTGTTGGCTTTGCTTCATGCGGTATGAGAAAGCTGCTGGTGAGCACAAGGAATAGCTGAAGACGCCACATATTGTTGTCCCGTGATTTTGTGATTGCTCAACTATGCGTTGTATTAGCGATTGATATATCTGAGCTGTATGCCATTCGCTTTTATAGCCCCCAATCTCGGGCCGATGATTATCATCGACCCATGCGTTGTGTGAGTAAATGCAGGTCTAAAGCATTCGCTGATAACGAACTCTGGCCGAAACAGAGATAATCGTTTTTGGCTTTGTCTCTCCACTACACATTATTGGCATGCCGCAAGACGTGCTCACAGATAGTTCGTTTGATTCTCAGATGCTGTCAACAGAGTCAACAACAAACATTTCGGCATTCTTTTGCCATGATAGATACATGCATTCAATTGATGCATTTGTGTTAGTCGCCATGAGTTGGCCCAAAATGTTGAATGATAAATAGAGTTAACACAGACTTACTGAGCTAATGACTACGACAATCACTTAGTTTTTGTTAACCAGATACCACCGACGACTTCTGGCAATTTATGTGATCTATACATACTTTGAGCCTTATGTACATTTTACAAAAATCATATAAATTCAATTTATTCCAATCGTTTTGGTAACTGAAATGAAAAATAGCCTTAATTCTTTTATTAAACAGGCAACTTAACAAACTAAACCAAACGACTTGGAAATTTAAGAAAATTTTCGAAAACACAATTCGTTTTACCAGGTAAACAATTTATTTTTAATATTTCTAACTGATTTGATTTAAATCCAAGAATGACAACTATAAAATTTCAGTCCTGAAATTATTTTTGTCTTACTGAGTAGCACTGAGAATCTTTCATTATCTAACTAAATAGATGATTATTGGTTGATATAGTTGACACAGACAAGTCATGCCAAAACTATTCCAAGATTAATCATGCTTCATTCAAATTTAAATTTCGTTCAGTTTGTAAATTTCATTCACTTTGAAATCATTCTTAACTGTTAGATAACCATTAAAAAAAAAAAAAAAATTACAAAATTACAAAAATTTGGACCTATGATGAAAGTAACACGTAGTTTTAAATTTGACAAAAACATCTGCATATATGTACATACATACATATGTATATTTCTTTTTTTGGGTTTTTTCATCGCACGTGACTTGCGAGCTTCGTTTGAGTGATTTCCGGATAGAGATATGGGAAACATTCGGTTAGTTTTTTGGCACACATTTGGGCATCTATATAAATGCAACAAATTGACCTTCAATTTATCCAGTTAGAATATTTGACTAACAACGAAAGTTGCCGCCTCATCAATGTTAAATCAACGTTACGCTCTCTTCTCCATAGTTGCCTTGCTATGTAGTTGGTCTTTAACTGGCCCAACGGCATCAGCACAAACTTTTACCTCAGAAGATCGTGGTTCCATATTAAAATTCATGGATGTATTGATGAACTTTTTGGATTTGGAAACGGAGAACTCAACAACTAGTGCTCCAACAACAATAACCGCCGTAAATGGCACAACCATCGAGACTACAACATTGCCCATCAATGTAACCCAATCCACAGCAACAGTTGCCACAACGACTGGCAATGCCACTACCATCGATAGTACCACTAGTTCCAACTCGAGTTCCTCATCCTCATCATCATCATCATCTTCTTCTTCTTCTTCTTCCTCCAGTTCGACAACTGCGAGCACAACCTCGACGACAGTGAGAACGCGAATTTGTTTCAAACGTTTTTGCTATAAATTTAAAAACGACAAGGGCTATATTTACTAAGTTTTAAAAACAACTAGTTTCTTTTTGTGTAGTTTGAAAATATACTACAAAATAACAAAATATACTAAATAAAATATGTATAAATATAAAATCAAAAAATATGTCTCCAAAAGGCTCTTGTGTTTGTACTTTGAATTAGCCCCCCAAAACCCTCCAACAAACTCCAATGCTTCAAACCAAGGCCTAAACAAATTATTTCAATTAAAAGTTTTTGAGCCAAAAGCACTTAATGCTGACAACTTGGACGTTTATGTGAGGAAATCTTAATTGTGCCAAAAATACGAGCTATAAATTTCGTATTTGTCTTGATGTTTGTGTGTGTGTGTAAACACACACACACACACGCACAAAGTGATAGGAACTGAAACTCTGGCAGACAAAGCCCATTGGCAGAAGCTTTGTGGCTTTTCATTAAGTCGTAAACAAATGAAATTTAATTCGTAAAAAGATTTTCCAGAATTTATTTTTGCAAATATGTATATACAATACAATATCAAATACATATGTATATGTATGTATGTAAGTGGAGATATTTTGATGCCAGTTGTGGACATTAACGTCGACTGAAAAGCCCATGTAAATAGAATTTCTAAATATGCGCCTAAAAGGCGGCAACAGAAAACCAGCACAAGCGCCTAGTTATGTAGTGTTCTCTATGTGTGAGTGTGTGTGTCTGTCTGTAGTTTACACAATTTTCAACCGTAATGAAGCCACAAATATGCATGGTCTGCCAATTGCCATTAAGCGTTCTCATTTTGTGAATTGAATATGGAAAATAAATTAGTTTAGTGCCGAGTGACGAAAAACTTTCCTAAACGACAATTCAGCAAGCAGGACTACCAACGAGCTCAGAATATATGTATATGTAGTATGTTCAATAATAACAAATAATAATTCTATAGAACTATATAGATATATATCTCAATTACTTGTCAACCGAAAATAACTCATTTTGTAAACAAATTAATTAGTTATTTGTTGTGAAATCGAACGTCACCAAAATGTTGATGTTTATAGTAAAATGATATTATATCGAGGATATCAAAGCACTTGAAATTGTGTGGACTGCAACTACAATCATGTTGAAGTGAGGTCAAACAGATGCAAAATTAAAGGCTAAAAAAGGTAATACGTCAATGTTAAAAAAAAAAAATTTCAAACTTTTACATACTAGTCTATACATCTTCTTAATTGGAAAATAAATTGTCTCTTATAAAGCTAAACAACAAGAAGCTTCTAAAAGTTAAAACTACAACTGCACATTTTGAGTGAAACACTATAAGTATTATATGTTATGTATATACTCATGTTTAGCTGAAAAAATGTGTCACCCATTTAGCTATTCGCTGACAATTTAATTGACTTGTCCTCTGACAGTTCATGTTGATGAGTTTCTTTTCCCGTATTTTTTTGTTTGGCTTCATTGAGACACGTGGCTCTGCCATTTAATTACTAACTATATTGTTTATTATTTGGCCTCCACATGCGTGTCAACAGTAATAACAACAACAACTTAACAAAGTTATCACACACAGAGAAACGGAGACCGACGGCGGATTAAACGACCGCCGCATGAAGCACTTTAAATTAGTTTCGTTGCATAAACAAAAAGGGCATCGGAGAAGAGGTTGGTTGTTGTGTACAGGAGAAGATAGGAGTAAATGGGAGCGTGTCCACAACTTTAAAGCCATTCGCGGGATGAGCTGCTTATTAACAACCACCAACCAACACCAAACACAGTCCCCCAACCTCCTCTGACACGTGTCTCTAGCTCCTTCCAGAGTCACACTGTGTGTGTGTGTTTGTGTGTGGGTGTAAGTGTGAGTAAAAGAGGCATCACGCATTTTGTTTGTGGCCAAAGAAAAATCAACAAAAAAAAAAAGTAAGCACAAAAAGGAAAAGTATATCCAATTACAATTTAATTAAGTTGATTTTAATACGTCTTGCACGTTAGTTAAAAAAATACAATAGGACAGAGTAAACTTTTCTGCTTTGTAAAATTTTGTATACCCTTGTAAAGGTTTTCTATTGCCTATAGTCTTAGTTATCCAACAGAGAAAATGTTGAATGGGGCTAGGAACTATTGGTACAGGTTCTAAAATTATATATCAAATCTCATGACAATTTCCCGGGTGAGCCTGTAAGACTGATAGAGAAACTTGAATGTTTTTATGTAATCAAAGATGCTTTTAAATTTCTCACACTTACAAAAATACTCTATTGTCGAGGATAACAAAAATAAATTAATATACTTATACAGGGCTGCGGTGGGGCCCGAGTGGTTAGAGTCGTGCGTGACTTAGGGAATGGAGGGAATATTGGATTAGGCAAATGGAGTTGAAAGTTTCTGCAATTTAATTTTGTATGGCATACTTTTATGCTTGCAAATGACCAAATGTTGCTGTAGAAAACACTAAGCAAAATAATGCATAGCATACTCCCAGGGGCCATATGAAGGAGACGTCAAGTTACTCACAGACACATTGACATAATTGATAATTGATAATGATTTAAAATTTAAGGATGAATTAAATGCAACATTAAATAAAACATTCTGTTTCGTGCCTTACAATCACAAATAGATAAAATTTCAGTCATAATTAAAGTCCACATAAATAAATTGGTTAAAAATTTGGACTAGCTAACATTCATAAATATATTACTATTTCGATTACCTACCGATAAAGTTTATCACTCTTACTTTTACTTTCTAGTTTAGCGAGAAAAGAGAAATATTTAAAGAATGCATTCAATTCATGGACTAAATAATTCAAATATTAAATTCAGCCTCCAGCAATAATAGTGGATTACAACTGGAAAAAAATATATTTGGAAAATGCCACTTTTAGCGTTTTTTATGGGAATGCAGCCAATGTGAAAATCATTTATTTTTATTTTGTTTTTTGCATTATAAAATAATGTTTCATTTAAGGAGCGGCAACCCTTCTTCTTGTCCGATAAGCGAATGTGCTGAAATTATTATTTACGAGCACTTCCCTTCTGCTCGGCAAGCACCCCTCACTTTAGCGATCCCTTTCACAAAGGAAGGGCTGAAAAATTTAATCATTTTCGATGTTCCCGCTGCGTTTTATTATGCCACGCGCGGCGCACTTGCTTATGCTTCTGCATGCATGTGGACAAAGAACAGAGAGAACTGAGAGGCAGGGGGACACAGACATAAAAAGCTTTTATCACCAACTGACCCTCATCATTATCAATCGATGACATGGTCATGGTAAAGTGTTGTGCTCTGCTTTCGGTGTGTCTTTCCCAGTTTTTATCCCAAGTAGTCGTAGTCGTTTGAATTTGATGGGCAGCAGCAGATGCTGTTCGCTGTGGCGCTGTAAAGTAGACTATGCTTATTAAATTGTTGCAGACTGTACTCACAATTTGATGGAAACATCCTTTTGCATGCCCCAGAGCACACTAGATAGTGGCTCTTGAGACAGAGCAGAGTAGAGAATTTTGGAAAGCATTTGTTTTCTGGTCTATGGAATATCCAAGTGGCCAACAAAATAAACCTAATGAGCGTATCCCAAAAAAAAAAAGATAGATTGGAAAAGAAAGAGAGAGAGAGCGCAATTCAAAAGACTCAAGCAAAAAACTTATGCTACATCCACTATTCCCACAAAATTAATGAAAATCGCATTGACAATGACCTGATGCAATTTTCATGTATCCGAATGGGCTGCCCTTTATTGTTTTGTAACAAGGATTACAAGCTGCAAATCCACTTGCCACATGACGCTCAAAAACCGCCACCGGCTCTTGTCACGCCTCTCACAGCTGACAATAAAGTGAGTCGCCCCGTGTACCTCAGTGTCTTCCCTTTTCCTTTTTTGTTACGTTAGCCTATTGTGTTGGTGAACTGTGTGTTCCCAACCACTGAACCACTGGCGCATTGCTTCCTTTTTTTTGTCCTTTACACGTTCATTGTAACCTAATCCGCTTAAGCTGTGAAAAGTGAAGAATGAGCGACAATTGCAGGAGTTGTAGGATGTAAGACAAGGCACAAGTGTTTGATCGTCCTCACTCCTATCGAATCTTAAAATAGCTGGACCCGATGCCTCTATGATTGATCTTTAATCTAACTACTTTTCTCTTAAATAAAAATTAATATTAAATTTACAAACTGGTCAATTGGTTGTCTCCATTAGGAAATGAGCACAATTGGGAGGCAAACCCAAGTAGCGTGTGAAATGCTGGCCCACGTAATCCGATCGCTAGAACCTAATCTAACAATAAGTAAACCCAAAAAGCACACAACAGCTATGAGTAGTTCTATTGATGGTGATGATGATGATGACGATGATGATCCAGAGGGCACAGAGCGTGGCCATTGTTCGATTCACTCAATTTTTGGGCATGGTATAAAGTTACCTATGTACATACCTTTCTCTATTTACACACACAAAGATATAGACACATGCATATGCATACATAGAACCATGTACATATGTGTGCTGATGAAAACAACTGACGAACGGACCCAGATCCGTGCTTTCTCTTTTTGCTTGGTTTTGGTCTTGGTTTCGGGCTGAAAAGGAAATGTCAATATTTGTAATTACCACGTGGCGGCTTTTTGTTTTATTTTCTGTGCGTTTTCTAGCGAATTTCACGAGGGTCGGTCTGTCTGTGGTTGGTTGGAAGGTCGGCCGGTTGGTGGGTATGTCTTCTTTTGTCGGGTCATAAAAAAAAACTAAGAAAATATATGTATATAAATGAAAGGAATAGAGAACAATCAACATCGTAGAAAAACACAAAGCGGTTTTTCTTCTCTCACTCTCTCTCTCTGTCTCTGTCTCTTTTTGATTATTATGTAATGCCGAATGAAATTAAGACGCAGCTGAAATTGAGGCTTTTATTTGCTTAAACAAAAGAAAATTATTTACTTTTACAGTTCTCTGTTTCAGCAGTCTTCCGTTTCCGTATAATCGGATGTAAACCAAACCGTGGGAGTAAAAACTTCTCTTAACTTTATTTACATCCAAGAGCGTTTCATAAGATTATGTTAATTTTTATTGAAAATGCCATTCATTGCAAATACATATTATCCCCGCTGTTTAGTGTTTTAAGGATGTCCTTTATATCGCTTTTGGAACCATTGCGATATCGTCAGTTTTTTAAGTTTGATACATCAAAAAGTATGTCGTTGTCTCTTGTCGTTCCATTGTCGTCCATGATTCTCCATCCCAACGTCGTGTTGACCACCCTTTCAAACTCATCCCTTCTTTCACATTTCATCCTATCAAATTGCTTCTGCTCACCCGACTGCCATCCATTCTCTACCCACATGCGTTTAATGTTGGCGCAATATCCGACACATTCCTGGATAAATTTTTTCACGTATGGTTTATTTTTTTCCCTGTCTAGCCGCCTTAGTCGAAAATGGTTAAAAAATTCATCACCAACTTGAAAAAGCTCTGCATGGACGGTAAAAAGAAAGGACATAAGTCCAATGCTCGTAAGATAAGCCATACTGAATATCTTTAAGGGTTAAAGAAAGGGTTATTCAGTTACTTACGTGTTCCTTTGCCAACAAATCGATAGCCATAAGCTCTGTATTTTGTCAATTGTGCATCGTATCATAGAATTTACTTATATCCATGAATCGCGTATGCTTGGGCAGGCATTTCTGTGTCTTCTGATGGACTAAGCTGATTTTAGAAACTCATTTCATAATGAACATGGTACAGCTAAGATGTTGTCCTTACCTAATCTAATGCCTCGTACCTAAGGAAGTTCCCATCAGAGTGTTCTTCAAGCAGACATAAGACATACTTTGGGTTTGACCACATGCCATAATGAGTGTGTGCACCAGGCACCAGGCACAATAAGGTTGCATTGGTCAGTCAGGTGTACAGGTATGTGTGTGTGTGTGTGTGTGTGTGTGTGTGGGTTTGTCTGTGTTTGTGGGTGTCAGGGTGTGTAGTCACTATTAATGTCGTCGTTGTCGTTGCCTTCATTGCCAGCAGGATGCTTGTGGTTTGCCAACTAAAATTACCTTTACATTTGCTTGAGTAGGTGTAAAATTGGTTTATTATATGTACAAGGAGAGAAATGCTGCAATTAATCTACCTACTGTTTGGTGAGTACTCATCTACTAAGGCCTAGATGTGTCAACAGTAATCGAGTGAAGCTTAAAAGATTGAACCAATTAGCAAAAGCAAAGATCACAAATCAGAAAGACTTTTGGTGTTTTTTTTTCTCTCAGTGTAACATTCCGTAATCAACAGCAGTTGTCAAAGGAAATTAAAGGTGTTTCAGAATCACTCATGATTTTTGAGCTCAATGTTCAGTAAGCGGGCAGTTTCACTTTTGATCAGCCACCAGGGCCATCAAAGAAGGACGATGGATGTTGCCATTTTCACTTTCCATGTATAAGGATGTTGATTTGGACGAGAATGATGATGATGACGATGGTGGAAGAGCACGCGACATGGCAACCGAAGAACTTAAACACACACACACAAAACGTGTGTCATGGGCGACGGGCATAGTGGATGACGTCCTTCTCGTATTATGTACTCCCAATTTGGGATTCCTTTTGTTTGTGTGGGTTTCTGGTTTTTCCTTCTCAAATGTCCCTGTGCCAGCACAGCTCACATTGCACAACAACACGACCACAGCAACAACAACAACAACAACAACAACGGCAACAATGAAAACAAACAAAACGCAGTTGTCCTGGATTAGTGGGTTCTCTTTTTCGCCTTGGTCTTGGGTCCATTCTGGCACAATATTTGCACCCGAAAGTTAATTAAGGGTTTCACAACGCCTCCTTCACCATCCCCATCCCCTCCGCCCACCCCCCGCCAGCTCGCCTCTCCAGTCACTATGCGAAAAATGTCAACGTGGAAAAAAGGAAAAGTGAAATTCGGTCCGTGGTGCATTGAACCGCAAGTGAGCCGGGATGATGCCAAGGCTACCATTACCACCACCAACAGTCAGTCTATGGCAGCATCCAAACACATACTAAAGGTACATACATAATAGTCCTTGGTCCATGGGGTCGTGGTCATTGGCCACCACCCGCGGCTACATGGCCATAATTAGCTGCGGCCGACGCTAATTGTCCTCCACCTCTGGCAGGCGTCCGTCCCTGACATCTGTGACGTGTATTTTTGTCCGGTACCTTGACATCGTCCTCATCAGCATCATCTTCCAGGCTGTCTGTCTAATGTCGCTTTCGAATCGCAGCCTAAATGTGTCTGAACGTGTAGATTTGTTGTTTGGCCCAGTTGTGCATTCATTGTTGGCTCGAAGTGATTTGAAAAGTGTAAGCTAAATGTTGCCAAATCCTCTGAGCCGGTTGGCTCTAAGACCAAAAACGCTTTAAATTAGATGATCTTATTTTTTGGCTCTTTGATATACAACAATTTTTCCTATTTTCTAATCTCAGAGAAGATGGGCATGACTAGATCGTCATTAGATTGTTGATGCAGATGTGGAATAATACACACGATCATCTTGAACCAATTACTTTAATTCTATAAGGTTAATAAAGAGTATCTTCATAGATATCCATAAATTTGCCTGAACATTTTAATAAAAAAACTCAAAGTATAGCCCCTTAAAGCAAAGTCGCGTTTTGTGGGTATTTACTTTTCGTGGAGTCGAAAGCGCACTTTCAGATTTTTAAAAATAACTTTTTGGCGACTATATTTTGCCTCACAATTTCAGTTCAGTTTTGGCTTATCTCTAAATTATCAACAATCATTTCTAAGAAAACAAACAGATGTACATATGAATCAATATTTGTTTATGAGTTTGTTGGTTCTTTGTAGACCCTAAGAAAGTACGAAATAGGGTGCTAATGCCTTTAGGAATACCAAAATTATATCGAAAACGAAGACGAAGTTTTTAAATCAATCACTTTTCACTTGCCAATTAGTTGGTTAATATTATAAACAATGTTGGGGTTCCTTTCGTTTCGTTCCTTTAACGATAATACAAATTTTGGAATTGAAAATTTTATCGCTTACCGTGTGAGGGAGATAGGGAGAGATGTGAATTGAGATTGTTATTTTTAGCTGTTCAAAACAAAGTGGAAACAAAGCTTATTGGGTCATTTTGTTATATACATATATTTAATATACATATTTTTGATAAAGTCTTCTAACAAAAATATTTCTGCCTTAGCATCAAGCTGAAAGTAATCTTCACCCATTTTGGACCGGAAAAAAAATGTTTGATATGATGTCATATAACATTTTCTTTTAAATTAAAATTCTGTTGATATTTAACAAAAACTTTTAAATGGAATTTGGTTTCCATTAAAGTTATTTTTTAAGCCCCACATAAGCCCAAAAAAGAAATTAACTAAATTTAAATACAATCAAATGAAATACAGAATTTTTTAAAACATAAATAACTTACTGTTCGAAAAGTCACAGTAAATCCAATCTGAAAAGTTCTAAAACAAGATTTGACTAGTTAATTGTTAATGTGTTTCTTGTAAATTTTCACTGCTTAACTCGGAATCAAAACAACAAATTCACGGTGCAACACGAAAAAACCAAACGCAATGGATCGACTTTATGGATAGATTTATTCGAGCAAAAATAATATTTCTACAATAAATGAGGATGGTTTAGATTGACTAGAAGAAATCGACTTATAAGTCAAAATGGAAAATTTTAACTTGATATAAAGAACGAGCTATCTTTGAAAAACCAGTTAAGTTGGATTTGGATTAGGTTATCAATTTGCCGCACTTTAATGAATTATATATAATATATAATATATATAATATAATATTAATAAAAGGAAGCCAGTGTATGTCTAATATATCTGTCGAATGGGTCTAATCTTTTTTTCTGGCAAACGTGCTCTTTTTTGGATTCATATAATCCACTAGGTATTCCGGCATCACTTGACCCGCTTGGTGTAAATGTCTATGGCAAAAAAATAAATGTTGCTAAACAATTTTTCAATTTTTGCACCCTACAGAATGTTAGGGGATTGTGTGCTACTCGGTTTGTCAAAGTTAAAGTCATTGCAAACTGTCACAATAGTTGTAAACTCTACGACGAGGCGAACGAGGCGTGGCATAGTTGAACCGTTGACCTTTAATGAGTTGATTAGCCCAAGGGTTTAGGTTCACCCTCATGCCTGCCCGATTGCCTGCCTGCCTGCCTGTCTGTCTGACTGTCTGACTGCCTGCTAGCCTCCTGGCATCGACCGCAACCGGAACAGAAATTCACAGCGGCAACAGCATCCGCTTCGTTCCTGTCCCGGCTCTGTTCGGACTTCCGCTGTCCGAGGCTCTGAGGGCGGGGCACATTGAGGTGACCGCAAAAATTAAAAACTATGCAATTGTTGGGTGCGAATTTTCCTTTTGATTTGTTTTGCCAGCACACTCACACACACAGACACATGCACACCCATACCCGCTATAAGTAATGAGTATTTCGTTAGATTCTGGAATCTAAAGCGAAGAGAAAAGCGACCCTTATCACAGTCTGCTGTTTGTCTGTTGACCTTTTAGCTGGCGCGTGACTTTGTCCATTTGTCCACTTTTCTGTTTGTTTCTTCTCTCGGGTGTGTGTACGCGTGGCCAAGGCACCAGCAGGAGGTCCTTATAGCCTGCCCCACCCACCATTTGTGCATTGTTTTAAAACATTTGCCACGAATTGCGCAAAATGGGTCACGACTCGACGGCGACATCATCCCTTGGTTACGTTGCCATTTTAGTTTTCAATTAAATTGCCAAAAATTATTGCGCGTTCAACTTTGTTTTAGAGCGAGTGTGAGGGGAAGGGAGGCGCCCTAAATGGCATTTCTTTGGAAGGGGTTAGACCGGGGAATGGGCTAGAAAACTGTGACCGGGTAAACGTTTCCTGTTGCTTTGCCTTTGAATCGATTTAATTAAATGAAATTAACTTGGGCTGTTAAAGTTTTCATTTCTACTTGAATGCTCGATACCGTCCTACTTTTTCCCCACCCTCTTCATCACAGCATCATAGGTAATGAGAATATATGTACATATATAGCAAATAACGAACTGTAAGATCAAACAGTCGCCAGAATTTGCTTAATTAGCGGCCAAAAAGGATGTCCTTGGACCTTATGATGATCATATGAAACTCACTTTTCAGTCCTATCAAAAGCTCTTCCATTTTCTGAAAACTTTTTGATCTCTACCGACATGTGGCCAATCTGTTGGAACAATTGAAAAATCAACTTATAAATTGCATATTTAAAAATCAATTTATTTCTTCTATTCTTCGGCTTGGCACTTTTTCACACATCTCTATAGAGGATAATGGATGCTGCATCCTATATAATATGTATTTCTTCCATTGTGCTCAATTCGAAAACAATAATTCATCATTGCTTCCTTCCATTTCGTTTTCTCGTTTTTTTTATTTGATTTATTTTTTATTTTTGTGTTTTTGTTTCCAAATGGAGTTTTATCTGTCGGCATCATTAGTCAGTCAGTCGATGGATGCTCTTCCCGGTCATCATCTTCCTCCCCGTCCTCCCCGTGCTGCTAGATGGAATTGCATTTGTATGAAGTTAGAATTCCTGGCGCAGACAAAACCTGTCAGTCAGTCGCTTTTGTGGCTTTTGTGTCCCGAATCCAGATTTTGAACGGATGCAGAAGGAGAGCAGAGCAGCATGGTTTCTTGGCTTCGTTATTTTTCTTCTTCTTCTTCTACTTTTTTGCTCACAGAAGGTAACTGAGACTACCTACTACACATAGAATATAATGGATGAAATGCGATGAGTTGACGAACAATGAAATGAGAAAGAAAGAATCGACATGCCTTAAATTGCTTATAGAGTTATTAACCATTTTATAATCATTAGGCTGAAATGACTTCAAAAGGGTCTGTGTAATTTGAGAACATTTGTCTTTTCACTGATGATGATGATGCACCAGCATTATCATCTTCATCATCTCCATGGACTGACTATGCAGGTGTATTAGATCGCAGCAATCTATCCAATCACAAATTGGATCAAATATAGAGATACATTTTGTACAGTAATTACTGTATTGAGAGGGTTAGGAACCAAACCAGAACGTACTGTATCGGACCACCCGTACTATAATTTTCTGGCTTTAGGCAGGAAGTTCAACCATCTTTTCAATTTGGTTTTAAAGCCCCCAGGTGATCAAGGGTCAAGTTGATTAAAGCTTAAATGATCTCTGATCAAAATCAATCTCTCCAGTTGACTATATTGCTATATATCTATGCTCTATATAACATAGTCCATAAAGACTCCATTAGAAAGATTGCCAAAATTTTTCCCATCACATTATCAAAAGTTAAGTCAGAGCGAGCAAATCTATTAGCAAATTGGGCATGCAAAATTCACAGTGAGGGATAAAAATTGTATTGGATTTTAAGATAAGAAGAATACATTTCCCACACACACACGTATCGGTTCATCAGGTTTGAGAAATTCGCCATACAAAAAATTGAAATAAAATTAACACACTTCAGAGTCGGGATGGAGAGTCATTTGGTTAGGTTTTTGGGATGGCAATAAATAAAAGCGCAGCGAAAGTGCGACATGAACGACAAAATAACAATTCTATAAATCACTTATTGCTCATCGAAGGGATGGCAGGAGGGTGGCGGCGACATCAACGGCGGGGGTGTGAGGATGAGACCGTTGATAAATTGCTTGGCAATGCCTCGAAAATAAAAATAAAAACAAAACAAAACAACAATGATAACTGCAGATACAGATTTGTATATAGATATGTGTAGATAGCTGTTGTTATTGTTGTTGCTGTTGGCCTCCGTGTGTATCCTTTCTATCCTTGTATCTTTGGGCATCTGTCAGCTCTACGCAATTGCATTTAGTAAATTGCAGTCGACGCATTCAAACGTAACGCTCCATTTTCCACACACACGCATAAACACACACACATACACATACATACGTATATAGAGAAAGATAGCATTTTCCCCATTTAGCCAAAGTTGTTTTTAGTTCTGTACGACCCGTACCCTTAATTGACATGGACGACGATGCCAGCAATTAAGCCAACCGAAAGAAATGTTGCCAATGTCGAAATGTTGCTTGATCCATAATTTCGAAAATGGGCAACAAGTGGCGACCAGAATCATGTGGAAAAGTTCTTTATTGCCCAACAGAAACAAGCTCAATAAAAATAATAAAAAAAAAAAAACAAGACAAAGAAAATCATATTCATCATGTTAGGAAACTTACTGCTCATAAAACAAGTAAATACTCGTTATAATTAAAGTGGAGAGACTCCAACACACACACAGGCACACACATACGCAAAATGGTAAAGACAAGAATGTTGCTTAGCAACATGTTGCTAAGGTCACTCAAACAATTGAAAAAACGATGCACCTTGGTACCAAAACACTCAAAAATGGTTTACAATTTTATCAAAGCGGTGTCTTGGTTGAAAATGCTGCAAATAATCCTGTTAATGACTCTGAAAGTCAAAATGATGTGCAATTCCAAATCTTTCTTTAAAGTTTGAGAGAAAATACCACTGGAAGGACATTTTCATGGCTAATCTTACAGACAAGTTCTATTGTGGACAAGGTTCTATAGATGACTCAAGACATATTCAACGATTTTTAAAGACTAAAATCTTTACTCGATCCAAGATTCACTTAGACTTCATGTTGATTTCAACAGGTTGACAAATGTCAAACTTGATATAAAATGAAGTAAGTAAGTCGTCTCGCCGACTTGGATATACCATACACCAGTAAAACAAATATTTTAAATTTATAATAACCAATACATTTTCGTATTTAAAAAAAACTGTTCACATGCTTTTCACAAGCATATCTTAGTATTTCGCTCACTCAAGCATACGAGCACCCTAGCGCCCCCACCAGCCAACGGCCAACTCCGGCCATATGGAAAAACGTTTATATGCATAACTTGGCTATTTTTAGTCCGATTTTGATCAAATTTGGTATTTTGCTGAACATTAGTATCAAATTTAAGTGTGCTAAATTTGATTGCACACGGTAGAAAATTACGGGAGATAATCGAGTTTTTTCAAATTACGGGGGGCGGAGGGGGCGTGGCAAAATCTTTACACATCAAAAATGTGCGCAATTACTAAGCAAATATTTATACTAACTATGGTGTCTCTAGTTGAAATAGTTTTTGAGAAAATCGGTTTTATTTAATTTGCGGGGGCGGTAGGGGGCGTGGCAAAATTTTTACAAATACAAAATGTGCGCATTTACAAAGCAAATATACATACCAAATTTTGTGTCTCTAGTTGCTATAGTGTTTAAGAAAATCGGTTTTATATCATTTGCGGGGGCGGTAGGGGGCGTGGCAAACATTTGAAACAAACTCGATAAGCGTACATATGACACGAGTCTACATACCAAATTTGGTGGCTCTAGCTCTTATAGTCTCCGAGATCTAGGCGTTCATACAGACGGACGGACGGACGGACGGACGGACGGACGGACGGACGGACAGACGGACGGACGGACGGACGGACGGACGGACAGACGGACATGGCTAGATCGTCTCGGCTGTTGATGCTGATCAAGAATATATATACTTTATGGGGTCGGAAAAGCTTCCTTCTGCCTGTTACATACATTTTAGCGACTTTAATATACCATTTCACCCTATGGGTGTATGGTATAAAAATGATATTAAACTACCGCTTGCGAAATGGAATACACTTTTTAGCCTTTCAACTTGTTAACAGAAAGAAGAGTGTGTGCGCTAACGGTAAAACATCACCATGCAATGCACCGTGACAATGAATCGTCAGTTGGGTCTCTCACACATTCTCATGCTCGCTCACACAGTCACTCTCCTCCTCCACACCCTCACCCCACTGTCGGTTTACTGCTGTGAGCGCTGGCAACATGCTTAGCAACATTTTCGAACGTCGTCTCCGGTCATCATCATCATCTGGCGGCATTTCCATTTCCATCGCACGACGCCAACGCGGGCCGCTTTCAGTTGTATTTTAACGGCGA
This sequence comes from Drosophila insularis, assembly GCA_018903935.1. Classification (NCBI taxonomy): domain Eukaryota; kingdom Metazoa; phylum Arthropoda; class Insecta; order Diptera; family Drosophilidae; genus Drosophila; species Drosophila insularis. Next base: position 1,017,056 of record JAEIFP010000569.1, on the reverse strand, counting down.
ACGTGTCGAGTTGTAGAGCCTCGCATTATCTCTCGCTCACACAGTCTGCTCTGTGTGTGTTTGTTGACTCTCTTTCGTTGGCTCTCCGTTCTGTTGCCGCTCGCTCTCACAGTAGTTCAGTTCGCTTATTCTCGGAGTCATTGTTGCTGGCCAACTTTGGAGTGTTAGTTGTTTGTTAACTTTTAACGGGCGCGCGCGTTCCTCCAACTGCAGTTGTGTGCGGCGCGTATCTCAGTGCCTCGTACTGTACGTGTGTCTCTCTGTCTCTCTGTGTATGTGCGTCTATACGTGTGTGCCAGTTAGACAATTCACAAAATTGGTAATCATAATACTACTTCTAAAACAAAAAAACAAACAAATTCTTAATTTTCGCCCCTGTTTTGCCATCGCTTTGTAGACACATTAGACAAAAATTTTTGTCTAAAAATAAGAGACGAGAAAAACCAAATACCAAATTCTTGAGATCTATGAAAACCTATGAGGCAAATTACTCATATATTTTGTCCCCACTGGGCTTACATTTTTTTCCTGTTTTTTTTTTTTTTTTTTTTTTTGTTTTTGTCGTTTTTGCTTTTTTTTATTGTTATTTCCTCTGTCTGAGTCACGTGCTGGTCTAAAAACTCGATCAATTTGTTAGCAATAAAAAACTATACAAAAAACAGAACGCAGAAAAGTGCAGAGTTCTTTTTAAAAAGCAAATGGATATGAAAAAATAAAAAAAAATTGTTATAAAAACAAAGATAAAGAAAGAAAAATAAAAAAAATAAAGTGACGTTGCAAACAGGTTTTTGGACCCCACTCTGAAATGACGCCCAAGTTGCGCTGCCGCTGCTGCTGTGCCGTGTTGTAGTGTTGCCTCTCTGTGCGTTATTAACGTGTTCGACATGCTTAACCCACACTGAGCCACAAAAAACTATAGACATAATTAACAAAACAAAAATACATGCGACAAAAAAAGGCAACAAAACTTCGAGAAAATGCCGCCGCCCGCCCCCTTGTCGACATTAACAAAATGAAAAATTGTTTGAGGGGAAAACTTTGAAATGAAGTGAAGAGCCAGCCAAAGCGCATGATGACAGTGAATTGATCATTTCTTATTCTTCGAAGTTTTCTTTTTTTTTTTTGTTTTAAACTTAATGTGCACCCTTTTGGCCCACATTAATTGGCAATAATTCATTCATTCATTCTTAACAGTTTTGTGTGGTTTCACCAAAAAGTTTTATAGTGATACGACACATTCAAAATTTTCATTTATGAAATATTTTCCAAAAATTTTCAAAGTTTTTGAAAAGTTTGCAATCTAAAAACAAAATAAACATTTTCAAAATTTTTCATACTTTTTATATGTACTTCCTAAACAATGGTAAAAATATTTGCCATTAGTTTGGCATTTTTTGCACTTTGAAATATTTTCAAAAAGTTAATTATGTGAACGACAGACGACACACCTGTATTTCCATGAACATTTTGCCAATTGTTTTGCCAATGTTTAAAAAATATTTCACATTTGTTGTTTTTTTTTTTTTTTTTTTTTGAATAGTTTTTCACTCTTATTTAATTTAAACTAGTTTATAGTCTTTTCCCCCACATGCATATTTCATATTTTCTTCCTCCTGAGGCTGGCTACAAATTTTTCTCACTCATCACACAGAAAGGTAGAAAGTTTTCCCTAACCCAAGACCAATTATTATTTGTGTAAGGCATATTTGGAAAGGTTTTCATTTCCAAGTAATTTTATATAATTTTGTCGTCATAAAATGGAAATGAGAAAAAATGGAAAATGTCAAGGCCTCAAGTGAAATATTGATTAAATTTTTATAGCCAATGATAAACGGGGTAATTGGACTGTTGAGGCACCCAGTTGTTGGCCAAGTCAAGGACAATCGCAAAATGAATTTAGATCCAATACACTGATAGTGAGTCACCAAGACAGAGAGTCGCAGACTGATAGATTGTATGTATAGAGCGGGAGAGCCCTTATCGCGGTGGTTCGCTATCTGATAAATACATATTGAGAAATCATAAAGAATAAAAATATGTTGGAAAAATGCCATCATGTTTTATTTTATTTATTTTTCTTCTTTTATATATACTTATAGATATGTACATTTCTATTTAAGTATGCGTACAGGCACACTTCGGTTGCCGGCTCCCTCTGTGTGTGCCTCTTAGTATTATTATCTCTCTCTTTCTCTTTATTTCTCTGTCACTCTTTACCTGTACCTTTGTCTGTATGCTACTACAACGTGTTTCCGATTGCCAGTCAGTAGGAGAGTCAAGCCAATTTCCGTTACAAAAACTGGCCAAGAAGTGGTAGCATGGCATCAGGTTTTTGGCTTTAGTTCTACTGCCAACTTAAGAATGCAAAGAGTCAAGACAAAGGTAAAACCATGCCACAGACATTCATTCACACACACACACACACACACACATAAACGTAGAGTCACTAAGACAAGTCGTCACACTCTCGCCACCGAAATCGTTCGAGTGTGACGCAGAGGAACTGCAACAACAAATCCTCTACTGCAATGACGCTCCCCAGACAATGCCTGCCTTTTCTGCCACTCTTCAGAGACATAATGCAAAAGGCCAACATTTGCCATTTGTAGTAATTGACTTAAGGTCAACTTCATATGTACATATGTGAGCTAAAGACAAACTTTATTGCCAAAGACGAGCCCCTTAGCATATGCTTGCATTTTTACTCGTTACACTCACATTGGGAATATCATTTTTCGGCAAGTCTCTTTCTCTTTTTGCGAATAGATTGTAATCTATGTCAATCAATTATTTAAATGATCTTTACTCGTTAGATTATAAACGTACTAACACCGTTATTTTCTTTTCTCTCATTTGATTTTTGCAGATCGACACGCCATCCATTAAAGAAAAATAAAAACAAAGAAGAACTGAACTAACCATATGGAATTAAAGTCATATTAAAACAAAACTCGACAACAAAATAATTGTTAAAATATTTTTTCCACAATTTTTTTTTCGTGTGCTCTTGTGTAACTGAATTTAATTGTGCAAACAACAACAAGGAACAAACACAAAAAACAAACTAAAATACAAAAAACTCAAAATGGGACAAACACCAAATCAGCGTGTGAGTCCACTCGCTTTCATCGCCTTTGTGATGTTGTGCGGTAGCTCGTTTATAGGTGAGTAACTCAATAACGTTCTTCTCTAATGGATTTTGCCATTTTTTTGTTGTTGTATTCCATTTTGCTCGAGTTTATGCGTTTATAATTAGACACGAACGACGCGTACTACAATGAGATAGAGTTGTAAAGTGTGGCATGGAGGAGGAGGGGATTGGGAGGAGGATAATTGGTGGAGAACATTCCTGTTTCATTCAGCGCATAAATTCAAAATTAGCAACATCAAATTGGTCAAGTAGAGCAGCAATATAGACACGATCAAGCCATTTTACACGCGTATATATCAAACAAAGGGGAAGCCAATAGCTGCCAATACTGAGAATCAGGCCACGCAATGATTTGGCAGTAAAACAAAAAACAAAAAGAATCGACTGTGTGAAAGTTTCAAATCTTTCATTTACCTACACTGAACACAAGAGTACATATGTATATGATGTGCCTCCTCTCTCTATTCTACAAATACTACCTGTGTGACCATGAAACGGCCGCCTATTCACGTACTTAGTGCCTGGCACAAAGTAAATATATCCGAAAAGTAAAAACATCCCAAAACAAAAATTACTTATCACACAAACAGCGCGTCGTCTTCTGAACTCTTGTGTCAATATTTATTCCCAAACTCTCCATTATCGTCATCACACCGACGCTTCGTCAGTGTCCAGACAAGCGTAGAGTAGAGTTTAGATAGAGCCTAGCTAACTAGGCAAATATCATAAATATGTATATGGGTCTCATTAATTTGTAGAGCGATTAGTTGGGCCCTGGGGTAAAAGATATATCAAACAGGAGACAGAGACAAGCAGCAACAGCAAAGGCAACAGCAGATACGACAAGTTGGTACATAATTGTGACATTTGTTGAAAGTCATTTTGTTTGAACAAAACGTTGTCATTGAATATGAATACATAAGTAACTCTAACTGCTAGCAGTTAGTATAGCTACTAAGTATAGGGCACCTGACTCTTCTCTAAGAGGCCCATAAAGACAAAAAGTTGTGCAAATATTTATAATCTTCTGGTGCTTGGTGACAAAAATTATGAAACGGCAGTTTTTTGTTTGTTAAAAGTTTCTAGATAAAGGTTAATGGTGAATCTATGTTACAACAGCAAGATTTCTATCATGGCCAAAAGAATTGAGAGATGACTGAAAGGTGTCGCAAATATTGTAAACTGGGTTAATTACCAAATAAAAAGTTGCCAAAGGTAATTTGTTTCTTTTTTCTGGGTTGTATACGGAATAAGACAAAGTACCTACAATATACATACATAGTAAATACAATTTTTTAATAAATATCAGACCTCTCTGCTCTGTTCCTCTGTCGGTCTGTCTTTCACTCTGTCTGTGTCGCTTCTTATTTTTTTGACTAATCCAAGACCACGCCAACACCTAAGTTGAAATCACCCGATACATGATTCATTTTACCACAAATCACCCATAACATTGGGAACGGTTCCATTCGCTTCTCCCAGACAGCGTTAATCACGCCACGAGTGTCGATGCTACCACGAAAATTGAATTGAGCCTTCGGTACAGCGCAATGATAGGCCAAACGTCCAATAGCCTCACGTTTCCGTATATCCGCCTGGATTTCGACACCGGCACGCAAGCATTGGCCATATGTCTGGGAATAGCACAAATCCAACGAATTGAGACTAATCGCTCCCGACCATCGCCTATTGCCGCTCTGATAGCGAGCCACAGCGGTTACAAGGGCCGCCTGACCGCCCGGCACCGTTTCATCAGTTTGATAGATAAGCTCGACACCAACAGATAGTGGTGGCATATACTCCTGCAGGTATGAGGCCACTATCACACCGGTGCGCTGCCGCAAATTCACATTGTTCAGTATCAACGAAAAGGTGAAATCGTTGCCCAAGTAATCCGCACTCAGTAGACTGTACACTACTTCCGAATCGGACATGACGGCATTGAATTTACTGCGTATGCGCGCCGTCAAATAGTTGGTCACCGCGGCCGACAGATTCCCCTTGGCATCAATTTCGCCCGTGAGCATGGGAAAATTTTCTCCGGTCATAATATGATGATAGTCGCCAGTGTAACTGACATTGAACTGATACAACGAAAAGTCCGAATTCGACAATGTTAGGCCATGTCCTATGCCCAAATAATTATTCAAAACCCTGTTTTTCATTATCTTCAGACCTTCGAATGGTTCCGGTTGGATATCACGACATTCTCGATGTATATCGGCAACTGTACCAGGATTTCCCCTCTCTGCATCTTCACTCAATGGATCTTCCCATCGTCTACAGGTCAATTGCTCATCATATTCGGTCGTAGTCGTTTGGACTGATGGTGGTGGGGTAGGTGGTGCTGCTGCTGGTGGTGGCGCTTTTCCACTATGATCTTTAACTTCTCGCTGCTGATGTTGAAGCATCTCTTGGCTATCGCTATCATTGGCCGTACGTATGCCAAAAAGGCTTAAGAGCTTATTTTTCTTTCCATCGCCGCCCTTCTCGTTTATAGGATAATACGCAAATGCATTGCCCATTGTTGAAGTGACTCTCTAACTGAAAGATAGATGAAAGAAAGCGTTTCGTTAGTCATTGACCTCTACAGACACACACACACACACATACAAAAAAGGAGAAAAAACAGAGAGAGAGAAAAAACCGGCCAACAATTACCACATCCGCTTAATTTGTCGAATCATTTTTTTCTGTTGTGTCTCTCTCTCTGTCTTTTTCTAAAAAACACAAAAAAAATTTAAGCAGAATTAATTAACGCAAGCGGATTTTGAACAAGAAGAAACTCCCATCGTTGACCTTTTTCACTTCTTTTGCTGTTTGACTGTTGTTCTTGTGTCTTTGTTGCATTAAACGCGGCCCGCCGTTCCATATATCTTTTTTATGGCCGCTATGTGAAAACAGTTTGTTTCAGATTCGACAGCGGAATGTGTCCGTCTGTCTGTCTGTCCGTCCGTCGGTGCGCCAGAAGGGCAAGTGTAGTAGATGGTTCTAATTAGCTGCCTGCGCCTCAAAACTAGCCTAATTGGGCGAAGCTTTTTCCCCTCTCACTCTCTCTCTCCCGCTCTCTATGTCTATTTGTGCTGGGAAATGGGCAAAACTGACAATTGAAATGCGGGTTTGTTTCACTTAGCTTAAAATGTAGGCTGAATTTATGCATAATTCTAACGACTTGAAGACGGTTTAAGCCGAGGCGCTGGCCTCTTCTTTAAAATAGTTGTTAAATCTTAAAACTTTAACTTGCTTTTAAGTGGAACTTTCTCTCTTAAACAAGCTTTTATTGAAGATTGTGAAGTCCATGATTCTACAATTTGTTTCGTCAACCAGCTTGGAAATTTCCTCTCAATTTCTAATTGCATGGAGGGACAAGGTAAGCAGGGACAGACACTGAGTGATCTGTTGAAAGAGGGAAGTCAACTTTTGACAAAAAGAAAAAAAATACATCAACTTGGATTTTGGTCTTGTTTCTTTTTTTGTATAACGAAATCTTGACTGCATTTAAATTTTTGTTCTTGGAATTTTGTGCATAACTTTGCCAATTTTTCCTTTCGTTTGGTCCGCTTCTCTTCCTGTCTCTCTCTTTCTCTCCACTTTCTCAAATACGGAGTCTGGTAAAGTCAGCGGCCCTTGGGCCACATCAGGTTGCTTGGCTTGGCTCTTCGCTCATTGTATAGAGATGAAGAAGCTTATGGTCAAGCGCCAGTCTTTTGAAGCTCTTAAAGCAGACCCACACACACACACACACACACACACACATACAGAGTTTAAACACAGATACTGACAGACAGACGGAGAGACAGACGGACACCAAGAGGAAAAAGGAAATTCCAATTATGTTGCAAGTCTGGCCTGGCCGTGCGTAGAAAAGAATTGTTGCTTGTCTTTTATAGTCTCCCATCTCAGTCTCTGTCTCTGTATCTTCTCCTCCCCTTCTCTTCATCCTGCTAAGACTTCTCTCTCAACTCTTTCTGTCGCCTGCAGTTGTTCTTTCTTTTTCTATGCCTGCCACGATTTTCTCTCGTTTTAATTTTAATCCAGTGAAGAAAAAAAGGGGCATTTCTTTAGAGATTTTTTCCATCCCGCCTCCCCTTAACAGGCAACAACAAGAGGAGCCACTTGCCGTCGAAGCAAAGGCACAATTGTCTTTTGTAGTAGGTACACATTATTGTTAAGGTTTTTCGTTGTTATTGTTGTTCCTTTTTTTAACTCTCGGCTCGATTTAAGCAAAGCATTTTGCTTTAATTAAAAGAAAAAGTATAACATTATGGATTAAGTTGCTGCTTATTGTTATTGTTGTTGTGTGGCCAAAAACAAAAGCGAAGCAGAGAGAGTGAGAAGAATAAAGAAAGGGAGAGCTAGGAGGAAAGGAGAGAGGTAGTGCCCCCAAGGATTCCCATGATTAACTCACAAATAATGGGAGCCTGCCTGCTGTTGTTGCACATGTCTGTGAAGAAAAGAGTTGATCCAAAAGAAATGGAAAGAAAAATTAAACACACAATACACATAAAAACAAAAAAGAAGCAAAAAAAAAGGAAATACTTGCGCATAATTAGTTAGCATTGTTTCATGCAAATGAACCCAAGCCGAAAATGTTATAATTACAGGGGCAGCACAAATTGGCGGCCAACGTGGCCCTCCAACGGCGTCGCCTCCGATGCACTGTGCACCACCTCGAAGACAAGCGTGTTGGGATGTTAAAGTTTTGCCTGCAAAACTAATTATCTTGTATGCCAGAGAGAGAGAAAGATAGAGAGAGAGAGGGGAGAGAAGTGTGGGCGAGGAACTAAAACAATTTTTAAATTGAAAAAACAGATGTCAAGCAGTGTGAAAGAAATATATCTACTTAAATGTCCAATGATTTTTTCCCCTTTCCCCACACATTCACTCCTTTTGAAACCCGCATAAGCATCAGCCCCCATTCCCGCTCCTCACCTCCTCTTTGTCACCATGACCCGTAATTTTGTTTTCAATTAAAATTTGGCTTGAGTTGACTTACCCAAAAACTTTTCAGAAACACAAACCAAGCATATAAAAATATTTCATTAATCCACACAGCATAAGAAACCAATCGATCGATGCGAGACGCGGAGCACGAAGTGTAGGTGAAGTGTAAAAAGTGTAGAGAAATGCAGAAAAAGATCCTTGTTCTTTTTCTGCAATTCCAATAAAATAAACCAAATGAATTTACACAAAAAAAAAAAACACAAAACAAAATAATTGCAAAAGCCGAAAAATATAATTTTTTTTCTCCTATTTGATTTCCAAAAATACGTGTGTTTGTTTTTGTTGTGAAGGTGTGCACAGAGTGAGAATTTATATTGATATATATGAACATATGTTTTGATTGTAAAATCAAAAGCCTACTGAAAAATCTGGGAAAGCAGGAGAGTGAGGAGAGTGAGCTCTACAGGACAGGAAGTAGCCACTGTGACGTGCCAGGCCTTACAAGTGCGGGCCGCATCCCGTGGCATACGAAATTGAGTTATTAGACAAGGGTACCCCCCTCCCCAATCCAATGGTTCGAGCGACCGCCTCTGATTGGCATTCATGGCACACAGACACAGACCCATACCCATACCAATCGACCAGACATCGTCCCAGTCCCAGACAAAGGGACTCTACCTGGACATGTATATATGCCGCCTGGCTGCCTATCTATTGAGCCATCTAAAAGACAGTAGTGAGTGTGATTGTGTGTGTGTGTGTACTCGGGTGCAGGTAGGGTAACCTGATGACGCCTGGCATACACAACTAATTGCTAATTGGATTATGTCTTACTCTCTCGCCTCTCCGTCGATGCAACGGCCTTTGGTTTGGGTTTGGGTTCTGGTTCTTCCCTACTAGCGTTTAGTCTCTGAGTTCGTAAGGTCAATGATATCCATCGCCAGCCAGCCAGCCACCCAGCCAGCCAGTCAGCCATATGTACTAACCATTACACCCATCTATGCCTTTGGCCTTAATCCAAATGGGGTTGCATGTTTTTAATTGACTTGCATTTTGCAATTGCATAACAATGAGATCCACTGCCACCAACCAACAGTATCTACATTTGCCTACACTTAAAGCAAAAGCAGAGAAAGCTAGGCAAGTTGCGCAACTAAGTAACTAAGTAGAACCTTTTGAGAGGCTCACCTGGCCGATACCTATTAGATACACATTGATACAGGAAGGTGCATATGAATTTCGAACAGGTGGAATCCACAAAAAAATAAACCTAGAAAAAAAGCTAATTTTTATTCGCTCTGTATGTGCCCTGTACGAGTCTAGCTACCTTCCTCTTGATTGCAGCGTCAATTGTCATACCTATTGACGTTTGGTTTGTTTTGTTCTCTTGGCTCCGATGGGTTTTCATTTTGTTACGTTTTGGTTTTTGTATTTCCTTTTTGCGCTTCTGTAATTGGTAATGCAAAGTGCATGAGGTTAGCTATCGGATACTACAGGTCCGAGGTCAATTGTTGTCCAGGTCCTGCTCCAACTGCCACCCTCGATTCATTTAAATTTCCCCCTTCCCCTTTCGGTCTCATTCTTTTAATCAATTCTTCTTCTATTTCGCATTTTTGAAGTGTACTTTTGTGCATTGTCCGGCAATTGTCGATTCAGTGTGTGTGTGTGTGTTGTGTGTGTAGACTATGGCCACATACTTCTCCATGGATGCACCGCAACTCCAAAAGTTCTTCACACAGCTATCATGGCTATCGCTGGGTCATAGAGAGAGCGAGAGAGAGAGAGAGGGGTGATAGGTGATAGGTGACAGGGGTTGGAGAGTCTGGAGGGGCTGGTGAGATGGACGGACAGGCAATTCAACTGTTGGCAAAAGAATTTTTCTGTTCTGTCAGGTCAATTGTTTTCATTGGATTTCATTTTGGTCTGCTTGGAAATTGGAATTGCTCTGTGCTCGACTTTGCATAATCCTCCTTCTGACCAAAATAAAATAAAAAAAAAAAATACCACAAAAAACTATACATATCGAGAGTCTACCTATCCACCAAGCCATCCACCCATGTACATACATATATATATATATAAATATCTATGCTTGGATGGGAAAAAAAGGAAAGGAAAAACTTTTGTCCCACTCATTAACTCTCCTAGCTACTCACTGCCACTCACGCCCCAAAATCCAAACTCAAGCATTTACCTCACATTATTCCCACTCCCCCTCATTCTCCTTCGGCTCCTGTTGCAGCTCTTCCTCATTTTGTGTTTTGTTCCCACCATTAAGCTCCAACTATCAGCTGCATCTCATCATAGTCCCACACTCTCACACACACACACACACACACACACACACACACACACACACACACACAGAAATGGAGAGGAGGAAAAAACGAAAAGTGCATCATCCTCTTTACCTCTTCCTCTCGTTCCGCTGCTTATGGCAATTTTCAGCATTTAACCAAATAAACCTCTTCGCCAAGAGTTGCCGGTGCCGTTGCTCACTCTGCATCCCTTCCTCCATTCCCTCCCATGGCCATATTCTGGCATCCAGGCATGCAACCCACCACTGCCACATAACATTCCCATTCCCATTCCTATTCACATGACGTGCTCAGTGCTCGGAAACGTCATTATCAACGTTTTTGGCCTCCTCCTGTTGCTCGAATTTGTTGTGTTGCATCTTTAATACCCTTGCATAAATGTTGGCCGGCCATGTTCAAGGCATTCTCGACCATGTTGAAACTCTTGTAGCCGAAAATCGAAACCTTTTCGGCACTGGTTTATCGATTTTTAAGCCATCTTACTATGAAAAAGAAGTTAAGCTAGGGTGTAGAATAGTTCGGTCATAGAGTTACCTTGGCTTAAATAAGAAAGAAATGGGTCGTCTCGCCGACCTCGGTATACCATGTACAAAGTGAAGCAACTGTTTTTTGACTCGGTTGTTGATGCTGATCGAGAATATATATGGTTTATGTGGTCGGAAGAGCTTCTTTTTGTCTGCTACATGCATTTAGACGACTTTAATATACCCTTCCACCATATTGGAGCATGGTGTAAAATCTAGCTACGTGAGCTCATATTGTGTGTGTGTGTGAGATTTTTTTTTTTTTTTTTTTGGGGGGTGTGGTAACGAGCTACAGGACAGCTTTATATTCAATAATGAAAACAAGTTGCAAACATTTTGAAACCAGGAATCAGTCAAACTAGGAACTAGTTCAAATTCGTAGAGATTCTTGAAACTAGTTCCAATAATTGCGATTATCAGCGGAAACAAGTGTTATTATGGTCTCGAAGTGCTCTAAACTTGGCCAATTGAAACGTTCAAGTTACTAAATTGAACTCATCGTGTCGTCTAGTCGTTTTTTTGTTCTTCTGGGTTTGACTAATCTAGTTTCATTTACTGCGTAAACTAGTTTCGGGAACTTTTTTATTCAATTTAATGAACTAGTTCTTTAACTTTATGTCGAACTTTCCTCACTTACTTCCCCATGGCCCTGAGATGCTCCATTTGACTGTCGACTTAACCAACCAACCATCCAACCAGCCAACCAAGTAAGCAACTCCAAGCAGCCCAAAAAAGAAAAAAAAAAACCATTCCATCCATCCATGGTAAAACTTTGAGAACTTTTAGTCAAAGCCAAAGCCCAACGCCAACGCCGACATCAACGTGGAGGCCGACGCCACTATGGCTGACTGAATGAGTGGTTGACTGGTTGGTTGTGCGAATTGTTACCCACTATCCACCACCACCACCATCACCAGTTTGTGCCCGGATGTCCACACCATCCTTGGCCATAGTTGGAGCGTACATTTTCATAATTTTATGGCAATTTTTCACATGCGCCTTTCGCAAAATGACGCTAAAACTTGTTCGAAGCCATCCCATTCTCCCAGAGTCTTAAACAATCCTGTAAATGTGGTGCCCGCTATCCCGGTCAGCCCTTCCCCTTCATCAATTCCATCAACTCTCATCAGCATCAGCATCATCGCCGACGTCGTCATCATCATCATTGGTGTGCTCTTCTCTGCTCTTTGTTTGCATTTTAGTCATGAACTTTTAAACATTTGTCATGCATAATTTGCGCACCAAATGTATTGGAAAGAATTTTAAATTGATTGTTATTGTTGTTTCAAGATAAAACGGAGCTCAGCCTCCCATTCCAACTCGGAGCCAGAGTCCAGTCATAGTGTTGTGTGGAAGAGTAAGAGTCAGACATTAGTCAGATCTCCATTCCAGTGCCATCCAGGCAGGCAGCACCCATCACTGTCAATAATTAGCTTAACCCATTAATAACCCCCAACATGCATTTTTGGTGGAATAAACTGAGTCAGCTCGACACGATGATGTGCTGCGGGCAGGAGATGGGTTTGCCCTTAGGATGGCCAGTGCCAAAGATTAATGGTTTGACTTGACTTCCTCCTTAACTCTTGGTTGTACCTGAAGCTGTAGAATTCATTCAAATGCTGGCACAAAAGTGAAATTTCATTTACATTTTCAGATGCCTGAGATTCTTTCGTTTTTTCGTTCTTTCGTTCTTAGTGCTGGGCGAAAGAGGTAACTTATGGTTAGCAAAGATTCTTCATCTGAATTCCTCATTATCATCATCATAATTACGTTGCTGTTGGGTTTTATGTTTTTAAGCTCTTTGCAGCAAACTGTAAGTGGGAGACAGGCACAGACAATGGGTAAGATGATTAAATTTTGCTGATTCAGTTTTGTGCAAATTTTGTATCTTTTGAATGTTCTTTCTTAAGGATTTGATTACAGTTTGTGCTTTATCTTAGGAGTCTCCCCTTACCTTCATCCCCCCTCCCCCCTAGATAAACTTTTTGAAAAAGATTCTTTGCCACTGCGAAATAATTAGTCATCAGGTTGGATGACATTTTATAAAGATAGTTGAAGATTATTACATAATCAGAAATCTTTAATTTATTTTTATCAATTCAGCTCTAACAATGTTCCATGACAATCGAATAAAAGTAATTGTTGATGCACAATGCCTTTTCTATCCATACACACACATAAACAGAGAGAGAATCGAGACAAAATATCGAAAATTGCTAAAGTGTGCGCCAAGCAATTGGCTACAAAAGGCGTCTAGGGATGCGGATGAGGGATCTCTCTGGTCCCTGGTCCCCATCAATACTTGGCTCTAGGTTTTTGACATTTGATTTCTGACGCGTGTCGCTTTAACGGCTTCCATTGAACCATTTGTCGGAGGGTTGGTTCGTTGGTCCGTTGGTCGCTTGGTTGATGACCAAAAGGGAGTGGCCCTTCTTCATTCATTCCTGTTCCATGTGCTTGTTGTTTCCCTCTCACTTTTATTTTTATGATTGTTTTAATTTTGTTTGTTGCAAACAAATAGGCGGAAAATGTTGATGATGTCGATGCAACCATTTGCAGGGTTCCATCCGTCCATTCAACCATCCATCCGTCCGGCCTTCTAGCAGTTTTCAACGGACGTGCGCGTGCGCGTGTTTCGGCCTAATAAATTTTTTGATTTATTAATTATTCAATTCAAGAATTGAGCGAAGCGTGTACTCTGGTCGTTACTTTTTCGGTTATCGACTAACCAATTAGCCGTAGAACTTATTAAGGGTATTCCCAAATGATGAAATGATGTACTGCATTAAAGTCAGGAGGACAAGAAAATTACTGAGTAATAGAACATTGTTTCTATCGTGGCTGCCAAAAAAAAAAATTGGCAAACTGTAAATTAAATTATTTCGGCTAGGAACTTTCATTTTGACAACCTCTTGACTTCCATTTTTTTTGTTCACCGTCAAGAGGCTGCCTAATGACTTCCTTTGTCCCCAGTGCCAGTTCCCATTCCCCATCATTCAGCACCCCGCACCCCTGTACCCCGCATTCGGAGCAAATCTTCCACAAGGCACTTAGGTTTTTCTTTTCCCGCCGCAATTTGTCAACACAAAAAACACAACAAACATTTGAAGTTGAAGTCCTCCTTCTCTCCCTCTCTCGCTGTCTCCTCTTCAACAAGAAGAAAAATGAGAAAGACAAAACGCCTCACGGCTGCTTCAATACAATTTTTTATTTATTTTTATTTTATTTTTTTTCTTTCTGTACTTTGTGCGGAAGTTGTATGGCTGCTCTCTTACCATTTGGCACTCAATGAATCATAAAAGCATTTGTGTTGTTTGTTGTTTCCTTCGACTTTTTTTTCTAGTACATTTTATATTTTTTTGGGAGCTTTGTATTTTTTTTTTGTTGGTATTATTTTCTTAATTCAATTTCTCAGTTTAATGCAGCCAAACGAAGCGTGCAAAGTTTGGCTGTTTCTGATGGACTCAACCGACAACAACAGGTGTTTCTGACTCTCTGTCTCCGTCCCTGATCTGGGTTTAGCGATGCGTAAAACTGTTTTCATCGATAATGACGAAATATTGAGAAGACAAAAAAAATAAACATATAGCTACACATGTTATATAGGTAAAAGTAGAGGACAGGTGATTTGATCTCCCACAGGAAGTTCAGGAAAAAAAGTTTGCTCACTTAATGTTTTTTTTTTTTTTTTTGTTCTCCCTGACAGGAAGTGCAAAACAAGGGTATAAAAATGTTTATGAAATCATTGGTAAATGGTTGGGTTCTTTTTTTGGGGGGCTAACTAAGCTGAACTAATGAACAGAAAAACCAAAGCTGGTACCTTCTAAAGGTTGCATTTATCATATTGATGTAGAAAAGATAACTCAATTCAAAGAAATTTAAACTTAAATATTGTAATCAGAAAACGGATTTCAATTTAGTTATTCCTAATTTTTTATCAAGTTTACAATATAAAAATCTTAATTGCAAACTGAAACAAAATGAAACGTAGGCAATCAGAAAATCTTTTCATATCTAAACAGACCCATCTCTAAGGCAGACAAACAATTTACCCTGTCATGCGACGACGACTTTATCTTCGCGGTAATCCGAAAAAATTGAATTGTAAACAATAATTTTGAGACTTCACAGAGACAGAGAGAGGCTTTCTCTCTCACCAAAAAAGTGACAAAATGACAACAAATGTGCTTAATGTGGCAAAGAGACTTTAGTTTTTTAGATCCCGTACTTAGATAGTTGACAGAGAGGGTTGGGGAGACCCTGAACCACCAACCACCACAGAGGCTAGAGAAACTTTGAGATTAATGCTAATTGAAACGCATGGGCATAATAGAGAGTTGGAGAAGGAGAGAACGAGAGAGAGAAAAAGCGAACTGGCGAGCTGATCTATGGGATATTCCATCTTAAATGAAGTGTTAACAATGCTGCCAGAAATGGAAATGCCTTTTGCCATAAATCAGATTCGCAATTTGGCAAAGTGCTAAGACCAAAAAGACAAAGACATAAAAGCGAAGGCTAGATATGGAGCATTACAAGTCAGATAGATTTTGAATTGAGAACAATAGATAGATGCCAAGTATAGTTGGAGATGGATAAAACTACACACTGATGACTCATCCAAAAGATCCGCTTCAGAAAGAACACAATAGAAGGTCAAGTCAGTGATAGACAGCAGCAAAGATTGCAGACTTAGAACATCTAATATTATATGGATTTAAAAACTTTCACTTACGACTCACGGTGTCATCGCTAATCTAGTTTTGGCTCAAGCAAAGTGGTATGACATTTTACCGCCATGCAATATTTCTTGGCTGGCTTTCTGATTTATGCGGCTGCAAAAATCAAATTAATATTTTCTTATTTTTGTATCTAGTAAACATCCCTCTCACTCTAGCCCACCCTATTTGAGTAGTCGTCAAGCAACCAACCCCCCGCCTGGAATCGATAATGTTGTTTAGGCGTAGCGCCATTAAAACTATGCCAAGATTGAATCTCAAAAAAGCAGCGGGTGATGGCAAAACATAAATTGTTATGCCCAATTTATTCTCCACCTCCTTTGTTTCCATCTCCACCCACTCTTCTCTCTTTCTACTCTCTATTCATTTGTCTCTTTTTCTCGCAATGTTCAACATTAATTGACATATTATGTAAACAGAATAGTTAACATTTTCATTTCATTTGATTGCATTTAATGTCCTTGTGCCTTGTGCTTCCATTTATCCTAGGGAAAGCTCACAGCTGTATTTAGACAGCCGTAAAGCTAAAGTGCCTATGGTTCAGAATCGCTATTGGTGGTGTTGGTGGTTTATGGTGGGGATGGTGGTGGCGGTTTCGGTCTCCGGTCTCCGGTCTCCGGTCCCTGGTCTCTGGTCTCTGGGTTTCGGGGTTCTGTGACTGACAGCCGCTCCCTGTCATTTCTAATTGGAAAAATATGTTTGACTCGACTTGAAATATTTAGATTTCGGGTTTTTCCATTACCAAAAAAAATTTCAACTGGACAATTTGCTTCTTTTGTTTGATTAGTTGCAGATGGTTTGAATAAACAAAGTTTAATACTGATTTGCCAACTTGGAGTAGATAAGAACAACATTAACACCGAGAGAAAACCTTTATAGCTCCTTTGTGCTAAATATAGCTAATAAGTGCCACCTATTCTCCCTTCTCTTTGCTATTTTTAACACTAATTGCATCTATAAGTTGCATTTTTTCCCCGCTGTTGTTGTTGTTCTTGTTCTTGTTATTTTTGTTTCCCCTATGCCTTCTCATTATGGGTTTATTTAAGCGTTTTGTTGTCGTCTAGGGAGCGAGCATACTCTAGTATTTATATGCATGGGATGCTGCTGCACCACTCGAAGTACTTCTATTTTTATAAACTGCTTGGGAAATTTATTGCAACCCGAAAAACTCATTCCACACTAGGGAGAGATTGGCCCTTTGCCGACAACGACACCGACTTAAGTGGTTGGGACTGGGTTTCAGTTTCGGTTACAATTTCGGTTTCCCTTTCGGTTTCTCTAGGCTTCTGTAGACAAAGACAAAGCCACTTGCCACAATATATCAAAGTGTGTGGGGGAGGAAGGGGGGAAAAATTCAGCTTGGCTTTGTGTTCGTCGACTGTGGGAAATTATTTAACTAAATTATTTTGGTTGGCATGTGTGCGCCTAGTTTGGTTGACTGGAGCCTCAATTAACTAAACCCAAATAATTGAAACAAACATTTCAGCATTTGTGGGGCAAATTTTCTAAAGCCAAAGAGAGATAGGGATGCCACAATCCCAATAGCTACATAACATTCAAATATTTTGACTTTGTTCCAACTAAAATTGTTTGAGACAAAAGCGAAGTTAAACGAAGCATAACAAGCGTATGTTAGTTAATGGAACCAGTTTTGTCTCACTAAAAATTAAGCAAACTTTCTAAGAAAACGTCTTTCAAGAATCCCCTCGATAAAATGAATGAATTAAGTTAATTGTTCAGATGGACTTGATGCTGATTATTTTTAAACTTTTTTTGGCTTGGCTTTAGTCTATTTACCTATATATAGAATTCATGACTAATTTCTTCCATATGTTCTGCTCTATATCGTTCTAGGTAAGTGTCATTCATCAAATTTGAAGAATGTTCGCACCTTAAATCACTCGACAGCGCAATGTCTTGAATATTCGATTCGAGTCCTTCAAAATGAATGGTAATCGACACGATTGTTGGATATTTTTATGGTCTGTTTATGTTCAAATGCCGTCAAGTCATTAGGAGGTGACAATGCAATGTGACAAACATCCCGCCCCCCACATCCTCCCCAAGCCAACTTTGTCACCATGTCCCGGTAGCCCCATGTCTTTGAGTCCCATCTAACGTTCCTCCCACTAATTGCAGGCCATAAATTTTAATATATGTTGAAGACAGCAAAGGCTCAGAAGAGACACACACACACGCATAGGCATAAATTTACATACCTACATACCAAATGGAGGACTCTCATCAAAGCTGGGAAGTGGCATCCTTTTTCCTGATGTGTGTGTCTGTGTGTGTGTCTTGTCTGAGGTGTGAACATGCAGAAAGAGGCAATCAAATTTGACACGCGTGTCCCTCCCTCCTTTTGTGGGTATGTATGTCTGTATGTTTGTGTGTAGGAGTCGGAGACAATGTCTTCCCCTCGAGCATTTACATAAACATACATGCACGAGGGGCAATAGAGGGCCAGGAGACAAGGGGGCGGAGGCAGGCAATGGAGGAGTAGCAACAATTGTCTCTGTTGATGGCTTGTTTTTTGTCAAACTAAACAGCTGCATTGACATTGAATATATTAGGAAACATGTCTCTCTCTCTCTCCCTCTCTGTCTCTATGTTATTGGTGTCAAAGGTCAATTGATGACAAAAATACACATACATATTGGAGACAAGAAAGCCATACCTATATACTTACATACAGATATAAATACAATTTACATAGTAGCCAACGACAAATAGATTCGTCATACCATTGAAATGAGCAATTATTGTTATTATTTGATAACCAATTTCCATTGAACCAACTATCAAGTTATTCACATCAATTAGCATAACAGAATTGAACTTAACACATAATTACTCGGCTTAACAATGCAACATGAAAAGGAAATCGAATTCAGTCAAATGAAAAGTATTTAATTTCCCCATTTAAGGGCCCAAAACCCGCCGAAAGCCATTGTTGTTATTTACAAATTTACGAATTAATAAACATTTATTAAATGCCTAACTGATCCCAAAAAGCATTTACCTGTTTTGTTTGTTTGTTTGTTGACATGAACTAAACTCAATTAGCCCCAAAACTGAATTCAATCTAGCATAACAACAACGATGCGAACGAAGCAATCTAGAGTAGACCAGGTCAGGCGAGAACGAGCCATTCTATGGCATACCCTAACCCATTCCTGGTTTCCATTCTCAAGTTTCTTTCATTCGCTCCTCGGTCCGTCGGTCGGTTTATTCTTCACTATCCTATTCTATTCCAAATGGTTGCCCAGTCTTTTAGAAAATGAATTCGGGTCAAATACTAACCCAGAGGATTGGAAGTTCGTCGGATGAAGCTTCCCCAAGACTAACAAGGCGTCTCCCCTCGCAAAAAAAAAAGAGGAAAGAAAAGCATTTTCCGCCTTTCCTCTCCTACTTTCTATATTCAGGTTCATGTGGCGCCTGTTTCCAGCTAGAGAGCATTTTATAGTTTTGTTTATGCACCTACAACAAAAACATTACCGAAACAGATTTAGACATGAATGAAAATTTGTGCGTTTGTGGCTGTAGGAAGAAAAAGATAGAGAGTTGGAGAGGGTTGGACTGTGTACCCCAGTTGGTTTATTCACAACTCGCTTCACTTCAAAGTGCTTTTTTTAGGGGACACACGGCTCCTTTCTCTCTCTCTCTCTCTCTCTCTCTCTCTCTCTCCCTCCTTTTCCCTCTCTTTCGCTTTCTCATTTCGCCTCATTCTGGAATTGATTTTTATGAAATTTTTATCGGTTGCCTAAAAATATCCCACGAAATGTGTCGCCAAAATAAAAATGAAAACCAAAATATGTACAAGTATCTCTCGGAACTTGTATCTACGCATCTGCAAAGATATTTTTAACATCTATATAGTTTGGGGAATGGGAAGAAGATGGCAGAGCAGCTGCTGCGACTCATGAATGGATTTCTGGGTCAGCAGAATCAGTCGATGGGGCTATGACCAAAAATACGTCGCGTACATACAAACAAATAATTATGTTTCTTTTTCCCCCCTCGAACTTCCTTCCTCCATCTGTTTTGCTATAGGAATTTAAATCCATTTTAAAATTTCAAAAAGGTTATGCTCGATTTTAATATTTTCACAAGATTCTTATTAATTTTCGGTTCAATAACTAAAATCAAATTGAAAATATTCCCAAGTTTCTTATAGTTTTTAAAGCTGCCATTCCCCCATTTTCATTTCTGTGGAAAGCCTTTAAGAACACTTTGGGGGAAACTTCCACTATTTGCACAAGCATCATAAACCACAAAAAACGATTCGCCAATTCATCTGAAAGTGAGCAAAGCACTAACAAAAAAAAACTACGATTTGTGCTAGCCAAATATCTAAATACTTCGGACGCAACCAAACGGATTTCACAAAATTTGCACAACACAAACTATTCCAAGCGGGATGAGGGGATGTTAAAGTTGCTAGGGCGGATGAGGACGACTATTCGAACTATACGCTTCAAAAAGTTTACCCTAGTGTGGGTGTGTGTGTTCGTGAATAATTGCTAAAGAAAAAAGCATTTTCGAGGTGCATTTCGAGCGGAGAAAATGCAAACGCCGATAGAAAAAAAAACATTCAGTCCATCAAACTTGTAACCCCGACTTTTAGATACACTTTGATTGCGTACCATTAATTTAGATAGATCAACACTTTTAAATACTTTATGTACCCTACAAAACACACTCCTATTGGCCAGTCGCAATTTAGCAAATATCTTTGTGATATTTTTGTTTTTTGTACTCCCTGGCATACTAAATGTCTATAAAGTAACAGAAACACAATCAAAACCAAAATTAAATGCAAAAAACTGCATTCGCTTGTTGTTTTTAACGATGTGCCAATTGATTTGCTGCACCAACAAACTCCTTCAGATGGACACAGTGCATCATAATGCCGTTTGGGCGCCAACAAAATTTTAGCCAAATACAATACAAAATACAGTCTTACCAGATGCTTTGAAAAAAAAACTATTTAAAAAAAAATAAACAAACAATATAAAGAGAAAAAACTAAGCAAACATATAAAGGAAAAACCAAAAACCAATCAGCCATATTAGTCAAATTGATTTGTAAACACACACAAACAGAAAAGAAATTTCAATGGGAATATGAAAAGAACAAAAAAATTGGGATCAGCAGGGAAATACCGTATAGTCATCAGATTTTAGTGAAACTATTTATCATTTAACGGGTTGTTCAATTCACTTTCTGGAAAAAGTACTTTGATCAAAACACCAAAAAATTCCTATTGGCCCAAGATTTTGGGAAAAACGTTTTTAATATTTGGCCACCCGATAGCAGAGAAAATCAGAGCTAAAGATTCTACTGTAAATACTTGTGTACACTTGTAATGAAGAGAGTATATAGAGAGAGCGAGAGGAAAAAGTCAGAGGTGTCTTTTAGTCTGAATTTTTGTATCTTTTTTCAAATGGCATATATTAGCTCAATTTACAAGAAGATGACTAAGGAAAAGTTACTCTAGTCAGTATATAAAATTGATGAGAATGCAAATTTAAGTAACATTATGAGTGCACCTATCCATCCGTTAAAAACTTAAAAAGTACAGGGTATAAATAGAACAACAAACAGTTTGGCCTCATAAAAATCAAACAGTTCCAGCCTTGTCATCGTCTGTCCAAATAAACCGCCTCAGCAACTTAAAATCATCATCATTCCATCAACATCTTCATCATGGTCATCATCATAATCATCATCATCCCAGCATGCGCAAAAGTTATTAAAACTGTCGATGGCTCTGGCCCGGTTCGGACTGTTGATTGCAAAAATCTGAATGACCTGTGGCTGCTGCTGCTTCCCAATTGTCCAAAAGGGGTCGGAAAGAGGAAGGAGGCAAAGAGCTAAACGAATATCCATGGCTTTGTTTGCCTTCGCTTTCCGTTTCGATATGATCGTGATGAGGATGTTGATATATGTATCTCTGCCACACCATTTCCTCTCCCGGATCTGTATGTGTGTGTGTGAGAGACTTGTCTAAAATTGACATATAAATTGCATTGTTTAGCCAACGGAATTGTTTTCAACAATTTTGCTTATTTGTTTGTCTCTATTGTTTCATCCAATTTCGAGTGTTTGTGCATTGGCTACGCTGGGAATCTATATACCATTTTTTGCAAAAGCATTCTTATAAACAAATTATAAACAAAGTTGCCAAAAACTACACAAAATAGACAATTTTCTTTCATCTTTTGAAATAGTTGTTGAAACGATTTCTTATGGGATATGAAGAAAAGTTGTGTCGCCAAAACCAATTTAAAACAAAGTATACACTATTAGTTTTTGACAACAACATTTCATGCGAAAATGCATTTTATATTATAATTTACCCTAACTAAATTGAAAGGCTATGAAATGCATTATGAAAGATGACACTAAAAATTAAACGTTAAAGCTGTTTAGCAAGCAAAAAAAGTAACTCAATTCAATAATTTATATGTATGTATTCATTTTTATATATCTATTAGTTTTGACAATCAAACACTAAAGCATCGCTTAACTCTAAAGAGAAATTCAATACAAGTGAAGGGTATCCTGCGACATTTTTACACAAGTTTAAGCAATTTTCTCGAAAGTTGTATCATCGATATGAAAAGTTGCCAAGACATTTTGTTTTATTCTGTCATTTCTTTGGCACAAAGTCCTTGTGTAGTATTCCGTCCCATCTATTGAGTCGCATTGGGATAAAGAAATTCAAAGCCAGAGGATAAGATGCAACACATTTCGGCAGACATTTGCCACATCGGTCAAAATGTTTTGCTCTCTCCCCCCTCGCTCCCAGCTCCACAAACACACACACACGAGAAATGATATATATGGGCAATAATATTTCAACAGCATAGAATTTATATAAACTTTCTCATACACATATAGAGAACAGAGTGAACGGAGTGGGAGAGGCAGGCAGATAGACAGAAATTATGACAAACCATGAGTTGGTAAGATTTCATAATGATTCTCTGTCTCTGGTTCAGCTTCGGCTGGTGGTGCTGCTGCTGCTGTTTCTGGTTTATGCATATTTAATGATATGACAAAATGCCCGATGGCAGACATCAGCATTATTTCGCTGTACTGTTTTGGGATCTTTAGTTAGAGTATGTGCGAGTATTTGTGATTTATATGTATCTGTGTAAGTGTGAAATCAATTTGTCGAAATTCTAGCCCAATTGCGGATATTGTGTGGCGCCGCCAACATCGACCAAAAGTTTAATATTTCATTAAATCCAGACAGACAGACATAACACAGAGACTCATCTATCATGATAGCATTTCATGGGAATCGACTAGATTATGAACAGCATTTGAAGAGAGGAGAAGTGGGATGGGGGACCTGCTCTCACGCTCTCTATCTAAATCTTGCTTAATAACTCAATTTTCATAGTTTGATAGTTAGAGCAAAAGCATCCTGTTCTGAGTCGGTCAATTAAAAGACCATAAGTATCCAAAAACACACACACACAGGTGGCTCACACTCAATTGAGTTATAAGATCAAAGTCGAACGAGAACCATTTGTATCTGACAGACACGCCTCCTAGAGTTCTATTTCTGTCTGCCTCTCTTGCTCCTTAACTCCCTTCGACTTTCACTCTAATTGCATTTTAATTGCAATGTTGCATCGACCGCATCAAACCCCCAAAAAAGAAGAAAGCAAGGAATAGAAAAGAAAACCCATAAGCGCGTTGTAAGTACCTACCCGAAACGTGTTGTTAGATTTTTGGTTGGATTTCTTTTCTATTTTTTTTTCTTCTTCAATTTTGTGTTTTTCTCTCTTTTTGGGTTTTTATGTCCTGATTGCCCTCGATTTTGTCATTAGAGTTGATTCCATTTCATTGTTGTTGTTGCTCTTACTGTTGCTCTGTAGTCGTTTGGCTGTTGATGTTGCACTTAGGTTTAATTGTTGCCGGGTATTAGATGGACTAGAGGAAATTAGATGGAGATACCAAGATAGAAAGCGAGAACAAAATAAATATGGGTTTATATTCTTTGCTCCCAGCAGCAAAATGAAGTTAAAAAAATTCGAGGTTTTAAAGTCTTAACGACATTAATTTACTTGTTAACCAACACTCAATTAAAGTGAAACCATATAAACACATGAATCTAATTATCGAAAACATTTAACAATTATTACTTTGTGACAAAAAACTATTCTTCAACTATTGTTGGATAGTTATTGAAACAAAAGGCTCAAATTCAATCACTTGTTAACCAACACTCCATAAGAGTTTGACCATATATTAACAGAAACAATTAAATAGAGCGTTTCAATGGCTTATTCTGTGAATTATATCGATATATTTTTTCAAAACCCCTTGTCCAACAACAACTTTTATTTGTAAGTTTGTCCCAATTTATGAGTTTTGTCATAGTTTTCTTTCTTTTATATGCGTGACCTGAACCTGGTTTGGTTCTTCGAATAGAAACTTATTGCAGAGTCAGCTAAAACAGCAACTGCAGCAGCTACTACAATGACTTGCAATTGTTGCTATTTTTAACCATTTTCAGCACAATTATTAAGCGCCAACCGCAAATTGACCTCGTGCCAGTTTCTTATGGTTTAGCTCATGTCAGCATTAAAAATTGTCGCTGCTTCTGCTGCTGCTGCTGTTGTTGTTTTGTGGCTGTTGTTATTGTTCAATTTCTGGAACATTGTGACATTTCCACAGGCGCACAACCACAACAACAATAACAAAACAGAACAACAAACATGTCCCTAGCCACCATCCGTGGAAGCCTGGCAACAATTTGAGACCTGCAAAATGCCATAGCAACGATAGACATCTTACATGCACGCTCCTTGACTTGGCTTGGCTTGGCTTGACTTGACTTAGATGGTTGGCTGGCAAAAAAGCAAACGAAACAGAAAAGAAGATGTCACAAGAGTCATCTCTGACTCAGAGATGATGCTGACTGCTACTCAAACAACTTTCTGAATGCCAAGACGAAAAACGAGACGGAGAAGCTGCATAATTTTTATGCACGCTTGACATTTCTCCATCTTCAACTCCAACTCCTGCCTCACTCCTCCTCTCTTGACAATAGCCAACGCCAAAGGCTAACCATGGCTAAAATGGAAGTGCATCAACATAAGGTTATTTTTTCACTCACCAAATGACTGACTGACTAGATGATGATTCAGTGAATGTAAAAGGATTGTAAAACACAAACAAAATTACGAGAATTTTAAAATGAAAAAAGGATAGCGAAATGCCATCCGCTAATTAGATATCAATCATCGTCGAGACTGTTTCTCTAAAACATGAGGGGAAATTAATGAGCCACATCGAGATAATCGATTGCTTAAAGGTACCCAAAATGCCATTCTGACTGGATGATATGAGGTGGCCCACTGACAGTGGTCTACATCACTCATAGTGCCGCACACATTTCACTGGGCAAACAAACTTTGTCCAATGCAAATGCCATGGCACATATCATTTTCATCATAATGTGTAGGA
This sequence comes from Drosophila insularis, assembly GCA_018903935.1. NCBI lineage: Eukaryota > Metazoa > Arthropoda > Insecta > Diptera > Drosophilidae > Drosophila > Drosophila insularis. The sequence continues at coordinate 991,894 of JAEIFP010000569.1, read as the reverse complement.
CCCACATCTACATTGAGGATTTTTGAATTGTTGCATTGATTCGAATGAGAAGGGAAACCCAGATGAGTAAGAGATGTGTGTGTGTGTGTGTGGGTGTGGGTGTGTGTGTCCACTCCACTCGACATGTCACTGTGTCACATATTTTCAACGCTAGTACGCTCTGGCATTTCAGTTGGCCAGTTGAAAAACTGTCGCTGTCAGCGGAAACCGGAAGCTGACAGAGTTGCCAACGCTTACCATTTTCCGTTTAGAGTCGCTCTATTTCTCTCTCTCTCTCTCGCCCTCTATCTCTCCCTGTGGATGTATGAGCTGGTGTGTGTCTGTGTTTGCGTGTCAGCAGGGATACTATCGCATCAGAGAGAGAGAGAGAGAGAGAGAGCAGCTAACCCAACCTAACCTTACCCATTTAACAGTCAGAAAAGTTTTTAATGTTGTTTATGGGTTTCATTCGCTTACAAAGTCAGTGATTAAATTATTTATGACAGCTTTAAAATGCACTGAACTTTTGTAGTTGTGCCACTTTTCAGTATCATAAAAGAGCAAAAAACAAAAAAACAAGCTGCCAGTGTTGCCAATGTGGTCGGTGGCAACAATAACTATAACAGCAACAGCAGCAACAATGCAATGCAATAAACATTTACGCTGCAAGGAAATTAAGAAAATGAGCTCACAGAATGGAGAACAACAAACCAAGAGAATCGTGGAAAGGGAAAAAGAAAATAAAGCAAATATAGAGCCACAGGAGCGCACCAAGAGATATTCAACACTTTGTGGTTAAATGGGGGTGGCAACTCTAGGCCTTGATGCCTCCTTTTTGGAGGCAGCCTGCTGGCCACATTGTTGCCATTGTTGTCATTTACAGTTATAATCATACGGCTCTTTTGTAGCTGAGAACTCGTTCTATGGCCTTCATTCGAAACGGATGAAACGGAATGATGAGAATGGGAAGATATGGAAATGGACTAACCCATAGCCTTTAGGCTCCAAAACTAACTTTAATCACCACGAAGGGGGAAATATGAAAAAAGGAAATTATCTTTCATACCATTGACATGAGTAAGTCAAAAAAGTACAATAAACCCAACAACAAGAACTTCTTTCGGTTGGACATAACAGAGCAAAACAATATCCATTGTCATTCTTTTAGTTCTTACTACATAATAACTAATAAGAAGTATGAGTTTCCATACGGTTCCATAATCCATACTTTGGATTTGATTCAGGTAATGAACTGTCGTTTGGCTTCTTTCATCTCCAGCGTCTAATTAAACTTCACCCACATGACAGCAAAAGCAACCGCATCATCATCAGCAGCTGAAGCAGCAGCAGCAACAATAAGCTATGCAACATTGTACTTGAAAGCATTTTCCGACAATTGTGACAATTTTCGAGATAGAGTTTCGTTTCTCATCATCATTTGACTTTATTTTCTACTTAATTTGACAAGTTGGGTCGCTTCTCTTAGGCTTAATTTCCACAACTTTATCATTATTACTATTATTGTCACCATCGCCTTCATCCTCATTATCATCATCTTCATCATCAAGATTATTATTACCACCTGCAGCTGCTGTTTGTTGCTAATGATTAAATCATATATGAATTAAGTACAGTTGCTGTTACTGTAACAGCTGTTCAGAGTCTTTACTATCGTTTGCAAACTAGCATAATTAAAAGTTCATTTTGGCCAATTTAAAATAGATTAATGTTCAAAGTTAAAAATGTTTAACAAATTTTGCATTTTTTCTTATGCAAAAAGTGTCATTAAAAACGTAGAGAGAGAGAGAGAGAGATAGAGAGAGAGAGACGAGACAAGACGAAGACGTTAAGTAGCTACCACTTCTACTCCTGTTCCTCCCACCCAACCACTTCTAAGACTCTCCAAGTCAATGCAGTGACAATTGTCCCATTTGTATAGCTCTAAAGTAGACAAGTTGACCCATTTAATGTGCGCCAAAGTTGGCAGATAGATAGACCAGAGACCAGACCACACCAAACGCCATCTCTCTCTATCTCTCTGTCTTTTAGCCCCCGCTGTCGAGTTGGTTCGTTCAGTTGCTGCAGTGGCAATAGTACTTTACTTCTTTTGGTCTTCTACATCATTTTACTGTAACGGCTGTGCGAAATCGATGCGGCTTCAATCGACATACAACTGCAAAAGAAAGTGCAGCAAGTTGACTAAAGACTGAAACATCATCTGAACCATGAGTAGGAGTGGAATGCTGCTGCTGGAAGAGTGGGAGGAGTGCAAATGTAAATGCGAATGAGTTGGGAATGCCGTTGACATCGATGGCTGCAGCCAATGAGGAAGTAAATCGTTGATAAAGGTGCAGCAGTAGCAGCAGCAGGGACAGCAGTTGCTCCCTTATTGCAATTGCAAAAATAAATGCCAAATGGTGCAGGCAAATGATGAAGGCGGAAATGGAGACTTTAATGGCAGATCCATGGATATTTTAATAAGATGCAAATCCGATGAACTGTTTAAATCTTTGACGACAACAAAAAGTAGTTGTCAGGCAGGAGCAGCAGAAGAGGTGTAACCATAACGTCAACAAGACTCCGTCGTGGAATGGCTTTCCTGCCTAAGCTCAATTATCTCAGTGAGCCATTTCTGAAAGAGAGTTCTAGATTCGACTAGATATAAATCACTTCTCAACATTGAGATAAAGATTATAGCTCTCACAGAGTATAGAATATTCGCCTTCCATTCATTTGATTTGCATAACTTTCTGTCGCACTTTTGTTTTTAATACTCATCACTTAGTGCCTTATCATTAAGCTGATAAGGCAATAAGCGTGAATACTTGGGGGCGGAAGAAACAAAAAGAAATGAAAAACAAGAAACCGAAAACTGCAAAAACTTTTCCCCTTAATAGAATTTAATTTTGGTGATTTACAGTAAAAGAAGAGCAAGAAAGAAGAACAAACTTACGTTGCTAGTGGGGGAAGAGGGGAAAAAGCGTATTGGGGGACCAAAAATTTTCAATTTTCATAAGCCAAAATAGCGAACAATGTGTGTGGTGTGGTGCGACGGGCGCGAGAGAGAGCAGAGCTAGAAGTGATGTATGGCGAAGAGAGGGAGAGGGAGGCTAAAAGGAAAAGGGATGCCTTCTCTTTATGTCTTGATTGTTTTTGTAGATGCGTTCAAGTTTTTTATCTTTGCCACTGCATCTGAATCACGAATGTCAATTACTTTTTGTTGAGTTTCGTCGAGGACAAAGAGGGAGCGGCAGCGAGAGCGAGGCAAAAATCAGAGCATACATTAGGGCGCATTGTTAGCAAGCGGGGCAATGGAAAAAGAGATGGTGTTGATGATGGAGGACAACACAGTGCTTGGCATTTTAAGTGAAAGGAAAAGTTTGTCCTGGTTGTTGGGTTGCTGTCGATGACATCATCGGATCAGCCTGGCTGCCTGCCTTTCGCACATTTTTAATGCTGAGTAATTGCAAATTCATATACGCATATGGCAACCCTGGACGGTACCAACTGTACCATTGTATATGTTTCCTCTCTCTTTCTCTTATTACTTATATTCATTGATTTTTCTTTCTTCTTTTGCAGGTATGTGGCGCTCTCTTTATCATATTCTTCCCCTACAAAGTCTACTAAGCTAAGTATCCACTTGACTTTTTCCAGTCTCTATTCTACTTATAATTAATTGATTTTCAATTTTCACACACACCGTCACAGATTTATCGATACATGCAAGCGTCAGAAAAGAATGCTGCAGCAATTCACTTGAGTGCAAAATTGTTTTCCAGACCCTAGACCCAAATCTCCTCCATCATCTTAACCCAACCTCCTCTTCGACTCCGATTCCGGATTCCCTTCGTCTCTGCAGCACTTTACGCATCATTAAATGTGCTGCGAAGTATTTTGCTGTCGTCGACAGCTTGCAAGCAAACAAACAAATAAGCAAAATGCCAAAAGAAAAAGGGAAAAACAAAAGCCGAAACCAAAATGAGAAACAGAAAAATCTTTTAATGTCTTTCAGACTTTGATTATTAATTATGTTTGACAACTCTGGCATCACAAACAGTAAGCAGAAAAGAGCGTGGTTTTACGTGTGTGTGTGTGTGTGTGTGCGCCATTTAACAGATCAACATTTTCTACTTAATTCAATTTCAGTTAGTTTTAGTTTTTTTGCGGTAAAAGAAAAATCTATCAGACTAAACCTGTCAAACCCCTCAAAAAAATCAAATGAAACAAAATGAAATGAAATGAAATTTCAAACCGCATAGAAAAACAATATTCCCTCGTTTGTGTCGTCTGATTTTTGTTGCATTTATTGTATGGCGAATCCTAAAAATACAAAATCATCAACAGGAGCAGATCCGTTAGAAGAAGAACCAGAGGTCGAGGGGCGGGGCCGTCATAAGTGGTGCATGGGGCAAGCTTGCCACTGGTGCAATTGCAGCGTAAATAGACTTTTTCAATGCACTTGACACATCCTATTAAATGCCAGACCCCGGCTACAAGTATAGACTATAACGGCTCGGGGCGGGAGGTGGAAAACAGACAGAAATGGAGTGACACATACATGCGTGTGTGTACATTGCTTTTTTCCCAATATTTATATGCTGTAAATTGCCAACTGACTCCCCCTCCCACATGGCCCTTAACCACAATGCCAGCCATTAGACTAAACTCGGCTATATGGGGCTTCAGATGGTACTATACAAATAAATGTAATAATCACCGGCCATTGAATCGAAGCGGGTCCTCACTTTCGTTTCGTCAGATTTCAAACTTTTTCCATGTACTACAGTGTTGGTATTGGAGTAGCAAAAAAGTGTTGTGTTAACGTATTTACGATACATCGATGCAACGAACTTTGCTTCCGGCACTTTATTGGTTAGAATACGGCAAAAGCGTATGGTCTAGCCATTATAGCTGGCGATTTTTTTTTGCATATGGAAAGCATAGAAGGGAGGAGGCCAACAAAAAAAAAAAAAAAAACAACAAAAAGAGGAATATAGGATGCTCTGTCTGTCGCACTTTTGTTGTTGTCGTTGTCCGTTGTCCGTACTATATCGGCAGTATGTGGCATGTGGAAGCCTTTTTAGTGACATGAAAAATGTGCAGCAGCAATGGCAAGAAAAAATACGAGAGATACAATTCAAAAGAAAAAAAAAGTCTAAATAATAAAATCAAAATGAAAAGTTATTGGAAAAATATGGCCACCATACTTGAAATTCATATATATCCTTATGCAGATATGTACAGAATTGCAGATTGATTTATTTTATGTCTTTGCCTATCCCCTTTCACTTTCAAATCATTCTTAGTGAATATAACTGAAACAACTACAGCATGAATGAACTATGAAATGAATAAATTTATAAAGTCTTGAATCTACACCTCCTTGAGAAATTGGTTTATCGCATAAAAAAATCCTTTAATTTATTGATGAACGTGATTAATATCCTTGATTATCATCTTTTGTACAGAACAATGTTAATGCACAAAGCAAATGCAAATATTAAGGCAATTCTTTTGTATTCTTGTCATTTTGTTGTAATTCGCAACTAGTTTCAGCGTTCAATTCCTCAGTATTATGGCTATACAATCATAGAATCCTTATCAAAGTCTGTTCATAAGTAGTTCAGATTTATACTAAAGTGAAACTTTAGTTAAAAGTGTAATAAATTATTTGCTATAAAGTTTGAATAAGTAATAAAGTAGATATTTTGGGACTTGCTAAAACTTAGTCAGCCGTTGCGTAAGAGTATAAATTGAAGCAAAACCAAAATAAAAACACTAAAAAAGATAATAAAACCGACATTTAACCACAGAGAGAAACAAATTTTATCTTCATATAGCCTGCAGTTTTATTGAGGAGGCGAGAGAATTCAGAACGTGGTTATGAATTGAATACGGTGACACGCACAACCAAACACAGAGAGGTACACACACACACACACACACACACATTTATGGCTACACCTATTAAATAACTACCAATATATCGAGTATTTTTACCGATTTCAGTTTTTTTAACAGCCAGAATATTTTGCTGTAAGCCAAAGTGGTTTCTGATTTGATTGCCGACTGTGATTTTTGATAGCTCTTTCTCTCTTTTAGTTATTTTTAAATACCCTTGCCAAATGTTGAGGGACATGCATTTCGCAAAACAATTTAATCGACATGAAGGGAATAGAAATATTCAAGCAAATGCTGAAAGGGGGAGCCTACTCAAAATACTGTAAAATGAAAACTAAATCGTTTAAATTGTTAATAAAGAACTAAGAGAAGAGTACATGGAAACTTTGGCAGATTTAAACCAAATGCCATTGCATTCATATCTGGCGATTTTTTTTTTCTTTTTTGTTGTTAATTGTTTGAATGTCGTTTGCACTTTGCAATGCAATTGATGATAAGCCGCAAATGGATATGGATCAAAGTGAGAAATTTGTTCAATGATTCACGGGTTAAACAATTAGAATCGATTTGTTTTGAAAACAATTTAGGTCTTTGAGTATTAGTTGCTTTCCATTTGCTATTCATCTTTAGACCACAAGAAGAAAACTAAAAGAAACCAAACTTCGTTGGTTAGTTGATAATCGTTGAGAAATCTTGGGAATTAAGCCAAAAGAGAAAACGTTTTTCTTTTTTGTTTTTGTTCATCTTTGAACCCAAAAGAGAGCGAGGCTTAGTCACTGTGCAACTGCTCCATCAAGCCAAATGCAATAAAGAATTATCGAAATGTTTCACGAGCATGTTACTATGTATATATATATATATATCTCTGGTTCTGTCATCGGTCGCATTATCCAATATTACACAGTTAAATGGCATTCAACCAAAAAGTTGCCATTGCCATTGCTTCACCGCTTTGCTCTGCTCATAAATGGCACGCAGAGTTTGGTCGGTCTGCAATGAAATTGAAGTTTATCGACATCGTTAAAATTATCTTTACGGGGCATCGTCATCGCCATCCTCATCATCATCGTCATCCTTGTTGGCAAGGATGCGGGCCAGGCCAGTTTTTTCTTTCCTTTTCTTCACTTTTTATTACTTATGCCGCGACGTACTACTACATCCTCGTGTCCATATAAATTCACATTTTCCACTTCATCTCATCAGCACCAGGACAACGATGACAACGTCGACAACGACGACGACGACGATGACGACGAGGACGACGGCAATCTCAAGCCAATCACACACACCCACACACACAAATATATGTATATACATATTAAGGATGAGCAAGGTGAATGGATTGGGGATTGCCGGAGAAAATTGACACACAAATTCATTGCATAAATCTTAAGGCTGGCGTCAGATAATTCTCACGTAAAAAAGTCAAAAATGAATTACAATATGTCCAGACAGGCAACGCATATATACATATATATATGGAGCTATATCTCCATATGTATGGGATCTGGAGCAGGGGGAAACCTCAATGCATATGAATTATCAATTGTGCGTGAACTGCTTTGGTTTGGTTTTGGCCCCATCAAGTCAATAGCCGTGCTCGGCATACAATTACCCCGTGTTCTAAACCGAAACGATATCGCCGACGAAAAAGGGAAAAGAAAGGGAAAATCAATAAATAATTCATGTTTCTTTCTGATTTCGTTTGGCTGTTGTGATGCAAATGCGGAAGTGGTCATTTGTATGTATATCGGATATCGATATGCATCTTGTAGCGGCATGAGGCAGAAGCAGCTTGACTGCAACAAATGCAAATTGCAGCTTGCGATGGCGTTTCGCGATTACAGGAGTTCAAATGTTGGTTGGCTGTGTTGTGTTTTGGAAATAGATTATCAATAACTAAAAATAGGTACGTCTATGCCAACAAACGCATTGAATATATGTGTATATCGGAAATATATCAATCGGTAACATTTTAGGCGATTTCTTGTTGGAATGCATTCCTCCATTTCTTTCTTTCTTTCGCTGTCAAAGGACTTTCGCATCTTTTGCACTCGTCGTCATCATCGCAAGCACTCGACGAAAAAGTAACCTAAATTTTCTATTGAGAGTTCATTCCCGTTCTCCCCGGAATGTCCTTATAGTGCTCACTCCACCCAACCGTTTAGATGTACGTACACACACCCATAAATGTGTGTATATATATGTATGTGGGATAATAAAAGCACTTGTACACGTCATGTCATTCGGGTCCATTGTGTGGTGTATGGCAACCCTAATCAGCGGACACACCCAGGATCTGCAAAGCCCCCAGCATGCTCCAAATTTGAAATGACACTTCAACTTGCTTACACTTGAATACGCATGCCAGGTCCAGGATCTGACTGCCTGCCGCCTCTCCAATGCACATTATGTGTAAAATGGGACCGCCAGCATTTATATCGGAATGGCTTCATCAGCAACTGGAACGGGCTTGGCCAGAAAGGGGGAGATGCTTGGTAGAGATGGCAAACGGAAGTTGAGACTTCCGTTTTTCGTAGCTGGTGTCCTCCCTGTGGACGGGCAGACGGGCGAACGAGAGTTACATAGATATACCTGAGCAATGCTTAAGCGGGCCACTCTCTCTCCCTCTCTGCTTCGTTTACTTCCTCCTCATTCTGGTCCCCCTTGAGCCCGATAATGACAAAAGTGTTAATAGCGCCACACGCTCGTTGCATGGGGCACTGAATGCACTTGCAAAATTATGCAGGCACTGTTGATGAAATACAACAAAAAACGAGAAGGGTCGGGGCTAACTTTGGCCGTGCTGAAGTTTGTGTACTCTTGCAAGTTCTATTCTGTTAGTCTTTCCGTCTTTCTCATCTAAAAAGTCCAAGTTCTGCCAGAGAGAACGGCCCATAAACTCGACTATAATTGATATAGTGATCTTATTCAATTAAATCCGATATAAACAATGCATGTCCTTAAGCCTTTAGCGATCTAAGAAGTCTTTTTGTTGATCCCGACGGGCGATTCTGCTGATTCTATGCTTTGCACACTTATTAATGTACCCTTTTTTTGCAAGGGTATTAAAATGTATAAGACGAATAAGGGAATATATAGTGTGAGATGTAAAGAAAACACAAGAAGCATATACACATGGTACCTACCTCCCTACATACATACATACATACACACATACATACATACAGAGTGTTTGCGTCACTAAAAAGGATGCTGGCCCCTGCAAGCGTGACGATGACGACTACAAAGACGAGGACTCCCTCACATATCGCCGCCTTGCACTTTGTTTCCTCTTACTTTGCACACTACTTCACTTTTCATGCACCATGTGATGTTCAGAGTTGCATTGCACGACGCGTCGGTCCCACCACCTAGGGAGTGTGTGTTTGTGTGTGTGTGTGTGTGTGTGTGTGATGGAAGTCGTCGTCAGCTTGGTCGTTTCGCTTTTCCCCAAATCCCTTTCATTTCAATGCATTGACAGCGTTATCTCTGTATCTATTGCCATTTGCTAGAAAAGAAGTACTGTAGAAGTAGAAGTAGAAGTAGAAGTGCAGTGCCGCATGTGCTTTACCTTAAGCAAGCCGGTGGAACGTCTTAAGTAGCACTCCCATTGCTGCTTATGCTATTAAGAGATGCATCGTTGTCGTCGACAACGACATCGACATCGTCTGCATTCAGATGGAAGCTTTTCAATAGATGAAAGTACATCCCTGCCCACCAACCACATACCCCCCTTGGTCCAATTAATGGTCTTAAGATTTGCACTGTAATACTCCACATATTGTGGGGCCTGAATGGATTTATCCTAAATTACATTCAATTGCTGTATGGCAGTAAGTAAAATTACTTTCAGCTATTTTCGATTCAAATTTTCTACACAAACTTCTTCTTCTCCGGAATCTTCAACTAGATTCCGGATTGCATAATTTTCATCAATCAAATTGAATAACATTTCCATATGGGTAATGGTGGTGCCCCCAATTGAGAGTCATCATCACATCTCAAGATCAAACTGACTTCTGTTTACGCCATTTGAAACTTTCGACTGGTTCTCATCTTTCAAATTTCATTTCATTTTCAACTGAGTTCAATTAGCTTTTTCATTTGAATTTCATTGCCCATAGTCGACACAGTCTGTTTTGTCTGCCTGTCTCCTTGTCTTTCTCTCACTCTTACTCTCACTCTCTCTCTCTCTCTCTCTCTCTCTCTCTCTCTCTCTCTCTCTCTCTCTCTCTCTCTCTGCCAGTCTGTCTGCTGGCTGACTGACAACGAAATGTGCCATAAAAATGTCTTGTCACTTTTGGAGTTTGGAGCCTGCCCACAACTCCCCAACTGACGTGAGTGGTAGGCGTGACCCGAGGGCAGATGAGCACCGACAGAAAGTCAGTGGGAAAATGCCAACAAGTTGTTTTGCTGTCTGTTTAGCATTTCATTGCCAGACAGCCACACATAACCCTCTAAAAACAAAAAACACAGACTTTAGCTCCAACTCCTCTGTCTCTGGCATAACTTAAGTATGTGGCAAATTTATTACAATTAAAGTTTTTTCGACCGAAAGGAGACCGACCGAGCAACCGAAACAACGGTATAATATGCCAGTGGTGGCTGTGTGGCAGTGGGAGTTGCCGCATTTAAATGAGGCATGAACAAAAGAATTTAAAACGAGGCAACTGCAGCAGCTACATTGAAACCCATTCATCGTCCACTGAAGTCGCAGTTCGAATACCCTTAAGAAAATTCCTGGAATTTTGGATGACTCTGAATGATTGATTGTAAGCCAAGTTAATAGGAAAGAGTTTTTCTCTTTCTGGCATTGAAGAAAGTTCATTTAAATAGAGTAGCTAGCAAAATGATCACCAAAAATCAAAGTCATTTTTATTAGAGAGTATAATTAGCGAAAGGCGGAGTCGACAGGAGACAGAAGGGATCTGTTTCACTCACTTTTTTTCTCTCTCTCTCTTTCCCTATCTCTCTGTTTTCCTTGGCTGCTTCTTTCGCATTGCAGTTTGTCTCCGGAGAGAGATCAGGACCAAGGCAAACCAGACGCCGCGCACATTTTGCCAAGTGATTTATGAGCCGCGCGGCAGCATTTGAGAACATGAAAATATATATATTTTGCGTATTCAGATATATGTTTTTTATATGTATATGAATATGCTTTTTTCTTTTTTTGTTTTGTTGTCCTCTGGCTCTAAAAAATCTTGACTTGACTGGGGAATCGCCTGACACATGTCTGTTGGGGCCACATCTTTGGCTCGAGGAATAAGGCTTTAGCTGCATTGGAAAGTCGGGCTGGGGGGAATACGGATATGGGGAATGGGGGATGAGGGGAGGCGATAAAAGCAAAGCGGAGACAACAGAGTAAAAGATATTTTTGCAATAAAAGTATAAACAGCATGCAAATATTTTCCCTACACTGTCCGACTATGACTGTCGGAGTTCAGCAGCAGCAACAACAACAACAATGGGTACATAAATTTCTGCTATAAATTTTCTTTGGTTGTCAGTGGCATTTTCAAGTGCCTAGGCACTTGCACCTCCCCGCTTCTGCTGGTCATGCTTCTGCTCTTCGCTCATTTCGTTTATTTCAATGCCAGAACCACAAAAAGCATTTCATTTTGTTACTTTCTTGACCCCCAAATCTCCATCATCTCATCTCCACCATCTGCAGCATCTCTGAACTCCCCCACCCATTCGCCCTCTACAATCTTATGTTCCTTAAGTTGAACCAAATGCGGTTGCTGTGTGAATTTTAATTAAATATTTAACAAGTCGAATGGCAGCAAGGGAGGGGTGAGGAGAAATATAATTTTGAGGAAGAGAAAGGGTTACAAATAGCTTTAAACCTAAACGCTTGCAAAACTGTTGAAAGAACTTTTTATGCATCTATTTTTGTTAGTTTTTTTTTTGTTTTTTTTTAATATCAATCATCAAACTTTTCGATTGGTGTTCAATTCAATTTACATTGTTAAAGCTTAAAGAGTAAATTGATTGGCATACAGAACATACATTCTCTCAATATTTCAATTAAATTATTTCAAGCAAAATTGATAAAATAAAATCAATTCCTAAACAATATCCATTAGCAAAAACATTCAGGAAAAAACGCAATTCAATTTCAATATAACATTTTCATTACCTACTCAATTTCCGTAGAAAAATGTCAACCCATTTTCATTTCCCACTTTCATCCCCCATCTACCCTCCAGACCCCTCCCCCCCTCCCATATTTCAGTAAAACCCAAGCAGAAAATGAAACCCCATAAGTAAAATTGTTAATTATAGTGCCAATTGAAAATATACTCCCACACAATTTAATTGAGGGTGGAGAGATAGAGATAGAAATACTGAGAGAGGGAGACACAAATAGGGATAGAAGCGTTCTCATTTACATGCATAAACACGTTCACACATATTGCACTAATTCTACGTACAAAGCGATCCGTGTTTCCATTTTGCATATTTGAAATGTTTTTTAATTTGCCTGAAAGAATTAAATGAATTTCATAAAACGAATCAACCAATTGCCGTTATTTCGTGGAAAATTGCAATTTTGTATTTGTTATCGTTTTTCTCTCATTTAATTTCTCTTCCTCTCTAAACATAACACTCTTTTGCCAAGAGTAGAGATACCCAAAGAGAGAACTCTTTGTGTACAATAAGTAAATCCCTTAAACAACAGCCGATTTATTTTAAATATGTATATTTGTATGATTAGCAATATCTGAAGAACTATAAACTTACTTAGAACCAATTTTCGGGCATATTTCTAGAATTCGGAACATATACTCAACACTTTGTTGTCAAAATTAGTATATGGAATTAGATATTTAATCAATATCTAGAAGTCCAGCGAATTTCATAAAGATTGCAAATAAAATGAACGAGTTAAAGATGGAAACTTTTTGACATCTATTTTCGCTTGAAAGCATAAGTATTTGCTGATAAGAGAGAGATAGAGATAACACAAGAAAGTTTTATTTTAGATATATTTTGCATTTGTTGCAGATAATACTTAATTCGATGCGATGAATAACATTTTTTCATTTAAATATATATTTAGTTGGAACGGAGGGAAGAAATAAAACTGTGAATTATTTATTTATTTATTTACATATATTGTTCTGTTCAACATATGTATGTATGTACATATGTACATATGTTTATTTGGTTGAAAAGACCAGCCTGGTCTGAGCTATTGTATTTTACCATGTGTGGAATGGAATTATATTTTAATTGAAGTCAATTACTTTGTGTGATGATGTTAATTGAGAGCTATTCCTCTCTTATGCTCTCTCTCTCTCCCTCTATATCTCTGTCTCTCTCTTTGTTTTATATTTTCAAAAACAATTGAAATATATAGAGAAGTGCCTTTCTTCTCTTCAAGTCACTTAACCTCTTTAGTGCATTCCATTTTCAACATTGATAATGATCACAAAGATAATGATCAAGTTGATGATGATGACGATGAGCAGAAGTTAAGTTTCCTAGACCATTTTGTCAATAATGCAAATTGATCAACGTTTCATTGACAATTGATGGCAGCAGCATTCAATTGATGCAACCCATTAGAATGAGTTGAAAAGAATTAATTTATACTGTTTGTGGCTTTTTAAGTTGTATAAGCATAAATTCGAGTTTATTGGGTATTAGTCAAACAAATGGTTGTATAACCCTAATAGTGTCAATTTTGCAGTTGAATGCCTGACAAATTGATGCCAAAAAGTGAATTCCCCTCAGGTGTGATAGGCATCTCATCTGTCATGTTGGACACCCTCCGATTGCTTTACAGAAATTCTTCATTATTGAAGATGAACTCAACAGAGTGAGTGTCGCAAGGCTGCAGCAACATGTTTTAAGTAAGTAGTATCTAAAAATTCAGGCCTAGCTTAGCCTGTCCATCCATCTATCCAGCAAGTCCTCCTCCTGAATGCATCCCTATCCATCGATCCATCCATCATCATTGGGTAGGCAAAGGCAATGACAGCTCAATTGTCCTGGGCCCACGCCAAAAGCCACGCCGCAGCAAATCCCAAATGCAAACGTTGCAGAAAAAGGGCAAGAATTAAAAACGGGAAAAGAAATAAACAAACGAGCCAAATCAAAGACCAAATTGATGACGGAGAAAAAAAAAACACGTAACAAAAAAATTGTTTGAGGACAAGAGCGGATGGAATAGATGGATGGATGGATGGACAGCTGCCGCTTGGCTCGCCGCTGCCGCTGATGTTGCTGGAAAATTTTTGATCGATGTGCTCGCCCGTCGCGTTGCTGCATAATTTGGAACTGGCCTCCAGGGGTAGATGCGGCTGTCGAGCGAATGTGGGTGTGGACATAGGATAGAAATAGGTTTACGGACTTTAAGCAGGTAGCCGAGAGGGAAAATCTTTTCGCCCTCTCGCTCTAGCTGGCATCAGTCGATAACAGACACGGTGAGCCCGAGCGAGAGAAAGAGCGAGAGATGGAGACAGAAGGAAAGGTGGAAGGGGGCAGTAAATTTTGATTGATAACCCTATTGATAGACACCGTGAGTTGAGCCTGAAGTTGAGATTGAGTGGTGAACGAAGCCATTCTAAGACTCAATTGAGCAACAACTTGAACATGAAACAAACTAATTGAAACTACGCACATTTCCAACCGAGGCCAAACCTTGTCTATACAAAAATAGCTACCATTGTAGGTGTCCAGTGCGAAAGAAGAGAGAGAGAGAGAGAGCTTTCAAAGTATTGGGTTATTTTTTTACCATCACTAAGAAGAATTGTAGTTTTACTCGTTAATGGAATGATTGAAGACCGAGTCGTTGTCATCATCATCATCGTCGTCGTTGTAGTCGTTGGATGATGTGATATCATTGTTGATTATAATGCAGCCTGCACTCGGTTGATGTTTAATGAGCGGGCAGCAATGCACAGACAGAACAGACAGAATCCCCAATGTTGGAGCCCCTTTGAATGAATCAATCGACCCTCTCCCGTATGCATCCCTCTCCCCGCCTGGCAGTGTCCACCACAACAATTAGAAAAGCGCGTTGAATTATAGCATTTGGTTGGCTTCTCTGCCGCTGCCATCGTCTCCCTTTCCGTCTCCGTCTCCGTCTACGCCTCCGTCATCGCCGTGGTCTGGTCGTCGCTGTGATGATTAATTAAATGGCATTTTAATGAGTTCACTGGCGACCGAGAGCGCACTGAGTTGGGGGATGCTGCTCCACTCTGGCCACTATCCATCCATCCATCCATTCTCTCTCCCACCCTGTTACACCCTTCTGAATTGTCATTGAATGGCATCAATAATGAATGAACCATCACCAGAGAAATGTGGAATATGTGCTTTTGGTTAATTTATGCAATTGAACTTTCCGAAATATTAAAAATAAAAAACGACAAAAACAAAACGTACAGAAAGCCAAATGACAGTAGCAGAAAAATAAAGAGTGAGCAAAAACTGCAGCTTTTACAGGTCATTCATTGATTATCGAAATATGTGTATATACATACATGAAATCATTCCATAGAACTTATGCCAAATTTAATCTCAAACCGATTCGCCCGGTCGAATCATCACCCAAGTTCGCAATGAAAGTCCTTTGAAGGATCAAAAGGCCAACTATAGAAAAAAGTTTTTCAATCACGTTTCTTATTCTCACATCTGCAACGAAAGCAAATCTGGTCCGGCTGTATATCAGAAAAATATGAAAAATGAATTTGCTAGACATAAGGTAAGGGATATTTGATTTTTGTTTGCACACATTTTTCATTGTTTTCAAAAAATGAAAGAAAGAAAAAAACACAAAAGAGAAGAAAGAAGCCATCCATCCATAGGTAGTTACTGAAACTGAAAGTTGGCCAAAAACCAAAAATAAAAAATAAAACTTAAGCTTATTATGCGCGTAAAACTTTCAGAAGACCTCACAAACCCTTCTTCGCGTCTGATTTTTTTTATTTAAGTTGTGTGTGTGTGTTTTTAGTGTTTTTTTTTTCGTTACATTTTTGCATATTAAGTTAACTTGGCTCTGATAAAGTTCTTCTGTGTGTGTGTGTGTGTAGAAAGCCACCCCAATCCAAGCCAACTCAAGATGTGCCTGTGCCATGCCAGAGATTCTGCGATATGTACAAAATGGCGTGTTAAGGCCTGATAGAGTTTGGGTCTTTTGCAGAAAATGGCGAAGAGATGTCCTGTTCTACAGCTGCTGCTGTTTGTTCCTGATGCAAGCAAGACGAGAAGAAACATGGAGCCTAGTGCTCTTCATCTAGTCGCTTTTTATTTTGCTTTTAAGTGCTTGAATATGTCTTGTTAAGTAAGCAGTTAGTTTTATTTCTTATTCTTCTTTAGTGTCAAAAAGGAGAAAGGCTGGCAAGGGGGGTGGGAGGTGGTGTTTGGTGGGTCCATGCTACTCTTATGTAGAAGCAAAGTTTTGCTGGCTGAAAGTTACAGCGAAAAGTTATTTTTTGGTTGCTTTTTATTTATTTTTTTCCTTTTATTTTTTAGTCTCAATGTTTTTACTCTTTCAGAAGGTATTCTAATTGTAGCTCCATTTTTGTAACACTTTCACACTGTAGAGAGAAGAAAGAGGCCTCTCTTAGAGTATGAGAAAGTCTCATCGCGAAATATCATTTCGCGGGAGGAAAAAAATAAACATACATATAGAAAGTTTCTTTAAGTAAGTGAAAGGATATAAAAACTTCGGGATGCCTTTTTTTAATTTTTTTCCCCCCATGTTTTTTGGTCGGAAACTTTGTCCAAACCCAAGGCGGAATAAAATAAAAAAGAAAAGAACCAAGAACCAGTAGACGGGTTTTTGGCTTACAAGCATCCGAGGCCTCGCTCTCTCTCTCACTCTTTTGGTTTGCTTGTAACTTTAAGGAAACTACTTTTGGCGGCATGTGTGACATAAGTAAGTTCAAGAAAAGTGCGAAATCTACCAAGATTAAAGATGAAGCTTTCATTCTGACCAATAAGCTCTTTTAAAGGAAAAACTTTGCTGCGAACGAGGAAAACTCCCTCTCGAAAAGCAGGTGATTTTCTAAGAAAGTCGATTACAAATCGATCCGTTTTTATTTTGAGAACTCAAATTCAAACCTCAAGTTGGTATTGGAGCGCTTCTCTTTTGTTCTTGGGAATGATACAAAAGTGGCCCGCTCACATTACTTTACATCGATGTTACTTGGCAAATGTTTACCCCTTCAGTTGCCCTTACCCTCCATTCAATCCATGGGATGATGCCACTTGTTCAATGCTCATTAAGTTTTCATTTGCCATTTCATAGAGGAGGGAATTTTCTGAATTTTTCTTCTGCTCTTGTTGTGTGTTTTGAGCCAAACTAGCAAAATAAGAAGCAAAAGTTGTAGCAGCGAACAAAGAGATAAAAACTTTAACTACTTTGTCGCCACTTGGTTGGCATTAACCCCCCGCCCTCGCCTTCACCTCGTTCCCTCTCTCAAGCCCTTCTTGGTCGAGTGGTACTAAACTCCCATAATGACCTCATTTGTATTAGCATTGGTTGGCTATTGAGAGATGATTGTGCCACTTTTCCGGGTTTCTGGGTCGCCAAACTTTTCAAGTGCAAACCGGCAAGTAACAGCAACAACAATAGCAACATCAATATGAACAACAAATTGTTTAGTTGTAGTTGCTTTCCTTCGGTTTTTGTTTTTTTGTGTCAATTAGACATTATAAATTGCCTGTCAAAGTCATTGTGTGTGTGTATGTGTGTGTGTGTCTCTCTCTCTCCCAAACTTTGGTACATGAAAAATGAGCAATCGTTTGAAGTCAACAAGGACGTTATATTTAAAGCTTTTAATTTTTGTTTGGTCAAAAGTCAAAGACTTTTTTCCACATTTTTCCATTTCCTGCTTACGCTAATTAAATACAATTTTTCGCAATTAGTATGAAAAATCAGTCAGTTGAAAAGATTTGTTTAATCAAAATAAGTATGCTATGCATTCCATGCCCATCAATTGCTGTAGCATACGTTTAGGAATTTTTTAACAGAAATGCCATTCCGATGTCTTAGATCTAAACGTTAGCAATTACCACGTGCCAAGTGTTGGTATGATAGCAATGACACACACACACACACACACATACACTCACACTTAGACAGGCGACATGCAGGCGCCCCGACAATCATAAAATCCTCTTGACGCAACACTTGAGTCCTTGCCGAACCAAATCATACGACAAAAAAGGCGAAAATTGTCAGTGGCAAATGTCGCCTTGTCGAGCGTTGGCTGTCTGGCTGGCCTATTTAAAAATTCAAAGGGCATATACTGCAAAAGGACCCGAAAAGAAATACGTGGATGGGGGGGTGAAAACAGAAATGGTTTGGTGGGTGTTAAGTCTGGCCACTTGAGGCAGTTGCCTGTTCCAGTTTCCTTCCGTCGGCGACGCACAAAACATGTCTGCCGCAAAAGGATACCAAACAAAAAAATATTATAACGAGTGCAAATAAAACACGAGTTTTTGTTTTTCGTTTTTATTTTTCTCTAAAGGAAATATGCACAAATGGAGCAAGAGATATAAAGATGGTGGGTGGAGAGTGGTTAAAACTAAGAGACAGCAATAGTCAAGGGGGAGTGGGGAAGAGCATTCATTTTTGGCACGCATGCATGGCTAAAAAGTATGCCATCAAATATGCCAAACATGTTTGCCATGTCAGCCGCCTTTAATGTGTTTTACTGTGCAAATAAATTTGTCCTTGAATACATTTTTCTTTCTTCTCTACTCTTGTACATTGTTGGATTTTCATTTTTGCTTTTCTTCTGGTTTGTTAGCTAAGTGGCATGCCAAGTTGGCTAACCTGCTGCTGTTGCCTACGTGGGCGAGGACGAGGACAATCTGGCAACGCCAGACGCCATTTGCTTTTGATCTCGCTTAAGTGTAGCCAGTGCACGTTCAAATCTATAAGAGTTAAATTTAGCTGGGGCTATCTATCTATCGTTAGATAGTTGTTGTATTTTTGGACCCCTCTTTCTCAATGAGAAGGACCGCATTGCAAGGTTAACACTTAAGCACGTCTCAAGTGAAATTACAAAATGGCCACAAAGAAAGTGTGTCAAAAAGAAATCGTGGAAATCGGTAATTGGCAGTTATCGAAACAAATGAGTCACAATCTGTCTCTGAAATATCTCTCCATGTGTATGAGCGTAGGTCATTTCATTACCTAAACCATATTCGACATTATTATTGGTCAACTTTGCGTTGTAACATTTTTCCACAACATTTCCACATTTTCTTGGTTTTTTTTTTATTTTGGTTTTGCCATAATTCAAAACTAACTTCTATTTTACTGTGTGTGGAAGTAAGGATACAGCGTAGAACTGTGGTGGGTGGGGAAGAGATGGGAGGTGGATTACATAAATCAACAATTTTTGGTGGTGGAGCTTTTGCGCAAAACTTTGCGCAAACAAATATTAATTTTAACTTTATGCTAGCCAAGCAATAAAAATATTAAAAAAAAAAAGGAACCACATATAACCGAGCGAGAGAGTGAGAGAGAGAAAAAATATACAAAAAACTAACATTTAACATTAAAGTCGAAAATTTTCAGTTCATATGGAGCGTATTTATAATTTGCCATTTTAATTGTTTTCCAACAATATTTTCACGAGCCTGGTGGTGCAATGAATTAATTGTGCAGTCCGCAAGGAAATGGAGAAGTGGAACAGCGGCAGTTGCATCAACATCTGCCAGGATGGAGTCTCGACTTCTTCTCTTTCCCCTCTTCGCTCCTGCCTTTCAGTGGAAAAAGGAGCTCGCTTGCTGGCTCATCTCTCGTGATAATTCTTAACCGCCGGTTTTATTTATGCGGCGCGGCAAAAAAAGCAGCCCACACAGAGAGATAATGTGTGCATACATACACATACATATCTGTATGCGTGCGTGTATATTTATGCAACATGCATTTAAAATAAAATAAATACAAATTAAGCATACGTCCCACTGCAACGACAACCAACAGAAGTTTTCTATCAAAAGAAAAAAGTGTGGCATACTTTTGGTTGCTCTATAACTGGATAAGCAGCCAATTAATTAATGTCTTGAAACATTCCGAGACTCGAGAATGACCACAAAGAAGTGAAATCAATTCTGGTCTTCAATTGATTTTCTATTTAAATTTCCATACAAGCTCAATGTACTCATTTCTTATTCTCTTTTAATTCAAATGGAACTATTGTTAAACATTTTAATGCAAAAAATCATTAAAGTTTCTATTCATATGAGTTTCGACTATGAGTTTTCTTTCCGTATAATTTATTTACTTGATGCTCGCTGGAAGGGCATCGGCTAGTCATTATTGGTGAGAGGTTTTATTGCAGCTTTTCTTTTTGCACTTTATAGTATTTGTAGCTTTTGTTGGTTTTATAGTTGACGTAGCCATTTGGCATGGGCATGGGCATTAATTGCAATGCAAAAAGGCCATGCCGCATAAATTTCTCATATTTAATTTTTTCTCTGGCAGCAAACGCAAAAGAAGAGGGCCACTTGCTTTCAGTTTAATGCACTTGGTTGGTTCGTCGCCAACCACCACCAAAAAAAAAAAAATAATAATAATAATATATAAAAGAGTGTGGGAGTATTTGCATTTTTGTTTTTCATTTATATTAAAATGAATAATGCACTTAGCAAGTAGAGGAAAATTCCTAAAAAGGAAAATAGGAACGAGAGCAAGAAGTGGAGAGAAAGAACAGAAAAAAATGTGATCGCAGCTGCAGCATCCTTAACCCTCCATAAAAATGCCAAAGAAATGTGGTCCATATTTGCCCTGGCAAACATAAATTTTGCTTGTTTAAGTGCCAAGGAGATGGGCGCAAAAAGGCAAACGAAAACTTTGACTTTAGAGAGCGACACAAACACACAAAGCGAAGGAGAAAGAGAAAGATGCGGTGCGACAGAGACAGAGCAAAAGCTGCTGCCAACAAGTGGAGTTGAAGTTGGAGTTTTTGTCCAATAAAATGTCAAACAAATAGCCCAAAGGCATTTCATTGTAAATGGTCATGAAAATTAAAATGCTAGTTCTGCTGCCGCTTCCTCACCCCCACCCTTCTAGCTTTCTATCCATCTTTCTCTCTCTTTCTGTGTCTTTTGTCTAACTTTTTGCTTTTGGTTTTTGTCTTTGACCCTTAGAACAATGGGGGTTTCATGAGCATTTAATTGGCGGTAATTAGCTAGCCAAGTGCAATGAACAATGCGAGAGCGGCTCCTCCAAGGGGACCAGCAACAAAAACAACGACTCTATTTTAATTCAACTGAACTGAAACTGAATATAAAGTTTACATCGGACTAGCAAACAGCCATAGGCGATAATGCGTTCAAATAGTTTGAAGTAAATGCATAATTAAAAAAACAAACTAATCGATACTGATAATTACGATAAATATGAAAGAGAAAATATGAAATTAGAAAATTTGCAAAAAAGTGGGCGCCTTCGCCTCCCCCCAAATAAGTATGCTATATATTCCATAAGAAACGAAAAAGTATACATACATACATAATATGCACATATGTATGTATGGAGTATACACCATACTCCTAAAAAAGTATGCTACGTTTTGTAAAGGCCAATTATAAATGTAAAAAACTTTAATAAATATTTTCCACACTTTTAGTTAATTTCGCATAAAAAGAATAATGCATTAAAAATACCATACTGACATGGTTGATTGTTTGCTTTGCCTCTCTCTCTCTCACTCCCTCTGTTTACCTCTCCCACTCCCGCGCTCTCTCTTTCTCTCTCTCTTTTTGTTGCTCTGCCACCTCTCTGGCCTTTGAAAGCATATGGCAATTAAAATTAATTTAAATTACTTTTCGCTGTGAAAATGAGTCACTTGGAAAAATTACGAACCGCAAAACTTACTCACTCTTTATTCATTTCCCTTTTTCTCTTCTTCCTTTTTTTTTTTGTGCACATTATTTGCAGAACTGACCCAGGCTGAACTGAAACCCACTTTGGAGATATATCCCATGCAGGAAGTTCAACGAAAACCAGTTGGTAAACCACTCATACTCACCTGTCGCCCTACTGTACCCGAACCGGCCTTGGTAGCTGATCTCCAATGGAAGGATAATCTGAATAATACCATTTTGCCCAAACCGTAAGTCGAAATACGAGAACGAAACAAAAACCAAAGCCCAAAATACAAAATTTCTTAAAAAGAAATACTTTCTGTACACATTCTGTGTCGCTCTCTTGCGAATCTTTCAGTTTTCTTTTATGTTTATATATAAATATATTTTCTTTAATTTTATTATATACCGAATACCGAATACACACACACACACACACACAACACCATACACATGCAAATAAACACTTATACACACACCTATACACCTACATGTAGGCACAATTATGATCCACTTTATGATTCCAAGGGGAATAGAAAAAATGTGTAAGTGTAAATTTTATGTCCAGGCTCATACCATTGTCCAATGGCCACTCTTAGCCATTGGTCAAGAGCATAAAACAGCAAGCCGAACTGTTGCTAATAACTACCTGCATATACTTATACTATATAAAGTACAATAGTTATTACTCTTACATACATAGTAGCCCCCTTCTACTCCACACTACTATTTACCATAATAGCCCATTTCCTGCCCAATTTTTATTGCTGGCATGTGTTCCCTTAATTTGTTCCGTTTTGTTATTCTTTTAATTTTATGTGTTGTTTTTTTGTATTTTTGCATTTGCATTTTGCGGCCTCAACTCACCCACACACATACACCTACAAACCATCCACATATCAACACACACATACATCATTTATATACATATTCAAAGATCATTAAATGCCTCCGACTAATTGGAATAGTTCAAGCAAGCGATCTCATATCGATCTCTAGATGAAAATGCTTTAATTGTTGTATATTTGTAAACTAACCTCTGACTCATTAACGAGTTGAACTTACTTTCGAATAAGGCATGAATACACAAGTACAATCAACAACAACAACAATCATATCAATTGACAATCATATAAAACTAATATTCAAATCAGATCATTCCGTTTCTTTAAACATTTCCAACAGGCATTTCAGAATTCTCGATCGATTCGAATAAAAAAAAATACAAAGTTGCTGAAAAATCTTTGCCTACGATTTCCCTTCATACGTTTGTCGTATAGAGTTGTTGTTGGGCTTGTTCTTTCACCAAAATCAAATCAAACATTGCACAATTGCTGTCCCTTTTGCCTTCCATCTGAGAGGCTATACAAACTCGACTACTCTCACGTTTGTGTACGTAAAAGCGAATTCGTGTTAATTAATTTACCTGGAGACTTGCAAAAGTCACAGAACGGCCCTCAAGCACACACACACACACTCACACACATACCACTCACATTCCTGACTCGGACTATTGGGCCCCAACTCATCCGTCCTCTTCTCTGGAGGTAGGTAGGGACAGGTGCGTGTTTTAGTACAGTAGCAACCGAACTGAAACTTAGTATTTTGCGTGCCAATTAACCTCGTTTCCTTGCTTAAAGCCAAACTTCTTCCATGTGGCCTTGTGTCACTTTTAATTATGGCTCCGAATTATATTGCGTTGTGAGATTTAGTGGTGGCTACTTTTCAATTTACCTACCTAACCACAAAATTAAATAAATGAATTCGGCTCCAATGGGACGGGGTGGCAACTCTGGTGATGCTCTATGGCTGTTGCTCGACTACCCAAGAGCTGCACATTTGATTGCTTTGCGTGGGCATCGGCGTGGGTTGTGGTTGAGAGGAGGAAATTGGTGTGCAGGCCACGCCCACACAATACACAATAGCCCTTTTTGGATTCGCAATGCATACTTACAGGCGCGAAATGTAATTAAGTTCGCCAAAAACCGACAAAGCCTGCTATATTCGCCCACCCCCGCTCTCTCTCTCTCTGTCTGTCTCCCTCTCGCTCTGTGCAAAACTTGTCCGCTGACTAGCCACCAATTCCGCCCAGTCATCCAGCCACCAGTGTGTAGGAGGCTCTCCCTGGGTTTTTTTTTTTATTTTCTTTTTGGTGGTGGTTCCAGTTCTCGTTGTTTGATACTCACCACTAGAGTTAATTAAAGCGATTAAGTTGGCATAGTTCTGCGGCCATGGGCACTGTTGGCATGCTGGCAACAACTACTCCTGGTTGAAGCTTGTAGCTTGGATTTGAGCATCATGACAGCCCCGGAGTTAGCACGTGGTGTACTCTTTCATCAAGCACCAAATCTACTAATGAAACATTTTCGAAAAATGTATGGGTTTCCCATTTCTGAATTAAGAATTATCAAAGAATTTTAAATCCCTTGACAAGTAAACACTTTCTACAATAAGTTGGTGTCCCAAAAGCTAACTATAATCAATTAAGCAAGTTTAGTTTAAAATATTGCTTGATCGGGAAATTCATTCCCCAGGTTACACTAACATCGTTTCACTGGCATAAATTTAGTTGGTTTCGATTTTGCGATTCAAATTGTTACTATGAATTTGGCTCTTGCGACTATATTATCTTTTGCAAATGGATTGCCAGTTGTTTGTTATCTTTTGTCGGCTTTGGCAATATTTGGCTTGTCTTGACTGAAAACATTAATCTTCTTATTTTTTTTCGTGCTCTTCTTCTTCCACCATATGACGCGAGTTGGCCTACTCCTTAACCTCAGCTCATTGCGTATTCAATAACAACAAGAACAGCAAGTGTCAGGCGTCATCAACAGAAGCAGAAGACAACGGCGGCAGCGCAAACAACGCGACACAAATAGGGAAAATGCAATAAAAAGAAGAAGAAAAAAATAAAAATTCCATAGCATACCCCAAGGAGGAGAGGAGGAGTAAAACCAAGGACAACGTCAACGTATTGTACCCAAGAGACAATCAAAAATTTGATTTTTACGTATGCGTAACGGGTTTTCCTCTTCTTCTTTTTCTTTTTCTTCATCAGCGGCTTCTGCTCCTCCTTTATCCTCCTAGGCTATGTTCTTCTGCTTTTACTTTGGCGTCCTACCCTTTTCATGTGTTATTTTTTTGTTTTTTTCATTTTTTAGATGCACGCCGTTTGGCGCAATATTAAAAATCCAACGCAAATATGCAGCGAATTTTTTTCTCCCAGCTTCTTGTGCGGGTGTGTGTGTCTGTTTTTTTATTTTTTGGAATTTGTTTTTGTTGCCCTTGCACAATGTCTTCATTCTTTCTGGCTGGCTGGCTCGACGTGGTCGTATTTCTCCCGTCGACAGCTTTTGTTAGCATAATTTTTGGAGAGTTTTCTATTCGCATGGGTTTTGCCTCCTGCTACTTTCACATTTCCCTTCTCATTCTCCCACTCTCTCACTCTGTGTGTGTGCGTGTGTATGCGCCAAGCAAATAAACAGAGGCAACGTTTTTGCATTTTATTTTTTGAGTGTATTTTTTTTGGCAACAAATCGAACGCAGGTTGCGCACACACCGTCAGGCACACACACCGTCAGGCACACACACTCACACACACCCACCCACAACCACGCGCCCATACACGTACACTTTCAATATACAAAACCAATTACAATCGTAAAAACAAAAGTTGGCAAGAGACAAACAAAAACTCGAGCAACGCTTCCCCATTTTCAGCAAAGCCAAAGTTTCTATACTCTATAATCAAAAGGATGAGAGATATTCTCCAAATCTCATCTAGTTAGTAACCAGGATTTGTTCCTTTCCATCAGAAAGGAAACGCCCAAATACGAATTCATAATTTGATCAAATGGATTTGCTAGACCATTGTGATTGATTCAGTTTTGTGGTCGGTTTTAGTTAAAGCAAGTAACGAGGGCTGATTAATAAGTTATGCTAAATGGTTAGATGCACTAGTTGACAAATTTTACAGAAGCAAAAAATGCAAAGAACATCCTTTATCCTGAAATAAATTAGTCAAATTCAACAGACAATAACCAATTATGTAATATTTGTATGTAGATGTGAAGGAATTTGTTGTCTTTTCTTTCATCTCTTTTGTAGACATTACTATTGTAATGAAAAGTCAAATTAACAAATATGAAAAGCTAAAAAAGAAAAACAATTGAAAGTTGTGGAGTTGCTATGTGGAGAAATCTAATGTTTTTGTATCTAATAATAAACTCTTCTCCCTTCTTCATCTTCAAATTACTTCTTTTGATCGTGGCATACATTTGGCCAAAAGTAAGGGAATCTACTTGTCATAACTAAGGTAGACAGCACAACGAAAAAGGGACGAAAAGGAGACGACAGGAAAATTGAAATCAACAACGACAGCGGCAAACTACGCTGAAAATATGCCAAGGCATTGCCTTATCCTGTTACCAAATCCTGCCAATCGTCCCCTCACTCAACACCCAACCCTTCGCTGCCTTCGGATGCCACCGCCCGTTTTTGCCGCAACCAGCTGGACAAGTTTGGTATTTTCCAAAATAAACGAAAACGCAGAGAGAAAAAAATAAAACAACTGTTCATTTGTGGAAAGTTTTCCATTTGTTGGTTCGTTTTTGTTTCTATTTTCGGTTTTCGTGCGCCTCTCTCGCACGGACCAGCAACTGAAATCATAATCGTAACCGCTATGCATAATTAGTTTTCCATATTTTTGCTCCTTTTTGTGGTCCTTTGCTTGTTCGATGTTCGTTTTTGGACGATCAACAGAAAAAGTTTTTTAATTAATTAGTAAGTAAGTGTTTGTACTACTCGGATGTTAGGGGCAATATTTCTTCTTTTCATTGTTTTATGTTTTGTCTTCTCATGCGAATATTTTGTGCGTGTTTGTGACTTGAATTAAAAAGTTGCGAATTATTCAAAGCAAATTTATTTATCAGCTGATGCCATCTCAAGATAATGATGACCTCATGTTTACTCACCAAACCAAGCAACACCACCCAACCACCACCACCACCATCGAATGAAAGGAAAACCCAGAATGCAAATGCAATTTCCTTTTTAATTTTCTGTAATTGTTATGGTAAATTTCACGGCAAGGAATGTGCGTAGAAGAAGAATAGAAGGAAAAGTAAAATTTACATGCAAATAAGCAAAGCAACAAACACTTATATACACACCCACACCCACACCCACACACACATACACATACACATATACAAATACATAAATACATAGATACATACTTACTTACTAACAGCGACAATGCTCATAACAATTATTATAAACATTATAATTATAGCAACAAAAACACGTACCAAGTTACTAATGCATTCCGCTTACCCTTACCCTTCTCCTGCTCTCTTTCCCTCTCTCTCTCCCTCTCACATTTTGGCCGAAAATGTATTTAGAACGGGACGGAACCAACCACCAATGTACACGGAGACTTTGCCCGGCGAAAGTTTAGCTTTAATGATTACCTCATTGTCGGTGGAAATGGGTGGCAAATATTATTGTACAGCATCGTATGCAAATACCGAAATACTCGAGACAAGCGTTACAATTAAAACTTATGGTAAGTTTCAAAAATTATTCATATTTGTATGTATGTATTGTATTATTATTATTATTTCTAAGCACTGGCAACAGCTGCTGTTCCGCAGTCTATAGAAATTGTGACCAACAGAGAGGAACTTTATGGGTAGATCCAGTTGTATCTAGATTTTGTTCGTTTAAGGCAGAAATGGGTATACTTGCATACTTTTAGGAGCTATAGAATTAGGCGATCATGGTATCTGCTGCTAACCAGATTTAGGTCCTGATAAAGGGAGAAGCCGGACATGTACAATAGCCGGTTTCTAGTTTGCTTCCGCAGCTATTTTTCATATCTGCTCCTAAGCGGCATTTTAATATTTCTGTTGATAGGCCAACGCAATTGATGCATATTTACTGACTGTTTTAAGTGGAGTCCAAAGGTTAAGCACTTGTCAAGTGAGATGCCAAAATATAGTAGTTACCTAATGCCTAGAGCAACCTAGGGTTACGTCTTCTAACTGAATCGTTAGGTTATATTCGTGTAAAGCAGGATTAATGGTCTTGCGGGGGGTTGACCCTAAAATTTTATTTCTAGCATCAATCTAACAGTGTGTTGAAATATTACTGGATATCTTCTGGCACTTTGGAGAGGTATTTAGAGCTATGGAGTGATGCAGTGTCGACCTTCCTAGGATCCTCCATAAGAAGCAAGCTTGGGGAGGGTAGGTCTGTATTGCGACTGTGGAACTCCAGCTTTAATTTGTTATTGACCATGGTACCAGATCTGTCCCGAAATGCAAACAGATGATACGAGTTTTTCTGACCTGGCTTTCTTTGATAATTTTGACAATTTGCTTGGCCATTAATTGGATAAGAAAAAGCAGGAGAGTTATGGGGCTTTCGGTCGCTATGTTCATGGAGTGTGTTGAGGTATTATAGGTTTTGCCTCATTCGTTGCATACTTTTGGGAACTGTAATTTGAGCTTTTCTTTCAAACGTTGTGTGTAATAAAAATTGTAGAAAAGTGACTCACTCGGTTCATTCGCATTTCTCAAGTGGTCACTGCTCTTGAGCTGCGCTTCGAGTATATTTGTATGAGAAGGAGAGTATTGTAAACATATATAAACACAAAATTGATGCGCCATACACAAAGAAAAGGGATATCAAGAGCACGTTGCTCAATAAGCAGCAGGCACACCATATACACATACACACACGCACACTTAGCTGGCTCGTTGACTTTGCTGTTTCGAGCTGTGGTCCAAGTCCACAGAATTGGCGCCCGAGTAGATAGACAGAGAGACTTGGCTGGGGCAGGAAAAACTTTTACGAGATTGATTTTTCTAAGCAATTTAAAGTTGGAACTCCGCTGCACACACTCATTGGACTCTCTCGTTGTCGGTCCTGCCGTCTATTGAAGTGCACACGTATCCGCTAACAACTATGCTGCTTCTGCTCCTGCATACATACTTGTACCTGATCCTATTCCTCTTTTTGTTCGTGGCTCTCTCTGTGCATTTGCTTGCCTGTTCTAGTGTGCAAACAGCCAGGAACTTGGACAAGTGGTAACTCGGCCTCGGCCTCGGCCTCGGCCTCGGCCTGCTGGACACCAAAGTAAACTCCATTGAGAGACATTCAATTGAAATCAAATATTTTGCTGCCTTACAATTTTGTTCCTGATATGAGGACAAAGTGCGAATTTCATACGGTGAATGAGAAGGGGAAATGGAGAGATCAAGCCTGGATGTGTCTACCATGTCTTTACCTTTGTTTGAGTTGCTTTGGTTAAATTTTTCTTAAAACAGGTCGAGCTCGAAATCCGTATCGAGCAGGAGACAATAGTTTGACCGACCCGGCTGCCTGATAAAGCAAATGAACGAATTGGGGTTATGATTTTCAATTACTGTGTTGGACAATGCAAATATTGACATCAAGCTAATTCGGTTCAGATGTTCATAACGACCAGTGTTGAGCAATCATTTTCAAAGCAGAAGCGAACTAACCTTTTTACTCCAATCAATAGAATTGATTCCCCCGATTAAATGGATTCAAATTGAAATCGTATACCTTGTCTTCTCAGGGTCGCTTTTTCACCACAAAAACCAAGCTGACCGAACTTCCAACAACACACAAAACCCCGAACACATAATATTCGTAGTAGTTCGTTATCAACACCAATGCCGTTACGCCTCCTCCATCTTCCACCTCCCTTGCTCTCCCAGTTCAGTTTAGAACCTAACCAACCCGCAAGAACATCAACAACAACTAAGTTGTTTCAACGTTGACAAACTTACACAAGTTGCATTTAGTTAAGCAAATAAGCAGAGGAGAACTGTTGCCATAGCCAGACTGAAGAAGGAGTGAGGGGAGGAGGAGGTAAGAGTTGTAGGCGGAGGAAGGATTTACTTTTGCAACAAAACCAAACACTTATGAACTGTTTGGGGGATATTTACAATGTATAAATATAAGCACAGTTAAACAATAAAATTTTCGTACACTCGTCCGAGTTTAATTGCTGCAGAAAGATCACTAAAAATATCTAAGAATATAAGTATGTACCAAGGTGAAAATATCAATTCCCAAGTGATTTCAAACCCATCACCAAGAGACAAGAAATTTTCCGTTTGTATTGACAATCGATGCAGAAAAAGATTGAGATTGAGATCAAGTCAACAATGCTCTGTGCGAAGACATTAATGCAGAACTGTATATCTGTATACTACTGTATACTACTACTACTGCTGCTGTCTGTCTCCCAGTGGTTTACTTACATGTCGTTGTTGTTTGTGCCAGTTACAGCTTAATATTTCAATATTTATGCTTTTAATAAATGCATATGCTAAAAACAAACATCCGGTTGGTTGCCTGCCTGCCTGCATTCATTTGCCTTGTTGAAAGCTCTTAAAGTCCTTTTTGGTCAGCGGCTGGAGTAAACCGATCCGTGCCAACACGCCCTTATTGCCCAAGTGGTCCTTGGTCGTTGGTCCTTGGTCCTTGCGCCTAGTGCTTGTCCTGTTCTTGTCTATTAAATGTGAACATTCATTAAAGGCATTAGACTAAATTAGTGCAAAATTCCGAATGTTTAAATGGCCGAATGCCAAATGTGAATATAAATAAATGATATTCCCAAAATATTTTCATCACAAAATAAACCAAATATGTATGCACAGTGCACAGGCATTTCTTTTGGCCAACTAATTCGAATAATTAATGGTAATTGAAGCTTTTTGTGTTACACAAAAAGTCCGTTGCATAGCCTTAAGTGGCAAAATCACCGAGTCACCCAGTCACCGAGACACAAAAAGCAAAAAGCAAAACAAAATCCACATCAATTATTAATAAACAACCATTTGTTTGTGTACATTGGCGTGTTTTACTTGCAAAGCCATTAAATCGAACGCAAAATCTTTGAAAATTCTTTTGGGTATTTTAAATAATTAATCAAGCTATCATCGAATTTGTTCTGCTTAGTTTTCGTTTCGATGACTGATCGACAAGAGTTCCAAACAAATAGATCATTGCCCCTCAGCACGCCAGATTCATTACCCACTCCTCCGCAGAGTGTGTGTGTGTCTCCTTGTGAACTTTAATTTTTGTTTTCATCCCTTTAGGCCATCCTGTTAGTGCAATCAAGCATCCTGAGCGTCATCGTCTATCAAGGCGGCATTGCTGTGATGCTTTTCCATGCCCTGCTGATGCTGCTTTTTTAATAACTTTTTCTCTGTATTCGGTTTGCAGCAGCAGCAACATCCACGAGACAACTTTTTCAATAAGTTGTTAGTGATGTCGTTTTTCTTTTTTTTTTCGCCCCGTGTATATATACATATATACATAAGTATGTATATACTTTTTGAAGCAAGTATCCAGGCGTTTCTGACCAGCTTCGGTTGTGTCCTTGTTCAAACTAATAATGAAATCGTAAACTAGTTCATCGTTTTTTCCTATATTTTTATCCTTCTTGTGTCTGTGTGTGTCTCTTGTTGGTGTTGGTGTTGGTGTTGGTGTTGCTGCCCATCAGACGTCACTGGGAAAAACCGAAAAGAAAAGCAGCGACTAGTGTTTGAACAACAAAATCTCACACGCTACGACAATGCAACAGCAACAACAACAGCAACAACAAGCAATAACAACAACAACAACATGCACATTGTGAGCTTTTGGCTCAACTGAAAAATAAGGAAAAGAGTAAGGGGAAAAAAGTGCGATAGAAGGAGAAATGACAGCAGCAGCAACTTTTATTTATTTTATAGCATACGAAAGGGAGCAAAAGAGAGATGGAGAGAGAGAGAGATTTATACAGGATAAGGCAGAAGGGGCAATGCAAGGCAAGACTTACACTGCCAATAAAATTGGAAATAGAAAATGTTTTTACACAAACTTTCTATTTTTTTTCTCCTTCCATTTTTTGAAATGCCAAATACGGGTATATCTATTTTTAGTTAGCCAAAAAAGAGCAATTTAGATATTATGGTCATAAATCTATAAAGTCGAACCAATCATTTCCCACAGTCTGCATTGGGGTTGAGTGTCTCAAGGATATCCAGGGTACAACAGCTTCTATACACCAAGCAAAGTGGTTTAGTCCTTTTTTTTTTTTCGCCACTCCACCCTCTGTATGTGCTTTGGGCAAACCAAAATGTCGGACATCAAGCATTTTGGCTCAAAAGATTCGATAGTCAACATGCAGACAGACAAACAGATGGCTTGTTATTACACTGATTTATAAATAAACTGCAAATATTTGAACTCTGCACACAGACACACACATGTGCACATGGCCACGCCTTATACGCCCATTAAACAATTTCCGGCTCTAACCATATACGAGAGAGATAGAAAATCCATTCAATCGCCTTCAAATCGTTTGAGTCATCGAGACGTGGGGCAAGGATAAATTTATTTATTATATTTGCATCACGCAATTAACACCTTAAGGGCTAAGAACCCTCATATTATGACCATATTTATTGTATGTATTTTGGATTTAAATAAACGGACCACAGTGATTAAATTATGACTTAACTTTGGTTAGCCAAAAATAATGCTAATTAATTAACTTGTCCAAAAGCAAAGTCAAAGGCAAACTTCTTGTCCATTCATTTTGCAACTTTTCACTTAAACGTCTTTTGCCATGATTTCCTTACTAACTTGGCCAACTGCTGTGTCCGGTTTCGACTTTAGCCACATCTAACTGGCCTGGCTCAGCATCTGTTGGATGCTATTTGTCTTTGTATTTGTATTTGTATTTGTATTTGTATTTGTCTGTGTGTGTGCAAGTATTTGATTTAGGAATTCTCAGTTTTGCAATTTTTTTTATTCCATCCTATTTTTATACCATACACCCATAGGGTGAAATGGTATATTAAAGTCGCTAAAATGTATGTAACAGGCAGAAGGAAGCTTTTCCGACCCCATAAAGTATATATATTCTTGATCAGCATCAACAGCCGAGACGATCTAGCCATGTCCGTCTGTCCGTCCGTCCGTCCGTCCGTCCGTCCGTCCGTCCGTCTGTCCGTCCGTCCGTCCGTCCGTCCGTCCGTCCGTCCGTCCGTCCGTCCGTCTGTATGAACGCCTAGATCTCGGAGACTATAAGAGCTAGAGCCACCAAATTTGGTATGTAGACTCGTGTCATATGTACGCTTATCGAGTTTGTTTCAAATGTTTGCCACGCCCCCTACCGCCCCCGCAAATGATATAAAACCGATTTTCTTAAACACCATAGCAAGTAGAGACACAAAATTTGGTATGTATATTTGCTTAGTAAACGCGCACATTTTGTATTTGTAAAAATTTTGCCACGCCCCCTACCGCCCCCGCAAATGATATAAAACCGATTTTCTTAAACACCATAGCAAGTAGAGACACAAAATTTGGTATGTATATTTGCTTAGTAAACGCGCACATTTTGTATTTGTAAAAATTTTGCCACGCCCCCTACCGCCCCCGCAAATTAAATAAAACCGATTTCCTCAAAAACTATTTTAGCTAGAGATACCATAGTTGGTATAAATATTTGCTTAGTAATTGCGCACGGTTTTGATGTGTAAAGATTTTGCCACGCCCCCCTCCGCCCCCGTAATTTGAAAAAACTCGATTATCTCCCGTAATTTTCTACCTTGTGCAATCAAATTTAGCACACTTAAATTTGATACTAATATCAAGCAAAATACCAAATTTGATCAAAATCGGAATAAAAATAGTCAAGTTATGCATATAAACGTTTTTCCATATGGCCGGAAGTGGCCGTTGGCTGGTGGGGGCGCTAGGGTGCTCGAATGCTTGAGTGAGCGAAATACTAAGATATGCTTCTAAAAAGCATGCAAATAGATTTTTTTAAAAATACGAAAATGCATTGGTTATTATAAATTTAAAATATTTGTTTTACTGGTGTATGGTATATCCAAGTCGGCGAGACGACTTACTTACTTCATTCTATTCAATGTAGCTACATCAATGTATATACATAAGTCTGAGATTTGTTGGCATGCCAACTCTGACTCTGACTCTGACTCTGGCTAACTGGCCATTGGGTAACGCCTCGTTAAAGGTTTCAACGGGAAAAATTTAATGTCCAAGTTATACGCTTGAATTGTTGTTTAGTCGTCCGGAATGTTGTCACAGTTATTTTCTCACATCTCGCCGTTATATTTTGCAGTTGCCATCACCTGGACAAATGCACCGGAGAACCAATATCCCATCCTAGGTGAGGACTACGTTGTCAAGTGTGAGGTTAAAGCTGATCCCAATCCAACAATCGATTGGTTACGCAATGGCGATCCGGTAAGTACAGTTTCTCCTTACACACACGCCCACACACAACTCGAACTCATTACGGTTTGTGCTTCAGATCCGCACTGGAGACAAATATGTGGTGCAGACGCATGGCCTACTCATCCGCGATGTCCAGGAAACGGACGATGGCATCTACACTTGCCGTGCCGCAGTCATCGAGACGGGTGAACTGCTGGAACGCACCATTCGCGTCGAGGTCTACATAAGCCCGGTGATCACACACTTGCCAACCACCTTGGAGGCCGTGGAGGGCAAACCATTTGCCGCCAACTGCACTGCGACCGGTAAGCCGGTGCCGGAGATAAGCTGGATCAAGGATGCCGCCCAACAGAACGTGGCCACAGCCGATCGTTTCCAAGTGAACCCGCAGACGGGTCTGCTGACAGTGAACTCGGTGAGCCAGGATGATTATGGCACCTACACATGCATAGCCAAGAACGCCGCCGGCGTGGTTGACCAGAAGACCAAGCTGAATGTCCTGGTGCGTCCCTCTATCTATGAACTGTACAATGTGACGGGAGAGAGTAAGAAGGAAGTTGCCATCACCTGCCGTTCGAAGGGACGTCCGGCCCCGGCCATTACATTCCGCCGCTGGGGCACCGAGGAGGAGTATGCGCCCGGCATTCAAGACGACGACGATCGCATTGTCCTGGAGACCTACTACAATGAGGAGCGTGGCGAGAGTTCCGGCACCTTGCGCATTGCCCGCTCCCAGCGATCAGACGACGGCCTGTATCAGTGCATTGCCCGGAACAAGGGTGACACTGCCTACAAGACGGGACACATCACAGTGCAGTTTGCCCCCGACTTTACCCACATGAAGGAACTGCCGCCCGTATTCAGCTGGGAGCAGCGCAAGGCGAACTTGAGTTGTCTGGCCATGGGCATACCGAATGCCACCATCGAATGGCGCTGGAATGGACGCAATATCAAGGATCTGTACGATACGAATCTGCAAATTGTTGGCACTGGCCCACGCAGCGATCTCATTGTCCATCCGGTGACACGGCAATATTACTCGGCCTACAAGTGCATTGCGACCAATATCCATGGCAGTGCCGAGCACGATATGCAACTGAAGGAGGCACGCGTTCCGGACTTTGTTTCGGCAGCAGTTCCACGTCAATTGACTGCGACGACCATTACCTGGGACATTCGTGGACCTCCGACTGAATTGGGTTTGCCCATTTTGGCGTTTAGTGTGCAATACAAAGAGGCCTTGAATCCGGATTGGTCGACGGCCTTGAATCGCAGCTGGTCACCGGACTCACCGTACATTGTGGAAGGCCTGAGGCCACAGACCTTGTACAGCTTCCGTTTTGCTGCACGCAATCAGGTGGGACTCGGAAATTGGGGTGTCAATCAGCAACAGTCGACGCCGCGTCGATCGGCACCGGAGGAGCCGAAGCCATTGCACAGTCCCGTCCAGAACGACAAGGAGGAGCCGGTGGTTGTCTCAGCCTATTCCGATCATTTCGAGCTGCGTTGGGGTGTGCCGGCCGATAATGGAGAACCAATCGATAGCTACCAGATCAAGTATTGTCCGGTAAGTAGACAGTTTTTAATTGCCATGATGAAGATGAATAAGATCTCTACATTTACGTTTCGGGCATTTAGGGCAACAAAATGGCCGGCACTTGGACCGAACTGGAGAATCGTTGCCACACTGTCGATGTGGTCGAGACGACATCGTATGAGATGACCAACTTGAATGGCAACACCTATTATCGCATCGAGCTGAAGGCACACAATGCCATCGGCTATTCATCGCCAGCATCTATTATTATGAAGACGACACGAGGTGAGTCTGATTCTGCTAATAATAATCTTGGCACATTGCTGTATTCGGCCGGCTTCAATTCCGGCGTCAGTTCGCTACACAAACATCTCACAACAACAACAACAACATCAACAATTACAACATCAACAATTACAACCATCACAACGCTGGCCACAACAATAAGCATAACATTACTTAGTGTCCTAGCCACCTCGATGTTAGTCTAAAAGAAAAACAAAAACAAAATCAAAATCAAAAACAAACACATACCACAACCAATCAAATCAAATCAGATCAATCAGATCAATCAAATCAATCAAACCAATCAAATCAAATCAATCTTCATCACAATTAAAAAAGAAAATAGAAAAAGCAAATATCCTGCAATCGATTGATCGATTCGATGCGACTCGATTTACTTATCATACATATAGAATCAGTTCTATCTATCTATCTCTCTTTCTCTCTTTTTACTTGCAAATGCATTATACACATGCATACATATATCATATATATGTCTATATATATATATATATGTGTGTGTGTGTATACATATAACAAAATATATATCGTCTTACTGTTTTATAGCCCAACATATATGATATATATGATATATATATATTTATATATAAATATTTATATATATATTTAAAAGAAAACCAAAATGAACTATCATACATTTTTGCATACATTTTGTGTAGTGTTTTCCTTTTTGCTTTTCATCTGAAAATCGTTTTTCTCTTAATTAATTACTCAGTGTAAGAAAATTTTTCAATTTACCACTTTGATTTACATTTTGGAGCCAGAATATTTAGTTTCTTAATTTGTTTTGTTATCTTCTCGCTTTTATTTGTTTGCCAAAAATTCAATGTCTTTTAAATTTGTTCTGCATGCTTTTGGGCGTTTTTTTTTGTAGTTGAAAATAAG
Organism: Drosophila insularis; assembly: GCA_018903935.1. Taxonomy (NCBI): domain Eukaryota; kingdom Metazoa; phylum Arthropoda; class Insecta; order Diptera; family Drosophilidae; genus Drosophila; species Drosophila insularis. Next base: position 955,137 of record JAEIFP010000569.1, on the reverse strand, counting down.
AAACAATTTTTTTTTTTTTTTTGCTAAATAATACATATACATTTATGCGTATACATATATTCTTATAGTTAAGAACATTCCAAGCGAGTCAATTCAAAAAGAAAAAAAACTCACTCGCCAAAATCACCTGAAAAAAACACAACACTGAGACAAAAGAAAAGAAACCGAATTACCAAAAGTATTCCTCGATAACGTTCATATATACATAGATACACATATCTCCTTTAAGGCATGTAGAACATGGAATAGAGAAGTTACAGTATTTCCTCAAATTTGTAAGGATCAAAGAAAATCCTACGATTTGTTTGCCTTATGAAGAAGATTATCGAGGAAACTCTTTACATTGCCAATATACATAGGTATATAACTAATTTTGGAAAGAGATTTCATATTAGATTTGAACGATCCTTCAAAAAAGAGTCCTGTATGGGATCGATTAATCGATAGTAACTCCAATTGCAAATGCATTGTCCTTGTCCTTATCTCTCATGCGTCTCGTTCATACCTTGTGCTGTTGTCCCCCTCTCACAGACACCCATCCACACACATACATACATGTATCTTGCTCATTTGCTTGTGTCCTAAAAGTTAATCTCATTAGTTTATGCCAATATGTATGTTTGTGGAGGGTGTGTGTGTGTGTGTGCGTGTGCGTGTATGCGTGTATGAGTTGATAAAACACGAGATACGAGAGATGTGAATCAAGAATCTATATTAGAATCAAATTTTTCCCCTGAAAAGTAACTGAAACACACAAAAACACAAAATTAATGATGATGACAAAATAATCACAAGAGTTTTTTTTCTCTTAAATCTAATTTAGTTTAATTCTTAAAACTTTATTTTATATTTTTGTGTGTGCATATTCATGAAAACATGTATCAATATATTGTAATTACTATATCTAAATATATATAAACATATACATATATGTATATGACCTATACTTATATATGAAACAAAATGAACGAAATGTAAACTTTAGATTTTAATAATATCTACTTAAAAAAAATTATCATCATGCCCAGTCTACTACTACTTATATTTTCTTTATTAATAACTTAATTTTTATAAATTGATTCATTCATCGTTTAATTTTCTTTTTGTTTGTTCATTTCCTTTATTCTTCTTTTGATTTTCATATATTTTTTTTCTTTGTAACTTGTATATGCAACTTTTTTTTTTTTAATTAAGCGATAATGAAAACAAAAAAAAAAAAAGAAAAGAACAAAAAAACGAAATTGAAATAAAAAAATTTACAAAATCAATGTGATTTCTTTTTTTATTGCAATAATGAGATCTCCCGCTCAATCTCTGTCTTTCTCTCTTCTCTATTTTTTACTGTCTATTTTTATCTCGCGTGCTCTCTCTCTCTCTCACTCTCTCTCTCTTTGTCTCTGCTACTATCTGTGTGTGTTTTGCTGTGACTGTACTTTTGTACTTTTTTAGTATTTATTAGTATCTACTTGTTGTCTCACTCACTCATATTTACGTAGTATAGTGTCTTTTCTTTGTTTGTCTGTGTCTCTTTCTATTTTGTGTTTCTTTGTGCGTGTGTTGTTGTTGTCTCCATTAATAATTTAACTTAAATTAACTACTACTTAAATTAAAATCTAAACTAACTTTTAGAAACCGGCTACCTAATTTAGCTTTAGTATACCATACATATTTATGACATATTACATATAATATAATAAACATACCTTTACATACATATATATAGACACACACATACACACATAAAGCAGAACCGATATCAAAAACCGAAAACCCAAACTAACCCAGATACTAATCAAAACATTTTACCGACCACAACAACAACAACAAAATATCCAAAATGTGCAATAATTCCTGTCTACGTTGTCTACTCCTAATCACCTACGGGATTATTCTTCTCACTGTCCCTTACGTAATGCTGTTACGTCACTATTGAGAAAGCATTTCCATTTGCCTTGTCCTTTACGGTGCGATCATTTAATAAAGAATCAGATAACTTGCTTAATCCATGGAAGTACTAAGAATCCAAAACATTTATTTTACTGAGCTATTGAATAAAATATTGAATGATGACTGTAAATGGAAGTGTTGTAAAATTTCACACGGCATTGCGTAACGGAATAATGAGAATAAGCCCGTTAGTCTCGTCGTCTCTCTCTCTCTCTCTCTCTCTTAAACAATTGAAGAACAAATATTCTTTTGTGTGTTTCCTTTTCTTCCTTTTTTCTTCTACTACTTTTCTTTGTTTTTCTCTTTTTTATGCTGTGGGCAAAATGCAAAACAAAAAAAAAAAAATTTTAATTTGAACACTGAAAAAAAAAACGCGTGCAAAAAAAAAACAGACAATCCGTATCCCTATACATTATCCAGTTCTACAATGCTTCGAACTCCAATGGCTCTGCAACTGTTGGCGTCACCGCTGCTGCTCCTATTCCTGCTCTCCAACTTGAACAACGGAGGATCCTGCTGGTTGTCCTTTTTCTCTTACAGTTTTTGTGTGTAAACAAATCAAAGATAAATGCAACATTAACTACAATTTAGCAGCTATAGCAAGCAAATTGAAAGGATGAATAATTTACTATCAAAAAAAAAAAAACAACATCATAAATAGCACTAGGGTTGGGTGTAATTGTATTATTATGTCAATTTTTTTTTCTATTTTTTTTTGTGCTAAGATATTCCAAATAAATGTACAAAAAATCATTAACATATTTCACATATAAAATGTATACATAATTCAAATGCCAAAAAAAATTATCACCAGCAAAGAAAGCTGAAACGAAAACCCCAAAAACCAAAAAAAAATCAATTATTACTCCAATTTAGCAAAATATACTTTTGTTAATTTGTTATTTAGTTTTCTAACATAATCAAAACTGATCTTCGGATCTTCAACCGAAGTTACATATACATATATACAAATAATTATGCAATTCGGTTCTACCGAAACTCTAACGTGGCAAAGCAAGGTTCAAATACTTTCTGATTTTCTTCCACGTCTTAATACGAAGAACTTATAGTTAATAGACAAAAGTCTTAGAAAAATGCTTAAACGATATAAATATTTTACACACAGATTGCTTAAGATATGTATATGTCTGATATAGTGATGCGATATTCAAATGTCGCCATTGGATAAGTGAGTTTTGCTGTTGACCCCTCTTCCATATACACTAACCAATTTTAGAAGAATCATTCTGAGTCTTAAAACAAACACTGCCAAAATAGGAAAATTCCATTTGTCAACACTATGCAACACACAATTGCACTTGAATTCAGTGATAATGTAAAGTATTCTTGTCATGAATGACTAATTATATAGATATCAAAGAATTTCACATTCAATTTTCACTGTGATTTGAAATCTATTTGAAATCTTCCATTGTAAATTCTTACAAATATATTTACAAAGTTCGGTAGATAGACACAAAAAGAAACACTTTCATGGCATTAATCTGTTGCACAGTGTAAATTATGCATATTAGCTTAACTTCGTTGTTGTTTAGTTTTTAATCCTTTCATTTTTTTTATCCTAAATCAAAAATCTCCACCGTTGAAAAATTGTTTGTTTTCGTATACGTTAAGGGGACAATAAATAACTAAGTAATATATATATATAATAATACAAATAAAGAAAATACAACAAAAAAGATAATATTTATAATCACAAAAAAAAACACACACACACATTTCCAAACTACGAATTTTTTCACATGGTGTAAGCTTAAATGAAATTTTTATGAAAAAAAAAAGAAAAACCCAAAAAGAAAACCTACTAAACTTCACTTAGCCAGCGAAAAAAAAAAATGAAAAGCGATCGACAAATTTCCCGTATACTTAAACAAAATAATTCATAATGTCTATGAAATAGTTTTTTGTTTTTTTTTTAGCCAAATATAAGTATACAAATATATACATATATATATAGATATAAAGAAGAAGTGCATATAGTAAAGTGGAATATGATTGAATGAAATGGATGTTTAATAAGACATTTATATACCCTATACAATATACATACATACATGCAAACATTCATTTATATACACAAACATATGTACATATGTACATGCATACGTACATATAGTAAATAATTATAGTTGGTAAAAGAATAATAAGAAGAATTCAAATCAAATCGAGCCGCCGAATATCATTTAGATTTGATTTTGCTTGGAAAATGCGCCGAATAATATATGAGAATGTACCACATATATACACACACACACACACGCATACATACGTATATAGATATAAATAGAATTGCATAAGTGTCAGTGTCATTGAAAACTTTTTAACTAGTAAGGCATTAATTGTTTTTATTTTCATTTTGGGTAAATAAAAAGAAACCAAAAGAACAAAAAGAAATAAGTGTGAGCACAGTGTATGTATGTGTGTGTGTGTGTGTGTGTGTGTGTGTGGGTGGGTGGGCAATGTTACAGGATGCGGATACATACAGGTAATATGACGTGAAGCAGATTTAGGGGGGGGTATATATAGTATATCAATATCAAATATCTATATATGTATATTCCCGTCTCAAAGTATCTACTTACTGGCCAACTGCCAATTGTGGTTAATCGGTTTGCGGTTCGATAATTAGTCTTAATTTTAAGTAAAACTACTAAATATATTAATATTATCAAGTTAGTTTAAGTAAGAATAACTTGTAAATTAAATACCTTATAACATTTGTACAAAAACAAAAGTAAATTGTTTCAACAACAGATGAAATGAAACAAACAAAAAAAAAAAGAAAAAAAATCATGCACTCACTCTCTCTCTCTTTCTCTTTCTCACACAAAATGTAAATTTTCAATGTTGATAAATTTCTAAAACGCTTCTAATACTATTACAAACAATCGCACACACACACACACACAAACACACACTCTTACGTATACTTAATTATTGTACAAAAACAAAACAAAAATCGCAGAATCAGAAACCTTTAGCTTTTGTGTTTTAATGTGTATATACATATATATATACATATATTTTGCATATTGGCATCTGACTTCTTTTTTAGTTATCAACTTAGTTTATTTTGTGGCTTAATTGTGGCTTTTAACTAAAAAATTCTTCTTATCTAACACAGCTCAATACTAAATATAATTTAATTATGGCATTAAATGTCAGCCCAACTATCACTATCTCTCTCTCTCTCTCTTCTATCACTCTCTCTCTCCCCCTAAAAATTTGCTAAAGATTGCATGTTAAGAAAATCACAACAAAAAAAATTTCAAAAATTTTATTGCTTTCGTTTAAATTTATTTATGTGCAAATTTGTGCCATTTATTTTAATTTAATTTTATTTTTCACTTGTTTTTTATTTTGTTTTTATTTATTGAAAATACACACACAAAAATGTAAAATATGTTTATACAATACAGTGAAAAAAGGACAAAAAGATGATAGTAAAGGAATTTAAGTTAATACAATAAAAAAATAAACTGGATAAGGTGATCGCAATTTAAAAGCCGAAGCTCGGCGGCGAACTGGGGACTGTAAATTGGTAGTGATTTGCCCTCTAAGATATACAATAGTCATTTTAAAAATTAACTGAAAGCAAAACATTGTTTATTGCATAACTTTGGGGATAGAATTTCCACCATTTTAGCATCCCCAGATCTGCCTTGGCCAGGGCTGCAAAATGCATTGAATTCTAGCCACAGGACATGAAAATAATAACAACAAACAATGCATTTTGTAGCAGTTATATTGACCAAGGCAGTGCCGGAACTGCTTTATATGTATAGATCGGACTTTGAATTAATATAATAATAATATTTAAAACTTAGCATTAAAATACACACTATATATACATATATATATATATATATGAAATTCAATTAATGACAATTTACTAATCCAATTTTACCTTAAACACTTTCTGCATTATCCTTCCACACCCTCTCTCTCTCTCTCTCTCTGTCTCTGTCTTTTTCCTTCTGCTTTCCTCTCTTTTTCTCACTTTGTCCATCCTGTGGTTCCCACACATATGTGTATATATATATCGCTGATGTGGCATAGGAGTCGATGTGATCCAAGTGGCGGAGCGTCAAGTTCTATCATCTGCTGCCATAGTGGGCATTGCTGTCGGCGGAGTCCTTCTGCTGCTCTTCATTGTGGATCTGCTATGCTGCATAACTGTACACATGGGCGTCATGGCCACCATGTGCCGCAAGGCGAAACGTTCACCCTCGGAAATCGATGATGAGGCCAAATTGGGAAGGTAAGCCACAACAACAGCAACTAATAATCTAAAAATAAACCAAGCCAAATACCTACTGAAAACAATTCAAAAAACAATCTAATATTGCACTAAACTGATAAGTGATATTCGGCCTTTCTTTCTCTACCCCCTTTTTTTCTCAAATTCACATCAAAATCTATGTAAATCTGAATTAAACGAATTTTTCCAAAAAGCCAAAATTCTCAACGCCCGGACTTCGAATACAACTGGGTCTATGCGCGTCCCAAATCTTTGCTATTCAATCGAAATTCCAGTTCCTTCATATTCGTTTAAAGAGAACTACACAATATCAAACAAATACACACATACACACACACATACACACTGACGACAGACAGATAAACAAACAAAAATATGTTTAGTGCAATATTAAAAATGTTTTCACACACACACACACACACACTTAGACATACATAGGAAAATACTCTTTAGATTTAATTTGTAATGTCCCTTATACTTGCTTACTTATATTTATATATGTCAGACATCTAGCAGATGGGCAGCAGATTTTTAATAAACCTTAATATATAGATTAGGTTATCACCCTTTCAGAAAGGTTGGAATTCCACTTAATATTCCACAAATATTCCTAATTTATTAATTCAACTATGGAGAATCTAACAAAATATATATTTCAAAGGAATATTAGTGTTAGGTAGCCATGCATAAATATTTTTTTTTTTTTTGTTTATAAATAACTGTTCATTTAATAACTGTTTAGTTTTGGAGTTAATCAGAAGTTTATAGTTCTTAAGATCAGTTTTTGTTACTACTGGACTCTAAAAAGGGTCGAAACTGATTAGAAGAAGGAATCATATTTAACTCATTAAAGGAAGTCGTGTCTATTTATAACTATTTTAATTAGTAAAAGGATTCAGAAAAGGTTCGACATAAAAAAAGCAAATAAAACCAAAACAATTTGCTAATCTTCCACTGTGCATTGCATATTTTAGGATATAAACTTTCAAGCCAATTAGACAAGTTTAAAAAATTCCTTTTTTTGGTGCAAGGTTCTCATATTCATTTCTAGGGTAATTTCTGGTCAACGATTTCGAAAATTATTTCCCGTTTTTGAGATAATCAAGATATCCCAAACCCATTATATTTTTTGCCGTTACTGAAAAAAACACAAAGCCAAAAAAAACCTTTTTGGGTTATTGCAAATTTTGGTACATTAATTCTAGCTCTGACAATTTTATTTTATTAGATAAGATTTTTGTAGAAAAAACTAGATATAGGACGAAACGATAAAATATGCAAAATAAATATACCGACTAACTGTTTTTAAATAACACAGTCTTAAATTTCGTGATATGTTGATAAAATACATTTTCTTCATATTCGCTTACTTTTTTTTTTTGGCATATAGTCAATCTGGTACCAAAATATTCCAGAGAAATTCTAATTTTCGAAAAACAAATTTTAACGATGTGAATAAAAACTGAGTTTTCTGATTATCTCGAAAACAAAAGCTAAACCAACGACTCCAGATTACCCTAGAAATTAATATTAGAACCTTTCACGAAAATGGCTGTAGACTAGTCTTATCGCAAAAGTTCTTTCACTTTATGATGAGCTTAAACTCAACTAAGCTCGAGTAAGAACACTTATCAAACTCGAAAGCCCTGTTGTTGATTAAAAAGATCATTCTTTCCATACTTGATTAAAAGAAGATACAAAAAAGATCAATGACTAATTAATAAAAATGTCACTAGTGGCCGTATATAACTAAAAAGAGTCAAAACTGATTAATAGAAGGGCCGATCCATTAAGGGGTTTCAAGGTTAGGTTACCATTATCTACTGATAAAATGTTAAAGTATCAGAAAGAGAAATCGAAGAAGATTCGTAGTGGTTGGGCCCAACTGTTAAGTTTCCTAAACATTCAAATACATTTTAACTCTTAAATTACGCTTTTATCTAGACAGTCAAACAGTTGTTATAGAATAGACTCTATTTGTAGTTGCCACAAAGTGCCTAGACTGTTCGGTACTTCATAAATTTAATCGCTTCTCCTACTACCTGAAACCTGCCATGTCCTGCCCAGCTGCTAGATGGCAAAGTAAAATCATTTCTTTTAGTCGTTTAATTTCACACATTATTCATTGAAAACATTCATTAAACATCACTTGGCTCTCACCATAGACCTATATCGATCTCATTACCACATTTATATCCACATTATCCATTATCTATCTATTATATACTCTCTCTTCAAATCTCCCTAATCCAAAACAAACAAAAAAAACCTCAATATGTATTGTATCAACCAACCAATCCAACACAATACCCAAAAAAAAAAAACCAAAAACAATACCAAAACAAATACCACCACCAAATTTAACCAAGCAGTCTTTATGGTTGGCGTTTTCCGCTACCTTATTGCAGTGGACAGCTGGTTAAGGAGCCACCACCGTCACCGCTACCACTTCCGCCGCCAGTTAAACTGGGCGGATCACCAATGACATCACCATTGTACGTACCTCTTTTCAGTTCGAAATCGCATATCCTTTCTTTATGAGTTCTCTCTAAGCTTTGCCTTGCCTTGCCTTGCCTTGCCGCTCCCTATTCTCTCTTCTCCTATTTCTTAATTTCTTGTAGTTATCATTGTTAATTTTCGCTTTCAACTTTCATACATTTCATATATACTCAAATTATTAAGTATACGCATAGTCATCACCGTATCATGTAGCAATTAGTTTTAGAATTCTAATATTAGCCTCTTTCTTGTTGTGGTAAGTACTTGGACTTATTCCTATGATGAGTTTTAATTAAATTACGAGTATTAAACATAAAACTTTGCACAATCCGTAAATGCATACGCGGCCTTAGAGTTGGACTTATCTTTTCACTACTTTCTTTTCTTCTTGCCTTGGCATTTATTGGTAGTAGATTAATAGATGTATTAAATATATTTTCAATTAATGAACTCTACTCTTTTTTGTTTCCTTTCAATTTTCCCAGGGATGAAAAGGAGCCGCTACGTACACCAACTGGCAGCATTAAGCAGAATTCTACAATCGAATTCGATGGCCGATTTGTTCATTCTCGAAGTGGTGAAATAATAGGCAAAAATTCGGCAGTGTAAATGACGCACACACCCGCACACACCCTCACACACATACACACGCACTCACACACATGCCTAGGAAGGAAAAAAACTACTCACTCACCTAACTAAATACCTAAAGCCACCTACAAAAACAAAACGAGTATATATGTAGATCTATGTATACAAACAAAAAAAACAAAATATCGATGGGAAAATCATTATTGACAACAACAACAACACAACATGAACAAATGACGAAAACGATAAGCCAAAGTCCCAAAAAAGTTTCGGGAAAGCAAAACGATTATAAGATTATGATTATAAAATGTGTTTTTTTTTTTTTTATTTTCTATACTTGGGTATTTTTAGTTAGCTCTTGATCTATAAACTAAATGTCTTACTATACACATACAAATACTTATTATATACACATTCAAAATACTTACTCGTACATTATGGATATCGAGAATTTCAATGTAAACCAGAGTTTATATAATAATATTAAGCTAACAACAAGAAATACAAAAGAAAAAAGTTCATGTTTCCATATCGCTTTATCTAAGTTCAAATTTTTATTATATATTCGCGCTGCATCGCTTCTTCTTGATTTAGTCTTTACTTTCCTCAGATTATTCACAAATTTCTTAGCCTAAGTTAAAGGATAAAAACGGATATATATGTGTATATTCACTTAAATTAATGCCTTACGAAAAAACAAAAAAAAAAACGCAAAATCGCAGTTATTTAGCATTTAAATTAAAACAAAAACAAAAATCATTAAATAACTAGTATAACTAACTTAAAAACATGCCATAATTAAGTTATTATTCTTAAGTTCACATCTGCATTATGGTCACGGAATAGGAAAAAAGCCTCCACTATTAACCGAAATCAATATCGGTTGGCTGCCTGCATTATATTGCACATTTTCATTTGGTACTTAAACACACAAAAACAAAATCAATGAACTAAAGACTTTTTAGACAAAAGGAAAGGAGAGCTTGTCAAAGAAGCACTCACTTCCCTTTTTTTCTTTTATATTTTCGTTTCCTATTTGGTATACTTAAATAATTTATTATTAAAAACAAACAAAACAAAAACCAAACGAACAAATGCTCAACGTGTGTGTGTGCACATACATACAATGTGTATTATGAGATATAATGGTATTATGACAAAACAAAAGTAGAGCCTAAACAAATGAATATACTTACTACAATATATAAATGCTTAGCGTTTTTTCCCGTTGAGAAACACTGCTTTAACACTCGTAAAAAATGTTTTCAAAGTGTTTTTCCAATAATGCAAGTTCCCAGACAAAATGATTTCGTTCCGATTAACTTATTTTCGAAATTCTTTCAAGAGAAATTAAAGTCCGAGTACATGGAAGTTCTAGAGATGTGAATGACTCCAAAAGTATGAAAAATGAATTGTTCGGAAAGTGACAAAGTTTAAAACAATTTGCCGTAAGGGAATTCATGCATATTGCATACTTTAGGGGACAAAAATCAGCCATTTCACATGTTTAGATCTGATTTGATTATTTTTTAATTCAGCATTTATAATTAAAACGTAATATAAAATCACGAAATGAATTTTTATATTATTTGGAATTTAAAACATTTCTTCTCTTTTGTATTGTCAAATCAACGTGACTATTCAATTTGTCTGGGATCTTTTGATATAGACAAAAAAGCAAATATGAAATTAAAGTTCAAAATTGAAATACAAAAAAACAAAAGAGATCAATGGAAATACACATTTTAATATTAAATACATAATTGTAAGTCTCTATAAAAGAAAAATGCCAAAATTCATATTATTTTATTCATTTTAATTAATTTTTTTTTCTTTTGAGTTTTTAGTTTTTGTAAAAATTAACAAAAATTGTAAGTAAGTTAAGCAAAACAAAAAGAAAATACAAAACAAAAACCAAGTAATAAAAAAACAAAAATATTCACTTAATATACATAATTAAATATATATTATATATGTATGTAAAATGTAATGAAATTTATTCTGTAAGTACATTTTTTTTCCAAACATCAACAATATACATACATAAATGTTTATATATGTATAATTATATATATTGCATTAAACAAAAAAATAAAAATGCATTTTAATTTTGTAAATCGAATTTTATTTTTTAACCTGATTTCACTTAGAGCTTTTGTAGCCTCTGTTGCCAGTTAAGTAAAGCGCCTTGTCAGAGCTTTTTCTACCTTAAAATACCTTGAAAATGAAAACAAAGAACCTAAAACAAAACTACAAAAACAAAAGATACAAATTATAAAACAAGACCTAAGAATATTAAAAAAAAAACCTTTTTTTTAAATGCTACATGAAAATAAGAAAGAGAGAAAAAGCAAAATTATTAATGTAATTGTGTATGTATATGGAAAACAAAAACAAAAATGAAAATCATTCGGAGTGCAACATATAAAATATGGCAAAATCAAAAAAAAAAAACAAAACCAATACAAAATTTTGCAAAACCAAAAAGAATTAAACGGAAAAAATACAAAACAAAAAAGAAAGAAAACAAATTTTGTTTGGGTTAGGGGTAAAAGGGTAGCTTTTTATATATATAAACCTAAAGGAAAAAATATCTAACAAAATGAAAAACGTGGAAAATAAAATCGTATTTACTGTACCATTTCACATGTGTTTATCCATTGTCTTTTAGACTGTGATTTATATACATAGGTAAGGCATGCTGTGGAGTAGTATTAGAAAGGTATTATACAGGTTAGAATGAGCTTAGATCAATTAAAGCGATTCCAAACTCAGGTGGGTGTCACTGGGAGTTAAATTAAAGATTGAATTGTTTAAAGTGTCTTACAACCTTCAAACGACAGTCAAAAATGTCACTCTTATTGGCTTAGTTTAATATATTTATATATTTAACATAAAATTGAATAATTATAATAGTTTCTATAAATCTCACATACATTTGACAAAATACACATAGTAAAATCTCTAGGAAGATGAACTTTCTTAGTTCTTCTGCTTATGGTTAGGTAGGATAAATTTATCATACATATATACATTGATAAAATACGAATACGGGAAAGTGTAGAGCATCGAGGTGTTTCGTGTACACATATTTATACATTAATTTACATTTTAAACTGTTGGCTTAATCATCTAAACTTCCATGCCACCATCGGAACGTTTCCCCTCTCGTTGTAGTGCCTCCTCGGCGGTGAGTTTCGTTTTTTCCGTCCGTGTATGCCAGACCAGTACATCACGACACTGATTGGCCAACGGTTGCAGTCGTTTCTGTGTCGTTAAATGGCGTAGAATCTCGGATTCTTGATAGCCACGCTGCACTTTGTATGAGAAGACAGCCTGTGGATTCTTAATTAACAAGTCCATGCTGATGGCAAACGCGGCCATATCAATGGGAAAAGGACGCTCTGGACGCCAAGCGGCATTGAATCCAACCACTTGCGTTTTGTCTTCATTGAGCAGTGGCTTCTCAACCATTAGGCCACCCACAAGGCCAACAGGCCAAACGCCCACACGTCCTGGCTGGATTTTTAACATTTCGACAAACAATTCTACAGAATAGGAATTGTCATCGTCCATAAAGAAGACGATCGCATGATGCTCATTATCGGCATGACTGCGCAGCCAGGATAGCGCCAGATTACGTTGCTCAACACCGCGAGGCTTAATCCAATTGGGATCTTTTCCCTGCAGCTTGAACTCCTGTGGCGTCTTGATATTCAATTGGGTAGAGCGTTTCTCTATGCCGGCTCTATGTAAGAGATTCGTGACGAGAGGTGTGGTGACATTTGAGTCCTCCACAATGATCCAATGGAGACTGGGCACCAACATAAATAAATGAGATAAACTGCAGAAAAACGAAAGTCCACAGATACATGTATGTGAGTTGTCTTGGATCAATTGGGTTTTTCTCAATTCCACACTTACCGTGTCAGTTCAGCCTTCTGGGCTGGTCGTGAATATGTCGGCGTTATAGCATAGATTTTGGTCAACGTGTCCGCCTGTTGCTCGGCATAAATAGCCTGAAGGTATTCTGGCCCCTCGCAGGTGCGTTTCCCATTCCTATGGACCATCATTAGCACAATTATGAAGATAATGATGAGCACCAGGACTTGCCGAGGACGTATGCGCATCTCCGTCATCTTGATGCATAGATTTTAGTAAATAAAACAATTAAAAATAATTTATAAATTTAGCCACAGCTCCCAATTCGAGTAAAACAAACAAAACGAAAAATAAAAATGTCTGGCAACATCAAATTTCGCGCTGTGCTACCGAAACCCGAATTCTTCTTTTTCCGCTAGAGGGCGTTTGGTGGGGCGTAAAATTTAAATTGCAATTTACAAATTTGGCAGTTGGAAAACATTTTCAGCCTTCCTGAGCCTTGTGACCTTTTATAACCAAATTACTGGAGTTTTAGTTAATTCTTCCAAAAGTAAAAGCAATTAACATTTCATGACAACCATTTTAATTATATATTAGTATTCAGAGTGCAGAATATAGTTAGCTTTAGCTGATAATTTGCGATCCCAATGTGTCACAATGAGTAAACAATTTTGCACATCAAATGTTTATACATTTGTTCCTGTTTGTTGTTATTGTTCCCAATTTTATATATGTATTTGCAAAATATATAAATTTATTTTTGTATTGCAAGCGAAATTAAATCAAGGTTAGAAGTGAACGAATTAAATTTTAATTTATTCATTTTAAGTACAAAAAGCTAAATAGTAGATGGAAAATTATCATTAATTATAAGTTTACACTTTTATTAAGTATCCAAATGCATGCAGATATTTAGTTACAATCATATTTAAGATATGGCATTTAATATTAGGTACTTTAATGGAGTGTTTGTAGTTTATAAGCTCGAATTCAACACGTTTTTAACATAGATTATATTTTTATTATCCGGATTATTATTATATCTTCTGTGCTAGCTCAAGAGTATCCCTTTCTACTGGTAATTTTCAACAACTGAAATCAAATCGAACGAAAAAACTTCTAAATATAAGTTGCTAACACTTTTAATTACTTTAAAAATAATTAAATTGTATGTTTAAGGGTTGTTAATATCAGAAAAGGATAAACAAGAACCGAATACTCTATCGGTTTGGCTTTTGGGCTACACCTTTAGGGAGGCATAATAAATCAAACTTTTATTTTATTCTTTAAGCATAAAATCAATCGAAAACAAATATTTGTTTTTCGATAATTTTTTTCTTTTCAGAAATCTCAACATTTTGTAAGATTCCATTTACATTCCGAAAATCATTTCAGAAATAATCGAGATAACAAAATAATCTTTTTCAAATTTCCCATTTACATTTTCGTTTACCAGATTTGGACGAACTATCACCGCACAAATTGAACGTTGACTTTGCGCCATAATTTTAATAATATTTCTCTCGGTGTGTTTTGGGGTCATGTACAGAGGCTATCGTGTCGCCAGTTGCTTTGTCCAGTTGGACGCCGAACGCCATCTGTGTGGATGTGGATCTTTCGTAGGAAAACTGAATGAGAGGGCGGCGGGCAAATGGCCAACGGCGCGACAGATAATGATAATTGATGAGAGATCTTTTATATAGATAACAGTCATTAGGGGTCAAAAACAAACAAAAATCGGTGTTTATGATTTTTGTTTTGTTTGACTTTTGAATAGATTTCCTTCTTGTTTTTGCCATTTTAATCTGCGTGAATGTAGTTTTTTTTTGTGTGTTTATGAAATTCCAAATTATTTGTAAGATAAGCTTAGATTTTTGCTGGAAGTTGGACTTAATATTCAAGCCACGGAACGTGTGCAAAAATAGTTTTTTTTTTTTCAAAATAAATGACAAAAAACTTGCACCAGACCCAAAACTGATTGTGAGACATCGAACTGATCGATCACAAATTGTAATAGTTGCCATTAGATTGTATTGTATTTAGTAAGCGTTTGTTTCTGTGTGTGTGTGTGTGTGTGTGTGTGTGTGTGTGTGTGTGTATTTAAACAACAGATATATGTGTTCTGTTTGTACAATATAAACCATATATACATACCTACACACATACATATGCACATACATATATAAGCACATACTTGTAGAGGGGCAAAGTTATCAGCAGGACAGCCAAAGACGACAACAAAAATATTCCTATGACGACGATAGAGTACAACAAATAGGTATAGAATTATTATTTTTTGTTTCTTTTTTATATTTTTTGCACGCGTATGGGCTGTCCAGCTGCCTTAGAAGAAACAACACGATTTATAGCTATTTTTCAATGAGACTGGGTTGGTAAGGGGAAGGGGAATTGATATGAATATTGTTTTGATTAGACACCGATGCCGATGTCTTGATGCCAAAACCAAAACCCGATGTCAATTTCAAATTCGTCCAAGTACAGGCACAACAACAAAAACAAAAACAACACTGTCCACCTAGGGCGATACCGATTCGTATTGTTGAATTATGCCCAGATGTATAATAGTACATCGGGTACACTCAATAAGTACCCGATCAAGTGGGTTGTTTAATAACTTTTCGCAACGTACAAAACGAGAACTGGGAGTAAGGGAGAAAGGAGGAGGAGTAGGCTGTTTTTCTGATAGTGATCAATCCATTCAACCATCGATAAGCAGACGTCATAAAAAGAAAAAATGACCAATCGAATGATTAATGCCTATAAAGAAAACACACACACACAGGCACACCTTTAGTCTCGTCCAGAACTCGAACAGTTGCCTAATTGATTTGGCACAGATATTTAGAAACACTTGACTTTGGTTTTGATTTGTGGACAAAAAATCACACTAAGTTTCTCTTTAATCTGCATAAAGGTATGATCATATGGATATGACATAATTTCCTTCTACTTTTCTTAGAAACAAACAGCTCAGTCCCATATGAAACTAAACCTTAGAATCATATTCATACGAAAATTGTTTGAAAACCTGGTAAAAAGGAATCCTTTGAGATTCTGCAAGTATTTCGTTTTTTCTTTATCCACTAATTATTCATATTTTTAATCATATGATCCAACTTCCTCATATTTGCAATCAATAAACTTTCTTATCCAGGGCGTTAAAATTAAACAAGAAACTAACACCAGGGCAAGATAAGCTTTCCCCCCACTTGATATTGAGTGCGGTGAACTGTTTGATCCACCCCAGGCAGGGTTGGTAACAAACATTCGTTGTCCAATTGCTCCACTATGATCCGAGAATCTTAATTGTTGGAATTCAAGACATTGAATAAGTCCCTAGAATTTACCTGCAACTTTTTCTGTAACATTTCTTAAATAAAGTGAAATGATCAAAACAACGCGTCGACTTTGGTTTACCATGTAACAAGTATAACAAAAAATTTAAAATGCTCAAGACAAAATTGTTATTAGCAAATAAAGACTATCCCGCATGCTCTTACAATCACACGAGCATTTTAGTGGCCAACTTTGCTGATTTAGTTGAAAACGTGGCTATTAATGGATAGATTTTTGTGAAACTCACTAGTCGTATAACTAGTGATGACAAATTATGGTGTATTTAATTTGAAAGCCATACCCTTAATATTGCAGACAAAAGTCACCAAACGGAAGTGGACTTGGCTAAAGTTTAGCTTTCTTTGCGAGCATATGTAGCTATTCTTCAAGAGAGATATGGCTAGATTGACCTGATTATAGTTATATAAAGTTCATTCTTTTGTTTCCCTGTATTTTTCCGTCTTTTACATGCAGCATTTCGGCATATTTTTTAAAATTTTGTTATATTTTTGAAATAATTTCAATCCTGCGCGCTCGACATCCACGTGCAATAACAGATCTTTGCCCAGGTTTCAAATAAATGAGCATATATTACGTATACGCCTCGTGTGAGACCACAATAAAAAAACACACACACACACATACCGATGACAGGGAGAGAGAGAGTATATACAAGTGTGTAGATTAAAGAGACATACTGCGAGAGGGAAGAGAGAAAAAGAGAGTGGAGGAGGGGAAGGGAGACAACATTTATTTGGAGTCGACAAATCAACTTCAGACAATTTCAGTCAACAGCCAACGGGCGTTCGAGCCTCACGTCTCGTGGAGTGCGCTTAAAATTGAAATTAATTTATTTTATCAACCCCCGCCCCCCACGCCGTTCAGTTTGATTTATTCATATTTATATTATTTGGACATTTTTTATTTTCCATTTTTTTTCTGTTTTTATATTTCTACGCCGCAATTCAATTCCGATTTCGAGTCCAACGTAAACAATAAACAACAAAAATAAAAATGCAATCGTCGCGACTTTTGTAGAACATTGAAAACCTTTCTATATATTGAGACAAACCTAAAAAACAATCACACAAAGAAACAAAAATTGATTTCAATTCAATTTTCAATTGGCGCCTATTGATCATTGATAATGGAGGTATATACATCGGACAGCTCCGATACGGATTCGCGTGAACAGAAGACCATCGATTTTGGTCGGATGAATCTGGATTTGATTACGCTGGAGGATCACCTCAGTTCGCCGCACAAAGCCCTGGCCAAATCGAAAAGTGACATCGAAACGCTGCTGCTCAATCACAATCGTTTGGTCGGGTTGCCCAGCATATTGCAACAGTTCACCAATCTAAAGATACTCGA
This sequence comes from Drosophila insularis, assembly GCA_018903935.1. Classification (NCBI taxonomy): domain Eukaryota; kingdom Metazoa; phylum Arthropoda; class Insecta; order Diptera; family Drosophilidae; genus Drosophila; species Drosophila insularis. Next base: position 937,205 of record JAEIFP010000569.1, on the reverse strand, counting down.
CCTTAGCTCCAATGCTTTGACTCAGCTCCCGGATGCCATTTGCCAATTGCCATTGGTCACTCTGATTGCCAAAAATAATCTATTGACCAACTCCTCGCTGCCCAAATCGTTTTTGACCAAACAACAAACTGGCAATGGCGGCTCAACATTGAAGGAGCTTAATCTAAGTGGCAATCAGTTGACCCACTTTCCCGAGCAGGTCACAGAGATGCGCCAGCTCAAGTATCTGTATGTGGGTGGCAATAAGATCTCAAGCATATCCAAGGATATATGGAAAATGCAGGGGTATGTACAACAACAAAAACCATAATCGGTTTGCCTTATCAATGTTATGGAGTGTCATGCCATGAATGAACTCTAAAATACACTGAACAAAATCACCTAGACTTTATCATTTGACGCTACACGAGACTTTCACTTTTACATCCAAACCAAACTAAAAGACAACATGTTGAAGTTTAACAAATATTTTGGACCAACTTTTAAACTTAATTAACGTTTGTTTCTCTCTCTGTATAATGTGGAATAGTGGTCTGACAAGAGTTTTGCTTACTTAAGTGTTTCTCTTCTTAGTTGACATTGGCTTAGCCCACATATTATTCTCTACCCTTGAGAATCCCATTTAAGCCTTGATGCCATAGATTGAACCTTTTAAGAAGACTATAGTGCAAGGTTAAAAGTTCAAGTACCCTTTAAAGATTGGCTATGGCGAAATTTGGCACTTCTACTTTAAAATCCAAACTGGCCAAACTTCCGTTGTCCCCCTCCCAACTCCCGACTCCCACTCTGTCTGTCTGTCTCTCTACGTGTGTTGCTGTTGTCAAGCGTCTGGTCTTATTATATAGCAAGTGTTTTATATAAAACAAAAAGAAAGAAAAATAACACTGATAACACACAGACATACACACACACACACACATACACAAAGTGCGCCAGGCCAGGCCAACCAAGTCCAGTCCGGACCAGGGGCTAGGCACTCTTTTAAGTGCCTCTCGTTCAGTCTTATAACAATACGTGAAAAACGAATCGAAATGAAACCAAATCTAACGAAAACAAGCACTCAAAAACAAACGATTTCTTGACTGGTCATAAAGATATGGACTTATATTAATAGACATCATAAACAAAAGAAGCCAACAAAACGATAGCACTAAATTATTTAACTCTAAACAAATAAAGAGAGAGCAAATTAAAAAAAGGAAAAAAAAAAAACAAAAAATCGAAATTGAAATTAAAATTAGTTATCACAAAGCCCGGAACGGACTTGGACCCAACAAAACTTACAAACATACACATATATGTATGTATGTACATACATATGTACATATATCCAGGGACGCATTCAGGGGGAAGATAATTTCAAATCGGTTATAGCAATCGATACTTGTCTATTTGTCACCAAGGGGATTTCATTTGGATTTTTTTTTTTATTGTATTTTCGAATATAACTCAATAAAGTCTCATAAACTTGAACTAGAAGTCTATTCACTATCTTTTTGATTACATGTTTTTTTGCAATAAGTAGGAATTAAGTATATAACTTTAAGTATAATGTGTGTATTTGAAGTATATTAAGAGCGGTTTCGAACTTTGAAAAACAACCTATATAGATTCACGTATTATATATTTTGAGACATTTCGCATTAATCGTTATCGCAAATTGTGTTTCTGATTGATCTCTTTTGCAGTCTTCATGTACTCTCACTGGGTGGCAATCTTATCAACGAGGTCCCCGAGACGGTGGGCTCTTTGAGCCAGTTGCAAGCCCTGGTCCTATGCGATAACCTAATCGAGAATCTGCCGATGAGCATCGCCCGGCTGAAGAACCTCAAATCGTTGCTGCTCCACAAGAATCGGCTTAGGCACCTGCCCAAGGATATTGTGGCCCTCAAGAACCTAACCGAGCTAAGTCTGCGTGACAATCCGCTGGTGGTGCGTTTCGTTCAGGACATGGCTCTGAAGCCCCCTACCCTGCTGGAGCTGGCCGGACGCATTGTCAAGGCCAGCGGCCAACGACCAGGACCCTATGACATTCCTCGCACCCTGGCCGAATATCTGAACAGTGCCAATTGCTGTGTCAATCCCAATTGCAAGGGCGTCTTCTTTGACAACCGGGTGGAGCACATCAAGTTTGTGGACTTCTGTGGCAAATACCGTGTCCCATTGCTCCAATATCTGTGCTCCTCCAAGTGCATTGAGCCCGAGCAGACGGCATTGCGGGCACCCAGCAGCAACAATGCCAGTGCCAGCAGCGGCTTCATGATGCGCAAAGTCCTGCTGGGCTAAGGCATCGGGAGCGGCAAATGGAGCGCATGCAAAGCGGGTGAAACGGTTCGTTTTGCCCGTGGAGCAGGCATGCAGCAATCGCTCGCTCGGAAATTTGGAAAACAAAAAAAACTTGGAACCAAACACGGCTGTGGCGTTGCGGCGGCAGGGCCGCCGTTCAGTGGAAACCATTGACTCTATCAACATGTTAACAAATTTGAATCGATTTGCTAATTATACATATTTTGTTTGTTTGTTATGCCTTATACCCTTATACCCAATTATATGCCAAAGACTTTGTCACTTTGTTTGATTTGCTTACCTGCGATTTTACGATTTTGAAAATCTTGTTCAATAATATACAACACACACACACACATGCCTCATAAATCGAATTGCATTCATAGGAACAATGGGTTAAGTTTACTTATATATTCTAAGACGGTATAATACAAAAGGCCCAAGTTTGCCTGTCCATCTATGGTATCTGTTCAGTTTTTGAGCTGATGTGAGCAGAGTCATACCGATCGGATAACTTTTACATACATATTTGTATGTAAATACAACTAGTATCACCCGAACCAAAAATTGAAAGAGTGTAAGGGAGAGCTAGCATCTAGCTAACGAAGATTGGCATTGATTTTCTAAACTAATATTTACATTTGGAAAGTTTATTAAGACGCAAGCCATAGCTAGCATTAATATTCAAATGAAGCATTTTTGGCGTGACAACCAGGACCAGAGTTGCCACGTCAAATTAAAAGAGTGAAAAGTTAAGGTCAAACTTGTGAAGAAGATTGCTTTAAGGTTACAATATTGTTTGTTCAGGGCCAAGCACGAAACTGTGAACTTCGGTAAGTTTTTCAAAGATTTGGCAATATGATTTTGCTTAATTTACTTATAATTCCCAACTGGTTTGAGCCTTAAGAATATGGTAGGGCCTTAGAAATTCTAAAGCGAAATAAGGGCAACCTGTGGAACTTTTTGTTTTGCCTTTAAAATAATCTTCACAAGATTGTCCTCGTTTATAAGGAATAATTTCAAAAATTAATTTGATTGATATTAAAAAAATTGCTTTTGTTATTAAGTTTTTATTCGATTCTTTATTGAAATACACTTTCTGTTCCAGTTAATATTATTTTAAACACATTTTTTTAATGTTATATATCTGTTTTTGTTTTGCTTTGGGTTTCTTTTTTTTCTTTGAATTTTAATAGTCAGTTTATCTTATATCGAAAATGTTTTTATTTTGGTTTTGGTGTTGGGTTTTTGTTTTATTTGTTGTCTCTGTAGGCCCAAAATGTACTTTTAACTGGCCAATCAATTTGGACAGTAAAAGGGCCGCTCATATATATATATGTATATATGTATAATTTGTTTTTCATTTTTAATTCTTTGATTTTTACTTAATTTTTAATACCTATGCGTTTTTATTTTATTTAGATATTTTTGCTTTTTTCACTTTTTGCATGTACAAATATTATAAATTATTTTTTTGCTTGTTTTTTTGGGGAGGGGGAGGGGGGATGGTATTGATTCTTTAGATTTTCATTTAGTTTGTCTAATAGTAATTAGTAGAGCACATAAAGAAGTATATATATATATATTTATTAATATGCATCTGTATAGTTCTGTTTATATACATTGGGGCGGTCCTTACTTATCCAATATCGCTTTGAAAACGAGCTAAACTCTAAAAAGGATCCAAGAAGTTCCTTTTTGACATATACACATTCTCTTGATCGTGACAAATTAAATGAAAAACCTTAGGCTTAACTTAAAGGAATATTTTGAAGGCCTTTTGCCTGCGGTTATGGATCGAACGTACATATTTTTTATATACAAGTCTCAAATTGGTAGTAAAAGTTATATTGAATTTCTATTCCTGGGAAAGCGATTTTGGGCAGTTAATTTGTTTTTTATACGACTTAATAATTTTTCTCAAGCACTTAATATTTTCAAAAATTATCGAATATGAGGCAAAGATTATTAAAACAAACGAAAATATATGTTAAACACCAAACAGTTATTGCTTTTAATTTTATAATATAGATTTCACATCGGGAAAATTCTAAAAAAAAAAAGAGACGAATAAAAACAGTCTACAGCGACATGAAATAATCCATGTCGTGGCTTATCGTTTAGATCAAGAAAATATATGTATATACATATGTACATACAGAGATACATATATACATAGGTACAGATTAGAAACTTTACAAAATAAATTAAAAATGATAAGAACAATCCAAAAATAATAAAGATTTGCCAAATAAAAAATCTGTGTCTTGGGTGCAATGTACACAATTTGTTTTTTGCTTTTTATAGTACTTAGTTGAGGTCTCCCCCAATTAAACATTTAGCTAAAATTGGTTTTATTATTGATTAAGCAATTAAAATAAGTTATTATTTAAAAATAAATTAATGTGATAAGAATCAAAATAAATGAGACAAAACTGGCAAAATAAGAATAAAAAAATGGTACGAAAGAAAACAACAAACAAGATTACTTTCCTCAATATTTATGGCCTTTGAGTGGGTAATAAAGATATGAATTGCTTTTTGAGAATCCATGGCTAAAACAGTTGGAATTTTAATTTATTATAAATGGGATATAGAAAGGACCGCTCTAATATATATATATATATTTATATATGAAGGTATACAAATCACACACTTACACACGCACACACACGCACACACACACACTTATATTACACACTAATGAAGCTTAGAGACTACATTTTGAATATGTCTATAAATTATTTCATTTTTCTTATGCCATAATTATAAGTTCTCTTATCGAATGGTTATAGTTTTTTCACACACACACACACGCATACGCCCAAAAAAAAAAAAAAAAATACATACAATATAAATCTACATATTCGTATCTGTATATATATATATATATATATGTAAATAGAGAAGATGAAGAACAAACCAACAATAAGTGCATAACCAGACGGAAATTAATGCAGGCTCCTATATTGTATTTTGCTTCTTCTTTTCTTTTTTTTATGTATTTTTATAACTAAATTTATCTTAACCAACCCCATTTGGTTTAGTTGATGTTTTAAATACAATAAAACACACAAAACGAGTAAAATATACGCTAACTACATGAAAACTAAGACTAAAAAAAATTACAATGGGAAAATCATATAATGCATATGAATTTGTTGTAGTTGAATTGGTCTGTTTTCCATTTGTGAAAAATTTAAAGCAAACGAAAGACAAATGGAAGGAATTTATGGTATTGATTTCAAAAACTTTGTTTTAACATTTACTATTATATATTATATATACCTATATTTTACACATATATATATATATATTACATAAATACACACATAAACTGGTCTCTATCTTTCGTTCTCTTTTTTGTGGGGGTATTTTATATAAAGGAAAAACATCGAAAGATGTTCCAGACACATGTACATATGTATATAAGATCAGGATATTGTTTAGGCCAACTTTTTCAACGTACTCTAAACGTAACTAAAGATAGATGTCATATGTGAAACTATTTCCGTAAAATTCGATTATTATTTTTTTAAACGCTCATTTCGTTTATTTTTGCTTATGACCGAAACACAAGAAAAAATTGACATGATATAAAGAAATTGGTATTGTGTTTTGATTTAAATGACTTTGTTGCAAACTGCAATGAATTTATCTAGAGAAAGTTTGTTATATTTAATAATGGAACGAAATTTAAATAATGAAGCGCAACTATAAATGGTTTTAGTTCTGGATGAATCCTATCTAAGCATACATATACAACATATTGAACTGATTTTTCGTTAACTAAAATGTTCAACTGATGAAATAAAAAAAAAAGAAACTAAAAACATATGTACATATATAGCTTTAGCCCAATTACAAAAAGCATAGCCAATTACACATATATTTATATATATATTTACATTCTTTTTTCTTTTATTCATCCGTCATGCCTTCTTCATGTTCGTTTCGTTTGATTTCACATATTTCTAACTCTTATTTTTTTTTTTTTTTTTGAAATTTTGTGTGCAGTTGATTTGTTTCTTTTTTTATCTTTCAAATGTACAACACAATATGTTATTAAGTGGAATATGCATATATGTATATTCAATAGTGTGACATTGAAAATATGCTTTCACAATGTGTTTTTTTTTTTCAAGTAAATTTATTTTCATTTCATCTGATGCTTGAGTAAAACTTATAAATTTATGTAAATAATTTGTTGCTGTTGCTGTCATTGTTGTAAGCCAACAACAAAGCAAACGAGAATGAAATAAATCCAATCAAAAATTATACAGTATAGTAATAGCATTATCTTTTTGTTTTATTTTAGATGTCTATTTATGTATGTATGCAAGTCGTGTGTAGGTGTGTAGAAGGATTTTAGTTGTCGTGCTGTTTCCTTTTAGTTTGTTTATTTTTAAGATGCTACGCTACGGGTTGACTTAAGTTTCAGTTTCTTTTTCAGCTACTGTTGTTACATATTTATATTCATATTTATCGGTTTAAACGGCGGCTTTTTCGTTACTCTTACTGCTGCTGTGGCTGCTCCTCATCCTCATCCTCATTAGGCGTATTTATGGCTGATGGCCTTATAAGCTACACATACATCGATCTCTTAAAAGTAATATAATCCTATATATATATTTCTTTTTTTTACATATATCAAAGTGTTAAACGCAAAATGTATCAAGTGTTTTTTTTTTTTTTTTTTTTCATTTCGATTTTGATTTAAATCGTCCTTTATATGTACATACGACATTTTTTTAAAAATCTGTTTTTGTTGTTTTGGGTTTTCGTTTTTGTTTGAATCGAGGTTAATGCTCTGATTTCTCTCGCTCTCTCTTTTTCTTTTCATTATTAGTTTTCATATTTTTAGTTCGAGGATGTTCCCTATATACTAAACTTATGAACAACAAACAAAAAAACTGTATATATATATATAAATATATATATCAATAATCATAAGTTATAAAGAAAAATATAATAAAACGTTGCGTTTTAACAACAACAACAACAGGAAAAAAAAAACATACAACTGATACTTGATGAGGAGTCAAATTTAATTAATATATATATGTACCTATGAATGCACATATATATATATATATATATATATATATATATCTTATGATTTCATTTGTTTCTTGGAAATATCCTTTATACCTGAAGGGCAGTTTTAAAACTAGCATTTTCAGTTTAGTATTGTTCTTTTGTATTTTTGTTTCTTTTGTATCTTGTTTCATAAAATCCTTAACAACTTGGTTTTGTTTTTATACATTTGCCTTTTGGCTTATGTTTAGTTTTATTTTAGTTTTAGATAGTATATAGTATATAGTTTAGCTTTTAGTTTACTTCCAATTCTTTATTGACAATCGCGAATCGCTTTCCTCTTCTATGAATATATAATTTATAGCATAAAAGCGTATTGGCATTATCAATTATACTGATGACCAGCACAACGGAAATATATTATAATAGTTTTTAAACATATGTATATGTACAAAGAAACATACATACATATGTAGCGAAATTTAATGAAAGAGATTTTTTCCTTTGTTTTTGTTTTTCCTCTTTTCAAAATTAAATAAAAAACAAAAAAAAAAAAAATAATGTATGATAAAAAATAAAATAAAATTTCATGCAACACAAGAAAATAAGATAAGTGAACTTTTTTGATTGGCGTTTAATGTTGGGTTTCTGGGATTAGAATTGGATGTGGTTTAATGAGGCGGGAGGAGCGGTGGTGGTGGTAAGTCGTAGATCCTGATTCCTTCTAAGACTCTGGCTCTGTCTCCTCACTGTAAAAGGTCACATATTTGCTTTTGACTATGGCATTCCAGGCTAAAGAGAAAAAAGAAAAAATTTAATTGAAGATTTAGTTCGATTAAAAATGCTCAATAAATAACATGTAAATGCTTACTGCTGGCTATATAGTCAACTATCAAATCCGTATTGGTCATAACTCCAGTCTGTCGTGCTAATGCCAATTGGGGTGGCGGTGGCGGCAAATACTCCTCATCCGGCAGAGATGAAGCTGTTGCAGCACCTAGCTCCAGTTTATTGAGATCTGGCATGAAGCTCAATTCGTGCAAAGTCTCATCATCGTCATCGCCATCCTGGTAGGCCATATAAACGGGCAGAGTTGTCTTGTTGGCAGTGGCGGACGACGACTTGTTGATGGCAACAGTCTTAGCAGGCAGATGAAATTCTGACTCCTGGGAATTGCTGCGACTGCAGCTGGTGGAGCGTTTGGCGGCATCGGCGGCGGCTGCAGCTCTAGCAGCGGCTATTATGGCCGCTTCAATATCATTGCAGGTTTCCAGTTGCTGCATGGACACAAGGACATCATTACTAGAAGCCTTGCTAATAAAATTATTGACTGAAGTGTTGGCAATGATGCCGCTATCATTGGACTGATTAGCCAGTGATGAAATGCCGCCTCCTCCTCCGCCACCGGCAAGAGTGCGACCACCACCAGCACCTCCGGCGGAGGCAGAGGATGATATCGAGACAGATGACGACGAGTTCGAAGTGTTCGATGACAACGTCGATGAGTTGTTGTTCGTTAAGGCAGCTACGTTGGCGGCATTCGGCGATGACTGCACAGCCTCACCTGAGATCGAAAGCATGTCCAGAGTGGAGCTCATGTTAACCACATCGGACGTTGCACCCGAATCATTTAGGACCAACTGATCGCTGCTTAGATCTGTTGAGGATTCCTTTCCCAATCCCAATTTCGCCGTGTGATCTTTAATCTCTGTCTCATCGTCGTCTTCATCGGCAGCTACAACCTCAGCTTGCTCCTCACTACCCCTAATAAGTTTATTTCTGTTATTTTCTTGATTCGAATGGGAGAATTCCTCAGTATTCTGATGATCATTAAACATTTTCAGCTCATCTTCATTAAAGTCGCCAAAAATAAACTCATTGTGTGTCGCATTTCTATCTTCTCTATCGTTGAGTATAATAACGGCAGGGCGACCAGCTGCACTACTACCACTTGAAGCTATTGAGGAACTACCGGCCAATCCTCCCGAGGGTCCCGACGAAGCTGTGCCGCCTGTTCCTGCAGCTGCTGCTCCACTAAGCTTTCCGCTGATCTTCTTGGTGCGATCAGTCTGGGTGGCTGCTGTTGTTTTCAGGGTAGCTGCGACCGGCGAACATGATGAAGACGTTGGAGATGATGAGGTTGACGCGGACGGGGACGACGACGAGGCTGACGACAATGTGACAGATGACGACGCATCCTCTTGACTAGGCTTGCTGCTGCTATGGTTGATGCTAAATGTCTTCTCCTTGGGCTTGGCCTTAGGCTTGGCTGAGGTAGATTTATCGGCCACTTGCTGCTTGGCTGCAGCGGCAAAATTATATGATGACGACGAGGAAGCAGAAGATGAAAAGGAATTACTATTGTTGTTGTTGTTGTTGCTGCTGCTGCTAATGGTAGTATTATTGTTGATGGTACTGCCGGCCATGGCCACATTAGTGGTACTATGACGCTTCACCGTCATCTCTAGAGCAGGATATTGTTGATCCAAATTGCTGCTATTGAACGTATAGCTGACCTCATTTTCCACACTCTTTGACTTTTGCAAAGCTGGCGGAGATGAATACGATGATGACGATAATGCTGATGCTGATGTAGATGAGAACGAAATGCTACTTATGGCTGATGCTGCTGCTGCTGCTGTCGGTAGCAATTCGGGTGATGTCATCTCAACATCACTGCTGCTACTTGCGGGTGTTGCATTCAAACTCTGCGAATAGCTTATGGATGCTGACGAAGTGACCGATGTCGAACTGGGCGGGAGATGTGTAGCTGCTGCTGCTGCTACTCCCCCCGTTGCTCCCATCCCGGTGCCTGCCGGCGTTGGCAAACCCATTGTTAAATTTAAAGTGGCAGCTCCAGGCAATTCGGGAAAATCTGGTTTCGGTTTGGCTTGCTTTGTGGATGATGACTTGCCACTACCGCCAATGGTACCACCACCCCCACCACTACCACTATTAAATAGGTCGGGTGGCGAGGATTCAGTATTGGTGGTGGTGCCACCAGCACCACTATTTAGGGCTGCCTCCAGCCTTTTGCGGGCAATATCAGCATAGGAAATGGCAGCTGGTGGCGAATTGTAATTATTATTATTGTTTTGCTTGGATTGACGTTGACCAGCCGTTTGAGCGGATGTGGAAGAGGAGGAACCACTGCTGCCAGAGTTTGCCCGGCTGCTCTTCTTCTTGCCCGTCTGTATCGGTAATGAATGGACCGAATCGAGATCACTGGAATCGGATTTTTCCGAGGGCGGCATCGATGATGTTGACTTGCGTCTGGAGCTATCTTGGTGACCCGAGCTATTACTTGTCGTCGACGTCGATTGATTCCCCTGGCCATGCGCATGCACACTGCCAGCAGAGGTGTGCGACGACCCTGTCGATGCAGATTGATGTTTCTCCACAAACTGCCTCTCCATTTTGCTTTGTGGTAGCGGCGGTGGTGGCACCTGTTGATTGCCATAATGATTGCCATAATGCTGCTGTTGCTGCTGCTGGACACGATGAGACATCATGTTGGATGAGGCCGATTTGGTGATCGGTTGCATGCGCTGCAGATTGCCAGCGCCCACAGTAGCATCGTCCATGGTGACGGCGCGTTGCTTCTTTGGTTTCTTCTTTTTGGTGACCACATGGAATTCCGCTGTCTCCGACAACACTGTATTTAAAGCATCCATTTCGGACATGCCAGCCAGTGCTGGAAATTCCAATGGTAATGATGGCGCTTGCTGCGTGGAGATTTTGGCTACAGGCGATGACCAATCCATTTGAGTTTGCCGCTCCTTTTGCTGCTGATCACCCAAATATTGGAGCTCCTCGGTGCCCCAGGAGCGACGCTCACTTTTACGGGGCTGTGCACGTACTTGCACCGTTGAACTGGCTGCCACCGTCTGTTGTTGTTGCTGCGGCGGCTGCTGAGGTGGCACTCCTTGCGACTCTTTATTACAATTCTTATTGATATCAGCTACAGAAGATGAATTATGTTTCGCAGAGCATGTGGCTGAGGTTGAGGCCGTTGAACCGCTTCCGGTGGTCTTCTTTTGGCGCATCATTTCCGTGGTGGCTGCCTGATATTTGTTAAGATCATCGACCTCCATTTTGGAGCAACTTCGCAACTCCTCCAGCGAATTGCTCTTCTTTAGCTTGCTTTGTTTCTTGCGTTCCTTCTTCTTTTGTCCAGCGCTATTGTTCTTCTCATCGTTCTCGATATACTTGAGTAGCTGCTCAACAGGATCTGCACCCCGGCAACCAGCAATAGTTTGCGTGTCAACCAAATACTGTATGGTATTACGCTCTTGTTGCGACTTCTTTTTGGACTTTAACTTGGTGGTAGTAATAGTGGCATTGGTGGCATTTATGTTTCCAGTGCTACTGGTTTGAGTTGGTACAGCGCCACCCAGTTGACTATTAATGGAGGCAGCCACAGCAGCAGCTGCCATGGCCGTTGTTGTGGTATTGGTACCGGTGGATAATAAAGTGGAGACACTATTCTGTCGCTGAGTAGAGGACGATGATGGTGGATGAGCAGCTGAACCAGTACCTGAACCGGCCAAAGAACCGGAATTAGCTGCTGCTGCAGCTGCTGAACCACCGGCGGCTCCTCCACCCACTGTGGTGGTGATTAAGGCAGTAAACTGATTCGAGTTGCCATTGGTTGATGCGGCGACACCATTTCCTGTTCCGCTGCTAGAGCCACCACCATAGCCATCACTCAAGGCATTGCCATTCTCATCAAATTGACGCTGTTTAAAATAGGAGTACAGAATATTATTACTGGATGCTTAAAAAAGATGTCATTTTGCTTACCGATCCACTTTTGGCTGCTGCTCCACTTATCATGCGTCCGATTTTTGATGCACGTATGTCATCAGCTGCTCCTCCCTTTGGGGCAGTACCTGATCCTACTCCACTACCCCCACCATTGACTGTTGTGCTGTTGGTGCTGCTGGTGATTGATGATGATGCATCGCCTGATGATCCCGTCTTGCTGATGTCACCATCTATGGTACCAACACCAACGCCATAGACCGAAGAGCATGCTGTATAATTATCATTAAGCGATACATAGCCAGTATCCAATCTGTGCTTTTGATCATCCATTGTCTGAGGATATGGCACGCATGCAGCAGCTCCTCCGCTAACGGTAGCCGGCACAGCCGAATGCTGTTGTTGTTGTTGTTGCTGCTGCAGTTGTTGATTCTTGGCAGATAGCTCCAAGACGGAAAATTGCAAAGCATCATCAATTAGGAACTCTTTAACTGTTGATGCATCCTTTGAAGACTCGTTCAATGAATGCTTTTGTTGCTTTTGTGGTTGTTGCTGTTGTTGTTGTTGCTGTTGTTGTTGTTGCTGTTGTTGTTGTTGCTGTTGCTGTTGCTGTTGCTGTTGTTGCTGTTGTTGTTGTTGTTGTTGTTGTTGTTGTTGCTGTTGCTGTTGCTGTTGCTGTTGTTCCTGCTGCTGCTTATGCTGCTGAAGACCTTCAAGTATTTTGGCCCCCAAAAGGGTCATGGAGTGCGCGTTAAATGATCCTGCCGCTGAAGCAGGATTTGTCTTCTTTGTCTTACGTATCTCGCGCAATTCCTCCAACTGAAACGAACGAAATCCATCAATCAATTAATTGTGATCTGAATCAGATTCTGATATGAAATATTTATGGCATAGAATTGGCAATACCCATCCCTGGCGACGTATAAAGAATTTAGCTTTAGACTCCTTGTGAGTCAAATTAAATATTGTTTCAGACAATTAATCAAATTAATGTGAATGGAACAAGCCCTTACCGTCTGTAAATCAGGAACGTTCGCTATATTCCAGAGTTTAGTTTCCGCACTAATATCCAATCGATTCAGAAAGCTATCTTGTTGGGTACTAGTGGTGCAACCGGAATCCATTGTCGCCTCATCGTCCATATCGAATTGTGTTGCGGCTTCGGTTTCGGGTAGACTGAGGCAACTGCCCGTTCCAGCCGATGTCGATGTGGTGGGTGTCAATTCTCCTTCGACACCACCTCCGCTGCTGCTACTGCCACCCAAAATATGTTTCAATTTGGCCGGATCCATAATGGCGGCTGATTCAAATTGATTTACACTGCTGGGCAGGCTACCACCTTCACGTTGCCGCGCCGAAACAGATGAATTTTTATTAATCCTTTTCGAGGCAGAAGAAGAGGCGGTGGATAAGGAGTTGGCAGAGTTAATGGACGATGAATTTTGGTTGTGCTGCTGCTGATGTTGACGTCGATTCATCGAGTTACGTCCTCCACTTAGCTGATAATCACAGTTGAAACGTATATTGGCCGCCGCTGCTGCTGCCGCAGCTGCTACCGCCACCTGAGATGAGGTGGTGGCCAATTCACTACGATGTGCTGCTTCGACTAGATCCTGCAATGATCCGCCCTGTTTATGGCGATGCGAGCCAGACGATCGGTGATTGCTATGATAGCCAAAACTACCAGCAGCACTGTTGGACGATCCTACTGATGTTGCTGCTGATGAGACAAAAGAGGAAGAGGCGGCAGCGGCGGTGGACGATGAATTTGTGTTGCGCGTGAGGCAGGTTTTAATGGCACGATACGAGTTCTCCTCGTCGTACTCAGCCTTTTTAAGCATTTGCTAATAATACAATAAAATCACACAAAGACACATGAAAAATTTAATTTAATTTATTAAAGTAAGTTTACATATACATGGAATTGGGATCCAATTTGAAACTCATTAGGTATACTTTTCTTGGGTTGTTTCGGACAGACGGATGCCTTTTGAGGCATTTTTGTTACTTACCAAAAAGCGTTCGCTTTTGTTTTTTCTATCGCCAGGATTGCGATACCAATAGGCCTCCTCGAGTAGCTTCTTTAATGACGCATCGTCGAGATCATTGATCTCACTGTCCTCCCAGGAATCGTATTTTGTCTGCAATTGGCGGATATGTATGTATATGTATATCACCAAAAGATCAGAGTGACAGGCAGGTGGCCATAAACAACAAGTAAAATTAAAGAAATTTTAAAAAACACACCAGACGCAAGCGCAACACACAGAATTAAAATCGTGTTTAACCTCACAAGAAAAAAAGAAAGAAAATATTCAAAATAGAAATGCCCAAATGAATTTTTAGATTGAGCCTTGATTTCTTCCTTTCGCACGTGCACCGAAATTCTTTCATTCACAATTGAGTTAGATTATAGAAAATAAAATATTAATTTGTGTAATTTGCCCGAATTAACAAAATGTTTTGTGGTCGATTTGATTTCCAACTCGCGAGTGTGTTGTACTTAGCTTCTCTTCGTCTTCTTTGCCCCTTTTGAACTTACATACACACTTACACATACACATACATATATATATATATGTATATGCGTATGAAATAGGATAGAAATAACGGTACATTTTGCAATGACAATGTGTAAATGAAATGCCACTATTGCATTAAAATATCGAAAAGCATTTCTATCTCGTTTTAACATTTATTTTTTATTCCGACTTTATGCTTTTATTCTTTTCATTATGAAGAGAGCTTTGACATGAGAGAATCTTTACATGTATATACATACATACATACATACATATACATATATATGTAGATATGTATAAATAAATCAAACAATTAAAATACAAACGTTTGGAAATAAAGTAACTTTATCTGAGGCCATGTCTGCTCAATATATGTATGTACATACATATGTACATATGTATGTATGCATGTATGTACATACATACATATCAAAACTTTCAACTGCAATTGAATTACTTCTAACTGTTCGATTTATTTACACATGTTCATACATACATACATTCATATGTATCATTTTTAAGAGTATCGTTTGAAATACATACATACATACATACATATGTATGTACATTGTATATATCCATAAACATTTTTGAAAAAAGATCTTCGATCCAATACAACAGTAAGAAGACGCTTACTTCGAATCGGATAAGAATTCAAACTGTTTGTTTTTAATTTGTATTTTGATATTGATTCGGTTACTTTTGAACCGAATATTTTAATTCTGCAAACGTTCGAATGAAATAACCACTCGATGAATGTACAACAAAGATAGTTTCTAGAATAATGTGTGGTTTTTAAGTGCTGATATAAATATTACTGATAAATAAAAAAAAAACAAACCGCAAAAAAAAACAAACTTAACAAAATAAAAATTTAACCTATTTATCGTGGGAATACATTCATCGTTATGTACAGCTGTGTTAAAAAATATAGTAGCGCATCACCTTGCAACACATACATATGTACATACATATATTAATTTTTGGACATGGTAATCATTAAAAATTAAATTTATATTTCAAATATTTCAAGCATTAGGATACAAACAAGAGATTGTTATTAGATTTCTTTTGGTTTTCTTTTGTTTTTCTAATTTTTAATGACTTTTGGATAATAGACTGAAAAGTGCCTGTTTATAATTATAGTAGTGGTTAAATAAAAATAAAAAAAAACGATTCATTTAATTCGGGAATGATTTTTTCAGTTCTCCTTACTCAATGTACTCTAGTACCGTTGTATAGCCTTTATTATACCCCTGCAAAAAGGGTATATTAATTTTGATCAGAAGTGTGCAACGCATAGAACGAAGCATCTCCGACCATATAAAGTATATATATTCTTGATCAGCACGACGAGACGAGTTCATATAGCCAGGTCCGTTCGTCCGTCCGACCGTCCCATACAAAGGGCAAAGTCACGAACAGTGACTTTTCTCAATAACTTTGTTATTTTCTGAGCTACTGTCGTGAAATTTAATATTGGATAGTTTATTACACTTGTAAACGACTGTGCCAAATTTTAAGATCGGGTGACTTTATCACATAGCTCCCATAGGAACGATCGGTGAAAAACAGTGACTCTTGGTGTTTTTTTTACTACAATTAAAGTTAAAGAAGTTTGATATGTATAAAGTTGCAAGGGTATATAAACTTCGGCAAGGCCAAAGTTAGCCCCGGCTCTTTGCTTTTTAATAACGGCATCGCATCGGCGGGGCCTTTTGCTCTTAGGCTAACTATCAAATCTCTTTTCTCAGCCATGCATCTCTTTCGCCTGCTCACTACAATAAAAAATTGTTACAAACTCTATGAAAATTGTTCACCAAAACATTAATTACTACTTTACACTTACCATTGAAGATTTTTTGTTGCTTTTAAAAGTTATTTAAATTGATTTGCAACGACTTACACCGGGCACTACTCTAATTATGAACAGGCACTTTTCGGTCTATTATCCAAAAGTCATCAAAAAATTAGAAAAACAAAAGAAACCCAAAAGGAATCTAATAACTAATCTCTTGTTTGTATCCTAATCCTTTAAATATTTGAAAAAAAATTTAATTTTTAATTTTTACCATGTCGAAAAATGAATATAAATGTTGCAAGGTGATGCGCTACTCTATTTTTAAACACAACTGTATGTATAAAGATAAATTAACTCTTGGCTCAACCCCTTAAATAATTATTATCTAAAATGGCTTACCTTTTTTTTCTTTTGGCGCTTGCCGACATTCTGATCATCTTGGGTTTTACCTTTGGCTGTTGCTCCACCACTAGTATGCGTAGCCAATGGCGGTGATAATTTAAAATTGTGCACAGCAACAGCGGGAGCAGACGAAGCAGCAGCAGCAGACGTTGAAGACGAAGAAGTTGTTGAATTATTATTTGTTGCAACAAATATAAAAGGCGAGGAATCATGAGATTTGGTATAGTCATCTAATTTGCATGTAGATGATGGTGACGAGGATGATGTGGATGATAACTTGGTCTCTTGCTGAATCTGTTTCAGTTTCGATTGCGTCTCGGCTGCATGCGACATCATTGTGTGCATCTGGTCGTTTGAATAAGGGGTTGGTGTAGTTTTTGTCGATGTTGTGGTCGTGGTGCTCTCATTCATTACGCCAGCGGCGATTGAGACAATGGGTGATGGGAATCGCTCCCGATCCCCTCCAGATGCATTCGCCAATGCTGCTGCTCCTGCTGATCCTCCAGTAGTTGATGCTGCTGCAGTTGCTTCTGATGTGTCTTCTGTGATGATTGGCGGCCTATCAATTTGTTCATTGTTGTTCATCTTTTTATTTCGTTTTTTGTTGATTAAAAGCTAAATCGTATTTTAAGAACAAAACAGACAAAGAAAACAAAAATGTAAATGTTAGTGAATGGTTGAATATAAGAAGCTCCATATTTTGGATGATCCATCGGTTTAACTCACTTCAAAACAATTTTTTTTTTGTTTTTTTTCTTTGCCGGTGGTGTCGATTTTTAGGGAGACAGGCGACCGCCTGGTCCCGGGCCTGGGGGCCTGGCTACGAACGTAACAGCTGCTATTGCCTCCGCTGTTGCTAATTGTCAATGTATTTAATTATGGCAGTTGTCGTCGTCTCCTTGTCTATGGTTGTCCTTCCCGAAATTGATGACTTTAGCCAGTCGACGTTGTTTGAACTGAAAGGGAAATCTCCAATAAGCAAACTGATTTAATTACAATTATGTTGCCATCCCCGATCGTGTTGGTTTGTTTATCAATTCATTAATATACATAATTATCCGAATGTCTATGATTTTGTTTTTCATTTGCTTTTACTTTTAGCTTGACATTTCGTTAAAAAGATTTTTGCAAGCTGCGCAGTGTTGAAAAATGCACAAATATTTGAGTAGGGGGTGAAGGGTCTACCAATTCCAATAAAAAAAATCACAAAAAAAACACAATGCCACGGAGCCAACCTCAGCCAAAGAAAAAAAAATATTGAAGAATATTTTAGGCATGACTTGAAATTTGCATTTGTTTTGTAGGCAATGACAATTGTTTGTAAATTGTTGCATGTGTTTATAAAGTTTATAAACTAATTGGCATCCCTGTTGACAGTTGTCAGTGGCAACACTAGAGCAAAACACGTCATTTTGCCACACAGTTTTTTTTTAGCAATACGTTTTTTTTTTTAATATTGTATGTATGTATACATATGTATAGGCCGTATGTCATTCATTTTTGTAAACATATATATGGAGATGCTTACTATGCAATTTTTCGTAGTGATTCTTGTTTGGTAATTTAATTTTTGTTTTTGTTACTGTTGAACACATTTGTTATTTTCGGTAATACATACGCAGCTGTATTAGCCCTAAACTCGCTCACACACACACACACACATACACGACATATTCACCTATAGACGCACACACTACTCACAGAACTTAAATTCCTCGCACAGTGATTAGACTCGGATCTTCTCCTCTTACACTTGATGTGTAGGCGAAGATAATAATAATAAGTTGCACATGGTATATGCTTGTTTAATCAAAATTAAATGGTTCATTGCGTTGTATTTTTAGCAAGTTTTGTTTAATTTTTGCACAGCACATGAAAAAAATTCAAGAAAAGAACTCTGCTTGGAATTATTGTTGTCGCGCTTTACTAACACTGGTCATCAATAGAGATGGACAATATTTTGCTTGTGACATCTTCTGCGATGATGTCACGAATATATCAATAAAACAAAAAAAGACTAGAATAGATATTTAATGTACAAACCACTAATTATAGTTTAATTGTGATTGAGCGAAATTATTGATTTCAAAAAGATAAAAACAAAAATTGGGTTTGATACAAATTTTCAAATTAATGAAAAGATAACGGCCTCTTGACTAATGAATTAATATAATACAGATTTCTAATGTATCACCTCACCTGTATTTTTTTTTTTTTATTTTGACAAATTTCATTGTACAAATATTACGCGCCAAGATGTGCATGGAGAATATATCGCTCATCGCTAAGAAGAGTTTATCGCAAAATTTGCGCTAATTGATGTGACCGTATACCAAATCGTGTTTTGTTAAATTCAATAACAAATTGGTTTGTTTGTTAACTGTTACAACAACAAAGTAGAAACAAATGAAAATTAACCACAAGTATGAGTTTGACGACGATGTGGCCTCCATTTGCGAATCGACGGTAAGTGCAAAATTGATCCAATTTCAATTATGTATGTATATTTATGAACATTTGAATTGGTCTTGGTGGACTTGTCCTCCACTGGTGCCCCTTTTAGGCCGCTTTGACAGAGGGCTGTCGCCTGCCCGTGCGCATGCACAAGACAGATGATTGGCCCCTAGCAGAGATTGTTAGCATCAAGGAGCTGGATGGCCGTCGCCAATTTTATGTCCACTATGTAGACTGTAAGTATTAAACCAATTTCACTAATTGTTTCAACAATAAAACGTAATTCCCTCCACTGCTTGACTTCACTGAAAGTCAATAAACGATTGGACGAGTGGGTCAACGAGGAAGATTTATACACCCGGAAAGTGCAGTTTCCACGACGGGATGGCTCTCAAACTGGTACCAGTACAGGAGTAACAACGCCCCAACGACATCATTCCCTTGCCGGGAGTGTATCCCGACCCACTTCACCTCAGCATTCAATTATCGGTGGTGTCTCTACGGCGCCTTCTACTCCGAGTGGCAGCGAACTGGTCAATGGTAATAATGTTCTAGCTGCTGCCCTACAGAAACGAATCAATCGCAAGAGGAAAGTTCATGGTGGCAGTGCCTCTGGTCATCATTTGCAACAAAATGTGCACACAACACTAAATACCGCTGCCGCTGCCCATATGCATGTTACTGGCGATAGCCTAGTAACTAGCATTCCAGCCTCTGTTGCTACTGTCAATGTAGCCGCTGCCGCTGCCGCAGCCGCAGCCGCAGTTGCTGCTGTAGCCACACCCAATGGCGATAATGATGGCGATGGCTCACAGGATGGAAAAATTCCCACTCCCAGACAATCGGGTAGCATGGTTACCCATCAGGATGATGTTGTAACGCGCATGAAGAATGTGGAAATGATTGAGCTGGGTAGGCATCGTATTAAACCTTGGTATTTCTCACCGTATCCCCAAGAGCTGTGCCAAATGTCCTGCATCTACATATGCGAGTTTTGTTTAAAATATCGCAAAAGCCGCAAATGTCTGGAGCGTCATCTCTCCAAATGTAATCTTCGTCATCCGCCAGGCAATGAAATTTATCGCAAACACACGATTTCCTTTTTCGAAATTGATGGAAGAAAAAACAAGGTGTACGCTCAGAATCTTTGTCTGCTGGCCAAACTGTTTCTCGATCACAAGACGCTCTACTATGACACAGATCCATTTCTATTTTATGTTATGACCGAATTTGATTCCCGTGGATTTCACATTGTTGGCTACTTCTCTAAAGAGAAAGAGAGCACCGAGGATTACAATGTGGCATGCATTTTAACTATGCCCCCGTATCAAAGGAAGGGCTACGGCAAGCTATTAATAGAGTTTAGCTATGAGTTATCCAAATTTGAGGGTAAAACTGGTTCACCAGAGAAGCCATTATCCGATTTGGGTTTGCTCTCGTATCGCTCATATTGGGCCCAGACCATATTGGAGATTTTCATTAGCCAAAATCCAAATACGGATGGAGAGAAGCCGACTATAACAATTAAGTAAGTGGAATATATATTAAATTAGGGAGTCTCTACTTTCCCTCTCACTTATGTTCATTATTTATATATCACTCTCTCTCTCCCTCTCGCTCTCATAAGTGATATCTGCGAATGTACTTCAATAAAAAAAGAGGATGTAATTTCCACTCTACAGAATCTTAACTTGATCAACTACTATAAGGGCCAGTATATAGTTTGCATCAATCGTGATACCATAGAACAGCATCGTCGAGCAATGGAGAAACGTAAAATACGCATTGACTCCAAGTGTCTGCATTGGACCCCTAAGGATTGGTCGAAGCGATCCAAGTGGTAATAACAATTTCTTATATGCGAAGATAGGCTATAAGAAATAGGCAAAAAATTTTCCAAAGCTCTGCAAATTATTTAAATTTATACTCCCTAAAAAAACGGACGATTTTGTTAATCAATGTTAATTCTCATCCTTTCTTAGTAGGCTTAAAGATGTTAACCAATAGCTTCCCATATTTGTTTTTATTAAATTTGAAAATTTAGCTAGTGATAGTCCTGGGGTAGTTGCAACCTCCCATGACATGAATGTTTTACCTGAATGACCGACATATATGACTGTTGCTATTTTCTTTTTAATTTGGACTGATCAGTGGGATCGTCAGTTAACTTAGAATTAACATTTCAATCCTTGCCCACTAAACTTACTAATCAAAAATATGTAAATCTTTTGTAGAATGCTGCTGCGCTACTGCTATCGGCTGCTGCCGCCTGCCTGCTTTCGCTCCAAATCTTGGCCAAGATTTGTAAATTTATTAAAATAAAAACTAAAGCAAAATTGTTGTAAATTTGATGATAATTTATAAATAAACATGTATATGTATTATGTATTATGGTATGTAAGTGAACAATTAATTAATTATTGTCTCTCCTTGGTGCTGTCATTTGCGACAGTTCAACAACAGATTGATCCATGACCTGCTGGATTAATGTCTCTATCAATTTCTTCATATTTTCCATCATTTCAGCAATTGATTTACGAGTCTCATGATTTTCTGCAAACACTTGCTGTTGTTTGTCCAATTTATGACGTGGATTGTGTCTAAATTTTAGTTCATCTAGAGTCTTTTGTAGAACCGAATCAACCACTTGCATAGGTCGCTTGTCGCTGGTAAGGAAACATCGCATGGGAGTCATTTTGCTGACAATTTCTTCTGTATTATTTATATCCATCGGGTTGAGCATGGTGTCCAATACTTGCCGCAAGGCCACCTGTTTCATAATATCACAAAACTGGTTATATGTATCCAGATATTCCAGTTTGTTGTCCGCCCAAATGCGCGAGTGCTCTTCCACTTGACGTTGGGTGTTCTTAAGGTCTTCACTATAGCGTCGCATGGCCCCCAGTTGGAGCAAGTCCTCTATAGTTGTGTCTGTTGTATCCGGACTAAAAGTGCATATTGTGCTGCTTTGAAGTGGGGTGGACGAACTGTTATCCATTTCTTTTCAAATAAAAATTAAAAATGAAAAAAAATTAAACGAAATTTAAATGCTAAAGAAAGTAATCGTTATCGGGTTTAGTGTTGTACAACATTTTAATTTTTCACATAATATTTAGTGCGACCAGGCCAACAGTAAACACACGTGTGGCGCCCAGCAGCAGAAGAAACTTGGTTTAATAAACGTTAAATATTTTGCAAATAACTAAAAGATTATTTTGCTCCATGGCGCGCGGCAAGAAGCAGAATCCGTTTGCAGCTCGAAAACGTCAAAAACGTGAAAATGTAATTATCATACGAAAAATTTAAATTCTTAACAATTTTTTTTCCTGTTTTCTTTGAATTTTTCTTTAGGGCCACGAACGTCCAGATCGCCGGTCTCAGCCATATGAAGAGATTAAGCGTGATAACCCTTTCTTTATCAAGTATTATAATCTCCAAAAAATATGCGCCACCGAGGATGAATGGTCTCAGTTCCTGGCTTGCATACGTGACAATTTGCCCACCACATTTCGGGTGACCGGTTTTAAGGATGAGGCCAAGGCATTGTTGCAGATCATTAAGACGGAGATGTTTTCGGAGTATGTGCGCGCTGTAGCTGAGCTGCATCAAAAGTTACCAGAGCAAGTGGAGCGTCCCTTGTGCCTGCCTTGGTATCCCAATGGCATGGCCTATCAACTGCATTTGACTCGCAAGGATATTCGTCGTTCCGAACCTCTCTTCAGGCTTCACAATTTCCTGATAGTGGAGACAACAGCCGGCAGTATAAGTCGTCAGGAGGCAGTGTCAATGATACCGCCCATCGTACTTGACGTAAAGCCATCGGATAAAGTTTTGGATATGTGTGCAGCTCCGGGCTCAAAAACTGCACAGCTCATTGAAGCTTTGCATGCAGCTCCAGAAGATCACAGAATTCCACCGGGATTCGTGCTAGCAAATGATGTCGATAATAATCGCTGCTATATGTTGGTCCATCAGGCCAAAAGACTAAATTCACCCTGTCTGCTGGTGACAAATCATGACAGTAGCGTTTTTCCCAATCTGATAAGGACGCAGCCAGATGGCGCTAAAAGCATATTAAAATTCGACAAGATCCTTTGCGATGTTCCCTGTTCCGGAGATGGCACTTTGCGCAAGAACCCGGATATCTGGATGAAATGGAATCTGGCTCAGGCCTATAATCTCCATGGTATACAATATCGTATTGTGCGACGTGGAGCCGAGATGCTGGAGGTTGGTGGTCGGTTGGTTTATTCCACTTGCTCGTTAAATCCCATTGAGAATGAAGCTGTACTCCAACGCATCATTAAAGATTCTGATGGTGCATTGGAGCTCGTGGATGCTGGTCATTTAGTGCCAGGCCTTAAATACAATCCTGGCATGACCAATTGGAAATTGGCCACCAAAGATGTGGATCAGGTCTTTAGCACCTTCGATGAGGTGCCCGAGAATTTGCATACAATCATTCGTCCCGCCATGTTTCCTCTGCCCTCCGATGAGTTGACCAAATTGGGTTTGGAAAAATGTTTACGCGTCTTACCCCATTTACAGGACACAGGTGGATTCTTTGTGGCAGTGATTGAGAAGCGGCGTCAGTTAAGTTTCGAAAAAAACGATCTACAGACTCTTCTTGAGCAAACGTCTAAGATCGAGGATGCCGCCGCCCCCGCCACCGAATCACAAAAAGAAGGGGAAACAGGGGAGGACACTGCGAAATCCGTGCCCTGGGGTCCGCAACGCAAACGTCGTCGTCTTCATGGTTACAAAGAGGATCCCTATGTTTTCTTTAGCCAAAATGATGCCGATTATGACAACATCAAGGAATTTTATCAGTTAGACGAGGCACTAGAGAAGACATGTCTCCTAACCCGCTGTCTCACCGAGAAGAAGAAAAACATATATTACTGCTCTGAACCCATACGGGATCTGGTGGTCAACAATGAACACAACATTAAGATTATCAACACAGGAGTTAAAACATTTGTGCGCTGTGAAAATCGCCATACCGTGCATCCATATCGTTTGGCCCAGGAGGGTCTGCAGACCTCCAATGCCTTTATGGGCCAGACTCGACGCATTGAAGTGGAACGAGAAGATCTAGTTCTACTGCTCAATTGCACGGATCCAACAAAACCGCCATCTACATTGGAATTAAAACCAGCAACCCAACAGCGTTGCAAGGAGTTGGGTAAATAGGAACTACAGTCGACTGACTGACTAGTCAGTCCCCGTTTCGTAGATTAAAACCTCTTTTGTTTTTCCAAACAGGCGTGGGCAGCTGCATCCTTAAGTATGTGGACGAGGCCTTCACTTTGTTTGTCGTTGGCTGGCGTGGTACCTCCAGTCTACGTGCCTATGTTGATAAGGATGAGACAATTCATATCTTACGTTTACTCCGTGCCGATTTGTCCAAATTTGAGGTAAACAAATATGAGGAGGCCAAAAAGGCAGCAGCTGCAGCAGCGGCAGCAGCTCAAGCTGATGAAGCGAAGGAAACAGATGAATCTGCTGCAGCGGACAAAGTAGACGTGGATAAACCTAGCACAGCAATGGAAACAGAGAGTTAGTGTATTAATATTTTATTACACACACATGTCTTTCGTTGTTTAGCATTTTAAGTTGTGCAAGAGTTATACATACATATATGTATATGTATATATATATATACAGATTTGTATTGAAATAAAGGGTTGGCTGAAACCTTTGAAAACTTTTAATTTTATCTTCTTTGGATGGCGCTAACCCATAAGAACATCAACTATTAGCCTCCATCTAACTTGGCTTGGATCGATCTGCACCATCTTAACAATTCCTGCCTTTTTCCAAGTCTCCCGCCCCCTTTCGAAAGCATAAATGAAAGATTTTCCATTCTGTTTGTTATAAAAATGTTACATTTATGTTAATTTTTTTTTTTTTTTTTCCCAGTATAAATATATCATATATAAAGTATATAAAAAAAGTTCATTAAAAAATTACACATACTCTTTTTTTTTTTTTTTTTTTTTGTTTTTTTTGTTGTGTTTTTTGTGTTTTTGTCTTTCGTAGTTTTTTTTAATGACAAATGTCATTCATTCGGAATACGTTGCAGCGATGTCTGTTACAGATGTTTTGGATGATCAAAATATTGGAAATTGTTGCTGAAGTAAATAATACGTAAATATGTAAATGTATATAGAGTAGATTTTGTGTATTGCTCTTGATAGGAATGATGGAGAGTTAGAAAAAATGTATGTTTCCTGATATCATGAAAGAATTTGAAGTATTTGTTTCATATGTATGTGTGTGTGTGTGTGTGTGTGTGTGTGTGTGTGGAACGTTTACATTCTTGATGGATGGCTTAATGCAGTTGTTTCTTTTTTTTTGCTCGTTTTACGTTCTTAGCAATAAAAAACTAAAGAAAAAAAGTATACATATTATATATATATATATTTATGGAGAATGAGAGAGATGCGACAAGACGACGTAGTTGGTTTCTTTTTTGTTTTCGTTTCGTTTTTTTTTTTTAAGTTTTTATCTTATTTTGGCTTTAGGCCTGCTTCTCAGCTTCGATGACCTCCTTGGTGGGCAACACATTCTTCTCGTTGGTTTCGGTATGCTTCAATTTTTTCGCATCGAAATTCTCAATGCCAGCAATGAATTGATTCTTCTCCTTCTCCTGTTCGATTGCTGTGACAGAGAGAGAAAGAGAGTTAGTAAGGTTTGGGTTTTAAGGTTAGTTAGTTACTTCTACCAACCTTCCTTATCGGGTAATGGGTTCTTCTCATTGGTCTCCGTATGCTTCAAATTGTTCTGATCAAAGGCAGTAATTCCCTCAATAATAGACATTTGGGTTTTTTCAGCTGCCACATCTGATGGAGTTTTTTTTACATACATACATATGTAGGTAAAATTATTTAAACAAAGACTAAACTTAAACTTAACTCACCCTCAGCTGTGGGCAAAATAATTTTCTCCTGAGTGCTGGCATTCTTTAGTTTCTCGGTATTGAAACCTTCCAATTGACTCTTGAGGTTCTCAGCTACCTTGGGCAAATCCTTGAGTGCTGGTGCTGGGGCAGCCATCTAAAAAAAAAAAGAAAAAAATAATAATCAGTGATCAGCGGTTTAACTTTAAACCTATTTTGACATTTCCGGGAGGGATGTACATAAGTAAATTATTCAAAAGGTAAAAATCTGTATATACATATGTATATATTTACAGTTTAAATTTCGCTATAAACTTGGCTTTCTCTCCCTCTTTCACATAATGCACAACAACGGAAGTTTTGATCAATCGAAATCGGAAGCCCCGCAGCAATAGCTTCTTTATTGTGATTTCTCGATATGATTACGATTTTGGATTACGATTAAATGTTAGTCACGACGACAAAAACAAAGATGACGATGACCAAGACGATGACGAAATATTATGATAAAAATGAGGATGACTCAAACAAAGGACTTCACAATACATTAAGGGGCAGAAAAAAAAAAAAAAAGAGTTCAGCGAACCTTTTGTGTCATCGGAGAGCGTAAGACACACACACACACAATCAGCACAATGTATGAAAGAGAGAGTATAAAAGAAAGACAGAGATTAAATTCCAATTCAATGATGGAGAGGAAAAGAGAATCTTATACATACATATGTATGTATGTATGTATGTGCATAAACGTGCGTGTGAGTGTGTGTGTGTAGGGGGGTCTGATAAACATAACGGAGCAATGGTTATCCGCTGTTTGGTTGGCCAATGTTTTTCCAAACTGTCGCCTTCACACTGAAACTGCATATTATCACGTTTATTTTTAGTTGCAAAAATAAACTGCGTGCCTTGTTTCATGTTCGCCCTCCAATAATAATCAATTATTAACTTTTGTTAACGACCACCACCACAACTACCTACCACCATTTTAACCAGTGAGGCATAAAGAAATTGTTTGTTTTTTTAGTCATCAATATTAGGTGAATATGTACATATATGTACATATGTAGATATATATGTACATACTTACATACATATGTACATACATACATATGTAAAAGCTGTCTCGCTATCTAAACGTCGCGACGTTGCACAGCTGCAAGCGTTACAAGGGCAGCGACCGCACCAAAAAAAAAAAAAAAAAAAAAAAAATAAATAAAATAACCTCATCAACAAATGAATCTATATTTATACATACACAATATGACCATAAATGGTTATTTAGCTAAACTCCGGGGCAAGCCGCGATTGCTACCAATCACGAAGATACAATATTCGAATGACGTCGAGAGACTTAGTCTGAAGTTGTTTTTGGGGCCAGACAGCGCCAGCAGTTTTTGGACAGCTTAAAAAGCAATTGCAAAGCCAACCATTATACCAAACCATATAACGGTTGTCTAATACATACAGACATACATACATACATACATAAGTACATGTAAATTTGTATATTCGTATCTACGTACATACATATGTACATCTTTAAATCTGGATTAAAGCACTTACAGCTTTTTCAAATATGTACATATGTATGTACATACATACATTGATACATACATATGTACATATGTAAATATGTATGTAAACTTTTCAAAAACATTCTACATGTAGAAACCATACAGCAACACATACATACATACATACATATGTATGTACTTACATATCCATGAAGTTTGCAAATTTCCTAATAAAACACAATCGTGCAAATATTTGGCAACAACAAATTTATTATTGCTGTTATTTCATAGAACTACAATTCGTTTCGTTTCGCTTCTTTTCCTTGATTCAATCAAACAAAGATAATAAGCCGGTAAAAGTGGAGAGAAGTATAGACACAAAGAGTGGTAGGGGGATGGAGCTAGAAAGGCAACGGCGCCGGCAATTGTTAATCTCCTTGAGCCATAAACGATAATGCCAAAAAAATACAACAACCAAATGCAACTCTCCTCTTGGCACATATATATGTACATACATACATGTACATACAGTCTATGGATAAAGTCTGAGCGCACACACAACAATGAGCCATTTATGTACATATGTATGTATGTATTCATTTTCCAGAGGCTTAAACTCTTAACTATTTATAAATGCATTGATTTTTGTCACTTCAGGTTACTGGACAAAAATTTACCGATATCTTTTTTCTATTGAAAAACAGCAAATCAAACAAACAGCAAAAAACAAACATATAGCACATATCACATAAAGCAAAAGTGAGTCCGTTAAAGCTTTGGAATTGCTTGGTGTGTCCCCATACTTTATTGATAAACTGTAAATATACGTATGTACGTACATTTGTACATACATGGTCGCCGGATGAATCATCACTAAACCACAGCCCCAGCCCACACTTCATTCTACTCCACTGTGCTCTCTTCTCTCTTTCTTTCTTTTTTTGCTTTCCACAACTCGGCGCTCGTTTTTGTTGTTTTTGGTTTCGTTACTTTTATGGCCATTTTTGGTTTTCAAGAGCAAGGAAAGAAGGGGTGTATGGAACGCGAGTAGTGGGGAGGGGCGGTGAGCAAGTGGTTTATGGCTTTAACCGCTGATTGATGATGAAGAGCCGTTAGTAACTTAAAACGAAAAAACAAATAAAATAATATTTTTTATTTGAAATTTTATTTTACTTGACAATTTTAAGCTACTGATGCTTGGGCAAGACAAAGGAATGAGTTGTGGGGTGGGCTGCAGGCGGAAAAAGAAACAACGAACTTGACAGACACGTCCGTTTTCCTCCTACACCACCCCTCTGCTGACGCCCAACACCCATCCTGACGCTGCTGCTCAGCTCAGCTTGGCGACGCACGTCTGCAGTTGGTACATAAATTTTCTACACAGACACATATGTATGTATGTATTTACATACACATGACGTACTTATGTACATACATACATGAATGTCCTAACTCTTGCGACATTTTATGAATTTTAAATAGTTAAACAATAAACTGTATCTCCATTCTTTGTGCAGCTTGCACACATTGATAAGACAAAAAAAAGAAAAGAACAAAAGCTAAGAAAATAAAATTGGCAGAGCCACGCCCAGTATGCACACACACACAACCACACACATGCTCTTGCAATGCACATATGTTTGCATGTGTGAGAGTGTGCGTACGTATAATGTACAGTATATAGTCAGTATGTATTTACTTAGTGCAAGGCTTGTGCGCACTTCTATGGGGGAGGATACTGTATATTAAATACGCGTCAAGCGACGCGCCCCGCCCAAACCCAAAGCCAGACGAAGAAGGAGAGAAGAGAGAGAATGAAAAAACACAAAAATGCCGGCCGGCTATTTTCTTTTTGTTTTTTGTTTTCGCAAATAAGAAGGCTTCAACCTAACGGATACAATAAATAATATAATTTTATAAGAAATCCCCCCCCTTGAGCTTAACAACAAAGAGAAGTTGAAAAAAGAAAAAAAACCAGTTGGCGGAACAATGAAGATGGATGGAAATGAGACGCCAAGAGTAGGGGAAGAAAACGTAAGTATGTGTGTGTTTTTTTGCCAATGGCTTTTTCTTATGTACGTGTTGCCGGCTTCAATTTTTCAACTCACCTTTTATTTTTTTGTTGGTTTGATAAATATTTGTCTTGAAAAACACTTGGTTAAATTGCAAAGCTAGGCTTCTTTTTACGTGTATATACAAATATATATATACAAATTGTATGCACTTTTCAAAAAATTCAACACTGGCTTTAAAATATGTGGTATATACTATTTAACTTTTATGGGGGACTTTCGCGCACCTGCGGCACAAGCGGACTCGGTGTAGTACAATTGTATAATGAAGATGAAGAAAAAGTAACGGAAAATATTTAAATATTTTCGCGGCGAATGGCATGGAATTCGCTCAGCAATTGCGAGTTCGCTTAGCCATGGTGTGTATTCGCTCAGACAAATTGAATATTCGCACAAGCCATTTCGCTCAGCCAAATTCAAAATTCGCTTGGCGATACACTGAGTTCGCCGGTCTAGAAATTCGTTTTTTGTATGCGGCGAATTGTTAATTCGCTTATATATCGCTATCGATAAATATTCCCAACGTCATAAGATTTTTAAAATTCAAAATTCTGCCAATCCATATAAAAATTTATTGTCTTAATAGCTTAATTAAACAAAAAATATACACATATGATTATAAATTTGCATTTGTCTTTTTCTTTAAACGTATAAAGTAGAGGTTATAATTACAATAGCAATAGATTAGGATTTAAAGAAATTGAAAAAGTGATTTTATCCAGGTGATGCCATTCGGTGGCCATGTGTAGTTCATATGAAATCAAACAAAGTTTGATAAATTTTTTTGCTTAATTTCAATGTTATTCTCTATAAATATATATAAGTATATTCATGTATATACATAAAGTACAATTAATAAGGCTACGTTTCACTTATTGCAGTCATTTATACATATATGTACAAAATTGAGTATCGCACACAGCTATTGTCATTATATTAATGGATAGAGCCTCGTCGTTGGATGGGGCTTATAGATGGATGGGGCTTATAGAATAGCATGTGCTACGCGTAGTTGGCCGATCGACACTCATTCCATATGTGTTCCATTTCCTGTGGATCACTGAAGCCATGTGAAGCTATAACCGTGCTATAACTATCCGGACCGTAATATGCCGGCCGATGGAAATGAAAGCCATCACAATGATGAACGGGAATTTGAGCTTTCAGGGCCAAAATACCAAGATAAATGTCATCGAAGCGAAACAAAGGCACCTGCCGACTCGTTTTGTACATTTTGATTAGGGCATCGCGTGAGAAAATGAATGCACCAGCCGTCACATATGGTGGCCATTTATCAAATGGATACTCCTCGAGGGAAACGTACCATTTACTAAACTTATGCCGCAATGGAGCAGTTTGAAACACGTAGCCAGCGAAGAGTAGTGGCTGGTGATGCGTTTCATGTTTCTTTCCCAAGAAACGCAGCACATTCTTAATAGACACATAGTAATCATCGTCCACAAACAAATAGAAATCACTGCGATCGAAATTCTCTCGTGCCCAGCGTATTCCCATCATAGTCTTAATTGTATTGTTGAAATATGTGTCCACAAAATCACCATGAACTATGTCACCATATTGCTTTGCTTCCTTGCCTATATCGTTTTCCGTTTTCGTTTCGTCGCTGCCGGGCATGCCCAAGAGGAATACCCGACGTATTTGGACATCCGAGAAGCGCGACTCGTAACCCCACGTCTTGCGAATGGACGCCCGTTGCTTCACATGGCCAATGGCACTCTTTACCAATATAGTCAGTCGGGTTGGCTCCTCTTCCTGCATAAATGCGGGCATTCTTCGAAATTTGTAGCCATAAACCGGCGGAGGTACAACACCCAATGATTTTTTAGTGATGGATTCATTTAATGGATAATGAAAATGCCGCTCAAAGTCCAGCTCATTCAGGTGGGTCAGTATGCCACAAAAGTCCAGTAGAAAGATTATAGGAACAGCTAGGGCACATTTTAGTAATAATTTGTAATGTTTTTGCAGCATTTGTTTATAATTCCCCATAAAACACGACACATTCAAGATAAGAAAGCAACAACAATATTCAATGCACGTCAAGGTAGCATCGCCCAGACAGCGCCTATTCGGAACAATGGAAAGTGGAACATGAAGTAACGTTTCAAACTTTAATTATTAATTTTTTATTTATATGAAGACAATAATTATAAACTATTAGACTAGATGGCTAGTTTGATCAAAAACTACTTTTCATTTACGTTACAAAGAACACTCACATAAACACAGTTTTTGGTTAATAAACGTACGAAAACTACCAAGACTAGATTCTTTAAGTACAGAGATGGAGACTTATTATTACCCAATTCCTTAGGAAATAACCGATTTAAGTAGATCTACTACTGCTGGATTACCACCACGTTTAGCATATTGTAGTGCATTAAGTCCCAGCATATCCTCAGCTGCAACATTTTCCATGTAGGGCAGAACATATTGAATTACATCGGGAAAACCATGAAGTGCAGCCAAATGCAAAACCGTGCGTCCAGATGGATCCGGTTGCGATAGATCAGCACCTGCATATTGATACGATTTCAGGCGAAGCAACGAACCGCGAGCAGCTGCCGCACAAAGCTGTTCGCCAACTGCCCGGGATGAGCCCGTCAAATGGGCTCCACAATTGATCAGCAACTGGATGATCTCATGGTTGTCCGTTGACACGGCTTCTAGCAGGGCCGTGCGCTCATAACGATCGCGCGTGTGCACAGATACACCATTGCGCAACAGATGTTTTACAATCTCTACATTCCCCAGCTGACAGGCTAAATGAAGGGCAGTCCGATGATCATGATTCGATCCGGATAGATCCGCACCGTAGGCCTTAAGGTTATTGATCTTCTTCAAATCGCCATCAACTACAGCAGCATTGATCATTGCCGGAAAAAGAGTGGCGCCCAGCTGATCCAGCTCCTGCGGTGACGATAGATGCAGCGAACGGGCCACTGCATCGACCAGATCATAGTCTTCCATTTTGGGGGCAATAATAGATGTCAATTCGCCGCGCAGGTTCGATTGCATCATCTACAAAGATTGTATTCGGGAGCAATTTGAATTAAATTTAACCCAATGTCCCTTACCTGCTTTTTAACCTCCAAGGACCATTCCTCCTTGCCAATAACATAGGCCAGCTTGGCGAGAGCCGCTTCGGGCGTCATATCATAGCCAGGAATCACGCCAACATCGCTTAGCACTTTGCCTGTATCGTATATAGCTGCCACTGAGCCATTTGGACACTGAGTGCAATTGATTATGATCACACCTCGATCGGCGGCCGCTTTAAGTGCATTCATAAGGTCCTTTCGGTTAGATGGTATATTTCCCGAACCAAACGATTGCAATACCACACCCCGCATGGGTGGGGCCAAAAATGCCCGAAAAGTGGATAATGATATACTAGGAAATAAACGCAGTACGCCCACATTCTCATCCAGATTCAGATGGACACAAAAACGCTCAATGCTACATGGTCGAAAGATTAGACGATAGTCAACATTCACATTGATTCCAATCCGAGCCAGCGGTGGCACATTTGGTGAATCGAAGGCATCTAGCGAATTGGAACTGAATTTCACCGTCCGATTGCCACGCATTAGTTTGTGGCCAAAAAAAATGCATACCTCTGGTATGATATAGTTTCCTGCTATAATCAAGGCCGAAGTAAAGTTATCCTTGCCATCAGTGCGCGTCTCAAAGATGGGTATCTGTGATCCTGTGATAATAACCGTCTTTCCAAGGTTCTCAAGCATAAAGGACAACGCGGAGGCGGTATAAGAGAGTGTATCGGTGCCATGTAACACCACAAAACCATCAAAGAACTCATAAGATTGCTGCAAAATGGAAAAAGAAACGTGTTAGCTGCCAATATAAAAAAGTTTCCACATACTACGTACATGTATATCATTGGCTATGCGGGCCCAATCGTTCATCGTCATATTGCTACTGTCCAGCAGTGGTGTATATTCCGTAATCTGATAGAGCACACGTCTAGGTTCGTCTTGCACATAAGGAAGGACCAATGGGGCCATCGATGCTGAAGCCCCAAAACGCAATTGCGCATACTCGTCATCATGTATGTTTGGATATTTCCGTATGCTGCGGACCAAAGCATTTGGAATGGGTGTCAGGACTGCAAAGCATTGGAAAGATGATAAAATGCAAATATTCTGAACTGGGATGTTTTAGCCTACCATGTCGTTCGTTCCGCATCATGCCAATGGTGCCACCGGTATAGATGACTTTAACACGTGCCTCCTTTACATCTTGAGCCATTAGATTGCCATCGCTTTTATTACGTCGCACACTAGGACTTTGCAGTGTTGGAGATGCTGGCACCGTGTGATCAATTGATGTTAACCTTTTACTGGATGGAGATGGCATAATGCTGATGGGGTCACTGGATTCCATGGCTATGGCAGCTGTTGCAGCTTCCACATTGGTGAGATTAGATTCGTTTCCGGACATTGTTGAAAATTAAGCTAACTAAAGGCCTTGCACAATTTCCAGAGGATGCTAAGAGTCGTTGTTATGTTTGTTGTTGTTAGTAAAAATAGATTGAGAATCCATTAACATTAACCTGTATGCACTGCGGTCTATGTGAAAATGGGAATGTAAATGGAATCGCTCGGTTAGTTAATCACATCACATCCCAGCACAGTTGGTTATGGTTGTTTGTTGTTTATTTGCCAATGTTGTTATCAAGCTAACGCTGACTCTTGTTGATATGTACATATGTATGTACGGACATACATACATACACACTTGCTGTTACCGACGTAGGTCCGCGATTTTAATTGCGATGATAATTCTTAAATTGCGATTCCCATTCCCTGTTTCACGCAAATTAAAGCGAAAAGGAAATTGAATGAAATATATATATACGTCGATATGATATTTGATTTATCGACTTAGTTTACCTTTAAATAGAAACGCCAATATGTTTCTGTGCCGGCCACCCTTTTAGGCAGTTGGGTGATAAGTCATTTATAGAAATAGATAATAGAAAAGTTGAAATTGAAATGGAATTAATAAAATTGATGGATGGATGGAAAGAGATAACGATAACTATATGATTTTTGTGGATATTAACCCATCATCAGCTGAGCCAAACAGCTGACTGGCTTATTGGCAGATGGTAAACGCGCGCGTTTTAAGTCGCATTAGAGAGCAGCAGTGTGGCCCATTTAGCTATTTTGCCGCCACGTCAAATAAACTCGGAATTACAAATTTTTCGACTAGTAAATTGTTGGAAAGTAACATTCTCGCTTTTCATAATTTTCTTAAACTGAAAATAGTTAAAACCGTAATACTTTAACTATTTAAAATTTCGCAACAATCTTCTAGCTTTTTCTAGCCATTTTGAAATGGAAAATAAGTCTTTTGTGTTCCCGAAGAGCTGGTCACATTGTCAAACAGAGGGAAAACATAAAAAAAAAGAAAATTAGCTGCGGGTGGAAATTGTATTAAACGCGCGTTTCCCGTTCCCGTCCTTAATAATTAATTTACCGCTTTTATGCTTGGTTTTTTTTCGTGTAGTTTATTCGTTAAATATTTTTATTTAAGTGTTTACCCCCATATACAAGAAGTTTATGCGCGCGCGTCCATCTCTTCGCCCCAATAGACCCACCCACCCAGATCCAAGACCAAATACAGAGGCCGGGGTAAACTCCCATAGCCAAAGACCAATCCCCAAAACCAAACCCCTACCCCACATCCTGTAGTGTAAATAAATGGCATCCAGCAGTGGAATGGGAGGAGGAGGAGCTGCAGCAGCAGCTGCTGGCTCCATTGTAAATGCTGATTTGTGGCGTGAATGCGTGGCCTGGTTGACCAGATGCAAGATTATACCACTCGATCACAAGGCCGCTCTGCCTGATGCTGAAATTCGCATACTGGCCATGACCTTGCGCGATGGAGTGCTGTTGTGCAATCTAGTCATTCATCTGGATGCCAGCAGCATGGATTCCCGTGAATTTAATCGCAAACCACAAATGGCACAGGTGAATCTCTTACTCAGATATTGAGATATTGAGAAATGCTGATTGATATAAATATTTTTCTATTTTCCGACTTTCCACGACTTTAGTTTCTTTGCTGCAAAAACATTAAATTGTTTTTGGATGTGTGTCACAATCATTTTGGGATACGCGACTCTGACCTATTTGAGCCAACCATGCTATATGATTTGACCAATTTCCATCGAGTTCTTATCACATTATCTAAGTTGTCTCAGTGTCGTAAGGTACAGCAAATGCATCCAGATTTAATGTGAGTGCAAAAAGTGTAATGGATTTGACATGCCTAACCTGAACTAATTACTTTTGAATTTCTCATTTCAGTGGCTTTAATCTTCAGTTGTCGCCCAGCGAACGTTCCCATTCTGATGAGGCCATTTACAAGGATTTGCATTCCACGTAAGTGCGATGAATGAGCATTCTAACTGACCGATTTAGCGAGTCAGATCCATACATTGCATACATACATACATATGTATGTACATATATATCTATATATTTGTATACATATGTATGTATGTTAGTTTGCATTTATGCATTTCCCCCATGTCTTATTTGCACTCACCTAAAAGAAAAGAAAAGAAAAAAAGGAATACCCAATCTCATTATGCGCAGACCCAAACCGATCCAGAACCAGGCAGTGTTCCCGCTTTCTCACCGTGTCATGTCACTGTCATTTCGAGTTTTTGGAGGAGGAGGGTGGCTCTCCTTATCAGAAACCAACAACAAAAGAGAGAAATGACTCCAAAATAAAAATCCATGTTCAGCTTTTATCTAACTATCTCTATCTCTCTCTCTCTCTCTCTCTCTTTCTTTCTCTCCTCTCTGTCATGTCTTATGCGCTTTCTCTCTCTCTCTCTATTTCTGTCTCTATCTGTTTCCAAAATACACTACCCTAAACCTAAATTAAAAACTTCACTTAATATGCTTATGTGTGTGCGTGTACGTGTGCTTGTGTGTGCGTGTATTTATTGTTAATCCCAATCCCGGCCTGCTCTGCTGCAGTGAAATGAGAAAAACAAGCAGCATCGATGCTTCCGGCTCATCATCCGGAGCTGAATATTCGCTCTCATTATCGGTGGAAGATGAGAATAGCGATATAACCATCGAGAATGGCACCGAGGATATCGATGACTACATTGAAGACTCACTGTCCAATATGTGCGATACATCAATTGATCAAGATAGTGCTGCAACCGCCACATCTGCATCCGTCCAAGGCAACAATCATTGCCTAAGAGCTCTGTCATTTGATCTAACATTGGATAGTGATTGCCGTTTACCTGCAAATCATCCTAGTGATACCTCCATAACGCCCACACCGGAATCAGCTGCACTTCAGCAGCAATTAGCCACAGTAACAGCCACGGAAGAGGAAATGATGCCATCACTTGAATCTCCATCGTCGCCGAAACCAAGCACATCGACGGCTGCTGCAGCTGCTGCCGCAGGATCTACTGTGCGTCATGTATCAAACTCATCATCGTCCTCATCATTGTTTGTAAGCGAGAGCCAACGATTGCAACGAGCCGCCGCCGCTGTCTACAATTATAGATCTTCGATGGCATCCACCGAGCATGAGTATGCCTATATAAATGATATTTATAGCGAGGACGATGAGAAGGTCTACGAGGATTTATGCTATGTCACCTTCCAGTCTAAGGTTAAACCAGAGGTGTGCCGATCTTTCCTCTATACACAGACAC
Source organism: Drosophila insularis (assembly GCA_018903935.1). NCBI lineage: Eukaryota > Metazoa > Arthropoda > Insecta > Diptera > Drosophilidae > Drosophila > Drosophila insularis. Next base: position 899,714 of record JAEIFP010000569.1, on the reverse strand, counting down.
AAACGATTTCCCCTCACACTCTCTCACACACACACAACACATACATATATAGTATCTGTAAAGTCGTGTGTGATACTGTTTATACCATCATCATATTCATATTTCATCCATTTGAAACCACTCCAAGAGCAATAACCATTTAGCTAATATCTCTGTTTGTATGTGTGAGTGTGTGTGTATGGAATTACTTTTCACAAATGTACATATGTATGTATGTATCCCATTGAACCCATATCGCTAGCTGCACCACCATTACCATCACCCATCAGCACCCAACCAAAGCTTCTCTTGTGTTTTTGCTTTATTATTCTGCTTCTGTTTCTATTTCTGTTTGTTTTTTTTTCAATAACCATAGATAACTCTCTCCCTCTCTCTCTGTATGGAATAATCATTTGCAGAACATTGTTTATACATATACATACATACATAAAAGTTACGATATATACATACATACATATGTATGTATATAGAAAAAATATAGGGAATGAAGCTGATAGGATATCAATCGGCACGATTACAATTGGGTGTTAGAGCTGAAATGCGTAACGCAGCAGTAAACTGATTTGATGTTTCGTTTTTTGATAATGCACTATCATTGTGATAGGACAATTATATATGTATGTACATATATATATGTATATATATATTTATTCACGCATCTTTGCAAGTGTGTAATACTTCAATATACATTTTAGTTTGGTTTCTTTTTTTTTTTTGGTTTTATTTAAATTTATTTTCTGTTTATATCACCTATTATTTACGCAACGGATCCCCTGGAACCCCTGTGTTTCAAAAGTCTTTTGCTTTTCAAATACGTTAAAGAGGTTGATTGAATAAATATTCAATTCATCTAACATAATTTCAGATCAAATATTTACGATGAAATGAATATCTAGGCTAGGCTATTTGGGATTACGGTATCAGATCAATAGGGACTTTGTATCGTCATCATTCTCATCGCTGCTGCTTATGGGATTTAGTGTAGAATCCCTACCAAGGGCCAACAATGCCTGGACATCTAAATTAGGTGCCACTTGTTGTAGGAGTCCGCCAACGACAGTGCATAGACCCATTAGACGCTTTTCCATACGTTGCTCATAACGACGACGATGTCTGTAAGAATTTAGATTGGTCAAAATAAGAAACCTTGAGGAAGAACTTTTCATAGATGGATGTGTGTACCTGTAATACTTCTCCTTTTCACTTAACATTCTACGCATTGGTCTTCTCATCGACGGAGAACGATGGCGATGACGTCCATTGGCATCAGTACCAGTTCCAGTTCCGGCTGTTATCTCACCATTGATAGAAGGATAGAAATTATTGTAGCAACTATTCGATAGAGAAATCTCGCCACCAATCATAACGGGGCCGCATTCTACATCATCCTCCTCCATTTTGGGTATAATAGGATCACAGGCCACTGTCTCAGTATCATTCTCTTGCATAGTGGCTTCGACCAGAAAGCGATCCAATTCCTCATTATCCATACATGATGATGAAGCCTCAATCTCTTTTAATTCGACAGCCTCGTGTTTATTAACTTCTTCGAAGGCTGTCGCTTCCAATTCCAATTCGGATGCTTTCATCAATGGTGGAGTGGTGGCTGTTGGGGGTTCCCCAAAGCTGTGATCATTGAGCACACCCAGCATTAATGGCGACAACTGACTTTCATCGCACGAATAGACACTCGCAATGGCCAACTTGTGTTGATTACTCGACGGCTCATGCACATTCGGCTCCTTGAGGGCATACGAATGCAAATCGGCCGTTTTTTGATTCATATAGCTATGGATAAGGCCAAAGAATTCCCATTCTTTGTTTAGTTCTTCAATGCTCTGCCTGTTGAGTGGTCCACTTGGTACATTTGCCTTCTGTATGCGATAGCGTTGGACCATGGCCAGCCACTGCTTCCTAAGAGCATGCTCACTGAAATCTCCAATTTTGGCAATTTCTTTGAACCTCCTGCAAAATGCAAAATTACAATTATTATTTGTTCTTATGTACATATACATATGTATGTAACTCCAAAACACTTACTTCCATGGTTCACCGTGCTTGGGTGAATATTTTGAGAATAGCTCATCAGCTGCAATCCGTTGCACGACCAAATCTCGTTTCTCTGCCGCAGACCCTATCACAACAGACAAAAAACGGAAAATTTAAGTTCAAGACACACCACAACACGTGTTGTTGGTTTTTCAGACTTACATTTCTTGGAGCCACTCTTGGCGTATGTGTGATGGTCCATCCTCCCCTCGGCTTACTCTTTCCTCAATATATATGCCTCAGATGTGTGCCTTCAGAAGTCCTCTCGTGTTTTTCTTTTTTAGATTATGAGAAACATAATTCGTGGCCGAAAACTATCGATGTCAATATTTAGTTAACATTTTGTCGTTAACAGTGGCTTAACAGCTGTTAACACAGAGTCGTTATTTTTTATTATCGGAATTTTTATGTTTTTCCGTTTTATCGGTTTTTAAATTTTGTTTTATTTTTTTGTACAATTTTATTTTTTTTTTTCATTTAGTACAACAGACAATATTGCATGCAATGGAACCGTTTACGATCACACCAACACAAAAGAGGAGGAGGTCTACCAAGACTTGTGCGCCCTGCATAGGACGAGAAGCCAGGTAGAACTCGAAATCCAGTTGGCATTTATGCATGAGAGATTGACTTGATTTTTGAAGTCTGCTCGAATTTGTTTTGTTCTTTTGGCTAAACTTATGTATACATATGTATCTCTCCTCCGATCCCTTTTCCTACTTCTCCATCGTCCCTCCGTCCCATCCCCTATTTAGACAACATCGGCAACGAGTTTTGAGCAACGAGATTATGTGATTCGCGAACTAATCGACACGGAGTCCAACTACTTGGATGTGCTGAACGCATTGAAAGCAAAATTTATGAATCCACTGGAACGGCATCTAAATCAAGATGAATTGCGTCTCATATTTCCGCGGATACGAGTAAGTACAAAAGCTAATTGGAACATTTCCATATCTATACAAACAAGGCTAATAAAACATTTATGCAGGAACTCGCCGATATACATACTAGATTCTTGGAGAAGCTTAGGGAGTCACTAGTCACAAACTCAAAACTGAAACTGGGTCAGGTATTCCTTGAATTCCGCGAACCTTTCCTCATCTATGGCGAGTACTGCTCTTGTCTCCTCAATGCCATTGACTATCTGGCTGATGTGTGCAAAAAAAACCAGATCATTGATCAACTAGTACAGAAGTGCGAGCGCGACTATAATGTGGGAAAACTGCAGCTACGCGATATCCTGTCCGTGCCCATGCAGCGTATCCTGAAATACCATTTGCTGCTCGATAAACTAGTAAAGGAGACTTCGCCGTTGCACGAGGACTACCGCTCTCTGGAACGGGCAAAGGAGGCCATGATTGATGTGTCGCAATACATAAATGAGGTGAAACGAGATTCAGACCACTTGGTTATCATCCAGAAGGTCAAGGACAGCATATTTGACCTTAATTTGCTACAGAATGGAGATGATTTGCTTCAATATGGACGCCTGCTACTTGACGGCGATCTTCATATTAAGGCCCACGAGGATCAGAAAACCAAATTGCGTTATGCCTTTGTCTTTGACAAGATACTCATTCTGGTCAAGCCACTGCATATCAAAACAGGCGACATGCAGTACACATATCGAGATTCGCACAATCTGGCTGACTACCGTGTGGAGCAAAGTCATTCCCGTCGGACTTTGGGCCGGGATACCCGTTTTAAGTATCAATTGCTTCTGGCCCGCAAATCGGGCAAGACAGCCTTTACCTTGTACCTGAAATCTGAGCACGAGCGGGACAAATGGCGTAAGGCTCTTACAGAGGCAATGTAAGTGGTATTTAAAAACTACAAAAAAAAAAACATTTCAATTAATTTCAATTACAATTACCAGGGAAAGTCTTGATCCACCTGGCTGCCGGAATACAGATCACAAAATGGAAATCTATACATTTGATGCCCCAACCACATGCCGGCATTGCTCCAAATTTCTTAAGGGTCGCATCCATCAGGGCTATCGTTGCAAGGTCTGCCAGATCAGTGTCCACAAGGGCTGTATCTCGTCTACGGGTCGTTGCAAACAGAATGCGGTTAGTGTACCCCCGCCAGTCTGTGATCGCCAGTTATCCGAGTTTAATTGGTTCGTTGGCAATATGGATCGTGAGACGGCGGCAAATCGTCTTGAGAATCGTCGGATTGGCACGTATCTGTTGCGTGTGCGTCCACAGGGTCCGTCAACGGCCCATGAGACAATGTATGCGTTAAGTTTGAAGTGAGTTTCCATCGAAAAATGTGTTTTATTATTTAGGGGGCATGACGAAATTTATTCATTTCAAAAATTCGAAATTTATTCCTCTACCCCCATTTAGAACCGACGATCATGTAATCAAGCATATGAAAATTAACCAGGAGAACGATGGCGAATCCATGTTGTACTGTCTATCTTCACGAAGGCATTTTAAAACCATTGTTGAGCTGGTCTCTTACTATGAACGCAATGATTTGGGAGAGAATTTTGCAGGGTATGTTAAATTAAGAATCGAGTTTGTTAGATTATATATTTATATATGTATTATATTTGATGTTAATGTTATTGTCTGCTAGGTTAAATCAATCATTGCAGTGGCCATACCGCGAGGTAATTGCCACCGCTCTCTATGACTATGAACCAAAGGCGGGTAGTAATCAACTGCAATTGCGGACCGATTGTCAGGTTCTGGTAATTGGCAAAGATGGCGATAGTAAGGGCTGGTGGCGTGGCAAAATTGGAGACACTGTTGGATATTTTCCAAAGGAATACGTGCAGGAGCATCCGCCCACCAGCGACGAGCTTTGATATTACAACTACGAGATATACTTTGCTCCCAAAAGTACGGCCACAACGGCAGCCATGGCTGAATCGCCAGTCTCCACACCGACTTCAACCACCACAACCACGATCACTACCCACTTCCACGCTCACAACACCATCGATCATATCACCTAGTTAATTAATGAATTATTAATCTATATGCAAATTCAGAGTTCTTATCACATCTTCACATTGTTAAGCGTTGTTCTAAGCGTGCCCCACATACATATAGTAATCCAGACACACTTACCATATACCTACATACATATGCTTTAGATTAGAGAAATTTTCCGATTTAAAATGATGTGCTCATAGTGATTCACATATATACATTTAAATCGTTTATGATGAGAATCGTATTCGATTGTATCGAAAGTTTTGCGAAAATTATGAAAATGGAATGCAAAGCTATTCCCTGAATTTGTTTCTTCCATTCAATTGTTTTTTTATGTCCTTTTCTTTTTTGTTCTGTTCGTTAATCCTTTGTGCCAAGAATATAAACATTTACAGATTCATTTGCTAAAGTTCATTCACTGTTACAAGTAGTTATTAGTTTTTAATTTATTTTAATGTTTGTTTAAAAATTGTATATGGCAAATATACAATATGCGAATACGTTTTCTTTATTTTATTTGACTGTCTGCCTGCGTGTAAGCCTGTGCATGTGTGTGTGTGTGAGTGTGTGTTTCTTTAAATTTTCGACTATTTTTAAAGTTAATGCTTAACAAAAAACAATTGTGTTTACCAATACGAAAAACTACTTAGTAAAAATACAAAAAAAAAAAAAAAAAAAAAAAAAAGAATCACAAAGGCTTTAAAATTTACAAAAAATTGCATGTTCAAATAAAAAAAGAAAAAGAGATGAACAAAAAAGTACTCTACTGAATCTGAATATATAATTATGAATGTATAATCTGTATTTTGAAACATAAATGTTAACATGAAAAAAAAGAAACGAAATGAAACTAAAACAACGCTGGAAGATAATAGAGCTGAAAAAGGAGTAAAAGCTTTAGCAAAAAAAAAAATTATAAAAATAAATGTCAAGATTCCAAGATAATAGGGTTTACCTACATAGATAATGATAACTAATTATATATATATATATATATATATATATATATATACGTATACCCACATAAATATGAATGCATATAAAACGCTAATATTATTTTATAGGAAATAGGAAACACTTTTTTGAATGTTTGTAATTTTGTAAGTAATGTTTCGATATGATAATCCTTCCCCTTATAAGAATGGATCACAATGGTCATTTCGGATTCTGTTTCATTTCGACTATTTTAAATTCTTTATTGTTTATATTTATTTATGATAGGATAATAGGCGCTCCAAATGATTATCATATAAGAAGGAAAATATCGAAATACTTTCGAATAACAATCGCAAAAGTTTTAACAATAGTATCACAGTTTTTGTTGAATTGTTAAAAAAAAAAAAAAAGTTGAAGTTGAAGTAAACTTTCCGCCATACTTAGTTCTTATTTGAAGTATATGCCAAAGATGGTAAATGGATGGATTGGACTGATTTATACAGTGTATATTCTTCCAAAAACTGATTGGCCAGATTCAAGGTTCATTCAAAATGTTTAAAATCTTAAATTGTACGAATTTTTTCTCTTCAGAAATGATAATCATAAGGAGTTTTTGAAATTTTGCTGCCAAACAGTGTCGTCTAAGATGGTTTCAGCGTATTTATTTTTGCACATAACGAAACATAATATAAATATTGTGATTTAACCTATTGCAATGAACTGCATTCCATTGCATTCCGTAAACTACAATATCCATTTATTAACTAAACCATAACATCACACTCTCTCTGTCTCTCTTTCTCACTCTATATCTCTGTGTGTCCATTTCATGATACATATTGAAGAAAACCTAATCTTCATTGGCAACTAAAAACACTTTTATAAATATAAATTTAAGTAATTACCGTGCCACAAATACGTTAACTTGTCATTGCTTCCAGTTTTATGATTAAATTATATAGCAATTGTCACAACAACAAACATTTATGAAGCAACGTTACTAAAAGAATTTTGTGTGAGTAAACGTTTTGTTGTTCAATTAAATTGAACTACGTGTATCTTGTTTAATTGGGTCTGAAGTGGGTGGTAAAGATTATGTGGGTGTATAAATAGATATATTTATTTTTAAAAATTGAAAGGAATATTTCTTATGTATATGTTAAACTATGAGCTATTGATACTTTTGAATTTATTTTAAATCACTTGTATCGAGCAAAGGCACAACACTATCCATTTTCGTTGGACTGTATAAAGGATACGGTGGACTCGTCGTCGGCATAGGACGTCTTCTATCCGCCAGCGGACTGCTTGTGCCAACGCTGGAACTGCCATAACCATGCGGACTGCTATTGGAGCTGCTAACCAGACTTTCTCGTTTGTCGATTACACAGTCAAAGAAACGTGATAGCTTCACAGCGTCTGTGGTACCTGCAGCCAAACTGCGATTGTTCCGACAATTCAACCAAATCTCTTCGGCACCACATTTGTCAGCTGTAATGGGGATAAGCGAGGGAAAGCGTTGAAAGGTGAAAAGTGCAAGTGTGGTGTGTGTATAAGATCCATTACCTATGCCACCGGCTTTTTTCACTGCTGTCTTTGGTTGACGCTTCTTGTCAATTAGATCCAATTTGGTACCCATAACCAGAATGGGTATTTGGGTTGCACCCAAAAACTCTTCCATATCAAAACGCATATGGTTATCACTTGAGGAGTAGCCAGATAAGGATGATGATAGAGGTGTTGGGGGTGTTGGCGGCATTGAAGTGCCGCGACATTTATACGTATCCTTGCCCTCTTTGTTGACAATTTCGAAGAGCCAATCGAGCAATTGCTCCTGTGATTTGCCATTTGTCAGATCGTGGACTAAAATAATGCCATGTATGCCGGAATAAAAAACACTTCGTGTATTTTTGTGACTCAATGAACCGCCAATGTCAAACATTTCCACAAAGTAGGGACATTGGCGAGCTGTGCCCTCCTTGTATTCATGGATCTTTACTTGAATATTGCATCCAACTGTCCAACCAGGACGTATAAGGCACTCATTGTGAGCAATTAAATGTGTTAAACAAGTTTTGCCAACGCCTGCATGTTAGAATAGAGAAGAAAATCAGTTGTTAAGGATTACGATTTGCTAAAAGATCGAATACCCACCAGAGTCACCCACTACAACAATTCTTACACGATTATTCATGTTATTTAGAACTGTTGTCATTTTTTACAACTAAACATCTGTTTTTTAATAAGTGCGGTATTTATGTTTCTAGGTCTTTAGTATTTTTTTTTAAGTATTTAAAATGTTAGTTTCGCTCAGTTTTCCACACGCATTTATCAACACTGCTTCTACCGACTAGTTCGCCTCAGTTCATTTTAAATTGATTCGTACTTCCATCTGATAAAAAGCTATTGTTTTTTTTACTACTACTTAGTCAAATAAACGAAACTTTACAAAACTTAAGATGCCAGTAAGTAAATATATGATTTGAATTTATGTCCAATTTGTTACACAAAACCACAAAATCTGTTTTCTTTAGGCCTTTCGTTCGGAAATCGTTGAAGTCAACCGGCGAGTGGGAAATATGGCAATTTTACCACTACGTACTAAATTTCAAGGACCAGCGCCCAGTATTCAAATTGATAACGACATCATTGATGAGTCATTGTATTATTTTAAAGCAAATGTTTTCTTTCGGACATATGAAGTTAAGGCAAGTACATACATTGGTACATACACAAGTTGTTGGTAATGGAAAATCATTCATATCTAATCACAATGAATTTTTGTTATTGTGTTCATTCAAACAGTCCGAAGTGGATCGTGTTCTTATCTATGTTACCCTGTACATTATTGAATGTTTAAAGCGAATGGCTCATTGTACAAGTAAAGCGCATGCCCAACAGGAGCTATTTAGCTTGGCAATAGCAAAATTCGATATACCCGGCGATTCTGGATTTCCGTTAAATTCTGTATATGCCGCACCCGAAAATGCCGATCTGATGCGTGAGTATATACAACAGTTACGTCAGGAGACCGGAAACCGTTTACTGGAGAAGGTTTTTGATACCGCTGACGATAAGCCAAACAAATGGTGGATTTGTTTTGCAAAGAGAAAGTTCATGGGAAAATCTCTGTCGGGACCAGGACTTTAATTTTACAGGCCTTGTTCTGAGATTTTTTCCAGAAGTGTTGATTTAACAATTTTTAGTTTTGAACTAGTTCTGACATGGCGCCATATTTAAAATTGATGAGAATCTGTAATTCTCGAAATATTTTGTAACTGTTTACTCTGCGTAAATGACAACAATTAAAGATAAAGTAAAAATAATGGCTTATTATTAATCATTTATTTAAAATTTTTTGTTTATCATTACGCCTTTCGTTTTGGTTTTATCGATAGAAATTTTGTTGTTTCGTTTTTTTGTACAATGACAAATCTTAAAATTACTAGTTACAAAACGGTGCAAAAAACAAAAAAAAAAAAAAAATACATTTATGTAGAAATTAATCTTAACTATAAGTATACATAGACGTTATAAGATTACATCATTATTTACAAAGAAACAAATGCTTGGCAAGCCTTAATGTGGCAAAAAGACATAGACAGTTTGATCCATTGAATTAACTTAATTAAATTCCTTGACGATATCCACAATGCTCTGATATGTGCCCGCCACGATACCCAATACAGCCACAGCTAGAATCACAATATTTTTCAAATATATCCAATGGCCCAGACCCTTGGGGACTTGGGCACGTGTCACAAAATCGATCAGTACGGGGATGACAAAGGCCAAGCATGTGGAACAGAGTGAGCCGATAAGGGAGATGAAAAGATTCAGTTGAGGCACCACCAAAGCGACGCAGACTAAAATAAACCAAATATGGAATATCGCATCAGAATAGGGTTATAGTCATTCAGTGGACAATGTTGATACTTACATGTCATCATGACCATTATGAATCGTAGACACACTTGCATAGTAATCGGATATTTCTGGGCACAACTGTTGGATCGCTTTACCGGTGGCCACAGAATCTTCATCATCACAAAGAACTGGATGGGATAGCCGAAGAAGACACCCAAAGCGGCCACGATTTTTACCACCTGTGACATCCTAAATACAAAACACCAACAACGTTATCTATTTACCTGACCTTGCCCACTCTTAAATATACTCACACATCCTCGACAACCAGATTCAGTGTAATGCTGCCTTGGACTTCCTCTCCCCATCTTGTGTAGCTAACAAAGCCCGTAAAAATAAACAAAGCCGTGATGAAAAACATTGTGACATTCAATACACCAAATCGCTTGCTAAATTGTTCAGGATCCTTCATGGAATTCCTCAACGGCAAAATCAGGGCGATTCCTTCGTACGAGAATAGAGCAGTGCCAAAGAATAGCGACAATTGGGAGCCTCCAGTGAATAGATGACGTTCACTTATTGGGGGCATTGGTCCATTCGTGAAGGCAATGGTCAGTGTGGCGATTAACCCGAATAATAGAGCCACATTGGCCAATAGTGAGACGGGCGAAATATATTTTAAATTGGTCATGAGCGATGGAATCATGGCGGGCAAAAGGGTGATCAACATGGTCATGGACATGCTGATTTCAACGCCATTTTGTCTTAGCACCTAAAAAGAATAGTTATAGATTTAACCACTAGCTTTCATTTAAAAAAATATATCAAATGCCAGCCAATTGGTGTTTTGAAAATTTGGAGTTTAAATTGAAATCAAAGTGACATAATGACGGATAGTTTGGTGTTTTTTTTTTGGTTAGTACTGTTTCATTTCATTGTTAGTTCAATTGATTATTTATTCCCATCTTACCTGATAGAGATTCTCTGTGATGAATACAAAATATATAGCACAGAAACCAAATTGTGTAACACACAGAAACATTTCGACAATTAGCTTCATTGCCCTGGACATTCGTCTCAGGGGTCTGGGTCCATATTCAAAGCTCTTTTCCACTGTTTCGGGATAATCGTAGAATGTTGCTCCCGGGGTCCTTTCCACGGCCAGCATGGATCCCCGTATTAGCATACGTTCGCAATGCACACACATCACAGCAATCACGGGCAGGAGCAAAGAGGCACCCACCAGGCCTCCGTTTTTGTAGCAATCGCCCATAGCAAAGAGACCGGCACCCACGCTGCCCTTGAAGAGATGTGTGGCTGCTTCCAGGTTACTGGTGGCATGTCGTCTCTTGACCTGATTGCTCTCCGCATCCTCTGCTTGTTGTTTCTTTGTAGCTCCTTCGGTTTGTTGTTGGGCCCCTTTGCCAGGGGGCGCTGTGATCTCAAGTGTTTTGCCCATGTCGCCAGCTTCGATGGCTTTATCTTGATGCCGTTGCTCTTGGTGCTGTGGTTAATGGAAAATTTTTAGAAAAATATTCTAGCAAAGTCCAATTGGAAGAGAGCAATTTGTATATATAAAGCTTGCAGGTTAACGGTTCTTTTAACCAAGCTGCATAGAAATACAGCGAGAGAGAGATTGAAAGAGATATGGAGAGTGTTAACCCTGGAAAGACAAATACACTGCTCAACAAAATTGCAGCGTCGAATTAATGATTGATAATCATTTGTTTTAATAATTTATTCCCCTTCAGTTTTATAAAATATATCAAGTAGAGGAATACTTTTTTCAACTTTACTTTGAAAAAGGTCAAAACTTATAGCTCTTGATTGGTACTATAGTTGGTGTGAAATTTGAATTCGGACACAGCGGTGGCAAAGATTTTGGGACATACAATCTTGCGTCAATGAGTTTTGAAACTGTATGTCCTAAAAACTTTGTCACCACTGTATGCAGATATTGAGTAGGCAAGTCGTCTTCCGACTTCCATATACCGTGAAACAACAGCGCTGGGAGAAATCTATTAATCTTAACCGAAAAATTATATTATTCAGTTTTGATGCAACTTTTTGACATCAAATCAGTTGTACAAGTTGGTTGATATTTCAGCTTACTTTTTGTTCCATTTTACGATCATTTTTGATCTAAAATCTTAACAATCTACGTTTTAGTGCACATGTCAAGTGACGTACTTAGAAGAATTTGTACATTATATACACATATTGCCAACTTTAATAGGTATAATTTTTACATTTTTGATGCATGGTATTAAAGTATGATTTACATACCTTAAAATATACAGAAAATCATAGTGTATAACCATTCAATCCCTCTGATATGCATCAGGGGTAGGAGCTAATGAACCCCGCCGACTCCGGTATACCATGCACCAGGTGAAAGAAGTGTTATATATTTGTGAGATCAAATACATATGTACATTTGATTTACATGCATTTGATATCTCACTCACTCTACGGCACCCTAACTTTGTTAGATTACAGAGAGATAAACATAAATACGAATGCTTGGCTATTTTTAGTCAAATTTTAATTGCATTAGTTAAAAAATTGAGGGATATAATAGGTGTTTCAAATCACGGGGGCGAAACTTTTTACATAGACAAACTCTGTTCGGTTTCTAAATGATTATTTGTACATACCAAATTGTAGTCGTCAAACTGTTAAATTCTTAGAGAAAATTAGTTTTGTTTAATTTACGGGTGGGGAAGGGGCGTGTTCACATTCCAACACATACAATCTGGTGGCTATAACTCTCATAGTCTCCGAGACCTAAGTGTTTATACGGACGGATATGGCTAGATCGACTCGACTATTCATATTGATCAAGAATAAACATATGTAGTACATACAATATGGGGTCGAAAAGCTACCTTCTGTCTATTGCATACTTTTTGGCGACATTAATTTTTCATTTCACCCTATAAGTGCATGGTATAAAATAGCGGAAGACGGTAGCCAAGTATGTAACTGTTTTTATAACGCTATTTCGCAATATTGACACAACTATTCAAATAATGTGATTTATGTGCTTTCATCTATAGAGCATAAATCAAATTGATTAACCCAGTTATAGTATATAGATACTATTTAAGGTTATCTATGTATATGTACAGATATACATATGAAGATATATGTATGTATACATATTAGTGTTGGGACAGCCGACTCATTTCGATGTAAGAGTTCACTGACTCACTTTTTAATAAGTGAACAAGTTCAATTAGTCAGTTGCTCACTCACTGACTCACTTGTTCAGTTAATTTACTGACTCATTTCTTCAGTCGGAGTAGTTATTGTTTTCTAAGTTCCTTAACCAGTTGTTATACTCTTGTAAAAGGGATGTATTAGTTCTAGTAAAAAGTTTGCAATTGCACTGATTAGAGCATATTCAACCATTGATTGATGAAGTGAGTCAATGAGTCAGTAAGTCACTTAGTGAACAAGTGAGTAAATCAAAAAGGAACATGTTTATTCTTTATCTGAATTTTCTACACTAGATCTACGTATAATAAAGTTTTTGGAATAATTATAATTAATTGATTTTACACTTCTTTCTAAAATCTTTTTTCAACTCATTCAAGTCACCTTCTAATGCATTTCTTTTCAAATAAATAAAAATACAAAAATTTAAACAGATACCACTACTATACCAATCCACATACAAAATGAGGCTTATAAACTTTTAGTCTTCGATTTCTAAAATTTGTTACCTACGGACATTGCTAGATCAACTCAATTTCGAAGGATGCCGAAGGAACCTTTGTTGACAGTGAAATTATGTAGTCCAAGCATAAATAATTTCCTATATTGTAGATTTTCTACTCTCTTTATTATAGGAAAGTTTGGCTGTATTTGTTCGACTTATCACGTCATAATTTTCTTTATTTGAAATGATATGGAAACAATTTGACCTTTCCATCTTTTAGTTTAGAAACACCCAAAAGATTCATTCGAATTTGATGCTTTAATATATAGGCTATCTTTGATTCGAATAGTTAGTTAATAACATTGATGATCTCGTCCCAAGTTCGCTTAGTTCATTCAAAGCACTGAAATCACTTTTCATACACGGAAACACTGCAATTAGTTTGAGAGTCTCTTTCCAAGGCCGCATTCGTATTGATTCATTTTGTTATTCACTGTTGTTCAATTAGTGAAACAGATTTCTAATTTGCATTTAGCATTTTGTTTGTTGTTTTCTTACTTTAAAGCAGCGATTTTTTTGTTGTTGCTGTTGTTAATGGAGTTTAATGCACTTTTGTTTAAAAGCTAATACAACGCACAATGAGAAAAAAAACGAAAAAATCATCGAAAAAAAGAAAAAACCACAAGGAAAAACCATCTGACGTATTTGGATTCAGCATAAATCAGTTGAAATTATAAGCAGACTTTATCAAGTACAATTGCTTTAGATTGACTGATAAGAGATTCCGATAGTTAGATATTACATATTATTAATGAAATGTTTGCACATTATGCCAGATAAATATATATATTTACTAATAGTCTGCGTTTAACACCTGTGCACACTAATTGTAAGTATAATTGTATATATATAACTAGATTGGGTCAGAGTGGGCACCTTTTTTTTCAAATCGAATATGTTTCGAATATTATCAGAGCCAACGTTTTACCGGACCGTGCGCGTTAAGAACACAAACCAGACTCAATGCATGAATTGAATTGGCCAACTGAAGCAAGCAAATCAAATTGTCGAGTCAGTCAAGTCCGAGATACTCGGCCCGTTTTGCTGTCTCTCTTTCTCTGTAGTTCATTCCGACTTTGCTTTGCCCTCTTCATGCAAAACTGATATTTGATTCGTTTTTCAACAGTTAAAGTATATCGAATAATAGTAGATTTTGAAGATCTACAAACAGAACAGAATATTCTGTCAAAAAAAGTCAATCGAAAAACTGATCATAGTTAAATTTGTAGCGCCAGAAGGGTGTTTAATTGTCGGTTACTTCCTTTTCCGGGAATCTGTAAAATTTTGAATGCAATCTTCTTAAAACTTGTTTTTTTTTTTTTTAAATATTTCGAAACATAACTATTTTTTTTTTTTAAATTTTATTACTATTTAATTCTGTTTTTTTCAATTTTTTTGGAACAATTTCAGTCAAAAACGAAGATTTCCAACTGGCAGCTTTTTTTTTTAAAGAAAATATATTATTTCATTGTATAATTTATGGTTTAAATAACAAATTTAGATTCCCAGATGTGTGCACAATAAATCGAATAATAATTTGCCTTTTAATATTTTTAAACTTTTAAATATTTGTCAACTTCGATTTCTCCCCTTTCTACGCCACTGGGGACAATAATCCAAGATCGAACTTGAGAATAAGATGAAAATTTGTTTTATCTGCAATTGGCGATATTGATTCGGTTTAAATTGGTTCAGGGGCGGAAAGTTCTTTTTTTACTATGCACTTGAAAATTATTCACTTTGGAATCGTTTTGAATATTACAAAATATAAGGTAAATGTATAATTTTCGTAGTTTACTTTATTGTTGCAATTAAAGGCAAATAAAATCTAGTTAACCGAATCAAATGAATAATGTAGAATTCCCTTAGGGGAAGAAGGAAAACACATTAAACTAAACTGAATCGTTAATTAGTTATAGTAACCAGTTAAAAAAAGAAACAATTTTTGTATAATAGAAACTTTGCGAAATTTATCCAAACAATTTGCGATTTCAAGTTGATTATAGTCTGACTACTTTCCAAAACAATCTACATACATAGTTTTGGCACATTTACGTACATATGTCTGTTGATAGCGACAATAAAGGATCTTTGAGGAGGAATCCCTCCTCACCCGCTTGATCCGTGCACGTGTCTATTAAGCGAAATTTTAGCGCATTCTTGGTCGTATCTAAAATGTATGCAATTGTAATGTTTTCGTGGAAGCATGAACATGGCAGCTCAACAAGTTCGTGATCGTTACACCTTCCAGACCCTAGCCCCCTCCCCCCAACCCCCGGCGGTTCGACCAACCACATTGGGACGCCTAGAAATTTGCAGGCCTTGATTGAGTTTGAGTGGCGTTTGTTTGTTTTTTTCCGTTCCTCTTGTCATACACTTTACGGGAAATGTGGAAAAACTTGTGCATATTCATTTTTCAATCCGTTCCGAAAGCGTTAGTTAGTAACACTGATTAAGGTTTTTAGAATACATTTAAATATAGTGAAATAGTGAAACTCTGACAGGAAGTTATTAAACAAAACGATGTGTATATAACTTGGCTCGAATCATTCCCAAGTAATGTTCATTCCTTTACGAAATAAACCCTCCATTTTGATATAAATGGATGATCATTTTATCCTATACATATTTTTGATCAATCTGATAGACCTTAAACAGTTTTCAACAACCATGAGCCATTATTATAGTGAGTTTTTTAAATCTTAGTCCATTTTCAATTTTGTAAGTATATATATTTATAATCAAGAATCTAATTTGATTCGTTTTGCAATAAAGTGAAAGATTAGGTTTCAGATTCTGGAATAATATTGTTGGTGTATATAGACTTCGGTGTGCTGCTGAGCAACTGATCTATAATGTTTTATTTTTGTATTCTTTCTGCCCAAGCGCCAGTTAAAAGAAGGAAAAAGCAAAAAACAACAACAACATTAATTGCATTCACCCTCAATCAATGCATCGATTCGATCGTTTGATCAATGTTCACGGAATTCAGCAATTGGATTATGTAAGAGGTAATGGAAGGGGACGGTAACTAACGGAAGTTTTCTCCTACCCGTAAGGGTCTGTAAGGTTCAATTTCAGACATCGACAATGACAATTGAAACGACAACCATAATACAAAAAAAATAATAAATAAAATGTATACGGTTTAGATTAGATTTATTCAGTTTATTTTGGATTAGATTATTCCTACTCGAATACATATATCTTCATATATGTATGTATGTATATTTGTACATACAAATATATTCGATGTATTCTCTTAGCTTTTGCCTGAGTAATAATGGGCAAAAAGAAATAGAAAAATATGTGGCTAAAATACATCACGTTCAAATTAAGGTCAATGTCAACTACCAGATTTGAATTTGAAAACTTAAAATTTTTGTCGACTTATCAAAGCACGTGCTATGTTGTATGTGAGTGTGTGTGTATGTACACAAATAGCAGTTAAACCAGTTGATTAATATGGGGAATGACGTTTTTTAATGATTCGATTCAGTTTGATTTTAATTCTGGTTTTGAAAATGATCCAAACGGTCTACAGGCCAATAATCCGTTTAAATAAATTTGCTAAAAAGTGAACTTGAAAACATATAAAGCGAGTGCATCGTCTCGCCGAATTCGCTATACCATGCATCAAGTGAAAGGACTGTTTTAAATTTATATGACGAAATGTGCATGCTATCCCGCTCACTCTATAGCACACGAGCACGAGTTGGTCAACGACCGACTTCTCTCTTATGACATACCACTTACCGTCTTTAATATACCATTTCACACTAGGGGTGCATGGTAGAAAAGTCTGCTAAACTAATTAACAAAAATTAACAAAACAAGCGTATTTATATACTATATAATATACTATATACTATACATATCATCAGAAAGATCAAAGATTATCAGAACATCAACGCTGAAACTAGTTGGGAATTACAGCGAAATGTTACGAAACCCAGAGGGCCAGGGCTAACTTCGACCGCGCCGAAGTTTGAATACCCTTGCAAGTTTAGGCTGGGGCAATGCTGCCATTTCATCATAAGTTTATATGACACCCATATCATATAGTTGTCCGATATTGATCAAATTTGGCACAATCATTAACAGTTGTAGTAAACTGCCAAAAATATTACATTTTTGGGCAATCGCTTCCAAAGTAACGAAGTTATTCGTTAAGGTCACTATTTTCGAGTGATCGCTCCTATACGAGCTATGTATGTATAATATGTATATGATATAGTCATCCGATCTTAATCAAATTTGGTAATAAGTTGCTTGCATATTAAACTCACAAATATAAGAAAACAATACAAATTGAATGAAGTAAGTAAGTCGTCTCGCCGACTTGGATATACCATACACCAGTAAAACAAATATTTTAAATTTATAATAACCAATGCATTTTCGTATTTTTAAAAAAATCTGTTTGCATGCTTTTTAGAAGCATATCTTAGTATTTCGCTCACTCAAGCATTCGAGCACCCTAGCGCCCCCACCAGCCAACGGCCACTTCCGGCCATATGGAAAAACGTTTATATGCATAACTTGACTATTTTTATTCCGATTTTGATCAAATTTGGTATTTTGCTTGATATTAGTATCAAATTTAAGTGTGCTAAATTTGATTGCACAAGGTAGAAAATTACGGGAGATAATCGAGTTTTTTCAAATTACGGGGGCGGAGGGGGCGTGGCAAAATCTTTACACATCAAAACCGTGCGCAATTACTAAGCAAATATTTATACCAACTATGGTATCTCTAGCTAAAATAGTTTTTGAGGAAATCGGTTTTATTTAATTTGCGGGGGCGGTAGGGGGCGTGGCAAAATTTTTACAAATACAAAATGTGCGCGTTTACTAAGCAAATATACATACCAAATTTTGTGTCTCTACTTGCTATGGTGTTTAAGAAAATCGGTTTTATATCATTTGCGGGGGCGGTAGGGGGCGTGGCAAACATTTGAAACAAACTCGATAAGCGTACATATGACACGAGTCTACATACCAAATTTGGTGGCTCTAGCTCTTATAGTCTCCGAGATCTAGGCGTTCATACAGACGGACGGACGGACGGACGGACGGACAGACGGACGGACGGACGGACGGACGGACGGACGGACAGACGGACGGACGGACGGACGGACGGACGGACGGACGGACAGACGGACATGGCTAGATCGTCTCGGCTGTTGATGCTGATCAAGAATATATATACTTTATGGGGTCGGAAAAGCTTCCTTCTGCCTGTTACATACATTTTAGCGACTTTAATATACCATTTCACCCTATGGGTGTATGGTATAAAAATCATTAAACACGAAATGAGAAAGAAATCATTTTCTTATAGCTCCATTATTGAAGGAATAAATCACCTTGCATTTTGCGGACCTTTTTTTTCAAGTCAATTCTATATTTTATATTTTATTTTTTTTGTAGCCCAATTTAAAAAGGTTCCATAGGATTTTAAGAATTTTACCATTCCATTTGCTTATTTCTTCATTTCTGTTATTCTTAATATTTTTGTTATGATTTCACAGCGTTCTTAATTCCAGAAGAATAAAAAACTCTCGGTATATTCGACCAATCCGATCTAGGCTTTACCTCAAAATATTACTTAAAATCATTTCTCTTACCTCTTACCCATGTGCAGCTTGTCATTAGCTGTAGAAGTGAGTATAAAATCAATATCCCTGAGTATAGTAAATCGACTCATCATTTATTTTCCCAACTCTTAAAGATTATGCAAAAAAAAAAAAAATAAGATACATACATACATACATAGGTTATAGTTATAGATTATTTATAATATAAGTTTATATTTAAATGGCCTCGAAACGAATTTTCTGGGCACATAGAAGCATAGAAGCACTTCTATAAATTCGAGTGTTGGTTTTTATTTTTTGTTGATCAGTGTTGCTCCTCTTCGCCAAAATGTTTGACTATCTGCTTGAGGCTCTCATAAGAGCCAGTGACAAAGCCCAGCATGGCCAAGACCAATATGAGCAGATTCTTTATACAGATCCAAAGGCCAGGGCCTTTGTTGGGCTCACTCTTGGCAATTAGCTCGATGACAGGCGGAAAGACCAGGGCCAGTGCAGTGGAGCAGAGGGCTCCAATTAGCGAGATGAACAGTCCCAGAGCAGGCACCATTTCCGCAATGGCCACTGACAAACAGAAAGATGGCATCAAGATGGAGGCGGATGGAGGAGCATGGACTTAAGCTACTTACATGTGACTACGACGAGGATGGAACGAAAGACAAGTTCGCCCAAAAGGGAGCGACCTTTTATTGCACAGATTTTTTTCGTCTGTGGCCACATTATCTGTATGGCCACAAAGAACTGCAGAGGATAGCCCAACAGGACACCAGTAGAGACCATTAGCTTGACAGCCTGGGCCAGTCTAAGTATGTGAAAGGGTACAATATACAATGTTCTCTTCTATAATTTCCAGACAGACTCCACACTCACATGGTATCGCCGAGATTGAGGGTCAAACTTCCTCCAACATGCTCACCCCACTTCATATAGCCCACTGATCCGGCAAACATGAACATCACCGAGACAAGGAACATGCCCACATTGAGCACACCCCATGTGCTCTCGAACTGGCGCGGTTTTCGCATGGCATTCTTCAATGGCATCACCAGAGCAATGCCCTCGAAGGCGAAGATGGCGGTGCCAAAGAAGAGGGCCAATTGGGATCCATTTGTCCAGTAGGCGCGTTCCCCGATCTCTGGCAGTCCATCTTTGAGGGCATAGTACAAGGTGATTGCCAAACCGAGAATCATGCACACATTGGCAAACATTGAGACGGGGGTCAGCCATTTCAAGTTTGTGATCAGTGAGCTAAGTAGAACCGGTATGAAGGCCAGCAGCATGACCAGATGAACATCCATATCGATGCCATAGGCTTCAATAATCTTCAAGACAATTCAAGATTGATTCATTCCCATTCCCATTTCCGTTCCCATTCTCCTTCTCCTCCTCACTCACCTGTTTCACATTCGTGCTGATGAACACGAAATAGATGCAACAGAAGCCCAACTGGGTCACACATATGAACACATCGACCAATCTTCCCATTGTGCGGGACCATCTTCTCAGTTTCATTGGGCCATTCTCGAAGCAATGCTCCACAGTCAGGGCATAGTCGGCGCAAACGGATTCCCCACGCAAATCGCGCATCTTCTTGGAGCAGGCAATCAAAACATGTTGGCAATGGATACAGACCACAGCTATGACCACAGTTAGCACTGGAGCCACCAACAGTCCACCATTCTTGAATGCATCACCCATGGCAAAAAGTCCTGGTCCAATATTCCCCTTGAACAGATGCACTATGGTCTCTAGATAGCTTGGTCATATTGAAACGAAGAGTACATGTGGATCATTTGGCATAAAGACGGCTTGAGCAAGGAGGTGGAGTGGAGTGAAGTGTAGGAGTGGATTGGCAGCGGAGCTAGGCAGGCAATTGGGGGGATTGAGGTAAGTCGGGTTACAGGATTAGGTTTTAAGCATTGGGTTCACTTGAAATTTTTAATTAAATTCACTTTTTTGAGGATCACTCGAACTTGTTGGTAGGAAAGGACAAAGCGGACTTATAGGATAATTGTATTAGATATATACTTAAATTAGCATAAGCGGGAATCAGCAGGTTAGGCGAGTTAGTGGCAGATAGCAATTGGCAGTTGGAATCATCGGTAGATGGTTAGTTAGTTAGGGGGAAATTTAAGCAGGAATTTTATTCAAAATTTATCCCCATTCGATTAGTTAGTTGGTTAGTTAGTTAGCAGTCCATGCAATCCATACCTTGTGGGTGGATGATATTCTTCATGGCTTTCATCGTTCTTCGTTTCTTTAGAGTCCGTGCCTGGCGGAGTTCCCTCATCATCTGGGTTGATCGCCACTGGCATGGGTGACAATGTTGGATATCTTTGGTCTGGTCTTGCAATGGGTGGCGCCTTTATAATCATTTTTTTGTAAGTAAACAGTTTATTGCAGTTTTGCATTAAAATTTTCTTTCACTAAATTGGCAGCTGCTTTTGCTGGGGACAGCTTTCTACATGGAGATTGACTGCTCCATTTGTTCCATCTGTTCAATTCAATTTGTCCAGATGACTCTTAATTGCTTTCACGCAAAACACACAAATTCCGCTTTTGGAATCGGGATCGGGGAAAATGTTTCGTTAAGTGAATGAAGCTTAAATCATGAGAAGAATCATGCTTCCGCCTTTTGAGGAAGATCTTTAATTGGGTTCTATTAAGTGGGTATTCGAAAATTGAGAGGCTAAATGATAAATGTGGCTTAACTAATTGTTTGACTGCATTTTGGGCTTGCTTTCACTTTCGTATACATATAAACTGCGATGAGAATGAATACAAATTTTCCAATATCGGTATAAAAGGAATATCAAAAGGAGTGAATACCTAAATTAATTTAGTAACTATTTAATATTATTTTATTTTTATATATGAAGGTGTAGTACGTATGTATGTGTGTATATCTACTTATATATCAATGCAATCTGATTGATAACTCAAAGCAATTGTTTTGCCATGTTGATGAATAGGCAAAAATAGACTTCCAATTGGATATCATTAAGTGCTTTTGATAAATTCAATCAGTTTTATATGCTACACTCATCTGTACATACATACAAATTTACGTACATACATATTGCAAAAAGTGGATTTCCCTACAGTGAAGCTTCAAAATGTATGCCTTAATACTTAATCTATATAAACCAATTTGAAGAGTTTTACCAGCGGTGAAAATTAGAAAAATAAATAAACAACCAATTAAATGATTCATTAAATCGAATGCAAAAAAAAAAAAACAATAAACATTTGCCAAATTAGCAGCAGCAACAACAACAACAAAAGCAACAAGAATTCTAGCCAGATATCTAGCACGTGCCTGTATAGAAGATAAAGGTTATTTTGGGCTTTTATTGAAAATTTCTAGATAATTACAAAGACATGTATGTAGATACATACAGCTGTGTTCAGAAAAATAGGAATGTAGTTGTCTTGCACAGAAACAGGAGAAAAAAACCAAGAAAAATGCAAAATAGCTGCAAAAATAAATGAAAATAAGAATTTGTATATATTTCTTATAATACTACACATTTTTTGGATAATACTTCATATTTGTTTGCCTTCCATGGCTCAAAAACAAATTAAATTCATAAATTCGTCTGTTCAGAAAAATAGGAATGCCTACTTAAACGTTAAAGAAAACAACAGGAACTTCATTTAAATTAACCTAAGCCGGTTAATATCATTGGTTATAGTTAGTATTTTGTTGTATAACCCTTATTATTTAAAACTGCGCGGCAACGACGTGGCATGGAATCCACAAGGTCCTGACAACGCTGCACAGATATTTTTCCCCATCCTTCTTGAACTGCCTGCCAAAGTTGGGCTTTGTTTGATGGATTAACAGTTGCCACATGTCTCTTGATATCTCCCCATAGGTTTTCAATTGGATTAAGGTCCGGCGATTGAGCAGGCCACCCCATAACATCTATTTTCTCCGATAAGAAATAATTTTTTGCTAACTTGCTAGTGTGTTTGGGGTCATTATCCTGCTGAAATGTCCATTTCAGCGGCATCTCCCATGAAGCATATGGTAGCATAATGTTTTTTTGTATGTACATATACATACGTAGGTACACTCATGACCATTAAAATATATTCGCCAAAGGAATTCTTTTACTTTACCGAATCGATCTGTCTGTCTGTCTGTGTGAACACCTAGATCTCAGAGAGTTTAACCGAAAGAACCACCAAAATTGGTCAGCAGATTCGTTTAGGAGTAGGCTGATCGGGTTTATTTAAAATGTTTACCACGCCCAGAAGAGTGATATTTAATAGACATAAATGTTCCTATTTGAACTATTATTATTTCAGTTATTCTATTCTAAAAACTAGATAAATGTCATATAAATGTCACTACGAGTAGTTTGAATTTTATTCAATTTTTAGTTTGAGTTTTGCTGATGTATTTATTGTATTGACCATGAGTGTATTAACCAATTTCCGTATGCCATTTGAGCTTTACACGTTTTGTAATCACTCGCAAAACACATATACATATACATATATGTATGTAATAGTTGTAATCACCTGGTCATTGAAGTTCTAGACAATGCCTATCTGAAGTACACCACAATCAGGGCCATGTGTAAAATGTGATAATATCATATTTTCAGGTCTAATAAGAGGAGTTAAGTTAATGTATCAACTTTGACGGAAATATTATTCATGCAAGTGTATGTATATCAAATATCCAAAATGCGTGGGAACGTGACATTAAGTTGAATTCAACTTATGATAAAGAAATTAATTGCTTATAACAAATGCGAATCTTTATCGTCTTATTACCTTGTTATGATACATATTTCTTTGCCATGAAGATAAATGTCTTCATATATACATATGTGTAACACTCAATCCGATCATATATCAACTGATCTAGGGGCCTAAATTTTTAGTTTCCGCCTGTGTATCAATCCCGTTGGCAACCTAAACTAAAGGGAAAAAAAAAACACTTCAACCGTATCTACATCAGATTCATTAACGAATTTATGAAATTAAAAGCGAATCATCAATAATCATTGAGAAGTTATCACGTCAAAACATTTGCCATTCGTGTATATATTTTTCATTTAACTTTATATCACTCCTCAGTCACTCGACGAGATAAGACATCAAGTGTGGTACACTTGACGCAGAGGACATGGCGCCGATAGTGTGCCACGGCGATGCGCCCCTCCGGATGAGATTGGAGGATGATAGTGATGGTGGAGGTGGTGGTGCTGGGGGTTGACAGTTTCTCTTAACTTTTACGAGTGCCTTGTGCAAATCTAGACGCTTATCGGCAGCTAAAAGCATGTTGTATACAAAGTATAAATTGTTTTTTATTTTTCTTCGTTGATGATGTGCACTTGAGAGGGGGGGATGTACGAATTCATAGTGAAACTATATTAAAGGAAAAATACCTCTAGATAAGAAAAAACCCCGAAAAACAAAAAAAAGATTCATACATACATATATTTAATAAATTTAGGTTTATACGATTTTGACATACCTATCTTATGTTGCCGAGACTAGACTTATGACAAAAAAGAGACCAAATCCTAGACCCCATTGGTCTTCCTTTTGACAAGAAAGTGAAAGTGAAAGTGACACAGTGCTTGAGTGAGAGGAGAAGGGGCTGGTGCTTTTCTTACGTATGATTGTCGTTTTTTGTTGTTTTTCTTTTTGTTTTTCACTTGTCATCATCTCTCAATTCAATTTCATGCCATTGAATGGAAATTTTCCATGTGCGTCAAGTGTTTTCAGATTTCTTTTCTTCTTATATTTTGGTTTAGATGGTTTTAAACAACTGTTTTTTTTTATTTTATATATTTTTTTAGGCTGTTCCCAACTTACGATTCTTGAGTTCACCCTGGGAAAACGTTAAATTGCCCATTAAAAAAAAAAAAAAAAACTCAAAAATCACTCCCACGACCTTGAATTCATGTGAATATACATATTAATACACCTATAAACATATAAACAGGTGATAATTGGCATTTGTTAAAGTAATTGTAGATAATAATTGAAAAATCAAAAGGTAATTTAATCCAATGGCTAGCTAGTAGCTACTACTATTATCACATTTTCAATAGAATTCTGTCTAATCTCTGCAAGGAATTCTCATATTAAGCTCATAAATTAGTTCTTTTCACGTTTTGTTAATCTTAATCTATAGATTAAGTTTAAGTAGGCAACCAACCGGTTTGGCTTCGATATAGTATTAAATAGGGGACACATAATAGAAAAAAAATTGTTTAGATTGCTTATTACTTGACAATTAAAACAAACAAAAAATTTTGAATAGTTTAATATGTCCAACAGTATAAGGGAATCCCCTATAAAAAAGATATCATTGTTTTTTTCCCTATCCCAAAACTGGTTTCTCGGTATAATTTACCTAAAACATTTCCGGCCACACATATGTGCATGTAAATGTGAACAGGGCCGGATTTACGAAACTATGTCGCCCAATGGGCACTGGGGATAATGCAGTTCTTTTCATCTTGGTTTGAATTTCAGAATTAGGAACTGTTGCTTCTTTAAAATCCTTCATAATTAATTTTTTTAGTCTAAAATATAAATGATTATTCGAATGAGAACTACATATATGATACTGTTGTATGATCTTGATCGAACTCGATACAATTATTTACAAGTTTATGACAGGAAAAAATATCTGTTACATATATCGAGATATTTGATATAGTTCTTTGATCTGACCTAATTCCGTTTTTGATTCAGAATAAACTTGTCGGAATCGAAATTAGTTATGTTCTTTTATTTTAATTTCCAAATTATTTGTTGGCTTATTTCGATTTCAACATTTAACATTTTTGAATTTAATTTCTCAATTTGGAAAGCAAACGATTTCACGTTTGAAAACGATTCAGAAACGAAATCACGCCTTAATATATTCGTTTATTGAGCATTTAAATTAAATAGCTTTTAGGTATATATCCTAAATACATATATATCCTATACTTCTTATGTGTCTAAAGGGTTTAGCAATGTTCAAACCAAACAATCTTGAAGATAATATATTAATTCCCTTTGGAATTATATATTATACATTACTCATCATAGACGGATCAAGGGCTAGTCTGGGGGGCTAGGACCGCGCCCCGAAATATCGATATTTTGCAAATTTTTTGGATTTTTCGCTTGCCTTTAAGTCAAAGTAGTGAATCTAAAATATTGAATATCCTAAGTCGAAAATCTTAATTATTTGATCAGACACAATTCGAAAATATTTTCTACATCCTTCCATGATGTTCGTACAGAATTTATGGAAATATAGAAATAGTATAGAATTTCAGAAAATTTGAACTATAATGACGTTTAAAGCGAAATAGAGGAATCCAAAGATAAGGTTCGTAGATATAGTTGTCTGATCCGACTGTATCTGTACTTCTTAAGCTGTAAGTTAATGATTTTATATAAAAATATATTTGTTTATGTTTATCAATATTTTAACAGTTTGCTGCTTCTGTGTGACTTGTTGTTGTTGTTATTGTTGTTGTTGTGGTTGACTTTGCACTTGAATTTTGTGCTCTTGCAAATGATATTGACTTTTTGGAGTTGTTTTTTTTCTTTCTTCTTCATTTGCCGGCTAATTTGAATTGTTTTCGGAATTACAAATAGAACTAGAACTAGAAAATTTTGAGATTGTTCGTTTTTTGTATCTTTTACACACCTCAGCATCCATTTTTGACGTGGTTGTTGTTGTTGTCAAAGAACTCGGTCAACGCACGAGATAAACAAGAGACGCGTAATTTGGCAACAAAAAAAAAATTGTTTTCTTCTCTTTACTTTTTTTTTTAGACGTATTTTTGTTGTTGGTTTTTTTTTTGTTTAATGATTTATTTTTATGGCCTGTTTTAAAGGCATTGGCATTATTATTATTTTTTTTTTGTATTTTCTTTAATATTTGGTAAATATTCGTCTTTCTTTCGGTTTTTGGGTGAGCGATTTTTGTGTGCCGTTTTTTTCGTTGTGTTTTGATTTTATTCTTTTTTTTGGTCCTCCGAACGGCGTTTTGTGTTGTTAATCGCTCCACGAAATCATCAAGACTGAAACTGGGGTCCGCCGCTGCCTCTGGCGTTGTCGCCGCCGATGCCGCCGTATTCGGTCAGCGGACGTAACGTAACTCGGTCCGCATTTGTTGTCGTCATCACTTGACACTGCGCCTCAACACCAACGCCCCCGCCTCCGCCCTCCACTGCCCCACCACTGTTGCCTGCCTTCACCGTAATCGTAAATCGTTTTGCCGTAATAATACAAACTATAATAAAAGAAAAGGCAATAGAAGAAAGAACTTTTAGTTTCTGTTCGCCTGCTTTTCAATACCTTGGTGTTATTTTCATTATTTTTTTTGTCTCAAATTGATGTCTCATTAGAAAAGTATCCAAAAGTTGTGAGAGATAAATAATAATGTGACGTCTTTTTGCTCCAGCAGGCTGACAGATGTGATCTAATGTCTGCGATCTGCGTTCTATGGTCAATTCTCGGTTGATTCGGTTTCCCCGCACCACGAACCAGTTTCTCGTCTTCCTCCCTCTCTTTGTCTCTCTCGATCTCTCTCTCTCTCCGACAACGCCAACGGCCAATTGGATGTCCAACAGGTTGTCACTCAACCAAAAGCTGAGAAAAAAAAAAGTTCTGTAATTGTTGTAAGTGGGTAGGTGGATGGATGGGTGAGCGGGCGGGTGAGTGGCTGAGTGTTTGGCTCGTGGGAGAGGGGGAGAACTTGGAATTGGTTTATCATTAGAATGAGATTTTTATAAGCTAATATTTAATTCTCATTTATTTCGAGTGCGCCTTGCCTGAAGATCGAACCGGTTTACAGTTACATTAGTAAACTTCAAAAGCTCAAAAATTGAATAATATATATGTATGTATGTATGTACATACAATATACATTTATATGTAAATGAATACTAATATGAATATGAGAATTTTCCACTGCAAACTTGAGATAAAACTAAAGATCCAAAAAAGATCTTAGAGTCACTTTACAAGTCGCATGATCTATAATAAATAGTGAACAAAAACACACTTCCTTAAAATTGTCCTTTATTTTTAAAGATAATGATTATTTTTAAGAGCTTTCAATAGTAAGTTTGGCGTTTTAGAAGAATTTATAACCCTAGATATAATTTTTTACCAACCCTGCCCTCACCCTTTTCAAGAGTATAAAACAATAAAGTAAGTAAGTCGTCTCGCCGACTTTGGTATACCATGTATCGAATGAATCAACTGTTTTTCATTTAGAAGACCATATGAGCACCTAAAATTGTGCTATCTCGCTTACTCTTACAAGCACATGAGCACCTTAGCACCACTGATCAAACGTTTATACGCATAACTTAATTATTTTCAATTCGATTTTAATAAAAATTAATATATTGGGAGAAATTAATAACACTAATTTCTGATCAAATTTTGATAGCAATAGTCACTTGCGAGAGGCAACCGATATATCATAATTATAGGGGCGAAAGTGGGTGTGGAAAAAAAATAGCTGTACATTAAACGAACCTTCATATCAAAATCAGAAACCAGCTCCAGCTTAAATAGGTGTTCATCAGGACAGATGGTAATTGCTAAATCGACTTGGCTGTGGATGCTGAAACTCCCTTTGGAGACTTTAATATATCACTTCACCCTATGTGTGCATGGTATTAAAATAAACAACAAAATTGAATGATTAACGTGGTTTTTGGCCAGAAATAAATATTATATACAGTGCTTATCATATTTATAACCCACCCAGCAGCTTAAACTTTAAAACAATTTTAAAAAAATTTTTTAAGTTTTTTAAAAATAAATTTTACTATACTTTATTGACAGAAGCCTGTTCAGTAGAATTTACCGTAATTTGTGTTCCATTTTTAGAAAACTCAGAAAGAACCGTTAACTTTTTCTGAGTGCTTGCATCTTTGCTTGCATTTTTGTGTATCAAAATTATAGCCCACCGTAGCAAATTTGAAAAATAATAAGTGCAGAGCAGATATTTGGATTTACAGACATTGTAATTAAGTAAATTTAGATAATTTTTAAGAAATGCCGCTTGGAAAACAATTATCGGACTATGAAAAAGGCCGTATTTTCTCACTTTTCGAGTCAGGAGAGTCTATTTGGAGTATTGAATCGGGATGCCATCTGTTCAAGAAATTGTCCCGGTTTCAGAAAATTTGGCAACTCGCCCCGAAGTGGTGTTTGGTCACCTTGGAATGTATGTAGACTTGTATAATATAAAGAAAATGATATGGGTGTGCAGAATCTATGGATATATTGAAGAGTTCAGTTCTAAGTTTGAGGATTTTTGGACTGAAAGATTGGTAAGGAAATGTTTTCTTGGGTTATTATTAATTATAACTTTATTTTTATTTTAATGACGTTTACTTCTTGCAACACTTACAATATCTAAATTATATTTGGAGCACTAATACATGTTATATAGATTCATTGATAATCCAAGACATCAAATGTATCGAAATGACGTTTTAACACAATGCAGGGTATTTGTAAATCGGTGCAAAACTTTATTGGAAAACTTAGAGGATGAACATGTTTGAACCGTTTACTTAAAAACAGTTTTTCTACGGCTGTTGATATCAGTTGAAGGCTTGGGAATTTTGGGAAGTCACTTGGTACAAGGTATTTTAGCGCCGATCGGAGATTTGCTAGAATTTCTCTCGTTTTATTCAATGATATTTTATTGTGTATATATGTATGCATATATATTTAATTTTTTTTTACTTTGGCGGTTCCAGTACAAAAAGAATGTCTCGTTCATCATTTACCCACACAAACAGACAAACGCCACTTGTGAATACAATTTAATTGGAATTGAACAGAAGACGAATTGGATGGGGCACGTTAGCCCGTCGAGATGGAGGCGAATTGGAGGCGGATGGGGGGATGAGGCATCAAGGCATATTAAAGGAAAGCCACTCAAGCGAAGGGTAGCAATTTCTTTGGTCTCTTTCTTTCGAGAATGGGAATATTCGAAGTATTCAGCGTGATTTGACAGTATTTGAGTATCATGTAATTATACAAAACAAAATGGTATTTTCACATTTAGTCAACTCGAATGGCGAAATAGTTTTTTAGCTTAAGGCCTATTCATAGATGGAATTTATGTATGTACATACTATATATACTATATATTTATGAGAAAGAACCATTAAAACTATTTTCGTCTCACCGAAATGTTGCATGCCCTTGCTAAATTTTTTGTTGGTATTCAGAGACAGTCGGAATATTACTGATACAGTGAAAACTCTCTTGAAATGTAGTAATTGAGTGTAAAATTGCACCCTCACTGCCCATTCCAATGTGTGTTCACTGTACCAGCTGATTGTGAGATATTATTATTATATTTTCAATGCCTTCAACCCATCTCTGAAAAAGACAGGAAAATCCATAAATTGTTTACTTTTTACAGAGCAGATGATAAATGGAATTTAGTTCTTATTATTACATAGTCAATGAACTTTCTATAGATAATCTTTTATATAGTACTTAACTGTATTTTGTCATTGAATCACGAATCAATTGTGCCAAGAATTTTAACTTATAGGCCATTATAAAGTCCAGTAGCTTTCAAGGTTACACAAAACAGACAACGGCTAAAAAAAAGGACACAATATTTTAAAAAATTTTGTCAATATTGGTTATACGAGTTTTGCAATAAGTTGCTAAATTTGTATGACAGATATTGACAATTTCTAAAATTACTTTCATTTATTTTCAAACAAACTTTCTCAAGCTGTATTTTTGACAATTTTTTGTTAGATGTAATCGCGTTTTGAGGTATTTGAAAAATTCTATTAAAACATTGAAAACTTTAAAAATACGGCTGAATCTGAGATAAACAACACGCGCAGTATATAGAAGGCTACATGCAAATGGCAGCTCTTACGGTCTAGGAGGAAATCGTGTCGATCCAGACAGACGGACGGACATTGTGATAAGAAATTCAGCACACTAATTAGCCCTGTTAATTTCTAGCATCCTACCAAATTTTATTTAAATCAGAATAGAAACATGGAAAATATACGTATAAACGAGTTTTACTAGGCGGTTCGTAAGGGCCGAGGTGGCCGTAGGCGAGTGGCGGCGCTAAAGTGCTCGTGTGTTCGTAAGAGTGAGCGAGATAGCATATGCTATGAGGGTAGAATTTAAAGGACATACTTTTGATCATCGAAGTTTAAGATATTTTTTCACTTGGTTCATGGTATACCGAGACGACTTACTTCATTTTTTTAACTATCGGCAAAGATAAAGCCCGTTATTGCAAACCTATGTTGATGCAAGAACGCGCAATCGGCTCAGAACTATTTTTATAATTTTTAACTATTTATTTTACACTAAACTACAAAAAAAAAAAAAAACGAAACACAATTAGGTTTCCTTTACAAACGGCCCAAAAATTGGACGACATCTAAAGCCGGCTGAAACTTTATTTTCCGACAATCCTGTTTTTAGTTATCCTTGCTGCCAGCAGAATGGCTTTTTTTGCTAACTTTTTTCTTTAAAATAATAATTCTTTCTAAAAA
Organism: Drosophila insularis; assembly: GCA_018903935.1. Taxonomy (NCBI): domain Eukaryota; kingdom Metazoa; phylum Arthropoda; class Insecta; order Diptera; family Drosophilidae; genus Drosophila; species Drosophila insularis. The sequence goes on along the minus strand of JAEIFP010000569.1, from coordinate 868,042 downwards.
GGGTCCCAAGGGACCAAGAAGAACCCCTTAAAGCCAACAATTTAATAAACGATCTGGGATAGAAAATGGTTTTCAATTACCTTTTTGCTTTTTTGTTTCATTTCAGGATTGAAAATCTTGTAGATTGACTTTCGCTTTCAAAAGTGCTTCCAAATGTTAGATTTTAGTACATGTATTAACTTAAGCATGCATACATATGTATGTACACATGTATGTACATATGCACATGTGGAGGTACTTTATGGGGAATTGGTGGTGACATGGCCTGCTTCTGGTCTAGAGCATAAAAAGAAAACATGTAATTAAAATGTGTGTCTACCTTTTTGCTTTTTTCTCTGTTTTGTGCTTCTTCTTTAATGTTTGTATTACTCTCTAGATTATTATTATTAAATGGTTACCAACCCCCACCACGCCCCTCCCGGCCCATCCCCAATCGAAAATATTGCTTTCTCGCTTCTGCACACATGAGTCTTCAGCTGACAATTGCCGTTGCCTTAAACGTTTTTTAGTAACGCTCGAGTGAATTACAGTTTTTGTTTTTGGTTGTGTTTTCTGTTTTTATTTGTTGTTAACTTCTTAGACGGGTCACGGGTTTTTTGTCGCTGAGTACGGTTACGGCGAAAGTAAAAAAAAAAAAAAAAAAAAAAACCTGGGCCCCAGAAATGATTTAATTGCAGAATACGAAGAAAGTGAAAGAAGTCATCTTCTGTTTTGGCTTCGTCGTTTCTCCATACGAACCGCCCCCGTCCAAAAAAAAAACCCGCATGCTCCTGCCCCTCCCTTCCTTGGCGTCCGACAACCGACAAGTTGGCTAACCTGTTGGCTAGCTCCCAAGAAGAGAACATGCATATGTATGTATGTACATCCTGTGACCAGTTCTTATCCCCCTCCGCCCCCCACCCATCACCTCTTCCCATCAGCCCGCCACAAAAGCAAGAGTTGTCGCCTTTCCTATTAAGTGGGCCAGGCCAAAGTAACTGGCCTGACCGAGTTACTGATCCATTGGGATGCGTACACACACACACACGCAAAAAAGAGGTGGAAAGAACTTGCCAAGAGATTGTATAGTAGTCGACTGAAAGAGCAGCACAGTGATCCCAAATGAAGCAGTTCCAAGACTAATATTTTGCCATTAAGACTATACAAAAAACTGAAATTGCCTTTGGGGGGAGAGTTCCAAGGAACCAACTAATGTCTGGATGTTGAAATTAATTTAATTTTTCTTTTTCCAACTTTCTTGGTTCCACTGTGCTCTCAGGTAGTGTTTTTTTTTTTTCTTCTTATGATTAGATCGGCAATTTGCAATGGTTCGATAACTGTCGCAAGGCCAGTTAAGCGCCAGAACATTCGGTCGGGTCGGACTGCGACTCCGACGCACTGACATCTTCACTGAAACGTTACGGGCCAAAAGCCAAGCAGACAAGTGGTAAGGAAGACTAGCTAGATTAGAGCTTAAGCGCTGGGGGGCGGGGAGGATGGGCGGAATGGGGAGGGCGGTTGGAGGTATTGGCCTGTTGAATTTCACCGACTCAAGCCGGGGCTCGCCGTTTAAGTTGGGTTGCCGTTTGTTTCCATTTGTTAACGAGACTCTCAGGCAAACAGTCGCGCACGCGTTTTTTTTTTTTTTGTTTATTTTTCTTTTGTTTTTTAAGTTCAGAGGAATACCCCACACAGAGAATGGCAGCTGAAGTTAAGCGACTTCACTTGGTGATCCATTGGCTGCTCATCCATTCGTCATTCGTTCTCTGTTTGGCCTATGATTTCGGCTATCATCCGAGTGCCGAAGAGTTTGATAGTTTCTTGCGCGGAACAAGAACCTGGACGCGTGACTTATTGGCCGATAAAAGACAACGCGAACGATTTGTGCCGCGCTATCGACAGCGGGATCAGCGTCATGATTATCGTCCGGAATTGGATTTCCAAATGTTTAGCCAGGAGCAGGGGCAGCAGCAGGACCAGCCGTATGTGTACGAAACAGTGGAGGAAATGCCGGAAGACATGCATCATCATCATCAGCCAGATACTCTTCAAGTGGAGAGTCAACTGATGGAGATACATGAGCCTGCTCCTGCTGCTGGTGCTGCTGCTGGTGCTGTACCACATAAGGCACCTTCTCGAAATGCAACTAGTTTTCCCATATTCTTTACCAACCCTGCCACAGGCATAGTCTATGCTTTGAGCGAAGTTGGCGGCTCTCAACCGCGGAACGATAGTGGCACGGGGATGGGGGCAGGTGGTGGCATCTCTATATATGTTACCAAGGCACAGTACGATGCCGACATGAAGGCATTGCAGCAGCATTACGAGGAGCAGTGTTCTCTTGCTGTGGCCAAGCCGCCTCAGCCTAGTTCAGTATTATCTACTCCTAATATAATACCGCCGGCAATTGCTACTCATCGCCCTCAAATTATACGCCTGGAGAAACCGAAACGGACAACAGCTCCACGTCCAAGCAATAAGTTGCCCTCAAAGCCCACACCTCGTCCGCCGCCCATAATGGTGACCAGTAGGCCACAGAACTCCATAAGCGATCAGTTGCTGAAGCTGCCTAGCACAAAGAAACCCATACAAAGCACCACACGACGCACTCCGGTCAGGAAGACCAAGCGGAAGAAGCGCAAAAAGAAAACTCCAACGGGAGTGAAACGAAGACCCGGACATAAGACGAACAAATCCAGTACTGTTCCTCCTGCTGGTCCCGCCAATGGAGCACCAACAATTGTGATTGGTAAACGACCGGGCACAACGTCCAAAATGACTACGCGAAGTCCCCCGGCAGCTACTCAGGTAGAAAAGCCGCGTATGCCGCAATCTACGATACCAACGGATACCATCTTCAGTCAGCATTTCAATGGGTTTTCGCATCATATTGAACGCCGATCGCTAGAAGCAACAACAGCTGCCGCCAAGAGAGTCGGCAGCAGCAGCAGAAGACGACGACCCAAAAGTAAGCCTAGACGAAAAAAGAACAAGAAACCAGAAACCTTACCCCCCCCAACAAAAAAAACCGAACCCCATTCTCCTCTACCCCATGCGGTGCACCTTCTACACCGGCGACGACAAAATTCCACTGAAAGCCCTAAAACAGAGTCAAAGCGACGCCAGCTCAAACGTCGCCGAGGAGAAGGCCTCAACTTTGACCTATTCGATCTTGTGGCGGGTGAGGATTACGATGAGGACGATGATTTCTATTACAATGACGGGGGGGAAGAAGACTTAAAAGAATCTAGCTATACCAGCACCGAAACTCAATCCGTACCCCATGAAGACAGCAGCTCAGCGGAAGAGGGCGCAGATTTTGGTGCCCTCGTTGAAGAGCCTCTTTCAGTCACTTCCCCCATGCCACAGATCTCGAGCTTCAGTAATGAAGATACGGAGAGTAAAAATAGTCTGGGAAACAAGCGTATTCGACGAAGACCAACAACCGCAATTACCAATTCCGATGAAGACTATGACGACTCCTTTGATGATGATGATGATGATCCCGATGGAGACTCTGGCATTGGCGGTTTCTTTCGCATGATTTTCTATCCCGTACAGGTAGCAATGTCTCGAATATTTGATGGTTTCGCCGCTTCAACGGATGAGGATAACCAAGTCGAGAGCTCAAAGCCAAAGTATCCTGGCTATACACTATATCACAGTGCGCATAGCAATGAAGCCCTTGCAGAGGACGATGACGATGACGAAGACGAGGCAGAGACTGATGGATCTTTGGGAAGCTGGTTTAGCTCATGGTTTGGTTTTCAAAGGCGAACTAAAAAAATAGCCAGCACCACAATAATTCCGGTGCCTCCTGCCCCGCTGCCTACCCCACCACCAACACAGGCACCGGGGTGGCTGGAGAGTTGGTTTGGTTTTGGTAAAGCAACCACAGAAAGTGCACCGGAAGCAGCATCAAGTGAGGATGACTACGACAGTGAGTTGATTAAGGCTCATTAGACTTTTTGAACTACGAACTGACTGACTAGACCTATGGACTGTCGAGCATCTTAGCAAGACTTTTGAGAACAATATAGGTGGATTTTTCAAACGGGCAACATAAAGAAATTTTACATTTGTTAAAGAAAATTATATTTATTTTATTTTTTTAACTTGCCTGTTTTAGGGTTTTTTTTTTACTTCTTCTTTTTGCGGCTTAAATAAAATGATAAATTCGATAAAAAATAGATTTTACTTACATACGTCCCAACTACTTGGCCAAAGTGCTGGGGTTAATTGAGCTTCGCATAGAGAATGATGCACAGAGAACTCTCCCTAACGGCCGTTCCGCTTTCTGCTCTAAAACCTGCCACTGCTCTTTCTACCTCTTGCAGAATGGTTTTCTAGTTGGTTCGATTCCAAGCCGAAACCCAAGGCCAGACGTCGCACAACATCGACAACAACCTCCACATCGACGACAACCACACCCATTCCACAAGTACCCATACTCACAATAGTTGATCCGTTGAGAAACCCTCAAAACTGGATAGGCATACTAGCCCATCATATAGTTAATTCAACGGGAACAAATGGAGCAGCACAGACAACGACCACGACGACAAATCCCATACTGCAGGCTCTGGTTACTCGTATGACAACAACCACGCCGCAGCCGGATTTGCCAAGAAGGATTAGCTATGATAAATATCAAATATGGCGACTCAAACCACAAGATGAGCCACAAGTGAGAGCTCTGGAGCAGTTTAAGAAGGGTGAAGATGGCAACAAGCTGCAATGGCTCAAGGGTCCCAGCTTGAGGTATACTTAGTAGTTCCTCGGTCATTGTGGCAATTGTTCATACTGACATTTGGAGTTCTCATTCTCATTTGCAGGGGCCTCACCGATGTCCTGGTGCCTCCGAAGATGCTAATAGATTTCCAAGGCACCCTCAACTTTGAGGGAATCGCCCATGAAGTTCTCATTTTTGATGTGGGCAAAGCCATTGCCTACGAACAAACCAAAGAAGAGTATTTGCATACGACCCCGATGAGTCTGAAGCGTCCCACAGTCAAACCTCTAGCCAAACGACCACCCATGACATGGAACAAGTATCATGATTACGATGACATTGTCAAATATTTGGAGACAATACGAATGCGGCATGCCCAGCTAATAGAGCTGATACACATAGGTCGCACCTATGAGGGCAGACCCTTGATTGTGGTCAAAATTGAATCCAAGCAGACGGCGGCAGCAGCAGCAGCTAGTGCCGCATCCAATGCATCCGGACAAAAGCGTCTCAGGCACAAGAGGCGCCCGGGACAGGCCAATGCTGTGTTCATTGAGGCAGGCGCCCAAGGTCTGGCATGGATAGGACCAGCGGCAGCCACTTGGATGATCTCCGAGCTTTTACGCCTTATGAAATCGAACAGTGAGTACGATCAGTAAACATTATATAAGTATACAGTGGCCCACAGCTTAATCGTGGAGAGCTAATGAAAAACGTTGAACACGTCTAGCCTTTAAACTGTTCAAGATTGAAAAAAAAAACTGTAAATGCAGTGTTTTCGCATAGTTTTTCAAAAAACATTTAAAAAATTAAATGCTTTTTCCATGTCACAGCTTTAAATTTAGCAGACCACGTAAATATTTCCAAAAAATAATCCTTGTTTCTCAATTACATTGAGATGTTGTGAATGGTCCTGTAGATTTACAACAAAATGTCAGTTCCCGATTAGACAGGACTGTTCAATAGCCGATTTCTAATTTGGGTTGTATTCCTATTACGATTCAACGATTACGATTCAAAAAACCCGATTTCAATGGCTTTAAGCTCATGTAGACCCATGATAGATCTATATGTAGGTTGGACTTGGACCAGAAGGCAAACATAATGTCATTTCAGAAAAAAAACCAAGTGATCTTTTTTACCAACGGCTTTAATCGAGTTGTCAGACCTAAGGCCTTAGGATCTGATTTTTTAAACATTTTTTTATTTTGAACATGGTTCCATATAACATTCCGATTTTTTAAACTCATTTTTGAAGTATTTGGGTTTCACCTTAGGTTAAGACAAGATTTTTATTGACTAGTTTTAGACATTAAGTAGTAGAACTTGCTCCCATCTAACAATGCGTTTGGTGATGGATTCTACATTAGTGAGGTTTAAATAAACAAATCCCACGAGATTAGCCATTTTCCGAATACTTAAGGACATAAATTGGCTGTTGAATATGTGTGAAAGAACTTATCTTCGTACTTGGCGGCAAAAAAAAATTTACAGTATTATCAAACCCCGTTAAGGTAAAATATAATTAGGTTATGATGTTCAATGAACATACAAAACAAACCTACAAAAAAAAAATATAAATCATATTTATTATTCGTAAGAAACAACCAAAAAAAACCAAAAGCATTGACAGTTTTTTGATATCTTAAGGCTAGGCGGGTTGAAAGTACCTCTGCACGAAATATGCTGGGAGGCACTGTATATTTACCCCTTAGACAGAGCTGCCAAAGGGATTCGAAGGCTAACATTTTTTTGCCCCCCAAAATTGAGCTGTGGAAGATTAGCCAGATATTAGAATTTATTTGAAAACGTAAAATTTATTGGTCAGGGTTCGTTTTTCTGTCTCAACGTCGAAATAGGCGGCACATTAGGTCCCTAAGCCAAACAAGAAGGGCCGGGGGCTGTTTCATTTCCGTGGGAATGGCATAACGTTTGGAATTCTGAAATATGGCCCGACCCTGGCAATCGGTGTAGCGCCTTGTAGTGGACTTGCAAGGGACCACCACAACTGGTTTCCTACCTCTTGGACCGATGCGCTTGCAGACGTTCTTAAGTAATGCCCAACTCAAGAATTTTGGTCTTACACTTTGCTTGCAGCTTTTGGCCTTGTTTCTACTGGAACATGTAGTGGGCGCTTTGGTCTTTTTGGCCATGAAGGAGAAAGTGGAGGTTTTCTTTTTGCACGAAACATTTTTCACTGTGCATTTAGTGCTGCTACCACCACCCCTTCCCCCCCTGGTTGTCAATACAACTTTGGACTGAACTTGGCGACATTTTTCCTTGTTGCGACATGGCCTGGACTGTCCAGGTCTATAGGTGGTCACCAGGGTAATGCAAAATGCAAGTATCAAAAGGCAGAAAATGGTGGCCACAGCTATTTGAACATATCGATCGGCGTTCTTAAGATCAATCACCAATTGTACAATGTAATAGCCCAGGGTTATCCAGAATGTGATGGTGCAAATGGCAAAGAAACTGAAAAGTGGCTGAATTAGTTGAGGATCTCCATGACAAGTCGCTGAGTAGTCGTCGAGTTACTTACATAAGTATGCCCAATATCTCCATTAGAAAGGTTACAAAACAATTGACCTGCTCGTTGCCAAAGATGTTGACACCAACAGGACCACGCATATCATTGGGCCGACTCTCGGCTCTTCCACCGGGCATGGCCCCACCAGACCGGTCACCCGGCGTGGCCCTGACTCGGGTGAAGCAGCCCTGGACACAGCCAGTGCCATAGCCACAATCCTCATCGCAATCCACGTCGTCGGGACACATGCCCATAAGGGCCACCCCGCTAGTCTGTAAGTCGAGGGCATGACCCAGCGTATCCCGGCCCCGGCGTTGGATGATCTTGTTGTCGCCACGGAGTCCGCCATGAGCAGCAATGCACGGCTGGTAATCTTCAATCAGCTCATCGGTATCGTCGTGGCTACCCTCGCGATAAGTGTTGGACTGGCGGCCATAGGTGGGACCGGCAAACTGAAGCGGTCCACCATTTTTTGGGGCCACCTGTTCTTGATTTGGCATACGTCCTGGAGTTGGTCCTGGCATTGGAGCTGATGTTGGACCTGAAATTGGACCTGAAGTTAAACCTGCAGTTGGTCCTGGTCCTGCGGAGCATCCACAAATAATCTGAGATCCTGCTTGTCCTGGGCGTGGTCCCTGTGGAGGCTTTGCTGATTGTGCCTGCATCTGGCGCTGTCCTTGGCTCGCACATCCTTGACTGAAACCACCGGGACCCGCCATGGCCGGTTTACCTATTTGCATGCCATCTATACACTGGCCACAAATGCCAGACTTGGCATTACTCGCCACTTGCTTGCCCTTGGCGATCTCTGCTTCCCGGGCACGATTCTTGCATTTGGTGCAAGGACAGCGAGGTTTGTTGAACTGTCTAGAGGCCATGCCTAGACTATAGTCGTAGGGCACCTGAGGTCCACACACACATCTTGTTGTTGGCATGGTTGACCGCCGCCGCCTATCGCTTGTTGCCGCTGTTGCTGTTGGAGCACAAAATTTTGACTATCGAACTGACCCCACTGACCGACTCGACTGGATGACAATAAACATACTGATGGGATCTCAGTTTGTGGGCAACTGGATTTATTCCCAAAAGCCTACCCAGTTAAAGTAATAATAAACTCCCTTTGACCCTTTCAGAGAGCGATGAAGAGCACGATTTCATACGGAATACAACCTGGTATATAATGCCCGTACTTAATCCCGATGGGTATGCCTATAGCCATGAGTATGATCGTTTCTGGAGGAAGTCGCGCTCTCAACATGCTGCCAAGGCGCCAAGTGGTCTCCTCGACTCGGCCATGACATGGCTCCAGCAAAAACGGGGCCCAAACAAGATATGCTATGGCGTGGATCTGGATAGAAATTGGCTATATCAGTGGGGCAAGAGGGGCAGCTCCAAGGCGCCTTGTAATGAATTCTATGCGGGTCCAGCTCCATTTTCCGAGCCCGAAACAAAAGCTGTCTCCGATTTTCTCATGGACTATCGAACACAGATTAAGGTAAGAAAAACATTTGCTTATGAATTCAAACACATTTGAAAGCATTATCTGCTTTTGCCTTTTTGTGTGTTTAGCTTTATATATCACTACAGGCTTATGGTCAAGTGGTTTCATATCCCGTCAAGGCGAATTCCACCTTCAATTCGGAACGTTTGGATGATTTCCTAGATGTTGCCATGGTGGGTACGGATGGATTACGCAAAAAGGGTAGCAAATCGCGCTATAAGGTCGATTCGGCCAATGATCTCATTGAACAGCGTTCGGGTAAATAATTTGAATAATTTTAAATATCGTACCATTTTGGAAATCTTATTTTTTGAAAATTTTTCAGGTTGTGCGGATGCATTTGCCGCTTATGAGATTGGTATACCATTCAGTTATACCCTGCAATTGGCCGATAATGGCGTCCATGGGTATCTATTGCCAAGCAGTGCAATTGAGTCAACGTCTCGAGATGCTTTCGATATAATCTGTGGCATGTTGGACTATATTTAATGCCAGAAGGCTTGCGAATAATCATATTAGTTCCTTTCCTTTCATCTACTATCGTACTTGCTTAAAATATATTAAATCTAAATATCATTGGGAAAAGGTCGAAACAATGTCATGAACTTGATTGTAGTAAGGTGTAGTTTTTCACTTGCAGAATTTTGTAAATAATAGGGATGGTTAATATCGGGATCTCGAGTAACCAAAATTACAAAAAATAACCCAAGTCAAAATAACAAAAATTTTACAAAAGACATACATACACATATATTCCTCTTTTTGTTTCTATAAATTTAACAAAAAATGTTTGTTTTCGAAATCAAAACTTGTAAACAATATTTAATCCAAGAAAGTTCACATTTATACTCAATAGTGGGATATGTGACAAGGCTTAATACATATTATTAGCGTAGTATTATACTATTAATCTATAAAGTTAATTACATATTTCAGTAAATCTTATTTTATCAATACCTTCAGTTTTTAGTTGTTAATTTTCTATAGTTATGCGTATATAGACAATAATAAATATTTAACATAAATTTAAATGCCCTAACGAACAATGAAAACATTGCCAAGTTTCTTTAATGAACAAAGTTTGGTGATATCAATTCTGGATTGCCAAATGAAATGGGCATTGGGCAGAAGAAGGTTCTCATCGTTAGTTTTTTTTTTGCATGGATACCATGTGATTCAAATGATGAGCATACGTTAAGATATGTCTATGTTAAGGAACTTATTAAAGATTGGGCATAGGGGCACTTTGAGTTTACAATTCACTTGAATCCCTGCGCTACACCAATTGAGGTTGAGATCTGGGAGAAATTGGTCGAACATTCGTTGTCATAGAAATAGAGATCAATTAGCAACTGAAATTGCGCTGGAGTCAATGGATACGACTCCTTGGGCATTATAACAAGTGTGTCCACTCTGGCGGGGTTCAATGACATTTTGCATTGCTTGGACTCGCGCACCATTCCCAGGTAATTGGTGAAGGCCGCCGAGCACTTGGCTATGTTGCGGACCAGTTTATCTGTCGAGCACTGCTGCATAACGGGTCGCTGGAGCATTGACCAAATAATTGAATGCATATCAAATATGACAATGTCCGGCAGGACCATCTGATCAAACAATCGAATTATAGTAACTGGTGCACTCTCCACATCGTCCACGGAACAAACAGTCATATCCAGGGCCAGCATTCCGAACGGATTCGTTTCCAGATTGGAGACAAAGCTGCTCTGGCGATGAGTGATTAATAAAACGCGCTTTTGCTGCAAAGTAATTCGTTCGCATAGCTTAAAAAATAAAAATAGAAATTTTATAAATTCGCGCCAATTTTATGTATATACATATGTGTACTTTACCTTGAGAACATTTGTGACGTATTTGCCGTTGGAGGTCAAGAAAATGTGATTAACAAGCGGTTTGTCAAGTCCTTTGCTCATACTATGTCTATATATATATAATTATTTTTTCAAATATTTTATCCTCAAAAATGGCAATTGTTTATCTGGCTGCTAGAGCTGAAAATAACAACGATATAATATCGATATCGATTGTTGTTAGTTATCGGAGCAAATGCCGATTGAGTAGCCCTGGTCAGAATCTCGTCAATTTCGAAAATCGTACGTTGCGTTCGAGGCAGAGGCAGATGCTCAAAAAGGGTGAAAGTGGGAAAAGTATTTGGGACAACATGCATACAGTGACTTGTATAGCGCCAGTAAATATTGCCCTTATTAAATACTGTAAGTAGACTAGTAACTAGTAACTAACATTAAGTGAAAGTGAAATATTGATAACAATGCAAACGCTTCTCCAGGGGGCAAACGAAATGAGGAACTTATACTACCAATTAATGATTCTATTAGCATGACGCTTAATGCAAATGAGGTAAAAAGATAAATCTCCATAATTACATAAGTAAGAGGGTAAACCTTTAACCCCATTGTTTGTTGTTGATCCCCAGATGTGCGCAAAGACGACAATCTCATCTTCGGAAACTTTTAAAACAAATCGAATGTGGCTAAATGGTGAAGAAGTTACTTTTGAAGAGAATGCACGTCTAATGCGTTGTATAGACGGTGGTAAGTGGGAGTCCCATCCATTAGAACCCATAGATTTTAACAATTGTTTCCAATCGGATTAGTACGTCGCCTGGCGGTGGCAAATGGTGCACTCAAAGTTCCATTGAATTGGAAAGTGCATATTGCATCGCGGAACAACTTTCCAACTGCTGCTGGACTGGCATCGAGTGCAGCTGGCTACGCCTGCCTTGTGTACACATTGGCCCGTCTGTATGGCATTCCAATTAATGAGGAATTAACCGCCGTGGCACGACAGGGCAGTGGATCGGCTTGCCGTAGTTTGTACGGTGGCTTTGTTCGCTGGCATAGCGGTGTCCTCGATGATGGAAGCGACTCAGTTGCCAAGCAAGTAGCATCTCCGGACCACTGGCCCAATATGCATATCCTTATTCTCGTTGTGAACGATGCACGCAAAAAGACTCCCTCCACCAAGGGAATGCAACGTGCCGTTACTACCTCAGCGTTGATTCAACATCGTGCCAAGGTTGTGGTACCCCGTCGAACGGGAGAGCTTACAGAAGCAATCCAGTCGCAGGATTTCAATTCATTCGCTGAAATCACTATGAAGGACTCCAATCAGTTTCATGCCATTGCGTTGGACACATATCCCCCGTGTGTCTACATGAATGATGTGTCCCATTCCATTGTCAATTTCGTGCATGGATACAATGAGGCCGTTGGCAGCTTGCAAGCCGCCTACACCTTTGATGCCGGACCAAATGCGTGCCTTTATGTCCTGGAGGAAAATGTATCGCAGCTTTTAGCTGCCATTCAGTTGGCTTTCCCAAATGATTTGGTGCCAAGTGTGGAATATTTACGGGGTATTCAAGTGCCAAACTTTGATTTACAGAATGAGAAGCTTCCGTCTAAGTTGAGTGACTCTGATTTTCTTGAGAAGCGCTCCAAAAATGTCCTTAAATACATTATTCACACGAAAATTGGCAATGGTCCATGCCAACTAAGCGACGATAATAGTCTTCTGGTGGATGGTCTACCAGTATCTTCACTCTAGCACTCTCTGTAGATTAGATCACAATGACATGAGCATTATTGACCTTTTTATTTGCTTATTATAATTATTATTTATTTATCTTGTTCATCACATTTTTCAAGGGTAAAGTGAAAACAAAGCATCGCCTTATTTCCATTCTAAACCTGTGGGGGGAAGGGAGGGAACAGGAGTTTTCATAGAATTTAGAAATAAAATATTTAAGTAGTACCTTGAGTAGACAATAAATCCAATGTTATGGTGTATTACTGTATTTATTAAAGAATGGTAACGTAAATGTATCGTACAAATAAACATACAAATTTTTATAAGCGATTTTGCTGCGAATACGAAATATACATATGTATGTATATTGTGTAGTACTAAATACTAGTAAACAAATTTAATTTTGATATGGTTTTTACAATAAATTGTGGTTGGAATTTTGTATAAAACGAAACTGTTTTGGTTTGCTCTACTTGGGTCCAATCATTTCTTTGGGATTAACCCATTCTTTGAATTGCTCTTCGGCGATGCCCGCCTTGATGGCTTCATCCTTAAGGGTGGTGCCATTAGCATGAGCACTTTTGGCTATGGCAGCAGCCTTGTCATAACCTATATGAGGATTTAGAGCGGTCACAAGCATCAGGGATTCATTCATTATTTTATTTATGCGATCCTTGTTGGGCTCGATACCTTCCACACAGCTCTTACTGAAGGACATGCAGCCATCAGCTGGAAAATTATAATTTTCTTTTAAAGTTACCACACAGTCTATGCATTAATTTACCCAATAAACGTATGGACCTTAGGACATTGGAAACTATCAGTGGCATAAAAACATTTAACTCGAAATGACCATTCGCACCGCCTATGGTAACGGCCGCCTGATTGCCCATAACCTGGGCACATATCATCGTGAGTGATTCGCATTGCGTTGGATTCACCTTTCCCGGCATTATAGAACTGCCGGGCTCGTTTTCCGGCAACTTTAACTCACCCAGACCACAACGCGGACCAGATCCAAGCAATCTAATGTCATTGCAAATTTTCATAAGACTTACGGCTATGGTATTGAGTACTCCATGAACCTCTACCATGGCGTCACGTGCAGCCAGGGCTTCAAAGAAATTTGGAGCCTTGACAAATGGCAAGTTGGTCAGTTCGGCAACTCGTTTGGCTACCTTCTCGGCAAATCCTTTGTGGGTATTTAGGCCAGTGCCGACTGCTGTGCCGCCCAATGCCAACTCATATACCCGCGGTAGACAGGTATCAATTCTATCCAGGCCATTGCTCAACTGTTGAGCATACCCGCTGAATTCCTGCCCCAAAGTCAGAGGCACTGCGTCCATTAAATGGGTGCGTCCGATCTTAATGATGCCCTCAAAGGTCTCCGACTTGCATTTAATTGCATCCCTCAGATGGGTTACCGATGGTATCAGTCGATTATTCAGTTCCATGCCCACACTTATGTGTATGGCCGTTGGGAATGTATCATTTGAGCTCTGCGACTTGTTCACATGATCGTTGGGATGAACTGGCTTCTTGGAGCCCAACTCTCCACCCATGCCTCTAATGGCTGCATTGCTAATCACCTACCGAAATGCGAAAATTTTATTAGCTCTTTGTAGGTTTTAGGATATTAGCTCACCTCGTTGGTATTCATATTGGTTTGTGTACCTGAGCCAGTTTGCCAAATAACCAAAGGGAAATGGCCCTTTTTATAATACTTTCCAGAGATAACATCATCGCAAGCACACGAAATGGCTTCTGAGATTTTTGGATCTAAGCCATAATCTTTATTAACTTCGGCACATGCTTTCTTTAAGATTCCCATAGCTTGAATTACGGGCAACTGAAAATGAGAGAGAAAAAGCGAAAAGTTGACAAGCCCGCAAGATGGAAAATAGGGCAAGGGATAGCAAACAGAGGGAGATAGAGAGAGGTGGAGATATGGGATATTTACCGGCATACGTTCGGCTATACCGCCAATGGGAAAATTAAGCTTAGATCTCATAGTTTGGGCCCCATATAGCTTGTCGGCCGGCACTTTGAGCTCTCCCATAGTATCTTTTTCGTTTCGAAATTTTCCTCCATCCTTAGCTTTGATCTTGGAGGAGGGAAAAAAAAACACAATTCCTACTGAAACAAATTTAAGTTTTTTTTGTTCACTCACATTTATGCTGTAGAGCACTTTGGTTTGGGTTAAATACTGTTGACATTGATTCAGACTTGGCTTTAAAATACCGCCGCGGAATCTTAATCCCAACATGTTGGATTATTCCTTTTTTTTTTTTTTTGCAATAAAAATAAAATAAGAAAAATGTTTGAATAAAATTTTTAAAGTAGTTTCGTTTCGAATGTAGACAAATTTTATTCTGACAAATTAAGTAATGAAGTTTGACTTTCTTCGCTTAACAACTATGCTGGGCGATTGATTGATTGCTTTGGTTGGCTCCTTCACTTTGGCCCCAGCATCTCTTCGGGTCTGACCCAATCATTGAACTGCTGTTCTGTTAGATAACCCAAATTGATAGCTTCCTGCTTGAGGGTGGTGCCGTTTTTATGCGCTGTCTTGGCAATTTTCGCTGCTTTATCATAGCCAATATGTGGGTTCAGGGCAGTGACCAACATTAGGGATTCGTTCATAATCTTAGCAATATTATCGCGATTGGCTTGAATGCCATTGACACAGTTGGCGGTAAAAGTGCGACTGCCATCGGCTAAAAATTAAAAGAGAAGGTTACTATAACAGTTGGAAAATGTAACGCAGGCAAATTTGCAAACTTACATAGCAATCGAATGGATCTCAGAACATTGGAAACAATCAAAGGTTTAAAGACATTCAATTCGAAATGACCATTGGATCCTCCAATGGTGACAGCAACCTGGTTACCCATTACTTGGGCAGACAACATTGTCAATGATTCGCATTGGGTCGGATTTACCTTGCCGGGCATAATAGAGCTTCCCGGCTCATTTTCTGGCAGTGAGAGTTCACCCAGACCACAACGTGGACCAGAGCCCAAAAACCGTATGTCATTGCCAATTTTCATCAGGCTTACAGCAATGGTATTAAGTACTCCGTGAACTTCGACCATGGCATCACGTGCAGCCAGAGCCTCAAACTTGTTTGGTGCTGTCACAAATGGTAGCTTGGTCAGCTCAGCAATCTTGGCGGCACACTTCTCGGCAAACCCTTTGCGTGTATTAAGACCCGTTCCAACGGCAGTACCACCCAAGGCCAATTCATAGACTCGCGGCAAGCAGGCATCGATACGTTCCAAGGCATAGGCTAACTGTTGCGCATAACCACTGAACTCCTGACCCAATGTCAACGGGACAGCATCCATGGTATGAGTACGGCCAATCTTAATGATGTCCTTAAACTCAGCCGATTTGGCGGCTAAAGCGTCATGCAATGTTTTGATGGCGGGTTTCAAATTATTATTCAGCTCCAGGGCGACGGAAATGTGTATGGCCGTTGGGAAGGTGTCATTGGAGCTCTGCGACTTATTCACATGATCGTTGGGATGAACGGGAGTCTTTGAGCCCAATTTGCCACCCAGCAGTTCAATGGCACGATTGCTAATAACCTAAAAACAGATTGTATACAATAATGAAATGTGCAATTTTTTGAAAATTCAATTACAATTCGCACCTCATTCACATTCATGTTACTCTGAGTGCCCGAGCCTGTTTGCCAAATGACCAAAGGAAAATGATCATCATACAGCTTGCCCGATATGACATCATCGGCTGCCGTTGATATGGCCTCACTGACTTTGGGATCCAGACCGAATTCCTTATTGACCTCGGCAGCGGCCTTTTTCAATATGCCCATGGCCTGAACAACAGGTTTCTGAAAAATAACGAAAGTTAGATACATAAATATGTATGTACATAGATATGTGAATATATGAATTCCTTATTTTTTTCGGGAAAAACACTCACTGGCATGCGTTCTGTAGGCCCGCCAATTGGGAAATTGATCTGAGATCGCATAGTCTGTGCGCCATAATACTTATCAGCTGGCACTTTCAGTTCACCAAAGGTATCGCTCTCCACGCGGAAGTCCTGAGATGAAGAAGCCTGCAGGAAACCAAAGGAAAGAAACAAACATTATTTAATAATTTAATGGATTAATGCGACTATTCTAACCATTGTGTGTTTCACAAAAAATTTCCAAAATCAAATGACTACAATCTGACTATAAAAATGCTGAGATTGAGATTATTGTTGAGAGCGAAGATAAGCCTGTTCCACATCAACACCAACTGGTGGCGGGTTGTTTTTGGTTATAAAAAATGCCGAGAGACAAGCTAAAGACAGCGACGTCGCCGGAATCACAAGTTAATTTTAATAAAATACATGTATGTATGTATGTACATACATACATACATACATACATATGTATAAAAAAAAAGTGCTCAAAGTGCCCCCTGGATGAATTTTGCTTGGGTAATAAGACAAGGGCGTAGCCAAGATTTGATTTTAGGGGAGGAATTTTTTTATTTGACCTGTTACTTTATTTACCCTACCCAAATTGGGTAACGTCCATGCAACTCCTTAATCAAAGAGTCCATGAACATACTCACATATTAGTTTGTACATATGTATGCATATGTGTGCATAAGTTTATGATGCTCAAAAGCTCTCTTTATGCTTTATATTGTGAGTGGGATTAGAATATTCTAATTGGCAAAGAAAACTTCTCTAAAGGGGTGGTGGGTCGACACTCCTCTTTAAAATTTGGCATTGGCGTTAAAAACGAATTTATAATCATATTGTGGACCGACTGAATCTGTACATAGATTTCGAGTTAACACTGTAACTGGCCAACTGAGCTATTGGTAGTAGCACTAGGGTGAGAATATTTACTTACAGACCGCGAATAAGCAATTAACCGGTTTAGTCTGCATAATTGTCGAAAAACCTGAATTGTCAAAAAAAAGCTCAACTTACAAGAGAGGAGAGCAAATCAAAATGAGAATAAAAACAATCCACAAGTCACTTCTTATACCTACATACATATGTATGTACATATGTAGCAATTAGGCTGACACTTGTTACAGTTACAAATAATAAATAAACAGTTATGGATATTTAGTGGGAGGGTTTGGTTAACCATATATGTATAAATGTATGTACATACAATCACCAAAATTTATGTATGTATGCATGTGTGTAGATATGTATGCATATTGATTGTATAATTGTCTCTAAGGTTACGAAACGAAATACCGGCGTCTCTTTAAAGCTATTTGCATTATTTTTACAGTGAAAATGCAAACGAATAAAAATTTACAAAATATTTGTGTAAATGATATTACATAAGATCTTTTTGATGGCGCCAAAGGAAGAGGAAAAGCAACAATCTAAAAAAAAATTAACAAAAACTTCATACCTGGCGTAGGCCAATTGCATTGGCGGTTGTTGCCCATGGCTTGGCCAATTGTGGCAAACCGCGTAAGCTGGAGCGCTGCAACAGTTGGAAAACCATTTTTACTAATTCAAAATATAATTATTTATATATTTATTAAAGAACTCGACAAAAACTTTCGCTTCTTCCTATAGAAACAGCTGCTCGGACGAGCCCACCACTACAAGAACAACACAAACAACAATGTGTAGGAGGCGATAGGCGGAGCGGTTAAGAACTAAGAAGAGCCGCTAAATTTGGCTAGATGTGGGACGACCAAACAAATAGGTAAGTTAAGTTTTAGGTAAACAGGCTGATGGAAAAATTTTATATTCGTTGCATATTCATAGTTTCGCTATCATAAATAATAAAAATATACGACAAATTACAATTGCCAAATTGTCCGCTAGATTTTTATGCAATTTTTGATTTTCGATAACATGTTATCGTTAGATTTGCCAGCTATAGCAACAGCTGTCTTGTTGTGGGGAGAAAAAGAAGGAGAAAAGATTGATTTTATTTTCGAAATTTTGTAAAAATTTCTAGAGCAAACCGATATCATGTCTGCTCTGATGAAATCGGCATGCCTAGCCCAGAAGGTGTGGGTAGCGAATCCTTCTTTGGCCCGCCTGGCTGTTAGGAATTGTAAGTTGGGCAATTGCTCCCTAAATGCGTGCTTTTTTTGTTAGTTTACGTAACTTGTTTTGCATTTCTTTTAGTGGCTGGATGGAACAAGGACTACAAGCCGGCTTCCTATCCAAAAACAGAAAAGGAACGTCTGGCAGCGGCTAAGAAATATTACCTTCTTCCCGAGGAATACAAGCCATACGCCGATGATGGTTTGGGCTATGGTGATTATCCCAAAGTGGGTGGCGGTTGGGGTGCAGAAGCCAAGGATACTTACTATCCATGGGATTTCCCCGAGCATAAGCGTAATTTGCATGAACCTGTAAGTTTGATTGATACCAAAATCTATTCTAAAATTGGCTAAATTTTTGTTTTCTGTTAAGGTCTCAGTAGATCATGATTTGTATGGCGAGGATCGTTATTCACAGGCAGAGCCACCACGCTTTAGCAATTCATATTACTTTTTGAGCTTTCTGGGCGTCATGTCTGGCTGCCTTGCCCTTTACTATTGGCTGGAGGATAAGAAAATGTATCGCCCCGTGGCCGAAAAGCAATATCCTGGAAATGGCGTTAAGCACTACACTTTTGAGCAGTAATTTGGTTGCTCTTCTGATGATTTGAAAATCACCTTCTTTTTGTTTAATAGGAAATTAAATCGGTAAAAACAAATGTGAATTAACTTTATTATAACCAATTCTGTGTGGTCGTATTTACAAATTTAAATCATGAAAAACTTCCAATCGTTCTCTAAAGAAGCTACTCCTGGAATAGTTTTCGAATCTTCAATTTTTGTGAGTCAGCGTGTATTCTATTTTTGCTTACAAGATTTGTGTATTAAGTAGTTTCAGTCTATTACCTTTAGCTTAGCGAACTTGGAAGAGAAAATTTTTTCATTTTAGTAGTTTTCTTTCCTTTTTTTGTTTTTTGTAGATTTATTGAAATTTGTTTATAAATGAAGCTGTTTAATCACGATATAGAACAAATATGTGAAGAAAATTATATAATTATTCATTCAAAAAATTCTCAACTTAATTTCTACGTACAAAAAAACATAAATTTAAAAACAAGTTAAAGGAAGTTCTATTTCAAATTAAATTCTTTGGATAGAAAATATGATATTGAAACTCTGTATGTATGATCCTTATGACTTATCGCCAGATGTAAATTCCAAAAACAGAGTGAGAAGGGGGGAAAAACTTAAAAATTGTTATCTTAATTTAGAAATACTTAATTCTTTATAATTTAACTTATTCTACTATGTAATTGGGGTGCACCACCAGCAGTGGATCATCGTCGACATCCTCTTCCTGTTCACGAGTGCCTGATTTTACACCTCTTTGTGGTTTAAGACTGGACGTCTTTAATGGGATAATGACCTGATCATGATAGATTAGACGATCGATTAGTTTCTCAATTAGATTTTTGCGTGATATAAGCTCATCCTCAGACTCAATTTGGTCAGCCACCTGCTCCAGATACCAGGTGACAACATCGCTGCGTTTCATGCCTGTATCGGAACCCTCCACTTCACAGCGAGATTCCTCGGAGCGCATATGCAAGACCAACATTGTGGATAAGTTCTTATAATCCTCGAACGATAAAGTGAATTTCTTTTTCTGAATAGTAGCCGATCCCGATGTGTCCATTTCCTCATTAATCATATTGGCAGCAGCACCATTGTTCTCCATATCAATATCTTCGGGTATTCCTTCATCAACATTGACATCTTCATCATCATCGTCCAAATGAATATCTGGCTGTTCCACCCTAATGATGGATTTATTCAAGAGACGAAAAGCTTCTTTTACATGCTTTTCGAGGACACGATTCGAGCACTCCAGTTTGGCCATGGCTTCGCTGAGACGTATCATCGATTCCAATTGTCGGACAGTGATGCGCCAAGTGCTGCGTCCTGCCGATCCAGTGTCCCTTTGACGCAAATGTCCGTAATTCTCGACCAGCATTTT
This sequence comes from Drosophila insularis, assembly GCA_018903935.1. NCBI lineage: Eukaryota > Metazoa > Arthropoda > Insecta > Diptera > Drosophilidae > Drosophila > Drosophila insularis. The sequence continues at coordinate 847,726 of JAEIFP010000569.1, read as the reverse complement.
GCCAGCCTCTTGCCCAATAATCGGTTTGAATTGACGGGCAAAGGTCACGTAGCGTAGGACTTCTTCGCGGCTGTAGGCTCGTTCCACAGACTCCTCAATGTTAGAATGCAGATCGACAATTTTCCGAGCAATGGCATAGTCGACCACCTCGTTACATTCATCGACCAGGATGAAGAACAAATCGAATCTGGACATAATTGGGGCGGACAACTGAATATTTTGTTGTAAACTCTTGGAGCGATCGTAGCGTCCATTGATAGGATTAGCTGCTGCCAAAATTGATGTCCTAGCATTAAGAGTGGCACGTACTCCGGCTCTGGCAATGGATATGGTCTGCTGTTCCATGGCTTCGTGAATGGCAACCTGATCCCGCTGATCCATTTTATCGAACTCATCAATGCAGCAAATGCCATTGTCCGCCAACATCAGAGCACCGGCCTCAATGACAAAATCAAAGCTCTCCTCATCTCGGACCACGGCGGCGGTTAAACCAGCTGCCGACGATGCTTTGCCTGAGGTATAAATGGCTCTTGGCGAGAAATCAGAGACTTGCTTGAGAAACTGCGATTTCGCTGTACTCGGATCACCCACAATACACACATTGATATCGCCCCTCAATGAAGTCTTCTCCGTAGTGGTTTTGGCCACACCACCAAATAGTTGGAGCAGAATGCCCCGCTTAACTTCATCATTGCCATAAACAGACGGAAAGAGACTGGTGATTAAGTTTTGATATAAATGGCGATCTTTGGACATCTCATAGATCTTATGCCACTCGGCATCGGTCATTTGTTTCTTCATATCCTCTGCAGTTACCTCAGACATGGGCAGATCGGTACCGCCAAAGCGGGCGGTGGTTGCCTGGACGCTGCAGGCCAAAAAAGCCAAGCGATAGTTAAGTTCCCGTACGCCCAGAGCCTTTAAGCCGGTCACACCTTCGCTGCCTTCGCCTGGCTTATGACGTGAACCCATTTCCGCTTTGGTTCCTGGTGTACTCAACACCGAGACATCGGGTACCACTATGAGAGTGCCTGTGAAGTCATAACGATCTCCGGCCTGAACCGTTTCAACCAGCTCAGATCGTAAGATTATCTCGACCGCCCGGGGAATGCAGCCTCTGGGGAGTTCTGCCTGCGTCTCTTGGATTCGAATCTTTTGAAAGTCGAGGAACAGAGATTTCTCTACATCCAACATAAATCGACGGCGATTGGAGCACACGGGATTTCGGCAGATGGTGGGATTGGTAAATTTAAATTGCTGTTCAACGTTCCGAATTTCTGTTTGACAATCTAGGCACATGAATGTACCCGAAACCAACTCTGGATGAACAGGATGGGTACGCACTACTTGTCCAGAAATGCGAATGAGAGTGCCAATTTTCGACGTGGTCAAATCTCGAACCTTATGTCGCGTCGGAACCTCGGTGAAGGCTACATAGCAATCCTTGTTGGTCTTAAGGCCAATGCGATCTTTGACGTAGTTTGATACTGATTGACACAGGAATGGGTATACATGGTAGTATTCTTCAATAATGGCGGTAGCGAGATTCTGATCATATTTCTCTACATCCTCGAAACTAACTTCTAAAGTACAACGATCGGGAGATTCCAAATTAGCAGCAGGTCGCTGATATTTGATTTCGCCCTCCTCTTTGAACTCTTCAAGAAAGTCCTGGAAAAGTTTTTGAGTGCGTATGCCGACTTCATCCTTCACGCGCAGCTGTCCAATTTGGGCATCGGCGACATCCATGCTTTAATTAATTAACAATTTCAATATGTTGTCACCACGACGAGAGAGTAAACAATGAATTGTTTGGTAAAAATTTGGTAACAAAATTTCGCAACGCGTTTTTTGGCGCGAAATGTTTAACAATGTGACCGTGGCAGATGCAAAATGTTGAAAAACCTCTATTCAAATGTGACCTTAAGGTGTTGATGTTATCGACGGCGTAGATACCATGAAATATTTTACTTTTCTTTTAAATATGCCAGAGAATAAAATAATAATATAATAAGAGAAATATGCGAAAGACAAAAACGAAATACTTAGAGAAAAAGTTTAACTATATCTTGAAACATAATGTTTCGGGTATGATGTGGAGGCAATTCGAAAGTTCCTTTTATTGATTTTAAAAATTTCAAATATGTGAAACTTATGCCCGACTTCCGTTTCCCTAAATGTATTTTATTCTTTCGGAAAACTTTTACATATAGTTTTACTTCAATAATTAGTACTCAACATTAAAGTTAAGACGATAAGTCATTTTTATTTTATTTCTATAAAAGGTTATTTCTTTATTTAAAACTAATTGAAATCACTTTGATAAACCTGAAACTAGTTATAAATATATGTACATAGTTACGCTTAATTTAATGTTGGCTCTACCACGACAGCGCTACCAACTCTGCGATGATCGCACACTGGATGCGGTTCGCTGCCCATTAATCCAATCGCTGTCTGCGCTGAGTAGGCTTTATCGGCGGGCAAATACTTTATTTCATGGCCAATGCGGCGTAAATAGGCAACTGTGTGCCTAGGAACATCGGGTTCAACTTCCACTTCCATGGGCATCAATTGATGATGCAATCGACCAGCGTTGACTGCCCTCTCGATTGGCTCGTGAAGTACAAAGAAACGTAAAATGGTTTGAGCCACCGAAGTTGTAATTTTGGAACCACCAGCACCACCCACAAGCAGTTTAACATTGCCATGATAGTCCAGGACAATGCTGGGACAAGTTGAGGACATGGGACGCTTGCCGGGCTTGATGTAATTTGCCGGACTTGCCGGAATGCCATAGGTATTGACTTTGCCTGGTGTGGAAAAGTCATCCATTTCATCGTTCAATATGATTCCAGTTTGACGTGATCGAACTTTGGCTCCCAAATGACTATTAATGGTACTTGTCACGGAAATGGCATCTCCATTGGGTGCCAAAACGGAAATATGCGCCGTTCCATGATCCTCGACATTTGTGAAATTGGCCCCATAATATGCAGTACTTGTATTTGTCCGATCATCCAAAATAAGTTCACGTATTTCAGCAGCAAATGCGGGATCCAGCAATTGCTCATAAATCTCTTGCACCTCGGGCTCATAATGAATATCGCCCAGATTTGTCCGATGTCCGTAGGCATGCTTAAAAGTCTCTATCAAACGCTGCCAATATTTATCCGTATTGCTTGTATACAAGGGTTCCATCACATTTAACATGAACGTAAGTACAGCTCCACTTGTGGGCAGGGGCGAGGTAAATAGCTGGTATCCGCCCGTAAAATGAGTATGTAGCGGAAGCTCCCAACGGACTCTGAAAGAAAAGGTGGGTTAACTTCACGCTAAGTACAGGATAACAAATACAGTCAGCCAAACGATTACTTCTCCTTGCTGTCTTCACACTTACTCATAATTTTGCAGATCCTGTTCGGTGATAATGCCACCCATGGCATGTATATCTTCTATCAATTTTCGACCCACACGTCCTCCTCGATAGATGACCTCAGCACCTTCATGAGCGACAATTTCCAGGGTTTCTGCTAGCATATGACGATACATAACCTCGCCCTCTCTATAGATGGTATCAGTTTTTGGATTAATGAAAATCTCTGCCATGGAAGGTTCATTTGTGATATGCTCCTCGTAGGTCTCCAAAACACCGGCCAGATAGCGTGAGACCACAATGCCATTACGACATAGATCGATAGTGGGTTGGAAAAGTTGATTCCATGGCAATTTACCGTATTTGGAATGTAAGCGCCAATAGCCAAATATTTCGCTGGGCACTCCGGCGGATATGGCACCAGTGATTGTGGTGTCCACAAACATGTCTTGTTGGGATGCAGCCGGTGCTGTCTCGCGAGCAATTAATGTTTCAATGAAACCTGTTTCCTTTGAATAAATTGTGGCCACAAAACCACCGCCCACACCTAAACTATGTGGCAACATGACGCCCTCGCACAACATGGTGGCTATGGCGGCATCTGCAGCCGATCCGCCTATATCCAGTATAGAGCCGCCCACTTCGGCGCATCCCTTGCCATTTGAGGCCACAGCGCCAATACGACGGGGTTCTTCGGGTGAACTTTTCAGTCCCAAGATCAGTCCCAAGGTTACTCCTACTGCAGCCACCACCAAGATGATCCAACAGACGGCATATTTCTTGCAGCAACTAAAATGAAAGGCATTCAGTCGATCAAAATTTAGATCATTATTTTCGGCACTTTGATCCGGACCCCAGAAAAATATCACCTAGAACATCAAATAACTGCTGAAAACTAATAATGTGTGAATTTAATCCAAAAGCGGTAGTCATTTTTATAATTTTTTAAAATGGCATGCTGAGCATGTTAAGATTTTACAAGAGTTTCCAAATAGAATTTTTTTTTGAAAACTTATCACCTTATTAGAAAAATTAAATAAAACCCACTCGAACAACTTTTCATTTCGAAAAATTCACATTTCCACATAAATATCAAACTTTGTGATTTCCGCTTGTCACTTGTATTCAAATTATAAATACCGGTACTTACGCCATTCTATATGTGTTTCAGAATCTTTAAACTTAAATTAAAATGCCAAAATTAAATGAATAATAATTATATCGCCTGCGGAAACCGCCGCGCATTTACTTTATATGCCCCTGGTGATCAGTTGAACCGGCTTTATATATCCAACTAAATTAGGATTATCTGTGTATCGATAAAAAGAAGGAAAATAGCCAAGATAAGAAAGATATCATTTGCTTGGAGTTTGGCCGTTCTGTTTCTAGGCTACGTCATGGCGAAATAAAAAGCTTTTTCTACTTTCAGTAGACTGACGAATTCTTTGCCGGCAAAGACCAAAGAGAATAAATCTATATTTGTGAATTTTGAACGACTAATCAAATGCGAAAGCGTCTTAATTATATATTATCTATGAAATGATAAAAAAAAAAAAAATGATGTATTGCTAATAAATAAGTTTTAGAGCGGTAGACGAGACGAGGAGGCTGACTAACCAGAAAACTATATAAGTATATGACTAATCTATATAATACAAGAATTTCGAGTTACTTATCTGTTTCGTTTATTATAGCATTGTTTCCAGGTGAGAATGTGAAATGTCTTTCATTTCTGTTCCTGGTGTATGATTCTTGACCGGAACGACTGCCCCAAGCATTTATTTTCGGCAAGTGGAAATGTCAACACTTGAATTACGCAGAAGTAAAAAATTAAGCGAACATTTGCTGTTATTTCATACACATTTCGTAGGTAGCAAGTTTCTAAATTTTTCGCGCCCTCCTCTCGATAACATCGATAAAAATAGTGGGCTCGGCTAGATATGGAACTCCATCGATAGCGATGTACAACATGGTGAGTACAACTCGAACATGGTGCAACTCGAACATGTTTCGTGCTGGCATCCATTGCGTTGTTTTTGTTTTGTAGATATATATGAAAAGATTCGATGTGAAAGTGCTAAGAAAAAAATTGAATAATGTGCCGCACAAATACAACAATTAATTAATAAAGCATCAATTGCAGGAAATAAAGAATTGTGATAAACTGCAATGTGAGTTTATAATTTTTGGCTTCCCAAGCCGAGTTTTGCACACTTACACTAATACACTTGAACACACACAAAGGGGGCAAACAAACACGAATACACACATATTTGTGAATATAGTGAATATAATTTTTTTTCTAATTGGAATTGAAAATAAAACCAATCAAAGTGTTAAGTGAAAAATATAAGTAAATAAGCAAATGCGAGTTACGCATTAATGCAAACATTCGTACATATATACATATAGTGACAGAGTGTGCGTCTGTGTGATTATGCTGCAATAACAACAACAACAACAAAAATGCTAGCGGTTTTTTTTAAAGCTGCGCCCAGCTGCAACGCCCACTGAGATTGTGTGTCTCTCTACATCTTTCTCTCTTTTACACATTTGGAGTAACATGACGAAGAAGAAGAAGACGAAGCAAAGGCTAAGACAAAGTCAGAAAGAAAAAAAAAACTAAACTGAATTTAATTGTGTGGGTGGGCTCTGCTTTCGTTTTTTTTTTTTTTTTTTTTTAATGTAGATTAAATAAAAAGCTTAAAAGAAAAATCATTGCGTCTGCGCCTCCATCAGCAACAATAATAGCAAAAACAACAACAATAACCAGCAGCAGCAGCATCGCATCAACGGCTTTTTAGCCTTGGCAGCAGACAGAATTCGAAAGGGCTATAACAGCAAATGCCAGATCACTTACAGGGCTGCACAAGCAGTTCTAAGCCGAGTTTTATCAAAAGTAAAAGAAAACCTTTTAAATATATATATACATAAATTGGAAAGCTAAGCAAAAAAAAATAAATTATTGTCAAAGTATTTAAAGTTTAAAATATTGGAATACTTTGTGAATTTCTCTCGAAATTTGAGCAATCTATTACTTTTGATAGCTTACCAATTATAAGTATTTATTTTTTGAATTATGTGGCGAGAGATCTCACTCAAATAAATAAATAATAAATATATACATATATGTATATATGTAGAAACGAAACTATCTAGTTCATTTCGAAAATGTTGCATTCCAACCCTGGTGGCAGTTGAATCTTCTCTTTTTCTTCCTCATTTGTCTTAAGCTGTAGTTGTTGTTGTTATTATTGCCCCCACGCAAGGATACAGACTGTATGTGTGTGTGTGTGTTTGTGTGACGCACGCATACTTACACACACACGCGCACAATACCTACATACAAACACTTACTTACAGGCAACAAGACACAACTGGCATTTGTTACATAAAAGCCAACCTCGCCCTCGTCGTCATCATCAGCAGCAACAGCAGCAGCATCATCATTACCAGCAGTGGCAGCCAGCAAAAGCAGCAGCAGCCGCATTGTCATCATCTTCATTATTAACTGAGGCATCAGCCACCTCTAAGCAACCTCAACCCTAGCAGCAGCAGCAGCAACAACAACAAAAACAACGAAAACAATAAGATATAGTTGTAGTAGTCGTAGTAGCTGAGGGGGAGGGGGACCCGCCACCGCCGCTGACGCTGTCGAACTGAGTGTGTGTGTGTGTGTGCATCATGAGCGTTTTTGATGATTTCCAACGTTTGTGGATGCAAAGATTTCCTCAAAGTTCACTCTCCGATGCCTGGGAACAGGATGTGCGTGCCAGTTTGGAGCGTCATAAATTAAAAATTACGGAATTGAGCAAAGAATTGGAACAGGAAACTCTATATGTTGAATATTTGGAGCGACTGCTATCGGATGTTGAGAAATATCGAGAATCTGGCGGTGATCCTTCGACACTTTTTGAGGCAGCAGCTACCGCTTCATCAGCTTCCACATCATCCACGAATGGTTCAGTGGACAAGGAAATTGTAAGTACATTCGATTATTTATACATATACATATTTATACGTACATTTGTATGTAACTATAGATGAATTATATTCCTGATCTTTAGTTAATCACTAACAAACTGATTTTACCAGGCGCTCAGAATTAGTTTGTGCCCCTTTTATTGTTTTGTTGTGTCAAGTTTTCTTTTGCTAAATGTCGTTGGCTTACTTATCAGTTGGCTGCTGGTGGTGTGGTTAGAGAAGGATGGGGAGGGGGAGTAGGAGGGAGGCAGGGTAAAAAGCAGCAGCGTATGCAATGGCAGCGCAGTTAGCAGCAGCGCCTAAAGAAGTTACAATATGTACAGGCCAACGGGACAATCAGAAGACCCTTTAACAAAACAATTTGTTTAAATAGAAATATGTATATGAATTTAAGATAGAAAAGACTTAGAACTTAATGATCGATTTTTGATTACACTAGAAATATGTACATATAATGTTGTCTTTTTTTCTACCAGTCTATAATTTCAAAATAACGAATCCTTAAAGATTTTATATACCTTTGTATGTGTATATTGAAATTGCAATTTTCTCAATCAATGTGTAAAATCTAATACATATATATATTTCATATCAATGAAATTGATATATATATATATATGCATATAAAAGATATTGATTATAATTTCACAGTGGAAAGGTATTATTCAACTTTATAAAAGGTTTTTGCATAACAAGAGTACTTCAGTTTAGCTGCTGTTCTACGCTTCTATCTGTAGAGCATATAGACCCATTATAGTCTATGGGGTTCGGTTTTATTCTATTTTTTTATATCTATATTTTTGTTTTTGCTCGTTATCAACACACACGCACACACATGCACGCACTTCTCCATTATTCATAGGCATGTATGTAAGTGCTGTTCCACTGTCTACGTACGTTTTATACGTATGTATGTATGTATGTATGTATGTACATGTATACGGCGGACCTTCTGTGCTCTGTCATCGTCATTTTGTCGTCTGGGTATGGGTTCCTCTCTACGGAGTTAGTTTCGGTGAATAAGAGCCCGTTAACAGGCCAAAACGCGCTTCTTTCTAACGTGTTTTTGGTGTGTATTTTGTTTTTTTTTTTTATCTTTTGTGTTTTACGCCAAAGAAAAAAGAAATTGAAAGCTAAATCGAAGTGCAACCAATTTTAAAACCTAGAACAGAAATTCACAACGGTTTAACTCTTTATACAGTGTTTGAGTGTGTGTGTGTGTGTGTGTTTAAAAATTATTCTAATTATTTCTCATTGCGACCGTCTCAAAGCGTTGCATCCCAAAACACTTGGGGCGGAGCTCCTAAGCTCGCTCACCTTTTCACTTAAAGGGCCAAAAAGGCGAAAACATTTGTGGATTTAGCCAAGTCCAAAGGATATTATGGCTTCGTTTAAAGAGAAATTTAAATTATGGACTAGAGGGGTACGTAATCAATGCCGGACGACGACAAGCTATGTTTTCCTGTTTTATTTTTTACGGTTTTTTTTTAGTTATTGTTGTATTATCACAAGTTGAAATCAATAAACTTATCAATAAACTTATGCCTACACATACATACATATGTACATACATGTTTAACAAAGTAGTCACACATTCGCATACACACACACACACATGCATGTGCAATCTCTAGTACTTACGAAATTAAGCAATACCTGTGGCAAAAAATACATACATACATATGTACATACATACATAAAACTCTCTCCCCCGCTCTCTCTCTTTCTCTTCGTAACTTTTGTTCTGTTGTATCTGAAGAATCTTTTTTTCAAGGCTTTGCTTTTGTTTTTATATTTCTTTTGCATTCCCTGGGCAGCATTTTTGACCTTGTGAGAAAACAGCTGTTTTTGACAAACAGTAAAGAAATTTCAAAAGCGAGAGAGAGAAAGTCAGTTAGACTTCTCTTTCTCTCTCGACCCAACCACCCTCCATTTGTTTGTATGATTCATTTTAACCTAATAAATTTTGTGGCCCGCAATTGTAGAACTTTGCATTAATCGACCTTCGCCATCACTTCACTTATTTGCACGCTTTCTTCATCGCTTCGCTTGGGCACATTCACCCCACCACCGTTTCTCTTTGGCAACCAAAGCCACCCAACCACCCACCCGACCACTCATCTGCCAGACATTGCATTGATAAATATATACATACATACATACATATATATGAAATAAATAACAATTTAAAGTTGGCAATTTACAGTTTTTTTCTTTTATTTTATTTTATTTTAGGTAGCTTTGAGCTCTTTCTGTGCCTGCATTTTTCCTTTTATTTTTTTTAATACCCTGGGTTTCATGAGTGAATTAATAGACGAAGTAAAACATTTGTTTTTAATTTTTATGTTATTAGACCCAGAAAGTTAAAAATAACTTCTTTTAGTTTAAGTGTTTGTTGAGAAAACATTTGTTGAACATTGCAAGATTTCAAGGACCTATTATACTATAGCACAGAGAATACATGTTCGATCTCAAAATAAGGTTCATATTTATTATTTCTGTTCTGGATTATTACCAGCCTTCTTTTATTAATTGCACTTTAGATTAATTGAATCATTACTAATTCATCGATCTTAATAAATATTATGCAGAGTCTACAATTTTTTTGAACCAATATGAGAGTGGCGGCAAATAATTTGAGACACATTTTTTGATCTTAAATTCTGGTTTCTTACGATTTTCAAATAACGTTAGTGAAGAGTTTTAATGTTTTAAAACATTTAAACATTTCTCATTTTGCTGAACGTATTCACTTGTTCTTTTTTTCAATAAGCATTCTGAATATTGTTTTGAAAATTACATACATTTTTTTTTTTAAATAATTTATGTTTTTTACTTAGTAATCAAAAACGAACAATTGGATGATTACTGAACAACAAATCTTGTTTGTTCACATACTTATGAGCAACTCAACACTAATATGAAGGACTGATGTCCTAATACCTAAAGATGATTAGATGATGAGTCATCTAATAGTGATCTAAATAAGCACTAGGGTCGATTTCTTACACGATATTTGTCTTGTTGCACGCTAACCCTTTTATACAGGGTACCCTTTAAAAAGACTTCAAGTCCAACTTGTTGTATAAATAAATTGTAATTGTAATTTTTTTTATTACTTTATGTGTTCGTTTTCACTTTTTCTTTCTTTCTGTGCCGTATATCTGTCTGTCTGTCCGGCTGTCTGTGTTACTGATCCCCACACGCATCACGCAGCACTTAGTTGGGCTTGAACCAAGTTTTTTTTTTTTTTTTTTAGATATTTCGTTTGAAAAATCCAAAATTGGCACCGAAAAAAGAAATGTGAGAAACAGTGTGTTACGTGACAAGCATTATAAAAATCCAACAAAAAATTGTCCAAAGATAAAAAACACAGAAATAATGGCTTAAGTCGAGTTCTTTTTAACTTTTCGACTTTAAAAATTAAAAATAATAACAATCCAGCTTAATTTACTATGTTGAATATCTAGAATGTTTTCTGAAAATGCATTGAAATAAAAATTAAGAATGCATTTACTAAAATTATAATGTCATTAAATATATATCAATATGTACACCTGAGGGCACAAAAAATGTAATTCCCTCTTCTACTTTAATTCATTTATAGAAACTAAAGTTTTTGGTGCTGAATTGAGGTTTGTTAATTTATAAAAAATTGTAAACCTTTGGTGAATTAAAGGTTCGAAAAATAAATATTAGTTCTTCTAAGTGCCTCAGATAAGATAAGCATGCAAAGATCCTTTTTGTTTTGTTGGTTTGGCAGGTGCACGACAGGTTTTTGACCAAGTTAAGAACCAATTTATTAAATCGATTCTTCTGAATACAGAATCACTGTCTAGTTGAAATGTTTTACGAAGTAGTATCAATTATACAGAGCCACATCCTTCGTGTTTGATTATTTGAGTAGAGTTTTCCAAAACAATATATGTTTGTATCTTAAAACCAATCCAAAATCTCATTTGCATTTTTGAATATTTATTTCCTATTAGAGACAAACCGTACATTTCTGTCAGCTAAAAGAACTTAGAAAACATATTTTCATTTAATTTTTAATTTACCAAAACAAAAATGGGTCCCTTAAACTGCTTTGGAATCTCTAGATATAGTGGAATCACGTTATTAGTTTTCTCAATATTGGGTTCTATTTAATTTTAACTTTTTAGAGCATTTCTGAGTTGCATTTTGGAATATTTTCTTGCCAAGTTATAGGAAAAAATGTGGACAGATGTTGTGAACTATTATTTCCTAGCTTGCAGCTGTGCATTAATGAGAAAATTTAGAAAACACCTTGCGAAGAAAGTCGAAATAAAAGTAATTACATAAGATACGAATCATGTAGACAGCAAAGCAAAAAGAAATCCATATATAGCCACTGGGAAAATGTATTTCGTTCTACATTATTCTGCTTTTACTCCAATGTAATTTGGACTGTTTCGGGATTAAACAGCTTAACATATAACTTATAATATGATTTTTGATTTTGCCGTTGCAGAAATCTAGTTTAAATCTTCGTGAAGCTTCCGCCTCCACGGGATCGTCAAATGCCAGTAATAAGGACAAGGATCGTCTCTCCCTTAATACAGATAACAAATACAATAACAACACACATACAAAAAATGTATCCGCAAGTGGTGGTGGTGGTGGCGGTGCTGGAAGTGGATTAAAATCGGCTCCACCCACAGGCAAACCATCGACAGAGCTTAGCTTCGATCATGATTATTTAAAGGACAAAGAAAATGAAAAGGAAGCAGGTGGTACTGGGGGAGGGGCAGCCAATGGAGCCCTGCAGCAATGCATCACCGAACTGGCCTCCATACAACAAAGCAATAACGAACAAAAAGGCAAAATAATTGAAGCTAAACCATCGAGTAGCAACGAGGAGAAGCAGTCACTGCGAAAATCCACTTCACATTTTGTCACAGTTATTGAGGTCAAGGAGTCAAAGGATAAAGATAAAGACGAGGCCGGCGAGATGACGACAACCACACAAACAACGTCATCATCCTCAACCTTTGGCCGTAGCAAAGCAACGGCGGAAGGAACAGCTCCACCGTTATCACCCTCAATGACGGGCGGTGCAACGACATCGCCAGCTATGTCTGCCTCTTCATATGCCAATCATTTAGAGGCCAAAAAGAAAATGCCACCAAGGTGAGTGAGAACAGCTGTGTAGTTCTAACCGATAACTAACGTTAACGTTTCTACATCTTCTTTTTAGGCCACCGCCCAAGGCCATAAGGCATGTGGCACCGCCCACCATACCCAGCCAGCTCTCTTCATCTCCCAAGCGGGGCGATCATCCGACTTACGCTGGTAGCACAATGCCACTGCCCGGCAATAGCTCCTCCACAGAGAGTCCTGGCAATTCGCTGGAACGTAATATTAAACCTTCAGACATTTTGAGGCAAAAGTCATCAGAGAATTTGGACTCCAAATATGCCTCAAATCGCAAGACGACACCCGAATTGGGCAAATTGGCCAATGCCAATCCTGAGCTAATGGAAGAATTGGGTAGAAAAATGGTTAGCAAAACGGAGGAGAAGTCATCCACCTCAACAACAGGCGGAAGTTTAGGCCGTACGGCATCGAACCCTGGCAGAGCCCTGACCCCAGGACGTTCACCTACTGGTAGTTTGAATAAGACCAACAAATTAGCTACCACAGACAGCAGCTCCACCAGCAGCCTAGAGAAGAAGTCACGAAATAATTTGCAGACCAGCAGTGAGGCAGTAGCTGATGCAACAACCACATCACACCACAGCAACAATCAACGTTCCGTTGGATCTAAAGAATCCTTAGCCTCACAGGGAATATCGGAAGTGGTTAGTGAATAGACAGAGGGAGAACTCTTCAATTTAGTGATATACTTATCTTCTCCTCCAATTTTCCAGATCAAAAGCTATGAGTCGGTTTCTTCGCTCAGCTCAGATAGTGCCAAACAGCAGCAGCAGCAGCAGCAGTTTGCAGCGGCGGCTCAGCATCAGCAATTGCAACAATCGATAGACAACGAACCATACTATGACAGTGTTCCCCTCGATAATGGCGATGGCGAATATGTCTTTATAAAGCCCGGTCGCACGGGATCATCGTCTAGCCGTGATGACCTATCAACACCCGGAAGCAGCAGTACAACCACCAATAACACCACTAACCAACAGCTGCCCTCGATGATGGCTGCACAATTGAGCAGCCAAACTAGTGTAACAGATCCCGAATCTCCTGGACGTACATCCAATTATGTGAACATTGATTACTTTTTGCAGTAAGTATTTATGAAACTAAATTACTTTCACACATATAACACCTATCTCCCATATGTAGTCAAAGCAATGAGACACGCTCAAGTTCACTGGACAGTGATGGCGAGTATGAAGGCCCTCCCATATTGCGTACCATATCGCATGACGAACAGACATCATCGCAGACAACGCCAGGAGCATTGCGCAAGGTTCGTTTTGTGGTTTTGTGCATAGTGTTTGATTAACAGATTTTTGATTTGGATCTATATACATATATTACCTACCAACCCACTCCGCTCCCACCCACTCCAGTCCAAAAGCATCATTCCAGTCCAATATAGACGTAGACTAATCTATAGTCATGTGGCTTAATGAGTCAGGAGCTTAACGATTTAACATTCTTTAAGTGCTTTGTGCATTTTTCTTATCGTCAGAAATTGTTTTTTTAATTGCATGCTAACTTTGGGTAAAACTAACCCCTCCTCCATTAGGAAACACATGGATGAAACATTCCACTCTCTTACTTTCAAGTGACTTGGAGAGAACTCTACTATATACATACATATATATTTGAACAGATTCACGAGCTGTCAAGTAACTAAAATTGTCCAGCCATTTGCCTTTTGGCACCTTATTATCTATCTGTTGACTGAAATGGATAAACTCTAACCCTCCTTATCTCCACCTAGTATCTTTCCATATTCCACTTCCACTATCTTATTTTTTATTGTTTCACATATTACATTTTATATAAATCGATTTAAATCAATTTTAACTTTTACTAATATTTTAATAAGACTAACCATTTTTTTCTTTCGGTTTTCTCTTCACATTTTTTTTTTTTTTTTTTAATTTTTTTTTGGTCTCCCAACAGAACTTAGTTTCAGCGATACTTGTGAGTATTTCTTCTATTGCAATAGTTCAATAATTTGATGTGTGTTGTTTACGTTCACTATTTAAATGTTAACTTATATGTACATACTCTTATGCGTATATATAATGTATATACTATATGTTTATCGAATATAGTTTTAATCATTTTGCGAATGCCTTCTTGCCTTTCTCTCCCGAAGTTGCAAAATTTTTGTACTGTTTGTAATTAGTTCTGTAAATTTCTTCTTTTTTTTTTTTTTTGTTTATCCTTGTCCTGATTTTCATTTATATCCATAGCATACTCATGTAAACTATGTGTCCATCTATATCTACAACGATTACTTTCACAAAGAAAATTTTAACAACTAATTTTCTTTACAATTGTTAAACATAATACATCGAAAGGTTAATTTTGGTTTGGTTATATTTTTTATAACATATATTATTAGTCTTATATGTAAATATGTCTCTGTGGCTTGGTTTATTTGTTACTACTATGTTGAAAAGGTTTCTGGACACCAATTTCCAACCCCTATACACAAATTACTTTGCAGAATATATTTATCTGAAAGGATTCTTTTTATTCCATATTAGGTTTCTGGGAATGCTCGTGGGGCCAAAATCCGTTCCATATTAAGCTCGATAATACACAGTGAAACCATATATGTTGAGTGCCTCAACAAGATGATGCAGGTAATTGAGAGAATATATATTACATTTTTATTTTAAGTACAATTCTCATCTATATATTTATTTCTTTTCCCTTTCATACAGTATAAAAAGGCCATTCATGCCACATTGGGCACTTCACAGCCTGTGATCAAAGAGGAGGAAGAGAATACAATTTTCTTTAAAATCGATGAGCTATTTGAGGTGCACACGGCCTTTCTGTGCGACCTAAAGACAATAGTATCTCATGAGGGTGGCGATGTCCTGATTGGGGATCCGTTTAAACGTCTAGCGGACATGTTTGATCTTTATTCAGCTTTCTTGCACAATTATGGCCAAGCAATTGAGACGGTTAAGAAATGTAGTGCCAATAATCCACAATTTAAGAAAATTGTATCCACCATTGTGGTAAATCTGCAGACCGAACAATCGCTAACGCTTGAGGATCTTCTACATAAACCAGTTGCTAGAGTCCAAATCAATGCGTTGGTCTTTAACGATTTGTTGAGAGAGACACCAGCCAATCATCCGGATCATCAGCCACTGCGACAGGCCCAGAAGATCATTCAAATGTTTCTCAATCAATTCAATGTGGTCAGTCAGCGATTGACCACAGAATCGAATAGGAATCTGAGGCGCATGGTGCGCAATTCATTCATTGTGGAGCTGGTCGATGGCCATCGCAAGTTGAGGCATTTGTTCCTTTTCAATGATGTGATAGCTTGTGCCAAATATAAGGCTTTGGGCAGAGATCGCATTGATTACGAATTAAAATGGTTCATTCCCCTGAAAGATGTCACTGTGCAAGTGTGTGAAGCTGAGAATTTGGCGGATCTGAAGGAATCTAGTCCAGCGAATATTTCGCAAGTGAAACGTAATTTGAGATCAGTGCGCGATCAATTGATATTAGAGGGCGGCAATGGTGGTGTACGCACTGGTGATAAATATCGCCGCAAATTGGCCGATCTTGAGTCACAATTGGTATTGGCCACACCGAATTTGGTGTTACGCTTATGTAATAAATCGAACAATAAGCCGATAACCTTTTTCCTTAGCTCAGATTTTGAGAGAACCCAATGGATTGACTCAATCACATCACTGAAGGTTAGTGTAACATAATAGTTTCCATCTATATACACAGTTCATTGTTATCTGTCTCTTTTAGCAAAAGTGTAATATTCCTGGGGCAAATACCATTAATTCCCTGGAAGTTACAGCTTTCATTGTGGCTATGCAAAAGGGCATGAACATGAAGACTGAAATGGGCTCTTATCTAATGCGAAATACAAATGATGAGAGTCTGCTTGTGGGCGATTTGCATATGGGCGTTCAAGCATTAACAGGACTGGAGCAGTCGCAACCTGCAGATCTATATATATGCATTGAAGTGGACTCGTATGGCCATTATTTCCGTAAGGCCACAACGAAAATGATTTGCCGCAGTGCGAATCCGGTGTGGAATGAGAGCTTTATGCTTGAGCTGGAAGGTAGCCAAAATATCAGGATTTTACTCTATGAGGCCAAAGAGCGGCCGCTGCTGAGAGCTAAACAAATACTAAAGGTAAACGAAAATGGTGTAAAAAATTTAATAATATAATATTGAAACGTCTCTTTCTCCATTTTCAGTTAAGCTTCAGCTGGCTGACTGAAACCACACAGACCCGCTCCATAAAGCTTAGTGAAACTCTAGAGCTGGGCGTTAGTTTTCGGTTTGTTCCTGGCGAATTATGTCGAGCCACCACCAAGCCAGGTGCACTCTTTGGAGCCAAAATGAGTCAAGTATTAAAGTGAGTGTTCAGCTAAAATAAGTATTTTTTGTTAATAAGCCCTAATGTACCCCATTGTATTTACAGGCGCGAAAAACGTGACATTCCTTTCATAATCAGTGCGTGCATACGTGAAGTAGAACGTCGTGGTATGCTGGAAGTGGGTTGCTATCGTGTGAGTGGCTCGGCTTCTGATCTGGCCAAACTTAAGAAATCATTCGAGTCGGGTAAGCCATGTCAATTCAAATCCGGCCCTCGTCACGTTTCGCTAATCAATTCAATTCTTTACAGATGCCTATGAGGCAGAGCAGCTGCTACGTGAAGTTGATATTCATTCTGTCACTGGCATTTTGAAGACTTTTCTAAGAGAACTGCCTGAGGCTTTGTTTACCGATCAGTTATATCCGCGGTTTTTCGAAACGTTTAGCGCATTCAGTAATAACAACGAAGCCACCAGGATAAATGAGCTGCTTAAAGTATTTGAAGAGTTGCCACAGGCGAATAAAGCTTCCATTAATTTGATATTAGATCATTTGATAAGGTAAGAAACGCCAAGAGAAAGTATACTTTATCTTTCATCTATCTGTGTGCTATTTTTAGGGTTCACGAAAAGGAATCGGATAATAAAATGTCATTGCATAATTTGGCTATGGTGTTTGGTCCAACATTATTGAGACCGGGTCAAACACAAGTGAAGCAAAAAGATCCACTGGCAGCTAGCACTGTGGATGTTATGGCGCAGGCGGGCATTCTCTATTGTTTCCTCCAAGCTCGCATTAAGAAGGAATAAACGATATTTTTTAGAGTAACAGAGACACGCTGCCAATCACATTGTATATACCAGGAGGCAAAAAAAAGAAACACAAATACGACGAGGACGAAAAACACTAAAAAAACGAAAATGTGGAAGCCTGGCAAAACAGAATAACATAGACATGGTATATAGGTATAAGAAGAGAGAAAGAGGGGAAGGATTTTAAATCGGTATATACAAACTGCTCAATATCGGGGAATCATTTTGGGAATCAGTTCAGTTCTAGTGTGTAACACTTGACTGATAGTTGAACCTGGTGTGTCTCCTCTTCTTCCTTTTTGGCGTCTTGCTCGATGATAAATGATGACTCATCAAAACATATGTATACCTATAAAAAAAACATATATTTATATACCTATATTTATATATACATACACCTGCATATAGTATATATATGTATACTTAATCTGTCTTTAAAGAGCTTCACGCACATGTCCCCCTGCTTGTAAACGAACGATTTTGTTTTTGCAAATATTTTCACTAAAACAAAGTACATATATATATATATGTACACAAATATATGCATATATATTTATATACATACCTACTATTTAGTAATTTACATACATACATATTAAACAACTACAAGCGAAACTGCAAGTTGCTCTGCAACATAAAGGTAATACGATAATGGATATGATAGCGTTTTTGGTGATTGATAATTGATGATTGCGTTTAAAAAATAAGAAATGATTGATAAGATATGAATGATGTAATTGTATGCTTATATAAAAAAATTCTTGTTTCCCCCTATTTTTTTTTTTTTTTGTCATCTTGTTTTATATTAACGTATTATTTAGGTTTTATATAAAAACTGAAAAACGTAAAATAAAATTATATTCTATTTAGAAAAAGAACTTGTGCCGATTTTTATTCTCAAATGAATGCATTCATTGGAAAAAAAAACTAACAAAATTTAACATTTTTGAATTTCAGAAAAAGATTCTTGGGTGACATTCACTTTTGCCCAAAAATGAATGCAATTTACAGAAAAAAGAAGATAAACCAAAACAAGAAAAATCCCTAAAATGGCGTTAATTTACAGAAATGTCGTGGGAAACAAAAGCAACTCGTATAAGGTGCCAAAAGCGTTCGTCTGCCGAGGGAAATGAGTGCCGGACCCTGGTTTAAAGACAATATTTCTTTCTACAAATCAGGAAATTTGAAATTTAAAGTTTAAATTTTAGACAGATTGAAGAAACACTTTTGTGTGATTAGTCACATTCAGAAAAAAAATGAGAGCCAAACAACATCGGATGACTTCTTTTGGTCCGGATTACTTCTTCTGCGCCACCTTGTACTTCAATGCAGGGCCCGGCTTAAAGAGAGTGCATACGTTGCTTTAAAGTTTAAACAAATGAAGAAACAGTTGTACAAGCCACAAGTAAAAATGCACTCGTCGAGATGCTCAAAGAGACTAATTCAGTTTTTACGCTCTCGAAAGTACTTTGTCTTGACTTCGGGATCGACACAGAGCACTAGCAATTACCGAACAAAAGTGCCCGCACGGACTATTATTTGATTTGAACATTGTTTTTTTTAGTTTTATATTCTCTACGGATTTTTATATGTCGTGTAGCGATATTTAAATTAATTGAACAGATTAAAAGACTAAATGACTATTAAATATCGATCAAACCGAATTAAACGAAACAATATATGTACATTGTATAAAATTGTATTTGCCCCCATTATATCTTTTATGGACCCGCATTGGTTGTCTGGTTTTCTCCCTTCGTTTTCACAATATTGAATTGCTTCCTTTATGTACATGCAATGTACATAAGCATGTGTCATGCTTATCCAAAAAATGTGTTGCTCAGGGCATATAGTCGATCGCTTAGAATGTAATAATAATGTGGAAACAATTTGTCCTGAAATTAGCGGTGCAGCCGTCAAAGCTGGCGTTGGAGCAGGTGCCATCGAGATACCTGCATTGCTTAGTGTGGACATTTAAATTGGCCACTTGGCATGCGCGGAAATGGCTGCGGAGGCATTCGTTCTCCCCATATTTGAGGTGTGTACACACAAAGTAAGAATTTTCCCAATCATTCCTTGGAAATTCTGAAAATTGAATGATTTGCGAATGTTTTTGAATGATCAAATGATTCAAATCTTCCGGGTACTGATGCAACTTCGTGCACACTTAGATTGCGACTCGTCTGGCGCAGGTTGCAACACCTCTTGAGTGCTAGTAGAGTCTACGTATTAACCCCACTCTTGCGCATGTTCATGAGTGCACTGTAGATATTATATGGGCTGCAAGGGTTAAACTTTCAACTTTTGCGCAGGTTGCGGATGATCTCCAGTGCTCGACTGTACTTGTATTGGCTGCTGGGACCTAGCTGCATACCGGAACATACATATGTAATTACTGTAAGCTCAAATCATATTCAATACATGACGATAAAGACGGGCTGCCATATTTAGCAACAAGGTGAATTTCAGAGATATGTATGAGAAGAACTTATGGAATTGGACTCACGTCTTGTAAAATAAAACCAATTTTTTTTTACTGTTTAAGTAACCTGAAAATTTATTGTTGGTTTACCCATCTCAACGCTATATATATATATATATATATGTTAAAACTTTGCAATTTTTGTATTATATTTGAATATAAAATGTTTTGAAACTTTATATATCGAAAAAACAATTTTCCAACATTCACAACAATTTCTATATATACAGTGGCGGCCACGAATTTAGGACATTGGGTACTTTCGTGCCATCCTGAAGGGTCAGTCGTTATTTGGCACGTTTTTTACAAAATCTTTAATGAAATTGTGGGCCTAGTTGAACTTAACTTAGCTGCATTCCAGAAATGTCTATTCCATGCACAATTATCGTATTGGGGCCAATTGAAACAATGATTTCCCCTACATTTTTATTGTGACGCCATTTTGACGTGACAAAAAGTAGATTTAATTTAATACTCAATGTGCTATATTCGTGGCCGACACTGTATTTGCTTAAATCGCTTGTTAACAATAAACCCTTAGCTGTACATTAATGAAATGCTTTCATTATTGAAGAGCAACTCCCTCAAATTGGTTACTCTTCAAGATGCAAGCAAATATTGTTTGCCCATACATAATATATATATAGATTTTTATATATGTATATACAGACAGATTTCATAATTTTGTTTAGGTAATTAGTGCGAGAAACAGTACAGTAATAAAATCGAAAAGACAAGCACCCAAATATGCTTCAATTATGATAACATATATATCTATATATATGTGTGTGTGTGTACATATGTATGTATGTATATATATATATAGGTATATTAGGTATATAAGTAAATAGGTAGGTAGGTATGTATATAGGTATAGGTAGGTATGTATGTATATCTCTAAACGTAAAGTGCTAAGGATATCTAATCCTTAACATGATGATCATGATTCTTAATCGATGGCAACACATAAAGGAAGCTTTTTTTGTCTTTTTGCAGCGAAGGCGATGGCAAAACAAATCTTCAGTTGAAGTCAACACGGAGAAAAATTGATTTAAAACAAAAAAACAATAAAAAAAAAAAACAGACATATCCAACGGACCAAACAGTTCCAACATATCCGATAACAAAAATATTCTTTAACATTTCGCTAGTTTATCATCATCTTTGGTTGCATGGTTTTGTTGTGTGTGTGTGTTTTTGGGGGGCTTATCAATGCGCCAGCGCTTCATTGCCGCCTTCCATTTTTACATGAAATCGTTTTTCGAGTCAGTTTACACTCCCATTTTGTGGGCATCCGACTGGTTTCTAAATGTTTACTCATCGAAATCGGATATCAATAGGCCACGTTTTGTGAAATTTATTGAGGACACAGTGGCCAGAGTTGCTGTGGTATCTATGCCCTCGAACAGGTCACTTGTAGCTGAACTATTTAGAGAATTGAGCGTCACATTGAAAGATCCCCCGCTAGCACCACCATTACCAGCATTACTGGATGTTGTGCCATGATAACGCTGTTGCAGCTCCTGCTGCTGCCTCAGACTATCCAGCTCATCGCGCAATGCCTGATTACTCAGACGCAGATTATCCGACTCACGCAAGCATTCTCTTAAACTGAAATTTATTTAAAGAAAAATATATACATACATGTATAAAATAATAAAAAGATATATGTATGTACATATGTATATGTATAAAACGGAATTCATTTAATCCAAACTAATCCCACCATCCCATTGGAATAACGAATTCAACTTACTTGTCAATCTCGTTTTGCATGCTCTTGATATAATCACAGGCTTTGATAAGTATTTGCGACTTGGAATCGTTGGGTGGTGTGCGTCCATTTTGATTGGTTTGACTACTCTTTTGGCTAATGCTCGAACTAGATGAGGTGGCCTCATCCATTTGGGTATTGGGCTTATAACGATTCCCCTCCGTGGGCAGCATTTCTTTAAGTTTAAATATCCAACAATTGATTTTATCGCGACGTCGTCGCTCAACCTCATTATGGGTGGCACGACGTTTGTCATCTCGTTTCTTGTAAGCCAAATCAACTTTGACATTGGACTGCAATTGGGACGAGCTTGATTGAGTTGAGGAGTGGAACTGCTCGTTTTGCTGGTGCTGATGATGATGCTGAGGGGTATGTGGCTGAACAGTTCCAGTTATCGGTGAAAGGGTTGATTGGGTTGCTTGATGATTTTCCACAAGTATGGAATGGGACATGGTTGTGGATGTGGCCAATGTTGGTGTTGTAGTTGCTGTAGTGGTTCCCGCTACTTGTCCACTGACAAATAAAAGCTTTTTCACATTTAAATTACAATTATCAGCCATCGAGTCTGGTTCCAATTTTATGGTCGATGGATTTGGTGCCAATTGAGTAGGACTGCTGACCTGTGCGGTGTCCTTAACCAGATAGATCTCACAACCAGTGGGCAGCTGCAGATTGGTCGGCAATAGTGTGTGTACATCCAAATCGGGTTCCTGCTTGATGGCATAATACTCATCCTCTTCGGAGTTCTCATCACCGCATATGGTCAGAAAGATTTGAGCGCCAGCTGTGTGACTCAAGTTGTTAACACCATTGGTGCTGCTAAGAAATAAGCTTTGACTCTGACTCTGACATTGACTCTGCACCTGTCCACCAAATGATGCAGACCCACTGTTGCTGGTGACAACTGCCCCGACTGTTAATGGATCCATATCCAGATCCAGACGTGACCGTTTCTTTAGGCTCATTGCTGCTTGAGACTGGCTTTCATTGCTAGTTGCATTGTGTCCATTCTGATTGCGAAGGCGATTGTTTTGCTTCTGCCTTCTTCTTCTGTTACTTGCACTCTCTTCTTCTTCTAATTGTGTTCTGGTATGCAAACTAGTGTTGTAAAATCATTTATTGTGTACCATCGATAATGAGAGCGAAATAAATTATCGCTTCTTGAAACCATCGATACCATGGGAAAGTGTGACACTACAAAATTTAAACAAACAAAATTAAAAAAAACGTTTTTTGTATGTTTTCTTATTAGATTATCATATAAATGTCTTGTTTATTACAGTTAGCAGGATCAGGAAATACTACGGGTCCCGCACTTTCATAAAACATTGTTTATTCAATACCGTCTAATCAGAATTGTACATATATTAACAAAAAGGTAATATGAAAAATTCTCCAAAATTTGTAGCTTTGCCAAATTTGAAGCTATTTTCTAAAGTGATATATCTTTTTAATGCTTTTAAGTTCAAATTGTACGTTTCGTCCAATTGGAAGATCTTCTAAACTTATATTCAAGTTAGTATTCCAATAAACCTTAAATACATAAAAGTGATTTAGTTACTAATTGGAGTATTTAAAAATGCATGTCTTTATTTTCAAGTTAGAATGATTTTATTCAATCTGCATCAAAACATTTAAAGCTATACATATCATGACGAACCCTGGCGTAATCCTTGTGGTAATGCCGCCTT
Organism: Drosophila insularis; assembly: GCA_018903935.1. Taxonomy (NCBI): domain Eukaryota; kingdom Metazoa; phylum Arthropoda; class Insecta; order Diptera; family Drosophilidae; genus Drosophila; species Drosophila insularis. Next base: position 824,079 of record JAEIFP010000569.1, on the reverse strand, counting down.
AACAAATTGTTCGTTATGTAACTCAAGGATACACAATTTAAAGCAAGTTTTAGAAGAACAGAATCAGCATATTAGCTATTTTAAGTAGTATTTCAAGTAGTACATCACTTAACCTAGTTTTATGATTACAAATGAAATATATATAGAATATATATAAATGAAAATAACTTTTATTTTTAGTCTAGTTTAACCCTCTGAGGTATTTCTGAATGTCCTGAAGGTTCTCCAGATCCATTTCTGACTTAAGATTCTTCAAAAAAGTCACTTTCCCAAGGGTGACCTGTCTCCTTCATAGTATATTTCCAGATTAAAGTCCGGTAACATATTACAAAATAAATCCATTTGGTTTTTGATTTACATACAGTTTTATACTGTATTTTCAAAAATGAAGTTAAGAATTAATTAATTTTTTATTTTTCGAGATGTTTAAGTTTATTCTACATCGGGGTACTGCCCTGGCCGCGCAAAGTTTTTTCAAATTGAAGTTCTTGAACCATTTGGCTTTGAGAGGAGGGTATATAAATGGGTTAGATGAATTATTTGCATACAGTTACATTAGTTTGTCTACCTTGTTTCTCTCAGGACATCGTCCAATGTATTTACACTGTTCCGCAAGGAGATGAGCTCATCCTTATGGTTTTCTTCCTCAGTTTCCATTTGGAATGTCAGGCGCATAGCTTCGGCTTCGTATAAATCAATTTTCTCCTTAAAAGATTTTATTACATCGGTCAGTTGGTCACTAGTCTGGAAAAGAAAACATTTAAATTAGTGGTAACTGCAGAATTATACTTGTTCTTTTTTTTACCATGTTAGTGAACTCATCATAGCCTTGTGTCTTCTCCAGATTATGTCGCTTTTCCGTCTTTTCAATAGTTGCCTTGCAGTGCTTATCATAAGCCCGGCCTATCTGGATCTCATTATCGATCATCCATTTTATTTGATGAAGTACTGCTAGTTGTCTCACTTGAATTTGCTTTAGAAGGGGCCTTATGTGAGAGCGTGCTTGGATATTTATCTTATTCAGACTCTTCAGTTTTTCTTGCATTTTCACGTCATAAGAGTTTTGCAACTGTTGATATTGTTCGGCCAATCGCTTATTTTCTTCCCGCTGAAGATTGACGCCAAATGTATTTTCACAGTTTAAGAATCTTCAATTTATGTAGATAATTGAGAGAACAGTTTACACTTACCAAATTTTTCAAAGATGATATAAGATAAGATTCAATGTTGGTTGAATCAAGCACATTGTCACAATTGAGGTCAGTATTACTCCCAGAGATCGTGTTATCGTCAGGGGTCGTATTATCCTGAGATATTGCATTTTCCCCATTGGTCGTATTGTTCTCAGGGGCAGTCACGATTTCTTGCGCTTGCGCCTGTCCTTGCTCCATCATTATATTGGTAATGTCGAATTATTTTTTATCCAAGAAATTTAATGCAAGCAAAATTCGGTAAAGCACAAAAAAAGTTGCCAGCAAATCTCCAAAATGACGCGCCAATGGTGTTGGAAAACTTTCAAAATGTTAAAAAAAAAAACACGTAAAATTAAAAATTTTTTCGTTGGCAGTAAATTTTGTGGACGATGTATTTAATTTAAAAAAAAACTGTGGTAAGAACAAGCTAATAATAATAAAAGCATTTAAATGTCGCTCATTTTCGGCAAAGCTTGAGATATATTTTTCCCCAATAATATAATCCGCTGTAAAATAACCAGTGCCGGTAAACGACTCACAAGTTCTAGCAAACGATGTTAAATTAACAGTGCTCGAGAATGATGATGTAAAATTAACAGTTAAATGAACACATAACAATAAAAAAAAACTACTTAGACAATTTCGTGCGCTGTGATGTGATAACCAATCCAAAGTTGTTAACTATAATGAATTGTCATCAAATATTAAGCGGTGCCTGCAATGCAGGTGACCGGTGCTTTGCAATTGGATCCGTGGAAGGCATACCATTTACAGTAAGAAAAGAATTTTTTCTCTTTTTGTGGCCTGCAAGTGTGTTTGCTATATGTGAGTGTGTGTGTGTGTGTGTGCGTGAGTAGTGAGAGTGAGTTGGTGTGTTTTTATATTGAATTTTCCCTTTGAATACGTACATATACATATATGTATATCATCATCATCATCCACAATCATCATCATCATGCATACAACGAGATATAAAAATCGCTGGAAGAGAAAGAAGAAATTTACCCACATTTAGACGTAGTTAATAAACTTTTTTCTTTCTGTTTTTTGCCCTGCAAACAGCAACAACACGTTTGGCATACATATTGGCATATTTGCAAAGAAAGGGGCGAGAGGGGGTGTCGGAGAGAGAAAGAGCGAGAGCAAGACACTTAATGTTTTTATTTACATATTTGTATATATGTACGTATGTATGTACACACATGTATACGTACATGGTGGTCAATTAAAATTTAAAAAAAAATATCACATGCAAATGTTGATTTATTCATACGCATCCATATATATTTATACATATGTATGTATATATATACATACATTTTTTTGGCTTATCGTATAGTTTTTATTAAATTGCATTTACATAAATAATAAAAAAAATTTGCCATTTATTAATTACATTTAAAGGTCAAGAGTGTGTGTGCAAGTGTGTGTGCTTCTGCTCCATTGAGCGAGAGAGCGAGTATCTTTTTGAAGTACACGCGTGTATATATGTATATATATATATATATGTATGTGTGTGTGTTCCCTTCAATTGGTCAGGTGGCCTTTGTTGCCCTAATTTTTCTATATTCTGTCCCCGCTACCTACCAGCCAAATCACCCTTTATTTTGAACTTTTTTATCGTCTTTGTTTTGGCTTAGTCAAATTAACTGCACTAACCTTTTTGTAAAGTTTCTATATTGTCGCCAACCCCAGCGAACCGCCACCCATACGCCCACCGCCTTCGATTTCGCCATCACAATAGGCAGCTGTTTGTGCTTATATATGTATGTATGTATGTACATATTTGCCATCTGCACTGTGCCTCTCCCTTCCCTTCGTTTTGTGCCTGTTACGTTTTTGTCTCTGCATCCGCATCGCTTTTAATTATAGTATTTTAATAATTAATAGAACACGTAGCCCAATGGCGCCCTCTGGCTTCTGTTAATGTCATACATCAACCCAGACATTGCGGCGCGTCTCTCCTCCTTCCGCCCCTCAGACGACCATCCTCATCACTTATGAAACCCTTTTGCGCACACCCTTGCATAAGTGAAATAAATTTTGCTTTTTTATGGAGGTCTGATACTCTCCAGATCTGATAAATACATTCTAAAATATTAACAGTGACTTATTTTATGACCACGTTCTTCTCTCTCTCTGCCTCTCTATTACTCTCAATAACAGAAATCTATTGACTTTATATCTTAAAGATAAGTTTATTTAGTCATTATCCTACTGGATTAATGAAAAATCTAACACAAGCTTTATGAGCTATAAATTGATTTAAAATGTCTTGATTAATTCAAAATCAAAATCGGATAGTAACCAAAACTTTATACAAATCTCGTCTGTGATTATTTTTATTCAATGTATTTGCTAGAAATGCATATACTTGATCTGAAAATGACTTGAAAATAAAAAACCTTTGTGTGTCGCTGCGATAAAATGGCCAAGATAATGGAAAGAAAAACATATCAGCGACAGGGCAACAAATAAATCATTAAATACCCATAAACAGGTAACTAAATGTGATGTGGTTGGGTGGCAAGGCTAAGCAGCCTAAACTGATAAGCGCAAACACTCAACACGCACATACACAATACACTCAAGGAGTTTGAGAGAGGTAAATGGAGAATGAGGTCTTTAAAATGAAAATAAAAAACGTATAAAAAACCTGTTCAATTACAACTAAAAATTTCTGAAGGGAATTACTGAATTTGATTTTATTCTAGTATATGCAAATATGCCAAAAGGTTCGATATAAAATATCCTCCCCCAAGAAAAATATCTCTTAATCGATTTACCCGCCAAAATTGACCGGTTGCACCTCACAAAATCTATATTTGGATCTATCACTAATAAAATATATACATATGTACATATATTGATTAGCATCAATATTAGTTTACATCTACAAAAATATAGATACAGAGTTATAAAATTTTAAAGAATGAACTGGTAGAGTAAGCTAATCTAGAATATGCAACTCCAACTTCCGAAATACGAAAGGTGCGCCAAAGGGAATGATAAGGCCAAATGGGGGGACATCATGTAGTTTTGCATTTATTGTAGTGCACATTTACGTCGATGTGACTTAACTTTTGGTAGTCTCATTTAACACACTTATGCTAATAAGTTAATCTGAATTTTGTCTCAATCTTTATTATTATTTTCTTTTTCCAGGCCTATGCCGCCGGCTGTAATGTGGTCATTTTGGCCAGCACATTTGAACGTGTCCAAATTATACCAGGAGCCAATCATGGCTATGTCAAAATCTCCGCCTTGGATTGCAGCACGGATACGGGGAAAATAGCCGCTGCCTATGAAAATAAGATATGCATTTTTGAGCCGACACCAGTGATTGAGTCGAGCAAACATAATACACACTTTCTGGATTACAGGTAAGAGACTGATCATCACCGAATCAAAAAGTGCTTGGATAAATATTTACTTTACTTTTGTTATTATGATGTTGAATAGATGGGTGCAGACTGGCTCCTTTACCAGCCATTCGAGTGTGGTGACATTGTCATGGAATTTGGAGGGCACACGTCTCCTAACCGGTGGCACCAATATACAATTGTGGAAAAGTAAATCACCCACACATCAGCAAAATGAAGAGGAACACACAGGTAAGTGATCCGACCGACCGACCGATCATTTAATTATGATATTATGTTAGATGAAACGATTGTTTACCTTTCCATTGTGTGGTGTTTGTTTGTAGGTGTGAAATTCGAAATTGGAGAAAGCAAGGAAACCAGTAAACCGGCCAATAATCAAGGGCAACCAGATGATGTGTCCACCTGGGAGAATATTTGGTCATGCCAAACGGCAATACCTATTTATCACATGGCATTTAGTCCAGATGGCACTCTATTCGCCACATGCGGACGCAACGATCGTTTGGTTAAGATTTGGTATGAGAATAAGCAAGTTCTGTTCCCGGCGGCCAAAGTGACCACTTCAAGGCAAACAACAACAGATGGCGGCGGCACAGACTTGGGTGGTGGCGTAGGTGGTGGCAATAGTGAATTGAATTTCACTTATGTTTATATTGCCCACCCTCGAGCCGTTTCCAATATCGTTTGGCGAAAGACTAGCAAATATATGCCCAAAGGATCGGTGGCCAATATGCTGGTTACCTCATGCCTGGATAACATATGTCGCATTTGGATCGAGACAGTTTTGCCAGATGATGGTCTAGTCAATATGACACAGTTCGATCCATTGGCCTCACAGAATCCAAAATTTCGTACGCATCGGCATAAGCATCGGTTTATGCAGCGGTTGAAGCATATGAAGACCTGTTTCCACATACGACGACACATGAAAGCCGGCCACAATGCCAATGTGAGTGGCATTGGACCAGGTGGTCCGGGAACGGGTGCTGCCGGCTTGGGCATGGGTGCAGTGGGAAGTTCGCCTGCCAGTTTTAGCAACTATCAGGGACCCATACCCTCGTTGCCATCATCGTGTAGTGTCCATGATTTCCATTCGTATGGCTTTCATGGATCAGGAGTGACGCCAGGCATGCATTTCCATTTGGCCGCTTCCATCAATGCTGAGACGGATATACCGCTGGTGCCATCGATGCAGACTTCGGACCCGACCAATCAGAATGTATTCATTTTACATTGGCTTAACAACAAGGAGATGCATTTCACCCTCCAAGCGGAGGCCATACTCCAAGAGTTGACCAAGAAGGTGATTGATGAGGAGAACGGCCATGCATCGACTAGTGGTGGAGCTGGCGGAGGAGGAGTTGGCGTTGATCTTCCCGATGATGCTGGTCATGCTGGTGGTGGTGGCAGTGGAGGCAGCGGTGGCCATGGCCATCCGATTCCATCTCACCCACATGGAGCCCACAAGAAATATATACGTTCCTCAAAATCTGTATCTGTCGATGATAGCGGCGAGGAGTATAGCAAATATTCACAGCACACAGCGGGCACAGGACTCCATTTGAACTCCATGTCCAATACGACATCGCAGAATTCCCTAAACAACGATCAGCATCATCCAATTACCCAACTGGTCGATTCGCTGGATAATAAAATAGAATGCCTCCTCCGTGATTGGCATCAGAGTCCAGATTTGCTATTTGCCATTCATCCAGTCGATGGAAGCTATTTGATATGGGTAATTGAGTGGTTGGATGATTACTATCCGGGCTCGTTTCGTCAGGCTCAGGTCTCGTTTTCGACAAGAATACCATCGGCATTCCCCTTGGGCGATGCCATGTCCATGTCCACCACGGTTAGCCTCTTTAATACAGGCACGCATCCGCTAGTATTTCGCGATATAGCGAATAATGTTAGGAGCAAGGATCATCAGGCGGATGATTCATCATTGAAATCAGATCAACATTCGGGCCAGACATTCGACAAGCATGACGAAGAGCAAGAGGACGATGCTGCTGGTGACCAGGACAACGAAACGGATCGTATGGACCAAGATGATGAGGCGGCTGGAGATCGGAGTGGAGCAGCTAGCACATCACAGGATTCGGGAGCCACCGGGGCCGGATCCACCAGTGCATTGCCATTAAATGTCTCCCCGTCCGTTTCCATGGTAACCAAACACTCCAATGGAACGCTCAATCTCTGGCAATTGACATTCGCCTTTAAGACCAAGTTCACTCAAGTATTAAGCATTGGCCATGTCAGTCGAGCCTCAGGTCATCGTTTCCGTGTGAACGACATCACATGTCATCCAGTGTTGCCACTCTTAGTGTCCACATCGCATCACAATTTGCCCGATTCCACGGAGGTCAAGTCTCCCATGTCACCCTTCGAACAACCTCTTGCTGGAGGACCTGGTGGCAGCGGCGGCCTTGGTGGAGCAGCAGCATCATCCGGTCCAGCCGGCGGATCTGGCAATACCAATTCCAACAGTGACAAGGATATCTTCACGCCCACCGGCTTCTGTTCCGAATTGATTCTATGGCGTGTCGACTCAGTGGGTCCCCTTTGCCATTCCGGTGGAGTGAGTGAGCTGGCCCGCATCAATTCGCCCGAGATATCGGCTTTCAGTAATGTAGCCTGGATACCAACACTTCTGCCCAGCACCACCCTGGGCAGCTATAGTAATTCGCCATCGGCGTGCTTTGTGGCTAGCGATGGCGAAAATTTGCGTGTCTATCAGGCTGTCATCGATGCCCGTACGCTGCTGGCGGAGATCTCCTGTTCGGAGAACTTGAACACTCTACACAAATCGCATTCGCTTTCCTCGATGATCTCGAATGCTTCGAGCACTCTGAAGGCCCAGCATCAGCGTTCAGCTCAATTGCATGACAAGCTCAAGGTGGTCTCACAACAATCAACGGCTCGTCCCGGCTGCATTTTACAGCTGGATGCCATTTCGGATGCGAAGCACGATTGGCAGAATACCCAGTTCCTACATGTGTTCCAGGCGCAGTTAATCACGGGCGGACAGCGGGCCAGCTCGATGGATGCCCACGACCTTGAGGCGGAGCCGCGTTTGAATGCTCTCCTCGATAGCGATATGGATGCTATTGTCGATTTGCAAAGGAATGTCGATTTCGAGGAGCCCTTCTATATAGTCAACATTGAGAAGACGCTTAGAGGCAGCACCATACACATGTGGCGTATAGTTATTAGCTCCAAACAGCAGAATTCATTTCTTTCCGAGACGGCAATGTATGTGCCCGATAGCAATCTAACCCAGGAGCCAGATGACCAGCAGGATCAACAGCAGCAGCAGCATCAACAGCAGCAACAACAGCGACGCATGTCCCAGGGAGCAGAGACACTAACGGGAGCCGAGCATTTTAATGGTCAAGTGGAGGCTCCACATATATCCATTACTACCAAAAAGGTTTGCACACAAGAGCTACCCCTGCCCGAGGGTGTGGATGTTATACATGCCTCACCGGCGGCTGGCCATTTGAGTAGCTCGAGCATTTATCCAGCATGCTTTGCCCCCTATATCATTGTGACGGCTTGTTCCGATTCAATTTCACGTTTCTGGAAATGCGAGCCCCTTAGACAAGACAATGATGGCGACGACCGCGATGGCTATGGCGATAGCTATGACCCCAACGGCAAAGAAAAAAAGTCCGAGGAGGCGGATGCCTATCACTGGTCGGAATGGAAGATGTTCAGCCGCATACAACAGTCGGCTATTGAGATACCAGGACAACCACTTAACATCAGTGCCGCATATTCAGGTCGCATTGCCTGCGCCTACAAGTATGGGAAGAGTTTCACTCGTCCCAACAAGGGTGATCCCGACTCGCGGTACGTCAATCTCTGTGTGGCCATCTATGAGTGTGAAAGCTCGGGCGGCAGTGAATGGGTCCTGGAGGATACTATCCATTTGAAGAACGTTCATTTGCCGAGAATCAATATCGGTCATGGCATTGATCTTAGCTATCTGCACGACAGTCGATTGTTGGCCAAGAAGCAGAGGCTCAATCAGGTCCTGCATACGTTTGCCCACGACGACAGTCGTTCGCCTCGCAGTGGCGAGACAACACCCGAATTGGCCGTCACTCGTCAGCAGTCGGCAGCTGCCTCGGGTCTGCTCACCGTGCCCAGTTTCAGCACATTGCAATCGTTGAGGAAGAGCATAGCGGAGAATGGCAACACCTGTCCATTGACCCAAAAGCATTTGGTACAACTTGATTGGGTCTCCAAAGAGGATGGCTCCCATATCCTTACTGTGGCCGTGGGCAGCAAGATTTTGCTGTACACTCCAGTTAGCTCCGACATTGCCCAGGCCAACATCAAAGCCATGAAGGAGTCACGATCCGTGCATCGTCCCATTTTGCGTAAGGCCAGCTCGTTGGCTCAACCCAATTTCGTGGACGAGATACGTTGGATGAAACTTAGGCAGATCGATCTACAGACAGCAGATGGTTTGCCGCCATTGCCCATGCAAATCTCTTGGGTGCGTGATGGCATTCTGGTGGTGGCCATGGATTCGGAAATGCACGTCTATTCGCAATGGAAGCCCCATTATGGTTCCCTGTATGTGGGCAACGGTGGATTGGGCTCTGCTAGTGAAGATTTGCCCGATACCCGTAATTTGCGCGATGAGGATTTGCGCTCCCTGGCCAATGAGTCGACCCAATTGAGGCTGAAGAATGTCGCCTCCATGCCATTGATCAGCAAGGTGAGCACGGCCAATCTTCAATTGTTGTCGCATGACAAGAAGCGACGACTGGGCCCTGGCGCTGGCAATGCAAGCATGGCTAATATGAATGGGGCAACAGGTGGCCACCATCACGATGAGCCCACAAGCGATGATTATATGACCGATTTCGGTCTATTCCAGGCATCGAGAATCGCTTGCCCAGTGTTGCCGCAGTATCATCCTAAGCAGCTGATGGAGTTGCTCAATTGCGGCAAAATTCGCTGGGTCAAAGCCATTCTGGCCCATTTGGTGAGATGCATGAGCGGCACGAGCTCATCGAGTGTCACACAGGATGAGGATGGTTATGCCAGACAGCGCAGCTGGTCAAGATCAAGGACCCTGAGCATTAGCTACACAGCCGAAACGAATATACAGGCCGAGCACAGGGGCAGCACCACGCAAATTCCCGAGGAATTGATGCTGGACTATGCGGAGATCAATTCGATTCCACCGTTGCCGCTTTGGGTACTGCTCAATGCAGATCGCGAGACACCTGGCCAGGGCAACAATTCCGGCTACGAGGCGGACAAGGATTATGATGAGCTTTTCGATATGCACAACTCGGAGGATAATCTGGATGAGCTGCTGTGCGATGGGGTCGATGGGGGCAAGCGTCAAGAGCGTCGGCTCTCGCTGCCAGAGAAGCAGTCAATCTCACACTTTGGTCCACGGCAGGGACAACTGTTGTCCCGTCTATTGACCCACACCCATTTGCCGGGTCTCTCGTCGCTGGATCAGATGCATTTGCTAGCTCTAGCGGACACAGTGGCTACATGCAATACCGATTTCTCGGATAAGTTTGCCACCGATTTGAACAAGGGCAATGCGTCCAGCAGTGGCGTATCAGGTGGCGCCAGTAGTGGTGGCCTCAAGGAGGCCAGCGGTGGCGACTCTTTAGATGATTGTGGCTTGCGTTTCCTTTTGGCAATGAAGCATTTCACCTATTTACTGCGGTGTCTGCCACTGCAGCAGCGTTCCCAGTTCCAGCGTCAGGGTGTGGGCACTTCGAACATTGTCTGGGCCTATCACTCGGAGAGCGAGGAGGAGCTCCTTAATTTGATACCCAGCTACACTAAGGGTGATCTTCGCTGGGCCACCCTGAGGGATCTCGGTGTCGGCTATTGGCTAAAGAACATCAACACCTTGCGCAAATGCGTGGAGAAGCTCGCCAAATGTGCTTATCAGCTAAAGCAGGATCCCTTGGATGCGGCCATCTACTATCTGGCCATGAAGAAGAAATCTTTGGTGTGGGGCCTGTTCCGGTCCAAACGTGATGAGAAGATGACTGCATTCTTTGGCAACAATTTCGCCGAGGATCGCTGGCGTAAGGCGGCCCTCAAGAATGCCTTTGTCCTGCTGGGCAAACAGAGATTTGAGCATGCGGTGGCCTTCTTCCTTCTGGCCAATTCCCTAAATGATGCGATTGAAGTGTGCATGAACAAACTGGAAGATTTCCAATTAGCTCTTATCATTTCTCGTCTATATGAGGGCGATGCCGAGGGCTGCTACTATCATCGCTTGCTGCACGATCATATCCTCGGCACGGACCCCGAAACGGGTCGCTGCGATGAGAGTAAAGCACATCCGGATCCATTCCTTAGGTCGATGACCTATTGGACCATCAAGAAGTATCAGGAGAGCTTGAACACTCTTCTCTTGAATGGAGTAGGCAGTCTCCATAGCAGCTATCGGGAGGAGGATCTGTTGCGGCCCGAACCGCAAGCCACCAATCCGAACGTCTTCAATTTCTACATATATCTGAGGACGCATCCTCTGCTAATCCGGCAGAATATTGCCCTCTCGGCCCAGGAGAAGCGTATCGCGCATGTAGCACTGTCCGGCTTCAATTATGCCGGCGAGGTGGCTTCCACTTCGGATAAGCAGCTGCAACTGGAGGATTCGATAACACCCATTGAACGGCAATTGTATTTCACGACGGCCCATGGCCATTTCAAGTCCGGCTGTCCAGCTCTTGCTCTCGAGGTGCTAAATAAATTGCCCATGAAAATCAGCGATGACTCCTCCTCGGCTAGCCGATTGGGCAGTCAGGATGTGCAGGAGCAACAACTGCAACAGCAAAAGGAGCAAACCAACAAGGCCGATCTTATTAATACGGGCATTATGGATCAATGGGGCATGGGCGGTGGCAGCACCACAGCTGACTCCTTTGATTGGGGAGCACCAGTGGCGGCAACTGAAACTGAAGCGAAGTTCGAAATCAAATGGGATGACGAGGACGAGGAGGGCGATGATGCTGATGCTGATGAGGCGACGCCTGTGGCTGCGGATGATGAGATGGCCACACCACAACCTATCCACGCAAACCAAAGGGGCTCCCCAATGGACAGCAAAATGGACATTATGGCCCAGCAATTGAAATTCGTGGCCTGCCTAAAGATACTTATGGAGGAGCTATCCACTCTAGCCACTGGCTTTGAAGTCGATGGCGGTCAGTTGCGTTATCAGCTGTACATGTGGCTGGAGCGCGAAGTGGAGGCTCTGAAACAGCTGTGCAACTACTGCAGCTCCGAGCAGACGAATGAGACAAGCGATTCGGATACTCAGGATACGAAGGATAATGATAAAATGAATGCTAGCATTATTGCCAATAGCGGTGAGAGGCCAACCTTGCATGAGATCCTTATGCAGGACAAACAGGACTTTGAAGCGAAGGTGATGCGGGCAGCCAAGCGCAAGCGTTGGCTCAAAGGTAAGTGGAATCCCCTCGATTATTCCTTATATGTCAATTATCATGTTATATTTCGCCTTCTGTTGCAGCCAACGAAACTCTACTGCGTACATTACTCAGCTATTGCTCACTACATGGAGCCAGTGGTGGTGGCTTGGCCTCGGTGCGGATGGAATTGGTTCTACTGCTACAGGAGCTGCAGCAGGAGAAGACGCAACAGCAGTTGCTCAGTCCCTTACCCTTCCCCACAACGCTGCCGCTACTGAGTGCTTGTGTGGCTGGCAATAAGACTGTTATAGCCGATCCCATTAAGTATTTGCAATCCCAGACAGTGGACATGCTGCAGAGCATCATTAAGGTGTTACCCTTCCCGGGGATCGAGACTAGCGCCCTCAGTGAGATATTTGTGCTGCGTGATCTGGCCGTTGCCCTATCCTCTTGCATCTACCAATCGTTATGCGATTCCGAGAGTTTTGTGGTCAACAATTCTGCATTCAATGGCTATCCCAGTCCTGGCATTGAGAATATTGCCAAAATTAATTCCTCATTTGAGTGCAGCTATCTGGTCGGTAGCCGTAATGCCTACGGCAGGCGGAGGAAGTATTCAACCGATGAGCCAGCTGGCATATGCACTACACCATCCAAATGGCCGGGTGTCACCAATTTGAGGGCTCTGCTGGCCCGTGAGAAGGATGAGGATGTGCCAAAGTTGAATGTGCTGTTGCTTGAGTCATTTATATCCACTTATATGGCATTATTCATCTATTCGCTGTCCACTTGCGATAGCCGATTGCTTTATCGTCTTAGTGGACAAAATTTCAGCAATGACACTTGGTCCACACTCTTTGGCGGCGGCATGAAGAAGCTACTAATCAAGCCGGCGCCAAATGGTACAGCAATTGTTGGTGCTAGTGGTGGCTCAGCATCAGGCGGCGGCGGCGGCTCTACCTCTGAGGAGCCCGCTGATGAGAATAGTGTGTGGAATACTGTGACCTCCATTACAAAGCAACGCATGAAGTTGAATATGAAAATATTGGGTAGCTTTAGCCAAAACAGCTGCTCATCCAACAACATGAAAGAGGACAAACCCACATACCGAGAGCAATTTATGCCCCCCGAGACATCTATGTTGTCCTATTTCCTAACCAAACCGCCCAGCACCGGTAAGTTTCACAGGGGGAAATCTATCTAAATCTATGGTAAATATCACATTTGTCTCTCCCCATAGAATGTGATGACTACGACACCGATGACTCACACGAATCGGACAACGAGGAGGAGGAAGATGACGATGATGATATGAATGTGAGTCGCACACAATTGCGGTCCAAGGACAATACTGAACATACGAATCCCACATCGTATTCATGGAGCATTCTGCGCTTGGCCCTTATTAAAATTAGTACACACAAAATCCAAGAGTTTGTCAAAGTAGCTGGCATTGAATTGCAGGGTAAGCGAAAACTCTCCTCCTCTCAAAAAGTTGCCTCTTCTCACCATTAATGCGGTTTCTGTTTTCTAGATTTGCCCGTCATTAGCCCCTTGTCACATGAAGTGCTACGCACTCTTAATCGTTGGCAGGAATTCGCTTTAAGCGATCTTATTGCTCGAGGTCCGCCCACACGTCATTATATACCTGGTTGCCATGCGGAAAGTGGCATCAATGGTTTGGCCATACACAAGTATCGTTCGCTCTTGAACAAGGATAATACACCGTTTGTATCGGGCTCATCGGCTGGACCCATACGACGGCTGTGGAACTATTTGGTGCGACAGGAGCCGGCGCAGGAAGTCTTCATTAAGAGCATTTTTGGTAAGAATACGGAATCGACCACAAGGAGCTTGCATCATCACAGCAATCAGCATGACAATGAGACAGATGAAGGTAGGTGTCCAATGCAAGCAAGAATTATGCAAAGCAATTTCTACTTTCCCTCACTTTTCTTTAGGCCAATCGCATTCTACAAATGAGAATACGGATCACATACGCATCATTCATAAGGATCATGAATCGATATTATCGTTCTGCTTGAAGAATAATAGTTCATCCATGATTGCCTTTGCCAATCCACGGGAAATTCAAGAATTTGACATCTCGCTGCTATTGGAATCGCCCAATTGGTATGAAGATGAATGCGAATATGATATGATGAACTTGTCCAAAGATGCCGATACCAATAGCTCGGCCTTTCTTATCATACAGACTCAAGATCAGTGAGTAACATCAATAGCAATCAACCATAATATCAAAACCACCAACTGTCCATTCCCTTTCCAATTGTTTTTGTACCAGGAATCAATATGGTTCGAGTAATGCCTACAGTGAGTCCAGTGTTAGCACACAGAGCGCCTCCCAATCGGGACGCGGCACATCCATGGTAAGAAGCTAAATTAATTGATTAGTTAATGAATCAACTCTAAAAAACAAAATCCTTTTTCTGCAGGTCCTACGTCACAAGGTGGACAATGTTAAGCGCATGAGCGCACATCCCCTAATGCCTTTGTATTTAACTGGTGGCCAAGATGGCTCTGTTCAAATCTGGGAATGGGGACATCAGCAGCCCGTGTGCAGTCCACGCACCTCTGGCACTTTTGCCAAGGTCACGCGTTGCCGCTTCTCCGAGCAGGGCAATAAATTTGGCATCGGTGATGGCGATGGCAATTTGAGCCTCTGGCAGGCCGGCATTGCCTCACAAAATAATCGGTCCTTTATAGTAAGTAATTGCAACATTTCAACTGTAATATATCTTATATATGTATATTTTTTCTTTCCAGACCTATCAGTGCCACAATAAGACACTATCCGATTTTGTGTTCCTCGGCTCATGCAGTCTGCTGGCCAGCGGTAAGTTTGAAAATTCTTTTGTTAAATGAAGATTGCATTTTACGAGCGTTTCTTTTGCAGCTGGTCAAAGTTCCGAGAACAAGAATATTAACATTTGGGACACTCTGTTGCCGCACAAAAAGTCCTGTGTATCGGGTAAGCTTTCAGACATAAATATCACAGTATGAGCACATGTGAAAAATTTCCTTTTTGCAGCCTTCACCTGCCATGATCAGGGCTCATCCTGTTTGGTATTTGCGCCACAGCATCAAGTGCTCATCTCATGCGGCAAACGCGGCGATGTTTGTGTCTTTGATGTGAGACAGCGTACACTGCGTCATCGTTATCAGGTAATGAAATTCCAGATACTCCACTCCATAACTCAGTCTAATAATCATCATTCAATCAATCTTCAATATATAGGCACACGATAGTACCATCAAGTGCATAGCACTGGATCCGCATGAGGAATTCTTTGTCACTGGCTCCATTGAGGGTGACATAAAGGTGAGTGTAGTAACTATTGCCGATTGATAAACAAATTGATCCCATTTTGTTTTTGTCGCTGTAGATTTGGGATATGAACCAATTCATGCTCATTAACACGTTCCCACATGAGCATGCCAAGAATGGCTTCTTCAAGCACACC
Organism: Drosophila insularis; assembly: GCA_018903935.1. Taxonomy (NCBI): domain Eukaryota; kingdom Metazoa; phylum Arthropoda; class Insecta; order Diptera; family Drosophilidae; genus Drosophila; species Drosophila insularis. Next base: position 808,582 of record JAEIFP010000569.1, on the reverse strand, counting down.
GGCCAGGGTGTCAGTCAAGTTTATGTGGATCCATTTGGTCGCCTCTTCTCCTGCGGCTCGGACGGCTGTATGAAAGTTCGTCTGCTAGTGGAGAAGGACAATATTGTTCATTCTGTGTATTAGTTAGAAAACGAAATGAAAATCCAAAGTAACTAAACGAAGCAAAAAAAAAAAAACAAAATGAAAGTAAAATTATGTAATTGTATCTGTATGTAAATTGTTGCACGCGCGTGTGAGTAAAATGTTTATTATTATTATTGTATTGAAATATTTTTTTTTTTGTTAAATGTTAATTATATTAATTGTATTTTGTTTTTGCTGCTACTATCCTTTTTCCAATCAACAACTTTTGACGAACCTTCGTTATGTTTGTCTCTAATTCTATGAGTATTTCCTATACAGACTATATGCTATATAAATATATATATATATTATTATTATAATTATACATAAAACGATCTATATATATATACATATACATATACTACTTATTATACATATATTATACACAATACCACTATTATGCTTTAAATCAATTATTAAATTATCTGTTATGATTATTATACTTAAACAAACAAAACAACAACAAGACATTCGACAGTATGCTAAATTATATGCTTATGATTATATACATGTTTATACATACATATATTAGGGCGGATCGATTTCTTTTTCAAAGCCAAAAAGCGTATACCAAAATCGGATTCTCGAATCAGCATTGTAAGAAACTTTCACCAAGAAACACAATTTCAGACACCGCCGCACAGGACGATTGCGATTGTTAAAAAAATGAATTAGTTAGAAAAATCTAATTGAAAAACACATTTAAAACAAATTCTTAGAACGAGATTTCGTATACGCTTCGGATGTTTTTTGTTTTTGGCTCCATACAAATTGTCCCGCTCTAATATATGTATATATATATACATATATCGGATTAACTAAACGTCTATGTATGTTTTGCCTAAACAAAAGCAAACCCAAACCTAAATCAATTAACTAAATAAAGTGCAAAAGTATTATAAAATCGAATGTGTCATATTTATTTGTGCTCGAAAGGCAGGCGTAATAGGCCGAAAGCAAGAGTCCATTACTTTCATCAAATCAACATGTTTTTCGCCTGTTTTACTTATTAGTTAATCGCCATAGAAACCCCTAACCAAGTTAAATATTGAGTTCGCACGGCCTGAGGTATGTAAGAAAATTTATAGAAACGAAATTGTTTCTGGTTGCAATGCCTACAGTTATAGATAAAAGTATTCGAAATTCGAATTTTTCTCGCTTTACTGCAGAATAGTTTAAATTAGACAGCTTATATAAGACAACGATCCTAAGCATGTTTTTTTACATCGCTCCCAATCAACGGACCTCAATCCAATTGAGCCTTCAAGGGATAAACTGGATGGAAGGATCCGAAAGCGATCAATCTCGAGCAAATCGGTACTATAGAATTAGAGGAGTGTCTAAACATAGATGAAAGTGTGTAATAAATTATTTATTTAATGCCAAACCGTTTAAGTTTATGCTAATTTTTTTTTATTTTGTTTAGTATATTTTTCATTGCCAATTCTTTTGCCATTTGGAAATGCTTTACGTTTTCGTAATTTTTTTTATGGAATTCAGCTTTGAAGAAAGTTTTTTTTAACTTCAAATTCAGTCATCAATTATCATAGAATAATTAAAAAACACAAACAATTGAATTTCCAACACTGTTTTTAAATTTTAGAGTTTTTGTTTGAAAACAGGGTAGTAGCCAACACTTTTGTCCATTACTGTATGATTTGACAAATTTGACGTATGATTTCTTTGTTTTTTATATTGGGACATTTTTATATAAGGAACTCTATTATTATTAAAGTTAAAACAGAGTTTTACCTTGCAAAGGGTATTATAAAATTGGTCAGGTGAAGAAACACAAAGGAGACATTTCCGACCCCATAAAGCATATATGTATATTCTTGATCAGCGGGAGAAGCTGAGGCGATATAGCCATGTCCTTCGGTGCGTATGTATGTGTTTTACTCCGCCATCTTAAAAGCTACTGGGCTGAATATTTTTGTTCTCTGATTTTTCAAGTATGATAATCATCCGGATCGAACCACTATATAATTTGGGTGAAGGAGTTGGAGTATCGCTATGAAATTTACTAATGTGAGAATTTTGGATATTAAACATCAGATTGTCTTACCAATAGAAAATACGTAAATTGCCCACATTATACCTCTAAATAAGTTGAAAGTACAGTACAAACCAAGAAAAAATCACTGAGCGTTTTACCAAAAACATGTGACTGCTAAAATATATTTGAAACACATCATTCTATACAATTTGGTTAGCCAAGTTTCTAATCATCGTCATCGGCAACTGACAGCATGGTTGGTTCTGCCGACGCCCCACTAGTGTTGGACAATGTACTGGAAGTAGACACCAGACTGCTAGAAGACACCGCACTTTTAATGGACCCAACACTGGCTGCAGACGTCCGACTGGCTGTGGTCTGCACAGTGCTTGTGGACCCAACACTGGCTATGGACGTTTGACTGGCTATGGACGTTTGACTGGCTATGGACGTCTGGCTGGCTGTGGTCTGCACACTGGTTGTGGACACCTGACTCGTTGTGCTAGCCAAAGAAATGTTACTGGGGGTAGCACTGGGAGTGGACCAAACATTGTCACCCAGTATCTTCAGCACATCCTCAATATAGGTGCTGGCGTAATAAAATGAATTGTTCTCTATTATGGCCCCAGATTGGGTGGACTTCTTCAAGACTTCAACCAGCTGCTCCACCACCGCTTTACGCATGCTGGCATCCTTGGTCTGATTCGCAAAATGATGCATTATACGGCTTAATGGTTGCGGCTCTACTTCCTCGCGTAGGTATTTCACGACAATTGATTCATCTACTAAAATTTCCGCCATTATAATAAGAAAACAAAATTGTAATTGTTAAAAATTCAAAAAACCGGAAAACACAAGACGATCCGTATCCGACTGAACTGAATGTAGAATGAGACTACAAATCTATCGTGCTCGGACATTGACTGTAGCAAAGGCAGGATGAGTGAAGGCGAAAACAAAGCCAACCTGACCTCTATTTCTCGCCTAGATTCCATTATGCTACTTTGATCGTTTTATTATTTTGCGTTGGAAATTTCATTTTGTTTTTGTATATACTTGTGTGAGATATAGTATCGTCCGGATCGGACCACTATATCATTAAGTGCTATACGAATGAAGAAAGTAAGTCGTTTCGCCGACTTATGGAACGCCTGCTAAAACTCGTTTGTACATATATTTTCCATGTTTCTAATTCGATTTAAATAAAATTAGGTGGATTGGTAGATATTAACAGGGCTAATTAGTGTGCTGAATTTGGTTTCGATAGTCAAAAAATTGTAGGGGGGCAGTCATTGCTTTCCAGATTATGGAGAAGAAGGTGGTTTTAAATATTAATAATATGCACGCATTCTACACAAATCTACGTACCAAGTCTGGTAGCTTTATCTATGTTAGTTTTTGAGAAAATTGATTTTATCTAATTTGCGGAGGAGTAAGGGGGCCTGGCCAAAATTGAATTTAACTCTTTTTATTTAAATACTACTCGAGTCCGCATACCAAATTAAGTGGCTCTAGATCTTCTAGTCCACGAGATCTAGGTGCTCATACAGACTAACGGACGGACATACGGACATGGATAGATCGACTTGGCTGTTGATCCTTACATAAATTTTGGCGACTTTAATATACCATGCACCCAACATGGTATGAAAAGTAGTTGGGTGACATAAAATTGTTAATTTGTTTTTATTTTTTGTTAACTACATCTTCAAATATAAAAGAATTTTATATTGCATTTATTTTTTGGTAATATCACCTTTGGAAAACAGGTATTGTTAATTTAAAATTTAAATTATGAGTTGGGTCACAAAAGCTGTGATCCACTGTACATTTATATCTATGAATAGTAGTTATCTTACGATACAGTGAGTTATTATTGATAAATCATTCTGTAAAGCGGTAAGGATACAGCTTAGTCATGTGATAAACAAACAATAATTTTGTTTAGTAGCGTTTATGGGTTTTTTTTAAAGAAAGAAATCTTGAAAATCGTTGTTCATTCACAATTTGAAAACGTCAAATCACTTTGTTTCACTTACACAATATGTACAGGTAATCTATAAAATCGAGAAAAATATTGTATTTACCCGTGACGAGTACAAGTATTTCTGTCACTCACTGTAACAATACGCGAGAAAACTCAAGATACTGTACTCTTGCATTCTGAATATTTGTATACACTGTGCAGTAAAAAATGAAGTAAGTAAGTCGTCTCACCGACTTAGGTATACCATACACCAGTAAAACAAATATTTCAACTTTATAACAACAAATGCATTTTCCAGCCAACGGCCAACACCGGCCATATCTTAAAACGTTTATATGCATAACTTGGCTATTTTTATTCCGATTTTGATTAAATTTGGTGTTTTGCTGGATATTAGTATCAAATTTAAGTGTAGAAAATTAAGTAGAAAATCGAGTTTTTTCAAATTACGGGGCGGAAAGGGGCGTGGCAAAATCTGAATACATAAAAATTGTGCGCATTTACTAAGCAAATATGCATACCAAATTTTGTATCTCTAGTTGCTATAGTGTTTGAGAAAATCGGTTTTATATAATTTGCGGGGGCGGTAGGGGGCGTGGCAGAAATTTGAAATAAACTTGATCACTCTACATACTACACGAATCTACATACCAAATTTGGTGGCTCTAGCTCTTATAGTCTCCGAGATCTAGGTGTTCATACAGACGGACGGACAGACGGACAGACGGACATGGCTAGATCGTCTCGGCTGTTGATGCTGATCAGGAATATATATACTTTATGGGGTCGGAAAAGCTTCCTTCTGCCTGTTACATACATTTTGCGACTTTAATATACCATTTCACCCTATGGGTGTATGGTATTAAAACATAACTTTGGGTGGTTTTCTCTCTTATATTTCGTTTTTAATTAAGCAAAAAATGCCTTGGCAAGGAAGATACTGATGACGATGACGGAAGGGTGGAATCAGTGGCTGTGCCTAAGCCGCCACACCCAAGAACCAAAATGAATCCAACCCAAACCAAGCCAAGCCACGCCAAACCAAAGCATCGCCCTTCGGCACTAGAGTCGTTCAAAATTTTTTAAAATTGATTGTGGGTCTAGTAAAACTATTTACTAGTACTGTATTCCACAAATCTTCAATTTGGCCCCAGAATCCAATTTGGGTGGAATTTACAAAAAAAAACTCAGTTTGGACAAGTTGAAAGTTTTTTTTAGAGTCCAATTGATTGTCTCAAATTTTTTTGCCGCGATCTTACAATATACATATTTGGTAGGGATTCCAACATACCAAAGTCGGAAATGCTATATTTGATCTATTTTAATCCTTTATTTTGAAGTACGGACTACCAAAGACGTTCATTACGACCACGGGAACAGAGTACAAGAATTTTATTATAAATGACAAGCGCAAATACTTCAATATATACGAAATAGGAAGAAAGCTACTCCAGGACCTCCTTGCCACAAATTTGAGCTGAGACAGACGGCGCTACATAACTGACTGACTTCTCAGACCGTTTGCTAATAGAATATAATTGTCCATATTAAACCTCTAAATAAGTAAAAATAAGAACAAACCACTAAGCGTTTTACCAAAATCATGGAATTGCTGAAATATATTTGAGACACATTATTTAATTTGGTTAGCCAAGTTCCTAATCATCGTCATCGGGGGTAGCACTGGGAGTGGGCTAAATATTGCCACCTAGTATCTTCATCACATCCTCTGTGTGGGTGCCGGCGTAGAAAAATGAATTCTCCTCTATTATGGCCCCAGACTGGATGGACCTCTTCAAGACTTCAAGCAGCTGCCCCACCACCACTTTACTCTCGATGATATTCGTGGTCTGATTCGAAAAATGAACCATTATGCTGAATAATGGTTGCGGCGCTACTTTCTCGCGTAGGTATTTCACGACAATTGATTCATCTACTAAAATTTTCGGCATTATAATAAGAAAACAAAATTGTAGTTGTTCAAAATTCAAAAATTTCTATTGAATGAGACTACAATTCTATCCTGCTCCTAACATTGACTGTAGCAAAGGCAAGATGAGTGAAGGTAAAAACAAAGCCAACCTGACTTATCTTTTTATACCATACACCCATAGGGTGAAATGGTATATTTAAGTTGCCAAAATGTATGTAACAGGCAGAAGGAAGCTTTTCCGACCCCATAAAGTATATATATTCTTGATCAGCATCAACAGCCGAGACGATCTAGCCATGTCCGTCTGTCCGTCCGTCTGTATGAACACCTAGATCTCGGAGACTATAAGAGCTAGAGCCACCAAATTTGGTATGTAGATTCGTGTAGTATGTAGAGTGATCAAGTTTATTTCAAATTTCTGCCACGCCCCCTACCGCCCCCGCAAATTATATAAAACCGATTTTCTCAAACACTATAGCAACTAGAGATACAAAATTTGGTATGCATATTTGCTTAGTAAATGCGCACAATTTTTATGTATTCAGATTTTGCCACGCCCCTTTCCGCCCCGTAATTTGAAAAAACTCGATTATCTCCCGTAATTTTCTACTTAATTTTCTACACTTAAATTTGATACTAATATCCAGCAAAACACCAAATTTAATCAAAATCGGAATAAAAATAGCCAAGTTATGCATATAAACGTTTTAAGATATGGCCGGTGTTGGCCGTTGGCTGGTGGGGGCGCTAGTGTGCTCGTATGCTTGAGTGAGCGAAATACTAAGATATTCTTGTTAAAAGTACGAACATGCATTTGTTGTTATAAATTTGAAATATTTGTTTTACTGGTGTATGGTATACCTAAGTCGGTGAGACGACTTACTTACTTCATTTTTTACTGCACAGTGTATACAAATATTCAGAATGCAAGAGTACAGTATCTTGAGTTTTCTCGCGTATTGTTACAGTGAGTGACAGAAATACTTGTACTCGTCACGGGTAAATACAATATTTTTCTCGATTTTATAGATTACCTGTACATATTGTGTAAGTGAAACAAAGTGATTTGACGTTTTCAAATTGTGAATGAACAACGATTTTCAAGATTTCTTTCTTTAAAAAAAACCCATAAACGCTACTAAACAAAATTATTGTTTGTTTATCACATGACTAAGCTGTATCCTTACCGCTTTACAGAATGATTTATCAATAATAACTCACTGTATCGTAAGATAACTACTATTCATAGATATAAATGTACAGTGGATCACAGCTTTTGTGACCCAACTCATAATTTAAATTTTAAATTAACAATACCTGTTTTCCAAAGGTGATATTACCAAAAAATAAATGCAATATAAAATTCTTTTTATATTTGAAGATGTAGTTAACAAAAAATAAAAACAAATTAACAATTTTATGTCACCCAACTACTTTTCATACCATGTTGGGTGCATGGTATATTAAAGTCGCCAAAATTTATGTAAGGATCAACAGCCAAGTCGATCTATCCATGTCCGTATGTCCGTCCGTTAGTCTGTATGAGCACCTAGATCTCGTGGACTAGAAGATCTAGAGCCACTTAATTTGGTATGCGGACTCGAGTAGTATTTAAATAAAAAGAGTTAAATTCAATTTTGGCCAGGCCCCCTTACTCCTCCGCAAATTAGATAAAATCAATTTTCTCAAAAACTAACATAGATAAAGCTACCAGACTTGGTACGTAGATTTGTGTAGAATGCGTGCATATTATTAATATTTAAAACCACCTTCTTCTCCATAATCTGGAAAGCAATGACTGCCCCCTACAATTTTTTGACTATCGAAACCAAATTCAGCACACTAATTAGCCCTGTTAATATCTACCAATCCACCTAATTTTATTTAAATCGAATTAGAAACATGGAAAATATATGTACAAACGAGTTTTAGCAGGCGTTCCATAAGTCGGCGAAACGACTTACTTTCTTCATTCGTATAGCACTTAATGATATAGTGGTCCGATCCGGACGATACTATATCTCACACAAGTATATACAAAAACAAAATGAAATTTCCAACGCAAAATAATAAAACGATCAAAGTAGCATAATGGAATCTAGGCGAGAAATAGAGGTCAGGTTGGCTTTGTTTTCGCCTTCACTCATCCTGCCTTTGCTACAGTCAATGTCCGGAGCACGATAGATTTGTAGTCTCATTCTACATTCAGTTCAGTCGGATACGGATCGTCTTGTGTTTTCCGGTTTTTTGAATTTTTAACAATTACAATTTTGTTTTCTTATTATAATGGCGGAAATTTTAGTAGATGAATCAATTGTCGTGAAATACCTACGCGAGGAAGTAGAGCCGCAACCATTAAGCCGTATAATGCATCATTTTGCGAATCAGACCAAGGATGCCAGCATGCGTAAAGCGGTGGTGGAGCAGCTGGTTGAAGTCTTGAAGAAGTCCACCCAATCTGGGGCCATAATAGAGAACAATTCATTTTATTACGCCAGCACCTATATTGAGGATGTGCTGAAGATACTGGGTGACAATGTTTGGTCCACTCCCAGTGCTACCCCCAGTAACATTTCTTTGGCTAGCACAACGAGTCAGGTGTCCACAACCAGTGTGCAGACCACAGCCAGCCAGACGTCCATAGCCAGTCAAACGTCCATAGCCAGTCAAACGTCCATAGCCAGTGTTGGGTCCACAAGCACTGTGCAGACCACAGCCAGTCGGACGTCTGCAGCCAGTGTTGGGTCCATTAAAAGTGCGGTGTCTTCTAGCAGTCTGGTGTCTACTTCCAGTACATTGTCCAACACTAGTGGGGCGTCGGCAGAACCAACCATGCTGTCAGTTGCCGATGACGATGATTAGAAACTTGGCTAACCAAATTGTATAGAATGATGTGTTTCAAATATATTTTAGCAGTCACATGTTTTTGGTAAAACGCTCAGTGATTTTTTTCTTGGTTTGTACTGTACTTTCAACTTATTTAGAGGTATAATGTGGGCAATTTACGTATTTTCTATTGGTAAGACAATCTGATGTTTAATATCCAAAATTCTCACATTAGTAAATTTCATAGCGATACTCCAACTCCTTCACCCAAATTATATAGTGGTTCGATCCGGATGATTATCATACTTGAAAAATCAGAGAACAAAAATATTCAGCCCAGTAGCTTTTAAGATGGCGGAGTAAAACACATACATACGCACCGAAGGACATGGCTATATCGCCTCAGCTTCTCCCGCTGATCAAGAATATACATATATGCTTTATGGGGTCGGAAATGTCTCCTTTGTGTTTCTTCACCTGACCAATTTTATAATACCCCTTGCAAGGTAAAACTCTTCGTTTTAACTTTAATAATAATAGAGTTCCTTATATAAAAATGTCCCAATATAAAAAACAAAGAAATCATACCATCGTCTCGCCGACTTAGGTATACCATACACCAGTAAAACAAACATTTTAAATTTATAATAACCAATGCATTTTCGTATTTAAAAAAAAACTGTTCGCATGCTTTTTACAAGCATATCTTAGTATTTCGCTCACTCAAGCATACGAGCACACTAGCGCCCCCACCAGCCAACGGCCAACTCCGGCCATATGGAAAAACGTGCATAACTTGGCTATTTTTATTCCGATTTTGATCAAATTTTGCGTGGCAAAATCTTTACACATCAAAAATGTGCGCAATTACTAAGCAAATATTTATACCAACTATGGTGTCTCTAGGTAGAATAGTGTTTGAGAAAATCGGTTTTATATAATTTGCGGGGGCGGTAGGGGGCGTAGCAGAAATTTGAAATAAACTTGATCACTCTACATACTACACGAATCTACATACCAAATTTGGTGGCTCTAGCTCTTATAGTCTCCGAGATCTAGGTGTTCATACAGACGGACGGACAGACGGACATGGCTAGATCGTCTCGGCTGTTGATGCTGATCAGGAATATATATACTTTATGGGGTCGGAAAAGCTTCCTTCTGCCTGTTACATACATTTTGCGACTTTAATATACCATTTCACCCTATGGGTGTATGGTATTAAAACATAACTTTGGGTGGTTTTCTCTCTTATATTTCGTTTTTAATTAAGCAAAAAATGCCTTGGCAAGGAAGATACTGATGACGATGACGGAAGGGTGGAATCAGTGGCTGTGCCTAAGCCGCCACACCCAAGAACCAAAATGAATCCAACCCAAACCAAGCCAAGCCACGCCAAACCAAAGCATCGCCCTTCGGCACTAGAGTCGTTCAAAATTTTTTAAAATTGATTGTGGGTCTAGTAAAACTATTTACTAGTACTGTATTCCACAAATCTTCAATTTGGCCCCAGAATCCAATTTGGGTGGAATTTACAAAAAAAACTCAGTTTGGACAAGTTGAAAGTTTTTTTTAGAGTCCAATTGATTGTCTCAAATTTTTTTTGCCGCGATCTTACAATATACATATTTGGTAGGGATTCCAACATACCAAAGTCGGAAATGCTATATTTGATCTATTTTAATCCTTTATTTTGAAGTACGGACTACCAAAGACGTTCATTACGACCACGGGAACAGAGTACAAGAATTTTATTATAAATGACAAGCGCAAATACTTCAATATATACGAAATAGGAAGAAAGCTACTCCAGGACCTCCTTGCCACAAATTTGAGCTGAGACAGACGGCGCTACATAACTGACTGACTTCTCAGACCGTTTGCTAATAGAATATAATTGTCCATATTAAACCTCTAAATAAGTAAAAATAAGAACAAACCACTAAGCGTTTTACCAAAATCATGGAATTGCTGAAATATATTTGAGACACATTATTTAATTTGGTTAGCCAAGTTCCTAATCATCGTCATCGGGGGTAGCACTGGGAGTGGGCTAAATATTGCCACCTAGTATCTTCATCACATCCTCTGTGTGGGTGCCGGCGTAGAAAAATGAATTCTCCTCTATTATGGCCCCAGACTGGATGGACCTCTTCAAGACTTCAAGCAGCTGCCCCACCACCACTTTACTCTCGATGATATTCGTGGTCTGATTCGAAAAATGAACCATTATGCTGAATAATGGTTGCGGCGCTACTTTCTCGCGTAGGTATTTCACGACAATTGATTCATCTACTAAAATTTTCGGCATTATAATAAGAAAACAAAATTGTAGTTGTTCAAAATTCAAAAATTTCTATTGAATGAGACTACAATTCTATCCTGCTCCTAACATTGACTGTAGCAAAGGCAAGATGAGTGAAGGTAAAAACAAAGCCAACCTGACTTATCTTTTTATACCATACACCCATAGGGTGAAATGGTATATTTAAGTTGCCAAAATGTATGTAACAGGCAGAAGGAAGCTTTTCCGACCCCATAAAGTATATATATTCTTGATCAGCATCAACAGCCGAGACGATCTAGCCATGTCCGTCTGTCCGTCCGTCTGTATGAACACCTAGATCTCGGAGACTATAAGAGCTAGAGCCACCAAATTTGGTATGTAGATTCGTGTAGTATGTAGAGTGATCAAGTTTATTTCAAATTTCTGCCACGCCCCCTACCGCCCCCGCAAATTATATAAAACCGATTTTCTCAAACACTATAGCAACTAGAGATACAAAATTTGGTATGCATATTTGCTTAGTAAATGCGCACAATTTTTATGTATTCAGATTTTGCCACGCCCCTTTCCGCCCCGTAATTTGAAAAAACTCGATTATCTCCCGTAATTTTCTACTTAATTTTCTACACTTAAATTTGATACTAATATCCAGCAAAACACCAAATTTAATCAAAATCGGAATAAAAATAGCCAAGTTATGCATATAAACGTTTTAAGATATGGCCGGTGTTGGCCGTTGGCTGGTGGGGGCGCTAGTGTGCTCGTATGCTTGAGTGAGCGAAATACTAAGATATTCTTGTTAAAAGTACGAACATGCATTTGTTGTTATAAATTTGAAATATTTGTTTTACTGGTGTATGGTATACCTAAGTCGGTGAGACGACTTACTTACTTCATTTTTTACTGCACAGTGTATACAAATATTCAGAATGCAAGAGTACAGTATCTTGAGTTTTCTCGCGTATTGTTACAGTGAGTGACAGAAATACTTGTACTCGTCACGGGTAAATACAATATTTTTCTCGATTTTATAGATTACCTGTACATATTGTGTAAGTGAAACAAAGTGATTTGACGTTTTCAAATTGTGAATGAACAACGATTTTCAAGATTTCTTTCTTTAAAAAAAAACCCATAAACGCTACTAAACAAAATTATTGTTTGTTTATCACATGACTAAGCTGTATCCTTACCGCTTTACAGAATGATTTATCAATAATAACTCACTGTATCGTAAGATAACTACTATTCATAGATATAAATGTACAGTGGATCACAGCTTTTGTGACCCAACTCATAATTTAAATTTTAAATTAACAATACCTGTTTTCCAAAGGTGATATTACCAAAAAATAAATGCAATATAAAATTCTTTTATATTTGAAGATGTAGTTAACAAAAAATAAAAACAAATTAACAATTTTATGTCACCCAACTACTTTTCATACCATGTTGGGTGCATGGTATATTAAAGTCGCCAAAATTTATGTAAGGATCAACAGCCAAGTCGATCTATCCATGTCCGTATGTCCGTCCGTTAGTCTGTATGAGCACCTAGATCTCGTGGACTAGAAGATCTAGAGCCACTTAATTTGGTATGCGGACTCGAGTAGTATTTAAATAAAAAGAGTTAAATTCAATTTTGGCCAGGCCCCCTTACTCCTCCGCAAATTAGATAAAATCAATTTTCTCAAAAACTAACATAGATAAAGCTACCAGACTTGGTACGTAGATTTGTGTAGAATGCGTGCATATTATTAATATTTAAAACCACCTTCTTCTCCATAATCTGGAAAGCAATGACTGCCCCCTACAATTTTTTGACTATCGAAACCAAATTCAGCACACTAATTAGCCCTGTTAATATCTACCAATCCACCTAATTTTATTTAAATCGAATTAGAAACATGGAAAATATATGTACAAACGAGTTTTAGCAGGCGTTCCATAAGTCGGCGAAACGACTTACTTTCTTCATTCGTATAGCACTTAATGATATAGTGGTCCGATCCGGACGATACTATATCTCACACAAGTATATACAAAAACAAAATGAAATTTCCAACGCAAAATAATAAAACGATCAAAGTAGCATAATGGAATCTAGGCGAGAAATAGAGGTCAGGTTGGCTTTGTTTTCGCCTTCACTCATCCTGCCTTTGCTACAGTCAATGTCCGGAGCACGATAGATTTGTAGTCTCATTCTACATTCAGTTCAGTCGGATACGGATCGTCTTGTGTTTTCCGGTTTTTTGAATTTTTAACAATTACAATTTTGTTTTCTTATTATAATGGCGGAAATTTTAGTAGATGAATCAATTGTCGTGAAATACCTACGCGAGGAAGTAGAGCCGCAACCATTAAGCCGTATAATGCATCATTTTGCGAATCAGACCAAGGATGCCAGCATGCGTAAAGCGGTGGTGGAGCAGCTGGTTGAAGTCTTGAAGAAGTCCACCCAATCTGGGGCCATAATAGAGAACAATTCATTTTATTACGCCAGCACCTATATTGAGGATGTGCTGAAGATACTGGGTGACAATGTTTGGTCCACTCCCAGTGCTACCCCCAGTAACATTTCTTTGGCTAGCACAACGAGTCAGGTGTCCACAACCAGTGTGCAGACCACAGCCAGCCAGACGTCCATAGCCAGTCAAACGTCCATAGCCAGTGTTGGGTCCACAAGCACTGTGCAGACCACAGCCAGTCGGACGTCTGCAGCCAGTGTTGGGTCCATTAAAAGTGCGGTGTCTTCTAGCAGTCTGGTGTCTACTTCCAGTACATTGTCCAACACTAGTGGGGCGTCGGCAGAACCAACCATGCTGTCAGTTGCCGATGACGATGATTAGAAACTTGGCTAACCAAATTGTATAGAATGATGTGTTTCAAATATATTTTAGCAGTCACATGTTTTTGGTAAAACGCTCAGTGATTTTTTCTTGGTTTGTACTGTACTTTCAACTTATTTAGAGGTATAATGTGGGCAATTTACGTATTTTCTATTGGTAAGACAATCTGATGTTTAATATCCAAAATTCTCACATTAGTAAATTTCATAGCGATACTCCAACTCCTTCACCCAAATTATATAGTGGTTCGATCCGGATGATTATCATACTTGAAAAATCAGAGAACAAAAATATTCAGCCCAGTAGCTTTTAAGATGGCGGAGTAAAACACATACATACGCACCGAAGGACATGGCTATATCGCCTCAGCTATCAAGAATATACATATATGCTTTATGGGGTCGGAAATGTCTCCTTTGTGTTTCTTCACCTGACCAATTTTATAATACCCCTTGCAAGGTAAAACTCTTCGTTTTAACTTTAATAATAATAGAGTTCCTTATATAAAAATGTCCCAATATAAAAAACAAAGAAATCATACCATCGTCTCGCCGACTTAGGTATACCATACACCAGTAAAACAAACATTTTAAATTTATAATAACCAATGCATTTTCGTATTTAAAAAAAAACTGTTCGCATGCTTTTTACAAGCATATCTTAGTATTTCGCTCACTCAAGCATACGAGCACACTAGCGCCCCCACCAGCCAACGGCCAACTCCGGCCATATGGAAAAACGTTTATATGCATAACTTGGCTATTTTTATTCCGATTTTGATCAAATTTGGTATTTTGCTTGATATTAGTATCAAATTTAAGTGTGCTAAATTTGATTGCACAAGGTAGAAAATTACGGGAGATTTTTTTCAAATTACGGGGGCGGAAAGGGGCGTGGCAAAATCTTTACACATCAAAAATGTGCGCAATTACTAAGCAAATATTTATACCAACTATGGTGTCTCTAGGTAGAATAGTGTTTGAGAAAATCGGTTTTATATAATTTGCGGGGGCGGTAGGGGGCGTGGCAGAAATTTGAAATAAACTTGATCACTCTACATACTACACGAATCTACATACCAAATTTGGTGGCTCTAGCTCTTATAGTCTCCGAGATCTAGGTGTTCATACAGACGGACGGACAGACGGACAGACGGACATGGCTAGATCGTCTCGGCTGTTGATGCTGATCAGGAATATATATACTTTATGGGGTCGGAAAAGCTTCCTTCTGCCTGTTACATACATTTTGCGACTTTAATATACCATTTCACCCTATGGGTGTATGGTATTAAAACATAACTTTGGGTGGTTTTCTCTCTTATATTTCGTTTTTAATTAAGCAAAAAATGCCTTGGCAAGGAAGATACTGATGACGATGACGGAAGGGTGGAATCAGTGGCTGTGCCTAAGCCGCCACACCCAAGAACCAAAATGAATCCAACCCAAACCAAGCCAAGCCACGCCAAACCAAAGCATCGCCCTTCGGCACTAGAGTCGTTCAAAATTTTTTAAAATTGATTGTGGGTCTAGTAAAACTATTTACTAGTACTGTATTCCACAAATCTTCAATTTGGCCCCAGAATCCAATTTGGGTGGAATTTACAAAAAAAAACTCAGTTTGGACAAGTTGAAAGTTTTTTTTAGAGTCCAATTGATTGTCTCAAATTTTTTTGCCGCGATCTTACAATATACATATTTGGTAGGGATTCCAACATACCAAAGTCGGAAATGCTATATTTGATCTATTTTAATCCTTTATTTTGAAGTACGGACTACCAAAGACGTTCATTACGACCACGGGAACAGAGTACAAGAATTTTATTATAAATGACAAGCGCAAATACTTCAATATATACGAAATAGGAAGAAAGCTACTCCAGGACCTCCTTGCCACAAATTTGAGCTGAGACAGACGGCGCTACATAACTGACTGACTTCTCAGACCGTTTGCTAATAGAATATAATTGTCCATATTAAACCTCTAAATAAGTAAAAATAAGAACAAACCACTAAGCGTTTTACCAAAATCATGGAATTGCTGAAATATATTTGAGACACATTATTTAATTTGGTTAGCCAAGTTCCTAATCATCGTCATCGGGGGTAGCACTGGGAGTGGGCTAAATATTGCCACCTAGTATCTTCATCACATCCTCTGTGTGGGTGCCGGCGTAGAAAAATGAATTCTCCTCTATTATGGCCCCAGACTGGATGGACCTCTTCAAGACTTCAAGCAGCTGCCCCACCACCACTTTACTCTCGATGATATTCGTGGTCTGATTCGAAAAATGAACCATTATGCTGAATAATGGTTGCGGCGCTACTTTCTCGCGTAGGTATTTCACGACAATTGATTCATCTACTAAAATTTTCGGCATTATAATAAGAAAACAAAATTGTAGTTGTTCAAAATTCAAAAATTTCTATTGAATGAGACTACAATTCTATCCTGCTCCTAACATTGACTGTAGCAAAGGCAAGATGAGTGAAGGTAAAAACAAAGCCAACCTGACTTATCTTTTTATACCATACACCCATAGGGTGAAATGGTATATTTAAGTTGCCAAAATGTATGTAACAGGCAGAAGGAAGCTTTTCCGACCCCATAAAGTATATATATTCTTGATCAGCATCAACAGCCGAGACGATCTAGCCATGTCCGTCTGTCCGTCCGTCTGTATGAACACCTAGATCTCGGAGACTATAAGAGCTAGAGCCACCAAATTTGGTATGTAGATTCGTGTAGTATGTAGAGTGATCAAGTTTATTTCAAATTTCTGCCACGCCCCCTACCGCCCCCCGCAAATTATATAAAACCGATTTTCTCAAACACTATAGCAACTAGAGATACAAAATTTGGTATGCATATTTGCTTAGTAAATGCGCACAATTTTTATGTATTCAGATTTTGCCACGCCCCTTTCCGCCCCGTAATTTGAAAAAACTCGATTATCTCCCGTAATTTTCTACTTAATTTTCTACACTTAAATTTGATACTAATATCCAGCAAAACACCAAATTTAATCAAAATCGGAATAAAAATAGCCAAGTTATGCATATAAACGTTTTAAGATATGGCCGGTGTTGGCCGTTGGCTGGTGGGGGCGCTAGTGTGCTCGTATGCTTGAGTGAGCGAAATACTAAGATATTCTTGTTAAAAGTACGAACATGCATTTGTTGTTATAAATTTGAAATATTTGTTTTACTGGTGTATGGTATACCTAAGTCGGTGAGACGACTTACTTACTTCATTTTTTACTGCACAGTGTATACAAATATTCAGAATGCAAGAGTACAGTATCTTGAGTTTTCTCGCGTATTGTTACAGTGAGTGACAGAAATACTTGTACTCGTCACGGGTAAATACAATATTTTTCTCGATTTTATAGATTACCTGTACATATTGTGTAAGTGAAACAAAGTGATTTGACGTTTTCAAATTGTGAATGAACAACGATTTTCAAGATTTCTTTCTTTAAAAAAAACCCATAAACGCTACTAAACAAAATTATTGTTTGTTTATCACATGACTAAGCTGTATCCTTACCGCTTTACAGAATGATTTATCAATAATAACTCACTGTATCGTAAGATAACTACTATTCATAGATATAAATGTACAGTGGATCACAGCTTTTGTGACCCAACTCATAATTTAAATTTTAAATTAACAATACCTGTTTTCCAAAGGTGATATTACCAAAAAATAAATGCAATATAAAATTCTTTTATATTTGAAGATGTAGTTAACAAAAAATAAAAACAAATTAACAATTTTATGTCACCCAACTACTTTTCATACCATGTTGGGTGCATGGTATATTAAAGTCGCCAAAATTTATGTAAGGATCAACAGCCAAGTCGATCTATCCATGTCCGTATGTCCGTCCGTTAGTCTGTATGAGCACCTAGATCTCGTGGACTAGAAGATCTAGAGCCACTTAATTTGGTATGCGGACTCGAGTAGTATTTAAATAAAAAGAGTTAAATTCAATTTTGGCCAGGCCCCCTTACTCCTCCGCAAATTAGATAAAATCAATTTTCTCAAAAACTAACATAGATAAAGCTACCAGACTTGGTACGTAGATTTGTGTAGAATGCGTGCATATTATTAATATTTAAAACCACCTTCTTCTCCATAATCTGGAAAGCAATGACTGCCCCCTACAATTTTTTGACTATCGAAACCAAATTCAGCACACTAATTAGCCCTGTTAATATCTACCAATCCACCTAATTTTATTTAAATCGAATTAGAAACATGGAAAATATATGTACAAACGAGTTTTAGCAGGCGTTCCATAAGTCGGCGAAACGACTTACTTTCTTCATTCGTATAGCACTTAATGATATAGTCGTCCGATCCGGACGATACTATATCTCACACAAGTATATACAAAAACAAAATGAAATTTCCAACGCAAAATAATAAAACGATCAAAGTAGCATAATGGAATCTAGGCGAGAAATAGAGGTCAGGTTGGCTTTGTTTTCGCCTTCACTCATCCTGCCTTTGCTACAGTCAATGTCCGGAGCACGATAGATTTGTAGTCTCATTCTACATTCAGTTCAGTCGGATACGGATCGTCTTGTGTTTTCCGGTTTTTTGAATTTTTAACAATTACAATTTTGTTTTCTTATTATAATGGCGGAAATTTTAGTAGATGAATCAATTGTCGTGAAATACCTACGCGAGGAAGTAGAGCCGCAACCATTAAGCCGTATAATGCATCATTTTGCGAATCAGACCAAGGATGCCAGCATGCGTAAAGCGGTGGTGGAGCAGCTGGTTGAAGTCTTGAAGAAGTCCACCCAATCTGGGGCCATAATAGAGAACAATTCATTTTATTACGCCAGCACCTATATTGAGGATGTGCTGAAGATACTGGGTGACAATGTTTGGTCCACTCCCAGTGCTACCCCCAGTAACATTTCTTTGGCTAGCACAACGAGTCAGGTGTCCACAACCAGTGTGCAGACCACAGCCAGCCAGACGTCCATAGCCAGTCAAACGTCCATAGCCAGTCAAACGTCCATAGCCAGTCAAACGTCCATAGCCAGTGTTGGGTCCACAAGCACTGTGCAGACCACAGCCAGTCGGACGTCTGCAGCCAGTGTTGGGTCCATTAAAAGTGCGGTGTCTTCTAGCAGTCTGGTGTCTACTTCCAGTACATTGTCCAACACTAGTGGGGCGTCGGCAGAACCAACCATGCTGTCAGTTGCCGATGACGATGATTAGAAACTTGGCTAACCAAATTGTATAGAATGATGTGTTTCAAATATATTTTAGCAGGCATATTATTATATTAGGCAGAGGATATTATAAAATTGGTCAGATGTTTGTAACGCACAGAAGGAGACGTTTCCGACCCCATAAAGTATATATATTCTTGATCAGCATGGGAATCTAAGACGATCTAGCCATTCCAGTCTGTCCGTCTGTGCGTATGCGTTGAAATTTTTTCCTGTAGTCAGATTAGATTATTACCGTAGTCAGATCAAGAATCAATGAAAATCTTTAGGATCGGACCACTGTATCATATAGTTGTATACGAAAAGTTGGTGAAGCAGTTGGAGTATCGCTACTAATGTGATAGTATATACCATAAAACATCAGTTCCCAAAATTTCAATCTGATCGGATAAATAGAACACAAGTTACAGTCAATATAAATCGGACCTGCTCAACCGCTGCCTGCTGCCTACTATGTGCATATTTCATTTTTGGAGAAATTCTATAATTCTATAACAATACAAAAATGTATTTGTTTTGTATTAAAGGACTGCGTCGAATCATAAAACCATTGGGTCAATGGACTCTATGAAGATTTCTGGAAAAAAAACTGTCGAAAATGTAATAGGCTCAAATTATTGACATAAACGAATTCTCGGAATGTTGGATTACTATATGTTCAAACAGTGGCGGGGTTTTCTTAAGGCCCGTGCTTAGGCCGGTCAGATACTGTGGCGGCCTATATACATATATAAAGCTTAATAACCATGTGTGGAAAATACACCAAAAGTCAAAATCTGATATTTAAAGTTTTAAGCTTTCGCCATGACTTACAACAATTAGCATTAATTAACGGATTATAATCATGAACTTGATTCATGATTTAGGTGACCAACAGTGCGTATACGTTATATTTGATTCAATAACACCAGTTGGCAAAAATAAATGAGATTGAGTGAACCTCCGAATTGAAGACGTGGTGAACAAATGTGCCTGAAAACTAGCTTTTCACCATCGAGTTCCAAATAAATCGCTGGCTCTTGCTAAACATCTCATATCATGGAAGATACAAACCGCTATGTACTGGGACAAATCAGCCACCACTATGGACTACAAATAGGTCCATGTTTGACCGAACCTAATCTAATTATTTGGCTTCGCTCTGAATATATATGTACATATTATAAATATTGATATATTAGATCTTTCTAACTCGAATTCACTTGGTGAAACAGTTTACGACTACGACCGACTAAATAGGTCGAAATTTCGTGTTTCATTAATTATTTTATTTGATATGCTTCCTTGGCATAGAAATCAAAGTCAATGTAAATAAACTTCCCTTTCCATTTTTCATATATGTAGAAAGAATGTAAAGAAAGTTGTTGTCAGTTATACATATATAAACTATATATCGAATAATATACATATATGTCCATATGATATTATTATTTATAAGACATGAAAAGAGATGAGCGTGAAAATAACTAAAAACAAAAAAAGAAATGGAATTATCAAAATTGAATTAGTTGCTTGATTTCCGTTTTGCCATTGAAATGTGTTTTTCTCATTTTGTTCTCGCTCTTTTGGGTTTGTTTTGTTTTGTGTTTTGTTGTTGTTTTTTTTTTTTTTTGTTGTATTTTATTTTATTTTGTTAGACAATCAAACAAATTAGACGCCATATGTCACCATATAAGGGGATATAAAAATAATAAAATGGGTAAAGAATGGGAAAAGAAATAATATTGGATAGCCAAAAGAGGAATTATTATGTATCGAGCGGTGAATCAACGGAAACGCATCCGTTGAAACAAAATAATAGAAAATGGAAAAAAATTAAATAATCAAAAAAAAAAAATATATTGGAATAGAAATGTTGGTTGTTGGTTTTTTTTGTTTTTCTTCTTTTTTGTTGTTTTTTTTTTCTTTGTTTCGTCGTCGTCGTCGTCGTCAATTTGGGCTTGGGAAGAGGGGAATGGGCGGGGAGGCAAGAGGAGTATGGGGGAGGGTCCCCGCCGTCACCAGTTGTCGATATATTCATGACCTCGGTGGCTTAATTAGCTTGCTGGTGGGTGGAGGCAATTTGCAGAAGCCAGCTGCATCGAAAACGGGAAGTAACTCGCGCACACGCCCCGGTATCGAGCCATCCAACATTCTGTGGACAAGACACGAGAAGAGAATTTGCCATAAATCAGTGGGGAATCACATGCGAGAAAGGGGTCAGGGAAGGGTATTTATTATTACCTCCGCTTGTAGTCAATTTTGGCGCCTTTTAGGGAGATATTCGCATCGGTTGGAAAGAATGTGGCATCATAAAAGTTCAAGCCATTCTGCAATAATATATTATACTCATCCATTGAGGCCAATGTGATGCGTATAACAGCCGGCGGCAGTTCACGTCTCTCCGGGCGTTCGGCCTTCTCGACCTGATCGGCCACGGAACCACTGACACCACCTAGACCAATGTTTTTCGAGCTGCTGCCTGGAAAATGGTCAAATTGTTTATTGATTTGAATAAAAAACAAAAAACGATTTCAAACTCTCCGTTCACCACTTAGAACTATACGATGTTCCGATTAGTTTGCTGTTAGTAGAATTTTGATAATTTTTCATATACATAGATATACTTTACTTCTTATGGCCGCTCTGCGCAGAGTCTGCAACGTCTGCTCACCTTCAACGCCCACGCCCTTGTCGGATGAACCACCAGCTCCGGCAATATTGCTGCCCGATATGTTGGATGTGGTGATGCTTGAATAGATATGCAAACGCACCACCTCAACCACCGAATCGAACTTGTACATGGCGTGTCGGATATCCTCGACGGGCAGATCCTCGGGCACATCCAATACATAGAGCGTGAAGGTTTTGCGTGGTCGACACGGTATGGCAATCTAAAGAAATCGTACAAGATCAAAGTGGAAGTGGGATATGGTAGACGAGACAAAATCACAAAGAAATGACACATGACAGTGAAGATTTGATTGAATGAATTGGAATAGCCAATTGTATTGTATGTATACCTACTTAGTATATGTATGTATGTATGTATACAATCTAGATGTATGGATTTTATAGTATGTATGTATGAAGGATGCATTATACTCACACTTCGCGACAATGATTGCTGGAATAAATTTAGTTGATTTTTTGTTGATTTTACTCTGATTTTTCGTTTCGATTTTAGTATGTTTGAATTTATGCATTTTTTATGAATGGCGGTAGGGGGGAGGGGATATGATTGATTTGATTTGACTTGATGATTTGATACTCACTTTGCGATAGAACCGTGCTCCAGTAACCTTATGGAACCCCTTCTTGAACACCGCCTGATAGTCATCTGGATGTGAGAATTTAAATAGAATTCCTGTAGCGGTTTTCGTCAAACTGAAACAGCCCTTGAAGCTCATTTTTTCACATATTAGAGCGGCACGTTCCATGGATAGTTCATAGGAGGGTGTCAGTAGGAAGGCCCCTAAACATAGTCATGGATAGTAGGGATTAGAGAAGCGGTTTTAGGGGGATTAGTACTAAGGCAAGTAAATATTCAAGTTCATGCGATTACATTTCCAAGGCTTTTTGTTTCGAATCATTTAAAATTGAAAATTACCCTTGGTTAGAAAATTATCTGGTGATGATATTTCCGAATCGGAATCATCATCTTGTTGTTGTTGTTGCTGCTGCTGCTGTTGTCCTGAAATGCGCTTATCCGACCATTTGGGCTCTGCAGATAGCTTATGGGCAGCCACTTTGGTCACTATGCCACTTGTAGGACGCGGCGATCTAGGATACTCATTCTTTTCACACTCCAAATCCGAAGTATTACCAATAAAAGACATTATAACGGATGGATAAGACCGATAATAAAACAAGCAAACAAAAACTATAAAAACTCGAAAAAAAAAACCAAAAAAAAAAAAAAACGGTCTACCAAATAAAATTTGAATTCAAAACTTGAGATGTGTTCGCGAAAATTTTGTTAAAGCAACTGAAACATGGTAGCAATTTACCCATGGCTTTTATATGCTTCGCTGGCCTCAAGCTCTGTCAAATGAAAGGTTTAACTGGATTGAGATACATAAATACATATGCACATCTATCAGTATGAAAGAGTATCTTCTTCTGCCGTGTGTCAGTGTGTGTGTGTGTGTGTGTGCGCGCGACAAGATCCGTTCATGGGCATATTGACTGAAATTGGAAGTTCTCTTGCAATTAGACAATCCTCAACGAGTGGGCGGTGGGGCTTAACGATTACAATTACAGGTTGACGCCATCATAAACGACATCATCGACATCGTCATCAACATCATCGAGCAACTGTCACAAAAGAAGCGCCAAATGTTGCGTAAATTTCAAGAACAAACGCAATTTTTATGACATTGAAAAATAACTATCAAACGTAGATGTTTGTATGTATAGCTACAGTTTTCCCAATCAACACACAAAGACATTAAGAATTAATGAAAACTGGAAATTTCATTAATACACAAACACACACTTCTGCAAAAAATGTTATCGCTTTCTTTTTCTCTAAAGGGCTACAAAAGTCCGATGAAGACTGAAAGTTTGAATACTTAGTTTTTAGTCCTGTTCACATACATATATTTCACATATAAAAAACTTTTATTTGCAGGTAGATCCCTAAATATTTTTTGATGCATTGATTCTTAAAAAAAAGTTCCTGAAACAGGACGAAAATTATTAAAATGTATACCCCCCATTTAAAATGTATTGAATCAAATCGAATTATGTTTTTTCATCAATTTATAATAACTTCCATAATACCAACAGCAAAAGTAAAATAATATTAAAAAGACATTTTTCAAAACATACAATTAGCCAACAATCACCGATTTTGAGATTAGAAATCTATATGTACAATGTATGTACGATTGATTTGAAGTTTAAATCGGAAACTATAATGTACACGGCATCGGAAATGTAATTCAATAATAATATAGGTACCTTTATTGAATATTCACGACGCTTGTTTAACAACTTATGCATGGTTTAGATGAACAATCTTTAGAAAAATCTGAAAAGGACATCTCAAGAACATATCTGCAGTCATCGTAGGGCATTGGGAAAACAGAGTCCACAGATTTTGACGATAAGCTTGCGATTAACCTGGGAATCAATGAATTGGTCACAGAGTTCCTAAGAAGTCGCAACAGAATGCATCGCTTGGATCTAAACAATTTAACAATAATGTAAAAGATTTTGACTGACATTTAAAAAATTACAAAATGAGTTGATGCCACCAAAGTGGTGATGAAATTAGCACGGAAACTCAATCAGAAAAACTAGAAATATTCGCAGGATTTATACCGCCCTCTTACTATAATGATGACATAAATGAGACGATTAAGAGAGAAATTGGTGCTAATTATTTAAATGGGGCTTGGAATTTATCTTCTCACAAGGCAAGGAGGATCCGATCTATAACTTCCAATGCCCATGTTTATCCCACCAAAATAATGAAGACATTTAAATTTTTTTTTATTTTGTTTTATGTCATTTCCATAATATGTGTGGGTTTATTAATAAATTATTTTGTTGTTATTGTTGTTTATCTTTTTAAATTAATTTTGTCAGTTTTTGTTGGTTTTCTTTGCTTCTTTATGGTTTTTTATTCTTTCGTTTTTTTTCTTTTTGTTTTTTGAATATTTATAATATTTTCTTTCATTTCATTTCAAGTTGTTTTTATTTTTCCATTTTTTTTTTTCTTTTTTTTTTTGTATGTGTTTTGGTTTACTTAAGAATATGATAATAATTATAATAATGATAATAATAAAAACTACTAAAGTGTTTTACATGGCAACTATAATTTCAATTTGCATTATCGGTATAATTTGTGTAAAATCAAGGTACAAAATCAACTTAAAAAAGTTACGTGGAACAGATCCGTAGAGACGGAGTTAAGGAGTAGGGAGAAAGATACAGATATATTGAGAGAAAGAGATAGAGAGAGAGAGAGGACAATAGTCATGATGAGGGAGGGAGGCAATGATGAGTATATGTTTATATAGTTTAATTAATAAGCACGCAAAAGCAACAAAATATAAATATATAAAATAAGTAATAAATGTGTGTATATTTATGTATATAGAATATTTCTAAGAAACACAATGTGTTTTACATAGGTTCTTGTATATATGCATGTATGGGTAGGTATGTATATACTATGTGTGTATATGCTTTGCTTTATATATATATGCTCAATATACTGAATGCTTGCTGTATACTTTCTTATATATCAGCTTTTACTGGCATTTGCTATATATGTGACGGGTGTGAGTGTGTGAATGGGTGTGTGTGTATATGTGAGGGGGGAGATTTAATAATTAACTTTTACCCTTGAAATTTCACCCTTATACCATATTCCTACACATACACATATTCTTGATTCTAAATCCTTAGGCCGACTGAAATCGGTTACGTATATGTATATAGTGTATATGAACTATTTAGGGTTAGCTGCAAGGGTATTGGTTATTGGCTCTTTATGAAAATGAACTTAAGTTTTAATCTTTAATGGAAGATAAAAGTTCAAACATAGGAGGAGAAATTATATCACTAGATCTTAGATAACAACATCATGAATCGAGAGTATTACTTTCTATCGAATTTTTGTTTGCTTTTTTGTTTCGTCGTTTCGCTTCGTTATGGTATTTGTTTGTTTTTGTTAAAGTAAGCACACATCTACATACTTACATACATACATACACAACAACTACGTTAAATAACTGATACAATTTGTTAACAATTATGCGGCGGTGGCGATTTATTATTCATATCTTCTATTTTTCTTTTGCTTTATCCTTTTTGCTTAGGTTTCTTAATCCTTCTTTTCATTGTTTCGTTAATCGAGTTTTCTTTTTTGTTTTTCTTTTTTTTTTTTTTTGTTTAGTTTGGTGCAAATCATCTTTGGTTTTTTTTTTTTGTTTAATGGAAAAGTGTTTGAAAATTGAGAAAAAATGCAAAGATGAGTGTAAAGGTGGGGTGGGGGGGTGGACGACAAAGCGGGGAGGTGAGGGGGTGGCAAGTATGTGTGGTAAGTAAGTATGGAAGTAAGTATATATAAAGTGAGGCTAGGCAGGTGGGACAGACATTCATAATTCATACAATTTTTATGTATATAGAGAGAAATTTTTGACAAAAAATCTTTTATTTTTCGACGATTTGCTTACAAGTTTTCATTTTATGTTTCTTTTTTTTCTTTTTTGGTTTTATAAATTTAGTTGCATTATTTTTTGCTTTTTTTTTATTTTGTTTTTTTTTTTGTATTTATAGAAGCGAATTGTTTCATAAAAGCAGCAGAAACAATTTGTATAACCTTTTGTTTTACTTGATGTCTTAAATTTTAGATTTATTTAAATTTAATATATATATATACATATATGTATATATGTATATTTGTGTATAATTTGTTGCTTTTGCATTACACTTAACCGGCGCTATACATATGTATATATATATGTATATATCTATTGTTATACACACACATGCATATATATATATATATATATGTATATATGTAGTACCTATGTAATTGTTACAAACACAAAAAAATGCATCTTAATTTTGTTTTTTGTTTTCTTGTTCTTTGATATTACAAGTTTTAATATTTAGTACATTCAGCTTAGCCTTAGGTTTGAGTTGTGATTGGAGCAAAATGGCAAAATAGTTTGCTACAATGTGAGTGTGTTTGTGTGTGTGTGTGTGTGTGTGTGTGTGTGTGTGTGTGTTGGTGTGTCTGACTAGAATAGCTTACTTCATCTAACATTAAATTAAATTGATTTAAATAAACATAAAAAAAAAATATATATATATATATATATTTAAAAATAACAAATAAATTCAAACCAGGATTAGAGGGACTGGGAGATTTAAGTTCGGATTAACCGAAGATTCATTCTATATCCTTGCAATAATAGCAGACTTTTCCATTTAATTATTATTTCTATGATGTATCAATCGTTTCAAATTAAAAAATGTATAATCTTTAACAATTTTTATGCATTGCGAGGACATTAAAAACTGGGAAGTCAATCAATCATGATCTCAAACTGAATAGTCATTATCAATATATATGTATGTGTGTGTGAATAAATATATTTAAATGTATATTCTTTTTTATTCTCATTCCCATCATAATCATTAAGCGAAAAGAGTTAAGTTGGGAAGTTTAAGCTCGTGGCATGCCATATGGTTCATTCATGATTGATTGCAAATAATTGTTTATTAACTCTGTGTGTGTGTGAGTGTGAGTCAGTGTGTGTGTGTGCTTTTATGGCACTTTAGAATCGCTGGAAGCTATTGGTTCTCACAAGTAACAAATTAATTGGCAGTGCAATGTGAAAAGAAAAGCAAATAAAGATATGCGTTGAAGTGGAAAATTTGTTATTCATCCGACTTGACCGAATGTCCGATTAAAATCCTTGCAAATACATGACACAAGAAGGGAAAAGATTGAATTTTGGAAGATCCAGTTCCACCAAGCTGGCAAGTAATCAGACTGGTAAATAAATGCCAATGAGATCGGCTAAGAGATACACAAGTGTATCGGACGGGGATACCATCAAGCGAACTATATTAACCTTGATGTATTAGGCAATTTGCAGAGGATCTTTAGAGTTTTGTTCGTTTACATTGCTATTGGGTAATTAATTCCAAGCCGAATACTTGGATATAACTTTTTGACACTAGAGATACAAAATTGCCTCTTTTTTGTTTTTTACATATGTTTTAAGGCATTTTAGCATCGTAGATTGGATTGTGATCAATTAATTGCAACTAGTTTAGGGTCACATCGGTATATAAAGGTATGCATGTATTCATATATGGCGTAGTGTTAGAATATGTATATGGCTGGGACTACAAAAAAATTTTTAAAAAAACAAACAATTGTACAAAAATATTGAACAAAAAATATAAAACTGCTAATGGCTAATAATGTTTAAAACTTCTTTTTTTCTTTTCTTTCCCTTTTTTTTTTGGTTATCTTTCGCTTTAATTTGCCTTTGTATTGTGTTTCTTTATAGTATTTTTTTTTGTATTTTGTTTTTGTGATTTGCTTTTTTGTTTTTGTTTTTGGACGGAACAATTTACAACATATGATTTCTATATAAAACAATGATGCTTCAACAAAACGAAAAAAAATCTCTGTGTGTAAAAATAATACAATTAAAATTAAGGTAAACAATTTGTACAATAATACTTAGATGTGTGTGTGTGTGTGTGAGAGTTACATTTAAACAAAAATTACTATATGTTTGTGTATATGGTGAAGATAATATTTTGACTAAGTGTAGAACATAATGTTTGCTGATATGAAAGGTAACTAAATTAATTTAATGAAAAAAAAAATTTGGTTTTTTCTTTTTCGTTTCTTTTTACTAATGGAATGAATTGTGGCTCAGCTTAGCAGCTCTTTTAGGCTGGCAGAAAAGGGGGATGGCGACTCGGGAGGGGAGGGGAACAGGAGCGGTGCAATAACATAGAGCCTGGCCCTGGGGGGGGGTACAGCTTAGTTACAATATACATACATAAACATATATACATGTACATATGTATATCATTAATTTTTCATTTGGTTAGCCGATTTGAACGGAATCGAATAAATGATATATATGTATATATATGGATAGATAGATATATGTATATACATAATAAGAGTATGTATGTATATATGCAATATAATTGTGGTATGCATGTGTTTGTGTGTCCGTGTGTGTTTATTTATATATATATATGTATATATGGATGTGTTTTGTTACCGAAACTCATCAATTTGCACAGCTTTTTGCTTAGTTTCGGATCGTTTATAGTACCTATATATATATCAATATATATGTCTGTATATATAAATATATATATATATATATAATAATCATAATGATAATACATACAATAATAATAATAAATAGGCATGATAAGTTGTCGCTTGTTTCTTTATATCTGGCTGTTGTAGTTATTATTTACTTATATAAAGCTTGATCGCTCAGTTTTCTTTTGTAATATCATAGAATATTTTTTGGTTACACATTTCCCATACTTTATTTAATGCCATCGACCAAATAAAGCTCATAAGCGTCTATATACTTGTTTTTCTTTTTTTCCGTTTAAATTTATGATTGGTATAGTTAAATCGGCTTCATTACCAACTTATAAAGCAATTTTTTTAATGCATACTTTCGTTATAGATTTTATCATTTATCATTTACCATTACATATATATATAATTTAAGATTTAGCGCCGGCTTTATCCATTATTTTTTTGCATTTATTTCTAGCGACTTTTGTTGGAAGCGATTATCGACACATTGCTGCATTTGCCTAAACACAAACTCACAAGCATACAAGGTTAAAACAAGAAAGAACCACAAACGAGAAAGTGATAGAAAGTTGAGGCAAAAGAGATAACATATGAAGATGTTACCAATGTCTAGCATAAATTAAATTTATAACAAATCACCCTTATAAATGTGAGTAAATTGCAAGACGTTCAATAACTCTCTATATTGACCATAATGTTGTATATACCTATATATACATATATGTATATATATATATTCCCGGTCAGCATCCACAGCCGAGGTAAAGATATTGGATATGTATGTCTGTCCGTCTATCAGTTTCTATGCAATTTAATCAGACTCTACCCTGAATGAAATGTTGTTTGATTTATTAATAGAAATCAAAATTTATGAAAAACAAAAACTATAGATTTCCCTAGTAATGAGATCAAAAAACAAACAGAACTAACGAAATTGTTTCCTCAAACTATACTGAATTCTTTTTCGAAATCTAATATAAATGAATGCAAATTGAACATTGATTTTAAGAGAACAAATGGTTCTCATACATGATCATATGATCAAGTCTTTCAGATCTAAAGCCAATTGTAAGATTTAGCCATTTCGTTTTGGTCTTTTGCATGGAGGTATGTGCTTTGTGTTTTTGTCATGGTTATAAGCAGAAAGTTGAAAGCGATTAAATTGAAGAAATAACTAGATTGTTGTCTATGCTGATTTTTAACCTTATTCTGTGGATTGTGACTGTGAGAGTGTGTGCTTGAAATGTGTCGAGAATGCATTCCTCGAGATACTTGCAAGAAATATCTCCATTATTTTATCTATTTTGTATATATATATGTATATGTGTATATGCATTTTGTTTTTTGTTTTTTTATGAACTTAGCCTAGGGGGCAATAAATAGTTTATGATGTAGTCGTATCCAAGACGATTCTTCCTTTTTCTTTGTTTTAATTTTAATGCATTATAATTGTTGCTTGACTTTTTCTTTGTTATAGATATATATTTTATATATTTGTAGATTGCTAGAATTGCGGTTTATATGTGTAGTTACCCTTACAAATTGCGTTCATCATTTGTCGCCTCTTGGTTTTAGAATTGCCTGCTCTCGATTTTTAATGCTTCATCGTAAGCATCGGGGGGAGGAGTAATCTCATGACGCTCATCAAGCGCATTATTACCACAACCACTTACTATTGCCGCTGCTGCTGCTGCTCCACCTCCACCTCCACCTCCAATTAGCTCATCGAGCAAATGATGCATCTGCATTTGCTTTCTTGTGGGCGTTGTCAGGGGCGTGACGACATTCTGGTATCGCTGATGAAATGTTGACAATATCTCGCGAATTTTAGCAATGATCTCTTGTACTCAGGCATTTGACTCCTATAGCAGCATTGTGTGTGGAAAAAGATTGAGAGAATTAAATGTAAATCTCTCTCATTCTCTCTTGATTAATGTCACATGTCACAACTGACCTTTAAATTATCAAAATAATGCATGATTTGTTCGTAGTCCATGTCGAGATCATCGAGACCCAAACGTTCACCAGGTGCCACCGTATCATCGACAGTAGCCGAGAACATGGGATTGCCAACAACTGTGGCACGCTTAATGCGTGAAGATTTGGTTGTTGGCTCACTGATGGTTGTTGATGCCGTTGCCGATGGCGATGCCGTTGGTGGTAGCCGGATTATTTCGTCTGTTGCATTCGAATTGGCTGCATCGCCAACGCTGCTTACCATGCTATGATTTTCAGCTAATACACGAAACAGAAAGAGATATGGAGAGACAAAGAGAGAGTGAGCAAATGAATAGTAGACTAATATTTTCAATTGTCTACTAACCTTTAGTTTTAACTTGTGGTGTGGGCGCCACAGTAGCTGTGGGCGGCGTTGTAGGTAATGCACCAGCTGCTCCTACACCAGTTCCTAATCCTGATCCTGCTTTGGTTACTCTCTTTGGTGTAAGCGAATCGAATTGAAATGCATTCTTTTGATGAGGATTTGTATACTCCACCAGCTTTTCAGCATTATGAAGCTCCTCATGCTGCTGATGTTGTTGTTGCTGTTGTTGCTGCTGTTGTTGCTGATGTTGTTGCTGCTGCTGTTGATGTTGCTGTTTAATCTTATTGTGGGCTGACTTAATGGCCGGCTCTGGGCTGAAATTGTGGCTGTGGCTATGACTGCGCTGATGCTGCTGATGTGAATGTGATGCAAGTATATGCCCATGTGATGGACGTTCCAATGGCTGAGTCGACTGATTGTCGGGATTGTTGTTGTCACCGTTGATATTGCCGTTCAAATGCTCGCGTTTATATAGTTGACTGTGACGCTTGTTTCCCGACTCCTGCTGCAAAAGAAATTTCTGAATGTCAGCGACGGAGAAGAAAGAATTCTTACTCAGCACTTTACCTTCATTGCACCAACTGCACCGCTGCTGCTGCTGTTGCCGCCATGCACTGCCAGGGGCTGTTGTGTTGGTAACAATGCGCGTGTTCCAACATTCCGATGCGGTGGAACTGGTGGCTTATAATCCAAAGCATTATCCTTTCGCTCATTGGCAAAATAGCTGCAAAGCGAAATGAAATAAGCAAAATTTCTAGCCAGATATTTTTTCTGAAGGAAGCATATAACTCACTGATCCGCATGCAGTTTATTCAAATTGGAGGCTGGCACAATGTGGGTCTGCAATTTGGGTTGCTGATCGAAGGAGCTAACACGACGTCCATTGTCGTTGTAGTTAATGATGGGATTGCTAGTAATGCGCATGCGGGAATCTGCTGCGCGTATATTGGAAGGATTTAAATGAACGATATGTTTATCAATCAGTTAGTTAATCATAATCTTACCACGCGCGTGAGCAGACGATGATGAGGAGTCGGCCACCATGGATTGTCTATCGATTGTTGAGCGACCCAGCCAGACCCAGTCATGAGCATTTGTTGTTGACTCCTTGAGTCGTACATCACGAAAACCACCAATGCCGCCATTGCCGTTTCCTTTACCAACCGCAGAAAGCGGATCTAGGCCGGATTCAATAAGCGCCGGACGGAATTTGGAGGCATACACCACACAGGAGATGACAAAGACAATAATGGCAAAGCAGAAGGCTGTCAGTAGTACATACATGCCAAGTTCCATGGATGACATATTGCCATTGCCATGTCCCTTGCCACCGAAATGTGATTTGTGGACGGCTTGTATGTTGCTTCTGTGTTGCCGAGCCTGCACAGTGGGCTCATACTGTTGGCTGGAATCTCGCAGAGGAATGCCCACTGAAAGAGAGATCATTGATCGTTTACTCGATGTCTGATGAATGGATGGATATGACAACTCACCTATAATGTCAGCTAAATCGCCAGATTGACGATAATTCTTGCGTTCACCCCTGCCAACAGTGCCATCATTCTGAATGGCCTCTTGTTTGCTAACAATGTCAACATTATTAAAATCCACCTCAATTGATGCCAAGGCGCTGGCCAGCGGAGCCGCATTTGATTTATTCTGCTTAGTTGTGGACGACGATAGAGTACCGCCACGACGCAGTCGACACTCTTCAGAAAGCAGCAAAGTGACCCTGAGAAGATTACCATTGCCTTCTCCAACGGCAATCACACGGGGATGATGCGATGCCAACATGGGGGCAAAGGCCACCACCTCAGTGTCCAAGCTTTCAACAAGCAAGAAGTAGTCCTCCACGGCTATGTCGCGTAACGGCGTCTTAGATCCATCGGAGAACTCCAAGTCGATATCGAGCAGACCCTCTTGATACTGTGCCGTCAGTTTGTGGGTCACCGATGTTTCAGCCAAGTAACCATTCTCAATGGTATTATCTGGAGTAATTGTCAACTGCAGACCCGAAATGACACGCACTATCAGCTTGGATAAGGTCACCTTGTCGCTGCCCACACGTATCTCCTTGGTGCCGATTACACGCCCGGTAATGGGGGATAGAACCTGTACATCGGTGCGGCCCATCGACTTGCCCTGAAGAATTCGACCTTTAAGCGAGGCGATTTTTGGATCGGCCACACGCAGCAACGGTTGAACAAGATCTGTAACTCTTAGACCAGTGCGTCGTGATATAAAGTTACTTGTACGTCCAGAGTTCTAATCAAAGTGAAATCGATTAGGACAAGTCTAACAAGAGGGATTTATGTAGATTAACTTACCTGATCAAAGGCCAAAAATTTAGCAAACACCTCAACAGGACTTTGTTGATAACGTGCACGGCAAATGGTTTTGTCGGTACCCAGATTATTATAGTAGTTACCCATGTTGCCACTTGATCCACCACCACCAATACCACCATGCTGGCCCCAGACATAAGAGCGCTTCTTCCTACGACGGGACTGCTGCTGCTTGTTGTGACTGGGGACGGGGAACAAATGCAGAATTGGTTTATTCGCAATTGAATGGCATTCGCTGTGACATTAACTTACAGATAGTGATTGTCATCGGTTACTTTCCATCCTTTGATTTGCGACAGACGGAAATCAGATATGTACACCTCAAGGGGAAATTCTGGCATCCATACAATAAACTTGGCCACACCCACATATGTACCATATTTCACTATGACCGATGCATTGGATGAGCCCCGTTGCTCGGATCCATCAACATACACTGAGCTACACGATGATGAGACCTGAAATTGCCCATGAGAATTAATTTTCAGTAGAGTGCAAACGGTCCAAGTGATGTTTACCTTGATTACACTCTCATCTTCGGCATGACAGGAGCTCTGTAGGGTTACATCGGCTACTTTGCCAGCCTGCGAAACAATAAAGACCTTCATGGCTTGAGCAACTTGACGACCTGTTAACACGGCGGTATTCATAACCTCCCAAATCTTGGCCATTGGCAGCACAGCCTGAATGTCATCCTTGTTGATCTCCAGTTTGGCAATTAAACGTTTCTTCGTATCATCTGTGGCAATTATCTCCGAGGAATCCTTATCTTTGGGAGTATCATAGACATGGGTGACAGACCACACAATTTTGCCACCGTCCATAATGTCATTGTTATCATCAGCCACCTCGAGCAGCCAAGAAAAGACTTCAAATACTTCGTTGGTTAAATTAGTTGACGATGACGTTGAAGCGGAGGCCATGCCAGATGAAAGTGACTCCATACTGCTGCTGCTACTGCTACCGCCGCCTGACTCTTGCTCCTTCCTGAACGCTGTGACACGAGCGGTTGTGTGTTTGGGATTCTCCTTTTCAATTGAAATACTCCATTGATCGGTCGAGGCAGTCGCTCCCATAATACGCAGACCAGCCTTAACCCGAGCACGCACAGTAAAAGCGGCCACTCGTTGATCCACATACTGATGCAAAAACACTGGCACATGTAACTTTGACATGGGATACAAGGGATGCTGTGGCAGAAGGAAGGTAACCGAATCATCGGCTCGCAGCTCTTTAAATGGGGTCTTAGCTGGTATTAGGGGAACTTGGGCGAATGTTGTTAAAGGTTGGATCTGAACTTTTGGCTCGCATTGCTCTGGATTCCGAAGTGGTGGCTCAAACACGCTATATGACACCTGGGCATATCGTTGTGGCACCTTTGGCGGCGGCAACTGCTGTCCGTTTTCTTTATTAGGGCTGGGAGCTGGTAACGCAGGCCACCAACTGAGGGGAACTACTACCTCGGCCACACAGACACCGTCCTCGCCTTCGGGCATACAACGGCCCTTAAGTGGCACCTCTAAGCCCATGGCCACATGGAGGAGCACACAGACCTTTTGTCGTTGCAAATGACCGCCGGGGTCAGCGCCAGCATGGAATAGAACCCGCAGAACAGGTGAATCCTGAGAGACAGTGGAACGCACCAAATGAGCCGAGATATCCAAATGCATATTGGGCTGCTGCAGCTCAAGCAGAGTGGCTGTCGAATTCTGAAAACAAAAGATTTGGCTAGCAGGCAAAGAAATCCTAGATATAGACGGAACTTACATTCATATAATCCCCATTCTGATTCTCAATGGTATCCGGGACTATGTAACGAGCTGGCACCGTCTGCTTGGTGGAAAATGGACCATAGCTGGCTCTTATAGAGACTGGCTGTGTGGTCTCGACAACAGTGAAGCGATCCAGGGATAAAACCGAATCATAGGACGAACGTGTCTTCACCGGTGGCTGTGAGGATGTTTGAATTTCTGGCGTCACAGGTGGTTGTCGGGCGTGTTTCAGGAAAAATCCACTATCCGGGGCTTCGAAATGCACTTCCACAGCGGCTGAACAGAAAATAATAAAAAAAAAAAAAAAACAATTCATTGAAGGATATCCCATGGCAAATATTATTAAACTAGAAACGGAAACTGAGACAGCATTTATTTCCTATAACGATTTTGCCGAGAAATCGATACGAAACGAAACAAGCAAATTATAATTAATACCGCTAAAAGGCCTATACAGAAAGCCCTTCCCCAAGAAAATGTTACAATTTTTGGAACTTAAATTAATAAACCTGATACAAACTCCAATAAACTGTCATTAAACATAAAATATAATATATACATACATATACATGTGCATATTTATTTTTGTATATGTGTATGTGCATATAGTACAACAATTGAAGGCTCCCACAGAGAAAGAAGGATAGGGGTAAATGAAGGAAAGGAAACTTACTTGACTGTGAGGATAGCGCCGTTACTATAATCATTAACACGCAGAGCTTCATTATATTGTGTGTAAATGAATTAAACTTTGTAAAAGATTAGTTGATTTTTTTTTCCTTTTTTATTATTGGTTTCCTTTCCACAAACACACACACACAGGTTCTAAAGTCTCTCTTGGACTCTCTGCCACACAATATTTCTCTCTCGCTCGCTCCTCTCTTTTGGCAATTTTGCAGTTATTTTATGTGTCGATTTAAGCCGTTACAATTTCAATTTCATATTACATTTTCATTAATCCAAAAATCACTTTTGTTTGATAGGGAAAATCATTTTCATTTTGCTTTTATGCCTTCAATAAAACAAAATTTTCTTCGTTGTTGTTGCTGCCAGTGCTGCTCCTGTGGGGTTTTTCCAGCATAATATCTCTACAGCACATCCTTTATTGATTCTTTCAGTGTGCTACAGCGACCACCATCATCGCATACACATACACATACACACGCACGCACGCACTTCTTCATTCATTTAACTCCATAATATAGATACAGAGACATCCCGAGATATCAATTCAATGAATCGTAAATAGAGATTCTGTCTATTGGCTACAAACGTGCCAAATATAGTTTCTATGTTTGTAACTCCAATTTTCTAACTACCACAGTTTGTAGGCGTTTTCATTCAACTTTTTGTTATAACTTTTTTTAACGCAAAATATCGAATCGAACATTTCCAAAATTAGTGTGGACGTCGTTGGCACTGATTTCGATAATTAATTACAAAAATATCGATATCGATATATTCTCGTTGGTGTTACAATTTTGCTGCATTTTTCGCTTAGTCTAGTCTGGTCACACTTTCGCCTGGTATTTGTCATATTTTTAGCAAACTTCAAAAGACATAGAAATTGCAGCTGCTGTTGCTTAAAACGACATCAAGTTGCATTTTGCAAATATCAACAAAAGTATTAACAAGTCAGGATACACATACCACTACAAATACAACTCCACAGGCAGCTGTAAGTAAAACAAATCAGTAGCTAAGTTAGATGGATGAGCTCAGAAACTATAGGCATAGTCAAAGAAAGGTTTACGGTTATCCCCTTTGCCTCTCTCTCTCTCTCGCTCTCACTCCGTATACGTGTGTGTGTTTATGAGTCAGCGACCCGCCCAAAAGTTGAAAAATTATAGTAAAATTCATATTTTTAATTTGTTAACCGTTTAAAAGTTTTGCCACAAGTACAAGTATAAAAGTGGCCCCAATTGTAGCATAAATCAAGGCTTTCGGATTGATTTGTTTTTGCCTTTAAAGGCAATTAATTGAACATAACATTGTATGCGTAAGTGTGTGTGTCAAATTTATTGTGTTCAACCGCAGCACAGTGGAAAGAAATAACAAAAAACCCAAAATATCCGGCTTTTAGCGTCAAGTATTCAAATCATGGTAAATATCCTAAAATATTTAATGTATTTATTGTACTTTATTAAATCGTATAAAAACGTAGATTTAGCCAATAATGTTTTTAGTAAGAAGCTACACGAAAAAAAACAATCGATTAATGTTTTTAATTAAAGCCTATCATTTTAAAACGTTGTTAAATCCCCAGCATATATTTTGTTGTTCTGTTTGTCACTGGGTTGTTTATAGAAAAAAAAACTATGATTCAATAAGAAAAAATATAGTTAGATTTTGTATTTTTGATAATGTGCCCACTGTGGGCAGTTCAACAACATTGATAAAAGCACACACACACAGAAAGATCTCTACTTTGGTTGACGTTGTCAGGTTTTTATATATATATCTATATATATGACTCATGGTTAAGTGTGTGTTTGTGTGTAATGTTGACACAGTTTGGGGAGCACAGCAAGAAATCAACTTCAACGGAATTCGGTGCTGCTGCTGCTTGCCTGCAATATGTCTATATATAGACCTAAAACACAAACACAGACAAAGCAACACACTCATACACAATTTACTCATCAGCATTCAGCATTTGTTTGAGAAAACGTTTTCTCTCTGCTCTTTATTTTGCCACAGTTATACATCACCCCCCGCCCCAATCACAACATACACCAACTTTAGCTCCGGCTCCAGCACCCAGCACCACCAACGACAGCAGCTTTAACTTCACTACACTCCATTCATTTGATTCCACTCCAGCAAGATGTCATCACGTAAAACCGCCGGTCGTCGCGCCACCACCAAGAAGCGTGCCCAGCGTGCCACCTCAAATGTTTTTGCCATGTTTGATCAGGCCCAAATAGCCGAATTCAAGGAGGCCTTCAATATGATTGATCAGAATCGTGATGGTTTTGTAGAGAAAGAGGATTTGCATGACATGCTTGCCTCGTTGGGTAAAAATCCCACCGATGATTATCTTGATGGCATGATGAATGAGGCACCAGGGCCAATTAATTTTACCATGTTCCTAACATTGTTTGGTGAACGCTTGCAGGTAGCATTTATGAAGAGTTGAGAAAGTGCATTAACTTTGCTTAGCTAAGGATCTGTTAAGATACTAACACTTCGATTTTGATTACAGGGCACCGATCCCGAAGAAGTAATTAAGAATGCCTTTGGCTGTTTCGATGAGGAAAATATGGGCGTATTACCCGAGGATAGATTGCGGGAGCTTTTAACTACCATGGGTGATCGATTCACCGATGAAGATGTAAGTGTACACATGGGTTTATTAATATCCAAACATAATTATAATTTTATTTATCCTTTAATCAGGTCGACGAAATGTATCGCGAGGCTCCCATTAAGAATGGACTATTTGATTATCTCGAATTCACACGCATTCTCAAGCATGGTGCCAAGGATAAGGATGAGCAGTAAAACACTGCGAACTACTCTTGCCTTTTCCATCCCCCCTATTCCTCTCAACAAATTCAACACTATTCACTCCAAAATGTTTAAATATTATGTCTATCCTATATTATTCTTTTCCAATTTTTTTTGTTTTGTTCCATTTTATTCTGTACTTACCTTTTGTGCATTTAACTACATTTCAAAATGAAAACTGAAAACACAAAACGAAAAAAAAAGAAATGTTATGTACCATATATCTATATGATATAGAAGCATACAGTATATAGATTTGTAATTGCAGTGTGTGCGTGTCCAGATAACACCAATTTTCCCCGATGTTCCATAAGTATTAACTCATTGAATATACATACATATAAATATTAATATATATATACATATGTATTGTCTATATACAAAATACATACATACCAACAACAAAACAAAAGGAAACCTAGAGTCCTACTTACATCAAAGAATGTGGCAATAAAATGTTGTTTCTTTTTTATACCTTAACATTTAAGAAATTATAAAATAGAGAAATTCTATTTTTTTTTTTTTTGATACATGCGGATTAGGCCAATTTTTTGGAATTCTTAAGGAAATTAACTATAGTAAGCCATAGGGAACTGCGCTTTAGGGAATATTCAATTTTTTGAATAACCTGTTGTATCAGTCTAAAAGATTCTAAAAAAAAGTCCGATGATAGTTTTTCCAAGAAAAGTGGACCAATTGGGCTTTAATTTAAAAAATTTTATTTTTCAAAAAGTTCTAAAAAACAGGATTATTTGCGACACACTTCATAAAGATACGAAACTAAGCGTATGTACAAAGATAGTTACACTATATTTACAATCGAATTATTTAAATAACACTAAGTAAAAATCGTATATCATATTGCATAATGGCCTCTTGGTAGCATAATGTGTGGCGTGTTGACTGTATTTCTGCATGATCTATTCTACCTTCTTTGCACGTTTGGTCAAAGGAGCAGTGTCGGGATGATGCTTGGAACGTTTCTGATATGCCTGAATCACCTGGGCGATGACATTAGCAAATAGTATGGTGCCGAAAAAGACTAGTATGGTGCCAATCCAGTGATTAATTGTGAATGGATTACGGAAGTAGATAATGGAGAAGAGCAGCGATACGAATTTCCTCAGCGTCACCACAAGTGTAACAGTTAGGGAGGCGCATTCAGTTGTCAACACATAGACAGCTCTAATGCATACATATTGCGTAATCACATTGCAGATGAGATAGAAAAGCATTAGTGGAAATTGCCATCCAACTAGCGGAACAGCCACAGTTTCCGATGCTATGGCTACGTTGAAATGCTGAACTATGTTGGTGGCCATGATACAAAAACCGGGCAATGGCAACATGTGGGTAAAGAATAAAGCTTCATTCGGATGTTTGCCGTATTTGCTGTATATCACTTCTTGATAGATGCCCATATAAGCGGTCACCAGCAGGGCAATTGTTAACAGGGCAATGCCCACTGACCACCAGAAGAAATCTGAGAAAGATGTCTCCACTTTTAGAGTGGGATGGGTATTATCCTTGACATTGCCGCTAGATACCAGAGTGCAGAGCACAATTCCAGCCGTGATCATAGCCACTGAGGCATATTGCCGGAAATTATAGCGTTTCTTCAGCAATATAATGCCCATTATCATATTGGCCATCAGAGATCCACTGCGAAAGATCATGTGCAGCGGCATGGCTATATTGAAATTGAATGCATAATTGTTACACACATTCGCACCGAAAAACAATGCTACAAGTATCAAATAGTCCTTGAAGGCAATTTTCGGTTTCACCGTAAAGAATTTTGAGGTAAATATAAGACCTTGCAGAGCAATAAATAGAAACTGAGAGAATGTTATTAAATTTCCAGCACCGGGATCAATTTGTATAATCAGCTCCAGGAAGACCACATTGCTGCAGCAGCCGATGAAGACGAACATCATGGCCAATAGGGCTTTTACATTGAGGGCCATTTCGTTTGGACGGGATAGCTGAAAAGCCAACCATAAAATAAAAGGTTAACAATCTTAATTAAATGGTAATTAAATATTAGCTAATTGTTTGTTTAATTTGTGGCTTCGACTACGACTACAAAGAATTTCATGAAAAAGTCGAAATAAATTTTAATTTCCGGTTTAGGCAAACCAAAAAAAAAAAAATAAAAAAACACGGAAAACTTGTTTCTTAATATAAAATCTCTTTTGCGGTAAATCTTTAATAAAATGAATTATAATTATTTTCCTGGTCAAGAGAGTTCTCTATAATGGATAAATGTGTGATATTTTTGATATATATACAAATATGTACATATGTATTAAAAATACCCGGCACATATGCAAACATAGAGATTAAGGCTCTTAATCTTCATAATTCTGATAACATCACATGTTATTTAACAAGGTGCTTGTTTTATAAGCACCATTTCATTTAGTTACAGTATAAAGACTATCTGTGTACTTTTTCGATTTTAGCACTCAAGCATTTAGAATGTCAATTTACATAACCAGTAAATATTTCCCATCTTGAATTGTGCATAATTATTGGCTACAAATGATTATCTTCTCACGTTGTAGAAAAAACAATTAGAACAAAATTCCACAAAATTGAGGGTCACGAACAAATGCTAATTTTGAAATGTTACAAATATATTCGATTTAGCTAGATAATTACATATAGGTACATATATATATACATTAGGTGGCATAATATGTACATACATACATATGAATGTACATATGTATTTACATATGTATGTACATATGTATTTACATATGTATGTACATATGTATTTACATATGTATGTACATACATATGTATATTTTTTAACAGATAAGAGAACTTGTTAATAAATGAACTATTCTTAACTGATGTAATATCAATATCTGAATTTGAAAATTAAGCGTCGACTTCAGTACTAACCTTTGATTTGAGTAGAATATTTTTCTCTAGAGTAAGTATTTCAGGTAAACAATTGAAAGTTTCTATAGATAAATATATGCTATGTATATTGTCTGGTTAGTTAGTTAGTGGCACGCACATACACAGTGAGACAATACATACATACACGATTATTATATTGCTTGGTTTTCGTGATGAAATTATTGAACCAATCTGATTTGACCTTCGTTTGACAACTTGTAGGTAGCCGTATACAAACTATAATTTACCACTTGTACGACGACACTTGTTCTAATAATTATTTGGTTAGCGATTTCTGTACATGTGTCAGCGAGGTCTACTTCTGCTCAGAAGTTGTTGTAGCTATCGCAATTGTTGCTGTTGTTGCTGCAGAACACAAATAAATTGCCAAAAAAAACAAAAACCAAGCAGCTGAAATCTGGTTAGAAGTGTGACCATATATTTGTTAGCAAAATAACCTTAACATTACTTCGAATCTATGTCAAATGGTTCCACATCTGGTTCCGTTTGTCAAGCTTTAAGCTCTCGTCAAATTAAATCTTAAATAAAAATTAACGGTCATGAAATGAAAATATAACCGATTTGGCAATCATTTGGTAATTTGGTAACATCAAAGGAATTACAAATCTTTTGATTTAAACAAAAACTAATTAAAGTTAAAGAGGTAGCCTTATCTGCTGCGTTTATTTTCATTATAGTTACTTGGTGTCAGGGAGGGATCTAGAAAAAAATGTTAGGCATTATAGCTCTCGTTCTGTGGTTATTTTGCTAAAAATGCTTTTAAGAAAAGACAGAATTTTGGAGCATTTTTTTTTTAGGTTTTTCCAATTTTTGTGGGTTATATGAAAGGAGTTCATAACTTTTTGTTAGAAATATGTGTACAAAATATTTAAAGAATTTATGAAGTTTTCAATTTTAGGACTGTAGTTTTGATTTTCTAGGCTCTTTAGTAACTAAATGAAATAATTTGACCAGCAATTTGTTCGTAATTGTATTCAAATTCTTATTATACTTATTTCATTAAGCTACTTATGTTCCCGAATCTAAAAAACTGTAAACAAAAATGATACTTTCTAAAATTCCAAGTCCGGGTGACACTTCGTTGAATAAAATCTTCTATGTAGACTCGTTTAGTAATGACAATAGAATTAAAAAGTTTTTCTTATCACACCCACTTTTCTTATCCACCAACTTTCATAAGTATCTTAATAAAAATAGAATAGTTATACTCATAGTAGTACAATAGAATCGGTTGGATGAGTTTTATCTTGTGAATTTGTATACGTCATTTTGTTTGCAAGTATATAAAATTAAAAATATCAAATGACAATGTATATATCTATAACACTTCATAAAGATTATGGAGATTGGATTTAATTAAAAAAAAATAAAAAATGAGAGAAGATGATAAATTGTCTTATATAGAATACGCGATTTTTTTTTTGGTTTTTTATTGACATTTAATTATATTTGCGCAAATCGTAACGTCGGAATTTAAAATGCGTTCTTATAGAGACATTTTTATAATGTCAGTTAAAGATAAAGAAATATAATGTCCATATACTGCAGTCATATATGTATGTATGTATGTACTTATGTAGATCATAAAACGTATTTTCGAGATGTTGACCTGGGGCTGGTGGTAAGAAGGCTTCTTGCTGACATTTCAAATGGATTTTCGAACAGTCCCATTTTTTGTGGGGTGAGATCAAGATGGCTAGGAGTTCAGCTGTGCTAATGCTATTTGTGTATATCCTTATTTGGACAAGGGTTACTAAACAGGTGGGTATGTGGTAGATCTCAAGGAGTCCTTGAGATTTTCCCCTAAAGACTACTTCTGCAATGGTTAGAGTGTTTTAATGACTTTACTCTGATTTTTTTTTTTTTTAGTTATCTTTACCGAGTGACCCGACGTATTTTGCTGGCGTAGTAGAGTTTCCTGAATTGGAAGGATCAGATAGGAAACACA
This sequence comes from Drosophila insularis, assembly GCA_018903935.1. Taxonomy (NCBI): domain Eukaryota; kingdom Metazoa; phylum Arthropoda; class Insecta; order Diptera; family Drosophilidae; genus Drosophila; species Drosophila insularis. The sequence goes on along the minus strand of JAEIFP010000569.1, from coordinate 764,677 downwards.
CTGAATTAGCCTCAGAGGGCTATCGAGCAATTTTGGAATCGGATCAAACGAACGATTTGGATATTATAGTATTTCCGGAATATGTTCTTAATAATCGCGAAACGGCAACTTTTTTGCCAAATCCAAATGATAGGATATCACCCTGCATTTCCCCAGACTATGAGATGTTCCTTGTGGAGCTCTCCTGTGTGGCTCGATCACGTAAAATCTATGTGGTCCTTAATCTGAAGGAGAAGGAATTATGCGGTCCGGCATATGGAAATGGCTCAAACACTTACAACTCCTGTCCCGAAAAGGGTGTGCGCTACTTCAACACCAATGTAGTCCTGGATAGGGAGGGCCGAATCATTTCCCGCTATCGTAAAACCAATTTATGGCGTCACGAATACTACAAGACTGAGGTTTTAAAGCAAACAGATATCTCATACTTTGAGACCGATTTTGGTGTTACTTTTGGTCATTTCATCTGCTTCGATATGCTATTCTACGAGCCTGCCATGCAGTTGGTGCACGAGAAGAATATAACAGACATTATTTATCCCACATTCTGGTTCTCGGAATTACCATTTCTAACTTCCATCCAATTGCAAGAGGGTTGGGCCTTTGCCAATAATGTAAATCTACTGGCAGCCGATGGAAGCGATCCATCTGGCAAGGCGACAGGATCAGGTATATATGCCGGAAGAGCTGGACGCCTGGCAGCCGCCATCTTCGAAGAGCCCACAACTCGTCTGATTACGGCCAGAGTGCCCAAGCGAAGACCCGGCCAGCCACCATATGAACTACCCACGGTAGTACAACCCATTTTCCAGCCACAATTGACGAGTCAGCGCTTCACCAAATTGGCCACTTTCAGGGACTACAATGTGGATATATTCACCTCTGAGCTGTTGGACGCAGATTTCTTGAATGTCTCGAAATCCATATGTCATGGAGACTTTTGCTGTGATTTCAATGTTCAACGCAACGTGATTGGTTTCTCATCAGATCATGCGGCATATAGATATCGTCTGGCTGCCTATTGGGGCAATGAGACAACGTTTATTCGTGTCGACCGCAGCGAGCAGGCTGTGTGTGCTCTATTCGCTTGTTTGGACAAGGAGCTCTACAGTTGTGGCTACACATTTCCAAGCAATCGACAAGTGGCCAATCAACTTTACTTCAATAGCATCAAAATTCGTGGATCATTTGCAACTGCATCGCGTCGCTTGATAATGCCCAGCACCTTGGATGGCATGATGATGCCATTGTCAGTGGCCCAATATAATTGGACGGAAACAGAGCTGAATCAGGCGACTCGTGTAGAACTGGAGCTTGTTCAGCCGAAAAATGATTTGCTAACATTTGCCATTTGGGCAAATTATTTCACCAAAATTCCAACGCTACACAATTTAGATCATTTGCAGCCGTATAAGGCCCAATCCCAAATAACTGGAACAAATAATAATAGCAATGTTAATGTTACTGATGGCTTCAATAATAATACCAGTAAAGCTTCCGCTATGACCTCTCTCTGCTCCTTAATGGCATTATGCCTAATGCTTCAGCTTTAAAGATATATTGAAGGGTAATGACATTATTCCCAAGGAAAACCTATTCACCTTGAACTCTGACAAATGAAAATTTCACAGTTGACGAGCTAGCAAATTGGAATCACTTTGTCATCATTTATATCTAATTCATAATAAATATAAAAATAGAATAAAACTACTTTTTGAAGTGAAACAAGTATTTCAATTTCAAAAGACTTAATTATTTCACTTACCTTACAGAAAGCATTGGCTCAAGTCTTCTAGTGGAAAAAATAAATATCTTATCTTGGCTTTTGACTCGTCCGTTGATGTTAATTCTAAAGAATTGTTTATCGGGAAAAGACATAAATTCTTAAATTTCTATATCTATATATAAATTTCTTTATAGATTTCTATCTAGACTTTAACCATTAAGAATATTAAATATATATATATTTAATTTTTACAAAATAAAAACACCGATTTAATAATATTGTTCATGAAGCCGAATAGTCTGCTCTAAATTTAAAAAGATAAGTAAGAGAAAATGCATAACTATCAAACAAGAGAAATGATTAAAATTGTATTTAGCTTAGCCATTTTGTATCCAATATTTACTGAAAATATGTCATATAATGTATTTTAATCTATATTTTCTTATGAAAAATAAGGATGAGATACTTTTTTTTTTGATTCTCCATTTTTATGTCTTTATTCTTAAAATTTTTTTTAAATATTTTGCCTTTCCTTCCCCATTTTGACTATAATGCTAATAAGTATGAAAAATAGAAAAATGAAAATTGAGTATTTCCACACCGAGTATTCCCCTTGCTCCAGGGCCTTTGGGTCAATTGGACGCAAATCTTATCCAGCTTCGGAAATTACATCTTTGATTTTTTGTTGATGATTTTCAAAGGATTCAAATTTTTGAATGTATTGGAAATGTGTCTGAAAGTGTTTGGTGAATTTGCAATAAGAGGCGATTAACCGCTACCCACCTCACCCACCTCTCTCCACCGGTAAATTTGAAAAATTCTCCAACGATATTTTTTTGTGTGAAAATAAACCGTTACAGCCTGAGCCAAACTACGGGCAAGCCCTTGGCTCGGCGCGACAACGTTTGAATTTCAAATTTCAATTGGCCAACATTCGGGCCCAAATTCCGTTCGGCATTTCTGGTAGAGAGTGTATCGGAGTGTAGAGTTGGTTCCAGCGCCTGCGTCTTGCCATTGAAGAGTTAGGCATAGGATACCTTGCCCCCTTTCCCCAGCAATCCTTCTCGCATGGCTACCTTGCCGCAGTCGAAGCGAAGTTTGTTTGCATTTCCAACAGGTAGCCCCAGCGTCTCAGTCGGCGTCGCTACTGTGCAACAGTGGCCGCTGTTTATAATGAGACGACTGTTGCTGCTGACAAGGACAGTCTGCCATTTGGGACGCCCGCTGACTGCTACATGCCACATGCCACAAAACCACACGCATCATCATCATCATCATCATGTGCATATCATTCGTTTAGGCCGATCAGAACTTATACACTTGAAAAGATAATAATAATTTTTCTTATTTAATTTCATTATTAATTTTGCTCAATCTTAAATCCGCCGAGTGCCCCGCGCCTTGTGGCCCTTAATCGGCTTAAAATGTTGCACGTGTCGCGGCAACTTCGGTCTTGGGGCAGGCTTAGGGAAAACATTAACTTTGTTTTCGGTGAAACACGTTCAACACACGACTTGTCTGTGACCTAATTTCGTTGTTCGTTCTTGTTTCATTAAGAAATTTGGTTAGACGAATTATGAACTGGGCACATGTTCTTACCCAAATTGTCATTGGTTCCATATGACTGAAATTTTTTTGGTCAATTAATGTTGAAAATTTTGTTCTTTCTTTTATACTTACTCTATATATATAGTAAATCAATTTTACCTTTTAGTCATGTGTTATATACTTATTCAAAAACGCTAGTTGCTTTGCTTTTTCCACTTTTTCATGAACAACGTTAACGAATATATATTTAATTCACAGGGACAGTGGCAGATCTAGCTCAGCCATTGGTTGGGGGAAAGAACCAAGCATTTTGGAGAAAAAATCTTTCCTGTTTACATATCAAAATCGACCAATTTCTTAGATGAAATCTCGCTTCTGGAAGAGAAAATTCTCCTTATTTCTTCCCAACCGAGGATACGCTCCTGAAAAAAGGGCAGTGCCGGATTAAGCGGAAGCAACCACTGTAGCAATACATTCTTCACGTGGCTAATCCGGCACCGAGTTATGTGTTTTTACTTTTCTTTTTTTATTCACAATGTCTATCCTGACTTATATAATCATTCAAATGGAATTACGGCATTCAAATGTTAGTTAATAGATCTCGAAATTTAGTTCAGTTACGATCCATCAAGTCGAACAATATAGGTGTGACTTGAAAAATATCCATATAAAAGTGATGTGGCAAGTTCTACCTTGATAAAGTGATTATTAAAGTCCCAGGAAAAATAACAGCTCTAAATAAAAATTTAGTCTATTATAGTTGGTTAACCCCAAAATCGATCTGGACATAATAAAAGATGTGTTTTACATTTCATTAATAAAATATATGTATATAACAGATCGTAATGATATATACATATATATCATGATAGTCATGCAGGTTAAGTTTAGTCCTTTAAGTTTTTAATCTTTATGAAGTTTGTCAAGGACGTAAACTTAAAACCTACTGTTAGTTTTTTCCATTTTCGACAGATCTTTTTGTGATATATTTTTTCGATCCGGCTAAATGTGAATCCAAATTTTTGGTCTATGATGAGTTTGTGTTGATCCCGATGAATACATGAACATGTGAATACATGTGAAAATGGGAAATGTCATTTAAAGAATCCTCTTTAAATTAATTAACATAAGAATAGACAGTAAAACAATTAAGCCTAAACTTTTACTTGGATGTTGGGTCATGCCTGTTCCCTTGTCATCGTCTTGCTGATTGTATTCATCAAAGTAATTGCCATAGATCCCAAAGGCTAATAATTCCTGGGGTCTTGCTAGTTCCACTTCCGCCCAAGTTGTGCCATTACTATGATCCTCTTGGAGCCATGTCATATCGGTCGGCTGTAGGCCATAAAGCGACTGCGTCAGCGAATTCGGCATAAGTAATCGGCGATTGCGTTGGACAAACGTTCCTCTAATCCGCACTGCCTTGAACTCAACCATTTCCCTGTCTGTCTCGACGTTCGGCATGCCGCAGGACTTGGCACTGGAATTACGGCAGGCGTATAGGCCACAAATCCTTATCACACTATACTGCTCCTCTTCATAGCTTCGCCGATTCACTATGGCACCTATTCGATAGTAATATTTCGGGGGTCTTTTTCCATTCACAAACATCGTTATGTTATATTCACAGAACAGATCTGCATAATACTTTTGAGAATACCAATTGAGTGATCCGGGCAACAGCGGCAGTAGATCGCTATCGAACGCGTCTATTGCTGGCTGCTGAAGTAGTGGTAAATCATTTTGCAAAGGATGCTCGACAGCGTCCAGGTCCACAACGGGATCACCTTCAGCTGACCATATAGGCACACGAGCCAGCAAAAGCTTCCGTGCTCCTTCCGTTTGATTGGCCACCATAAGGCGAGCTAAGGCACCGTGTCGTCCGGCATAGATGCCACTGCCTGTTATCCCAGATGTCGGCAAACTGGCACCAGATGCCAGTAGATTGACATTGTTGCCCCAGGCCCAGGCCTGCTGAAATTGTGAGGCTGGGGGAAAATAGAATAGGTGAGTTTTCACGTCGATCGATTCACAACTAACCTGTTAGGAAGGGCAACTCGGAATTGAACATTTTTGTAACGATTATATTATGTATGCCAAGGCGTTCGACAAGGTTTTGGGCTGGCTCATAGAACAGCATATCGAAGCATATGAAATGGCCAAAAGTCACATTGAAATCCGTCTCAAAGATGGCAAATTCGGGTTCATTAGTTCGATTTGTGCTGGGCTCCAAATAAAGATTCCATTTTCGATATCGTGAGACGATGGCACCACGACGATCGAAAACCACATTCGTATTGTATACACTATATCCACGCGACGGGCACGACAATGATTCGTTATGGCATGACTCACGCTCCTTCACATTCACAACCAGATAGGTGTGAGCCTCTCGAGCGGCACAAGCCAACTCGCGAAGAAACGGAGCCACCTTTTCGACATCCTCGCCATGGCCAGCGTCGTCACATATGCTTCGACTTGGATTAGCCCCTGGCACAGCAGTCAATTGGAGTTGTGTATTGAGGGTCGCCTCGGGAAATACTATGATATCTGTTGTGCCATTTGCCTCTTTTACCAACGCCAGATAGGCCAGCAGATTCTCCTCCAGCAATTGGGATGAATTTCCACCAGTAACAGCTGGTCGAAATTCCACCACACCAGCTGTGTAATAGCCACTATCAGCAGAGCTCATTCTGCCGCAGATGCTTAATATGGTAAACAAGCAAATCCATCCGACCATAGCGACTACTCACTTCAGTTTGAAGTCTCTCGCCTGAGGCAATATGATTTATTCCTATCTAATCGTGCGCCTCATCGAATTATCGGCCACTTGGCTTAGGGTTCATCAGTAATCTGGTGCGTGTTCACATACTTTTCGGCGGCAGCAATTGAAATTTATGGAAAGTCTCTAAGAAAAATAAAGTCTATCAACAATTATATTGCACAATTGTAATGCGATTTAAACGCCAAAACAGCCAGTTACGGATTTAGAAGCGAACACACAGTGAAACTTTACGAACTGGAAAAACCTAAAAAGAAGAACGATTTATTGACACAAGGCGTTATTACACGGGTGATCAGCACAAAATAGGCAGTTTAGACCACTTTTACATCCGACCCTGTTGAATCAAAAACTAAATGTGACCATGATTAAAATGAGTAATTCGCAAATGAAATATGTTGAAATACGATTACTTAGATAATTAAAATTTAATCTACTTGTACATCGGGAAAATGTTCTAATAATAATGCTGATTACTTTTGGTCTTGAGCCAAAAATAATGCGAAAACATTGTTTTATCAGGAATCGTTGCGATTAAAAACACAGTCAAGCATCTCTATAAAAGTCGCCAAAGGTAAAATCGCTGAAAATTGAATTGAATCCTTTATTTTCTTTATCTATCAGAATTGTAGATTTGGAAGGTGCTCCATTATATAGTGGACCGATCTGTGTGAATCAGAAATGAATAAAAACCACAACATAGTAAATCGTAGAAATGTGTATCATTAGAAAGTTAAATCTTTCATCACATTTTTAGAAAATTTTATCGTATTATTTAAATCGAGACATACATACATATATACATACATATGTATGTAAATATAGAATACAAATATATCAAATCTAAAACAATTACGTTTGTATACTTTTGCAGAAGGCATTATACAATTATAACGCAAAGAGGAATCCCATTAGTAAATATTAGTATGTAAATACATTTGTACATAGACATATACTTTTAACACTTATGTCTGTCCGTCTGTGTGAATCAACTTCACGCCTTTAATTTGTAAGCTCATTAATCTTGGTACTTAAGCTTTTTATTGCCTAATAGCGATAGAGTATGAGAATATATGAACTTTGGCTAAGCCAACGATAGCTTCTTTGATATATATTTTTTACACTTTATTTTCCATCATTATTATTTTAGTCTTGGCTGGCCCTGGATGGATCTTTTGCTGACTTTTCTTGGCTAAATTTTGATGTTTGGTGGTTTAGTTCAAAGAAGTCTGGAAACGAAGAGACAAAAGTTCGAATACGTCATCGAAAAATGCCGATTCGAAAACTTTTTTATATCAACACGTCACTATACCAAGCCCCACTAGGGTGAAATGGTATATTAAAGTCGCCAAAATGTATGTAACAGGCAGAAGGAAACTTTTCCGACCCTATAAAATATATATATTCTTAATCAGGATCAATAGCCGAGCCGATCTAGCCATGTCCGTCTGTCCGCCTGCCCGCATCGACACCTAGATCTTGGAGAATATAAGTCTTATTAATTTCTACCAATTTTCCACAATTTACTTAAATCGGACTAGAAACATAGAAAACACATACATATACTATAAACGATTACTAGGCGATCCAAAAGGGCCGAGGTGGCCGTAGGCCAGTGGCGGCGCTAGAGTGCTCGTGTGTTTTTGTGAGGGTGAGCGAGATAGCATATGCTATGAGGCATGTAAAAGGAATTTAAAAGACATGTGTACAGTTAGTTATCGAAGTTTAAGATACATTTTCACCTGGTGCATGGTATACCGAAGTCGGCGAGACGACTTACTTACTTCATTTGTATAGCACTTAATGATATAGTGGTCCGATCCGGACGATACTATATCTCACACAAGAATATACAAAAACAAAATGAAATTTCCAACGCAAAATAATAAAACGATCAAAGTAGCATAATGGAATCTAGGCGAGAAAAAGAGGTCAGGTTGGCTTTGTTTTCGCCTTCACTCATCCTGCCTTTGCTACAGTCAATGTCCGGAGCACGATAGATTTGTAGTCTCATTCTACATTCAGTTCAGTCGGATACGGATCGTCTTGTGTTTTCCGGTTTTTTGAATTTTTAACAATTACAATTTTGTTTTCTTATTATAATGGCGGAAATTTTAGTAGATGAATCAATTGTCGTGAAATACCTACGCGAGGAAGTAGAGCCGCAACCATTAAGCCGTATAATGCATCATTTTGCGAATCAGACCAAGGATACCAGCAAGCGTAAAGCGGTGGTGGAGCAGCTGGTTGAAGTCTTGAAGAAGTCCACCCAATCTGGGGCCATAATAGAGAACAATTCATTTTATTACGCCAGCACCTATATTGAGGATGTGCTGAAGATACTGGGTGACAATGTTTGGTCCACTCCCAGTGCTACCCCCAGTAACATATCTTTGGCTAGCACAACGAGTCAGGTGTCCACAACCAGTGTGCAGACCACAGCCAGCCAGACGTCCATAGCCAGTCAAACGTCCATAGCCAGTCAAACGTCCATAGCCAGTGTTGGGTCCACAAGCACTGTGCAGACCACAGCCAGTCGGACGTCTGCAGCCAGTGTTGGGTCCATTAAAAGTGCGGTGTCTTCTAGCAGTCTGGTGTCTACTTCCAGTACATTGTCCAACACTAGTGGGGCGTCGGCAGAACCAACCATGCTGTCGGTTGCCGATGACGATGATTAGAAACTTGGCTAACCAAATTGTATAGAATGATGTGTTTCAAATATATTTTAGCAGGCATATTATTATATTAGGCAGACGGTATTATAAAATTGGTCAGATGTTTGTAACGCACAGAAGGAGACGTTTCCGACCCCATAAAGTATATATATTCTTGATCAGCATAAACAGCCGAGACGATCTAGCCATGTCCGTCTGTCCGTCCGTCCGTCCGTCTGTATGAACACCTAGATCTCGGAGACTATAAGAGCTAGAGCCACCAAATTTGGTGTGTAGACTCGTGTAGTATGCAGAGTGAACAAGTTTATTTCAAATTTCTGCCACGCCCCCTACCGCCCCGCAAATTATATAAAACCGATTTTCTTAAACACTATAGCAACTAGAGATACAAAATTTGGTATGCATATTTGCTTAGTAAATGCGCACAATTTTTATGTATTCAGATTTTGCCACGCCCCTTTTCCACCCGTAATTTGAAAAAACAATTCAGCTTTTTATACCATGCACCCATAGGGTGAAACGGTATTTTAAAGCCGCCAAAATGTATGTAGCAGGCAGAAGAAGCTTTGCTCAAAGTCTATACTAGGTTCAGACATCAAATTGGGCTTAGTACACGGGTTTTGTTTTTTTCAAAATTTTTCCAAGCCCATTTCCGCCCCCGAAAATTTAGTTGAACTGATTTTCTTAAAAACTAACAGAACTAAAGCTTAGTACGTAGATTGGCCTAGTAAGCGTGCAGATAATTAAAATTTAAGGGCGAACATGGCCCAGTGGCGGCGCTAGAGTGCTCGTGTGTTTGTAAGAGTGAGCGAGATAGAATTTGCTCTGAGGCATGTAAAAGGAATTTGAAAGACATGTGGACATTTGGTCTTTTAAGTTTAAAATATATTTTTCAAGAATACACTCTTACTTTCTGTTAATAATAATTGATTTTATTATAGCTCACTTTTACCCAATATTAAACAATTCGGTAGTAAAAGTGAATTGACAGTGTGTGTGTGTGTGTGTGTGTGTGTGTGTGTGCGTGTGTGAGTGTGAGTGTGTGTTTACTGTCAGCTATGTTGCAGACACGCTGTCTGTGAAAACGCCCATGAATACTAAGTATCAAATATGGGAAAGCCCTAAAATAAGGCACGCTTTAGCGATTGATCAATAAATCCCCCGCTGAGTTGGGGGTAATTTTATTTTATAGAGAGAGTATCGTCTATATCATAATCTGACCACGATCTAGATCTTTCACAGATATTTAAATTGAATCGAGCCAAGGATCACAGCCAAGGGCATTATGAGCCAGGCGCCAAAGCCTTGCATTTGGGCTGCTGTGCCGCCATCATTGTCGTCATCCGCGTAGCCACATTGGATATCCTCTTCAGGATTGCCAGCACGATAGGTGCAGATATCGTTATAATAGTTGCCGTAGACGGCGAAGGTCAACAGATTGCTGACCCCTACATTTTCGGCTAAGGCGAAATGAACTTGATGTTGATACCTAGAGAGACAAAAGTTCGAGTAATAATATCAGTACTAAGGATAACAAGAGAGAGAGGTTTAGATAACTGGGATAACTCACCCATTGCTAGTTGGTGATTGCGACCATTCAAATTGGGATGGCTCCAGCGGCAAAAGGTTATCCAGTACCGTATCGGGCACGAAGATAAATTCCTTCGAATCAGGATAAATCACATCGATGACCAACCGGGTAAAGGTCACTTGTGGCTGGGCATTATCAGTGATTAGTTTGGCACAGTCTTCGATTTCGGGACCCGTGCAGGAGAAAATGCCACAGTTACGTATATAATTGGCATCAACATTCTGCTCATTCCTCCAGCCATTGTAGGCACCCAGACGATAATAGTAATACGATGAATTGCCTTGGTTCTCCAATGGTTGCCATGCCACCTCAAAGTGACAGCAGAAGGTATCATCATAGCAAATATCCTGTGTCACATTGCCACTGTCTCGTTCGTTCTCTTCGATCGGCAACATTTCACTCTTATAGTTTTGAATATAGTCCTGCTTCATCCGAAATTCGGACGATAGAACCCTTGGGGCCTTGGGGTCAACAGAGCGCCGCGAGCGGAATGATTTACGTGTCTGGCGGGTTTCCTTGAATTTGGGCACTTTGGCCACATAGACGTGACGTTCACCGATGCCGGTATTCATTACACTGGTAATGGTGCCTTCACGTCCATGATAGATGCCCGAGCCAGAGCTACCTATCAGGGGGTTACTGGCTCCGGCAGCCAATAGATTAACATTTTGTGCATAGGCCCAGCCCTGTTGGTATTGGACAGCTAAGCAAAATAAAGGGCAAATAAAGAACGTTTCCGACTTGCAGTGAATTTCATTTGAGACTCACCTGTCAGGTATGGCAGTTGCGAGAACCACATTGTCGGGAATACGAAATCCGTGATACCCTGCTCCAGTATCAACTGATGGGCAGGGTCAAAGAAGAGTATGTCAAAGCATACGAAGTGCCCGAAAGTCACTCCGAAATCGGTGGTAAAAGTTGACAATTCAGGCAGGTAGGTAGAGTTTCGAGGTTCGCCATATAAATGGATCTTACGATACCGTGAGATGACAGCACCCTCCCGATCGAAGACCACATTCGTATTGAACTGATTGACACCAGTCGAGGCGCAGGGTCGCGGATCTTCGGGGGTATCGGTGCACAATTGTTTCTCACTGAGATTCACCACAATATATTTGCTGGCATTGCGGGCAGCGCACGAGAGCCTGACGAGAAATTCCGCATAGTATGTGGCATTTGGATCCGTTAGGCAGGGTGCGATCAGATCCTCCGGCGGTGGGACAAATGTGGCCGTAGTCTGGCCATTTAAAGTGGCCTCCGGAAAGACAATGATTTCGGCCTCACTGGCCTCCGTTGAGCCAATGATCTCGACGTAACTGTCAACATTATCCTTCTGGCTCAATACACTTGGACGAAATTCTACAACGCCTGCCGTATAGTAGTCACTATCATAATCCCTCTCCAGGAATGCCGCCTAATTGAACATGTGAAACACATATATACATTATATGACCAGATTAGGAGTGTGTAGACTTAATAAAGTGTAATCAAGTGCCAAGCACTTTTAACTAATTGCCGATTAAGTCGATTTTGCAGAGGGTCTTATCATTGCACCCAGACAAGTACAGTGTACATATGTATGGATGCATGTAGAACCAACCTGGTGACTCATCTGCGGCAATAGGCAAGCCAGGGCCATGACCAGACAAAATTTGCCTGTGGCCATAATGGGTTTGGATCCGGTCGAGATGGCCATTTCGTGATCCGTCAATCGCTAACTGTCGCCCCAGTAATCGGACACTGAAGCTTTTATAGAACGGCTAGACGCAAAGCTCAACTATCGACTGGTCACCAACCAATCTTATCACGCTGCCCAATTGGTGGCTGCTGGCTAAGATCGGGAAAAAGCTGTACACAAGGTATAGACGCTACAGTTCGCACAAATACATGTGTACGTTCCAGTTATAAACGAAGAAAATTGTTGTGGGTTATTCTAATTTCATGTTTATGGACCGTGACAATGATAAGTTTTTGCAAAAATACTTTCTGCGATATGTAATAAGTAGGTAGGCATACATATATAGTATAGCTAGACATTGAACGATCGTCCAAACTATTATTATTCACTTTGTTGCTTGCGGTTATCAGTATTCGCGCAGCTGATGATGTGATTATCCTATGTCATGGTGTTTTATCATTTAACAACCGTTTCTATTGAACAATAAACCATAATTCTACTTTGTTAAACAGAGATTTTATATTTTTGGCTCATGCGACTAGTCGACGGCGATTATTGCCCAGATATACGTGTGACCACTGACCGATAACACAAAAACAACAAATTGTTCAAAAATTGCAAGAACTTAGCTTCTTAAAAACGATTAAAATTCTCATTACCACGCACCGAAATGGGTATTTGATAAATCTATGCGCACTACCCTTGCGAATGCGGTTATATTCATTTTGCTCCGAAGTTTGTATCATTTTGTCGAAAGTAGCGAAGGACTTGGAAAACTGGTGGCCACGAGCTAAGAGCTGAGAAACCTTCTGGGAACATTTTCGAAAAGTTTCTAAATTTGGGAGCTTTTATTTCTATCCCATTGCAAAAACAAAAATATTTAATTGATTAGAAGTGTGTGTCGGTATGAATAGAAAATATTTATGTACATATGTAGGTATACATTTCTAATCAGAATTAAGGGCCAATTTTATGCGAGGGCTCTTTATGCACTTCACAATAGTCGTTAATGAATCATTAATGGATCATTTAGGAATCATTAAACAATTACTATAAAATCAATCATTAGTGAATCATGAATAAATTACTAAGCAATAATTTACGAATCGTTAGGGAATCAATTATGATTTATGAAGGAATTATTTATGAATCACAAAGGAGTAAGTAATTAATGATTTATGAATAATTAAAAAGGACTCTATCATCCGACAGAAATCATGAAGGAATAAAAAATGAATCAAAAATGAATCATAAATGAATCAAAAATGAAAAAAATAGGGAATCATAATTAAATCATTAAGGAAATGTTAAGGAATATTAAAAAACCACTCAGGAAATTTGAAAAAATTATTAAGCAATCATTAACCATTAAGGAATTATTAATGAATTAATAATATTATACAGGTTTCTAGATCGGACAAAACTAAGGTTTTAGATCAATATTATTGTAATTTTTAAAGTAAGTCTTATAAAATTAGGTATTTATTAATTAAATATAATTCTTGACGCCCGGGTCAAATGTCATAAAGATCAGTCGACCATATCGTATATGTATGTAACTCTAACAAAACCGATCGATCGAAAACAACTTGTCCTAATCGGATAACTAGTTTCTGCTTAAGTTTGCAAGGGTATACAAACTTCGACCGTGCCGATCCTGGCCCAGCCCTTTCGTTGGTATTAGTGTAGCTGTGACATCGTGCGTATAAATTATTGTTGACTAAATCAAGGGATGCAAAAAAGGGAATACATAAAAATTGTGCGCATTTACTAAGCAAATATGCATACCAAATTTTGTATCTCTAGTTGCTATAGTGTTTGAGAAAATCGGTTTTATATGATTTGCGGGGGCGGTAGGGGGCGTGGCAGAAATTTGAAATAAACTTGATCACTCTACATACTACACGAGTCTACACACCAAATTTGGTGGCTCTAGCTCTTATAGTCTCCGAGATCTAGGTGTTCATACAGACGGACGGACAGACGGACAGACGGACATGGCTAGATCGTCTCGGCTGTTGATGCTGATCAAGAATATATATACTTTATGGGGTCGGAAACGTCTCCTTCTGTGCGTTACAAACATCTGACCAATTTTATAATACCGTCTGCCTAATATAATAATATGCCTGCTAAAATATATTTGAAACACATCATTCTATACAATTTGGTTAGCCAAGTTTCTAATCATCGTCATCGGCAACCGACAGCATGGTTGGTTCTGCCGACGCCCCACTAGTGTTGGACAATGTACTGGAAGTAGACACCAGACTGCTAGAAGACACCGCACTTTTAATGGACCCAACACTGGCTGCAGACGTCCGACTGGCTGTGGTCTGCACAGTGCTTGTGGACCCAACACTGGCTATGGACGTTTGACTGGCTATGGACGTTTGACTGGCTATGGACGTCTGGCTGGCTGTGGTCTGCACACTGGTTGTGGACACCTGACTCGTTGTGCTAGCCAAAGATATGTTACTGGGGGTAGCACTGGGAGTGGACCAAACATTGTCACCCAGTATCTTCAGCACATCCTCAATATAGGTGCTGGCGTAATAAAATGAATTGTTCTCTATTATGGCCCCAGATTGGGTGGACTTCTTCAAGACTTCAACCAGCTGCTCCACCACCGCTTTACGCTTGCTGGTATCCTTGGTCTGATTCGCAAAATGATGCATTATACGGCTTAATGGTTGCGGCTCTACTTCCTCGCGTAGGTATTTCACGACAATTGATTCATCTACTAAAATTTCCGCCATTATAATAAGAAAACAAAATTGTAATTGTTAAAAATTCAAAAAACCGGAAAACACAAGACGATCCGTATCCGACTGAACTGAATGTAGAATGAGACTACAAATCTATCGTGCTCCGGACATTGACTGTAGCAAAGGCAGGATGAGTGAAGGCGAAAACAAAGCCAACCTGACCTCTATTTCTCGCCTAGATTCCATTATGCTACTTTGATCGTTTTATTATTTTGCGTTGGAAATTTCATTTTGTTTTTGTATATTCTTGTGTGAGATATAGTATCGTCCGGATCGGACCACTATATCATTAAGTGCTATACGAATGAAGTAAGTAAGTCGTCTCGCCGACTTCGGTATACCATGCACCAGGTGAAAATGTTTCTTAAACTTCGATAACTAACTGTACACATGTCTTTTAAATTCCTTTTACATGCCTCATAGCATATGCTATCTCGCTCACCCTCACAAAAACACACGAGCACTCTAGCGCCGCCACTGGCCTACGGCCACCTCGGCCCTTTTTTGTGCATACCAAAATAATTTTCTGGTTAGTTTTAAAATAGATACAGACAAAAAACGTTGTGCACATATGCCTTTTTCCATGAGGTATACATACATACATGTGTATATACATTTATACCCTGCAAGCGGACAAAAATACTGGAAAGGTGGCTGTCCGCCCACGGAAGCTTTCACTGTATATCTGAATAAAAGTATTCAGTTACAACTCTATAATACCATGCAGTAGTACTCATACAGTACTCATTATACCATACACCCATAGGGTGAATTTGAAAAAACTCGATTATCTCCCGTAATTTTCTACCTTGTGCAATCAAATTTAGCAAATTTGATACTAATATCCAGCAAAATACCAAATTTGATCAAAATCGGAATAAAAATAGTCAAGTTATGCATATAAACGTTTTTCCATATGGCCGGAAGTGGCCGTTGGCTGGTGGGGGCGCTAGGGTGCTCATATGCTGGAGTGAGCGAAATACTAAGATATGCTTGTAAAAAGCATGCGAACAGTTTTTTTTAAAATACGAAAATGCATTGGTTGTTATAAATTTAAAATGTTTGTTTTACTGGTGTATGGTATACCCAAGTCGGCGAGATGACTTACTTACTTCATTATCTATGTATATTCTTTGATTTTTTTTTTGCATTTGAAATTTTATTTTGGGTTTTTATCAGGAAACATTTAGAATTCATGTACTTCTTTTTCTATTCCTACTGCTATTTGAAATGATTTGCTTTCACACCTCATGTGGTCCTTATGTCGACCTTCCTCTCCTCGCTCTTCGCCCTCTCCCCCTTTCTCTCTCGCTTTCTCTCCCTTTCTCTCATCACGCAAATGTAAATATGCAAATGTAGATGCACTTACCAGAAAGTCTTTGACTTTGATTCAAATTTTAGCTGAGTGTAAAAGTGTAAAACTAATGTCAAAGGTAAAAGAAGTAATAAATCGGATCGATTACAAAATTTCATCTTTCATTCTTAGGAGAACATTCGTTATACATTTAGGTCGATCGAAATACATAGTGTTTAGATAATTTAATCGTGAATCGTCAGTGACTTAATATATGTATTGTAATTGAACCAAATTGGAAAATGCTTTTTCGCATTCAATAAGAGAGATTGCTTTAGATAGTATTAATATTAAAACAAACATTTTTAATTTTATAAATTGACGATAACAAATGCATTTATGTACTTCTTTTTACATGCTGTTTACAAGCATATCTCGCTATCTCGCTCACTCTTCCATATAAACACCCCAGCCTGCCACTAGCCAAAAGCCAACTCCGGTCTTATAGAAAAACGTTTATAGGCATAAAATGACTGTTTCCAGTCCGATTTTGATCAAATTTGGTACGTTGCTAGATATTAAAGACAACATGCCAAATTTAATTGCATTCAATGATCAAATCGGTTTTTTTTTTAAATTACGTGGGCCAAAGAGGGGGTGGAAAAATGTTCACAAACTAAATCTGTGCACCTTTTAAGCCACTATACAAATTTGATGTCTCTCGCTGGTATCGTCTTTGAGGAAACGCTTTTGTTTAAATTGCGGGGACGAAAGGGGGCGTGGCTGTTCAAGAATATGTATACTTTATGTTGGACATTCGGTTGGACTTTTGGACATTCAGTTACAAACATTTTGGCGAAATAAAAATGAAATGATGAGTCGTTCTCCCAAAAAATATTAACATTTGAAAAATCGGTTTAAAGATTAACGATAAAGGCTTGAAGACAAATAATTGGATAATTCTATATTACAAACTAAAAACATAAAATAATAAAATTTTAATAAACATTAAAATCTGAAGATATTATTTTTTGAGTCGAAATTGTTCATAAAATCTTAAATTGTTTATGATCAATCAAAATATAATATCGCCCTAATATCAGCCAAATTTATGTCGGGGAATGATAAGTGTTTCCCATAACCTAAAAACCTAATGAATCAATGGATTCAGTTCTATTTGGAAAGTAATATTCTTGAGAGTGAAAAATCGGATTGGAAATACTTTTGAAATGCTTTCGAGTCTTAACCAAAATGGTGTTTAGGTTGTTCGATACAAAGTGTTCAAGTCAAACTCATTTGAGTTTCGAAAATGGTTTATATTCAACTCAAATAAAAAAACATAACTTTGGGTGGGTTTTCTCTCTTATATTTCTTTTTTAATTAAGCAAAAAATGCCTTGGCCACACCCAAGAACCAAAATGAATCCAACCCAAACCAAGCCAAGCCACGCCAAACCAAAGCATCGCCCTTCGGCACTAGAGTCGTTCAAAATTTTTTAAAATTGATTGTGGGTCTAGTAAAACTATTTACTAGTACTGTATTCCACAAATCTTCAATTTGGCCCCAGAATCCAATTTGGGTGGAATTTACAAAAAAAAACTCAGTTTGGACAAGTTGAAAGTTTTTTTTAGAGTCCAATTGATTGTCTCAAATTTTTTTGCCGCGATCTTACAATATACATATTTGGTAGGGATTCCAACATACCAAAGTCGGAAATGCTATATTTGATCTATTTTAATCCTTTATTTTGAAGTACGGACTACCAAAGACGTTCATTACGACCACGGGAACAGAGTACAAGAATTTTATTATAAATGACAAGCGCAAATACTTCAATATATACGAAATAGGAAGAAAGCTACTCCAGGACCTCCTTGCCACAAATTTGAGCTGAGACAGACGGCGCTACATAACTGACTGACTTCTCAGACCGTTTGCTAATAGAATATAATTGTCCATATTAAACCTCTAAATAAGTAAAAATAAGAACAAACCACTAAGCGTTTTACCAAAATCATGGAATTGCTGAAATATATTTGAGACACATTATTTAATTTGGTTAGCCAAGTTCCTAATCATCGTCATCGGGGG
The DNA here is from genome assembly GCA_018903935.1 of Drosophila insularis. Classification (NCBI taxonomy): domain Eukaryota; kingdom Metazoa; phylum Arthropoda; class Insecta; order Diptera; family Drosophilidae; genus Drosophila; species Drosophila insularis. The sequence goes on along the minus strand of JAEIFP010000569.1, from coordinate 746,524 downwards.
TATCACTGGGAGTGGGCTAAATATTGCCACCTAGTATCTTCATCACATCCTCTGTGTGGGTGCCGGCGTAGAAAAATGAATTCTCCTCTATTATGGCCCCAGACTGGATGGACCTCTTCAAGACTTCAAGCAGCTGCCCCACCACCACTTTACTCTCGATGATATTCGTGGTCTGATTCGAAAAATGAACCATTATGCTGAATAATGGTTGCGGCGCTACTTTCTCGCGTAGGTATTTCACGACAATTGATTCATCTACTAAAATTTTCGGCATTATAATAAGAAAACAAAATTGTAGTTGTTCAAAATTCAAAAATTTCTATTGAATGAGACTACAATTCTATCCTGCTCCTAACATTGACTGTAGCAAAGGCAAGATGAGTGAAGGTAAAAACAAAGCCAACCTGACTTATCTTTTTATACCATACACCCATAGGGTGAAATGGTATATTTAAGTTGCCAAAATGTATGTAACAGGCAGAAGGAAGCTTTTCCGACCCCATAAAGTATATATATTCTTGATCAGCATTAACAGCAGAGACGATCTAGCCATGTCCGTCTGTCCGTCTGTATGAACACCTAGATCTCGGAGACTATAAGAGCTAGAGCCACCAAATTTGGTGTGTAGACTCGTGTAGTATGTGGAGTGATCAAGTTTATTTCAAATTTCTGCCACGCCCCCTACCGCCCCCGCAAATTATATAAAACCGATTTTCTCAACTATAGCAACTAGAGACACAAAATTTGGTATGTATATTTGCTAAGTAAATGCGCACATTTTGTATTTATAAAAATTTTTATAAAAATTTAAATTTTTATATAAATATTTGCTTAGTAATTGCGCACATTTTTGATGTGTAAAGATTTTGCCACGCCCCTTTCCGCCCCCGTAATTTGAAAAAATCTGCCGTAATTTTCTACCTTGTGCAATCAAATTTAGCACACTTAAATTTGATACTAATATCAAGCAAAATACCAAATTTGATCAAAATCGGAATAAAAATAGCCAAGTTATGCATATAAACGTTTTAAGATATGGCCGGAGTTAGACGTTGGCTGGTGGGGGCGCTAGTGTGCTCATATGCTGGAGTGAGCGAAATACTAAGATATGCTTGTAAAAAGCATGCGAACAGTTTTTTTTTAAATACGAAAATGCATTTGTTGTTATAAATTTGAAATATTTGTTTTACTGGTGTATGGTATACCTAAGTCGGTGAGACGACTTACTTACTTCATTTTTTACTGCACAGTGTATACAAATATTCAGAATGCAAGAGTACAGTATCTTGAGTTTTCTCGCGTATTGTTACAGTGAGTGACAGAAATACTTGTACTCGTCACGGGTAAATACAATATTTTTCTCGATTTTATAGATTACCTGTACATATTGTGTAAGTGAAACAAAGTGATTTGACGTTTTCAAATTGTGAATGAACAACGATTTTCAAGATTTCTTTCTTTAAAAAAAACCCATAAACGCTACTAAACAAAATTATTGTTTGTTTATCACATGACTAAGCTGTATCCTTACCGCTTTACAGAATGATTTATCAATAATAACTCACTGTATCGTAAGATAACTACTATTCATAGATATAAATGTACAGTGGATCACAGCTTTTGTGACCCAACTCATAATTTAAATTTTAAATTAACAATACCTGTTTTCCAAAGGTGATATTACCAAAAAATAAATGCAATATAAAATTCTTTTATATTTGAAGATGTAGTTAACAAAAAATAAAAACAAATTAACAATTTTATGTCACCCAACTACTTTTCATACCATGTTGGGGCCAAAATTTATGTAAGGATCAACAGCCAAGTCGATCTATCCATGTCCGTATGTCCGTCCGTTAGTCTGTATGAGCACCTAGATCTCGTGCACTAGAAGAGCCACTTAATTTGGTATGCGGACTCGAGTAGTATTTAAATAAAAAGAGTTAAATTCAATTTTGGCCAGGCCCCCTTACTCCTCCGCAAATTAGATAAAATCAATTTTCTCAAAAACTAACATAGATAAAGCTACCAGACTTGGTACGTAGATTTGTGTAGAATGCGTGCATATTATTAATATTTAAAACCACCTTCTTCTCCATAATCTGGAAAGCAATGACTGCCCCCTACAATTTTTTGACTATCGAAACCAAATTCAGCACACTAATTAGCCCTGTTAATATCTACCAATCCACCTAATTTTATTTAAATCGAATTAGAAACATGGAAAATATATGTACAAACGAGTTTTAGCAGGCGTTCCATAAGTCGGCGAAACGACTTACTTTCTTCATTCGTATAGCACTTAATGATATAGTGGTCCGATCCGGACGATACTATATCTCACACAAGTATATACAAAAACAAAATGAAATTTCCAACGCAAAATAATAAAACGATCAAAGTAGCATAATGGAATCTAGGCGAGAAATAGAGGTCAGGTTGGCTTTGTTTTCGCCTTCACTCATCCTGCCTTTGCTACAGTCAATGTCCGGAGCACGATAGATTTGTAGTCTCATTCTACATTCAGTTCAGTCGGATACGGATCGTCTTGTGTTTTCCGGTTTTTTGAATTTTTAACAATTACAATTTTGTTTTCTTATTATAATGGCGGAAATTTTAGTAGATGAATCAATTGTCGTGAAATACCTACGCGAGGAAGTAGAGCCGCAACCATTAAGCCGTATAATGCATCATTTTGCGAATCAGACCAAGGATGCCAGCATGCGTAAAGCGGTGGTGGAGCAGCTGGTTGAAGTCTTGAAGAAGTCCACCCAATCTGGGGCCATAATAGAGAACAATTCATTTTATTACGCCAGCACCTATATTGAGGATGTGCTGAAGATACTGGGTGACAATGTTTGGTCCACTCCCAGTGCTACCCCCAGTAACATATCTTTGGCTAGCACAACGAGTCAGGTGTCCACAACCAGTGTGCAGACCACAGCCAGCCAGACGTCCATAGCCAGTCAAACGTCCATAGCCAGTCAAACGTCCATAGCCAGTGTTGGGTCCACAAGCACTGTGCAGACCACAGCCAGTCGGACGTCTGCAGCCAGTGTTGGGTCCATTAAAAGTGCGGTGTCTTCTAGCAGTCTGGTGTCTACTTCCAGTACATTGTCCAACACTAGTGGGGCGTCGGCAGAACCAACCATGCTGTCGGTTGCCGATGACGATGACTAGAAACTTGGCTAACCAAATTGTATAGAATGATGTGTTTCAAATATATTTTAGCAGGCATATTATTATATTAGGCAGAGGATATTATAAAATTGGTCAGATGTTTGTAACGCACAGAAGGTGTTTGTAACGCCCCCTACCGCCCCCGCAAATTAAATAAAACCGATTTTCTCAAAAACTATTCTACCTAGAGACACAAAATTTGGTATGTATATTTGCTTAGTAATTGCGCACATTTTGGATGTGTAAAGATTTTGCCACGCCCCTTTCTTTAGCGGACGTTGACGATACTATGCGCAGTACGTTCAAGTGGCCCCTACGACACCAGGACAAAGCCTGTTACGTGCGAGCCCAAGCAGATAACTGCCCACCTCCCACCCGACCGACCGAGGGGTGCAGCCGTATAACGCACGGCACGAATCGCGTGGACAAATACACAAGAGAAAAAACAGACAAACAAATAATACTATAGTTATCTATTAACTAAATGGGATAGGATAGATGTTTTAAGCATATTGATAGAAAACTCTGAGCTGATTACAGGGAATAGAAGGTTGTAATCAGAGCAGAGGACCCTAAAAGGTTCATGCATGGCATAGTTAGAAGAACAACGACTAAGGGATAAAGGTATCAAAGGATGTCTACTCCGTCTACATGGTACCGATAGATTTACCTGAGGCAAATTGACATTGCGATCCCAGCTTAAGCCACGAAGAGCAAATAGCAAGAACTGCTTTTGAACGGATTCAAGTCTAATCTGGTGCGACTCATATTGAGGTGACCAAATGCAAGATCCATACTCTAAAATAGGACGGACAAGCGAAGCAAAAAGAACTTTAGTTGTATAGGGGTCATCGAATTCTTTTGACCATCTTTCAATGAAACCCAGGACACTCATGGCCTTTGAGACCGTGGTGGAAATATGGGTGTTAAAATTTAACTAATGGTCCATAAGTACGCTCAAATCATTCATATTATTTAGACGTTCTAAAGGGCTATTGTTTAGAAAATAAGTGACCAGTTGAGGAGAGTTACGAAAAAAAGTCATTACTCGTGGTCTGATTCGAAAAATGAACCATTATGCTGAATAATGGTTGCGGCGCTACTTTCTCGCGTAGGTATTTCACGACAATTGATTCATCTACTAAAATTTTCGGCATTATAATAAGAAAACAAAATTGTAGTTGTTCAAAATTCAAAAATTTCTATTGAATGAGACTACAATTCTATCCTGCTCCTAACATTGACTGTAGCAAAGGCAAGATGAGTGAAGGTAAAAACAAAGCCAACCTGACTTATCTTTTTATACCATACACCCATAGGGTGAAATGGTATATTTAAGTTGCCAAAATGTATGTAACAGGCAGAAGGAAGCTTTTCCGACCCCATAAAGTATATATATTCTTGATCAGCATTAACAGCAGAGACGATCTAGCCATGTCCGTCTGTCCGTCTGTATGAACACCTAGATCTCGGAGACTATAAGAGCTAGAGCCACCAAATTTGGTGTGTAGACTCGTGTAGTATGTGGAGTGATCAAGTTTATTTCAAATTTCTGCCACGCCCCCTACCGCCCCCGCAAATTATATAAAACCGATTTTCTCAACTATAGCAACTAGAGACACAAAATTTGGTATGTATATTTGCTAAGTAAATGCGCACATTTTGTATTTATAAAAATTTTTATAAAAATTTAAATTTTTATATAAATATTTGCTTAGTAATTGCGCACATTTTTGATGTGTAAAGATTTTGCCACGCCCCTTTCCGCCCCCGTAATTTGAAAAAATCTGCCGTAATTTTCTACCTTGTGCAATCAAATTTAGCACACTTAAATTTGATACTAATATCAAGCAAAATACCAAATTTGATCAAAATCGGAATAAAAATAGCCAAGTTATGCATATAAACGTTTTAAGATATGGCCGGAGTTAGACGTTGGCTGGTGGGGGCGCTAGTGTGCTCATATGCTGGAGTGAGCGAAATACTAAGATATGCTTGTAAAAAGCATGCGAACAGTTTTTTTTTAAATACGAAAATGCATTTGTTGTTATAAATTTGAAATATTTGTTTTACTGGTGTATGGTATACCTAAGTCGGTGAGACGACTTACTTACTTCATTTTTTACTGCACAGTGTATACAAATATTCAGAATGCAAGAGTACAGTATCTTGAGTTTTCTCGCGTATTGTTACAGTGAGTGACAGAAATACTTGTACTCGTCACGGGTAAATACAATATTTTTCTCGATTTTATAGATTACCTGTACATATTGTGTAAGTGAAACAAAGTGATTTGACGTTTTCAAATTGTGAATGAACAACGATTTTCAAGATTTCTTTCTTTAAAAAAAAACCCATAAACGCTACTAAACAAAATTATTGTTTGTTTATCACATGACTAAGCTGTATCCTTACCGCTTTACAGAATGATTTATCAATAATAACTCACTGTATCGTAAGATAACTACTATTCATAGATATAAATGTACAGTGGATCACAGCTTTTGTGACCCAACTCATAATTTAAATTTTAAATTAACAATACCTGTTTTCCAAAGGTGATATTACCAAAAAATAAATGCAATATAAAATTCTTTTATATTTGAAGATGTAGTTAACAAAAAATAAAAACAAATTAACAATTTTATGTCACCCAACTACTTTTCATACCATGTTGGGGCCAAAATTTATGTAAGGATCAACAGCCAAGTCGATCTATCCATGTCCGTATGTCCGTCCGTTAGTCTGTATGAGCACCTAGATCTCGTGCACTAGAAGAGCCACTTAATTTGGTATGCGGACTCGAGTAGTATTTAAATAAAAAGAGTTAAATTCAATTTTGGCCAGGCCCCCTTACTCCTCCGCAAATTAGATAAAATCAATTTTCTCAAAAACTAACATAGATAAAGCTACCAGACTTGGTACGTAGATTTGTGTAGAATGCGTGCATATTATTAATATTTAAAACCACCTTCTTCTCCATAATCTGGAAAGCAATGACTGCCCCCTACAATTTTTTGACTATCGAAACCAAATTCAGCACACTAATTAGCCCTGTTAATATCTACCAATCCACCTAATTTTATTTAAATCGAATTAGAAACATGGAAAATATATGTACAAACGAGTTTTAGCAGGCGTTCCATAAGTCGGCGAAACGACTTACTTTCTTCATTCGTATAGCACTTAATGATATAGTGGTCCGATCCGGACGATACTATATCTCACACAAGTATATACAAAAACAAAATGAAATTTCCAACGCAAAATAATAAAACGATCAAAGTAGCATAATGGAATCTAGGCGAGAAATAGAGGTCAGGTTGGCTTTGTTTTCGCCTTCACTCATCCTGCCTTTGCTACAGTCAATGTCCGGAGCACGATAGATTTGTAGTCTCATTCTACATTCAGTTCAGTCGGATACGGATCGTCTTGTGTTTTCCGGTTTTTTGAATTTTTAACAATTACAATTTTGTTTTCTTATTATAATGGCGGAAATTTTAGTAGATGAATCAATTGTCGTGAAATACCTACGCGAGGAAGTAGAGCCGCAACCATTAAGCCGTATAATGCATCATTTTGCGAATCAGACCAAGGATGCCAGCATGCGTAAAGCGGTGGTGGAGCAGCTGGTTGAAGTCTTGAAGAAGTCCACCCAATCTGGGGCCATAATAGAGAACAATTCATTTTATTACGCCAGCACCTATATTGAGGATGTGCTGAAGATACTGGGTGACAATGTTTGGTCCACTCCCAGTGCTACCCCCAGTAACATATCTTTGGCTAGCACAACGAGTCAGGTGTCCACAACCAGTGTGCAGACCACAGCCAGCCAGACGTCCATAGCCAGTCAAACGTCCATAGCCAGTCAAACGTCCATAGCCAGTGTTGGGTCCACAAGCACTGTGCAGACCACAGCCAGTCGGACGTCTGCAGCCAGTGTTGGGTCCATTAAAAGTGCGGTGTCTTCTAGCAGTCTGGTGTCTACTTCCAGTACATTGTCCAACACTAGTGGGGCGTCGGCAGAACCAACCATGCTGTCGGTTGCCGATGACGATGACTAGAAACTTGGCTAACCAAATTGTATAGAATGATGTGTTTCAAATATATTTTAGCAGGCATATTATTATATTAGGCAGAGGATATTATAAAATTGGTCAGATGTTTGTAACGCACAGAAGGTGTTTGTAACGCCCCCTACCGCCCCCGCAAATTAAATAAAACCGATTTTCTCAAAAACTATTCTACCTAGAGACACAAAATTTGGTATGTATATTTGCTTAGTAATTGCGCACATTTTGGATGTGTAAAGATTTTGCCACGCCCCTTTCTTTAGCGGACGTTGACGATACTATGCGCAGTACGTTCAAGTGGCCCCTACGACACCAGGACAAAGCCTGTTACGTGCGAGCCCAAGCAGATAACTGCCCACCTCCCACCCGACCGACCGAGGGGTGCAGCCGTATAACGCACGGCACGAATCGCGTGGACAAATACACAAGAGAAAAAACAGACAAACAAATAATACTATAGTTATCTATTAACTAAATGGGATAGGATAGATGTTTTAAGCATATTGATAGAAAACTCTGAGCTGATTACAGGGAATAGAAGGTTGTAATCAGAGCAGAGGACCCTAAAAGGTTCATGCATGGCATAGTTAGAAGAACAACGACTAAGGGATAAAGGTATCAAAGGATGTCTACTCCGTCTACATGGTACCGATAGATTTACCTGAGGCAAATTGACATTGCGATCCCAGCTTAAGCCACGAAGAGCAAATAGCAAGAACTGCTTTTGAACGGATTCAAGTCTAATCTGGTGCGACTCATATTGAGGTGACCAAATGCAAGATCCATACTCTAAAATAGGACGGACAAGCGAAGCAAAAAGAACTTTAGTTGTATAGGGGTCATCGAATTCTTTTGACCATCTTTCAATGAAACCCAGGACACTCATGGCCTTTGAGACCGTGGTGGAAATATGGGTGTTAAAATTTAACTAATGGTCCATAAGTACGCTCAAATCATTCATATTATTTAGACGTTCTAAAGGGCTATTGTTTAGAAAATAAGTGACCAGTTGAGGAGAGTTACGAAAAAAAGTCATTACCTTACATTTGGTAGTGTTAAGATTTAGTAGATTAAACTGGCACCAGGATTGAAAGTTTTTAAGATCAGCTTGTAGCCGACTAAATGAATCTGTATCTTTATACGTAAGACAAAGCTTGACATCGTCAGCATACATAAGCACACGCGAATGAACAATGACTGATGGAAGATCGTTAATGAATAGTGTGAAAAGCAGAGGGCCCAGATGACTACCTTGAGGTACACCAGATGTCACAGGAATGGAAACGGAAAAAGAAGACTTAAAGAGTACCTTCTGTTTTCTATTTGTTAAATATTCTCGAACCCAAGATAGGAAAAGGGGTGGAAACCCAATGTCGCTCAGCTTCGAAAGTAATAGGGTATGATTAACGGAATCAAAGGCTTTGCTGAAGTCAGTGTATATGACATCGGTTTGTTTACCATTTTTGAACCCCTTGATAATTATTGATGTAAATTCTAAAAGGTTAGTGGTTGTAGATCTACGTTTCACAAACCCATGTTGGGATGGCGAAATAATAGAGCTGCAAAAATGTTGCAATTGAGAAGTTATAATTTTCTCAAAAGCTTTCGGAATAGCGGACAATTTTGAGATACCCCTATAGTTAGAGGCTTCGGACTTTTTGCCATTTTTATGCAGAGGAATGATATACGACTCCTTCCAAATAGACGGAAAAGAGGAAGATTCGACAGACAATAGAAACAATTTTAAAATGGGTTTACATAATGCGTTTGCACAGAACCTGAGTACACATCCAGGAAGACCATCTGGCCCCGGAGAATAAACGGGTTTAACTAATTTAAGTTCGCTAAGAATAGAACCTTCATCAATCACTGGATTGAAAATGCAATTAGCCTTTTCTAAATGATAAGTAAGTTGTTTTGAAAAAACTCGCAAACATATCGGCAATTGCCTGATCAGTGCTCGCTTTTTTATTTTGAAAAGACAAAAAAGATGGGTGCACAGAGGTCTTACGTTTAGAATTAACAAAATTATAAAATTGTTTAGGGTCAGAAGAAAACTGAAGCTTACACCGCTGAAGAAAATTCTTATAGCATTGTGTATTAAGCATCATGAATTTTGAACGAGCGACTGTATACAGAGCATAGTCTGATGAACGACGTGTTTTTTGAAACTTCTTATAGTATCGTGTCTTCACATTTTTCAAATTGCACAGCTCACGAGAGAACCAGGGAGGTTTGTTAAGCCGCTCCAGCCTACCAAGAGGCACACAAATATCAAAGAGTGAATTCAGAGTATCATAGAAAAAACGAACAGCTGAGTCCATATCTCTACAATTGTACAGATAAGACCAATCGGTAGTAGCAATGCTTTCATTAAGGCTGGCAAAGTCAGTCTTACGAAAGCACCTAGTTAGAGGTAACTCATTTGAACCAAGTAATGGTGAAAGCAAGGGCAGATCAATTTTTAAATTTAATGTAGGATGAAATTTGTCTTCTGGCGAGGGCAACAACATGGTACATTCATCTGTTTGTGACCATGCTAAAGCGGGTAAATTAAAATCACCTAAAACTATGAACATGTCTTGACTGGAAACCAAAGAGGAGACAAACTGAATTGCCTCTAAATGATTTGAATATACCACCATGTCTGACAATGGTGGAATATAGGAACAAGTAATAAAAGCATTAAAAGATTTAAAATTTACTTTAACACCGACAAACTCAATCTCCTGGGTACTAGAAAATTGAATCATTTCAGATGATAAAGCAGCATCAACAGCTATCAGAACGCCACCACCTATGCGAGAAATCCGGTCACGTCTGAATATAGAAAAGTTTGTGGGAAAAACCGATGCATCAGCAATATCAGGTTTAAGCCACGTCTCTGTAAAAGCTAGAATGTTATGCTCAAAAGAAAGACTATCTACATAGAGATTAGGAAGTTTAGATTTCAGTCCTCTAACGTTCTGGTAACCCAGGTTAAGGGACGAAGCTAGTTTTTTGACACACCAGCAGATGCTGATGTGGCAGGAAGTATTAGTTGTTGTTGTTGGCAAGCGAATCGGTTGCCGATTTTTCTTTTTTACAGTATATTCCTTAACTATTATACGTTTCGGCCAAAAATCTTCTCGACATATGGTGTCGAAGATATTGGCAGAAACACTAATTTTAAAGGACGAAATGTCCCGAGAATAAGAAAATTTAAACTTCTCCACCGCAATATTCGAGACGTTAACTTTCTTCCGAATATAGGCTATTACATCATCAGATGTGACAACAGGGTCTAGCCTAGAAACAAATATATGTTTCTTTGGTGGTATGCCAACGAGAGGCCGCGGTCCCGAAGCGTCAGCCGCAGCAGTAACATTGGACAAGTCACCCACTGCAGCAGTCAACTTGTTTGCGGGGCCCTCGATACTTTTAAAACTATCGGCAATTTCCATTGGAATGGGTAATTGCCCGGACTTATCGGACACTACAATAGGCATCGTTTTTAAGAGATCATTCCCAGGTGATATCGGTAATTCCTTACTAATAGCATTCACAACCGGGCTCTTAAACGATATCAATTGCTGTACATTAGGAGTGGACGGTGCATGAGAACGTTCGGGGACGATAAGAGATGCTGGCGGATCTACAGATACAGAAACACCCCAAGGACTGGTCCTTTTACGTTTCGGAGACTCATTCATAAGCGACAAACTTCTGAACTGAGTCTCCACCGCAGTAAACTCGGCTTGGAGTTTATTAAAACCTGCCCTTAAGGTGTCAAAACTATCTCTAGTCCGCCTCATGAAAGAGCGCATCTCATTCTCGACATGTGCAAATTCAACTGCCGCCGTGTGCAGACGTGTTTTTTAATGCACTCCGCAAAAATTGAGTGTAATAAAAAAAAAAAAAAAAGTCTGCGTTTGCAAAAAGTTGTGTAGGGCTCTCAGTCACCTTAGAGACGCCTATTTACAATCATATTGCTATTAGATTGCTCTAATAGCAATAAATACTAAGTTGCAACAACAAAGTGCGTAATTTTTACAAAAGCCATGTCCACCAATTCGGGCCCAAGCTCTCTCAATCCCCACCAGCAACAGCTACAAGAACTAATTGTACAACAACAACGTGAGCGTCGACTCTCGGTCCAACGCAACAACGCGTACTTTTCGGTGGTGTCGCCGACCCCACCGAATGCTAACGTAAGCAATAACACCGAAAGTGCCAGCCACTCAGCAATTAACAGCAACCTACCGTGGAGAGAGCAGTGTGCTTCTCCATCAATATCTATAACTGGGTCACCGATTGCACCAACCAGCACCGTCAGCTCGTTGACAGCAACTACTGCAACGTCTGCCGAAGTATTGACCTGCCTCAAGCCGTCAACGACAAGTCGCCCAGAGTCAGCCACAATAGTAAACCCAACGACTTCTGTCCAAACTGGAATGGACAGATATATTAAAATAACTAAGCGGAAGCTAAGCCCGCAAAAGAAAAAAAGTGGCAATACGCCGAAAATAACCAAACCAAATGAACGAGTAGCACCCCTTAGCGGGAATCGTTTTAAAATTCTTGCCGATCAGCAAGACGATCAAGCCGGCGCTGTAGATAAAGTTAAATCGGCTAGACCACCCCCTTTATACATCCGTGGAGCCAACTGCAGCGCCCTGATTTCGAAGCTAGTAGAAACAGTAGGGGCAAATAACTTTGTTGTAACCCCTCTCAATAGGGGTAACATTAAAGAAATTAAATGTCAAGCCCAAACTGAGGACAATTTCCGCATCATCGAAAAGTACCTCCGTAATGCTAACATCAACTTCTATACCTACCAACTAAAAAGCAGTAAAGGGCTCCAGGTTGTGTTAAAGGGGATTGAGCCATCGGTCCCTACTCAAGAAATAGCAGACGCGTTGGTCGAAAAAGGGTTTGCGGTCAAGTCCGTTGTCAACATCATCAACAGGAATAAAGTCGCACAACCGCTCTTTAAAATCGAGCTCCAACCAGATGCAAAGCGGTCGAAGCCAAATGAAGTGCACCCGATCTACAACCTACAGCTTCTACTGCACAGAAGAATCACCGTAGAGGAGCCCCATAAGAGACGCCAACCACCGCAGTGTAAAAACTGCCAGGAATACAACCACACCTCTAACAATTGCAATCTTAGGTCAGTGTGTGTTGGCTGCGGCGAACATCATGAAGGTGGAATTTGCACCAAGGACAGAAACAACGTCGCACTAAGACTATGCAGCAACTGTGGAGGGAACCACACGGCCAACTACAGAGGATGTCCTGTCTTTAAGGATCTTAAATCACACCTAAACGGGCGCAAACCCCCAGCCGGACCAAAAATCATCTTCAACGCCTCCAAAACTACACCGGAGGTTTTCTTCGCCAAGGCTGTTAGATCATCCAACATGACTGCTACAACCAGTCCTAGTGTATCCTTCGCTAGTGTGCTCCGAACTGGACAGACGGAGCCCGCGAAAGAGACCCCGTCACTCCGCCATCTACAGAATCCGCAACCTAGCGCACCAGAGCTTGGCCAGCAAACTCCAAGTGGTCTAGAGGCCCTATTGATCTCACTCAATCAAAACATGACCACTTTTATGACGTTCATGCAAAACTGTATGCACGAACTGATGCGGAATCAAAACCTGCTTATCCAGAAGCTTATCGAGAATAAATAATGGCTTCCCTACGTCTATGTCTTTGGAATGCTAACGGCATCTCCAAGCACAAAAATGAACTGCAACTATTCCTAGACTCAAGTGAAATCGACGTTTTGCTGATTTCGGAAACACATTTAACATCAAAAAATAATTTTCAAATACCAAAATATACCTTCTACGCAACAAACCATCCAGACGGAAAAGCTCATGGCGGGACCGGTATCCTAATCAATAACCGTATAAAACACTCGTTCCTCAACAGATTTGAAACACAGCACCTACAAGCAACTGCTATAACCGTCCAAACCAGCTGCGGCAACACTACATTGGTCGCCCTGTACTGCCCACCACGCTTCTCAATCTCTGAAAAGGAATTTACCGATTTCTTTAACACACTCGGAGATCGCTTCATTGCAGCAGGGGACTATAACGCCAAACATACGCACTGGGGATCTCGCCTGGTAAATCCTAAAGGAAAGCAGTTGTACAACACAATAGTCAACCCTCTCAATAAGATGGATTGCGTCTCACCGGGTAGGCCTACTTATTGGCCCACAGATCCACAGAAAGTGCCTGACTTGATTGATTTCGCAGTAACCAAGAGGATTCCACGTAATCGGATCACTGCGGAAACACTACTAGATTTAACTTCCGATCACTCTCCAGTGCTATTTACATTATTAACAAGACCTCAAGTACTTGATCGCCCATATAGGCTTACAAACAACAAAACAAATTGGCTTAAATTTAAAATGTACATGAGTGCCCACATTGACTGTTCGCCGAAACTGGATGCTGCAGAGGACATTGATATGTGCGTCTCTGCACTTGAGTCGATGATGGGAGCTGCAGCAAGAGTATCTACTCCACATGCCTCTTCTTACACCAAACCTGTTGACAGGCCTACGAACCGGCGGATAGAACAATTAGTAACGGAAAAACGACGTCTAAGAAGAGAATGGCAGATTACTCGATCACCAGCAGCAAAACTTCGCCTAAGGCAAGCTAATCGCAACCTCTCCAAGGCGTTAAGACAAGAGGAAAGCTGGGCTCAAAGGAAATACATAGAAAAGCTCAGTCCAACCAGCACTAAACATCCTCTGTGGAAAGCCCACCCAACTTTAAGCGCTCCTACAGAGACAATTTCACCGATAAGGAGTCCAACCGGTGGATGGGCCCGCAGTGACGAAGAGGGGGCATCCGTATTTGCCACACATCTTAAAATGGTTTTCCAGCCAAATCCAACATCAAACTCATCTGTACTTCCCCCTTCGAACACATTAACGGATAGTGAGTACTCGGAACTCCAATCGGACGAGATCACTGCAGTTATTAAAAACCACATAAAGCCGAAAAAAGCCCCTGGCCATGACCTAATCACACCGAAAATGATCCTAGAACTCCCTATCATTGCAATACAATATATCTGCAAACTGTTCAACGCTATAATAAAAATTGGCTACTTCCCAAGAACATGGAAAAAGTCCACTATCATCATGATTCCTAAAGTGGGAAAGGACAAAACCCAGCCATCATCCTATAGGCCAATTAGTTTGCTGCCATGTCTTTCGAAGCTTTTTGAAAAGGTCCTGCAGATCCGCCTAAACTCATTTCTGGCATCGGAGAACACAATCCCTTCACACCAGTTTGGCTTCCGCGAAAAACATGGTACAATTGAACAAGTCAATCGCATAACATCCGAAATACGAACAGCATTCGAACTAAAAGAATACTGTGCGGCTGTCTTTCTCGACGTTGCCCAGGCTTTCGATAGAGTCTGGCTGGAGGGTCTGATGTTCAAAATCCGGCAAAAACTGCCACAGTACACACACAAACTCATGGAATCTTACCTTTACAATAGGAAATTCGCTGTAAGATGTAATGGCTCCGTCTCCGCTGATTTTGAAATCAAAGCTGGTGTACCGCAAGGCAGTGTACTCGGCCCATTGCTCTACCTGCTGTACACTGCAGACTTACCAACGAGTTTAGGACTTACAACGTCCACTTTTGCCGATGACACGGCAATCCTTAGCAGATCCAAATGCCCAATACAAGCCTCTGCAAAACTAGAGGAACACCTTAAGGTGGTAGAGGAATGGCTAGCAACCTGGCGTATCCGGGTCAAAGAGCAGAAATGCAAACATGTTACATTTACGCTTAACAGAAGAAACTGTCCAGCTCTAATGCTAAACAACGTACCAGTTCCTCAAGCCGTGGATGTCACTTACCTTGGCATCCACCTAGACAGAAGACTAACTTGGCGCAAGCACATCGAAGCAAAAAAGTCACAGCTTAAACTGAAAGCGAGTAGCCTACATTGGATCATCAATGCTCGGTCCCCTCTACGTCTGGAGTATAAAGTCCTCCTATACAACTCCGTACTGAAACCCATCTGGACTTACGGAGCCGTACTATGGGGAAATGCAAGTACCAGCAATGTCGATATTATACAAAGAGCGCAGTCGAAGATTTTAAGATCAATCACGGGGGCCCCGTGGTATATACGAAACGACAACATTCAAAATGATCTAAATATACCTAGCGTAAAATCTGAAATAGGTACTCAACAACTAAAGTATTCTGCGAAACTGGATGCACACCCAAATGTTCTTGCCAATTCCCTTACGCGAACTAATAATAGAATATCCCCAGGATTTATCTTAAGTACTAGTCTAAGAAAAATATCTCAAACTTGTTGTTAGGCTCTAATTTAAGAGTAGATTCAACAAATATATATTAAACGTTAAAAAAAAAAAAAAATTCTCGACCTCCCGGCAAGCATCACATCCATATTTTAAGCCACCACCTTTAGCAATAGACTCCTTGATTCTGCCTGTGTAACCTGCACACTTAACGTGAACCGCAGTGTCACACAACCAACAAAGAATATAATCATGGGAGTCAACCGCATTAGTGGCAACTATACAATTATTTTTTGAGCAGACAACCATTTTATCAAAAAGTTAAATTTATTTTCAACAAGGAAATACAAAAAATAACAAATAGAAATTCTAAAGGTAAAAATTCTGTGAATAAGAATATACTGACCAGTTCTGACACAAGGGTTAATGTGCAGAGTAAGCCTTCACAACTAAAGAATTAAAAGAGATGAAAGCACAAAAACAAAAACACGTATCACAGAGTCGCGGGTAGGCAAAAGACGAGAGCGCAAATCAATCAAGAATAGGAAAGAGCAGGAGAGCGCGTCAAATTGAACACATGCAACAACAATTTGTACGCAAGAGCGCGAGAGTTAGTTAAAAACGGTAAAGACACAAAAGCAAAAGAGATAAGCAAAACAACAACACCGCTAATGCGAGTATTGTTGTAAGTTTTGATTTTATTTACATTTAAACAAAAGCGACAGCAAGTATTCGCAAAATGAAAATAAAATCGGATGCTGAAATTATTATTAATTAATTTAACCGATAATAAATTTAAAAGTTATGGAAAAGTATTTAATCGCGAGAAAAAATAAAAGTTGATAAGCGCAAAAAAACACGTCCGTCCTCTGCAACGAGTGAAATCTTATTTTTCCCGCCCCCGTAATTTGGAAAAACTCGATTATCTCCCGTAATTTTCTACCTTGTGCAATCAAATTTAGCACACTTAAATTTGATACTAATATCCAGTTATGCATATAAACGCTTTTCCATATGGCCGGAGTTGGCCGTTGGCTGGTGGGGGCGCTAGGGTGCTCGTATGCTTGAGTGAGCGAAATACTAAGATATTCTTGTTAAAAGTACGAAAATGCATTTGTTGTTATAAATTTGAAATATTTGTTTTACTGGTGTATGGTACACCTAAGTCGGCGAGACGACTTACTTACTTCAGTTTTATTGAATTCAGCTTTGAAGAAAGTTTTTATACCATACACCCATAGGGTGAAATGGTATATTAAAGTCGCCAAAATGTATGTAACAGGCAGAAGAAAGCTTTTCCGACCACATAAAGTACATATATATATTCTTGATCAGCATCAACAGCCGAGACGATCTAGCCATGTCCGTCTGTCCGTCCGTCCGTCCGTCCGTCCGTCCGTCTGTATGAACACCTAGATCTCGGAGACTATAAGAGCTAGAGCCACCAAATTTGGTATGTAGACTCGTGCCATATGTACGCTTATCGAGTTTGTTTCAAATGTTTGCCACGCCCCCTACCGCCCCCGCAAATGATATAAAACCGATTTTCTTAAACACCATAGCAACTAGAGACACAATATTTGGTATGTATATTTGCTTAGTAATTGCGCACATTTTGTGTTTATAAAATTTTTGCCACGCCCCCTACCGCCCCCGCAAAATACATAAAACCGATTTTCTTAAACACTATAGCAACTACAGACACAAAATTTGGTATGTATATTTGCTTAGTAAATGCGCACATTTTGTATTTATAAAAATTTTGCCACGCCCCCTACCGCCCCCGCAAATCAAATAAAACCGATTTTCTCAAAACATATTTTAGCTAGAGACACCATAGTTGGTATAAATATTTGCTTAGTAATTGCGCACAGTTTTGATGTGTAAAGATTTTGCCACGCCCCCCTCCGCCCACGTAATTTGAAAAAACTCGATTATCTCCCGTAATTTTCAACCTTGTGCATTTAGCACACTTAAATTTGATACTAATATCAAGCAAAATACCAAATTTGATCAAAATCGGAATAAAAATAGTCAAGTTATGCATATAAACGTTTTTCCATATGGCCGGAAGTGGCCGTTGGCTGGTGGGGGCGCTAGGGTGCTCGTATGCTTGAATGAGCAAAATACTAAGATATGCCTGTGAAAAGCATGTGAACAGTTTTTTTAAATACGAAAATGCATTGGTTATTATAAATTTAAAATATTTGTTTTACTGGTGTATGGTATACCCAAGTCGGCGAGACGACTTACTTACTTCATTTTAACTTCAAATTCAGTCATCAATTATCATAGAATATTTAAAAAACAAACAATTGAATTTCCAACACCTGTTTTTTAAATTTTAGAGTTTTTGTTTGAAAACAGGGTAGTAGCCAACACTTTTGTCCATGACTGTATGATTTGACAAATTTGACGTATGATTTCTTTGTTTTTTATATTGGGACATTTTTATATAAGGAACTCTATTATTATTAAAGTTAAAACAGAGTTTTACCTTGCAAAGGGTATTATAAAATTGGTCAGGTGAAGAAACACAAAGGAGACATTTCCGACCCCATAAAGCATATATATATATTTTTGATCAGCGGGAGAAGCTGAGGCGATATAGCCATGTCCTTCAGTGCGTATGTGTTTTACTCCGCCATCTTAAAAGCTACTGGGCTGAATATTTTTGTTCTCTGCTTTTTCAAGTATGATAATCATCCGGATCGAACCACTATATAATTTGGGTGAAGGAGTTGGAGTATCGCTATGAAATTTACTAATGTGAGAATTTTGGATATTAAACATCAGATTGTCTTACCAATAGAAAATACGTAAATTGCCCACATTATACCTCTAAATAAGTTGAAAGTACAGTACAAACCAAGAAAAAATCACTGAACGTTTTACCAAAAACATGTGACTGCTAAAATATATTTGAAACACATCATTCTATACAATTTGGTTAGCCAAGTTTCTAATCATCGTCATCGGCAACTGACAGCATGGTTGGTTCTGCCGACGCCCCACTAGTGTTGGACAATGTACTGGAAGTAGACACCAGACTGCTAGAAGACACCGCACTTTTAATGGACCCAACACTGGCTGCAGACGTCCGACTGGCTGTGGTCTGCACAGTGCTTGTGGACCCAACACTGGCTATGGACGTTTGACTGGCTATGGACGTTTGACTGGCTATGGACGTCTGGCTGGCTGTGGTCTGCACACTGGTTGTGGACACCTGACTCGTTGTGCTAGCCAAAGAAATGTTACTGGGGGTAGCACTGGGAGTGGACCAAACATTGTCACCCAGTATCTTCAGCACATCCTCAATATAGGTGCTGGCGTAATAAAATGAATTGTTCTCTATTATGGCCCCAGATTGGGTGGACTTCTTCAAGACTTCAACCAGCTGCTCCACCACCGCTTTACGCATGCTGGCATCCTTGGTCTGATTCGCAAAATGATGCATTATACGGCTTAATGGTTGCGGCTCTACTTCCTCGCGTAGGTATTTCACGACAATTGATTCATCTACTAAAATTTCCGCCATTATAATAAGAAAACAAAATTGTAATTGTTAAAAATTCAAAAAACCGGAAAACACAAGACGATCCGTATCCGACTGAACTGAATGTAGAATGAGACTACAAATCTATCGTGCTCCGGACATTGACTGTAGCAAAGGCAGGATGAGTGAAGGCGAAAACAAAGCCAACCTGACCTCTATTTCTCGCCTAGATTCCATTATGCTACTTTGATCGTTTTATTATTTTGCGTTGGAAATTTCATTTTGTTTTTGTATATACTTGTGTGAGATATAGAATTAGTGAGCTGAACTTAATTTTGTAGTCCGAAAACATTGATGAAGGAGGCGGAAGTAGGCGTGGAAAAAATTTTAAATAATCATATTCTGCGCATTTCATTTGTGGTGCGGAATTGGGCGTGACAACGCCTTTAGCTAGAGAGTTTTTGGGAAAAACACGTTTATTTAAATTGCGGAAATGGAAAGGGACGTGGCAAAAATTTAAAAGAAACTTGGTCAGCGTAGATACTACATGAGTCTTGGTACGGACGAACCGACAGACGGCCAGGCAGGATATATGTATATATGTTTATGGGGTTTATTGCTCGATCCCTTAGCAGATTCACTAGTTAGGGGTTAGTAGTGAAGAGATGAAAAAAGTTAAAATTCTTTGAAATATTGGCATTTCGGGGGTGTCCATGATGACTACATTTGCCTGATCAAAGTTAAATAAAGAATGTGGGAGTGATTTATTATATCGCGATCGGACACATTTCATTAGGAAAATGTCTGATCTTAAACAGAGAAAATTGTTAAATGTTGTAGCCGAATCGTCGCAGTACCAAATGAAAAAACAACTTCAAACTCATAAGAATAAATTCACACATTGAATTTACGTCACATGCAGCAGCGGTTACGCGCTTTTTGGCCTTGTCAGTGCAAAACGAAAGAGTATCTGAAAGTGCTAATACTTAACTTAATGTTAATCCAGAGTCAAAGGTCCTTAAAATCTATTGCCTGCTTAAGCGGCTCCTTCACTGAACGCAACATACATAAATTCAAGTGGCATACCTCATCATCCATCCATCTCGGAGTCCGTGCTTTTTGTGTGCCAGGTCCTAAGCCCCAACCCCAATTTGGCAATCCTTTTTTTATGCATATTTATTTTTTTTTTTTGCTTTTGCTGGTTCGCCAGGGCAAATTGCTTTGTGGCAAAAAGAAAAAATAAGAAAAGGAAAGGGAGGAAAATACAACAAAAAATTAAAAAATAATGTTTGAAAATTTCTTGGTCATATATTTTAAATACAAAAATTTACCCAAGGGAGACGAGCCGTGTACACATCGTTGCACACATACACATACACACACACAGACGCACATCACGTAACCTGCTCATTTTATGCGCAAAAAGAAACGAACGGTAAAACACGTTAAAAGCCAAGACGAGGGCTGCCGCCGCCGCAACAACAGTAAGATTGAAACGGGTACGAAAACGGCAGCAGGAATGAGTCAGGCAAATATTGGTGCTAGTTCTCAAAGCCTTGAATCGAATGCCCTTACAAAGATGTTTCCGATTCTTTGTGAGTGTTCAAAATCAACTTTCACTCCTATTTCCATCGACTTTTTGCTTAATCCCCAAACGTTTTTCTTTAGGCCAACTATACTTTCGGCTAATAGTTAAGATAAAGGTGATGCATTTCGATAGCTCAGGCCGACATGATTCCTGATTACGTTAATTTGAGAGTTGTCCCTGCATACTCGGTTTTTGCCCAAAAGTATACTATAGAAAGTTAAAATTATTTTTTTTTACATTTTTAACAAGTTTTTAAATATCTTATTAAAGAAAAACAGTTCTTTTTTGCAAACATTACTAACAAACAATTTGTTAGATGCATAGGATTTCACTTATTCCTTTAAATTAATAACTTTTTGGTTCAAATTTTACTCATTTTAGATCCAAATCCAAAGTGAAAGATATTATGCACTATTTAAATTGCAAAAAAATGTTAAAAAGTAATTATTCACTTAATAATAATAAAACAATATTAAATATTTATTGTATTTTTAATTATAATTATTTGAGGTTATTTTATATTTATACTAAAGCCGCAACTTTAAACTAAGTCTCCAAAATGTATTTCACAGTCAGAACCCCATAAAGGGCCCAGTCAATCTAGCCATGTCCGTCCGTCCTCATGAACATCTAGATATCGGAGACTATAAAATATATAGGTAGAGCCACCGAATTCAGTTGTAAGACTCGTGTAGATTACATGCTGATTAAATTTATTTTAAATTCTTGCTTCGTCTTCTTCTATCTCGAGAATTCGAAATACAAATTTTCTCCCTCAATATTCAAAGTGTAGCAATCAAACCTGATTTATCGATTTCATTTTGTAATACGCAGAATTTTATTAAGATTGCAAATTGAAAATAATCCACCTGAGAGTGGGTCGGTGTGAAAAGATTTTGATATACAAGCATTTAGTCTCATAAATATCTCAGAAAAGTGCGTACATTCCTACTACCGATAAGAATTGGCCATTCGATAAATTCGATAGTCAACTCTGATTGAATATATATATCAAATGAAATCGATATGCATCAGTACACATTGAGAGTACCAGCAGCAGTTTATCCGTGTTATCCGAGCATTTGTTTATCCAAAAAACTCACTTCCATAAAACGCTGGGGGATAAATCCCCAAAATGATGGGTTAGATGGATCATGGTAATTAATCTTATGGGCTAGTAGATTGTTTCCGCACTAGTCGATAGGTACGATTATGATTGCGTACGTTGCAAACTTGTAATCAATTTCTATATACTCTTATTTGGCAAAGGGTATGGCCAGGTAGATGAAGGCAGCTTCATTTAGTTTTTGGCCTGCCAGACCTGCCCCACATATGCAGGCAAACCATATACGTTTATGTATTGGTGGGTACATATGTGTGTGTGTGGGTGAGAGTGGTTGGGTGAATACTGGGCGGTATGTGGGCGGGGTCAACTTTGTGCCCGTGTGTGCTATTCGTTGCTACTTATGTTTAAGCTTTGTATTTAAGCTTTTTGCACGATTTCCTCTAACAAATGGATTTTCACTTGTTGCCCGAACCCAGGCAAAAGATGCAGAGAGGTTACAAGTGTGTGCCTGTGTGTGCTTTTGTGTGAGTGTGTGTGAGTGTGTGTGAGTGTGTGTGAGTGTGTGTGAGTGTGTGTGTGTGTGTATGTGTCTTATGTAATCTGTATGGCCTTGTTGTCATGCTTGATTTTTTTTCTTCTCTTCTTCTAGATCCCTTTCGCTTGCTAACAAATAATTTAATTTCTTGGGTCGTATTTGTCCATTTTTCTCTCTCTCCTTTCCTTCTTCCTTTTTCTGGTTTCGATGTACCTCCTATTCCTTTTGAGTATTTTTATTTAGGATTTTTACCGGGTCGGAAATGAAATTGCTTTAAGTGCTCGAGACTTTAAGATGTTGTTGTTTTCCTTGCTTCTGGAAAGAGTTGCCGAAATCAAAATTTGGCCCATGGGCAGATCTTTGTCTAGTTGATTAATTGCAGTACATTGAAACAGAAACCCAAACTAAGACTGAAACTTAGCCTGTCCGCCAGTTGACATTGATGGCGAAGAGGGGCGTAGAGATTGCGCGGGGGAGGGGGGTGGGGGAGAGAGAGCATGCCACACGCATGTACGTACATAGTTAATTTATGTATATGTGTGTGAGTGTTTGTGTGTGTATGCAAAACTCAAAAATATGAGATTATTAATGATGGCAACAACTGGCGGCAATTCTCAGTCTCTCTCTCTCTCTCTTTCCCACTTTCAGTCTCTGTGCTTGTCTGAATTTGACATCACTCATACGACTCGTTGTTGTCTTCTCTTTTTTGCCGAGATTTATGCCAAGCGGGCTTGTATGTTTTTTTCTTCCCTTTTTTTTTCATGACTGATTAATAACAAATGCTTAAGGACTCTGCCCGAGACAGAGTTGAAAGGAGATTTGCTGAAAAAGTGACGAATTATGAAGCCAACAATGTGCAAATGTGTATACGTGTGTGTACATACACATAGATATATGGGATTCTGTGATTTTCCTATATAATCGAGCGTCTATTTAGTGTAAACAATGTTATGCAGGGTTCAACATGTCGTATAAGTAATTATTATTATTTCTTCTAGGATGTTTTTCAGAGTTGTAATCTGAAGTATTATTTAGTTTTCTCAGTTAGATAAGATGGTAATATAATATCATTAGTCTCATCGGCCGATTTAGCACATCTATGTACATATATAAACAATTCCAGCCGGATGTCACTCCTTGTCTTGTATTTTCCGCGGCCGCTAATTCGATACCCATTTTAGGAAAGGAAACAGCGCAGCGATAGCAAATAATGGCAAAATATTTTAAAAAAATCAAATATTTTAACATTTGAAAATTCACAAAAATTTGAGCTCTAAGGAAGAAAGTCTCTGATTTTCAAATTTTTCTACGGCACTGTATGCACTTGGCTTAAAGCAAGTTTTCATGATTTCAATTCAATTTTAGATTCTGCCATTTAATAAGAAAGGTTTGTTTTGTATGCAATTAATCTTAAGAGCATTTTTTAATCTATCCATCGAGATAGTTAAATACACTGTGAAATTAAAAAAAAAAAAAATTAAGTAAGTAAGTCGTCTCGCCGACTTGGGTATACCATACACCAGTAAAACAAATATTTTAAATTTATAATAACCAATGCATTTTCGTATTTAAAAACACTGTTCACATGCTTTTCACAGGCATATCTTAGTATTTTGCTAACTCAAGCATACGAGCACCCTAGCGCCCCCACCAGCCAACGGCCACTTCCGGCCATATGGAAAAACGTTTATATGCATAACTTGACTATTTTTATTCCGATTTTGATCAAATTTGGTATTTTGCTTGATATTAGTATCAAATTTAAGTGTGATTTAAGTAAATTTGATTGCACAAGGTAGAAAATTACGGGAGATAATCGTTCAAATTACGGGGGCGGAAAGGGGCGTGGCAAAATCTTTACAGATAAAAAATGTGCGCAATTACTAAGCAAATATACATACCAACTATGGTGTCTCTAGGTAGAATAGTTTTTGAGAAAATCGGTTTTATTTAATTTGCGGGGGCGGTAGGGGCGTGGCAAAATTTTTACAAATACAAAATGTGCGCATTTACTAAGCAAATATACATACCCTATGGGTGTATGGTATAATTAACAAGTGTCCGACAAGTTTTGCCGTATTTTCCTACGTATGTGGAATATTTACAAGCCCTCGCAGTAGACGCAAAATATCTCCTGGAACTGGTTGCGTGCAAAAATGGGTTTCGGCATTCCAATGATTTGGATGGATCCACAAGGTCATCATACGGGTAACTGCTACGCATGCCAGAATAAACTCGTAAAACTGAAGAAGAGCTCTATGGTTTATAAAAGTCTTCAATCTGCACAGTTGCCAGTACCTCACTCGGAGAATATTCCAATTCCTAGATGTTAAAGTCCAACAGAAAGATATATTCCGAAACCATCGTGATAACTTAAAAAACTAATGATCGATTCGCAAGACCCGAAATAGGGTGAAACCATCGAATTTTGCCGTGTCTTTTTTTCGACTATCACAGTGATATTAATTTGATTATTAAGTGCATAAAGTAAAGTGTTTGAAAAATCAATTTTGTATGCATCAAAGGCTAGTCGATATGACTTGATCATTCCATTTCTTAGTTATAGCAATACATAAATGTACATATGTAAGTATGTAGTGGATATTTCTATAAATCTCGTTTTTCTTTTTTTGGCCATTCCTCTTCCTCACACAGTCAGAAGGGCGTTGGGGAGTGCAAACGACTAACTGGACGACCCCCAATAAAGCGTCCGTTGTGCCTGGTCAAGTCAGGGCGCTGATTTATGGCCAAACCAGGAGCGAGCTGTTCCCTCACACCCCCAGGACCCAGTGTACTCCATATTCTCATCTTCTTCTTTGCTGTGCTCTAACGTCAGGGCGATTTAATAGCCTTAAACGGTACCTGGCTAATAAGTTTTACCCCTCCACCCGGCAGATGACACAAACACCTAGCTCTCGGTCTTCATGGCCGGCCAAAACTAGCATACGTAGAGACGCAAAGTGAATGACTTGGCGTTTGCCTTTTGCTCTTTTAAGATTTATTGACATATAAATTTAATGCCCCTCTGCCCAGTTTCACCCCACCCATCTAGCCATTCTAACCCACCTAACCACTCGCTCTCAGTGGAAAAGGGGACAACAAAGTTTAGGAGCAATTGATTGAATGCACTTTATTGCCTGGATTTCCGTTAGTAAATTGAAACTTTAGTCGTCGAGAAACTGAACTGGTACAGACTAGTCAAGTTTAGTTTGTTTCAATTAAAAATTTTACAATTTTTCTTATCAATTTTAGCGCATAGTTTTTTTTATTACTTTTTGGCAATTTGCGATTCATCTAGCCAAATATGATTGCAATATCCTGATTCACATATTGCATTACATAATTAACTTATCTCCAGGGACATTCAAAAAATCTAACTATCTGTTGAGAAACTCAGGGTTGAGAAAGAAATTGATTACTTGATCAAATTAAGGACTGATCAATGTTATCATTGGCTTAGAATAAATATTTTGATGAATATTTTCAAGCCAAGCAGTAGAACATAGTAGATCCCATACATATAATACGCTAAGAAATGAGCTGATGTTTTTTATTTTGTTAAAAAACTTACTTCAAGTTAAATTGGGGATTTCAGTATACCTTTAACATCGAATAACTTTCGTTTTTTTTTTTTTTTTGCAGGGTATTTTCGGGTTACAACTCATGGAATTGTTCACTTTTTGCTGTTGCTTTGGTTTGCTATTTTCCATTGAATAGAATCGAATCAAGCGCCATTAGTCTGACTGATTTTGCAGTCAGGTCAGAGAATGCAATTCTATGTGCATGCCAATGTCAAACCCAGCAAAGTCAAGAAAAGAAATGAAAAGAGCTGGAAAAGGAAAGAAAAGCTGCGGAAAGCTATCATGTATGAAATGGAAAAGACCAGGACGAGGACTAGGACCAGCATCGCGACAACCAAGGCTATAGCTAATGTTGAAGCTGTGAAAAAAAGAAATTGAGCGTCTGAGGCCGAGGACAGGTGCGACCACCTACTCACCTATTGCCGTGTGTCAGCGAGCTGTTCAGAATAAAAAACCATAAGTCAGGAATGAACACAGACCTCGATGAAGATGGCATTGGCCACGGCAACTGAAATTCAATTCAATTTTAGCTCATGGAATGCCGACATTGTTGCGACTATATCAACAGAGTGTTGATTGCGTGAGTAAAACTACATAGGTATATACTATATATGACAAATCAGTCATAGTTTTCAATTTCAATCAAAACACGCCCGAAAGCACAAAAAAAGTGTAACAAAAATGAAATGTAAAAGGAATGGGATGTGTGTGTGTGTAAATTGGAAATTGATTGTATATAATTATATTCCATAGTCATGGAACTTTGGTAATATGATTTTTGTTCTTTTAGTTGAAGGTCCATGTTTGATCTGTCCAACGCAGATGGTCGAATATTGCAATCCAATGCGGAGTTTGTTGCATTTATTGATTTTATGTTGCCGGAAAACAAAAGTTTTTATGAGCTGCTTAATTATTATTAAGTAGTCTTACGTCAGTTAGGTTGAATAAATAAATAAACTTATATAAAAATAATATAATAAATAATAAAAAGACATTAAAAAGAGATAAATTAATTATGAAATAATAGTAGTTAACGGATTAGTATTGCATTCTAGTTTGAGCTCCTAAGTTGATATATTTGTGATAGATTAAAAACATTTTCGGGTGGACCACATCGAAGTCCTTTGGAGTTTGGCATGTAGATTCTATATGTTATAGTGATCTGGTTTGAACGATTTTTACAAATGTGCTGCCTTTATCAATAAAGAGTTTGAATAAAAAATTTCAAAAAATTACTTTTTTTTTGTTTAAAATATTACTTAAGATACAATTTTATTTACTCAAGATGTAATTTTTTTTTTAAAGTCAGAAAACCCGATTTAAAATTGTCAATTTTCAACTTAAGTATTCAACCTATTCTTGCAACGGAAAGCGCTTTCAAATTTTCTTTTTTACAGTTAAAATCGACGCTATGTAAATAAAATATAAAATGACTTTAAAACAAATGAAATGAAAACAATGTGAAATCTTGAGAATATTAGTCTTTTCATTAGATATTTATCATGTGCTCATCTCTAATGCCCATACTTTGTGCTTTCTGCATATATGTTATTACCCTTCCCCTTCCCACCACCCCTCTACCACCCAGCAACCTGCCATTCGTTTCACCCGCGCACACACAAACTTCAACTCGGTTTTCGTTTCGATTTGGGGTTTTTTTTTTTGGTAGTTTGTCGTCTGGAACGGTTCAATGCAGTTCAGTAAATATTATGCTAAATTGAGATAATTTGTTGGCTGATATACATAACCAACCTTTCAGTGTCGCCATGTTGGCTTCTGGCTGCTGGTCCTGGCGGCTCCTGGCTGGTTGGTGGGCTGGTTGGATGGATGCTGCTGTCCTTGGCAAGCTAAAAAAAAAAAAAAGTTGAATGGATTTGTATGTAAATTTGTTCGCCTTATAGTTACAAATTTTTGCTCGATTTTGCACATTTTCTAGATTTCTATCGTAATTGGCGGGTTGGTGGCTGGGGGCTCACACAGACGCAGCTACACACAGACAACCACATCGACAGACATAGAGATAGATACAATTGCAATTGCCGGATATACATATGTGTGTGTGCTGGTTTTCCACTGCCCAATTTTCCGCTCTTATAATTTCGAGTTTATTTTTGCTATCTAACAAATTAGTGCGCTTTAAAAGTCCCATTATGGTTTTTGTTTTATGAATTCCATTGTGTCTAAAGAACAGTAAGCCAAATTAGCACATTCTGGCAGCTATCAGATCAGACCGATGGCCTAATTTCCTGAATGCCAAAGTTTCTATACCCTTCAAAGTATTTGTGTTTCATATCGATATAGGACATGGTTACTTAGCCGTTTAAACTTTAAAGCTTTGTGTAAATCTTACAGGACACAAAAAACTAGTATAACCAGTCGACAATACCTTAGAGAGTATTATGATATGTAGGGAGATATCCTTTAAGACTTTCAGAAACTTACTCGAAGCAAAGTACGTAACGATATGCCAGATGGAAAGAGATGGGATGGAACAGGTTAGTAGGAAGTAGTAAATTAGTAAGCATCTATTAATTCGGAAATGGAATCAATCTTTATGATCGTAAGCATAATAGTCGAAAATAGTTTCATTGTATTCCCGACCGATCCATCTGAAGCTGATAAAATATAGAATTTTATATGTATAAAGAAGTGTAACTGTTTATAAAGCACTGTGACTTGAAAAAAGAAGGAAAGAATTCCGTAGATCCAGACAAATATCATCACCATATGAGGCCCTGTCAAAAAAATAAACACAATGTTTATGGTCAGAGTTGCAGTAATATATGTATATATGTACCTTTTTTAGTGTAAGCGTATTCACAAGAACGAACTTCAAGTGTTTGTTTATTAAATGAATGCCTAATTGTTATCTATTTTGCATTTACGTCAAAATAGACAGATTTATTAAACAAACCTAACTCGGATACGAATTGAAAATTTTTGTCATAAAGTTGACGCCAGACATTTTTGTGGAATCCGATGAAATTTATTGAATTTTATATTGGAAATTTTCAGAAATTTCAATAAGTGCAATGAATGTATTGAATGCAAACAGGACATTTTTGTATCTTCGAAATATGGTAGTCTATTAAATAGTTTGATTTTTGATTTCTGGTTTTTATGTCATTGACCCAAAAGATGCCTCACTTACACCCACACTCAAACACACACACTAATAAATCGTATAGCCAAAAGCAAGTCATGTGTATAAAAATAGTCATTAAAAAAAAGGACCAACAGCCAAAGCATACACTTGGAGAAAGTCCGAAACAATAAAGTCGAAAATTATCCTGTCTGTCTGTTTAGGCAGTTGCAGCTAATAAAACTGCTATCCTTTGCAATTCTCTAACATGTTAAGTGCCTTAATTTTTTTCTCTGTGCTGGTCAAACACACACAATGCAATTAATTGATTTTGTTTATCATCAGTTTATCAGAGGTTTACGCTTGATTTGACCTATGCCTCTACTTCTAATTCTAGTTTACTTTGGTTTAGTTTTCTTATTAGTGTCCATTACTTGTGTTTGGTCAAGCGAAAAAGCCAAAGACAGAGCACACAAGAGTACGAAGAGGAATTGAGAGAGAGAGAGAGAGGGAGACATCCACAAACTGTTGATGACATTTTTCAATATCAATAAACTTTGATATCATCTAATGATAAGGGTTCAACCAAAATTGAGCTCAAAGACTATTTATCTTTATCTATTTCGATAGATTTCAATTTTAACTTAGTTGCCTATCAGCGCCATTCAATATTTGCTCTCCCGGCCATCAGTCAGTCAGTTGGTCAGTTGGTCAACTAGTTAGTCAGTCAGCTGCCCCCCCGTGGGGCTCAGGTACAACATATTGGAAGTACATACATAATTATATATATACAAATATATGTGTCTATATCTATATTTGGTATACATAGTTGTTAAATGTGTATACATGATGTATAATTTAACACAGAGAAAAAAATACAAATACAAATACAACACAGAGATATGCATCGGAAGTCGAAAAAGTCAACTTTCAAATACACTGTAAAAAAGGCATATATATTAAATCTGTGTGTGCAATGCAGTCTATTAAATTGATTGTTGGTCAAATTTAAAAATTAATTACATTGGGAGTGAAAAAGATTGACTTCGAATTTGCCGATTTCATAATAATCTCATTATCGTTAGGGTTTCATGGGTAAAAACAATTAAAAGAAAACTATAGGTCCTTTTCATATAAATACTGTTGGGTACTTCTTTTTTTTGTGCAGGGTATGGAATAAACAACAAAACAAATGAGAGAATGAAGTGGAGCAAAACGAGAATGAAAGAAGGAAAGAACAAAAAAATAACAGAGAGAAAGAAAACAGAATATGATTACGTATACGCAATGTGAAACTTCTTAGAGTTCAAGTGCGAACTGTTGTGTGTGTGTGCCTGGTCATTACGCACGTACCACTTGTATGAATGGCAAGCAAATGTCTCCTCCCATTTCTACGCCCAGCTACCCCCAAACCATTCACATTCAGCAACACCCCCACCACCTGGGGTACTCTTCGCCTGGCTGAGCACATAAAAATAAATCAAGTTTTTCTTCATTTCCTTTGCGCTTTCTTTTGCTCTCGCTGTTACTGTTTGTGTATGTATGTATGTGTTTGGGTGTAGGTGTGTGTGTGTGTGTTGGTGATGTATTGTGCATACAATATGCCCTTTTAAGATTTTAACTTTTTATATAGCATACTTATAAGGTGGGGGCCGGCAACTCAGGTACCAAACAAAAAGAAGTGAAACAAACACACACACACACAAATACAAATAAATAAAAAGAAAACGGAAAAATAAAAAAGCAAAAAACAAAATTTTCGGCTGACCGCATATTTCGTTTTATGCGTTTTTTATGCTAAAATTAAATGAAGTCAACATGAATTAAAGTTTTCTTCTCCTCTTTGCTTTTGTTGTTGTTGGCATTTAATTTGCTCCACCTGTGCAGGAATATAGACATTTTTGGCAGTTTCTGGCTGACATTAAAGTTAGGCATAAATTATATACATATACTCCTTCTTTTATTCTTTTTTTTGGCTCGCAGTTCACTTGTCAGGTAAATTCAATTGAAAATCATTTAATGGCCAAATGCAACCACACACACGGCCACGCCTCCCATTCAACACAATATGAACCGCCTACGCGATAAATTTTCAGTATTTTCGACACGTCTCGACTACGTGTCGATGATGATGATGCCTGCCTCATGCCTCCTGCCTCCTGCCTCCTGCCACCTGCCACCTGCAACTTGCCTCATTCTGTTGAGGTTTGGCCACAGCAGCGTCTGACGATGTTAACAATTTTTATTCAACATAACGTTAACCGTTATTATAAATGCCATGGCTGTGAGAAAGTTACACACGATTGCACTGTCTACACTTATATTTCATTTCCGGTTGCATTTTATTGTGAAGAGGAAGTTACCAACGAATGAGATAGTTTTGAATATCAAGATATAAAAGATAACGAAACGAAACTAAAAGTGTAATATCTAAGAAATATTTTGTTTTGTAGCATTAAAATAAAATTTAAGTTTAATTGGCACTTCTAAAATAGAAGCTAACATCCAGAATAGCGACAATTTCTAGTGCTTTCTCTTTTGAATGATTTGCTCGACCTCTACGTGGTGTTAGCTTCTAAAGGGCATCAAATATGCTGCTCGATGCAGTAGACATACATAGATACATATATATAGTTTTTGTTATTACTTTATTGTGGCTTGTTATTATTAAATTGTTTTGTATTTATCACATGCAGTAGAGGCATACGTCGACCAGCTGGTGTCCTTCACACAGCCCGTAGCTGTAACAACGCAAGCAACAACAAAAACGACGACAACTACAATGCATTGTTATCCTTGCTCCTTGATGGCATTGATACGCCCTTCCCCCCTGCCCCCCTCCACACGCTACTATATACACACACAGCAACTACTATTCGCACACTCGCACATTATATTCATATTAGTTTTCAAAAGCGCATTATGTGGCCCCAAAATGTCCAACAAATCTCCTCCCTGTCCTCTTCCTGCGGCCCGCATTTCACATCCCACCCATTCGGGCTCTTCCGTCCTTTAGCCCATTTAGTTAGGCATGTGTAATGGCTCGTGTGGGTTTGCCCATATTTGGTACATGTGGCATATGCACAACGAACTACTCACATGTACATACATATATGTATATATATAAATAAATACGTACATACAAATATACATACAAAAAAGAAATAGCTGAAAAAAGGAGCTTAGTTTATTACAATCAGTTGTGTGAGTGCCTCATGCAAATTTGTCTGTGGCAGAAACAAATTCCATTTGAGGATTTGTGTGTGACTAATCAATTGGGTTGTCATAAATACCTATAAACAATATATTAGTATATATGTATGGTTAAAATATATCCATATATTGATATTAAATATAAACAAATTTTTTCTAAAATGCTTTGTTTATACAAAATTTTGACCAAATCTTAAATGAGATCTATAATTTCTACTATATAATCCTAATTCATTGTTCAAATTGTCTGCAATTGTATCACAACCAGTTTGACTTTAGGCAGCAGAAAATATATAAGAATAATTCTGAATTGAAAATCAAGAGTTTTGTCTGCTTTTTGTAAATAAACCTCTGTACAGATTGAACATTAGTTTTACCTTGGTAGTAATGAAATTCGAGTTTTTGAAGTTTTAAATGTTTGAAGGATAATATCGATTAACATTTGAAATTCATGTAATGTAAGCCATTGATTTGTTTTTGAAACCGAACTGAAAACGGCTTCAGGCCGAAGTTTTTAATAACCAATATGTTTTCATTTCATAATAAAAAAAAAAAAATTTAGGTATGTATAATATTATGTATGTTTAAATTTAAATTATATATTCAATTTGTTCAATTTGTTACAAGTCGTTTCAACAATTACGTATACGCAATGTGTTCCAGCAAGACAAAAAATATGCAAGATTATGATTGCGATGATTCAAACTTCGTTTTTCTAATGAAATGTATGGAAAATTGCTTACTAAAATTTTATAATTTTTGTTTTCAATGATATTACGTGGTTAATTACTATTTTTATTTCATGACATTAGAAAAAAGATTATCTGTCGAAGTAAAATTGAATTAAACCTGAGTTAGATTCACAATAAGTAAAACATGACATTAATTAGACTTTCATAAAATTTATTAGTTGCAATGACTAAGAAACTGAAAATAAAAATAAAATATAAAAATGTATTTTTGTTTTACACTTAATGTGTTGAAGGCTTAAAAAATCAAAATTCTAACATTAATTTTATTTTTAATATTTCTTTAATTAGTTTTAAGCATGAAAAAGAAAAACTTGCAATTTTTGCTTAGCTTTGTCTTTTAAACGATTTTGTTTTTGGCTCAGGCTTTATCTTTCCCTCTCGCTCTTACACTCTCAGTCTCTCTCAGGTCTCTATTGTCCCACTCTGGTTTGTGGTAAACAATTAATAATAAAGTGGCCTTGCAAAATATTTGCTACAATCAGCCGATTTTTATGCTTAAACATATATTAATACATCCACACACACATACACAAACGCACAGTGTATGTATATGCATATGTTGGTAGTAGATATTTGTATGTATGTGCCTACGTATGGTTATATGGGATGTATTTTAATAAAGTCAAGAAAACACACAGGAAAGACGAGCTCGAGGGAAATAAAAGCCCACTTTTTAACATCGTTCTTCCTCCCTTCCATTGTCGGCATCATCATATCCCACCCCCCGACCCTCCAACCGCCACACTTTACTCTCTCTTTCACCTACACGTAATAAAAAAATATGAAAATCAAGTAAAATCATTTCCATTTAAATTCAAATTCGGAATGCCAACAAGGACATGGCTTGCCTCAAATCGCGGCGCCAGCAGCTTGAAAACTGATATTCAATTCAATCAGTTCTGCCTTGGGCCCATTGGGGAGAGTTCCCTGTGCGAGGAGAAGTACATACATAGACGTGAGGAGCTATCACGATTGTGTGTGTGTGTGTGTCTGTGTATGTGTTTGTGTGTAACTTGAGCTGATTCTGCATTTCGTTTGAAGACATTTTGATTTTGCGGTTGTCGATAGCTGGACTCAACCATCACCATTCACCATTCACTTTGAATGCGAGACCTTGGCCAGAAATCATGAGGATATTTGTGAATACCCTGCACTTGGTTGAATACAAAAATATATTGAACGTTGATGACCCGCTTATGCATTTTTCGCAAAACAAAATCTTGAATCGCATATGACCAATTTATTGAATAGAATTGAATTCTTGATCGCTATTTGTTTTTTGATTCTTTTTTGATACAGGTCATTTAGAAATCGGCTCCAAAAGTTTTTTTTTCTCCTTTTCTTTTTACTTTTGCTGCTGTTGTTGTTGTTTTTGCTCTTTTCTAACTTTGCGCCTTGCCATTGATTTTACAATAAATTTCAGCAAATAAATCAAAATGTAAACCAAGCCGTGTGGAATTTTCAAGTGGCAGGTGACGGCAAAGCACCCCTTGTCCCCTGCCAACCCCCTCTCTACAGTTGCCTTATTCTTCCTTCTGCCTCATTCATGTCTGTCCCCTCCCCTCTATCATCAACGACCAACTCATCAGCTCATCCCTTACAGGCAGCCAACGCTGAAGAGGCGGACAGGCAGAGTATGGGGCGCGGTTAAAAAAAGTTTTTGATTTTTTTCTTTCGTTTTTTGTTTTTTTTGTGAAAAATGTTGGCGAGTTTCTTTCGTTTTTTTCCCGATTTTTCTTTGTTTGTGTGAAAAATGAAAATGTTCTGCCTGGAATCGAAAGTTTTGTCTGAAAATGAATGAAAATGATGACAGGACCTCTCAAGAAGAAGCAAAACACCAACAGCCACAGCTGCTGGCTGTGCGAGTAGCTTTAAGATGTCCTAAACAGTTTTATGTGTATCCTTGTAGAGGGTAAGAACTGCCATTGGGAAATCCTTGAATGAAATCATTTTGCCAGATAGTACCCAAATGGAAAGAAACAAAATCTCGCTATAATTTTCAGCATAGTAGTTTTTTTCAGCAGAAAATTATGATATTAATATAATATTTAAGGGTATATACATTTCGGTATACCAAGCACAGTTTTTAATACATTTTCTTTCATTTTTTTGTTTGCTAATTGACTTTTTGTTTTCTTTTGTTCTAATGTGTGTGTGTGTGTGTATGTCTCTGACATTTAAAGAGGCTAAGGAGACAATAACTGTTGGAGGCGAAAACTGTTGAGTTTTATGGATCTGCCATATCTGGGATGTCAGTCAAAAGGGGAGTGCATGCTTTTGGAGGGATGCTTTCCATTTCCAGGATACCCAGGTCAGCGCTTACAGTGTCTAGACAACAAATACGTAATTATGTTTTAATCGTATTGAGATGAGCCTGTTAAAACGTAATAACTTTATGAAAATGAACAAGAATTGTGAGTCAAGTTAATTTGTACCTACTTAAAAAATGAGAATTGTTTTAATGTAACCAGCACGTAACTGATTTGATACGCATTATATGAGAGTTATTTATATGTGAGTTTGAAACTTATGTATGTATAAATTAAAATATTATGTCATATATTATTGAATTTGGGGTCTACGGCTAAATCAGTTTGATATCTAATTCAAATAGTTTGCATTCAGGTCTAGGATAGCTAATCGGTATCATATGAATACGTTCGTCTACCGTTTGAGTGAAAGGTAGGTCAGATAGACTTAAGATTCGCGTGAAATAAAAATTATTGATGCAAAAATAAATGAAAATTGTAAGAAATACATACAAGCAAACATACAGTGGAAACCGTCTTGATGGACAGTTATTTCATTTTGACTACCATTTATTTCTTCGGAAGAATTGAATCTGTCTCGAGGTTTTAAAAATAAAGCAGTGCTAGCTGTCCGTCAAAATGATTATTCACTCTATTTAGGTATATATGTACATATGAAAATGACGTATGTAGATACAGAAATTTACCTAAATAATTTGTTACAATACATTTTAATTGTTTTGCGGTTTTTATTTGACACGAGTAATGTGGGTGTGTGTAAAATGATGATTTATGTATTCTTACATACAGATATATGTAATATACATACATACACATGTGTGTATGTGCATGTGTATGTATACACATATATCCATTTATATACATGTGTTCTCTTTGGTTGCTTAGCTCATTAAAAGAAAGGCAATTGAAGATGTGACTGCTTGCTCTTTAGGCTGGCGAATTTGTAATTAAGTGTCATACACAGATACGAAGTGATACACACACAGATACACACAGAATGGCCGGCTACAATGGCAGTAGGCAGAGAATCGTGAGCAACAGCAGCAGCATCATCGAAGAATAGTGTCAAGTTCATGTCATTAAGGTGTGATTAACAAAAATTAGTTGCTGCTTAACGCACATACACATACATACAAACGTACACGCGGATACACGCAAACACTTTACACACACACACAGGTACACAATCACAAGCTTACGTCCAGATTGACTGAGACTGGGTGGGATTGTGGTTGCATGGTGGGGGCAATGCGGGTTTTTGAGCAACAGTGTGAACTGGAATGGTTTAGGCAGTCGCCTAAGAAGCAACACATGATGACGTCCATTCCCAGCAGCAGCAACAACAGCAACGACAGCAACAGCATATACCGTTTCCTTCATTCATTTCAACTGTTGCTTTTTTGGGGTCGGTCTCCTCCACTTGTTAGCACGACGGCGACGACGACGACAACGACGACTGGAAACGCTATGAAACGAAACAAAACGATGAGATTCCAGTGTAGAGTTTTCAAACCACCTGCGTAGAGTTTTGATTGGCGCTTGGAGAGTTCTGGCATTCACGAGTATGTGTGTCTCTCCGTGTGTGTGTGTAGACTGCGTTATATTTGCGTTAAATTATTCACCGAAAAACACAGGAACACATCCAAAAAATCCAAAACAAAAAAAAAAAAAAACACAAACCAAAAAACAACAAAATGATTCATAGAGAGAAGAGCTGGCAAGACGAAGGAAAGGAAACGTTGCTGTTGCGCTTTTGCCCGTCGTCGACGTCGACGTCGGACGTCGTGCGAAATGCAATTAAAAAGCGCACTACGAACGCGCGCGGTCAACCCGAAGCAAGAGCAATCGCAATACGAACAATCGAAGCACATGGCTCGTCTCTGCTTGCTGCCGCTGCTGCTGCTGCTGCTGCTTACGGTGCGTCGCTGCCTCTGTCGCTGCCGACGCGCTTGTGCGTAAGCGATGAAGCTTTCGGCGCGTTGTTGAACCATCCACGCCAAGCAGTAGGCGTTC
The DNA here is from genome assembly GCA_018903935.1 of Drosophila insularis. NCBI lineage: Eukaryota > Metazoa > Arthropoda > Insecta > Diptera > Drosophilidae > Drosophila > Drosophila insularis. Next base: position 709,376 of record JAEIFP010000569.1, on the reverse strand, counting down.
AGCCTCCGAGCGGATAACATTGCGTTGTTGTAGTTCTCTCTCTCTCTTACTCGCACTCTTGGAGTTCATTTAAAAAGAAAATTCCCTCCCGTAAGACACATACACACATCATACCCATCATACTATAAACATCTCCCCGTTGCCCCAACCAAACAAAACGCGTCAAAAGAGAGAAGTACAAAATAAAAATATATATATATTTAAAAAATAAATAATACAAATTAAAAAACACAACAACCGTTTATGAATTTAAAGTTTCGAGTTTCGGGGTTTCAAGTGATTTTTTGGTATAAAATAAAATTTTCAAAAATTTCAATTTGTTTCAAAAGTTTCCTTTATTATTTTCAGTTTTTTTTTATGTTTAAATTATTATTGAGTTTTTGTGTTTACCGACGGTGATTCAAGATCGATGAATATCAAATAATATGCATATTGTATACAATATTAAGAAATCGTGTCTGTTGTTTGTTGTTTTTTTTTCGGTTCCAAATAGTATTGTGATTTTCTGAAGAGACATAGGATAAAAGACCAAACAAAAAAACCAAGAAAACAAAAAAAAAAAAAAAAATAAATAAATAAAAAGGAAACAAAAAGTTATCGAGTAAATTGCCACCAAAGGCTATAAAGGTAAAATTCATATCCAAATCGAAACATATATTGCAATTTTCAATTTACTTACAAAAGCAAAGAAAACAAGGAGAAAAATAAATTGAAATGTTATACGAAATTACACAAAAAGCCCAAGGTCAATAGCAAACATCAAAAAAGAAATGTTCAAAATGTGAATGAATTTTCAACGAAAAAAAAAGTTTCAAAAATTGTTTCTGTATATGCATGTGTGTGTGTGTGTTTGTGTGTTGCATATGAGACATGGAACAGGAACAAACGTTGAGTGAAAAAATGTTATACTATATGCATATTTATAAGAATGCGATCCCCATTAAATTGTTAATTGCTTATATCTTGGCATTATTCTCAATTGGAATACATTTTTGGACTTGAAAACAGACATATGTACATATAGTCCATGCATTAATATATTTTTTATCCAATTTAATCTAAGGGATTAGAATATCAATGGAAATTAAGAATGTTAAAGATGCATACCTAAGAAAAAAATATTTTATAGAATTATTTTGTTCCCTTCTAACAATGGAATTCATGGTTTTTACTTATTTTTCAACAATTTTTCGTACTTGAATAAAACTTTAAACAAAAATATAAACTTTTAATAGATAATTTAAGTTCATTTAGTTTTGTTCTATTTTTTACTACTTCCTTTTTTTTGAAAGAAAAATGTTCATTAAATCCGGAACAAAGTATTAACTAACTTTCCTCTTGTTTTTCCTACATTCTACTTTTTTTCTTTTCGACTAAGTTTGATTTTTTTTTGGGTTTCATTTCGTTTTTGTTTGTCCTTCATTTATGAGTTCTTCTTCGGTTTCATGCGTTCATGTTAGCTTTCGTTTGAGTGAATTTCATTTCGTTTTTGTTTCCTCTTCCTCTGATTTCCTGTCATTATTACAACTTAATTTCCTTTTTCCTATTGCTCTCTTGATGTCGCCATCTGTTGCCCAAGAAGGCAAAAAGGCAAATGGGAAACACCTTTACCTTTTCATTTAAACATTCATCCATCCATCCATCCATCCATTTGCCGATTCATCCATCTAGAAGTCCATGCAGCCAGCCTGCCATCCATCTATAATTTGTAGCTTATAAATTTTGTAGTTTTCATTCACTTTTCCGCAGTTTTTTTTATTTTGTTTCCTTTTCTTTCATAATTTATGTGTACTTTTTGATTTCTGCCACCAGTGCGTATGATTAATATTTTCATACATGCTAGATCAGAGAGAATGACAACGCAAAGGAGAAAGAAAGAGGGTGGAAAGCGTATTGGGCAAAGGGCGGGAATGTTTTTGCCTTAATTATTGGCCAAACGGCATTCAATTTTCAAGTATTTACTAAAGCTAAACAAAACACAAAAAAGCCAAAAAAAGCAAAAAGTACAAATAAAAAAAGAATAGAAAGAAAATGCAAACAATCACAAAACAAAAATACAAGCAATTCTTTAATACTCTGTATCCATGGGATAATCCCAAAAGGCTGTATTAAAACAATCCATGTAATTTTAAAAAGCATATATATCCTCTTGATCATCAGTAAAGTTTATAACAATTATTGGTATGTCAAGACTTGCATTTTATTTTCATCGTTACATAAATTTGTATATAGTTTGAATAATTTTAAGGAAAAACTAAACAATCGCAATATTATGTCGCTAGACGCTAGAGGCCGCCAGATATAGGTGCCGAATTATAGGGTATTTGAAAATCCGGGTCTTCGACTTGGCCTACAATTTTTTTGTTTTTTTCTCAACAATTTTCCGAAATTTTTCAACTAAATAAACTTTCTATATGAGTGTGTGTGTGTGTGTGTGTGTGTTGGGGAAGCATTTGGCAATCGGCAGCTGTTCGATCTTTATATATACATTTCATTTCATATAGATACATACATCCTATAGTATATATACATACACAGTATTGAATTGATTATAACACATATTTATGTATTTATATAAACAATTAGTGGGTATATCAACTGAAAAATTTTCAAAAATTGCGTGCTTTAAAATATATATTTGAATTGAGAATATTGACTATATAGACATACTATATACTACATGTATGTACTATATACTCGTCGTCATCGGTTCAATCTGCCTCCCGTGGGGCCAATACCGCACATGAGACAACAGCAAATTGAATTAACATTAATGGTAAATGTGTGTGTGTGTGAGTGTGTAAGTGTGTGTAGAGAGAAAGACCCACAAAACCAAATCCAAGTACATATCGTATCGTGTTTAGGTTGGAATGTATGTGTGTTTGTATATATAGTAGAAAATAGACAAACAGATGGACCGAGGGACGAAGCGGACAGACGGAGACATGTAAACAGAGCCAAGCCAAAGGTAACAAATGGCTTTTCAAATAAATTAGCGGGCGGCAATTGTAAACAGAGAGTTTCAGCCATATAGAGACCATGATTGAGACAGAGATAGATATATAGAATGTATAGTTAGAGAGATAGAGAGAGACAGAGAGAGAAAAAGAGAGGAGAGATAGAGAGAGCAAGCGAGCAATGGCAAAGTCAGTGCATTGCACTGATTTAATATCCATTCGATTACATTTCATCAATTTTTCACAATTTTTCTTTTTTTTGGGGTAGTTTCTGAAACTTGGAAATATTTGAAAACAACTGACAAGAGTTTCGTGAATTATTATCAAACATTTTAAAGGCAGTAATCGAATTTATTCCATTAAGTAATACTTATTAATAATATTTGTAAGATTATTCGCTAAGTAGGTCTAATTGGTAGAGAGACCATCTCTTGGAGCACACCTCTGACCCATTACCCCCCACTGATGGCCAACAATGTGTTCTAAATTGCATTTGCAGCTGTTTTGGCCAGTTCTAAGCGGTTCAGTTTGTTGGATAGATAAATGTTTATTGTTCTCTATTCATATTTCTTTATTTGAAAGCCAAACCGATCTCAAGGACATTTGGCCACGTGCATTTCAATTAACTTGAACAATCCATGCGAAATATTGAGAGATGAGAGGGCGAAAGCATGAGAAATACACACACACACACAAACAGAGATAGAGAGAGAGAGAGAGAGAGAGAGAGAGAGACGAAAGCAATTCCATTAATTATACAATTAGAATTTGCATTGTGATTAAATGAGGGCGAGCTACTGCCAAGCCAAGGGGTCAAAGAGGGGAAGAGGATTGTGAATGAGGGTCATTCAACATCCCGTAAAGCAATTCGTCGAAAAGGTTTCAATCCCTTTCCCCTCATCTTCATCTCACTCACTCTTTGTTTCATTCTTTCTCTCTCTCTCTCTCTTTTCCCTTTTCGCGTTTGATATGCAAAATTCACAATGTTTACCTTGAAATATGCCATGTCACTTTTGCAAAGCGATGCGAATGCCACGCCTTACCGCCCCACTGAGTTGAATACTCTCAATGGTGATGCCAAAGGCTATGCAATATGATGGTATGTGGCAAGTTAGCAGAGAGAGAAAGAGAGAGAGAGAGAGAGGGGCATGCACGAGTTGTTGCTGATATGTAAAATATCTCATGTGTGTGTGTGTGTACATTATGTTACCAGCTCCATTTCCATTTCCATCTCCGGCTGCCTCTGACTGACAGTTAAGGTGGTGCACAGAAAGGTAGGTTAATGTTTTGCTGGCAGGAGCCAATTGCAGTACCATGAACCAAAACATGAAACAACAGTCAACGAGCAAATGGAGCTGAGCCGACCAGGTAGCCAAGGATGCAAGTCAAGGGAGTAATATGAAACGGACACACAACATACCCATAACCATACCCATATCCACCCCCCCACACTCCACAACCAACACATACCCAGAGTACGCGAATGTAAGTGAGATTTAGTGCTAAGAGCATGCATAGAGAATTTATGCCTCCCCCCCCCTGAACCACTCGTTAGGGGTCACGCAGTAATTATTGGTGGGGGATAGGGAGTGGAGGGGTCACGGGTCATGGGTCATGAAGTGCCAGAGAAATGTTTGATATGCTTATCTTCACAAGACGACCAAGATGATATGTGCAATCGGGAGAGATATCACACCGAGTTCAAATTTTAAGTGGATAATTGGTAATTATGCATACTCGTTGCAAATTATGAATTTATTGAATTACATCCACTTATTTAATTGTGGCCAAAATAAAGCCTTCGTTAAGTTTTAACCCAATACATTATCGTTATCTTATTATCTACACGTTGTTTTTGTTATCGCTGGAATTTCGTTCGACTTATTAATTACTTAATGCTCGTACTTATTATTACTAAGTGAAATCTTTCAAATTTTCCACATATATGTAGAGAAGAGTCTTTACTCTCATTACCATTTGATTAATATACGAAAACTTACTTAAAAGTTCAAATCAACTTACATATTCTACATTCTTGTTAATTTGGGTAAAAGTTCTCGATATGATGATGTCGCTTCTTCTATGTACCTACATACATATATTCAATTACATTTTGTGTTTATTTGTGGTTCCAAAAATTTAACCCAAAACTGAAGCTGCAAATTCGGTTGCCACATTTTCTTTCAAGGAGCAGGGATGTGGGATACGAAGGGGTGAAGTGCCCTCCAAAGTGGTTTGGGCTGGGTGGTGGCAGAAGAGGAAGCAAGTTTTGTTAACCGCGAATACATTTTAATTAGCAGCTAAAATATTCAAACTGAAAATTGCCCTTTGCCTGAAGGCAGCAGAGGGTCCTGCCTAAACCAAGATACCTCCAACCACCTCCGACTGCTGCCTCGTTACCTACCTGTGTGTGTGTATGTGTATGTGTATGTGTGTGTGTTTGCTTTGTGTGAGCCAGCCAAAAGTTTTCCCAGCCACCTCAAACATGGCTATAAATTTTCCAGTGAGGACTAAATACTTGCAAAAATATGTCAGGTCGTACCCCCTGTATTGCGAGTAAAGAGAGAATGGAACAAAAAAATAAATAAAATGAAAAAGTTCGCTTATGAATTTTTATTTTACCTCAGATCAAACGCAAATGTGAAAAAGTTTTTATTCATCCATGTCCCCTACCCGAACAATTTGAAATAAGTCAAATCTTTCTATAATTTCTTTTCCATTAATTTTGTTTAAATTTTCCACAGGTAAAATTTCTCCCACATACCAGAAATGATTAATTACACAAGTCTAATGAGAATCAAATGGAATGGGAAACGAATAAAGAATATGAGAGCAAAATGATAAAGGAAATAAAATATAAATATATATGTATTTTGCGAGACTTGGAATTGTGAAGGGATGAAGCTGAAATATGGCATAAGCTCTCAGACGGCTTATATTTTCTTGGCCGGATAGAGGCCTGATTAAAGTGCAAAACAGAGACATAGATACAAAGCCAGAGGAATACAAACAGACAGACAGACAGAAGAGAGAGAGAGAGAGAAGGAGAAAGAGAAAGTGAAACGGATAAAGAGTCTAAAGGAGAGAGAAAGTGAAACGAATAAATAATTTAATTAAATTATAGCATAATAATTCATTTCAGTTAAATGTTATTTATGTGACCTTTAATTTTCATAGCTTTAATTTCAGTTAAAACTTCCATCAAACCTAATTTATTGGTGAAAGCTTTAGTGAATTTTAATTTAATGAAAGATAAAGATTTCATAGGGTTAGATGAAAATTCTGTAGAAGAAGAATTTAGGTCTTATCGCTTTTTCTGCTAAAATCTACATCTTTGTGCTAAGAGCAATCTGCATCTGCATCTAATTCTAAGCCCAATTTGAAATACTTTTTAGTGGATAATAACTTTGAAACTATTTAGATTGGGAAACTCTCTCTAAAATCCCCATTCCATTATTAGTCCACTAAAAAACGAAAAGAAGGCAGATTTAAAATAATTCATTTAAAATTTTTATTTAATATTGTGGAGAAAATTGTGGAATTAGTTTTAACAAATAATAATATATTATTATTATAATAATATTTCTTATTACATAAGTTTCTGACAAAGTTCATTCCCTTTTGAAATACTTACAATGGTCAATGTGGCTATGAAATTTGAATCTGTGGTCAGGGATTTTCAATTAACATAAAGTCTGGTGTTAACTTCTGCCCAGAGAAACGGCTAGCCATTTTATTTTGGATACCTTATACATGTTTTTTAAGTTTAATTTAAAAATGCAACTGCAAGACTTCCTGGCTGAGATGGATTTCAATGAGATCTGAAAGGGGTTTTCAGTTGTATTTGTTAATAAAGATTTCATGAATTAAGGTGTTTTTTTTCTAATATACTTTGAGAAAGCTTTTAGTAAGATCATTTCTGCAAAACTTTCGTTTTTGCTCTAAACTGCAGCAAAAGCTTAATTTTTTTTTTTGTCAAGTTTTTTCTTTATATTAAATGTAAGCTCGAGCATTTTCAGCCCTTTCGCCATATTTTGACAACTGTGTGTTACCACAAAAACCAAAAACAAAACATTAAAAAAAAACAAATGACCTCGAGAGAGAGAGAGAGAGAGAGAGAAATAGAAAAAAAGAACATAAAATAGAAGAAAAAACCAACTGCTGGCAGCTGTGGCATCCACTTGTGGTTATTGTTGTCAGAACTTTTGCTCAACTTTCACTTGCGTTTTTCCATGTGATTTTAACCAGCGTTAATGTGTGAGTGTCTGTGTGCTGTGTGGAAACAAAAAGTGTTGCCTGCTTTTCAACCAGAAGCCAGAAAGAAATGAGCAAAACAAACAACAAACCAAAAAGAGTCGAGATGAGTGAGATGAGATGAAATGAAATGAAAAAAAAAACGCCTTTGTGGTTAACATTTTGGATTGTGGTCAAAAGAGGGAAAGAGTAGCCAAAGCATGTGTGGTTCCAACTGACCTCTATCGCGCCTTCTCTCCCTCGATCTCTCAGCTATTGAATTACGCTCAGATTTTTTTGGCTTTACTTTGACATTCCTTTTACTCCGAATACCCTGTAAAGAATTTCTGCCAGAGTACACTAGGATCAATGCAAATGGCATTAAATTTATCCTAATAGTAACATTTTGATGCAGAAAATACCTTTCCAATTGTCTTTGATTGCCAAGAAAACGAGAGAAATTTAGAAAGTTTGAAATTAAAATTTCGGACTCTCACTCTTTCACAGGGTATTGCCTGGTGGAAGTTCTCCATTCAGAGTTTTTTTCTTTGCGTTTGTGGGACAACTGTTGCCATCTGGCTGGCTTCTCACATATCGCCATTCCCTATGTTACCCCAATCACTATATCAGCCCTCCACACCGACCCCCTCGATTGCCCCTCTTGATTATCCTTTTCCTCTTGCTCGTTCTCGCTCTCTGTCTCTCTCTCTCTCTCTCTTCTTGACAAACAATTCAATTTGCTGCCAAAGCCTTTGCAATGCAATGGGACAATCCCTTGTCCTTCCTTCTACATTTTCTGTTCTTTGCGTGCTGCAATTCTATTTGAAATTGCCAAAATATGTTCTATTTTCTTTCCATGTTTGTATGTAGTTGCCTGTATTATTGTTTAGTAACTGTGCATTTCTGATTGTTGTGTTTATGGCACAACTGGGTGAAGTGTAAAGGTGACACAGACACATATAACTGAGAGGGAGGGGGTGTAAAAAATAATAGAAATATGTGCAAACTTGTTTTTAAACTGCTCAAATGCAAAAATTTAAAAATACAGACTATAAATCCTTTGTGTGTAATTCGTTTGATCTCTTGAATATTAAGATTTGCCTTGAACTTTAGTTGTTTGTAGTATTAAATTTATTTCCCCTGGCAATTTAATCGAAACGATCACAAGAAAATTAAATTCCTCGGCAAATGTTTAAGTATCATCTCGAGTATTTGTATGCTAATGTTGATCAATTTCAGTTAAAACGAATTATTAAATTTGCATATCAAGGTAAATATTATCTAGTTTGGGCAACATTTCCCCATGGTAATACAATAATTTCAATTTCTTTCAACACATTTTCCTCACTAATTTTCATTTGCGTTTTGTTTCGCTGCTTCTCTCCACTTTGCTGTTCATCGTGCCACCTTTTTTACTCCTATTCCCCTAGTCTTTTCTTATTTGCCATAAGGGAATATAATTTTCAACACAAACAACGCGTTCAACAATTGTAATTGAGCATTAACATAAGCAGGACGAGCTCCCCTCCCCCATCCATCCTCCTGCTTTACGCAAAATTTCCCGAAATGACAAACATCAGGGAGCATCCCAAAAATATTTTACTCATTTTCCGCCACTCGCAGCACTCCTCTTCCGCGTCCCCATCTCCCCGTTTGCCATTGTACTTTGTGTCTATCCTCTTGTCAGATTATTTGCAAATGCTTTTCGTTTCATTTGTTTTGTTGAATTTATTGAATTTTAATTAATTTGATTGCCCGCATTACCGTTTAAAGCTCTTTATGAGATGATAGTGAACGCAGATTGCCAGAGTTGACTGTACTTTGGGAAATATGCGAGTTTTATGTACAAACATACATATTTTAAGTGGTGGAGGAGGGGGAAACCTGGATGAAAGACATAAAACCAAATGTGTCAAGAGGAAAATATATAGGAGACCAAGGCATTGGGTTCCGTTTGGTTAGGGTTTTCGGTCCTTTCCGCGTTTCTCCGCTATTCTTACCTTATCTCACCTCTACGCATCCCACCTTGCCCCACCTCACCTCAGCCCAGCCCAGATGTCAAGGTCAAAGCAATTGTAAACCTCAAGCTCTGCTCATTATGCCAAACGGATGAGGGCTGCTGCGCCCACTTGGCATACATTTCAAATAGTTAAAATGAAGATGACATTCCCTCAGCCTCAGACCACCTTTTTCTACTCTCTCTCTCTCTCTATCTCTGTCTCTTTTCTTTCCCTTGAGATTGTCACTGTTTTCGGGTCAGGTGCAAGGCTGAGGCCCGTCACTTAAACTCGATTTGTCACCATCACGTGGCCAATTAGCACGCAACAAGCAATCAAAAAGACAACAAATTCTATTTACCTTCCCAAATAAGGAAACAACTTAATTGTACACCAGGTAAGTCCTACATATCTGAAGCTACACATTCGAAAAGTCCATCTAATAAGACACTCGACCGGATTGTATTTGACATTTCTTGAAGCACACCCTTCAACGAGTATACAAAGGCGAGAATAGTAACACGTCGCATGTCTAATGGCCATTGCTTTACTTCAATCTCTTCATCATTGGCGAACAAAACAAATATTAGGCAGCTTGCCACAGCCGACTGGGGAAATGGAAAACCAGAGGGAACAGCGATAACTGGAAAAACGTAGAAAACATGAAAATAACTAATAAAATTCGAGTGGAATTACCCATTGAAAAGGTAACAGGAGTGAGAATACCGACCAGTTGGCAGTTGGAGCAACAATTCGGAGTAGGTTGACAAGCAGTTAAATGCTTTTTAGGTGAAAAGCAAATAAAAAATTGTAAAAATTACCCAAAAAAAGCTGGTTCATAAAATTGGTCAAAAAAGGAGAGAAAAAAGAGGAAAATATTACATTATGAACTCTGAGAAGGAACAGCGAAGCTATGAAAAAGGTAACAAGATAAAAATATGAAAAAGGAAAGGAAAGAAGAAAAAAAAAAACAGAAGGGAAACCTGAAATAGAAAACTTACTTAAATGGAAAGGAAGGAAAGGCAAATCATCCAATGGAAATGGAAAAATAAGGCGATTAAAGCCAAGAAAATATAGAAAAAAAGGACCTCAAATGGGGAAGGAAGAAAAGAAGTTCAAAAATATGAAAAAAAAACAAGTACTTACAAAACGAAACAAAAAACTCAAAGTTCCATTTATACACTATCTTAGTTTCTGTCTTCCAAAAAGATTTCGAAGCTTTTAGTTATAGTACTGACAATGTTGTAGATATTAATGTATTCGAAATAATCGACTACAATAAAAAACGTTTTGGCAGCTTTGTGTGAAAAGTTTAAAAAACTGCTGAATTAAAATAAAATCATTTTCTAAAGATTATTCAGTTGAATAAGTTTATATAGCGAGTCAAATATTTTTGGTATCTGAGAGCTAAACAATCTATCGGTTGATGGTTATTTATTTTCAATTGACCTTTAAATATCTGCCCGCATTCTAGATGGCAAAAGTAATATTATCAATATTGATTTATTTCATTTTATTTAATAAAAGTTTAGTAAATTACTCAGTGTCAATAGCTGGAATTTACTTCTACGTATTAACTACTTCTCCTTGCATTGTACTGACGATTCTTCGCATTACATTTGGGAGAAAAAATAATTGATAGTAATAATTATCAAGTTTTTAGATAAATTATTTACCCCCACCCTTATGACCTCTGATTTTGTCTTCCTTTTACGCTTCCTTGAGACAACTAAATTACATTTATCGCCTTTCATTTCATTTCGTTTTGTTTTTGTGTTGGTTTGTGCTTTTCCTTGGTGCTTGGACTTCCGACATTTGGCACTTGTTTCTAGATTGCAACTGCTTCCGGTACAACATGTTGGGGCCAAGTTTCATTACCTTTTTCATTTAAGTAGTTTTACCAAGACTGGACATACCGGCAATTTGCGCGGAAATTTGACGGAAATGCACAAAGTGAAAGTGAAAAAGAAAGCATAGCATTTAAAAACTAAACAAGTGCCACATGAAATGTCATCATATGGGCCACTTCCACACACTTCCGTTAGTACTACTCACCCCATCCTCACCCTCACCCTCACCATTCATTATGGGACCTCAATGAATTTTTTAAGCCCCTCGAAGTATGCTTCAAAAAAAGGAAAACTAATATGTACAGAAAAATGGAAAACTCGTTTTCCCTTATTCCATCGATTAGCGAAATTGACATTTCACATGCCAACTAATCAACGACAAATGGTCGCACATTACAAATATAGCCACGTTTTTTTTTTTTTTGGTTTTATTATTATGTATATGCAAAAATAAAGTTGAGCCACCTAAAGGACTAAACGAAACACAAAAGGGAGAACGAGGACACGCAAGGCTAATGAGGGTAACTATGTATATGGCGGTTTGTTTCTTTCGCTAAAAATAAAGTGCAAATGGTCGACGACAAAATAAAAATATATCCAAAAGTAATCCGCTAAAGTAGTTTCACAGTCAACTACCAGCGGGGGGAACGGCATACGATGGCAAAGAGTCGGTAGAGGATAGAGAGAACTGCCAAGATTAGTTTCACAGCTTACAGCAATTTGTTGCGAGTAACGACAGCAGAGGCAGAGGCAGAGACAGAGACAAAGTCAGAGGCAGAAGCAACTGCCAACAACAAAATGTTGCTCATATTGGGCTGAGCAACAGTAGCAAAATGAAAGCCGAAAGTCGTCGTCAACATTTGGCTTAGCCTTTCTCCCTTTAGTTCTACCTTCAATCTCTCTCACTCTCTACTTCTGTTTCTGTCTCTATTTCGTTTTGCCTCTCCTCTGTTACTTTGATTGAGCTGCAAGGAAGTAGGGGAAAAACTACTGTAACTGTAATACTTTAAGCCAGCTGTAGAGATGTCATGAAGAAGCGAAAGACAAACAGAGATGGAAGGAATATGAAAGGTAAAGCGAGAGCGAGACAACGCGACCACATGCCAACCACAAGCCAAAATGCAGTCGGTGGACCGTCTAGAGGGGGCAAGAGGCGGGCACTCACTAAACAAGGCACAGTAGAATAAAACAAATTCCAAAAACTGATCTCGATTGAAACGAAAAAAGCAGGAAAACACGAAAGAACTTTGATTGTATGAACTAAACCTCAATCTTGTCGCACCTGATCGGCGGAATAATTTAAGAATTTATACTTCGATTAAAAATTCCAAATGTTTGTTTCTTGCACCACGGTAAACTGTGAGTGTCACTGTGCGCTGTGACTGTTCTATTTTTATGTGACGTTGGGTAAACTATGCTAAAAGTAGGCAAACATAAAACCACACCAAAAAAAAAAGGAAAGAAAAAAAGGAATAAAATAAGAACAAGAAGGAAAAACAAAAAACAACTAGAGGACATGAAGATTTTTTGAACAGAACACAAGGGAAACTTAACTGAACTGTCTGCCGACATCTTAGCAAAAATACCTCTGAAACCCGTGAGGGAAGGGTTGTAGTTGTCGGAAGTGGGTATGGAGATACATCCCATCTTTGGCATTACAATTCATGCCGGTAACAAAATACATATGTGGGTAGATACATTTGTATCTGTGGGTAACTATACACACAAATGTATAGGGTATGCACTAATCAGGTTTGCTTCCCACACTCCCCACTCTGGCCACACACACTTCATCTCTCAGCAAGTTGTTAGACATGGGCTTCCGTTTACTCTGTTTCCGTTGCCGTTGCCGTTTCCGTTTCCCGCCGCAATGTGCCACTTCATTTCGCTGTTTCTTTCTGCTGCTAGTTGAATTTATGCGTGTCAGATTTTCATGGACATGCACGATACCAAGGAGGAGGAGTAGTCGTTGGGACTAGGGTTGATGGAGGTTATAGCAGCCACATGTGCACCATAATTCAAACTTAACGTTTTCGGGTCCAGACCCAGAGAAGAAGACCAAAAATATTCGGTTGCACCTGCTGCTGCTGCCTTGGTCCGCCTAGTCTTAGCCTCCTTCTGCAGAGAATTCCAGTCAAAGCAACTGAAATGATTTAGGGAAATATGTTTACAATGATCCCTCTACCGCTAGTCAGCCATTCGCCTACCCACGTCATCCTCGCCACATTAGCATCCGGACTGTGGGCAGTAAATTACCACAATTCCGGGTGAAAATATTAAAGGCAAAAGTAATTTGCTTACTTTTTGTCACTTTATTTAATTCAATGTTACCTGTACTCTATGTTTTGTGATTAGGAACTGAAATGATTGAAACTTTAACTGAGTTCACAATAGTTTATATTGATTGTACAAACTTGTATTAAATCGAGTCATGATCTTTCTTTATTATTTTGAAATAATCCAAGCATGAACTTAAACAATTTTCTTATGTGAATCATTCAATCTAAGGATATAAAACGCTTTGGCAGGAAACGTTTGTTTAATGACATATTCATATAAACTTTTGTAAAATAAATTATTCAACATTATGAAATATCACTTTGTGAAATAACATGAATTAAATTAACGATTTCAGGAAATTAAAAAGCAGTTACCAGGATAAACAATTACAAAGTTTATGTGTTCATTTATATGTAAGATTCGATCTTTCCTATGGCAGCTATATCAGTTAGTTGCCCGATTTTTATAAATTTTTGATTAGATGTTATTGATTTTGAAATATTTATTAAATTTCACAAGAATGATTTCAATCTAAACCTTCTTATCAACCTTTTCTGAATCCAACTTATGCCATGTATGTAGTAGTTAGACTAGGAGGAATTTAGGTGGACCTACAGACAGACAGTCTGACAAACAATATGGTCAAAGATAATAGCTTTAAAGATGGTTTATATTTCTAACCATTATTCTAATGAAGATTTACCAACAATGTTCGATTCATTGATTTGATTAAAAGTAGAATTTACTTGTGGACACTTTGCGTAACCTAAAGTGAATGTTCCAACAGATATTTGAGATTTTCATCAGTTAACATGGCAAACTTTTTGATTATCTTCACCATATAAATTTAAATTAAGCATGCGACAACTTTTTCTACTGCACAACCTTTAATAAATATCTTCTGTCCCCATTCCATCTCACAATCTCCCCCCTCTCTTTCCATTTCGCCCCATTTCGCAATATAGAAGCAAACAGCAAACATCAGACAAATGCTTTTGTCCGGCATTTGCCTAATTTGTTTTTCTTTCGAGTTTAATTTGAAACCTGGACAAGCAGACCATGGTCACAACCACTCAACCCATTCTACCTAAGCGCAAACTCAATCCGCCCACTCTCTACCAATCGTCTGGTTTTACTTGTGAACATTGTTGTTGGTTTTTGTGTATGCCAGCAACAGTTTGCTTAGTGCCAAAGTCCAAAAGCAAATTTTGCAAACAGAGAAAAAGAAACAGCAGTAGCAGTCCTAACCGAATATCCTATACTCTTACAACTTTGAATTGTGACTTAAGAAAGAAGTAAAGCAAACGATTACAACTTGTTAAGCACAAAGATCACAAATGTCTGAAAAATTACAAGTTTATTGATATCTTAGGACCCCCTTCTTTACCGCCTTGATGCCTGATCACGATATTCCTTTTTGTTTTAAACTCTTAACTTGGCTATGAAGCTTGAGTATACCCTTGGCTAAAAATGCAAACAGGAAACGGAGCAGAGGGTGACAGTGTGTCTAAGTGAGACAAAGAGACAAAGGGAGCGAAAAGGACAGAGGTAGGTGGACAACTAAAGGGTTAAAGGCGAAAAATGCTTACGCTGCGTGCTACAAGCTTGGCACAAAATGTGTTTATTTAGGATAACTTAACTGATTCTTGTTGCTGTTGTTATTCTGGGGCCAAATGACAATTGGCCCCAGAGAGAAAGAGGCAGGTCGGACAAGGGGAGCGACGAAAAGATAACACAACGAGAGCAAGTAAAGAGTGGAAAGAGAATCAGAAAGAGAAAGTACAAATAATAAGCAACAACAAAAATCCATTCATAAATCAACTGACAACCACAACAAAAAAAAAAAAAAAAAAAATAAATAAATGAAAGAGGGAAAAAAATGGTCCAAAAGAAATCACTGTAATTAATTAATGTGTATGTGTATGTGTGTGTGTGTGTGTGTGTGTGTGTGTGTGTATGGCTATGAGCCTCATAAATTAATTGCTACCGCCCTTTTTCAGGTCACGCCCTCCCCTCCTTATTCCCTCTCTCCACCCACTCTCTACAGGCACTTAATCAAAGGTTTTTGTTTTGTAAGTCGTTTTGCATTTCATTTTCCTTTTTTGTTTGCCCAGAAAGCGAAAGGTTTTTCGTGCTGGGGATTAATGTAAGAGTCAGTTTACCATATGTGTGTGTGTGTGTGTAGAAAATACTAGTTGAAAAACAACAACAAGAAATAAAAAACATAAATACCAAAAACTGGAATTACAAAATATCCCAACTAAATATTTATTAAAGTTGTCCAGAACTCTAAAATAATCACCTTAACATTTTGCATAGCATACTTATTGGGGCTGCCGTTTGGCTTCACTTTGTGTGAGTCGTCAGAGTGTGAAACGAAATGCCATAAAACTAAACGACCATTAAAAGTCAGAACTTATATATTAGCTGTCACATATGGAAAACACAGCTCTCTCTCTCTTCCTTTCTCCCTCCCTTGCTCTCTCTCCCTCTCTCTCTATCATGCTTTCCATTAGCTCTTCTTTTCTACAATTTTAATTCATTTTTCTGTTGGCATCGATCGTATTTTGTCACCTTTTTGTATTTGACGTAAATATTAAATTAGGCTAGCATCAATCGTCGTAGCGGTTTAACCAGAGAGGGGAGCATCGGTGTGTAAGTAGAATTTGTGTCATTTGCATTTTTTATAAACTCATTCATTGGCTGCACTAAGAATATATGTACATACATACATATGAATGTACATACTTACATACAAATGTCTGTATGTACATTTGGCCAAGTCATTTGCCGTACAGAATACTGAAGAAGCTGGGTCAAGTGTATATATACAATACACATCCGTACCTATAGATAGGTCTGGCATGTATATTTTCCTACGCAGATACAGATACAGATATGGGTCATTATTATACATGTATGTACTTTCATACGTTTATATGGCATTTTTGAGTAAAGTTTAAAATGACCTGGAGAATGATAATTAAAATTGAGCCACAAACATTTGCATGCCTTCATACATATGTGTCTGAACATTTCATTTCACTTAACCATTACTTGTGCCATTTATTCTCACATACACAGAGGGAAAGACAAAAAGAATCATTCATAAATTACCCGAAAAACGTTGTTCTTGTCTTATTTAAGAATTTGGTATTTGATTTCCAGGTTGAATTAAATTGATTAAGTTTCCCCAGAGCTCTTGTGCAATTGACATTAATTGACGGTTTATGTAAAATTTGAATTTTTCGTTAAACTTAAATAACTTTTTCTTTGGCAGTAATCTCCTGTAAGTAAAACATCCTGCAAAGATTCCTTGCTCAATTTTGAACTTTTTAAATTTCGCAACTTGAATTGATGAATTATATTGAATGTAATAGGTTTGGGTCATGTTTGGAGCAGGTGGCCTTGAAAAAAAAAGATAATGTTCAGCTGTTTGTTACCAAAACCGAAATTAGTTTCGGTTGCATTGGTATGCAGTGGTATAAATATTTCGCACATTTCGTTGTTGTTTAAAGTTGGGTCTATATAAACACATGAAATACATCTACAAACAGACAAACTCACATACATGTATATACATGGGCGTGTGTTAGTGTGTGAGTGCGTGGTGCATAATACATGCAAAAAGGCTGCCGCTGGCATTTGCCCTGCACTGTATGGTTAAAGGTATGTCAGAGGGGGCGGGGGGCTTTTTTCTTTTTGCGGTTCTGTGCCGTGACCATTTTCATCTCACTGTCTCATCTGCCTCTCTCTCTCTCTCTCTCTTTCTCTCTGTCCCTCTCTCTTGGCTTGTCTGTATCTTTCTCTTGCTCCCTCTCCAAAAAAAATGGGCCATTTCATTTTTAATAGTTTCAGTCGGCAACGGCAACGGCAACGGCAACGGCAACGGCATTTCATTTGCCGCTTGTTTACTTTGCAAACTGGGTCTACCACACACTCTGCCTACCTATCTTCCACTTTCCGGCATCAGGACCACCCACCCTACCTACCCCGTGTTAGCCCCCTCCGCCCCTCTTCCTCTGTGTTGCTATACTTTTTCGTACTTCTCCCGCAAATCAAACAAAGACGAGAACTGCAAAAAAGTTGTCGATGCCTAAAGTCCGAGAATCCGACTCCTCGTTACCCTGACACAAAATGTTTAATCACTTTTCCAAAGTTCCTGGGTAAATGTAAATACTCTAACTACATAAACTTGTTTCTCTCCCTTTCTCTCACTCTATTCGCATTAGACAGAATAACTTTTTTTTATTGGAAATTTCTTTGCTATATTTAAAATTTTATTTTAAGCTTCAAAAGTGGAAACTGTTCCCTATTGATTAGATTATGAAAACTTCTATGAAGATAGGGTATAAAGTGTGGTGAGAGTGTACTGAAAACTACGTTTCTTGTTGATTTATGCGCTGCAGCGTACGTTGCCACGCCCACAAGGCGTTTGATGAAGGGCGTTTGGTGAAGTTTTTTTGCCATCTTCTTGGCTTGTTGTTCTTTTTCTACCTTTTCTGTTTTTTTGTTTTAAGCAATTAGTTGGCACCTGGCGAAAATTCCACTGACATATGTTAAAGACAGGCTAAAAAGAGAGACAGCAAATAGGCGAGACAAAAAATGACAGAAAAAGGTATGTGTGTGTGTGTGTTTACAGTTCATACTATGAACGTATGTAAGAGGTGTTACCCATAGGTGATGGTCCAACAATGACAACCTTCAGGTGATGCAAGAGGGCTGCGTTTCTATTGAAGGTCCTTGAAATATTCTTTCTTGGATAATGCCGCGTCATCGTCTCAATTGAATGATGTCACATAAGGCAATGTGCCATGAAAGAAACAACAACAACTACAAAATGACAAGTGGCGGCAGCAACAATACACAAATCAAGCAAAACACACAGACACAGCCACACACACACACACACACACACACACAGGCACACTCTTACACCGATAAAAGGTTTAGCGAAGCGAAGCAGGAGATAGATATGGAGCCGGGGACTGGGAGAAATAGGTGAAGGGGGCAAAAGTGACGTTAACGCTAACAGTTTTCGCATCTTGAATGTGAGAGCAAACTGGCTTGCTCCCTGAATCCCTGACACCCCACAAAAGTTTCAATTTTCATTTGTCTGCCAATAAAATAATGGAAAATTGCCTTTACTATCAATTTTGCACAAATATATATTATGACAAGGTTGATTCTAATTGATTGCAGCTGTTCAATCGATTTTTATTAGTTTGGAAATATTATCGTAATCGACGGCACAGCAATCATGTCTTACCCAGAATTGGAATATTTATGGTTCACAGATGGTCTAGATGATGTGGGATCTTGCAATAAATTGTTTCTCTGACGACAACCTATGAAAAGGTTGCTCACCAAATGCTCATATTTAAGTTTTTCTGAACAAGACAGGGGGGGTCTGAACGGGGGTCTAGTAGGGTCGTAGGGAACTAGGGAAATGGGTAGGCACACAAATCTGATCATAGGTGGTTCGGCTTTCGATTACCAAAGGGTCAGAAAGGTAAGTACCCATGTACTAACTAGCTAGCCAGAGCGACCCTCTGGGTACTTACCCATGAGAGGAGTAGTGGTGTAACTAGTTCAATGACGGCCAATCCCCACCAGTATTACAGGGTATATTTACAAGCATCAAGATATGATGAGGTCATATGTAGCACAATACTAAAACAAAATCTTTTAATTTCTTTTCAAATTTATTAGTTAAAAATGAAGTAAGTAAGTCGTCTCGCCGACTTGGATATACCATACACCAGTAAAACAAATATTTTAAATTTATAATAACCAATGCATTTTCGTATTTAAAAAAACTGTTCGCATGCTTTTTACAAGCATATCTTAGTATTTCGCTCACTCAAGCATTCGAGCACCCTAGCGCCCCCACCAGCCAACGGCCACTTCCGGCCATATGGAAAAACGTTTATATGCATAACTTGACTATTTTTATTCCGATTTTGATCAAATTTGGTATTTTGCTTGATATTAGTATCAAATTTAAGTGTGCTAAATGCACAAGGTTGAAAATGACGGGAGATAATCGAGTTTTTTCAAATTACGGGGGCGGAGGGAGGCGTGGCAAAATCTTTACACATCAAAAATGTGCGCAATTACTAAGCAAATACTCATACCAAATTTTGTGTCTCTAGCTAGAATAGTTTTTGAGAAAATCGGTTTTTTTTTTTTAATTGCGGGGGCGGTAGGGGGCGTGGCAAAATTTTTATAAATACAAAATGTGCGCGTTTACTAAGCAAATATACATACCAAATTTTGTGTCTCTAGTTGCTATGGTGTTTAAGAAAATCGGTTTTATATCATTTGCGGGGGCTGTAGGGGGCGTGGCAAACATTTGAAACAAACTCGATAAGCGTACATATGGCACGAGTCTACATACCAAATGTGGTGGCTCTAGCTCTTATAGTCTTCGAGATCTAGGTGTTCATACAGACGGACGGACGGACGGACGGACGGACGGACGGTCGGACGGACGGACGGACAGACGGACATGGCTAGATCGTCTCGGCTGTTGATGCTGATCAAGAATATATATACTTTATGGGGTCGGAAAAGCTTCCTTCTGCCTGTTACATACATTTTGGCGACTTTAATATACCATTTCACCCTATGGGTGTATGGTATAAAAATAGAAAGATAACTGTTTTCTTTATCTTTTTTTGCCTGGGTTTAATTTCAAGGATAATAAATTTCCCCATGTATGTATGTATTTGAAATTAAAAGAGGGACAGGGTATCAACATGTCAGTGCAATGACTTACCAAATATGTACTTGAACACTTGAAAAACTTTTATTTACTCTTTGCTTGGTATTGAAACTAGAACAAAAACTTAATTTTCTTATGAAAATGTGTTGTAAAAAGGCTCACTTCTCAATTCTTGTCGTAAACAATGAATGCATTGTGGTACAAGGAATTATAATTAAAGGCTTTGCCACATTTTCATACCTTTTTTGGACCTCTCCCATGGTCCATACAGCTTGGAATAAGGAGTCAAAATGTGGACCTTCTAAGCTGGCCGCCCTACTCACCTGATGTAAATATAATCGAAAATGTGTGTGTGTGTAATAAACGCAATCGAACTGGCTTGCAATTCGATTTCTTTAAATAATCTGGCCAGTTTGTATGAATCCTTACCAAACGGGATGATTAAAGTCTTGGAACAGAAAGGTGGCTCGAAACGATTTTAAACCTTTTTTTTTACTTCCATGTTCTTTATTTTGTATGTAAAGGATGTTTTGCTTATGTTAAACTTTAAAATGTATTTTTGTTGAAGAGTTCTATTCAAGTGACTTACGATATGAAAGCCGCAATTTGGTGTATTTTGGGGAAAGAAATTTTTGTTATAAACAAAGCAGTATCATGAAGTTTTCCATTTGTTAAAAACATAACTATTAAATTAAATTAAAAAAAAAAAAGAACGCTAGCTTCATTAGTAGGGGATCAGTGTGTAATGGAAAACATACGTTGGGGGTGACCTATTCAAGTGATGAGGAGTGTAAATCGTTTCATAAACTGGTTTAGGCCACATCTGATCTGTGATATGAACAAGTGTTATATAAATGCAGTAATAAGTGAGTTTAAAAAGCTGCCATCAATGAAAATTTGTTTTAGAATTTCCCCATTTCATAATGATGGGTGAAAAATTCGCCCGGCTCTTAGATCTAAAAGTATTTCCCATGCACTTGTCGCCTGGGTCAGGCAGGGCACGTGCACTGCAAGTGAATGTGCATATGGATAGCTGAGTGTTTGTGTGTGTGTATGAGAGAGAGAGTGTGTGTATGCGTGCGTGTGTGTGTGTTAATCTGTTCATATTTTATGTCCACATTATGCCATAAAATCAAAATAAAAGCCAAAGCTAGTCTAGGAAAGATGCAGAATTCAGTCGAAGCGAATGCCAGGCGAACGCACACACACTCCTACATGCATACATATAAATCGAAGACATACAGATATGCATGTTGGTATGTATGTATGTATTTATGGATATGTGTAGGTATAGTCATACTAAGTCGTATTCGTAGTGGCAGTTGTAAAACAACATTTGCATAGCGGCTCATAAAGATTTGCATGCAAATGAAGGTGATGTTGCTTCTGTTCACGATGATGATGATGACGATGATGATGATGATGATGATGATGATGATAATGATGATGATGGCATAGCTAAAAGTTTGACATTGTTGCTCATTGCAAGCAACGAGCTGCATCTAATGCAAATGCACAAATGCGATTTATGATAACGAAGAGAGCTGGCCCATTCACCCACACACACGTACACACACACGTATACGCACACGTACACACGCACATACACATTGAGACACAGAACCATGCCACTCAGCAAACATTGAGCCATGTCCATGTCCATTCGGTGACACTCAAACACGCCTAACTCGTACGTCATTCATCATTTTGTCTAGGACACATTGTGTGTCAGCTGGGCCATTAACGCGCTTAAAGCAGAGACCAGATCCTAGGCCCCAGAGCCCCAGAGGCCCATTGGGGTCTGTATTCTAGTTTAGTTGGTTCGGGTCATGTGATACGAGAGCTTAAACCAAACATTTGTCGCTGCTTTAGCTTTTGCTTTAGCTTTGTTTGTGCCAGTTACACACACACACACACACACGCCACAGAAAATTCAATAAAAATATTTGATTAATTATACAAAATGAGCAATGTTTGCATAGTTTTGGTTTACCCATAATATACACACTAAACGAAGAGTTAGGGGCCACAAGGAACACCGAGAGGGGTGGGCTGATTGGTATTGAAAGATTACATGTTGATCATACATACATATATGTAGTATAATAATATAAATGCATATTGTATATAAGTAAATACTACATTATATACAAACGGCCTATTTTGATGAACAAGTGCAGGTCACTTGGCCAATAACTTGATCACTCACTGGTTTCTCAACTTTTCCAGACAATTGTTCACGAATTTGTTCTCTCACTTGATCTCTGAATTGCTCATTCACTTCTTCGCTCATTTCATCACTTATTTGATCACTTATAGATGAAAAAGTGAGGAACTAAACAATTGAATAGGTCAAAAACAAAACCAACTTTGATAAACATGTTTCTTAACTCTTTAAAGAGAGTTGCCAGGTTTTGTTTCGTCGTGGAGTAGAGTTGCCTAAATGTCCTAGGCTATTGTGTGGGTGTTATCCTCTAAGCCTATGGTCCTAACTAGCAATTGCTAGTGCTTTTAATAAATATTTAGTTTAATAGTTTACAACTATATCCTAACAAACAAATAAGTGTATCAGTGATCCAGGCCTACTACACAAATGCAAATATTTAAAGGCATTTGTATAGCATTAAGTAAATATTTATTCTTTTACAATATTCTCCGCAGTTCTTTGTTTTTAAAAACCTGATAAAAGTCTTATTTTAATAACTAAGAAAAGGACCAAGTTTAAGTTCCCATGACAGATGAAACTACATAATTGTAGTTTTTCATACTTGTCATTTTATTGTGAAATAAACTTTTCTTTAATGATTTCAGTTTAATATGCTAATTAGGCTTAAGGCTACTAAATTCCGACATCGACAATAATTTAAGGTGGAATATTAGTAATTAGTAATATTTTTGTAATAAGAATTCATGAGGTAACATTTGTGTCCATCGACTCGATCCTTGGCTATTAAATTTCGAGGTTGGACTCCTTTAACTATAAATTTAGCCATGTTATTAACAACGCTAGGGGTATTCCTGGAATCCTTAATATTTATACATGTGTATACATGCTAATGTTGATTATCAACCAAAAAGTTGCTCATCTTAGAGTTTTCTCGTTTGCCAGTTTATCTTTTTTTTCCTTTTTTTTTTTTTTTTGTGAGTCGGTAGCATCATCTTTTGGTCTTCAGACTCTGAAGCAGCTGCTGTTGTGGGCAAGGCAGAGTATTCGATTTAAATATTTTATTGGCCGAAAGTTGTTTTTTTCTTCTTTTGGGCCTTCACCTGGCTGCCTGGTTTATTCTCGGCTGTTGCATTATTCATTACGATGAAAAGCGTTGGGGCCGACAAAGAGCAAGAGAGATAGCTAACAGGCGAGTGGGTGAGTGAACAAGAGATAGAGATAGAAAGAGAGACAAAGAGAGAGATAGAAAGAGAGAGAGAGAGAGTCGAACAACTTCCGGGCACGGAAATTGCAAGCATGGCCAAAAATAATAACTCACATAGACAATTTTCATA
Source organism: Drosophila insularis (assembly GCA_018903935.1). NCBI lineage: Eukaryota > Metazoa > Arthropoda > Insecta > Diptera > Drosophilidae > Drosophila > Drosophila insularis. Next base: position 685,831 of record JAEIFP010000569.1, on the reverse strand, counting down.
TAGAAAGTAGTTGGGAGAAGGTAGAGCGGAAAAGTGGGAAAATCCAGCAGTGATGTGGATTGAAGTGGGGCGTAGCGGTGTAGGTGGGTGTGAGTGGGTGTTGGTGGAGATTTGGGGGCTTCATCTTTTAGCCTAAATATCAAAAATCAGCGCATTTGTCAAACATGTTGATGGACACTTGAAAGCCGCCTGGTACTAGCTAAATTGCTTTTAAAAATATTCAACAAAAACAAAAAGCAATAAGAGCCAACAAAAAAATTACAAACCAAAAACAAAAGAAAAAAACGAAAAATGCAAAAGAAAATTCTTTCATAAAATGGAAATTCCAATCGTCTATCTCTGTCTGTTGTCTACCTTTCTCGTTTCTGTACTTTTCGCTCTTTGGGGGCGCCTAAAAATAGTTGCAAATGTATATGTGGATGTTTGTGTGTGTGTGAGTGTGCAAAGATATGAAATATGTTGATCTCTCCACCTCTCTTCCCCTTCTTCACATACATCTGCCGTGGTTGGGCAAAACATATTCATATCCGTACAATCCATATCCATAGTCATTGCTATGGCCATATCTATATAGAAATATGAAGTATACGCCATGTGTTACGGGCAGCCAAACTGGCGCCACTTTCTGTCAACGCTACTAAGTTCAATTTAGCTTCAAGTGGTACTTTCCCGCCCCTTTCTTCCCCTCCTCTCCATCTCACCGTACACCATTTTTATTGTGTGTGACATGTGCTCTTGGAGCAAAACATATCCCATACATAAATATATGTATTTATCATATAGTAGGTACCCCGGCATATCATCCATCTAGCTATCTTTCCATCTATCCATACATGTATGTATGTACATTTGTATGTATGTGATATCTATTGAGCTTGACTATGCACACAAAAATGATTTATTTATTTATTTACTTATTGCCAATGCCAAAATGACGCGAGTTTTTTTCCTGCCACATGGTGCGGCATCCCTACCGTCACTTCTCCTCCTCCTTTGCCTTCATCGCCCTGACTTTTCTACTCTCACACAATCGCCAATTGTTGGGCATTTGTTTCTAGGCGCCAACAATAAGCTAAACAAATTGATAGAGACGATTTGCAGATACCCTATAGAAGCATTATTACAAATGGAAGTCAAACAAAATTAATTGCAGCTCATGGATAATTTTGACTTGATTTTTATTTTATTTTGTAGGTACTTACTTAATGTTTTTATTAGTCTCTCCTCCTATATACCCATGCAGAATAGCCTATAAATTATAGGGCATGGAAAACTTTCCCGCCAAACAACTTAATTTAACAGGCAGTCGTTCACACACACACACATACACACACACACACACTGCCATTCGTAGATACTAGTAACTAGTACATGGGAATTTTGCATTGTATTCTGTTGGAACACATGTTTCGTTCTCTTTTATCTCTGTTGTTCAACGGAATTTGTTAGCATTAAAAAAGGATTTGTAATGCAGCCAACAAAAGGGTTAAATGGAATAATTAAAACAAGAATTAACCGGAAGTGAACACGAAATTTTGTTTTGCTCCTTATTCATTTTCAAACAATTTGTATTCAGTTTGAGCCAATGCAATGTCTCAATCCAATTACGAGAATTCGAAAGTGTTTACGATGTTAATTTAGGTCATGAGAGATATAGTTTGCTTGATCTTACAAATAGATCATTCAAGTTAACGACCAAATACAAATACAAGTGTAGTTCTATATTTCCCATATATTTTTTTTTTAAATGAAATAATTAACACTTAAATTGAGAATTGAGTTTATATTTATCGTGTCCTTAGATTATTAGCGATTGTAAATTAATGTTCATTTATATGGTTTCATCGGTAGTAGCTATAGTTTATACTAGTTCATGTTCTAGTTGGTTCAGTAGTCAGATTATTCATCTTCTTTCAAATACACATTCTCAACTTCAAATTTAAATTATATATTTTATTTGCTGTCGTGGCGAATTTTTAATCGGCTTCTGTATGTACATAATTTCCTTTATATCATTTATTTATTTATTTTTATTAATTTTTATTGTTTCTCTATCCGTTCAACCTGGGCTGCGGCTGAGATGCTCCCTCAGTTAACTGCGGATTCGCCAATGTTATTATCCTATTTGATTAATCCGTCGGATATGCATAATATTGAAAAGGATTTCAATGCGTCTCTCATAATAATTGATAGGATTTTTTGTCGGATTAAAATATTACAGTATAATAAATTCCTAAAAGAAAGGCTAACGCTGTTGCCAAGCTATTGTCCCAGCGCCTCCAGCAGATGAAGTTCATTATCGTGGACCTCATAATCCCGGCTACCATCGGAGCATTCGTGTATCTATTTATCTATCCCACATAGTTTGGACAGGGTATCGATCTTCTTAATAATATATCGGTTTGGTTCGTATTATACACAGATTTTATTGTATTTATCCATATCAGCAGGATCGGGCCAATACATCATATAGGCCCAATACCACATACAGGTGTGCTACAGAAATCACTTGAGCGGCGATTTCAGAGAAAACTTAAATCTACATAGGTGACACAGATTGACACTTTGAGCGATTTTCAATCCGCTGACCGATATGCCATATAAAAGGTCTCTTGCAGGGAATTTACAAAGTTTCTATTAAAAAAAATGGTTGTCGTAAAACAAGTTGTTTACTTACTGATGTTCTGCATTAAAATAATATTAGGTCTGATGCAATTTAATTTATTTAATGTTGCATTTTAGCAAATCACTAGAAATTTTCATCAGACATTAATCCGCTGGCAACAAAATGGTCCAGTTCGAAAAGTGAAATCAAATTATTGAGTGATAATACCAAAGTAAATGTGTTAAAACATTAATAAAAGCATTGCTCTTATTATTGCGTAGTTTTTGTGTATTTTGCAAGAACAACCAATTTTTTCTCTAAAGTGGCAACGTTCACCTGAAAACTTCAAACATTTGATTTTGTTGTCGTGAATCCAAAATGCAAGCGCAGTATTTCAAATTCAATTTTGTTTTCTTTAAAAAATAAAAGTTATAAATTTTATGAATTAAATCCATGGTAATATAATAAGAAACTAATTTTTAAGTTATTTTCTATGTTTCAAATAATATATTAATTATAAGTGCAATTAAAATTAATTGATCCACAATGACAAGCCTTACCAAAAGTTCGAAAAAATAAAATCATGCAAAGTCCTATATCAGCTACCTTTTTTCGAAGTGTATTGGATTAGGAGCGGAATCAAAACTGACATTGATTTCGGTGGCACACCTGATATATATATTTATGTATATGTTTAGGAGGATTTTCGAATTTATAAAATTTATTATTCGAAGACAATATATATTCGGGCTTGAAGTTATATGACTAGAAATAAATTATATGTATTTATGTCTATGCTTTAAAAGTCAAAACCAAACTTCATTATTTACTGCCACTCTTCACCCGCTGACTAACGCAGTGATGTCAACACATCCCCCCTCTCTCGAAGAGATTCGGCACTAGATAGGATGTACACTCAAAATTGGGAGTACTTAAATCCTATACACATATACTGAAAATTGGGTCGCGTTTGAGTAATTAAACTTAATCACTAAGCTTGTTCCTTTATTAATTACTTGCTTGTTCATTTAGTGACTCACTTGTTCATTGACTCTGCAAATGACTAGATTAGTTTCCCATTAAAAAAAGGAAGAGCAGGATTATTTAAGTCGGCAGAAAATGGTTTCAAGTGTTTTTAAGAATTTGTGGAAATAGTTTTTTGTGATTCCGGTCTTTTTTGTTTTCCTCACACTATATTTTAATCAATATTTAATCGATTTCAAAAGGATATATTTTATCAGTCAATCTGCTCACCGTTTGACTTGGAAATAACCTTCTTTTGATGATTCACATGAAGTCGGGTTAAGGTTCAAGATTTGAGCTAAACTTAAATTTCATCGCAAAATTTAAAAATGGCATTAAACACTAAAAATATTAAACTGAATTAGTTTTAAGACGATTTCGAGCACAGTTTTTCGAGTTAATTGGTTCTTATAAGATCTAATAAAGAACTTATAAATACATAAATATAATCCAAAGGTATATCTTACATACATACAAACGTACATATATCTATATAGACAGAGAAGGCACAACTTAATTATAATAACTTGCATTTACCACTCAAAATATACATTTCAATAGTTTTACAATTGCAAAAGTTTGTTTGAATTTTCCTTTTGTTATTTTGCCAAAAGCCGCAGCAACAATTACCGCCCCCACACAAACTCACACCCACACACACACACACACAGAAAGTAAGAGGGGGGGATAGGATGTAATAGTTGCTTGCAAAGGGGGGAAAGATGAACACATGTTGCTGTTGCCCACATTGGACATTGTTGCGGAAAATGGGTTGTGGCAGCAGCAAGGAAATGGCAAATGTTGCGTGGGCGGCAAATGCTGAAAATGGGAAATTAACACTGGAAAAAAAGTTCTCAAGAAATGTGTACGTTTATATATGTATGTATCTTTATAGCCCCAATTTCTGTTGGTGCAGATATTGGTGAATTAGTTTTGTTTATCCTTGATTTCCGGCAATCCCCTTGACGGCAAAAATAACTACCTTATTTGTGTGTGTGTGTGTGAGATTCAAAAGGATACATTTTGAGGAGAGAACAGTTGATTGGCTCTCTTTTTTGTCAAAGTGTATTTGAAGCAACAGCTGCTCTTGGTAATTTGGCATCTCAGCTTTCTCCCCACCTTTTGTCATTGTCTAAGCCGTTTTACCACACACACACACACACACACACACACACACACACATCCCTTTCCCCCACAATACACCCCCCACTCCTGACTAACTCATTCTCTATCCTTCGTAGTGCCGTCTAATTGCGTCTTTTGGCCTGACAACTTGCGGCGCTTCGTTCGGGTAACATTCTTTGGCGTCAAATGAAATTTACATTTTTGACTTCATTTAACTTGGCAGCACACTTTGTGGTTTTTCCCCTCTCGCTCTCGCTCTCGCTCTCTCCTTCTTTCTCATTCCCTTCTTCTATTTTTAACTATGTGTATGTGAGTGTAAAATAAGTATTTCTTCCTGTAGCTTTTTCTTCTTATTTTCCTAGTAATTTAATATGAGACTCTCATAGCTTTTATCTCCCAGGCTTTCTGTTTGATTTGGTTTGCCTTTGGTTTTGCCTCTTTGTTTGTCTAACTCTCAAGGTCGTGGCATATTGTTCAAATTCCTGTCACAAGGAAGGAAAATCCTAGCAAAAAATATATCAAAAAATGAAGTAAGTAAGTCGTCTCGCCGACTTGGATATACCATACACCAGTAAAACAAATATTTTAAATTTATAATAACCAATGCATTTTCGTATTTTTAAAAAAATCTGTTTGCATGCTTTTTAGAAGCATATCTTAGTATTTCGCTCACTCAAGCATTCGAGCACCCTAGCGCCCCCACCAGCCAACGGCCACTTCCGGCCATATGGAAAAACGTTCATATGCATAACTTGGCTATTTTTATTCCGATTTTGATCAAATTTGGTATTTTGCTTGATATTAGTATCAAATTTAAGTGTGCTAAATTTAATTTGCGGGGGCGGTAGGGGGCGTGGCAAAATTTTTACAAATACAAAACGTGCGCATTTACTTAGCAAATATACATACCAAATTTTGTGTCTCTAGTTGCTATAGTGTTTGAGAAAATCGGTTTTATTTAATTTGCGGGGGCGGTAGGGGGCGTGGCAAAAATTTGAAACAAACTCGATAAGCGTACATATGACACGAGTCTACATACCAAATTTGGTGGCTCTAGCTCTTATAGTCTCCGAGATCTAGGTGTTCATACAGACGGACGGACGGACGGACGGACGGACGGACGGACGGACGGACGGACGGACAGACGGACATGGCTAGATCGTCTCGGCTGTTGATGCTGATCAAGAATATATATACTTTATGGGGTCGGAAAAGCTTCCTTCTGCCTGTTACATACATTTTAGCGACTTTAATATACCATTTTCACCCTATGGGTGTATGGTATAAAAAGAAGAAAATGGTGGAAAGAAGCAAGAAAAAAATAGCATTGTCCAAATGCCTTATGCAACTTTAATTGAATTGCATGGTAAGCCCCAAGGCCAAGCATTTGGAAATGTTGACAGGTTGTCGCACACAAACATACAAACACACACACACATACACACACAGTTTTTCTTCTCACCAAGTACGGTCGCGTAGTCCAAGTCGTTCCGAAATCTCGTCAAATAAAGGAGCTTCCTGAGATCTGAGAATATACACACTTGTTAACCAGAGACGGTTAGGGGTGGTGCTACGTACCCAAACACCTGCGGGCTCAATCGGGAGCCACTATTCCACCTGGTTGACCTTCACTGCCGGTGCCCTACACTGCACAGGGGTGGCCAGACAGGGGGGTTGAGCTCCTTTTCCCGCCTCTCAATTGCATCCTGTGTGGGTGTGGGTGAGAAAGTTTAGGAATTTCTCTCGCTCCATCATCAAATTGCCTTGCGCTCGATAGCATCAGCTGTTCAACAGTGTTGGTCAACGTATTCGGTCACAGCTGATACGGGTAGCAGACACTGTAAGTTTACAGCCCGTAACAGCGTGCATAAGCGGTGCATACTTTCAGGCTGCACCACTTGGCGATCGTTGGAATTTTGAAAATTTTCTAAATTTCGAATCTACTGGTAAACTCGATATTTAGATAGTTAACGGCTTCATTGCCTGCCAGCATTGGCCCTGCCGCTATGTCAATGCCGGGCAGTCAAATGGAGTACGAAGAGGATGGGCAAAGGGCTTCTGCCCGGCGGGTCTTAATACCGCCAGATCAGCCGAGCCAATGGTCAACTCCAACCGCTTGGTCGCTCGACCCCAACGAAGATGCCGCCCCACAGCAGCCGAATCAAATGAACGCAATATGCGAACCAGTTGATCCTGAAAACGAAGACCTAGGTATTCTACTCCGGTCAATGGTGAAAAAGTCAGGTGAGCTAGCTAAAGCACTGCGAAACGCCAGATATGTAAACAATGACATGAAGGACCAAGCCCAGCGAGTCTTTGCGCTGAACAAGTCTGCGCTCTCAGCATTCGCAATCATCAAAAAAAGGAGAATACCATAAATGTGCAGACACAGTGGACACCTCAAGAAAGCAGCAGGACAAAATTGGCCGACCGAAAAGCTTCTCACAAAGGTCCACGGGCAATTAAGACCCAGAACAATGCACAGCAAGACCACAAAGCCTCAGCTCCCCAAGTTCACCCTGAATGGAAAACTGTGGAGTCTAAAACAAAAAAGAAGGGCTCAGTTAAAGCATAGACCAGATGCTATTATTCTGCATAGCACTGAAGGGGTCTCATATAGCGATATGCTCAAAATGGTAACCAGAAGCCAAGATGAAAAAATGAAAGCCGTTGGAGGTAATGTTACCAAAGTGAGGCGCACAGCGAATGGCGACTTACTCCTCGAGCTAAGTAAGGGAAGAGCAGATAACCTTAATAAGCTCAAAGAAGATATTGGCAATGTGCTGGGCGCCAAGTTTGAAACTCGCGCTCTCACAGATAATATAAGGCTGGAAATACTGGACCTAGACAACGAGACAACCGTAGAAGAGATAGTAGCAGCCTTTTCTACCAAGTTGAAAATTGATCTAGAGCCAGGCGCTGTCAAAAGTCTCCGCCCATCATACCGTGATACCCAGAAAGCGCTCATATGTGTTCCGGCAGCAACCGCAGAGACAATCCTCAAGGCCAATAAAATTACAGTGGCATGGTCAGTGTGTCGAATCAGAATTAATAATGCCCCAGTTAGATGCTACAAGTGCCTAAAAACTGGTCACGTCGCTGCCAAATGTAATAGTGACGTTGACAGAAGTGGCTGGTGCTTAAAATGCGGAACCAGCGGCCATAAAATTCGGAACTGCTGTAACGAGGCCAAATGTTTTCTATGTGCAGCAGAAGGACTGACTACACTCTCACATGTAGCTGGCAGCCAGAGATGCCCCTCCGCAAACGGGCGGTCATCCAACGAGACCCGTAAACACAATAATGATGATTAAGTTTATCCAGCTTAATCTAAATCACTGCTGGGCAGCCCATGAGCTGCTATCACAGACAGTGGGTGAGTCTAGAACAGACATAGCCATTATAAGCGAACCATTTAAGGCCAGAACTGGAAATAACTGGTCCTGCAGTATTTCTGGGAAGGCAGCGATCTGGGCTTGTGGAACGCCATCACTACTGCAGCGTTCCGTGCTAAACAGGGAGCACTATGTCAGGGCAAACATAAGCGGCCACTGGGTCTACAGCTGCTACTTGCCACCAAGTCTGAACATCCAAAGCTTCAGTGATGCCTTAGACGATCTCACGGCAGACGCACGTACCCGCAGCCCAGTTATTATAGCTGGGGACTTCAACGCCTGGTCTGTTGAATGGGGTAGCAGTCTAACCAACGCCAAAGGGAGAGCGCTTTTAGAGGCATTTGCAACACTTGATATAGCTTTGCTTAACGTAGGATCCCAAAATACCTTCAATAGAGCGGGACTTGGCTCAGTAATAGACCTGACTTTCGTCAGTGATAGTCTTTATAGGTCATCTAGCTGGGCAATTGCTAATGTATATACTGCAAGCGACCATGAAGCCATACATTTTTCAGTCGGGGAAGCACAACTTGCACCTGCAAGACTTCCTAGCATCGATAAAGGCTACAAGTCCGAAACACTGAACGTGCAGGCTTTTTCAGCATTAATTGAGAGGGCCCAATTCTCGCGGAACTCGGCTGGCGTGATGGCCGAACAGCTCTATAGCAACCTGGACGCAGCCTGCAGTGCAAGCATGACGCAAATAAAGAATTATAGAAGGCATCATCAACCTGTATTCTGGTGGAGCAGCGACATTGGTGACATTCGCCGGAAATGTATAGCAGCAAGGCGGCGCTACACAAGAGCGAGAAGGAGAACGGATGGTTCATGGACACAGCTCCATGAAGAGTACAGCGTGGCCAGGAAAACTTTGAAGTTGGCAATCGCACGCTCGAAACGGGAAGCTTTTCTGAGACTTTGCGACTCAGCAGACCGTGACCCCTGGGGACGGGCATATAAGATCGTAGTTAAACGCATCTACAGCAACAAGAAGACTGCACCGCTTGAATACGAGGAGGCAGCCAAGGTAGTAGACCACCTATTTCCGACCAGGATTGTAACGCTATCTCAGAGATGCCCAGTTCCAGTTGAACATTACGAAATTGAACCTGTAACATGCGACGAAGTTCTCGCTATTGCCAGGTGTCTCGAGCCCAACAAGGCCCCAGGCCCGGATTCTATTCCTAATCGCGCATTAAGGTTGGCTATGGTACTACGCCCCGACGCGTTTGCTGAAACATACACGCAATGCCTGCGTGAAGGACTGTTTCCCAGAAGGTGGAAATCACAAAACCTAGTGCTAATTCCAAAGCCAGGGAAACCTACAGAGGTGGCTTCGTCTTATAGACCGATTTGTCTAGTCGACTCCATGGGTAAGGTACTAGAGAAGCTAATATATAACAGGCTGAATGACGCGATTCATGCTGGAGGCGACCTATCCCCAAATCAATATGGATTTCGGAAGGCGCGTTCTACCACCGATGCAATAAATAAAGTCGCAAATATTGCCTCGAACGCTATAGATGGCGTCCGGTGGAAGGGAGGTAATAAGAAGTATTGCTTAGTGGTAACCCTGGACATTAAAAATGCATTTAACTCCGCAGATTGGGGATGCATTTTAGACTCCATAAGCCACTTCAGAGTCCCCGCATACCTTCAAGCCATTATATGGAGCTATTTCGTGGATAGGCAATTGCGATATGCCACCTCAACAGGACCAGAAGTACGCAGTGTATCCGCAGGAGTCCCCCAGGGGTCAGTCTTGGGCCCTCTGTTATGGAACACAATGTACGACGGACTTCTAAGGCTCAGCATGCCCCAAGGGTGCGAAGTTGTGGGATATGCAGATGACGTCGCACTAGTGGTTGTCTCAAAGGAGCTGCATAAGGTCGAAGAAGCTACAAACGCGGCATTGATCCGAATTACAGAGTGGTTGAGCTCAGTAAGCTTGACTCTGGCTGCCCACAAGACCGAGGCGGTGCTTATCTCCAGCAGGAAAAGGGTCGAAACTGCGAAAATACAGGTAGATGGTACTACCATCGAAACAAAAAGAGCCATACGATACCTCGGAGTATGGATAGATACACGGCTATCATTCCGTGAGCACCTCACACACCTCCAGCTTAAGGCTTCAGAATCGATGCGGGCTCTCTCTCGCATCATGTTAAACACGAGAGGACCCAAACAGGAGAGACGCATGTTATTGATGAGCGTGACCAGATCAATTATTTTATATGCAGCACCAATTTGGGCACACGCCATGACCGTTGCGAGCTATAGCAGAGGCATTAGATCAACATATCGCCTCTGCGCTTTACGAGTATGCAGCGCATTCCGCACAGTCTCGGATGATGCGGCATTAGTAATAGCAGGAATGGCGCCAATTGATCTGCTTGTGAAGGAACAGGCAACCATCGCAAATGAAGTGGCTAGAGGAGTAAGTAAAAACGACGCTCGGGTGGCGGCCAAAAACGAAACCCTAACACTTTGGCAATCTCGCTGGAACCAATCTGAGAAGGGAAGATGGACGCATCGCCTTATTCCCGACATTAGTCGATGGACAGCAAGAAATTACGGAGAGGTCAATTTCTACTTGACACAAGCCCTTAGTGGACATGGTTGTTTCCGACAATATCTACACAGGTTTGGTCACGATGCGGAGCCAACATGCCCATGCGGAGAAGGATTCGCTGAGGACGCAGAGCATGTGCTGTTTACCTGTAGCCTGTTTGCCAGAGAACGGCAAAAATTAACTACTAATATTGGCAATTCATTATGCGTGGGAAACTTTACAGATCAAATGGTGGCAAGTCCAAGCAATTGGAACGCCATCAACGCTTTTGTAGGCATAGTTATGCGCAGCCTGCGTGTAGCTGAACGCCAAAGATCGGGAGCACTCTAAACTCTGCCAACACCTTTGCGAAGCACTGCCTCTACGCCGTTCCACAAAGGACAGCAGATTTTAAAGTCTACCCTAAGTCTATCCTAAGTATATGTTTCTTTTTTCGTTCTTTTTGTTAATGTTTGTTAAATGATGCTTTATATATAGTATAAACTGAGGTATTAAATGGAAATAAAAAAAAAAACACATACACATTGACAACAATCACTTCTTGCTTCTCCGCTTAAAAAAAAGTGAAAATTTTCATTACATTTATTGATTCGAATCCTTGAATTGAGTTTAGAGAAGGAAGAAGAAAGTAGGGAAGAAAAAAAATTCAATTGGCGAATATTATGAATAAATTATATTTGTTTTTAAATCTAATTATTTAGAGTTTCCTTTCTGGGAAAGTAATCTCAAATGAAATGCATCTATTAAAGTGCTTAATTTTGACAACGTTCACGATGGCTTTAAGTTTTGCACAATGTTACATCCATTTATATGTATTTATGTATGTCTGTGTGTGTGTGTGTTTACAATTTTGGTGATTTTGCTATTGATTTCGATTCGATTGACTTAATTTAGCCGGAGAGTTGGTCTTTCCGCCGTCGCTGTTGCTTTGCCCATTGTCGGTTAACTGTAATTAGCATCAAATAATACCATTATAATGCCTAATCATTAAATATGCAGTGGTTGGACCCCAAAACTCACATTAGAATGCAATTAAATTCTGATTCATTGCCAAACAAAATTTCCACCATCAAGAATGCAGAATGTGGAATGGAATGAGGAATGAAATGATGGGGGGCCTGCGGCTAATTATCGATTTTGTTTGTCCATTTGATTGAGTGCTGGTGCTGGTTGGCTGGCCTGATTAAACGATATCAATATGGCGGGGGGATATACATATATCTATCAGAGGCAGAAACGCAGTTATGACTTTTAAATATATGTACATACCTATAATAAATCAAAGTTAACCAGGAAAAGTAACAGGAAATGGACGGAAAGATGGTTGAAGGTAAATTAACTAGCCTTTTCTTCAAGTGTACGTTAGTAGATTAAACAAAAATTGTTGGTCCAGTGTAGGTGTAGATGAAATGCGACCTCAGCATCTTTTCAAACTTTTCATTTATGATAGTTGTTGTGTTGCTGTTCTCGGTTTGGAACTGTGTATTGTTTTACGTTGTTTAAGGCCATGGCCATCCTATCTCTTTCCTTTTGTCCCTCTCTCTCTTTTTCTATCTTTCACATACTATAGAATCCAACTATTGCGTTTTGTTTTTGTTAAGCCCAAACCTGGGGGCTGTAATTACAACGTTTCCTCGGCTAAGCCAGGGCATAGCTTCAATTGGCCATTGTCTAGGCCGAGAGAGAGACCAAGAGGGAAACAACGGAGACGGAGGAGGGCAAAATACTGAGAAACAGAGGTAGAAGAATCAGCAGGGACCAGGCTTACAATTGCATTGTATTGGCCCAAACAATTGCAACTGCTCTTGCTCTTCTTCTCTTGTCACCGAAATAGAGCTTTGCTCTAGCATCTGGTGGAGGGCAACATGGGTCGACTGAGTTGGGGGGTCTGTGTTTGTCTCACTGTCCATCCGTCTGTTCGCCTTTAGTTTGTTAACTGTCATTGTGTGGCCTAAACTGGCGTTGCTGTCGCCCTGTGTCATATCTTGTCTCATGGCTCCATTGTTGCCATTTATGCTGCGGGGCGCAACTAAATTGATAAATGCACCTGGCTAACTGCTTGCCAGAGATTCTCTTTCACTTTAGTCTCCTCTTCGTCTCTCGTTGGATTCCCTCATCCTCTTTTTTGGCTATTTTGAAACTTGTCCTTTATGCAGTTTGCCATTGGCTTTGCTCTTAAAATTAGTTACTGAATCAGTGACTTTTATCTGCGCTTAACCAAAAATTTAGTTCCCTGAATTAGTCTTTAATTCGGTTCTTCTCGATTACGACTTTCTTTATTTTTACTGGTATCTGATAGAGAGCTTAATCAGTTCGATGATATATATTGCACAATTTTTGCGTACATGGTCTAGGATATTTCAATTGGTTAATTAAGATAATGGAAAGTATCTTCTCCGATCGATTGAAATAATGTATTCTTGATCTGTCGTTCTTAGACTCTGTATCCACAAAGGATCCAGAATCTACCTAGCGTCCTTTTTAATTTTCTTTTTCTGCTAATTGTGAGAGTATTGAGTTAGATAAAACTGGGAAAGCAGCCTTCTAATTCCACATATACAGCTCGCTTTTGGGTTATATAACTTTCTGTCTCAATCGCCTAGCTTCTTTTCATGATATTTCGGATGACATTTAAATTTCCGATTCACTAAAAGTTTTAAAACTAGTTATACAAGAATGTGATAAAGATAAATGATAAATGGAGACCATATATTCTCAAATTCCCAACACAATTTTTACTATATTTTTTCAAGCTATTCTTCTTAAAACTAAATTTTCTTCGTAATACTTTCAATACAAATAAAACAGTTTTGATTTTGAGATAATTGAATTGTTGGATTATTGTCTGCCAATAACGGGTTGACAGTAACAACAATAACAGTAACTTGAATCCGATTTACCCTTTAAACCATGGCCCATTCGTCTGAATTTGGAGCAAAGCCGTTGCCTACTTTTGTGAGCTACCAACAACGAGGCAACTTGTTGTTGCTGCCGTTTTCACCGTATTTGTGAATTGCCCAGGCACAGAGCGAGATTGGTAGAAGATGAGAGGGTGTGAGAGAGAGAGACTGAGAAAAAGAGAGAGGGGGGTTAGAGCACTTGATGTTTGTCAGTTGGCTTAGAAATGCGCGAGTGGGGAAATGCTGAAAAGGACAAAGTGAAAAATGAAACAACAGCAACAACGACAGCATGGGAAAAGAAGGAGAATAAGAACGAGAATGAGAATGATGATACTGATGCTGTCTCTGACGAGTCCCGGGTATAACAACGCGAGAAACGGCAAACGTAGCGCTTTGACACGATGTCGAGCAATGTCAGCGGCACTAATGCAACTGCATACACACACACACACACACACACAGACATATGCTTACTAAAGCACTTTCAGTTGCCTTTGTGCCATTCCCATGCTTTGTTCTCTTTGCCCAACGTTGGCACTCCTATTCCCCATATATACCCTATTCACCTTCACTCCGTCTCTCTCTCTCGTCCTCGATTTGGCCCACCTGGCAAAGGTTGCTTTTTATTTTTCTCCCCTACCCTTTTGGTTTTTTTTTTGACGCTGTTCACTTTTCAGCTTTAATGAAGGCATTTAGCAATATGATGCCGAAAAAATGTAAGCGAGAGGGAGACCAAAAAAACTGGCAAGCAAATTGCTGGCGAATTGTCATCGTCAACGTTGCTGCACTTGACCTTCGGCATACACACACACACACACACTAACACACAGGTATAGGTACCCACCCAGAAGTTGATATAAAAGAGAAAAAAGGACGTTAGATGAGGATTTCGATTGAAAGGGGATAAAGTATCACCAGTATACGAATCGATTCAATTAGTGTTCAAAAAGGCTATTCCATATAGTATATAGACAATCTTCTGCACTTGAGAATTTTCAATGTCAATAGATAATTAGAGCATTCTTCTGGGAATAGAACTGGGTTGCTATGATGCACCTGATGAACTGTTTTAATTATTTATTTTATTGCTTCATTAAAACTTCTATAACTGATTCCGTAATATTGCTTTTTCTTTATGAATTTAATGACAATTTCTTACAACTGTTATGCTGATTTACACTTAGAGGATAAGAAATAAAATGTATGAAAAGTATTTCGAATCGTAATAAAGTTGATCTTAAGCATGACTGGCCATCTAGAATTTAGTATAAACATGGTAATATTAAAGATCTGAAGATCTGAATATCTACATTATGGTATGAAGGCTCCTAGGCTCCAAGTATCTACGATCGGATCTCACATGACAAGTCGATTAACTATTAGCTATCGAAATGACACTTTATTACTCGTTGCTAGAGATGGTTTATTGTCGATACTTCAACGAAATATATATCGATAGAATCATGCTAAAGAGGTCTTTGTATTTTTCCTTGCTCACCTTTAGTTCTTGTTGAAAATTTGCTGTTGCAACTTTGAAAGATAATTTAATGTTTAATTTTAGCACAATAAGGGAAACTTGTTGTTTCAGAGTATTTGCTGGTCGATTCTTTTGTTTGTTTTTTTTTTTTTTTTGGAAGGGGGTGTGGGAGTGGGCTGGGGGGTAATTTCAGCTTTCAATCAACTGGAATAGACATTAGCTTCGAGTGCCGCAAGAAACTTTTTCGTTTTGGTCTTGTTATTTTGTGCGAAAAATTAATTAGTCTAATTAAAACGCTGAAACTGCTATTGGCCTGGCTGAAAGCTCGAGTAGCTTCAGCAGCAGCCAAACAAAACTTCAAGTTCAAAGTTCTTTTTCTTAGTTTTTGGCGCTACAGTTGATTGAATGAAAACTTTTCCACCTGACGAACTGCATGAACCATGAACAGTGGGACAGGGAGAGATGCGGGTTGTTCAAGGGCAGAAGAGAGTGGAAAATAAAAATTAATTAATTTGGCCATGGCTCGTTATTTTGTGTGAGCCCCACCAAAGCAGAGGGGTTTATTCAATTGCCAGAAATGTTTGTAAGTCATGGAAATGAACATTTAACTGAGTGAACTGATTACTATATACCTACATATATAAGTAGGTGAACATATTATCTTTTGTATTTATTAGAAGAGTATATGCATGTCGGTGCTCTCAAAGTAAGCTTCCGGGATCCCTTTTGCCGTGGGTTTTCATTTTTTTGTACCTTTTTTTTGTTTTTTTTTTGTTTGCTCTTCTGCTCTTGCTAATGGCAAACAATTGGTAAAACTCGAAACATAATTAAGCTGTTTGTCGTTGACATACCAAAACGCGTGCAACTTTTTCCTTTTTTCTTTCCTTCGTTTTTTTGTTTTTGGTTGTTTTGTCGACGACTGTTTTGTTTTATGGCCCCTCGGGTCTTGAAATCAATTAGCGCTCACGTCAGTTCCTCTCCGTCCAGCTGGTCTTGGGCTTGGGCTTGGGTTTGGGTAGGGGAGGGGAGTGGGGTCTGAAACCTAAACTGAGAGACTAAAACTGGAATTTCGACTGAGTTTCAATTTTGTGTGTGTATGTGTGTGTTTTTTTTTTATTTTTGGGGTCTGATGTTTGCTTGGCTACCCCCAGGCTGTCAGCAAAAAAAAAAAAAACAAAAATTCGTTGTCTCGTGTCGACAGCCCACACCAGGAATGTGTCTGTTGGTCCCATATAACAATACGTATATATGTATGTATATGTTTAAAAGCATATAGCGACACACTATATATATAGAGTAAAGACCTGCTGGCTGATTTTCTACGTACGCCTCAGACGTGGTGTTAGCTAGCTAATGGCTCTGAGAGGACAAAAAAACCTTTCAAAATGAAACAATTAATCGTAAATTTTCATGCTTTAAGTTTGATTAAAATTGATGTGTATCAATTGCAATTGACAATGGAAATCCATAGAATTGTGACATCTTCATTTGTAAATTCCAGAATATCAAATTGCATAGAATGGGCCCCTGGAAGTATGCAATAGGCTGTCAAAACATGGTAGCTTTAAAACCAATTACTTGAAGTGCCTTCTACACACATAAGTATGTGTGTGTCTCGTTTAAAAGTCGTTTCTAATATTTGTAATTATAACTAATTGTTAGATTGTTGTCAAATCACATAAATTAATTCGATTCGATCTTTGACTTAATACACTATTTGGCAATTCCATAATAATTATAGTTTCAGAACGTAAAACAGAGCGGATGATGAGGCAAGACGTATTGGACAAACGCGTTTAGGAAGTGAAAGTTGGAAGCACTAAACGCAGGAAGGAAAGCGGAAGTGTGTAATTTAAGTAGCTGGAGTCAAAATGCGATAACGGAAACGAGCAAACCGAAAATGCAACAAGCGGCAAGAGCCGCCAATGACCAAACCGAACAGGCAATAGTCGAGAGCAGCAAAACAGGCAATCAGAAGCACTAACCACCAGCAACAAATGTCACAGGTGGCCAGAATAAAACCCGACACGACCCGACAAAGACCCAACCAGACTAGAGCAAACAAAACCGAACCGGGACATGTTCAAGCAAACAGGATTCAGCTAGCTAGGTGGCTAGCTGATGTGGAAGGAGAAGGAGATCCACTTCCAAATATGCAAAATGCTCAAAATGCACTTAGTCTGGACCTTGTGCGAGTTGTTAGTGTTGCTTTTGTTGCTGTTGTTGCTGTTGTTGCTATTGTTGGAGTGTGGACAGACAGACAGAAGGTTGTTAAATTTGCCCTCCCTCTTTAGCCACTCGAAAATGAAGTTCTGTTCGACTAGTCGACCAGTGTGGGCCAGTGTTCAAAGAGCCGAAAAATGACATCTAATGCGGTAGTAGTCAGGGCAAAGGACGAGAACCAGAACTAGAATCAGGACCAGGACCAGGCCATGGTCGTGTCGGGGTGGGGGACGGGGACGGGGACGGGGACGGCAGCAGCAGCAACAGCAGCCACAGGATGAACAAAACATTTATGGCCAAAACGAAGGCATTTCTGTTGCCTCTGCTGGCATCGACTCAAGTGGCCATAATGGCATAGACGATGTGCAGGATGTTGTTGTTGTTGTTGCTGTTTGTTGGCTGTTGCCTGCCTGTGGAAGTGTCACAGGAAACCGGAAGTGCGGCAGATAGCAAGCAAAAGTTGGCTATGTCCCAGTTGGAGGACAACGACACGACAGCCCAACAGAGAGACACACACATAGAGAGAGAGAGAGAGAGAGAGAGATAGGGAGAGATAGGGAGAGATAGAGATAGACACACACACATATACTTGCTTACACAGACAGATGGATAAAGTTGAAATATATGTATAGCTTGTAAGCGATTGAGCGACAGAAAAATTTTGTTTATTTTATTTTTGCAATTTTCCACCTAACTACTTACTATATACATATACATATATGTATAGTTCGTTTAGAGATCTATATAAACTCAATTTGCAAACTTTTCATAAATGGATCATCACGTTTGCAAATTGCCAGTTTTCCTGTGTTAGTTTATCTATACATAAATATCAAATTTTATTGAATTTTATTTTATTACTGATACATTTGATGTTTAATTTTTCGTTTTCTTTTCAACCTTTTTCACATTTTGAACTTAAAGTGCATTGGCCACTTTGTTGCCAATATAATTGCATAATATAATTCACTTTTTCAACAATTTGCACTTGAAATAAGTTTTTTTCTTTTCTATTTTTTGCCTTCTGCTTCTTAATTATGCACTCATTAGTTGGACATCATCGTCGTCATAATTATGATAATCATTATCATGGAATATTTGTGGCAGCAACTTGGCCTTTTTGTCAAAAAGTTTCGTCATTGTATCCGTCAGTTTGTCGTTGTACGTTGTTTTTGTTGTCGTTGTGGTTGTTGTTCAATTGAATGCATTTCATTTCATTCGTGACGGCAACTGACAAATTTTCATCTTAATTGCGAAAAAAGGCAAACTCTTTGGCATGCCTTTTCATTTTCATTCATTCAAACAAAAAAAAAAAAAAAAAGAAAGAGGGAGAAAGAAAATCATTCCGAAAAACAACTAAAAATCAGGCCAAAAGAACAGACAAATGACAGATATGACAGAATTTCTATGCTGGAGGGTACCCTAAAAGGCAAGGGGGCTTTGGGGGGCAGAGAGTGTGGAGCGTAGAGAGTGAGGGGTGAGGGGTGAGGGGAAGGGGGATGGAAGGTGGGAGGGTTCGTTGGACTTTTGCAGATGGTGGTCTGCCTTTTAATAGTGCCTAATGGCCGCTGGCAAATGCAAAAAGGCTGTTGCCTCGTTTTATGTTCTTTTGCTATTTGGCAAGTTTGCAACCTTGATGCCAGCCAAACAGGGCAAGCAAAAAGGCGTGGTGAGGCCGTGAGGTGGGATGTGGAAGCTGGGGAAAAATTGAATTTAATTCAAATTGAGCTTGCCACAAAACGAACAAAAGAATGAGAACTGCTTCTGCTTCTGTTGCTCTCTAAAAACAGTTTCACAATGTCTTGGCATAGTTTTCCTCTACATCTTTCTGCCACTCTCCCTCTCCTCTCTCTAGGCATCTCGTTTTAGGATCTTTTTATCCCTTTCTCTCTCCCTCTCTCTCTCTCTCTAGCTCGTTTTTTTGTTCTCTGCTAAAATAGACAAGTTTATTGCCAGTTTGGGGCTTTAGGGCAAACAATGACGAGGCTAAAAGGGTAGACAAGTGCTAGGCCATGTTGTTCTCGTTGTTGTTGCTGCTCTGGCAAAGGTCAAAAGTGTTGTTGTTTAGTTTTGTTCGTTTTGTTTTTTTGTACTTATTCTGACCTGGTCATAAGCTGACAGTTGGACTTTTGAGGGCTGTGTGTGTGTATGAGTGGGCTGGTTGGTTGGTTGGTTTGTCTACTCTGTCTCTCAAGGTGACAGCAGTAGCCGACGTTGATGCCGTTCCGAGCAACTCGAGCCAAAGCCTTTGGCTTAGGCTTTTGCTATCTGACTCTAGCATACGGAAGGCCAAAGCTGGCAACGAGAGAAGCCAGATCAAGAGCTTGTCCAGAAAGCGTAATAGTTTTGGGATCCGTCTAACAATTCCGAATTCTAGCACTTGCAATGTGAATTTGTCCCGCTCTTGATGTTAATAAAACAAATAATCAAAATACTCTGTTTCGAATACGAATTTGAGAATTTAAGAGCTAGTATCTGTTTTAGTGTCCCACTACGATATTAAGCAACTCGTACTTGTGTTAGAATTGTTTCAAAACAAGAAATCGTTTAGTTTGTACATAATGCCAATAAATATGTCGATATACATGAGCCTATATTATTATTATGATATTTAATTAAATGATTTCGATTCTATTTTTCAGGTAAATATAAAATTGCTTTAGATTTATATATTCAAAGACCTTCAATTCAATTCTGGTTATCATAGCCTATAATCAAGTTAGACGCAGTAAGTATTATAAATATTTTTGCTATGCGGACATCGAGTACAATAATGAGCCGAAAATATAGACAATGAGTTCTATTCGAATATGTTTTATATATATATGTATATCAAAACACTCGAAGTGAAATCTTCCTGCCGAACGCTCAATCAAAAGTCTATAAATCTTTACAAATATTTGCTAATCTAAAAAGTATAAATTTATATTCTTTATCAGCATCAAGGGATGAGTCCACCTAGATACATATGCTTGGAAACTGCAGAGAGCTAGAACTAAAATATGGCTATTAAACTCACTCCTATAATATGCACGTAGATCTTAGCCAAACTAAAGTCAATCGGGGAATTGTGAACTTTTGACACCGTGCCGAGAGCTCTAGAAGGGAAACGTCCTCGAGATATACGTGGCTGGTATTTGTTATTTCTCTCTGGAATATGCATATCCATATTCTCTTACTTACTTATTTTAATGTACTTGAACTTTGTTTGCATTAGATACATTTCGAATAAAGACTAATAAAAGTCTACAGTTTTCAAAGAGCGTAACATTTAAGTGAGATATTTAAATAAAATTGGTTTGTATATGTGAACTAATGGAGTTTTACTTCAACTTCATCTTCTTCACATTTAAACTCAATTATAAATTTAACTAACCAAGGCAATATTTTCTCGCATTCGCTCTCTCTCTCTCTCTGTCTTCTTTCTTTATTTTTTTTGTGTGCTAATTTCCTTCGGTTTTTATACGCCCGCAAAAGTAGGCAACATTTTCAAGCAATTAAAAGTTTCTTAAGATGTTCTTGCGCCTTCCGCCTACCGCCTACCGCCTACCGCCTACCGCCTACCGCCTACCGCCTACCGCCTACCGCCCACCGCCCACCACCCACCGTTACTTGCGTTTTTTCTTTTCTTTTGTATTGTGAAATATTTTTAATGGGACTTTCGGTCTCTAATCAACACAGCAAACATGAAAAACACTCAAGCACACGACAATATTTTTTTCTGTTGTTTTTTGTTTGCAAATTTAATGTCGACCAATTCCAAAATCCAGACAAGAGCTCTAAAAGCGATAAAAGTTTAATTGAAAATTATCAGGCAAAGATATTTAATTGAATTAGAGATATTTAGAAATTTGTATTTGCCATTTCTTTTCTTTTTTTTTTTTTCTCCCCATTCATTCATTTTGCTTTTGTATTGTTTTTGAATTGTCGACTTTCAGTTTTGCGGCAGACTGAAAACGAAACGACAATGTGAAATACGTACTTGGGGATACTGCTAACCTGGACATAATGTTTGGCCAGGCGACACGTTTTCATTGTTGGGTAAAATGAAATTTTATGGCACACAACACACACAAAGCAACAGACAGATAGAGAGAGAGAGAGAGAGGGAGAGAGAAAGAGGCAATCTCGCCTTGTATACAGCACATGGACCAAACGAAAATTGAAACAGAGCGGCTATGAATTTTCAGTCAAGACAATAGCCTTAACGTGGCCTTAGCCATTGGCTTCAACTTTTAGCAGTTCAGTTTGTGTTTTTTTCTTTTTTTTGGGTGTGTGGGAAGGGGAGGGTGGGGAGTGGAGTCCGCAGAGGACTTCAGTTTTTGGGAGCTAGTTTCAGTCCCCAGACAAACAAACAAAAAACAACAACAACAGCGGCAGAAGAAGGTATCAGCAAAAGCAGTCACAGACGACGAAGCAGAAGCCCCAGCCAGGCAAATGTTCAGGATAATTGAATGAAAATTCATTCGTGTGCTTTTCGATTTGGGAGACACAACAACAGGAGAAGCAAACCAAACATACAATTTGTCAAGCCGTATCGTCGACTTAAGGTTACCCATTATCATTCATTTAAAAGTTCATATTGCATCTGGTTTTTTTTATATAAGTAATTTGACCACGATTCAGTTTTATATGAACTTTGGATGATCGATTTTAAATCGATTCAGTTTCGCTTGAACCGAATGTACCTTGCATCACTTATTAGCAGGGCATAAAACTTTTGCTTTTGTTGTCCTTTTTCTTTTGTTGGTTTTTTCGTGTTTTTCCTCTTTTTTTGTATTTTTTTGTTGTTGTCAACAAAAATTCTAAACATTTCCTTTCTTTCTGTCTCTCTCTCTCTCTCTGTCCCATGGTGTATGGGTGAATGTGTGTGTGTGTGTGTGTGTGTGAGAGAGGCAAAAGTATTTACATGTTGTTGCCACTCCACATGGCAAGGAAGCGGGATGAGGAAGGCCATGATATGCAGGAGTTGAGGGGTCAGAGCCATGACACAGCTCAAATCGAATTAGAGTTTGCTGTTCCTTGTTTCCTTGTTGTCTTATTTGTTTAATTTGTCAACGCTGCCAGGCAAACTCAACAAGTTGAAAACATCAGAATGTGAAAAGAGGGAGGAAAAGAGTGAGAGAGACCAAAAGAGAAAGAGAAACCACCCTCTCTGTTTTGGAATCATCTCCAATAAAATAGCAAACCATTTGCATAAAGTTTTTGTGTTCTTCTCTCCTTGTCCATTTCAACTAGTCAGCGATTAATTCTGCTTTTGCCCAATTCTCTAGAGCATTTTAAACTGGCATAAATCTCGAATCAAAGTTCTGACTTTGGGAATCGTAACGTGTCTCCCTCTTTTCGGCTGCACCTATATCGTATCGTATCTCTTATTCCCTATTTGTCTCTATACGTGTTTTTTCTTTCTTTCACATTTGTATGTTGAGTTATTCCCTTTCTTTTTTTTACACTTTGCAAGAGCCTTGAAGAGTTTTTACTGCTGCTGCTGCTGCTGCTGGTTTTATTTTTTTTGCCGTAGCTGCTGCCAATGAGTTGTCCTTGTCGTCCTTGTTGTTGCTGTTGTTGTTGTTGCTATGCTCATTACTTAGAAAGCTACGCCCGACGCCTTTGCCAAATGTTGATTGAATGTGTTGGGTGGCATGGAGAAGGTTCCTGCCTGTTAGTAGGTGGCGATAAAGGTGAAGAAGAAGACTGTCTACCTGGTCGTATGCGTAATATTTTCATTTGCCAAAGAGTCGAGCGAGTAAATAATTGCAGTGCCATCCTCACTCTATGCTTGTGTGTGTGTGTGTGTGTGTGTGTGTGGGTTTGTAGGATAAGATTATAACCCAAAAACCATACAAGAAAACAAACAGAAGACAAAAGTAACGTATTTCAGCAAAGCATTCTATATGATTTATGCTCCTTCACTTTGCAAACATCAATAACTAGCAGATTTCCATTATTTATTATTAAATGATTGACCATAATCTTTGGGATTCAATTTAAAATCAAACAATTGTAAAATTCGTGGAGATTGTTTTGAGGCTTCGGGAATTCCGCAAATCAAAAGGAAGAATGGCTCAGGTGCTAGTGCAATATCCTTTACTACTTTATTTTTCAGACTCTTATGTATGGCATGGGGACAGCCAGGGTCGGATTAAAGTTACGTTCAGTACACATTTCTACATTATGGAACAAGTTCATTTACTCAGTTGCTCACTCACTGACTCACTTATTCAGTTGGCTCTCTTGACTCACTGACTCACTTGTTCATGTGGATGCTCCACGTTGTCAATTCAATTATTATAAAATGAAGAAATAAATCAACGAGGTGTGGTGCAGAAAATCCAAACAAGTGAGTCAAGAATTAGTAAAGGAGAAAACTAATGAGTTTGTGAACAAGTGATTCGGTTAATCAGTAACTAACTGACCTGAGTTATTGAGTGAACAAGTGAGTCAGTCAAAAGGGATCATGTTCACTCACTCACTGAATGGAGTCATTTACTCGTCACTCACAAGCGGCCCAGCACTAAATTGAATGCTTTTTTTGTTCATGTCGAAACTTAGAACCCTTCAGGATGTTTACTTTGCTGTTCGTTTCCTTGTGATTTCAAGTCATATATCTTATTGTGGTTCAGTCTTGTTAGTTCTTCAACTTTCAGTTATATCTGTTTATAAAGAATTTCATTTGTTTATGTACATATTTAAGTTAATATCTTTTCGAGTTTTGCTTTTAGCTTTTATGAGTATTTAAACATCTTTTTTAGCTGTGCTGATTTATAATCTTTAGTTATCATTAAAATTTATCAAAATCTTTACATGGGGAGGAGATGAATATTAAGAATTTGGTGAAATTCAAATTCCATGCTAGAAACAACTTGCTCGCATTCATATTAGTGGAGAGAATTCAGATATATTTTTATAGACTTGGTTGGCTCTTAAAGGAGTCCGTAAAGGGGGCACAAAGTTTTATTTAAAAACTAATTTATATTTACTAGTTGAATGCGGGACAACAAAAAAGGAAATACCATTAAGATAAATATTGGGAATATATGAATAGGGCATTTCAAAACCACAACTAAAAAACCCAATCTTCATTCGTTGATTTCAAAATATGAACTGATTTTATTTACAAAAGTGCGGAGTTTATATAGGGAATCTTAGGCTCTAGCGGGTGACAATTGTTCTTAGGAGATCTCAAACACACGTTTTCGGGGGTTGAAAAATTATTATTATTATTTGGGTTAGTCTAAGATTAAGTGTTTTTCCACAACGTGTGTGGCTGATTGTAATTCTAGTCATATATGCTAGGTTAGTTGTTTTTGATAAAAGTACAGTTGTATTATATTTTGCTTGGTGCATCTGATTTCTTGAGGCCTCTTCCGATGAACACGATGTTTATTCTTAAACAATATATGTAGAATGAGTGGGTAACATTTGAGATAATGAGATTGATGATTAACTCACAAATGAAATCAAATGATCAATTTTGTAGTCAATTGATTAAATATGAATTCTATTCTCTGTAGTTTGCCATGAAGGATATCTTTAATATTCAGTTACTGTTTGCCAATAGACCGTTGGCCAAACTAAAGCGCCAACAGGAAGCAGCAGCAACCAACGAAAGACAGGATATCTTTTATCCTTGGCGGATATTTAACTTACCTTACCGACGAATGGCCAATAAAAGGCAAGGCATAAAAATATGAATTTTATGGCTGTGTATTTAAAACGACAATAAGCACACTCACACACACACACACACTCTGCCAAGCTTATACTGACACACACAGGAGTGAAATTCCCAACAGGCAAAGCAACAACTGCGCTCAATGAAGCTGAAAAGCAAAACACACATACAAAAAGGAAGAAGGAAATAACAAAAAAATGAGAACACAAATCGTCAAGCCGACCCATAGAGTACCCTTTATTAAATTATTTCTTCCAAACTCGCATATCTCTGAAACAAAAGTGATGTCGCCTTCGTTGTATATAAGTATATAGCATAGATATTGAATCGGACTGGCCCATATATAACATAGATATTGGGCCCATATCTGATGTCAGAAGTTTGCAAGATTTTTGAGGTCGTGTTAGCTTTTTAGCCTTATATTCTGCGGGGTATTGCGAAAGTTATTCAGATTGAATAAAAAGGAACGGGAGACAGAACCATAGAGAGAGAGTGAGAGAAAGAGAGAGAGAGAGAGAGAGATAGAGGGCAATGAAATTGGAAAATGAAATGGAAATAACTTTAAATCTGTGCGTTTGCTTCTGTATCTGTATTTTGTATCTCTCACTCTGAATCTGTCTGTGTCTGTGTGTGTGTGTGTGTATGTGTGTGTGTGTATCTGTGAGAATTTGCTTGGGCAGGTGAAGAAAAAGAAAATGAGTTTGAGTTTCAGTTTTTTTCTTTCATTTCTTTTCTTTGCGTTGCTTTTCGTTTTTGTTTGCACTTTTTATGTTCATGCTATGCGAAATAAAAATAATAATAAAATCAGCGCAATAAGCAAGCAATGAAAAGAGAACAACAGACAAACAGATAGAGAGAGAGAGAGAGAGAGAGAAAGCACAAAAGAAAATGTTGGGCAAAACAAAGTTAAACCAAGAGCATTGGCTACTTATACGGACGACAGGACGGCCAGTCGACTATCGATGAGCACCGATGAGATGGGCAATCATAAATATTAATGCTAAATATATCCCTGGAGAGCAGACCCCTCCCACATCTCGCCCTCTGTACCTCTCCTGCCCAATCTAATCTGCCCTGACCGACCCAGTTGGTTGTTAACCATTTCATTGCCTAATGAAGGTGAAATGAGCAACAATTCTACAGCAAAAGATAAGCAAACAGAGTAGACAATCAACGATTTTCATTTCTTTTCAAAATGACAGAAATATCTATTATCTTGATCTTTCTTGAGTGTCTACCAGGAATATAAAAACTATAATCTATTTCAACAGTTTAGTTAGTGTTATTTCCAAATTAACAGCAAATCATTCTCTGGCTTATGGCAACTCAAAGTTAATTCCCTCGAGGGATGAAAAGTCCTAAACATAATTGTAGTGGATATTTTTCATTTGCCCATCCTGGATCTTACATCTTACATAGGCATTTATGTACATACGAGGTGTGTTTCAAAACTATCAAGTCAAGAACCCAAAGAGAGGCAAATGCATGCGAAATCAGTTAATATTTTACCTAAAACATATAATCTGAAATACACACAACACAAGTTATTGTTACTAACTCGAATGTATGTACGATTTGTATATTTAATTTAAATTGCTTTTTTTTTTGTTTTCTACGATCGGTTTTCCAGATATTTTTTCTATATACCCATGTCACTCTCTAGCACAAAAGATTATCATATAAGTTTTAAGAAAGAAATGTTAGCATAAACTCATATATCATTTGAAATAATCTTATTCTTCTTGCCTTCTTCTTTGTCTTAGTTTATTTATGCTTATGCTAATATGTGTGAAAGTCGATGCCAATGCCAGAGACCAACATAAATTTCACAATCAGTTGACAAAAAAAAAAAAAAAAAAACAAAAAAACAAACCAAAAACAAAAAAGTGAAATAAAAACGTAGTGGAAATTCAGTATTTCAGACATCTTCATTTTGTCTCTTCTGTCTTCTTGTGTCTCCATTGCCATTGCCATTTCCATCTCAGCGCTTTGGCGACAAGTCGGCGCTGGCTTTGATTTATATGCTTGAAGCCTGCACAACGCTGCGTATGCGTATTTTCCTTAACTATTTACTTCATATGGATGTTGTTATTTTGTGTTCTTGCTGCTGTTACATTGTTATTGTGACAGCTATCAATGACAGAGGCGGCGGCTGATTTTACATTTAAATGTGAATTATAACTGGTTTTGTGTGTGTGTGTTTTTTTTTGTTAGCCAAATACCCTAGGCCTAGAAATGGAATTTGGCATATCAGTCATAACTCACTCTGGGTAGAGTTTGGGGTTCAGAAAATATAGAGCGATCAATTCTAAGAAGTGTATTTAGCAAAAACCAGTGAAGATGTCTCTGAATTCTGTAAGCCAAAAGTCATTAAAAAAAATTGCATTTAATACTAGTTGAACAGCCTTTCATATAGCTTTAGAGCTTAAATTTTCATCGCATGAGTATGCTTAAGTCGATTTATTCGATTTCGGTAAATTTGGGTATGAAACAAAAAACTAAAAGCAATATTAATATCTCTCTATCTATGTATGTGTGTGTGCCTGTAAATGTATGTGTATGTTTGTAAATTTGATGGGGATTAAATCGGGTATGAAGTTGTAATGCCATATCGATTACCCTGATATCTCTCATAAATCCCAACTTAAGGGGTCACTTTTGTGAGGACTCTGTCTGAGGGGGGGTTTCGGTGGAAGACCCATTTCAAAATGTTAACGAATTAATATTTTTTGACATATTTGGAGTGTCACATTGATCCCATTATTTTCCATTTTGCATTTGCTGTTTTTCATATCCTTAGCAATTCCCCTTCTGGGTTTAACCCCAAACCTCAACCTCCCTCCCCTCTCCGCTCACCTCTTCTTCTTAGTCAATATTCCCTTTTGTTGCATGTTATTTTTGGGCTTAATTAAACATTGACTTGTTCTTGTTTTTGTTGCTGTTTTTGGCTTCAACAATTCAAATTTATTTTCCGCTCCCGCCCCCTCCCGCTTTATATGCGTGTGTGTGTAGGGTCGATGGGTGTGCGCAATCTTGGCTTCATGTCCTGTGTTTGTCTTGGCCCTGACTTCCGTTTCCGGTATTGGAACAAATGGCGCCACTAAACAATTAATTATTTTCATTTCTAGCACACAAAAAGTCAACACTAACAATAACAACAAAAAAACAAATCACTAAGACTGCTTCCTTCCCCCATCTATCCATTTATATACAACTTCTGACACGTGTACGAGCGGTCTCCAAAACAATGGGCTTCCAAAAAGTCTAAAGTCCAGTTATTGGCCATTATTTATCTTTTTGAAGG
The DNA here is from genome assembly GCA_018903935.1 of Drosophila insularis. Classification (NCBI taxonomy): domain Eukaryota; kingdom Metazoa; phylum Arthropoda; class Insecta; order Diptera; family Drosophilidae; genus Drosophila; species Drosophila insularis. Next base: position 657,532 of record JAEIFP010000569.1, on the reverse strand, counting down.
CTAGAAGTTGACGATTTTCCACGCGATGATAAGGTAATTCGTGCAAAACTAAACAATTTTAGTTAGTTGCATACTTTTGGGCATTATTATTATCTGTTTCGGAAACAGTTATTGAGTCCTCAGTGATAATTCTGTTAAGATTAAAGACGGTCACCGACGGGGTCGGAAATATATTTGGAAACATTAAAATTGAAAACCGAGTCGTTTTTATTTTGGAAACCGGCAAAACCCGAAGTTTGATAAAATTCCAAAATGCAATTATTCGAACTTTCCTGAATATTATCAATACGGTTAAGGTTTCAAAACCAAAAAAAGATTTGAACACAACTTGTTTTCTAAATACATATTTAATAGTCTATTCGGAAGTCCTAAAAAATAATTCTGGAATTTGTTCATTTTTAAACTAGGCAAATATTCAACTATTTGTCCTCATTTCGATCTTTTTCAAAATGTATTTAACATTGGGTAGAAGCTACACCGTGTCATTAGCGCTAAAACTAGTTGAGAATTACAACTAATTCAAGTGAAATTGCACATTATGAAGTTTTTGGCAAAGCGGTAAAGTTATTGTAGTCGAAGAAAGTTTCAATTCTAATTTTCAACTTATGGCACGGTAATCTTGACATCGTTGCTCGTGCTCATGCGAAATACATTTTGCGGCCTGTGTAGTTTCCGTTTCCGGTGCTGTTGTTGTTGCTGTTGTTTGATGGCAACTATGCAAAAGTTGTTTCTAATGTTGCTTGTTGCTGTTGTCCTGTTGTCCTTGTTGTCGTTGTCGTTTTTGCTTTTGTTGGCTCAGCCCATCAATAAACCAATTTCTGCAGAACTGCTGCTGTGTTGGTATGATTCTAGGTATATAGACACACACACACATACATAGGTGTAAATCTATGTGTGTGTGTGAGTGTTAAAAACCACAACGTAGCACTTTTTGGCTCGTTAATGTGTTGTTCTGCCCCTAATATACTCACCCACTCACATGGTCTGTAATTAATGATTGAACACACACACAAACATATACATACCCACACATACACATACACACACACACACGCACACACGCGCAAACCCACTTTCACATACAAGTTTTGTTGCTTGAAAATTTTTGTTCGTTGGCTGCAAAATATGCTGCTCATTATTTTTACGTCCCTTCCACAGAACCCCCCTCCCCCCGTACACCCACACCCACATACACATACACACACACACACACACACACATTCAAACGCACGTGTGCATATAAATTATGTTTTGGCTTCATTATGTGGGTGGGGAGGCACTCCTCCTAACAGGAGTCTGATGGTTTGTGGTGGGGAAAGGTTCCTTTTTGGTGGCTGGCGCCAGCTGAAGGCGTCGCATTAAAAATCAATTCACAAACTTTGCACGTAGACCAGACCCACCTCATCCTGCCCTGCTCTACCCTGTCTCATCCCTTGTTCTAGCAATCCTTCAAATATGGCGGGTTTTTGGTCTATACACACACACACACACGTCTCTACACCTGAGCATGTTAGTGATGTGCTTAACTGCTCTTTAATGATCAACTTGATAAATGTGATTACCATCAAGCAATTAATATTTGATAAAGAAGAAGAAATCGGCAAAGATAAAAATGTATACATATATACCTGTGTATATATATACATATTTAATGAAGATAATGTTAGTAGATAACCCATATCTACTTTCATATGTACTTACTTAAATATGCGAACAATTAAGTAATGAGAGAATTTGTCACTGAAAAATTAAATACCCGTTGCAAAAGTAAACATATCTAGAACAGATTTCCAATTGACTATTACCTTATTTTCTTCCCTAGCAGTATTATTTTTAGTGAGTGACTATAATCTTTTATTTAATATTAATTTTTATTATTCTTCACTTAAGTGCGATGGATGTATGTTTTCTAGCTCAAAACGAGATACTTACTGAAATGTTTGTAGATTTTGTAGTTAGTAATATTTAATTCACAACTATATCCTATACTTATAATAATAATAATAATAATATTTAATTCAACTTTAAATAAGTAGCTCCAAAAGCTTAAAGGGAATGCCAACTATCTAGTTTAATTCCTTAAAAGAAGCATGCGAAAAGTGTGATCCACAACACAAAAGTCCTTGATATAAAGGTGCCAGGGTTAAAGTTATTGAATGATCCATAAATGGGTTTATAAATGGACAAATTGAGGCGATGCTTCAAAAGTCATCCAACTTTTCGACTTTTAAGCAGACAATTAAACAGATTACATTTACCATATAATGGAGAGTTTAAATTTAAGTTTTGTGTTTGTCAAAAGTCAAACCATTGCATTTCTACATACACACACGATGCTGTATGTATTTGAACATAATATACTTGAATTAATGATATAAAAATGTAGTTTATTTAAATGATTATAATTTGGCTTCATGCATGCCGATTACTCTTTCCATTCCTTTTGCATTGAAGAATAGAAATGTCTTTGGGGGATAAGTACTTGGATGGTTGTTTGGGATATTTTAATTGGGACCTCCCACAAATTCTCAATTATGAATAGTAATTTATTTCAACAACAAAAAATAAATTTAATTCTGCGTCAGAATGAGATATTTTTGATCAAAATAGAGTAAGGATTGACACATCATTAATTTTTAAAAAACATCATCACACATCTCTTTGGTTTTTAAGTTTTCTACATGTGTCTACCAAGAAGTAGACAGCTTGAACAATTCTATAAATTGATTGACCAACTTTATTATGTATATTTAAGTTTGATATTTAACTTCATTTTATTACATGCTTAATTTTGTTGATTACTACATATATTTAGCTTAAGGTTAAAGAGTTTAGGCTTATTAAATGTTGGGAATACAAAAGTAAGGCAAAGGCAAAATGGAATTGAAAAATGATTTGATACGATTTTCACATGAATTTTGTATTTTAAGGGAAAGTTTCCATTATTTGTAGCAACATAAAGGATCAGTTAAAGTTTTAAATAATAGTGAGAAGAAGATGGGGTTGGAGAGTGGGAGGAAAAAATCCCGACTGTTGGTTAACTATGAATAATCGTTTCTTTTCCTCTTGTGTTGCAGGGAAATGGAATGACCAGAGCTGCCTTTGGTGGCCCAGACGTTGTTGCATAGCCAAAGGAAAATGATGCAACAAGCGGCCATTATTGAGTCAGCAGCGGGAGCAGGAGCAGGCGTTGGCGTAGTCGGAGGCATACGAGCTAATCAGATGGCCAACAATGGGCAGCGGCGACGCGTTGCAGGATCATCAGCAGCAGCAGCAACGACTGGCTACAATAACAACACTCATCATCAGCAGAGAAGCAACTCAAAGAAATTAAATCAAATGCATTCCAACGAAGAGCCACCCATGACAGTGATTGTCGATGGGGGCGATGGCACAAGCGGAGGCGGACAGCAATCGCAGAGATTGTCACGCTCGCAAGGCAGTCAGAGAGTGCGGAAAACGAGTTCCTCCACCAATGCCAAGGCATCGACTCTGGTCCGGGCAACTAGTATAGCAAATTCATCCGCAGCGACTGCCTCAGCAGCAGCGGCAGCGGCACGTCACCATCGTCCTCACCGGCAGCCTTCGAATGCCTCGGCATCAGCGGCAGCGCGAGATCGCCATCGTGATCGTGATCGTGATCGAGATCGAGATCGGGAGCCTGCTCCTGTACGTCGTCGGGCGGGTGGTGGTCGACGTCATAGTGGTGTCTCATCCACATTGGGGCCAACGTCAGGAGGCAACTCATCAACCGCTTCCAGTTGTAATGGTAGCTGCAGTTCCGACGACGGTGACGCCTCATCGCACACTTCCTCATCCTCATCATCCAGCTCGTCGTCCGGGGAACCAAATCTGCCCTATCCAGGCTTCCCAGAGATATCGATGATGGCACTTACTCAGTACACGCGGCCTCGCAACTGGTGCCTGATGCTCATTACAAATCCATATCCTTTTCCACAAACACCAAACAAAATGCGGTCTCAAACTGCATTCCGTGTTGGGGGAGGGGACGGGGGGATATATTGTGCTGGGCTGAGATGGGGGAATGGATGGGGGTTAGAAGCATCTAATTGGCTTTGTCCTTGGGTCGTTGTTCTTGGCCGCTTGCGGAAATCTGACAAAGCAAACAGAGCGCGTCCTTGTCACATATTTTCCCAGGATATGCCAGCCTATTGATTTTTACAATTTGTATGTTTCTCTTCTGCTTCTTCTGCCCCTTTACTCCTTTATGGCATGCCCTCTCTCGGCGATTACCTTCGCTTTTGTTCTTGTCCATTCGCGAAAATTTAAGGACTTGCAGCTGAAGGAGCACAACTATAATTTTTAACATCCCTAACTATATCTAAAAAATAGTTCCAGGCCAGAATTATCAAATTTTTTTCCCCCATAAATTCCAAGCGAAGGGATATCGATCAGAATATGTTGGTGAAATATTTTCGTTTTGTATTCAGAGCGAAGAGAACTTTATCTGTTGTTGTTGTTATTTTTTTTATGTCTCCTGCCGCCACATGTCCTTGTCCTTCCTTATTTTTTTTCCTCTTCTTCTTCCTGATGCCTGTTGGCTGGTGCCTGATGCAATATTCATGCACCAATGTCAACGACAAGTGCAGGTACGTCTGTGTGGGACACTCTCAATCCCCCCCCCCACACCATCTGAGAGTATGTATGTCCGTGTGTGGTGTATGTGTGTGTGGCATAAATAAATAGGCATATATATACATACATATATGCCAGGAACGCAACTCATCATTCAGGAGACGGGAGTCAGTTGCCTCAGTTTGCTTCTGTCCCCAATGGGTAGTCAGTTCCTGTCCCCAGTTGCTGCTATGGCATTTCCTTCATAATATCGTCGTCGTTGCTGCTGTTGCTGCTGTTGCTGCTGCTGCTACTCCATCAACAGCAGCCTCAGTTTGCGGCACATATAATGTGCGCCAATCAGTGGGCTCAATCATTCTGTTCTCTCAGTCTTCATCCTCTTGGCCTCCCTCTTACCCATCGAAGACAGGTTCCATCTCTCTTTATATCTCCCTTGCCTCCTCTGCTGTTTATGGCAAGTGCATGAAAAATCGCTTTGCATACTTTTCTGCGCACTTCACATTTAATTTAACCTGAAATTAAAATTGACTGACGTTGATATTTATTTATACATTAAAAGCAAAAGCAAAGGCAAACACATTGTGGGAGCCAGTCAGTCAGTCAGTTAGTGAGTCAGCCAGTCACCCAGTCACCCAGTCACTCAGTCATCCAGTCAGTTTTGATGGATAGAGACGAACGCACGCTCGTTCCCACATATGTGAGGGAATGACATTGAATGGTAGCAAGAGATAAAAATTGAGATGGATATGGTGGATGCTTGATGGAAGATGGAAAATGGAGTGCAAAGTTAAGAGATGAAATAAAATAAATTATGATAATGAGTTAGCAATGGTGAATGTGAAATGTGCTAAGTAAGTAACAGGGATAAGCTATGATGGTTGTATACCTAAACACAAATACTCGCAATACTCGCAAATACTGCAAATGAAATTTACATATTGCGGTCCTAATGGAGTTATAATCACAATTACCATTGACTGCTTCTAATGAAGGATAATGATGTCATATATTTATAACAGGCATCTTGTTAGTTACACCATCAGAAATAACTTTTCTAACTAATTTGTTTCATTTGTGAGAGTGAAAAAAAACTTAAACTTTGACGACTTTGCAAGTCTTTCACTATTATATTTTGTGTTATGTTCTTTACTCTCTTTCTGTAAGATTAACTGCCCCGGAAAAAAATTGCAAATACCTAATGAAAAACATCGGTAATACTTTGTCGATGTTTGAAGCATTTCAAGGATTTCTTATTGTAATTTATATTCTCAAAAAACATAACTTTAATGCACTTAAAAGTTGTAGCTTTCGCACACTAATATTTCGTGATCCTTGGAATCGAAAAGAGTTGACTTTGGTTCATCGGATCCGGATTTAGCTGAATGCAAATGAGAGCTGAGCGGCTATATTGACGCTGATTTATAAGGTTTACCAATTGCTAGCTTATTCTAAATGTTTACATGTATGTGTGTAGATTGAGGACTTATTGTATCAAAACTATATAGAGAGATATAAAGGGTTGCATCTACACTACAAACATTTTAAAATATTCACTTGAAAAGTTTATTTTATACTTCAAACATATTCATTTTATATATTCAAAAGATATTGGATCGTCATAATTCTGAATAATTTACTTATTGTGCGCAAAGATAAAGTCGTCAAGACTAGAAACACTTAGTAATCTGCATAATTCTATTGGTTATAATTTGTCCATTGTGTTCGAAAAAGGTTTCAGTGCTTTTCATAAACTCTAGCGCGTCGTGTAGATGTTGAGCAATCACTTGTCGTAAATGGTAAACTTTGAACTTATGTATATAATGACACCATGGATGATGGCTGAGTTGACAGCTGTCAACTGCCAACCCCCACTTGGATGACCCTGCACAAGTGAAGCCAGTAAAGTGGATCAAGATTTTTAAATTTTATATTTTTTGGAATTGAGAAAGTATTAAATTAATGGTTGATTTGCTTAGCCATCTGTTGCGAAGTTTATGGTGAATAATTGTTTTGCTAATTGAAAGGACGATGAGTTATTCGATACTCCAGACACAACAAAACTCCTTTATACATTCTTGTCTAGTTTGTGCATTTTCAGATTGCATCATAATCGCTCTCTCGACACTTGCCATTTAATTGTTTGCCATAAATTTTGATTTTGTCTATATATATATATATATACCTTTGGTTCACTCTCACACTCAGACCTCGATTGAGGAATCTATTCCTTTCTCTCTCTTTCTAGCTCTGACTTTTCCGTCAGATGAAAATAACCATTGTCTGGTCTGTATATTCAATATCATTGTCGTTTTATGGATGTCGGTCTGGTTTGGTTAGCTTTGGTTTCGCTTGCTGTTGCTATTGGAGTTTACGACGATGTTGCTCCCTCTAGACCTCTCCCCATTCGCCCCTAGTCCAATTATTATGTATACTAAAGTGAGGGAAAACTTTGACTATTTCACTTGCATTTCAATTGACCAGAAAGTAATTGAATGCTTGGTTCCTGCAATTTTTACTAAAACTAATTTAAGTTTCTGTTTTTCCGTTCTTTTCCTTCTTTTTTTGGTCTTTGTGGTTTTTTTATGGCTCCTGGCGACATACTGGCAAATCTTTTGGGCCAGTTGCTGCTGCTGCAGTTACTTCAGTTGTTGTTGTTACTGTTGTTGTTGAGGTCAACTGAGCCATTTGGCAAAAAGTTCCGACCGCCATTATGTCGCCTAAGATGGAAAGACGAAAGACCTTGCCTATCGAAGCAAAAGCAACTTTATGTTTTCTTCGATTGAAAAGTGATTTGAGACGCGAATACATTTTCGTTTTCCCTTCATTTTTTTGTTTTGTTTGTGAATAGAAAATATTAGTTTTTATACATAGCTTGCAGTTTTCCCTGAGAGAGAACACGACGATAAAGTGACAGCGGGAATAATAGTGAGATAGATAGAATACAGAATCCACTCTAAAAGTTGTCATAGCATTTTTACGGCGTTTTTAGCATGAAATGTGAGCGAAGCGGCACGTGCCTTGGAATATGGCGGCTACCTTGGGAAACGACAGCATGGACATCAACTGAGAGGGAGACCAAAAGAGAAAGAGAAAGAGAATGACAGAGAGAGGGAGTTGAATATTTTACTTGGTATCCTTATGATGGGCAATGCCCATTAGGGGGCATCATTAGTATGTCTCGGGTTGTCGTCTCATTTTTTTCTGGTTTCTTTTTTTTGTGCACTTCTCTTCTCTTTATTTGGTAATGTGAGACCGCTGCCACGCCCATAACTAATTATGCCATGTACGGACACATCAGATGGTTAGGTCAGGCCATTAGCCCCGTCGAGCGGTTATTACGTGCTTGACGGGTATTCATTACATGCAGGCAAAACCACTTGAAGCACTTGATTCCAAAATCCACTATCAACTACAATTTGGGTATTGAATTTTCAAAAGTTTTATCTCATGAGATCAGTGTCAAATATTAAATGAACTTTGGCAAGTTTTGCTTCATATGAAATTACTCAACACTAAGAAAATGGCGACACCTAGAAGTAGGCACTTAAAGCTATGGCCCAGTGTAGTTGGTGCCTCGAAGTATGCTTTAGTTTTAGCTAAATCTAGCAATTTGAGTCGCACTATTTTTCTCTCTCTACAGCTTCTAAAGGAAACTTAACCTAAGATGATGGAGAACCGATTTCCACTTATTATGCGACTAAAAGCCTTTGCTAAACACTTTTGGGCATAAGTTTTAAATGCATTTTCAAAAGGCTGAGCCAGTGCCATAGGCAAAGCCAAGGCCAAAACCACCAGAAACATCAAGGATACAAATTCTTTTTTTTTCCCCTTTTTTTGTTGTTTTTTATATTTCTTTTGCGTTCGTTGTGCTATTAAGCAACAAACAGCACCAACAACATGAAAAGGCAACGAAAAAATGTTTACGCTATTAACGCACAATTAAAGATAAAACAAAAAAAAAAGAGCTAGGAGGCCGCAACAACAGCAATAAAATGAAATAAAAAAGGCAAAACAATGAAATAAAAACCATGGGGAAAAAGGACAATTGCCCAGGCCTTGCAATTCATTAGGAGGCCACCAGTAGTAGCCGTAGTAGTAGGCATATGCAGGTCAGGTCGGGTTTCGGATCGCGTCTGTGCCATAAAAACAAATGTGAAAAGCACCAGACAACAAAAAAGGGCAAAGAGAGCGACAGAGAAAGAGAAGAAGAAGGAGAAGAGGCCGGGCCTAAAAGATATATCTATCTATATGTATGTAAGCATGTTTGTGTGTGTGTGTGTGTGTGTAAGAGCCGCCCCCTCTCGATTCTCGGCCTCTATAAATATTGCAACAGCACAAATATGCGACACTCCAGCAACAGCAGCAGCGCCAACCAGTGACCCTGGCGCATTCATTTCGTTTTGTAAGAGCGCAAAAGGGAGAAGGCAGGGTACATTTTGTGGGGGGGAGGGAATTTAGGTTTCTGAATCGGCTGGCGAGCATTATTTTTGATTTGGCTATGACCCCCAAACCAACAGTAAACAAATTAAGTCGAGCGTAAAGTCGGTCGAGTTGAGCGCATGGTGAGATGACGAAATGGAATGGTGGAACGGTCGAGGGCCTGGGTCAATTTGGCCGGGCAAGCGTACAAAAATCGCAACAAATTGCTACAACAACAAAAGCAAATGTGAAATGGAAAAAATGGAAACCATTGTGAATACCCACCTGAAAATCAAATGCCATTGTCGAGGTGGAATTCCGGAATATTCTATGGCCCATATTATCGAAGAGCCTTAATTGGCCGCCAATTTAATTGATTGTCATGCCAGTAATATAAATTTCATTTCAACATTCCACAACACTGCAATGTATATTGGATAGCAGCTAATTAAATGAGGTCGTTAGCCAACACTAGATGAGAAAGTGCCCTTCCCCTACTAGTCTAGAGGAAATCAATGATAAAATGATTAAGTATCATGCACAAAATAAACAAATATCCAAATGTCAATGAATTTATCAAATTGAAAAAAGAAACTTTTCCCTGTCTCACATTGTGCAAATTTTGAAATCCCCTAAGGGTGCTTAAGCGCTGAAATTTAGAACTGGATTTCCCTGTCCGCAGTAGAAGTAGTCGTACATATATACATATATTCGTATTCTCCCTCATTCTGACTTCAACTAACAACTGGGCGACGTGATCGGATTTGGTTCGTGACCGCATTACGAACTTGTTTCGCATAATCTCCAACCGCAAATGTATTTTATGGACACAAAAAAAAGAAAAAGAAGATACAAAAAATTCTAAAAAGAAATAGACAGAGAGTGTAGGGCAAGGGGGGACCGGAATATAGCGGGAGAGATAGAGAGAAAGCGAGGCAGAAAGACAGAAAGTAGGATGAAACTGACTCTGAATGACTGTCATCAATTTGCGCTATTTCTTTACGAAGGACAAAATGCAATGGCAAATTGACGGGCACTTGAGTGAACATTATCTTTCTTCCTGCCTCTTCCTGCATTCTAGCCGGCTGAGTCTGACTTCTCCCCTAAAGTAGGCAACAGAAATGTTCGTTCATTCGTTTTGCGTTTGGTTTCATGCCTTAACTGATTGAAAATATTCACGTGGTTTGAGCGTGTCTCCATTTTGGCCATCCTCCTGAATTGCATTACCCTAGGCATGTATCAGCCCTGTGTGGACGATGCCTGTGTAACGAATCGCTGCAAGATACTGCAGGTGAGTAATATATATGCATATATCAACCCATCCATCCAATCCCTTGTCCGACCTGTCGTCCTACCCTTCTCCCACACCGCTATACATATATATTGTTTTCTCTCGTTCTGCACTGTTCCGTTTCGTTCTTTTTTTTGCTGCCTCTCATCCTGTCACATTAAATGCCATTTATTTAAGCAATTTTTTGGCTCACTTCCTGCGTTTGCCTTGCCACACTGATGACATCAAACGAGAGGCACTTCGCCTCATTAGACAGGGAGACCTGGGCACACGGCACCAGGAACAAGGCACAAGGCACAGAGTGGAGTGTACAGGGTGGAAGAAATGAATGACATGGACCAAGATAGAGGGCGGACGTACGCCCACCCCGACCGGTCGTAGGGGCGAGCTGATGCCAATTACAGAGCATAGAGAAAATGCTGAGCGCAACGTGCGAAAATGTTCTTGTTAAACATAAGAGCTTGTGTGTCTGTGTGTGTGTGTGTGTGTGTGTGTGTGTGTGGGTTTGTCGTATTTTTATTTTTTTTTTGTTTTGTTTTTTTTTATTATTTTTGTAAGTCAGGCGACATTTTGGCCGCAGCGAAGTGTAAAGTAACACGACAGGACCCAAAAATTGGCAACAGGACGACAAGAGCAACAAAATGACAGCGACAGTCATGCCGCATAAGTGGCGCCCCAAATTACCAAGACGAAGACGCCGCAGATAAAGAATGAAACCAAGAGAGTCCATATGGGTGTGCATGCGATGTATGTTTGTGTGTGTGTGTGTGTGTGTGTGTGTGTGTCTGCGAGGTGGCTGAAATGTTAAGTTAAGCATGGCAAATGGCTATAGGAGAAAGTCCTTGTACTTCCAATGGCTTTTGAGTTCATTTTGAGGATCTCTTACTACCCAACATTTAGGTCGAAAAAAAACCGAGGAAATGTTATTTAAAAATATTAAAGAAAAGCTACTAACTGCGACTTTCGTTGCGCCGATGTCTATATGCATATATAAACAGCAGTTGTCTGTTCGCTCTCTGTATCTCAGTACAAAAAATTTGACATTGAAATAGATTTCACATCAATTTCAAACAACCAAATAATTTCAAATGTTTCAAACTCTCATGCCAGCCAAAGAATATACCTCAATATACCTTTAACCTCAAGTAAATCTATCGGTACCATGTAGACGTCATAATCGCATTCTGATTTGTAGTCCATTTTTCTACATTTGATTAAATGTGACTCTTGACTGATTCACTGGGACAGCAAGAATGCCCTAACCCTTTCCAATTCTCACCTTGGATTTCATCGCGATTTCTCATTCCTATCACATTCCCAATTGTTCAATCCGAAAATGTATACAATATACCTTGACTACTCTTGATTTTTAATTTAATTTGCATCCCGATAAGCCAATTTCTTTCGTTTGCGAATATTGATTATAATACTGCTTTGATCTTTGGTTTTTTTTTTCTTCTTTTGGGATTAGATCTTCGATGACATCATTTTTGCATTTTTCGCTTTGGAGATGACCATCAAAATGGTTGCCATGGGAATGTGCGGCAAGAATACGTATTTTGCCGATTCGTGGAATCGCTTGGACTTTTTCATTGTATTATCCGGTCTGCTGGAATATGTGATGCATGTGGAGAATCTCAATTTGACGGCCATACGAACGATACGAGTGCTGAGGCCTTTGAGGGCGATCAATCGAATACCAAGTGAGTGGAATTTTAGGTTTTTGGAGTACTTATTTGCCATCCTCCTCTCTCTTTTCCTCTCTGCGATTACAGGTATGAGAATTTTGGTGATGCTTCTGCTGGACACTTTGCCCATGTTGGGCAATGTGCTGTTGCTCTGTTTCTTTGTGTTCTTCATATTTGGCATTATCGGAGTACAGCTGTGGGAAGGGATATTGCGGCAACGTTGCACTCTAGATCGATCGAAAGGCATGATATATCCCATAACGTAAGTACCATCAGCAGCAGCACAAAGAGAAAAAAAAAAGATAAAAGTGGCCTGAAAGGTGAAGGTTTTTTTTTGTTCATATAGAGATATACATACATATGTACATATATGTATATCTTTGTGGGATTGAGCCAAGCAATATTAAAGATTCATGTTCCCGATTGATGGATCATTCAACGGTCTTTTGTGTCTTTTATCTGCTGGTGGCCAATTAAAATGATCTCTGATATAAATATATTTGAAAAATTTACTGTATATATCGTGTAAATGCATATTCTTTTCTTTTTTTTTTTTATTTACATTTTGTTTTTGTTTTTATATATCGGTTAGAATTTTCCGAAAGTATTGACGATCATCATCATCAGCTCAGCATCAGCTTTAGCTTCATATTTTGAGATGGCTTTTGAGTGCATCTGGCCAAAATGGCTGCTTTTTTCATGTTGTTTTTTGGCTTTAGCTTTTGCTTTTTTAGCCACTCAAGAGGCCACACTCACACTCGAGACACACTCACACTCACACTCACACTCACGCACACGCACACTTGCACACGCACACTTACACGACCCACAAACACACACGCACACACAAGTCGTATTAGTTAACTGGTGCAATTTGCTTACCAAGAATTCAATTGATAGATGAAAGTTAATGGCGGAATGCCCAAACATAAGCATTCCCGGCCATTGGAGGTCGGAATGGCACCCTGTCAATTTGATGAAGTTATCGTCTGACACTGATTGTGAAATCTCTGTGGTATGCCACAAAATGTTGTAGTGGTAGTGGCATTGTGGCTCTGGCTGCCATTCCAATTGACAGCATTGGGCATTCCTTCTATTCCACAGTGGCGCAAATGCAATAACTGGAATTTCAACGAACAACAATTCAAATGGCTCGATCAAAATTAACTGAATTTTGTCAAGACAAACACACAACTTGAAATGCATCTTGCAAAACAATCGATTAATTTCTATTCTGTCTCCCTCTTCTCTCGCCTTCCTTAACTTTTCGTCCATCTTTCTTCCTGCATACTTTTTGTATGGATCCCACGCTCCTTCTTTCTTACCAGCTCAGACTCAGTTTTCTACCTTCGCCTTTGGCAGCTGGCAAAGATTTTCAACTTGCCCCCAAACAATCATTTATCATTTGCATTGTCTGTGTATGTGTGTGAGTGTGAGCGTGTGTGTGTGTGTGGCAGTTGTGGCAGTGGCAGCAATGTCAGAAACAGCAGGACACACACATTCTCTCCCTCTCTCTCTCACACATACAAATTTGCAAACGTTTTCCACTGGCACTGCGTACCCTAAAAGTAGGCAACACTTTTTCGTTCAGTTGCTGCTAAAGAAATGCTTGTCATATATTTTCTTTTGTTTCCTTTTTGGGTTCAAGCTACCAATGCAAATGTATATATGTATATTCTTGCAACGATATATTTTCATGAACATACATACATATTTGTCCTTTTCGTCTGTCTGTTTGAAATACTTGAATTCAATCTCTAAATAAGATGAAAATTACAAACGGCAAGAATATACGAATTACATTGCAATACACATATTTTGTGTACATATACTTTATGTTATTTTGCATGGCATACACACATACAAATGTATGTATGTAAATAACGAATTTTTTATTAAATTGTATTTTTCGTATTCCTTTTCCCCTTCGCCCTGCTTTTTGTTAATAAGCTCCCCCCGCCCAGCCCTTGTGACAAAAAGTAGGCCGCACCTATAACCAATTTTGATGTCATTAAAGGGTCTTAATTTTATGTATATTTTTTCATTTGCATAATTATCTACATACACAAATGTAAATAAATGAATGGAAAATTCATTGGAATTTTTTTTACGCGCCTCAAAGTAGGCAACATTTACGATGATCATTTCACATTTGTGCATAATTTTATAGATTACGTTTGATTGTTGCTGAAAGCCTCTGGCTTGATTAAATCACCCGATGTAATGTAGAAATATACATTCATTGCCTTTACTTTGAAGTCAACCGTAGAGAAAATATTGAAAACGGGCTTCAATTGTTTTTGGTTTTTATCTAGAACATTTTTGTATGATTTTCCTGCTCCTGCAGACTTACAATAGTTTCTTGAAACGATTCCTGTTTGACTGTTCTAAGGCCAATGCTCTTCTAGCTGGTCCAATAATAACTAAAAGAGAACTGCAGGAGCACAAAGTTTTCGGTGAACCGAATTGAATTTGCGGAAATTTTGTTTGTTTTTTTTCTTTTTAGTATTCGTTCTGTCTTTAGTTTGTTATAATTTTGCACCAGCAGCAATTGTTATGACATTATAAAGTTTTAAAGTCATTCTGTAAATAGACACACACACATGCACACTCTCACACCCATTCACACAACAAATCATCCAATCACCCATGCTCCACCCAAAACAACTTTCAAGTGGCAATTAATTTTTTTGTATATCCGTATGCGGATATCGTGCATATGCGCACACATACATAGATATATGTATGTGGGTGTGTGTGTTGCGATGCATTTATATCAATTGTAGGCAACAGAAAACAAAACAAAATACGAGACAAATATAACAAAACAACAGTGAACAACATCTTCAACAACAACAGCAACCAACTACAACAAGAACAACAATAACAGTTAACAATTAACAACAACAACAACAACATCAATAAAAAGCAGAGCAACAAACAACAATATAAAAAATATCAAAATAGACATAGAGATATCTATATATATATTCAAAATATATTAACTATTTTGTTTTTGTTTTTTCCAATTTATCATTTCTTCAATTTATTTTTTGTTTAGTCCAAAAATAAAAATAAAATAGTGAAACAAATTGGCAGCCAAGCGAAGCAGACTAAATATGTATAAATAGTAAACCAAAAACGAAAAGCAAAAGAAAAAACAATTACATTACAAATTACAATAACAATAACAATTACAATTACAATAACAATTACAATTACAATTAAACTTACAATTACAATTACAAAAAACAAAAAATCATACCGGGAAACAAATTTTTTGTTTACAGGATACCTGAAGTGTACAGAGTTCGAGTCCGAGTTAACTCGTAAGATAAAATGATTTATTTTCTCCCTCCCCCTTCTAACTAACACACACACACACACACACACACACAGCTAGATAGCGACACTTACACACATACATACACAGACACAGACATAGACACACACTCTTGTAATACTTACTACTTAAAACACTTGAAAATTTCTAGATCTATATACATTGCGTACACCTTACATAGACACATACACACACACACACACACACACAAAACATATATCTTTCAAACTATATAGTGAAACAGCAAAGAACTAAACAACTGAATATTTAAGATGCTGTCTAACACTTCGCTCTATGTATTGATTATTCTAGCCTATCCGCTTTAAATTACTAACCCGTTTAAGCATACCAATACATAGATCGTCATATAGATCCAATATCCGATAACGATTTCTGCAAACAATGAATCGATATATATAAATATGTAAAATTTGTAACCTGCTTACCAACAGAGATCTATTGACATGGAATCTAAATAAATAACATAATATCCGTAGTCAAAATTAATAATCATCATACTTATTAAAAGGAAAAAAAAATACTATGGAAATAAATAGTTTCTTTTAGCCTACAAAGACTTTTTGCTCTTCTAAATGACTGATGTAACTAGTTACATCGTTAATATCATATCGAAAATACAATTCTGATGACGTCCTATCGATAAGGTCATGATGAAATATATAATACGTATATATATAATCAACAAGCCAAAACTATTGGATGGTTCCAATTAACTTTGTACTATGATCAATATTTTGTCCTCTTATCGAAGCAGTTAGATCATGATATCTATATGTTATATGAATAATCAATCAATCAATTTTTTACCTGATCTTTAACTAGATCTCTTCTGCTTCTGCTTCTTTCTTCTCTTACTCTGTCCAAACATTCTTACACAAAAAAGAAACCACACAGAACCCAATACCAATTAACTTTAGATCAACACAGATATTCCAACTATATAAATGTGCATAAACTATATAAATTAGATGAACATTTTCTAATTAGTCGAATCCATCTAGCTCTATCTTTCTATCTATCTCTCTCTCTCTCTCTCTCTCTCTCTCTCTCTCCCTCATCCTCTCTTTCTCTCTATTGATGTATCTGTTATTTTAAAATATATGAATATATATATAAATATACCATATAAGTAATACTACTTATCAATTAAAAATTAAATAAATTTAACAACAATTTAAAGCTAGCATTTATACTAGTCTAAACAAAGAACAACATTATTAAAATATTAAAAAAATCTCAGCAAATGAGAATATTTGTCTCTGCTTAGAACTTTTTTGTACCTGTCCTTGTTGTCTTTTTGTCTCTCTCTCTCTCTCTCTCCCTCTCTCTCACCACTTTTAAGAAACAACACACAACTGTACCGAAAACAAATACAAAAGAAAGTCTTTATGTGTATTTAGTTATCCTTTTTCACTCACAAACACACACACACACACACAGATAACACAAAACACACACTTAACATACTGTTAAGACTATTTAGTAGATGTTTTGTGTTTGAAAACGAAACCAACAACATAGAAATACTATACACAAAACTAAATTTATATAGAAAACTTTTTTGTTTCAGTTACTTCCTTTTGCTATTTACGTCTACTTCCTACTTGTTGTTATTCTCGGTGTGTGAGTTTTGTCGTTACCTGCCACCTCACCCACTTGGAACCGATCTACTTGTAACTTTGCACAGAAATTTAGAATTTTCCCCCATATTTTCTTTTTTTGTATTTCTCGTTTGGTTTGCGTCTTCATTTCGTTTCGTTTCCATTGCTTTCTGTTTTATTTTGTCGTTACATTTTGTTTGCCAATTGAGGTAAGATTCTCGTTTTGTTACATAATGTCCCAGGCCCAGGTTAAACGAAAATAAACAAGTACACCAATTAGTCACATACAAAATATAGACTTACATACCTATATACATTAGATGACCCTTTGAACTACGTGCATACGGAACCCAGACTTAAAGGCATAAATAGATACTATAGAGCATTATTTGTTTGTCATATCTATTGAGATAATCAGATGGGACTAGAAGCCATTGCTGAAAGTCCAAACTTAGCACTTAATTAAAGAATCCACCGAGTCACATGTCGTATGCGTGATATTATTTGTGGGATTTGTGCAGGTTGTCTCATTAGATACGACAACGGAATAAAGAAAAATATTCGCATAAAATTTAACTGTAGAAATAAAAATTATTGTATACAGTCTATAAAAATAACATTAAATATTCTTTAAATTAAAATTAAAGATTCTTTCACAAAATGAACCATCAACCAGCAAGCAGAATGTTTTTCTCCTTACACCCTATACACATGCACACACACACACACACACACACACACACACACACACACAAAAGACTCGCACTAGAAGTTTTATTTACTTGATATGGTTTATGCATACATACATAAATATATATATATATATATATGTGTGTGTGTGTATATCTTTTGTAAGCTCAACCCCTCTTTTGCAGGAAAAACCATCAGTTTCTATTGCAAAGGTATTTAAAGCTGCCCCCATTTCCAACCTCCCGCCCATCCCAGTCCCATTTCCCAGTCCCTCCCAGCCATCCGTCTCCCTATCAACCAACTCGAATTTGAATCCGTACTCTCTAAACTCTTTTCACTCACACAACAAACAAATACATAAATACATACATACACTCATTCAGGCGGAGTGAAAATTGTTTCAAAAACAATCGAATTTCAACAAAATCTGCTTGCGGTTTTACACCCACATACATACTCCTTTACACACGCATATTGGACGGTGATTTAAGTGTCGATCTGTTGAAATTAAAAACAGTTTTTGGGCATTTCTCAAAAGTTCACATATCGAAACTTTTCTGTTTGCCAGGAAACGATTCGAACGAAACGAATGAAATTGTTTCAATCAGATGCCGATATCAAACACACACATAGATAAGTATGAAAGATCTGTGCCTCACATTGGATACTTAACTCCTTTTAACGAAACAATTTGTTTCATAACAATGAGATAGGCTAATTTTAGTCATCAGATTTGCATTTACTTAGATCAAATTCGTTACAAGCACGCAGGAGAATTTGAAACTTCGACACGTCCAAAAGGCAAAATACATTTGCCTGGTCCTATTTACCTTTTGGTTAAAGTCTTTGACTTAAATGTACGTTATTTTTCAAATTTAGCCTTTTAATTTGACTTACTCTGGTGCAGTTGTGTCTCTGTGTCGTTATGTGAGCCTGCCTTTTAACTGTACTTACGCTCTCGATTTCGTTTTCGTTCTCGCTATTGTTCTTGCTCTTGCTGTCAATCGCTGTCTATCACTCGCTGCTTTGAATTCACTCGCTCACTCGTTCACTTGCTCACGCTCTCTCGCTCTACCTTGCGCTAAATAGCCTTATAACTATATGTTTGTCTCACTATATAACTCCTTATCTCTAACTATCAAACTATCTTTGTCCATTTCCGTTATTTTTAAGCATTGGTCAAATTTATCGTTAGTTTAGTTCATTTTCTTTTTGGTTTTCCCTTCGATTGGCTGTCTCTTTTCTCTCTTTTCCAAATTATTAGCACTCCTAAAAAACCATAAAAAACCGAAAACAAAACAAAAAAAATCAAAAAGAAAATTGATTTGTTTTTTTTTTTAAATTTTTCTTTAAGTAAATATCGAAATTGTCCTTGTATGTAAATGTTTAAAATACGCATAAACTACATACTTTATATATAAATATATATATATATATATATATATATATAAATTGTATATTATATATATGTATATATAATTAACTGAATATTTTAATAAAACCGTATTATTAATTGTAATCTCTCTTTCTTTTTCTTACTCTATCTTTCTTTCTCTATGTGTTTCTACAATCTCTATGATTCTTCTGCTGTTCTCCAACATTTTCTTTCGAAAATCATTTTGTAATATCTATATAGTTTGTCGCAATATTATGAGTTCTCCAAGGATCAGGATTATATATGCTCCACACCAAATGATTCTGGAATGCATCTTTGCGGAAATTTTCCACCCTATCGAATCGGTTCGCTTGTCTGTAATGGTAAGTGCCCCCTCGACCCCCCCGAAGCCATATCTATTCCACTTCTATCTCAGCTTCTTTTGCTGTCCTCATTATGCGAATGATGGCGAAGCGAAGAGAAAAGAAGAGCTTTAAAGAGAAAGGCGAAAAGCTAATGAAGTGCAAATTACTCGCACTCGGAGGCAATCAAATTTGATAGCATTTTTAATTGCTTTTGCACTTGGTTTAATGACTGAAAGCTGAAACAATCACAATTATAAAACTGTATAGCAATTTTCCATCTTTTTCCCCTCTGCCACCCAACCCTCACCTAAATCAACCATCGCCCCACAGAGGAAGCCAAACTCTTCGACTTCAATGAGCCAACAAACACATCGTGCGTCAATTGGAATCAGTATTATACAACATGCCAACCGAGCTTTGAGAACCCATTTCAGGGCACCATTTCATTTGACAACATCGGCATGGCCTGGGTGGCCATTTTCCTGGTGAGTTGCCAATTAGCTTTCAACTTTGTTAAACAAATATCAACACAGCGATACAACGATACAACGATACAACGACAACAAGCCAACAATGCCAACAGCTGCTAAGTTGCATGTTAATTTGGTGTCAACTGCGGTCCGCGTCCTGACACATTTTCCTGTTGGCCCAACAAAAGCAAAGCATTTGCGAGTTACGGATTTGCATAAATAACTAATCCATACTTTAATTGAATTAACAGAGATAGTCATTTAAGATAATTTTAACTTCAAGGAGATCTAAATTATAGACGATGAAGTTTGTATGTACCTATGTATTTGTAAAAGCAAAATGTTGTATCCAAATTACCCTCCAAGGACAAACAGTATTGAAATGCACTTCGGATCGATTGCGATGGAAAACCACTCGCTTTTCACTATCCTGGAGAAGAAATAGTTGATTTAATAGATCATAAACGCCTGCCCCTCCCATGGCAAGGAGCTAACATTCTCTTTGGACATGCCAATTACTTAGCCATGTCAAATGAACCTTTAATCATAATGCAAACAATCGAAGGGGATAAGGCTGACAGGAGCGGGCAGGAGCGGTTGTGCGAATTGGAGAATTGTAATGCAAGTGCTTGAAATTATTCAGAGAGCGCTCCTGTTTACTATAAGATTGCGTTGAATGCGAATCACGTATACGTGACGTGGTACAAAACACCAAAAGGGCGAAACAGCGCAAAAAGGGAAACAGGCTAATTGCCAACAATGAAACGCAACGCAACGCAACGCAGCGCGGCATACGAATACACCAAATACATATATACATATATATATATATACATATATATACGTATGTATGTATATACTCTAATTACGTTGAAATAATGCCTGCTTTTTCCCCCTTTTCATACATATATATATGTACATTTTTTGTTCGTATTTCATATGGATTTATTTGGATTTGCAGGTCATCTCACTGGAGGGCTGGACGGACATAATGTATTACGTGCAGGATGCGCACAGCTTTTGGGATTGGATCTACTTTGTGCTGTTGATTGTGGTAAGCCTAACTGCCAGACTGGCAGTTTGCCCGGCCTCGCTTTGATCTTGAATTGAATATGCAAACTGGGTTTTCGGAGGCCTGCCCCTAAAATTGGGGCCCGGCTCCCCGTCTGCCTCCCTTCCTATGTAGAGAATAAGTGGAGGAGAGAAACAGTTTTGGCCAAGCATTCATGCCATGTTCGGGCAATTTGGGACAATATAAATAAGTAAATTTAAAGCTGGAACCCGCTCACACACACACACACACACACACACTCACACACACACACACTATCGACTTTTGAACTACACTTCTAGTCATCAAAGCTGACGGCCAAGCTGTCATCTAGAGTCTTAACTGCATAAGACCCTTTTTTACTCATCACATGCAGGGTATACAGAATTTGGGTTATTCAAATTATATGGACCAATCATGGAGACGATGACCCAGAGTTGTCTACAGTCGACTCCTTTAGTCATCGCTAGTCTCATCCAGTCTGTTGTCATATGCCAACTCGTTCTCAGGTGTCCTTGGACTAATTAAAAGCCTTTAAGTGCACACACACACAGAGAAAATTTCATTATTTATGTTTGAAGTTTTCACTAGTTCTTTCTCTTTCTCTCTGTTTGTATCTTTTTTGCTGTTCATTTCATGTGCAAAATGATTTCACTCTTACTAGAGCAACAACTTTTCCTATGCAAATAGTTTTCAGTCTGTGCCAGACTTTTTCATCTCCTTTTGCCCACTCTCTTTCTGTCGTTTCCTCTCACTCTTTTCCTCTCTATAGCCCATCATAGGTGTGTATGCTAGGAAATTGCATATTTATGTTTTATATATATGTGTGTGTGTGTGTGTGTGTGTTACGAAATTAGAAAGATTCTTCTTTGTTTTGTTGCAAAATAAGTAACTCTATGAATTTTTCAATTTAAAGTTGAGCAAATTTGTCTTTAGTCGATTTCGAATGCAAATGGAATATTGATCATGTTTATACATATAACTTTTGCTATTATTATTGTGTAATTAGTAGAGAAATATAATATAAATAATAATAAAGATTGTTTACTTTAGACACAAATATCGCAGAAGGTAACTTCAGCCAAGTATGCCGATGTCTATATACTTAACGAGGACAATCTGTTTAGATGTAACAAAACGTTAAAATCGTCAACTTGAAAACAAAAATGGAATAATCACAGAAAACAATATAAAATGATACATTTATTTGTTTTCCTTTTTAAATTTTTATACATTAATTGAACACACTTAGTAAGTAAGTCGTCCAAGTAAAGCATATATTTTAAATCTATATTATAAAATGTATGTATTTAAAAATCTGTTAATTACGTTGCATATCAAGCATATCCCGCTCATCCCTACATCCCCGAGAGCACGGCCAACAGCCGACTCCGGTATTACGACCCATCTACCGAAAAACGTTAATTAAATTTTGCTGGATAATACTGATCCATTTATAAACAATTTCGAAACATCTTTGAAAACCGTCGAAACTATATTTTTTTCAGAACCTCAGGGATCATTTCCTTAACTCAAAATGCTCACAAACGATTCGTTTTCCCCGAAAATTTATTTTTTTGGTCAGAATTTTGAAAAAATTAAATCGTTAAAGTACACGAGATCGTAACTAAAAATATTACACAAAAAAAAATTAAAATCGTCTTAAAAGTTTTTGTTTTCGAAAGTATGTAAAAAGTATGTTTCAGAATATGTAAAATAAAATTTAGAGATTTAGCCACAACTTTGTATAACCGCTTAAATAGGTGACGATTAAGAATATTATTAGTTCACGGGGTCGGAAAAGCCTGCATCTTTGTCTTTTCTGTTTTTGAAAATTCGAAACTTCAGAGTAATGAAAAATTTTGCACAGCTGATGTAAGGATTTTAGTTGATTGCTTCTTACCAATACTTCTTACTAATTGCTGTTCACTGAAAAGATCAAATTTATTAATTGTTTTGACAATAAATTATAAATAATTAATAAGTAATCGGCAATTCGTGTTTTTTTTCTTCTCTTTTTTAACAGATTGGCTCGTTTTTCATGATCAATTTGTGCCTCGTTGTCATCGCCACTCAATTCTCCGAGACCAAGAAACGTGAAATGGAGCGAATGAGGCAGGAACGAGCCAGATATACATCGACCTCAACATTGGCCAGCAGTACAAATAATTCAGAACCGGCCACGTGCTATGCGGAGATTGTCAAATACATAGCCCATCTCTGGCGACGCTTCAAAAGACGAATGTTAAAGAAGTACAGATTATATAAGTATGCTGCTTGTACCCTTATGATTTCATTCAATTATGTTTTACGTTTCATAGTTCTTGTTTGATTTTAAGTATAATCCACCAACCAACCAACCAACTAACCAATCAACTAATCAACCATAATCAACTAACCAATCAATCAACAAACTAACCAACATTTACAACTGTTGATCAGTCTCAACTTAACGAGACTTTAGAGAGTTAATTGTCCAGATCGAAACGTTTAAAGTGGCCAAAAGTAAAGACACGACCTGGGAATTCCATACATACATTCTTTTGGCTAAAAGAAAACTATTTCAAATTTTATACATTTCCCCATACATACATATACATGCATACCACAGAATATTTCCGAAGCCTTTGAGGCGTCTGAGTACAGACAAATATTTATTTAGTTTCAATAAAAAAAATGTTGCTTCAAAAAACATTCGAGTATAACTCAAATGAATTAAGTTATTCTAAAAGGAAATCACTTAATAATTCGAGTTACAATTTCTTTGAGCTTAGTCTGTTTTTGGAAATGACTTCTAAATTTAAATTTATCTATAAAATATTATTAAAAAATAATATATCAAATCTACCATGTTTAAGTATTTCTTGTCAAATTTTAATATCAATGCACTCCAACATTGTGTATGTATGTGTGAGAGAAAGAGAGGGAGAGAGAGACAGCGAGAGAGCGAGAAAGAAAGACAGCGATAAAGAGAAAAAGAGAGAAAGAAAGGGAGAAAGGGAGACAAAGGATTTGTGTCTGTGTGCACAAACAACATGATTTTCGTCGCCATTCTCCCCAAAAAGTAGACAACACTTTTTTGCCACAATCGTCATTTGAGTTGGTGAAGTGCTCAACCCACATAACCACCCGGCTGATCCCTCTCTCTCTCTCTCTCTCTCTGTCTTTCTCTTTCTCTCTCTCTCTCTCTCTCTCTCAAGTCTTAACTCATCCACACTTGATTTCGCTGCATTTTATTTATGATACTTGAGTTTCCGTCTGCTGGTTGTTTCTCCATTTATTTGTTTTCCAATATACACATGTATATTGTTTTTGTTTTTGCTCTTTCTTTTGCTTTTCTTGTGCTTTTTCGCTTCTTTCATATGTTTCGCTTTTGATTTATTAAAAATTCATTTAGCATGCATTTGACGCTGGTCACGTACGTCACACACATACATAGATACATATGTATGTACCTACATACATTTATTTTTGCCCCATTTTTCAAAATTGTTATATTTCGTTTTGTTCTGTTTTGTTTTTAGTTTTCATTTCGCTTACAGTTGTCAACTTTTGGGTTTTGCATTTTTCATAGGTTTCTGTTTTTCCTTTTCCCATGTTTATTTTGTATAGTTTTTCAATTATTTGAACTGTGCATCTGAAAGCGAAGAGAAAAAACAAAACAAATTGTTAGTACATAACCATAGATTAGCAAAAGTTTAGTTTAGTTAGCTATGGTTCGCTCCCAGAGCATGTCTGTGCATAGACTAGGATAAATTAGAGAAAAACGAACAGGCAAATGCAAATGACTAATGCCAAGAAAGCAATGAGTATGCTAGAATAAGTATAAACAATAAGTATATTCAATCGATTGAAAAAGCATTTAAGACTGAGGGAAGAAGAAACTTATCAACTATCCAATTTGTCCAAGAGTTAATTAGACTCAGTCACTTGAACTCAGGTCTTTCAATGAGTCTCTCTCTTTCATTTTCGAGTACAACCAGTATAAAAATATCCATTCGACTTAAACATGTATTTAGATTATATCCCAACAAATGTATTATGCAAATATGATAGTGGATAGTCCTGCCTCTTCATGTATTTCTGTTAATTTGAATCATTTTGCAATGATTTGTGTTGTGTTGTTGTCGTTTCAACTTGGTAATTTGCGTTGTTCATTTGATTGAATTATGTAATTGTTGTCTAATTGTTAAGCACACACACACACAGAGAGACACACACACACATACACACAAACATGCACAATACATATAGAGACATAAAAAGATAGATATATATGCACTACTCCCGCATCCCTGCCCAACATGATATCCCCCGCCTCAAAACAAAGAACACGATGTTGTCAATCAGACATAAATGTGTGTGTGTGTGAAAAAGAGACAGACAGATAGATAGATACATAGATATGAGCGGTGATTCAATAAAACTAGATGCACTAATGAAAATGTTATTTTGCTCACCACCCGTCCCCCACCACCATCACCACCACCACCACCATCCACAGATATCAGCGTCAACAGCGCAAAGAGGGACTTTTGCCCAATGCCGATAATCTGACCTTTTCGCCATCACGCATCAAATGCCATCATCCAAAGTGCCCTAAGTACAGAGCGCGTAAGCCGTCCAGCATACAGGATCAGATGATAACTGTTATGGTGCCCCTGAATTCCAACAATAACAATAACAACAACAACAACAGCAATGGCAATGGCAATGGAAATGGCAGCAATGGCAACAACGCGCCCAGCTGCACCACAGTAGCCCTGGTCAATGGGATCAATGGCAGTGCGGCAAGTGTAACGATGGGTCCAATGCAAGGCCAGCAGCAGCACCAGCAGCAGCATTCCTCATCCGAAAATACAGAGCAATCAGTGGGCGGAGAAGGCTCTGGCCTGGAGCCACGCACATCCTCGCTAAAGAAGTCCCATCACAGTCATAATCTGCAGCAGTTAAAGCCGGAGGGCAGCGCTGGCGAACAGAAGACAATTCTATTGAAATTTCCCCAACAGGTTATCGATTCGGAGCAATTGATGGTAAGTTCAAATGCAGGGTATCATACCTACATTTAATCGTATATGTAAATATTAGAAATAGATGCCAAATTATTAGAAACAAGGCCAACTAAACTAGCAAATTGAATTCAAAAACAATAACCAAGCCCAGCAAAACGAACAACAACATTATCCGAACCAATTCGAATACCACAGTTTTAAAACAGTAAAGCCCCACTAAAACATACATATGTATATTTTTGCATATTGTCAGACAAAACTACTAAATAAAACTAATCTATCGTATTTCTCCAATTGTTAATTGCTAATAATCTAAATAAAAATGTATGTACTTTTCTTGTAGCTGCAGTTGGGAAATTTGGGCAAGGTACTGGAAAATGTTATAAAAATTAAAACTCTTTAACCATACATACAAACATACAGTATACCTAACTACATACTTATATAATGTTTATGGTACCGAAAGATAACAATAAAGACAAAACTGATGTAATTTTTAAATACGAAAATAAGAATGAAAACCATTTGTTAAGGGTAAGGCAAACTGGAAAAAAAAACGTTGGTCAGAAATCGAATCGATATCGGTTTTAATCAGTATTTTTAGTCATTCCAATTGGCCTTATTTACGAAGTTTGTTTTATTAGTAATCATATCTTATCGTCATATCGAATTTAAGAACTCTTGTCTCCGTATAATAATTCAAAATTTTATAGTCAACAATATGAAATAACATGAAATCGACTCGTTCTCAATTCCGAATTCTTCCAATCGGAATGTTAAATTAACATGCAATTAATTAATTAAATATCTTCTTACTCAGTGTCTTAAAATTTGCAAATGAAGTATCCATCTATATAATTATGAAATGAGTAAACCTAGTTCCAAAACAATTTAAATCCGCAAATCTGGTTCAATGATTAAGCCTACAAAGGATTCAACTTTTAGTATAATTTGAAAAGATAACTACAGTCTTCATAACATTTGACTACTTCTCAGTGACAATTGTTAAGGAATTAATTGGAGAGGGCCAGGTCCAAAGAGAGAGCAAAAAGTTGTCTTTAACTTAATTTTGTTAGTAAACTATCGAATGTCGATGCTTCAAAGCCATTAAGGTTGGCCAGTTACAATTACTGTATAGGATTTTCTGTCTATATACTTACTCCCCGTACGTATAATTAATAATGCATAATTGGTTAACCTATTATATGTACATATAAGTACAACCTCGAGCAAAAACAAAAGACAAGACAAATATATATATAAATTGTTAAATACGATGCATGAATGCAAAAGACTAACGAGATCTCCATTCACTCCATATACACAGAGCCATCCCTGCACATCAGGCTTCCTCAGCCCACCCACATCGGCCAGTCGTCGTCCTTCGGTGATGTTCAATGAATATGTTTTGCTTCACACGCCGCCAGCATTGAGCAATGATGGGCCAAGTGGTTCATCGGCTGGCTCAACAGCTGCTGGAGTAGGCCCGGCAGCAGGAGCCACATCCACATTATCAGTGGGGGCCAGTGCGAATCTTAATGGAGGCGGCACTGTCGGCGGCGGAAGCTCTGCCAGTGTCGGATCAATTGACAAAAACAGTCACAATATATTTTCCACGGAAAAAATGACACAAGCCGGCGATGGCAGCATCTGGCAGGTAACTTTCATTGTCTACATGTATGTAATTGGTGGCGTATACTTAATGTGTTTTCGGTCTTTTTGTTGAAGGTAAACCTACCGCAAACCATTGGCACCATTGCCAATGCCTATACAGATTGCTCCGAACTGGGTATACACGATGCCATGACTTGTCAAGAGCTTTTAGCATTTTCTGTGGCTTTCTCGGCAGCCTTGCCAACGGGTCAGAGTACCCTAGAATCGTTCTATACGTCGCTTGCCCGCTGTGATCCGCATACAGCGGAGGCTCTCAAGCAGCAAGTGGAGCAAGCAGCCTCACCCATGCCACCTTCCATTGCCACTGCCGCAGCGACAGGTGCAACGACAGCGGCAGCAGCAGCCGCCTCGCCGAACGAAACGACGCAAGTTGCAGTTGTGGCTGATGTGGCAACCCACCACACCACCAGCACCACCAACACTGCAAATACTGCAAATCGTCGCAGTAAAGAGCATCATCATCATCACAACAACAACAACAATAGCCAAAGTCGCAATAATAACAACGGACAGGGACAGGGACACGGACAAGGGCAGGGGCAGAGTCATCATCGCCCCCGTGGAGGAGGTGGTGGTGCTGCCGCCTCGGCTGTTGCCCCCATCACGGGCAACTATATGGAAGACTATGCCTGCTGCTATGATCTCTATCAGAATGCTCTCTCCCCGCTCGACGATCGCCAGCGCCAGAGATCTCCGGCCATGCGGTGTCTAATTGCTGTCTATCGCTGTCTATCGCGAGTCTGCAGCTGGATAAGACGCTACATCCGACGACTGGTCGAACACAAATACTTTCAGCAGGGCATACTGCTCGCCATATTGATCAACACCCTGTCCATGGGCATCGAGTATCACGATCAACCCGCCGAGCTAACAGCCATTGTGGAAACCAGCAATGTTGTCTTCTCTGGCATCTTTGCCGTCGAAATGCTTCTCAAGGTGGTAGCCGAAGGTCCGTTTCGGTATATAGCCAATGGCTTTAACGTATTTGATGGCATCATTGTTATACTCAGGTAGGTGGTTTCCTTGCATCACAATTAACTCAAATTTATTAAACAGACAGAGAAATTCAGAAAGTAACATAGGCGTAGAGCAAACATTGCAGTTCAATCTTATAGAAAATGTAAAATTATCTATAATTGAGGTTGCCCAGGGTTGGCAGGCAAAACCCGACAAGCCGAACCGGCAGAAGTTCCTGGAGCATCTGGATTAGCCGGGGCAGTTACTGCAGTTGCAGTCAATGAAGAAAAAGGATCATCAAAATCTTCATCTGAGCTATCAGGACTAGAAATACTAGCTGCTGCTAGTCCATCACCAGCTTCTGGCAAAGCCCTTTGAGACTTGGCACGATTGTATGCCGCCAATCGAGCACGGCACCTGGCCTTGGCTGCCCGCGCCATTCGGGTACGGTGGCTTATATAAGATGCGGGTCCAGTTTTGGGGCTAGCAACTGGCGGCCGCACGGCCTGGTCGTTCGTTGTTAGTTGAGAATCGTTACGTGGATCCGGGCCATTGGGATCCGTGCTGGGATTGATGCGTTCCCTCGAAGACTTCACACCTGCAATCAATGCCCTTATTTCCATTTCATGGCGCTGGTCCGGGGTCAGTGAAGCATCACTCCGTGCCAGATTCTTCCTTGCAGCTCTAGCACCGTCACGACCCTTAGTGCTGGGACTAAATTGTACTCGCGGCCTGTGTGGACGGTTGCGCTGATGGGTGATCAGAATTCCCCTACGGCGCGTGAGAATGCCGCGTAAATACCGAACGCCGGCCCAAAATATATTCGCCATCGGTTTTGCCTACAAAATAATCAAAAAATGTTTTGACAAAATCGAAAAAAAAAAAAAATTTACGTATATGAATGCCAAATTATACAATATTTTTGTTTTGTGGAAAATGTTTGTTTTTACGTAATTTTGTAAGCAGAAATAATTGTAAGAGTAGTCAGTCGAGTAGGAATTCTAATACTGAGAATCTTATTCCAGTTATGATAACACCAAGAAAAAATCATAAAACCAGGACTACTTTGATTGAAATTTATTCGAGAAAGGTTAAACCAAAAATTTTAATTTGAAATTCTAGACTTGTCAAAACAAAATACATTTATTAGTTAATGGAGTGATTGTGTATACAGATAGAAAAATAGTTTACCTTTAAAACAAATGAATGAATGTGTTCTTCAGTGATCCATCTCAAAGTTTTCGTATTACACAAATGAACAGACTCGTATTAGTATCAAGTTAAATACATAGGTGGTTAACCCATTAAAGGCATTTAAAAGGTTGTAACAAATGGTAGGGAAATGTGAAATGTTCCAAGGACCTTCTGAGGAACAGGTTTTAGGTATTTAATGTTTTACCTGCCGACTAAATCCTTTAGGAGGTCATTCCGATCGTGCAGTCGCCTTTTCAATTTAATGAATTCAACTCCCCAAATATTTTGTTCTTTATTTCTCACGCTTCTCTCTCACTCTCTCTTTGCCTCTCTTTCTCATTTTTCCTGTTGTTGTAGCGCCATTGAAATATGCCAACAATTTGTTGGCAATGGCACTGGGGGCGGCGGTTCCGGCTTATCCGTTTTGCGTACCTTCCGCCTATTACGCATATTGAAACTAGTCCGTTTCATGCCCAATCTGAGAAGGCAATTATTTGTCATGCTGCGCACCATGGACAATGTGGCCGTCTTCTTTTCCCTGCTGGTGCTCTTTATATTCATATTCAGGTGAGTTCAAATTGGCCCAAAGCTCAGAAATCTAAATGAAGAAAAAAAAAAAAAGAAAGAAAACCCATAAAAAAAAACAAAAAATACAAACACACCAACAAACAGTACAACACACAAATAACATATACACACAAAACACACACTCACACAACACAGTAACAGTTACTCACAAAAGAAGATGACCAAGCTGAAGATATAATGATATATCAAAAATTAAATATGAAAAAGAAAACAAAAAACAAAAAAAAAAAAAAAGGAAAAACCAAAAGCTGCGTAACGAGGATGATTGCAGACCACAAATTAAATATGTTTACCACAAACATTTAACGGTTAACGCGTTCATTTTACTAAGTACTAGTAACAACTTACCCACTACTAAAAAAAAAACACCATCTAGACCCATGTTCTCACCCCCAAACTAAGTAAACTAACCACAAATAAGTTGAGTTTTCTCTAGAACAAACCAATTACGGAAGTCAGTTATATACATACATATATACTACATGCATATGTAGATAGAAACCATATACATATATGTATATACAAATGAGGATTCGCATAGAGCTCTATAGAGGCAAACAAATATGCCCTCTGTCCCACAACACGCTCACAAAACAGACGCGTTTTCTCTTTCCCTGTCTCTCTCTCAATCTTTCTCCCTGCTTTATCTCTCTTGATCACAAGATTACACTCACATCTAATTTCAACTAAACTGTCGCTCTCTAACTACTATTTTTCTACCACTTACCTTTCTTCATACATTTACCAACACTATTCGTTCATACATACATACATCTCACATCAATTTGACTCACTTACCACGATCCCATGTATTTCTTGGCGTTCCTTTTCCTCTCCCACCAAAATTGTGCTCTGGTTATAACTGTACTCTCGTTTATTACGCTAATTTAAAAACACACACAACTGTACTTCTGCGTACCACCTTGAGTAAATATTTGAGTAAAGATTTGCGTAAATGTCTCGTACCCGTTTCCGCTCTATTGCTCTTATCTTTCTCTCTCTCTCTCTTTCTATATCTCTCGTTCAACTCACTCCACTCTCTCTATCTCTCTCTTGCTCTGTTTTAAAATAATAAGGAAAATAGTAGTTAGTTTTTACCAATCGAATTGTATCAGATCTGAGATCTCTTTACTCTATATACATACATATATACCTCTATTTCTCTATTTCTCTCTCTCTATCTCTGTTTCTGTTGTCGTACACTTTGACTCACTCGCTCGCTCGCTTGCTCGCTCCCCCTCACCATATAAAAACCAAAAAAAAAAAAAAAAACAAGTATCGATCGATATTAACGATTGATAACAAAAATATCATCAGTGATATTTCATTTAAAGATTTGAAAAATATATTTTTTCTATATCCCTCTCTCTCACGATTTCTTTCTCTCTCTCTGTTTATCTCTGTCGATCTTCTTTACTCATCATGAGCTTTTTAAACACTAACGAAAAGAAAAAATATATACATAATTAAAAAATATATATATTTATAAAGTTTTTTAATTTGTTTTCCACTTGTTTTCATTTAGTTTTATTCCCACTTTCACACAGACAACAAGAACAACAGTTACAATAATTAGTTAGTTAGACCAAAAGCTTCATTCAATATTCAGTATTAAATTAAATTATAAAATATGTGTCTTAGTTTTTTTTAGCGTTTGCCAACACTACTCACACTGCTCCCCACACTTAAAGCTCAGCTCAAAAGCTTTTCTGTTTTGTCCCACACACACACACACACACACATAAACACATATACACAGTTTAAAGCTATTGCAGCTTTTGACACAGACCCACATACACCCAAGATACACTCCCACACAAATGTAGTACGCTGCCGTTACAATACATATCTATATATACAAACAAATATTATTATATATAATTTACTCGTACATATACCTATTTAAATATTTGATTAATCAAACAATCAAAAGAACTACTAAAACAAAAATCTAGTTAGCCTAGTTGTGTAGTTAGTATCGCCAACCAAATGACAATTAGCTAAATTAATCAACAATCATCATACAACCGATACAACCGAAACAACCGATTAAACGCAACCAAGCGACGACATAAGAGTCCATCGTACGAAAACAAGTAAACAAACAAGTAAAAAAATAATATCAAAATTTAAAACCAGCACTCAAAGTCCTCTTTATAAAAAAGAAATATATAAATAAATTATACAAATGGCATAACAACAATATTCTCTACATCACTAAGAATTCTCCGCTTCTTTACCATCTTCTTTGATTTTCATTGTTTTGTCTGATTCGATCTTAGTATGGGTGAGCGCTTTTGAGAGTTTTCCTCTCAATAAAGCGGAGCTTCTGAGTCTGTGCGAAACTTTGTTCTTAACGTGGGATTCTTCACAAAATAAGAGCAGCAAAAAACCACGTATCGAACGAACGAATTATATCTATGTACATTGCTCATAATTGCTAATTGATCAATGCGTTAATTTATTCGTTCGTTTACTTTTTGATTTCGTTTCCGTTCTCAATTTGTGCATATTTTCTATTGAATTGAGAAAAAGAGCAAAACGAAAAATATTTATTTCATGGAACAAAAATGTTGGAAAACGAACAAACTCGTTCCCTCGGCTTATCCAACACTGGAAGGCTTTGCTCCTCTTTTCTTTTCTTTCAGTTAAACACTCAATCACTCTTTTCTCACACTGGCTTTCTGCTCTCTCTCTCTCTCTTTCTGTCTTTTTATATATATATTTTGTATTTCTCTCTCTCTCTCTCTATTTCTCTCTCTCTCTCTCTTTTCACACACACATTCCACATATAACCTTATCTAATTACTTAATACTAAACCCAAAAAAAAAACTAAAATTAAAAAATTAATAAATAAATAAAAAAATAACAAAAAAAAAAAAAAACTGTATGCTAAACACCACAAAACAAAAAAAAATACCAAACCCTTCCAAAAGAAAATTTATAAAATATATATCAACAAAATAAAAACACACCAAAAATATATAAGAATATATATAAATTATCGAACAAATATATATACATATATATATTTATATATATCATAAACCAAACCAATCACTTTAGTATACTCGGCATGAATCTGTTCGGATGTAAATTCTGCGAGAAAGTTAATGGAGAGATGATTTGCGATCGTAAGAATTTCGACAGCCTTCTTTGGGCGCTCGTCACAGTGTTTCAGGTAGACCCAAGCATATAACTAAATACCTCTATCTATATATATATATATATTACATACATAACAAATATATATATATATATATATATATATATATATATATATATTTTAACATATATAAATATTCAACCTTAACTAATATATGCCCACTCAAACTTAAAATGAAAATGTACTACCTTACTACCTGATTTACTATACATATATTAACTGTTCGAAAAAACCAATTATTCAAAACTGAAACGTTACTTAATAATGAAAATCGAAATACTTAACAAAATGTAAGCATTTTGTTGTTTCATGTTGTTTTTTTTTTTTAAATATTATTTTTTAGTTTCTCTCTGTTGATTTGTTTTTTGTTTTTTTGTTATTTCTGGAAGTGTTAGGCTTGCTAAATAACTATGACTTTGTCTCGCTCTATCTACTTCTATATGCAATATCTCTCACTCACACTCTTTTTCTCTCCTCTCTGTCTCTCTCTCTCTCTCTCTCTCAGTATCTTTTCCCTATCTATAAAATTCCTTTGCTTTATGTAACTTTCTCTTCGTATATTATTTTTGTTATTTTTAAATTTCATTTATTTTCTTATGTCAAATCATTTGTGAATTGTGAAGATCAGACCAGCTTGATCGATTCTACTATAATACTCACTATATATCCTATAATATAAACTTCCCTTGAGAATCCTGCTCGCTCGCTCGTTCGCTCTCTCGCTCGCACTATAATTTGTGGTGTGTGTTTTTGTCTGATCTGAGTGTACGAATTTTCAAAAACTTATGATTTTCGATTCAAAATCTTTTGAGTTATCGATTTTATTTGATTTTTGATGGCATGCAAAATTGTTTAGCAAGCAGCGCGCATTTTGGCATGTTCATGTTCGACATAGATTTAGCTAATTAGCTTTATACCTACAACAATCTTATTACATATATCTATCTATATAGAATACGATCGATAAAAATTTAAACATGCATATATATCTATATCTATGTATATGTATGTATGTGTTAATGCAGGTAAGCATTATGAATGAGAGCTAGCATGATAATGTAACTAAAGCATGGCCCGATCAAACACTTTGCCACACAATCTCTTTTAATTCCTTCCAATGTACCCACACATACATACATACATGCATATGTGTGTATACTATATGTTAATGACTTGATTTCCTATCTTTTTACCATACACACACACAATTTTATGTCTTCTAAGCTATTTGATTTACATATCTTCTTATCAATGAAACTGTTTTTCAATTACTTACTCTAAGTGTATACCTTTACCATTTACCATACAGATACTATATATTTATCTCTATTAAATAGATATATAGAATTTAGTCTCTAAGTTGTCTAGAACCCAAGAACCCTACCATACATACATAATACATATACCCACATAACTACATACATACATACGTACCTACATACATATATCTAAACTATAACTATAAACTATGTATATCAAACATAAAAAACATACACAAAAGAACACTTACTTGACTTTACTTAAAGTACAGTCTCGTTAGAGTTTGTCCAATTCAAGTTTCCGTTAATTGAAGGACCTAAACCCAACAACTCAAACTGTAAAATAAATCCTGACAAATATTTTATTGCTTTTGCTCAACTTTTATTGCAAAAAAAAAAAAAAATACATAATTTATATATACATACATACATAGATGAATTCAAAATCAAACAACTCTCAATTTATATATATGTATATACGTATACCACAAACTAGTTCTAGTTCCAGTTCCAGTTCTCCTTAAAAATTTGTACATAACCTCAAAGAAACAAACAACAGAAAACTTAAGAACTTAGGGTCAATAGCAAATTCGTGATAAATATACACACCCAAACACCAACAAATACAAACACACACACACACACACAGACAGACATACATGTCGCAACAGTCAATATATATATCAAATAGTTTATATATATATATATAAATCCCCAAAAACAACAACAATGAAGTAATTCATTGAGGGCCATTAGCTCTACCTACCAATTACCCGTTTATATATCATGAAAAAAACGAAAAAAAAATTCTATATTTATTACATATATAAATACATACATATATATATAAACACGAATCCACATATATATATATATCTATATATATACATATATATACTACCTACTATATAAACCTACAGCATACTCGGCATGTATCTGTTTGGCGGTAAGTTTTGTAAATTTTTGGACGAATCCGGACTCGAACGTGAGTGCACATGTCCCGAAATAATCAGCCGTCATCCGCAATGTGAGTGCGATCGCAAACACTTCAACAACATTTTGTGGGCCACAGTCACAGTATTTCAAGTAAGAACAACCAACAAAACAAACAAATTGAAAAGAAAAAAATATACCCAAAACACACCCCCGCCCCCCTATCTCGACCCTTGCACCGCCGACAGCTCTGTTCACGGTCAAAAACAAATAGAAAACCAATATGTATCTATATACTGAATCCTACCAACAAGAATACATATATATACCAAGGAGAATTATCGGAGTTATACCTAGTTCCGATTCGTACATATGCATATACATATGTAATTTACAATTGCAATCACACACTTTTTGTTTTTGTTACAAATTCGCTTTTTTTCAAATTACTTTTATATACATACATAGATCTTTCGATTATACTCAATAGACCGATTCACGATATTTTTCAAACTTTTTCGTAGGAAGTTTTTTCTTATTTTGTGTAAAGTGAATTTACGAATCGGAATTGTGTACACTGTACAGCACCGCATAACTCAATTCGTTAACGATTTTTAGTACAATTGTTATCTGATCTTTTGATTTCGATTTACAATTAATTTAGGATTTATGCCAAATACATACATATGTATATAAAATGGCATAGAAAATGTTTAAAAATCACTTGTATTTAGTAAGCAATTTGAGTTTGTTGGTTCAGTTTGTTTTGTGTTGGTTCCAAAGTTTGTTTCTGTTTCATTTTACATTCAATTTTTACTCCCATTTCGAGGTATATACAAGTACATATGTATACATATATTTGAGCTATATTATTTTCTTTTTTTATATGTAGCAATAGTAATCCACACACACACACACACACACACACACACACACACAGGTCCATACACTAGTCCACACTCACACACACACAAACATATACTCACAATTATTCACTTAGGCCATTTTGAATCAATTTTAGGGCCATAATTTCAGTTCCTTTGTATACAAATGTATATACACTAAATAATAAAAAATACAGTCATGTCCGATATAAATTCAGTCCGCTCTGCTCTCTCTCTCTCTCCCTCTCTCCCTTTCCATTTCTATCTATCTTTCCCCTTTATAAGTCGCTATCTTTATAAGATATCTTTAAATTTTTAATATTTTTTCATGTTCCTTCTCCTTGATTTCTCTCTTCCCTTTTCTCACTTACTATTTCTCTCTTTATCTCTCCCTCTCTCTCTTTCTCTCTCTCTCTCTCTCTCTCTCTCTCTCACTCTCTCTCTTTCTCCCTCTTTCTCATTATACATATGACATAAGCCAACATTTCTGTTGCATGGAATTTGCCTCCTGCTACATTTTTGGTCGGCCTTCTATACTTCAGTTTTGCTTACGTTCCTGAATATATATACTTATATATATATATATACCATATATATACAAAATTTTAGGCCATTCTTTAATATTGTTGATTCGTTGGCTTGTTGAACAGTTTTTCATTTCATTGTTCCAAATGCTGCTGCTTTTTCATTTTGGTTCCTTCATTTCGTTAAGGCAAAATTTGCCCCACTGTTCCAAACACCAACCACCACCACCCCTTTCCCCCCTATCCAACCACTGCCACTTTCCCCAAAAATGTACAGTCACACACACAAACACACATATACAACCCACCACATACAATTGAGAACATAAAAAAACATATTTTAGATATATTTTCTCTTACAAATTCATAGCAAAAACAAAAACTCAATTGATTGGCACGTACAAAAGAAAGAAAATAAAAAAATTATATATATACAAACATATATGAAAAACATTTTTTAATTGAATTTCCTTGCAAGAATTTTGTGCGCTTTTTTGCCTATTTTGCTCTTTGTCTTAGCCAAAGAGCCAGCTGCTTACTGCTCAATTATCCAATTCTTTATGTTTCACTCATGATTTTCGAATTTGAGTTTGTGTTGAAGTTTTGTTTTTTGAATATTGTTTGTCAATTTGTTTGATTGTTTTTATACTTACATTTTTGTTGTTTTTGTTTAGCCACACCACGAATTATTGTTTCAGAAATATGTACCTATTTTTAGACGGGCTGCGCCTTGGCAAATTTCAATTTTAAAACTAAAATAATGTTAATAAGTATACCCTTGCAGTAGATCTCAAGATCTCATATTCGTTAACTGAATCTTGTCCGATCAAGGTTTAATGTGTTGCAATGACAGAAGTTCCTAAGAGGTAATTGCATTTGGTATAGACATTTATCGTCTACTACCCAAACGATGTCCTGTTCGGGCCAGTATTGATGATCCTGTTCCTGTTCATTGGGAAAACACAGAAAAGTGACTAAACAAAAACTGCAAGGGTATTCCAGTTTGATTTTTTTCTTTCGTCTAACTGTTTTCCTTCTGTTGACTAAAACCAAAAATTATTGCCTGATTGCAATTTGCCATTGTTTGATCGTTTATTTTAAGAATTTTTCAATTCTACTACCTTAAGTGCTTAAACCGAAATTTGTAATTATCCATCTGTGCGCTTTCGTTTAATGTAAAGAAAAGAAACGAGATGAAATTAACGAACAAAGAGAAGAAGAACTTAATGTTATATACAAACTACTTACCTACGCTCTCTCTCACTCTATCTCTCTCTCTCTCTTTCTCTGTCTGTAACTCTGTCTTTCTTTCTCTGTACACCTCACCCATAGTATGAGAAAAAAACGAGTGATTAATGATTAATAATTAACACATTAACGTTTGCCGCTTTTTTCTAAAAATCAAAACAATGCTCCCTTTTTTCTTACATTTTATTTAATTCAAATTTCATTTTCGTACTTACATTTTCTCTTGTACAAAAATATATATACCTATATATATTTATAAATATATATATATATAAATACATATTATCACACACATATGTTTATGGTATTTTGTTCTTTTTTCCCCGCTTTTTTACAATTCTCTATATATATACATATATGCATATTTATGCATATAAACCGTTATATATATATATATATATATAAACATAATGCACCACCACGTTTTGCTGCTCGCCCACCTGCAACAACCAACGACAACAACAACAACAACAATTATAATAATAATAACCAACTACAACAACAACCAATTATCACCACTACAACCACAACCACCACCAATAACAACAACAACAACAACAACAACTCGAACAACTCCAAAACAACAACAATTTTCTAGATACTCACACAAGAGGATTGGAACGTCGTCTTGTTCAACGGCATGGAAAAGACAAGTCATTGGGCCGCATTGTATTTTGTGGCCCTAATGACATTCGGCAATTATGTGCTATTTAATTTATTGGTGGCCATTTTGGTTGAGGGATTCAGTTCAGAGGTAGAGTTTTGCCAACAACAAGAAACTATCCCCCCTAATAAAATCCGCCCCACCCCTCATTTCCAATTAACAACTACCTCTTGTTTTAATTCCTTTTTTTAACTAAAATACATAGAAATGGAAACTTTATTTCATTAAGACACTTGGCCCATTCTATATATGATCAGTGGCTCCCAAATATTATCTCTTATAGTAGCATCCGTTCAAAGTCTTCTAAAGAGCACTGTGGGTTTTCTTGGATTACTTTGAGAATCTTGAATTATATGATTGTTAAAAATCAACGATTTTTTTCTCTATCTCTATCTTTTAAGCTAAGCAGAATATCGATCTGAATTAAATATTACTTAGTACATTTCTAAAATTCTTTCAATATTATTTTATTAGGGGTTCTCAAAAAAGAAACGGTATAAAAAGTTGTACCGCTCCGAGTTGGGCCTAAAAATATTTATCTACACATTTAAGTAGTATTAGATTAGTAAAATAAACATTGGTCAGAGTTTTTCCAACATTTGGAAGATTTTCTTTAATCAGAAATCACCTATAAGCCCCCATTCGGATTAAAAAGTGTTTAGTATCTATGTACAGGATTAAAAGAAGACACGAAAATTACTCTTTCACATAACAAAAAGAAAGGCTATCGCCGTGTATGATTAACAAAGTGATTCCAGAAAGATTTAAAACTGATTAAAAAAAAGAATGAACTCCAACTCATCAAGATAAGTCCTATACATCTTCTCCCAACAAAGCAGTCATTTATGGTCAGAAAATGAGCTCATTTATGAGTATTAGAAAAAGATTCGTAAATGATCAGAAATTTCATAAAATGTTGAATATGAACTTGTCGTCCCTTTCACAGCATCCTATTTATCAGATTGCCGAATAAGTTAATCACTTTTTTTGGGATGGATAAGTTACGATCTAAATCAAAGGAAAGGAACGAAGCAGTCTGCTATGACAAGTTATCCCACTTGTTCTTCTGCCAAATTGGTCGAATTGAACTACGAAATGCTGCCCATTCGCCGTATGGTCCAGATATAGGCCCCACTCAGAGAAGGATTTCGGGAAAACTTGTCTTGAATAAAATTTACCTAAAAGGGAATAAGTTGTAATGAAATAAATTTTTTGGCTAAGTACTTGTCGAACCTCCATTGTGTGTTATGTGTATAAAAAGATTAGATTCGAAACCCCTAAAGTAAATCCCAAAAAAATTAATTTATTTATAATTTACATATCAGTTTTCGACAGTGTAAAATAGACTGAGAAGCAAGTGTCAGTGAAAGTATTGAAATTCGTTTCCATTTGAATGTATTTTCAAATTCAATTGGAATTCAAACTACGCCTATGCCAAAAATCCCATCCTTGATCCTTAATTTGTACCAGCAACGTTCAGCAAAGGTTGACTCGAAAGTCTAATTTTGAAATTTTGATTCCCTCAGCGAAATGAACGTCGCGAGCGTGAACAACGTGAATTGGTTAAAAAACTTCGCGAAGAAACATTGGCCGAAAATTATAGCGATGGTATGTACGATGAATCGCGTAGCGAGGCGGATTCATCGACAACAAACGATAGTTACTATGAGGTACGCAATCGCTGGCGTAGTGCCGAGGATGTGCGCAAGGTAAGTGGCCCCACAAGGACAGGTAGATATTGCTAACACGAATGGCATGCTCGGGTTGGGTTTATCTGGCAAAAATATACACATATTGCCTATGTACATATATTTATTTGGGAGACGAACGCCGCATGCAGGGCGTGGGTGTGAGTATGTATGGTCCATAATCTGTGGCATGTCCTCTGCAGCTGCAGGACTCGGCCGAACTGATCATCGAGGCCAAGAGCAACATGCATCGTCAGCGGCTGTTGCAGCCGACCCAAGATTATCAAATCAATGAGCTGCCGTCGTCGCAGGGCGGGATCGCTGCCGCCTCTGGTCTGGGCGATGATGTTGCCGGCAGCAAGCTAATGTTACCCCATGGCATGGAGGACGCCAAGCCCCGGGGCGGTCTCAAAAAGGTAAGCGAAAACGAAAAGACACAACACTTCCCCTTCCCCCACCATCCTCCACCACCAGCAAGTCACACATTTTTGCACCTGCTGCCTCCACGCTTCCTACTCGCACACAGACATACTCCATCAAGGACAGGCGGGGCGATGCCTCGCGCCTCTCCAAAATCCGGTTGGTACGCGAACCGCCCATCATCACAACAACGGCAGCAACGCCACAGGACTCGCCGAGCACCACACTAGATCCGAGCATGAGTTTTCGGCAATGGGGCGATGTTGAGGTGAGTGCAAGCAAAAACAAAACACACAAGACACAAGAAACATAAAAATGCAAATTCATTTGCCTGCCATGGTATGGAATGCGCTCACCCCTCAGATCGGGCCGCTCACCCCTTCTTAAATTTCTGATTCAAAATATCGATTTGTATATCTAAACAGCCGCCGTGCTCACCCTCGCCGTCCCTGCTGAAGCCGCCAAACATTTTCAGCGGCGGACAAAGGACACTGGATGAGGGCCTGCCAGTGCCAGCCATCGATCTGATACCACCCTCGCCAGTGTTGGCCCACAAGCCGTTAAATATTCTTAATGCCAGCCAACTGCAAGGGCATCCCGGGTCTGTGGGTGGATCGGC
This sequence comes from Drosophila insularis, assembly GCA_018903935.1. Classification (NCBI taxonomy): domain Eukaryota; kingdom Metazoa; phylum Arthropoda; class Insecta; order Diptera; family Drosophilidae; genus Drosophila; species Drosophila insularis. The sequence goes on along the minus strand of JAEIFP010000569.1, from coordinate 615,791 downwards.
ATTGGCATCGTCAGCGGGCAGCGGCATTGCCCAATTGCCCAGCACCTTGGCCAGCAGCATGCACAGTGTGATTATCGATGATATATCGAAGAATTCCAATACCACTGTGGCAGCAGGCACACCCATTTATGTGCCCACCATATCCTCGACGGCAGCCACACTGCAGCCGGCGGTGGACAGTCATCATCAGAGTCACAGTCATAGTCTCAGTGATCTGTCACCTTTGACGGTTTCTCTGACGGGATCGGTTAGTGCCAGCTCCTGTGCGGGTGGTGGGGCTGGTGGTGCTGGTGGTGCATCCACCAGTGGCAGTTCCTCCAGCGAACGATTGCCACCAATTGCCGCACCACCCACTACAAACAGTGGCAGCTTCAAGCAACGCTTTCGACGCAGTAGCTCCAAGAAGCGTCCGCAACGGGTTCAGGAGGATAACAATATGGGTGGAGGCGTCACTGTGCCCGATGAGGAGGAGGAACAACAGCAGCACCAGCTAAACAACGGCACCGACAGCAGTTGCCTGATGAGGGGCTCAGGTGGTCCTCTAGCCAGCCCACTTCCCCAAGGGCCCATGGCCCACGGCTCCAAAGACACCAATCGATTAAGTCCACAGAATTCCATACGTCGGCTGTCCAACACTTTGAGCATTGGCAGTGGTCCAGTGGGCAGTCGACGCGCATCGGCTTGCATATTCAATTCGCAGGTCTATCAGAATCTAAACCAGCCACCCAAATTGCGAGCCGGAGCTGGCCAACGACGCATGAGCTCCATCGAGTTGGCATTCAGCAAGACGTCGCATCTCAATCTTCATAATTTGGAGGCGAATCGAAAGTCCCTATCGTATACCAACTCGAAACTGGATCTAGACAAATGGAACAAGTCGTACGGCAATCTCAATGATCCGGACAATATGTTGCAGCAATATATGGAGGCAAGGGACAAACGCAAAAACTCGATTAGCCATTATAATCTCAAGAAGCGACTAGAGGAAAAGGAGCTGCAACAATTGCAGCAGTTGCATCAGCAAGAATTGATGCAACAGCAACAGCAGCAATGCCAGCAGCAACAGGACACACATCAAATGTCAATGATGATGTCCGGTGGACAATTGCATCCACAATATTCCATGGTTCCATCCAGCGGGGAGCATGTGTCCAAATTAAAGATACTTATCAATCGTCTAACGCCCAAACATTTTACCGCCGAGCGAGAGTCATACTCCATGTACATTTTTCCGGAGGAGAACAGGTTTGTCCTAAAAAAGAGAGCGAGAGAGATAGAGTGAGAAAGATCCGAAACATAGCATACTTTTCAGAGTGCGCTGCTTCTATCCTGCACTATCGGTTGTACATTCCTTTTGTTATGAGCATTCAATTCGAAAAATCTATCTTCAACAATGATTTTTACAGTCATTGTAATGATAATAAATAAATTTCGTAATTGTTTTTCGACAATATGAGCGTGTAAACTCGCCCCGCGGTTTGCACGAATAAGTATGCTAAATATATTGACATGCATATTCTTTTTTATACAAACGCTGCGATTCATTAAAAAAATCTAGAAAACGTTCTTAAAATTGACCAATATCTTCTAATGATAGACACTTAAAGCAGGAAACTCGCTTTCATCGGTCATGGAAATTGCCAAATGCGTTTTTTAATGATTTTTGCTAGGCTTGAAAGGAAAATCGAGCAATGTGAAGCATTTATTTTCATACGAAAGGTTTTTTCAAAATCCGTGATTCTACGGTTCTTCTTGGAGTGTTTGCGTTTCCGTTAATGCATAAATAAGATATTTAATTCGAACAGCCCAATTATTTTACCACCAAATTTAGCACCAAATAGAAGTAATTACGTTTTGTTTCCAACACTTGTTTTTAGCAGTGATTTTCTCAACAGTGTTGGACAACCTAGTATGCAACAATCTGCTTTAATGTTTTGTCCATCAAATAAAAATTGTCCATGAAAATTGTTCGACTTTATTAGCTCATAAAAAAGCTGTGCACCACACAGGGCCGTGTATAAGTAAAATTCTAAAACTGGTTGCGAATTGTAAGCCACTAAATATTAAAAATCCGTGTCTTTCCACAGTTTTGCTACCTTTCGCTAAACCGGAAATTCAATTACAACTATTTTAATTACTCTGTTACTCTGTGTGTGCCTTCTCCTTTCTCTCTCCTTTCATTCGCTCTGTCTTTATACTACATGTGTTCATATTTCTGTCAATTTTAATAGGTTCCGGCAAATCTGCACATGGTTCGTGAATCAGAAATGGTTCGACAATGTTGTACTGCTTTTCATTGCACTCAATTGCATTACATTGGCCATGGAAAGACCAAATATCCCTCCAAGCAGCACCGAAAGATTGTTCCTGTCAACAGCCAATTACGTGTTCACCGTCGTCTTCACTGTAGAAATGTTCATTAAGGTGAGTTGGGTAATGGAATGTGACTGTTAGTGTGAGTCGGTGTGTGTATGTGTGTGAGAGTGAGTAAGTGAGACACTGAAGGACGAGAGCTAGGACGAATGCCAAACGGTCCATGTAGGTCCTGAATAGTTGCACTTATTTGCTTTTATTGCCAAATTCTATTTCCAGTCCACTAATTGAGTCTGAGTTTTGTTGTATTTTCACCAAAACAAAAACCAAAACAAACAAACAAAAAACCCACACACACACACACGCACACAAACAAATGTTTCTCTTTACAGGTAGTTGCCACGGGCATGTTTTATGGTACGGATGCATATTTTACATCCGGTTGGAATATAATGGACGGATCTTTGGTTACCATTTCGATAATTGATTTGTTAATGTCATTGATTAGCGAATCGAGTCCAAGGATATTTGGGATTTTAAGGGTAAGTGCGTGGGAGAGAGAGGGACATTTTTGTGGGGCATCCATCCATCAAAGAACAAGCAAGAACCACATCAGCCAGGACAAACAGGCAAACAGGACCAAGACCACGCCCACAATTACAAAAAAAATAAACAAAAAAAATAAAAACGCTATAAATAACAATCGATCGGCACCGCGTCCATTTTGGCTGCTGCGCAAGTGCACGCGGATCAAAAAAAAAAAATTAAATACAAAAATCTCTCGCTACTTCGCCCACACTCGCTAGCTTGCTCGTTACTCGCTGGCGTTTTAACAATTTATTGGCTAACTCTCTATTCTTTTTTTCACTTTAATACAATTTTTTTTCCTTCACCAAAATGAAAAACAATAATATTGATTATAAAATCAACTCAAAAACAATCTTCCTATATATGTATATATATTTGTTTGTAATGTAAAAACTCCGAATTGTGTGTAAATCGGGTAAAAATAATATTGCAGGTAAATTCTCGCTGCTATTATTGAGTTGCAAACGATCCCCCACCAAAAATAAATATAATTACAAAAAAAAAAAAAAAAAAAGTAAAACCACTATTATCAGCTCTATATGTGTGTAGTCCTCCACCATTGTAATCCCTTCAATAAAATCCCAAAAAACAAAAATATATTAAATTTCCTAAATTGTTGATCCGCTTTAATATTGTTCTATACATACCTTTTGAAATCCCCGTAAGCACTTGAAACCCTATTATATCAATGTTATAGATTATGATTTTCAATTCATACCATCACTTCGTTCAATTTGGAGGATAATTTTCTCGAAACACATTAAAAACTCCAATTTTTGTGGCTGAGTGTTTGGGGAAAATTGTTCCTTTTGTAATACAGTACGTCATAACCGTCACATTCATTTGCATTATAGTAGTACACAGTATTTGGCACCATCATCTTCATTTGCCACTCCATTCCTCCATTTCATTAATTTATTAAATATTTAATCAGCTAATATTTGTCCTTCATATACTGGCTTTGCTTTAAGAACGCATTCCGTTTCGTTCCCATTTCGATTCGTTTCGTTTCAATATTTCCATAATCAACAAATGTTCTTTACAAAAGAAAAAAAAACTTATCCCACTCGTTACTCGCCAGTTGTTATATTCTCGTTGGTTTTGTTCTTCTCTTTTTTTCCATGTTTCCATGCATACAGGTGTTTCGACTACTTCGTTCCCTGCGGCCACTGCGAGTGATCAACCGCGCCCCGGGTCTGAAACTAGTCGTGCAAACGCTCTTATCGTCCCTGCGTCCCATCGGCAACATTGTGCTGATTTGCTGCACCTTCTTCATCATATTCGGCATTCTGGGCGTTCAGCTATTCAAGGGGACCTTCTTCTATTGCGAGGGCGAGAACATCAAGAACGTGCGCACGGCGGCCGAGTGTCGCAGCATACCGGGAAATGTGTGGACGAATCGCAAATACAATTTCGATGATCTCGGCAAGGCATTGATGTCCCTCTTTGTGCTCAGTTCCCGTGATGGCTGGGTGAACATCATGTACACAGGACTGGATGCGGTCGGGGTCGATCAACAGCCCATTGTCAATTACAACGAGTGGCGTCTGCTCTACTTCATTGCCTTCATTCTGCTGGTGGGCTTCTTCGTGCTCAACATGTTTGTCGGTGTCGTTGTGGAAAACTTTCATCGGTGTCGCGAGGAGCAGGAGAAGGAGGAGAAGATTCGCCGAGCTGCCAAACGAGCCCTACAGATGGAGAAGAAACGAAGGCGCATGCACGAGCCGCCGTATTACACGAATTACTCGCCGACTCGCATGTTCGTTCACAATGTTGTAACATCGAAATACTTTGATCTGGCAATTGCAGCTGTCATCGGTCTGAATGTGGTGACCATGGCCATGGAATATTACAGAATGCCTAATCCATTGAAATACGCGCTGAAGATCTTCAATTATTTCTTCACAGCGGTGTTCATACTTGAGGCGAACATGAAACTAGTCGCATTGGGATGGAAGCTGTACTTAAAAGATCGCTGGAATCAACTGGATGTCGGCATTGTCCTGCTCTCCATTGTGGGCATTGTACTGGAGGAATTGGAAACGAAATTCATACCCATCAATCCCACCATCATACGTGTGATGCGGGTTCTGCGCATCGCCCGTGTTCTGAAACTCCTCAAAATGGCCAAGGGTATACGCGCCCTGCTCGATACCGTTATGCAGGCCTTACCCCAAGTGGGCAATCTCGGATTATTGTTCTTCCTGCTATTCTTCATATTTGCGGCATTGGGCGTGGAACTGTTCGGCCGACTCGAGTGCTCCGATGAAATACCCTGCCAGGGCTTGGGCGAGCACGCGCACTTCGCCAACTTTGGCATGGCTTTCCTCACATTGTTTCGCGTAGCGACTGGCGATAATTGGAACGGCATCATGAAGGACACGCTGAGGGATAACTGCGATGACGCGGCTGATTGCGTACGCAATTGCTGCGTCAGCTCGGTCATTGCTCCCATATTCTTTGTGATATTCGTGCTAATGGCGCAATTCGTTTTAGTGAACGTCGTCGTGGCTGTTTTGATGAAACATCTCGAGGAGAGCCACAAGCAAATGGAGGACGAGCTCGATATGGAGGTGGAGCTCGAGCGCGAGCTGGTGCGCGAACAGGAATTCGCCCAGGAGCAGAAGCTGTGCCAGCAGCTGGCGGAGGCGCAAGCGAAGGCGCCAGCTCCCCCGCGCCCCCTGGCCAAGGTTAAATCGCTGCCAAAGAACTTCATCTACAGCACACCGTCGCTAGATAAGAAATTCCCCCCACTGACCCTAGCGGGCAGCATCAACAGCACTAGCGCTAACACAAACACGGGCAGTCCGGGACCGAACCAAGGCCAGACGGGTGCGGCAACGGGAGCGGGAGCTCGCCGCCAAACCGTACAGTACTTCAATCAGCCACCATTAAGCAATGGCCTCGGCCTTAGTCTGGCCGAAATGGGCGGCACGCTGTCGCCTCAGGTGCTGGGCTCGCCCTTCGGTGGCCTTTCGACGACGGCAGGCGCAGCCTCAATAGCTGCTGAGTCAGCGAGTCTGCAACTGCCGCCGTTGGGACGCCGCGGGCGACGCGCCTCGGCCGCTGCCGGCTTCCGTAAGCGCGGCGTGCTGTCCAAAGAACGCTCGCTGGACGAGCAGGCCATTCGACGACGCAATCTGGAGGCCAAGCGCACCAGCTGCGACTCGCTGCCCTGGGGCGGGGACGCCCTCGACTGCAGACGGGGCACGATCTTCGAGAGCCTCGAGTCGGAAGCAGACATACGAAGCATACGCAGTGCGGATATGACACGACATAGTGAACCAGATGAATCTCTTGCTGTGGTCAGTAGCAGCAGCACTAGCATACCAGCTTCACCCACACCCACACCCACACCTATGCCCACGCCCATGCCCATACCCATGGCGTTGCCCATTGGCATGCCCATACTTACACCCACCACACCGATAAGCAATCAACCGCCACCACGTCGACCTTTTGGCTGGTCACAGTCTGTGGATCAAGGATGCGGTCGGAGCAGTCTCTTGCTCTCTGTGCCACGGTCAATGCCGCCCAGAAGTCGAAGTGGTAGTACCAAACAGCTTTTCAAACAACAAGCCCTGGACGAGGATGCGGATATGGATGAGAGTTCGCTACTGTTACCCACACTAAGTCTCTGTGGAGGCGGTGGTGGAGCAGGCGGCGGCGTCAGCAGCAGTAGCAGCAGCGGTGGCGGCGGAGGAGGAGTCGTATCGGCCACTAATCTGGAAGACTCAAGTGTTCAGGCTGCAGAGATATCCCCAGCCCTGACAAAATCCGATTCGGCCGATATTTTGCGCATCATTAGCGAGCGCCGTCGAATGGATCAGCGGGATCAGCAACAAGGCGGCGACAGTGGCGGCGGTGGAGCCGGAGCCAATGACATCGAGAACGAGGACAGAGACAACGACTACAACGAGCTGTTACTTGTCAAATCTCCGCAATCGTCAATGGACTAATAATCCCATTTTTTCAATTCCACCTTTATGATATCCTGTCTTGCTGTCTGTCACTGTCTCTGCAAACCTTAGGGAATTTTCTAACACTGAAACTTAAATGTAACTATGAAAAACTACCATTTAATCGATAGGCAATAGCATTAACAAATAATGATAACATTATCGATAGCCATAAACTATTACAACTACAATGTGATAGGAAATCAATTGGATTTGAATAGTTAAAAACAAGAAGAAAATAACAGAAAATAAATGAATTTGCTATTACAGTACAGTAAAATCTCAAAAAAAAATCAATTTCTAGAGAGAAAACTGAAATAAACACTTATTTTTGGTTATTCCAATTTATGGTCTAATGTCTGGAGAAACATTATATTACTGTACTTTTATATTTGGAAACAAAGGACTAGCTTTAAATTAACTTTCCAATATTTAGAGATTTTACTGTACCATTTTGTTGTTCCCAAATTCAATGGCGAAAGTTGAAAAATCGTCACATTAACTATGTAGAGTGGTTGGTATTATACCTAAGCATACAAATACGAAATATGTACATATATACACATATGTATAAATATATATAAATATATTGAAACTTCTCTAACGAAAATTTAAAAAGAAAAGAACACAAAAAAAACCAAGGAAGAATCTGTTTTTAGTGCAATTTACGGTTTTCATAAGTTTAACAAACGACAAAATTTAGAAGCAAAAACAAAAAAAAAACATAAGAGATAAAGCAAACTTACTAAAATGAAGAAGTTGTTTAGATTGTTTTCCGTTTCTACCAAGCGTTATATACGATATAAGGTATATACATACATACATAAATACATACATACTATATACATAGTTCTACTTACGTACATAAAAACACACACATAAAAACTTTAGGAGTACGGAAAATTACATGCATACATGATGGAAATTTGTGAACAAAAATCATCAACTCTGTGATTAGCTCTTAAAAAAAAAAAAAAATAATTACACAAAAATATATAATGCAAAGAAACCATTGACATAGGTATACATACATATGTATAGTTAAACCAAATGTGTGTGCATATATACATATATGTATATGTATGTATGTATGTACATATAAATATATATATAACATGTATTGTACTTGTATTTTATGTAGTTTAGTTAACAGCAAAACAACCGAAAAAAGTAACTACTATGAACATAAACATTAAAACAAAACAAAAAGCAATAGAGAAAAGTTATAGCTTTTAAGTTGGTTCTGATCCAATTATAAGAAACAATTGTTTGCGTTTGTTGCCACTTTTCATTCATACTTACATACATACATACATACATACATACACACATACATATAATATGTTGCCGAAACTTCATGAAAAACGAATTTACTTAGAGGTACTAACAACATACAACAACAACATTAAAGTGAATAATTAAGTCTTTTCGACAATCTTTCAAACAAAGGCACAAGCTAATGTTTTACTCTCTGTCTCTCTCTCTCTTTACTTCCACGGATCCTTGTCTTCAGTTTTCCTCTCTCTCAGTAACAATTTACGCTGTGCCAAAATAAAATCATATTCAAAATAAAAAAAAAACAAACGATAAACAAAAGCTCATACAAACTAAAAAAAAAAAAAAAAAAAAAAATAACGAATGATATATTCTATTTTTTATATGTAAAAAGACGGGCTAACGGGCTAGATACGAAAAACAAAGAAACAACAGCAACAACAAATTTACGAATCGACGTTAACTAAACTAAACTTTGTAGAGAAATCGATAGATCAAAAGAAAGATGGAAAACCTGTAGAAATAATTTCTTAAAGCGGCAACAACAAGCAACAATTTTAAAGTGTAGCATTTATAAAGAATAGTAGAAATTTAATTATAAAACATTTAGTAGTATATATACATACATGCATCCATTATTACAAACATAGACATACATAAACATATATATATTTATATATATGTATAAAATGTATATATGAAACTATCAACGAATTACCATAGAAATGACAGATTTTTTTTTGATTTTTTTTTACTAGGCACAATAACACAAAACACTGTCAATTTTCCAAACATTTGAACTAAAACGTAAAGATACAAAGGAAAACCAAAAACATAAATAACGATTTTTACACTCTTTGTAGACACTATTACAAGAAATCCAATTCTCTCCCTAAATCCCCAGTTTAGATAAACTTTAAAAGAAGAAATTAACAAAACAAAAAAAAAAAAGGAAAAAAATTATATAATAATTTCATCTGTGCCTTTCTCTATATACATACATACATATATGAAACGAACAAATTATACGATAACTATACTAGAACAGAGAACTCACTATACAATCTGCCTTTCCTCCCCCTGACTTTATCTATTACTCGATATCTCTGTCTCTATCTCTCTCTCTCTCATTCTCTTTTTTAATATATCTCTCTTTGTTAGCCACACACACACACATACAAACAACTATGTTAGCAAGAAAGTATTGCAAAGGCAGTAGACAAAATTAAAAACTAAATACATGTATATCCTTATATCACTCTTAAACAATAAAATTATTAGCGTTGTTATCCAAATTGAAAAATATCATGGAGGATTTGACTTATTTCAATATCTGATCATATAAATAGGCGATCTCTTAGCTTTTGTGTCGACTTACCATGTCGATATTTATCAATTTACCAATATCACCGCTGTATAATATGGATACTTTCCAGTTATTCAAATGTATTCACATTTTTATTGTTTAAATAACAAAATATATAGTCACGTTTCAGATTTCTCTATGTATACTTTAATAACATTTATTTTATAAAAATAGCTAATTATCGCAAAAATTGCCTTTATGTTAATATCGCGCGCTCTTTTTCGACCTGCTACTGCCTTTGCATGGGTACAGTGTTTGTCCGTTCTTAAAACTTGAGGGAAAATTACCTAATATAGGTACATCATCCCATACATATAATCATTCACACTTTACATAACAACATAATTAATAACAATAATAGTAAAACTACTGAATAATTACAAAAAAAAAAACAAAACAAAATAAAAACAAAAAACCAAAAGGTTTTTTTAGGTTAATGCGCTAGTAGTTTTGAATGCAATTTGGTTTTTGTAATTTTTTAAAGTAGCCCTGCTTGAAAATTTTAATTTATTTTTGTTGAAAAAAGAAACAAAAAAACAATTTTTTTTTTTAACTATAAAAAGAGCGTTTTTTTCTTGTTGATTAATAATTAGGTAATGACAACTTAAAAAAAAAAAAAAAACTTAAGGAAAAATGTAACAATTAGACAAAACGTTTGCAAACAACAACAAAAAACCAAAGAAAAAAAAACAACTAATTAAACTAAATGAAAAATTATAGAAAATTCAAGTAAGAAATGAGAGAATATTTGCTTTTAGAAAACCAAAAACTGAAACTAACAAAGTATTAACAATTAAAACCAAACCAAAAATGGTTCAAGTGCGCAACAAGCAAAAGAAAAACAAAAAACATCAGATGAAGTCTCTATAAACAATAGTCAAAAAAAAAAAAAAAAAAAACGAAACCAAAAATATGGAAGAAAGAAAGAAACCAAAAAAAACAAAAAAACAAAAATCAAGTTGTTAACATTTCGTTGCGTACCTTTGCATATAATTTCAAGTAAATAAATAATAGAGAGAAACTATTGCAAAGAAATCGCTATAAAACATATATACAAACAATAAAAACCAAGCAGTTGATATAACATAACAAGTATTATTAATGGTGCTGTCTATTTGGGGCAAATTGTTCAAATCCGAGATTATCATTTTATGGACTTGCTGCTCTTGAAACTTCAGATTTGAAATAATATTTCGCTACGCGTAATATTACGTCGTTCTATTACGTCTACACACATGGTGGCGCCATCTGTTGATTTGCAATTAGCGTTGGCTGGCGCCTAACGGATTCTTCGATATCAAATTTGAATTTAAGAAAACGGAAGGTGAGATTGCAATTAATTAAGGCCGGAAGTATTATGGTATTGCGAATTTCTCAAAAATCTTTTTCTCTATCTATCTCTATCCTGTCCCATAGTTTTGTGTAATTTTTGGTTATTGTATTTTTGCCCTTTGTCTTATTGTAAAATTTTCTCTTCATTGCATAACGAGTGCTTGGGCCGAATTTTTTTATTTTTTGTCTTTTAGCTGTGAACTTCGCGCGGCCATAAAAGTGAAATGAAAATATTTTGGCGCCGCTCTTTCTCACTCTCTTCATGCTGTCGCTCTCTCTCTCTTTCTCTCCTGGTCTTTCTCTGCCGCTCTCTCTGTGACTGTCTCAACTCTCACGCAATCTTGTGGACTCATTTGCCTCTGTGCGTTTGCGTTTTTAATTAACGGCCAAGTTTCTTCTATTGCCACATGAAAGATTGCAAATGAAGTAATTATAAAATACAAAAAAAAAAACAACAAAAATGAAAGACGTTACGACTAACAAACGGCATATTTTCTTTGTTTTTTCTCCATATGTAAGTATGTATATATATTTTTTTTTTGCGTTTTGTGTGTGTTTGATTCAATTTCAATTTCAACGGTTTTCCTATGCCAAGAAATGCGTTCATGGTCAAAGTGTCAAATCAAAACCAAAAAAAAAAAAAGGAAAAAAACAACGATGATGCAACGGCAACGGTCGAAAAAACGTTGAATATCTCTGCAAATAGTGGCAAGTCATGCTACCACTATTCCCAATCCCTTCTGCCCCCTGAAACCAACATATTGGTGGATTATTATTACGTGCATTTTATGAACGAGAAAGTTATTATCGAGGGCAAGACTATGATTCAATCGTTGTTTATTGTTAACACTGAATTCTTGTGCCTAATCGATTGGCAAGTCTTTAAAATAACATTTCACTTTTTAGTGAACTTTAAGAAAGGACTGGAAAATTATCTCTAACTCATTAGATTAGAGATAAAAAGATTATGGAACGAGAACTAAGCAATATGCTTACATATGTAGAAAATGCATTCGAGATTAGCAGAATCCTTACCAATTGTCAATACCATAATGATTCTGTCTAGTTATTGCTGCTCGTTTTTTAATTAATGCCTACAAATTCTGTTATGTATGGATTTCCGCGAATGGATAACATAAATTTATAGACTCACGTGTATGTACGTCGTTAATGATCACACAACTTTTGTCATGGCCTTTTAGTAGCTCTTTGTTAATGTGGTTGTTGTTGTTATTATTTATTCACTGTGAACTAAGTTTTTTTTTTTGACTTTATTTCTTGACACTTTCACTTTTCTCATTTAAATATGAGGGTTCGACCTCAGAGTCTCTGACAGCGACAGGTTTAAAGACCATCATCATCTTCCAACTTTTTTGCTCCCTTCACCCAGTTTTAGGCATTTTTCGATCATTTCATTTGCATATTCTCATTCATTCATTCATTCTCTCTTCCGCTCCCCTTTTTCTCTGCCACTGCTTTCTGTGTCTTTCTCTTACCGTTTATGACTCTTTTTCCCATCACTTATGTAGTTTGTGTTCATCATCATGAGTAAGCTTCCAATGCAATTTTTACTGTGATGCTCAACAACTTCTGGATGCACTTTGCCAAAAGAAAAAAATAACACCAAAAAGACCGAAAAGCCCAAAACCTGTTTCAGCTTCTTTTTCTTCTTCTTCTTTATTTTGCTCTTCTTCTTTACCACCTGCATCTCCTTCTGCTTCTGCTTCTTTGGCCAGAAATGCAGAAATTTTGATTATTTTGTGGTTTTCTTGTTGTTTTAAATATTATTTTTGCATTATTTTGGTTTCCAAAAGAACTGGTTTCTTTAACTTGGCTAACGGTTATTTAGCCTCACTCACAATCTCAACCAGCAGCTCTCTGGCAGTCTTTCTCTCTTGCTCTTGCTCGGTCTATCTCTGTCTTTTTGTTCCCAACTTTTATCGAAAAATTTAAAAAGCATTGCCATACACTATAGATTGGAGGATGATTGCACAATTTATACTTGTACATACATACATATGTATGTGTATGTGTATGTATATGTATCAATAGTGCCCCAACCATCAGAGTAACGGCGACAACTTGTTGTAAGTTGTATATATGTGAGTATTTATTGTTGATATTTACAACTTTTGTCAGGTAAATGCAACCAACCAAAAAACAAAAAAAAAATTCAACAATTGGACAATTGGGAAGGCCTGTGGACTCACAGCATCACGTATACGCCTGTTGGTTGTCCATTGGCATGTGCGAGTCTACATATGTATACATTGTACTTGCTTGTAGTCTGGATGAGTGTGTGAACGTAAACAGGTCACCAACACATACACATATACACATACATACAATAGCAATTAGCCTGCCTCTTGCCACATTTCCCGGGCATTTCTTGTTCCTACCACAATCGCAAAAAAGAAGACTTTCTGATGGGTTTAGATCGGTTACTATTGCATGCTAAATAATTAATCCTATTTAATTGGCGTAATTTATCCATCATAAGTATAAATATATAAGTCATTTATTTTCTTTTAATATTTTTTTCTTTTAAGGGTTTTTTTAAATTTTATCAATTTTATCCATGTGCAAATGGCCATTTATTTTTAAATAAATAAATTTCGTCAACTTCAATTGCAAATAGAATGCGTTTCTTTTTTTTACAAATTCCTACAAAATGTATATCCTTTTCATTTAAGCCTTTTAATAGATAAGAAAAATACATATATTTTGTATATTTTTGTATATATGTAGACATAAAATTTTGTTGTTTTTGTTTTAAATATTTTATGATATAAAATTCCAGCAATTTATTCGTAATTGCATTTATTCCCACTTTTGCTGCTAATTTGCTTTTTGCGGCCACTTTTGCAACACACACACACATACACATTCATTTGTATTACTACATAGACGATGACGCAGGGCATTTTACACACAGGCGCAGCCGCGGCAGCAACTTTTCAAGCTCTCCCTCTCTTGGAGTCAGTCGCCCACTCTCTCTCTCTCATTCTCTGTGTGCTTTTGGCATTTCTTTGGCTGTCACTTTCGTTACCAGGTAAGCTCACTCACTCTCTCTCTCTCTGGTCTTCGTTTAACGGTGCATCCAACTCCCAACTTCAACTCTAGCTTGAAGCAGCAGCGTTGTTCACTTACGCTCTCACTTGCGCTTTCAACTGCAACTGAGAGAAACTGAGAACGAAGACCGGAGACACAAACGTAGCCGTAGAGATTTTGGCGTTTCTCACGCGTCGCAGTGACTTTTTGGGGCTACGCTTTTTTGATTTCGATCTGTGTGTGTGTGTGTGTATATGTGTTGTTTCTTTTCGAAATTGTTGGCATATTTTTACAGCTGCTCAAGACGCGCAGTCGCAATTCGTAGATATGCGTTCATGCCGAGCGGTCGTGGCCTGAACTAGTGCTCCGTTGATCCAACCTCCAAAAGTACACCACGGGAATAAAATATTTATATTCAAACCTTCGCGCGTGCCCGACGAAAGCAAAAGTGTCAAAAAATAGTAATAAATTAAAATAAAATTTAGAATTTTTGAAAAGTTCTATCGGCTTATCAACATAAAAGTCAACAAAATAGTGATACAAAATTTTTAAAACCATAAATTTTAGTGTCCTCTCTCCATTTTTTTTCGCATTTGTTCCTCTGCAATTTTTCTGTGCGAAAATGTTGTAAGAATATATTTGGGACATGCTGGATTAGCACCTATAATAAATTTATGTTATTTTGTGTTTTTTTTTTTTTTTTGTTAACATTTTCGTGATTTTGTTTTGAGTGAAAGTGAACGATACGCCGCGAAGACGTGCCCAGCCAATTTGATAAGCCAACAATAGAAAAGAAAATCAGATTTCTGAATCATGGGCCTAAAGCAGCCATCGATGCTGCTGCCATTGACGATATTGCTTCTTCTGCTGGGCTGCACCAGGGGAGCCATCGACAAGGACGAGGGCAAGGTGAAGCTCAACATCTCGACCGCCAGTGTTACGGATAACAATCAAAATCACAATGTTATCAACTTGAGTCTGCACACGGGACTCGTCGATACGGATCGCGATCTGTCTATCGATTTATCGCGCGCTCAACGTCTGCGCGATAATCTCAACGTGTTCGATTTATCGCAGCTGGCAGCCGAATGGCCTGCCTTGACGGCAGAATCCAAATTGTCCTCGAACTGCAGCAAGGATATGCGGAGTTATTTTCATGGCCTCAGTGAGACCAAAATGTGGGCCATAAAAAGTAAGTGAACACAACGAATCATCTTCTGTTCAAAGAAAAGTAGCAGCATTGAGCTGGAAATGTAACCATGTATAATTCCGTTGAATATAATAATCTATCTGAGTCTTTGTATAAGAATCTAAATTATTGATATACATAAAGTATTGTCAGACGATATTTAGCATATAGCCATAATTCGGTTTTCCTAGCTTAATTTCTTTTCAGTTTTTCTATTGACTTCTTAAAAGTTATTGAGAAAACTTACAATTAGTTGTCCAAAATTTTGAATTTTTATCCACCAAAACTCAGTTTGACTCAGTTGAGGTGAACTGAAGACAGAGAGAGGAAAATTGGATTACAAGTAAGACAAAAGAAAAAAAATAACATAAAAAGAAGGTAATTTATTGTCTTTAATACTTTATTCTAAGCTGTGGATAATAAATCCTAGAACATGGCTTTTCAAAACTTTCTTTTCGAGCCTTCCATGGACCATATTGAGCTTGTTGCTGATCTAGAATAAATACGCTTTCAATTGCTTTTTGATCCGACTTGATTTCCCATAGTTAAACGAACATCTGTCTCAACTTTTGTTTATTTAACAAATGTCATTCGATATTGCGAGACGTTTTTCATATTGTATTTTTCGAGGAATTTTCTTTTTATTTCCTCAATGTTCTAGATTGCGGAACAACTTTTCATAAAAACCATAACGTGACATCAGATGAAGTTCTTTTTGATTTGCTTGCAAATTTCTGTAGAATCATGTTCGACGGTGTTTTTGTTGTTGTTGTCGATGTTGCTGCTGTTGCATGTTTTCATGTTATTTTTGGTGAACAATTAAAAACGGTTTATTCATTGATCTTTCACTTTAGTCATGCTTATACATACATACATATAGTCTATGGTTATGTATGTGAACGTGCCCCTTCATTCGTTGTGCCTTAGCATGTATGCATGTCTATCTGGTTATATCTCTTTGGGCAGTCCATGGCATACAATCTACATAAATGCATGCCGCTGCCGCCGCCGCCGCCGCCCAAGGTCGCAATTAAGTTCTTGCCAAAGCCAACAAACTGCAACAGCAGCAGCAACAACACCAACAACCCAATTGAATTTGTTAGTTTTCATTACAATTTAGCAGTTGTTGTTGTTGTTGATTTTCGGTTTTTGGTTTTTCGGTTCAGATTTTCAATTTACAATTTTGGTCAGACAAAATGTTTTAGTCATTATGTCAGCAGTTACAAGCAGATATCAGGGATTGTAATCGTATATTCGAGCCAGAATCTCGAATTACGGTTACAGTTCTTTAGTATGAATTTCCTTTGGTTAGTTACTAATTACTAATTACTTTGACCTTTCAAATGCGCTATCAACAGCCATCCAAACATTGTTTTCGAGAAGCTCGTGAGCTGTATGACAGTAATTATAATACCCTTTTGGTTAGAGTACAAGTAGATATATATATAATACCAAAATATATGTTGTACAACTTGTTTTCCATTGCAATACAAGTCCAAGTCACAATTTAATGTCGGCCCCCGTTGTGTTATGGCCACGCCCCCGTCTACTGACCAACTTATCGTATCTGGCCAACTCACAATCAGTTGGCAATTGCCGCCACTCTCCCAAAACTAGCAGCATACATGACGGTTATGTAATCAATTAACACAAAACGGCGCTCGAAAAGAAAGATTCAATACATCGTTGACGCTTAGCCCCCGGCCCCTCCCTCCTACCATCAAACCGCTTCACACAAAATGAAGAAAAAATTGAAATCCAAGAAAAGGAAATGAAATGATATATTTGTTGTTTTCTTTTGCAAAGTTTTCTTTTTTCTTCCGCCACACAAAAATGTGCTAAATTATAGACACCTGTGGGCCAACTCAGCTAAGCTCAAGAGGGGAGGGACAAAAGGCAGTGGCCTAAGGGCGGGTGATAGTGAAAGTCTGAGAAATCCAATTCCAATACCCTAGTGATGTCATAGAGAAATAAGATTCTCAAACAAAAACTCTTCTTCTCTCTCTCTAGGGGCGAATCGTTACTGAAGAAACTTTAATAAAAGTTTATTAAATTTTGAAATTTGATTTCATTCGAAAGACTTGAACTTTGAAGCGGGCTGAAAGAAAGAAAAAAAACTGACAAATACCGGTTATTATATAAGTTACCAAAAAGTTATGAATCTCAAGATGTGGAAATTCCCGAAATTTACCAAATTTAAATGTGTACCAGAAAAATTGACAACTCTATAATTTGGATTTCCCGAATGCACTTCAGTTCCCTTAAAAACAATGCGTTTTCTTATTATATTTTTGGACCAAGTTAATAAAGATTACCAATTGTCGAATAGTTCTCAAAACTTAATATGATTGCATGGGTTGATCTTTTAACCCCTTTTTTGTATTTTTTTTAAAAGGTTTTGGGCCAATTTGTTGGTTGTTGCTGGTTGTTGCTGTTTGTGGTAAGATGTCAACACCATTATTATGATCATAACTTTTATTTTCGTTTTCAATTAGTCAACTCTGTGTTTCCCCCCTTTCCACCACTCTTTCGCTCTCCATCCTCCTCTCCCTTTATTTTGTTTTTTCTCTGTGTTATTTTTTTTTCGATGTTAAAGTGTGTCAATGGTTTTTGTCATTGTCACATGAAGTAAGATTCGTTTTTGAATCGTCGGGCCGGGCGGCCGGGAGGTGTGTGGGGGCCTGAAGCCGGGCGTTTTCCTGTTCAAAAGCAAGTTTGGGCATCATCCGCTCGAGCTTGGCCAACGCCGTGCAGCTTATTTAACTGGCTCAAATTGTTATTTAAACGTTGGTTTTTTTTCATTTTGTTTTGTTTTCTGCACTGGTTTTCTTTCAACAGGCGAAACAGACGACAACCAGGCTTGATGGCCAAGATCAATGGCTAATAAATGTTGCCACTTTTTTTACCTTTTTGCTAACTGAATGTTGCTGCCGTTGCCGCTGTTGCAGCTACGCTTCGTTGCTTTAGCTGATTGCCTGTAGTTCAATTGGCGATATGTGTTGCTTTGACTCGAGTTGAAGGTTAGATCAGGCCACTTGACAAAGCTCATAGCGTGGTTAATGGATGAAATTAATTCAATCATGAAGTTCTTGGCCAAAAAAAATAATTCGCATAGTTAACCTGAATTGCAAACTAGATCAATTTTGATTTTAAATCGATGCTAAGGAACCCGAAATTAAATTCGATTAGTTGGTTTCGATACGGGTAACCGTTAACCAAAGCGGTTAACCTATGCAAATATTAGCTGCTTACATTTGCACTTCAACTTCAAGTTTAGCCTTCTCTTCTCTTCAACTATTGCGAAAAAAGAGGAAGAAAACCAGAAATTTTGTTTGTGGTTTGTCTTTTTTTTTTCAAATTTTGGTTTCTTCGTCGTGTTTTTTTTGTTTGTTTTGTGTGTTTGGACGTCGGCAAAAAGTCTAAGAGGAAATGCAAATATTTGCACTCATCGTCATCATCATCATCATCATCAGCAGCAGCAGCAGCAAAGCGATGATAGTGATTTTTGTTGGTTGTGTGTGCATATATTTGCCATCTGCAAACTTCCTCGAAAGCTTTCACAGTATTCCAGGAAAACTTGGCCAAAACACTGGTAAGGAAAAACCAAATGCAATAACATCAGAAAAAAAAAATTGTCAATCATTTGTTTGGCTATAGTTTAATTGGCAAATCTTTTAATTTTGACCTCGTCGCTGGCATTTCACCTGCAAATGTGGCAAGACAAGACACACAGAAAGTTTTCAAAGTGCGGACTAAAATATACTCTGCAAACCTCATGAGTTTTAGTCGAATCTGTTGACTTGGCTAGGCACTTTATGGCTTAGGGTATTCAAAAATCAAAACGACTGTTAGCTAAGTGAGGTCTTTGTCTCCGTCTATCCGTCTGACTGTCTGTCTATTTGTGTCTTTGTCTACGGGCCTGTTTGGTCATTAGTTGGCTACAATGCACAGCAACAATAAATTTGTGTGTGTGGTTTTTTAGGCCAATATACTTAGCCGACTTAGTTTTTGCTGTTTTTCAAGGAGTAGCAGCTGACAGGGTAGTAGGGGAGCGATAGGAGGGGAAAGAGCATGGCGATGGGGGATGGAGTAACAGGCCCCAATTACAGTCTTTGTGCGAAATGAAACGTCACGCAACATAATTTCTACGGCTTTCCCATAAAAGACGAAAACCGATAAAGCAGAAGAAGAGGCAGAAGTAGCAGCGGCAGCAACGGCAGCAGCAGCACCAACAACAGCAACAGTAGACAGCAAAATTGCACAACAAACAATAAACACGCTAAGACAACAACAACAACTCTGGTCAGCTAACGAACATCAAAGCTAAGCCATAGCTTATGTAATTTAACTTTAATTTGATTGTTGCAATGTCTTGCAGTTTTTCTCGCTCTCTCTCTCTCTCTCTCTCTCTCTAGCTCTCTCTCTGTTTCTCTCTCTCTCTCTCTCTTTCGCCTTCTGTCCCTCTTTCTCTATCTTTCTTATTATTGTTTAATGTTTACTTTTTCCATTTTGTTTTATGGCCATGTCTGCTTACTGGCTGCTGTGCGTAATAACGGTTTATTTTATTCATATATTATACCTATATATACCTACATATATGTATATGTTTGTCTATAAACACTTTCAACTTTGACCGACATATGAGATTTATGCATGTTCATTGAAACAAAAGACTTAGGCCACAAACTGTGTGCCCCATGGCGTATGCGTAATGCCTTAGGTCTTGAGCGTTGTAAACTTGTTCAAATTAAATTGGCTTTTAAACCAATTAACTTTCAAGTTCAAAAAAAACAATCCAACGACAATTCTCATGGAATTCTTCCAGATCAAGTTTGCTAGGCCAAGTCTGTTAGTTGGCACTAAACAAGATGTCTTAAAGATTAAAGTTGTTAGTGCAGAGTCAGATTCAGAGTTCATAGCGCAATTTTTACTCTTCTGCCACGGGTTGGCTTAACCATGCTTTCTGGAATGGAAAAGAAAAGAATGACGTTAATAAAACTTGGTTACTAATGTTTTTTTTTTTTTGCTTTGTTGACAAATGAGTAAATTACATAATTGCTTAATAGCCAACGCAATTAAATAATATTAGGCACGGCTTATCTCTCAAAAAAATTAACCAGTTAGAGCAAGTTTAAAAAATTGATTCATTTTGTTATTCAGAATAATTTATAATACAATACGTAAAATATTTACAGTCAGGGGTCATATTTGGCACATGAAATCTTTTAGAATCTAATAAAAATAATTTATTTAAAACATACAATAAAACATCTAGATATTTTTACTTGATGTCCAGAATTGTAATGTATAAAATTAAATTAATTTCAAGAAAGGAAATTTATCTTCAGACCACAATTTGGTTAATATTATGTATTAATGAACCACCCGCATAATTTGTGTGTAAGTATGTCAAATTAAAAGATAATTTACATCAGTTCTCAGTTCTTTATCACCTTATAAGATTTACACAATTCAATATACTTTATTTATCGCTTGGTTATGTAAATTTTAATTTGATGCAATTGAGACTTCTCACCCCAACTTAAACTCAGTCTGAATTGCAAGACATTTAGCCACTTAAAGTTCACTGGTTGGCCTGGCCTAAATAACTCGTGTTATGACGTATGCCAAAATGCGACGATTTGCATTTATATTTGTTTTTGTTGTTTTTTCCTTCTATTAACTTGGCGTGCGACCATAAAACAGCAGCAACAACAATAATTAAAATTATTAACCACAAAGGCGAATAAAATAATTAGACTTAAACTTAATGACAATTGGACTCTGAAACATAAAAAAAAACAACAAACTACAAACCAAAAAAATAAAATATCATTCGAAAAATCATCATGAGATGGCGTTAATATGGTTAATTTGGTTACTGGGAAAACAGGAGGGTAAAAGGGCCAAATGCTTAGACAATAATTATTTATGTGTGGTTGTTTTCCACCTCCTGTGTGTGTGTGTGCTTTTTTTAAGCTAAATAGTTAAATGTTTTTCAAGTTTAATATACCAATTGGTCTTGGGACTGATTGTTAATCAAGCAATTTCTATGGCTGCATTGCAATGCGATTTGAAGGCTCTCCCCTCCCCTTACCTCAGCTTCGCACATGTGTCCTAACTTATGCCTGTGCCATAACAGTTTGTTATTATCATCATCATATACCTGAATATATCTAGGCGCTGGCAATTCGTTTGATTTCATTCGTTTCGTTTAGAAACGAAACGCATTTGCATTTGACACTGAAGCCTAAAGTAAAAGTAACTAAAAGACAGCGATAACGATGACAACGACAACGACTAGTAATATTTCCGTTAGGTAAAAGTCGAAACGTGCCCAAAATTTCAAAAATATTTAAACATATATCAGGTATATATTATTTACCTTCCACCTGCCAAACGACCTGCCTGCTCAATCTTTATTTCTCACTCTCTTTCGTCGCATTATGAAATGTTACAAATTTGGGGTTATTGACCATAATTGCAAAGTTCGGTTTTTTGGGTGGGCTTAAAGGTTTCTTATGCAATAGGAAAGTTGTCCATGAGTGTTTGAGATACTGTGGTAACAATCAATTAAACTATATACATATATAAACGATAATATTAAAGCAAAAGTTTCTTACAATTTGCATTTGCATTTCAGTTTCCACTAAATCGTCTATTTCATTTCATTCGAATTTAACTTACTCATCTTGTTAATGAACATTCACATTGGCTAATTATTTGACTTTGATGATGTTTCATTTTTAAATTCTATTATATGTATTTGTATGGTTTTCATTATATATGTATGTATAAATGACTCAAATCCATAGTTGGTATATATGCAAAATGCAACCCTGAGACTGAGTAATAATCGGACAAACATGGACCAAAAATTCAATTCAATTCATTACGCAAAAAATGAAAAAATACAAAACAGAAACTTGCCTGGCCTGACCGGGCTAGGCCGGACCGGGTCTGACCATGCCACGTGTCAGTCGGTCAGTCAGCTAGTCACTCAGTCAGAGAGAGAAATACCAGTTAGTCACCGCATCAGCTGAAGATGCAGCTGACCTTGTGCTGAATCTCTGTGCAGAGGATAGACGAAAGACAGGCCAGACCAGGCCAGGCCAAGTCAGTGTGCCTCTTTATATCTCTGTATCTCTGTCTGTCGGTCTGTCTGTCCGTCTGTCTGTCTGTCTGTGCCTTTTAGGTCGGATCTACTACCACTCTCACTCTTGTTGGTTGTTTATTATTATTTTCGGTATTATGTATTATGCGTTGGGGCGTCTGCTTGTTGGTTTTGTTATTCGTGGGTTTTTGGTTTTGGTTTTGCTTTTGGTTTTTACTCAACAGCTAAGCGAAAGCGCCAACGGCAAAATAACAGAAGAGGGAACCAAACAAAATTCGCTGGATTCGTTTCAATGTCACTTCCCCCAGCTCTTTGCTCAAATGGTGGGCGGTCGACCCCAGGCCCCAGCATTGACATTGAAAACACCTCAGATCTAAATTAACAATTACAAAAAATTGCAAATGATATAACATCCTATACCTACTATATATGTATACATACATATATCAACTAGATTTTTCAGGAAGTTTCAAAGTGGCGCAGAGATTAGTTTGATTTGATCAATTTGAGCATCTTCAAGCATAAAATTGCTCAAGCAACTTGCACGTTTTATTTTTCATTTTTTTCTTTTCTGTTTTATTACTTTTATTATGAATTTTATTATGTGACTCAATTAGGCAACAACCACAGACAAACAAAATAAAAAAATGTTTAAAAATTTTTTATAAAATACACGCACATAAACACACAACACGCTGTAATTAATAACCAAGAGGACTAGGCCAACTTTTATCGAGCCGACGTTTTGAATACGCTTCCCGATTCTATTACTACTCATGACAAGTAATTTTGTAAAGCTCTAAACATGGAACAACATTTTTTGAAATAAGAAAAGTTTTTTCCTTTTTTCAATAAATCTTTCTTAATTAATAACTATAATATTTTGTTTTATTCCAACTTACATTCGTCCCATTTAATTATTGTACAAATAATCAAGATATTCCTCGCAAACTCTTTTCTCAAACAATTATTATCTTTACTCTGGAAAATAAGAGAACATATAAAACAAATATAAAAAATACAAACATTTCTTTTATTCTTGTCATTTACTTGCATTTATGAAAAACAATTTCAATCGCAAATCATTTGCAATTTCGCACCTTTTCGAACTTTCTCGCAAATCCGATTCCGAAAAAAGGTTTCGGAAAAGAAAAGGGGATCATATCAGATCATATCTGACATTGATTAAATATTTAAATATTTATAATATTACAGTAAAAAATTACAATTCAATTATATTTTTAAAAAAATTTGTATTCAAGTCCATAACCGATCGTAAATCGATGACAGTTCCGCATTATTTACAAACAGGCTGTTTTTCTTCCCAGTTAAATGTTCTCCTATTAAGTAAGGTGACAGGGTTGCCAAGCAGACAAAAATAAGACAAGTTTTTTTGTAAGTGGGTTTTAAACTTATTTGGTTATAGGGGCCAACAAATGAAATAATTTCTTACACAACTTTAAACAGAAATTTTTTTGTACTGAATTTATTTGTCACGAGACAGGTCAATTTCATTTCGATGATCTATATACTATTCCCACCCAAAAGATTAAATTAATTTACATAACTATTGCTTATATTATTCTTAACATTGGATAAATGTCAGAACAATATTCGGTAAGTATAATGTAAACATACTAATGAGGAATTTGGCAATTTATTTTATTTTACTGACTAAAAAGCAAACGATTTGAAACAGAGAAATTTAAATCGCAATCAAGAGAGGCCTGCTCTCTCTTAAGTCCGAGTCCGAGAGAAACTTTCGAAATTGGGAATGAAAACAGGCCTGAAAATCAATAAAATAGAAAACAGATATACAAATACAGATAAAACTCTTGAGAGATTCGTGCTAATATTTTGCCAGAAATTCAAACATATTTTCATTCTTATTAGTCTGTAATTTATTTCTATCAACTGTTTGTTTGCCTTTGGAGTTATTTTTCAAAAATTTGCAGACTTTATTTTAATTATAAAATACACTTAAAATATTAAAAGTGGTACAAGTAAATATATATGTAGATATAGATATGGCTAAGCTATTATACTATGAGAATTACGACCATGTCTTTTGGGAATATTTTTAAATCTTACGGCTTTGTAAACTTTCTTTACTCACAATGATTTCAAAATTTGTTTCGACAAATTTGTCATAAATCTGTCGGGCGAACATGAGGAAGTTGTTGGGCATTTTGGTTTGTTATTTCATTGTTTGTTTTATACACAAATATTTAACAAATCTACAACACACGCCTTTAATGTATGCCCATTAGCTTGCTTAGAGTCCAACGACTCTTTTTTCCCCACCGTATTATTATTACTATTCTTTTTTTTTTGGCAAAGGGTTCTAATGAGAAAGATACATAAATGATGGGGGTTAACATATAAGTGCCCATAACTCACACACACATATGTACATATGTGTATGATAGATATCAAGAGGAAATGGCTATGAGTTCTTGGTAATAAGGCGAAAATATGATTGGACACACACACGCCACATTGACAAATCTAAGACTTTTATATTTTATGTTCAGATTATATTGACTGTAAAAAATAAGTGCAACTCAACACTCCACCCTAGACCAAAATGTTCAGCTAATATTAATGCTGATCAAGAATATATATATATATGGTTGTTGCGTCTTATCATCACCTTCACATTCCTCTGAAAGGTTTTAATTGAGTTTAATTGCTTAATTAGTTACAGAAGAAGCAAATCAAGAATGTTAAGTGAACTTATCAAGTCAATACTAATAAACAGATTATCACGAAGACGTTGCTAACGATGATGATGATCATCTTGATGAAGAGCATATTTTATTTGCTGTAACTAAACAACAGCCACTAATCTCAAGTACAAGCTGAAAACATGGTACTTACACATACAATAAGTCAAGTTCATCATTGCAACTGGCAATAAGATTAAAACGAGCATTAATACAAATTCTATTTTCAATATCGATGTCTACATATTATTTTCTGCCCTCCTCTCCTCACCCCCCTTATTGACAATTTGTTTATTTTTGTTATCATTCCTACGTACTATTGATTTTTATAATTATTAACCATTAACCATTACGAGAGAGAAGATGGGGGGTTTGGCTGTGGCGCCCATCATTGAAAAGTCTGTGCAAACAATTTGTGTGCTTTGGGTGAGACCAAAAAAGAAAAATTAACTGCATGATGTATGGGTAAAGAAAAGAGAAAGAGAGATTAATATATATAGATGAGTAGATAAATATGCATAGAGTCTGTTTAATTATGGCCAAAGTTTTAATACCCTACAAACGGTGATTATTCAGTTGACAAATCAGTGTTCATCCACTGTTGAGTACTAAAAACTGTTTAGAACATTGAGTAAGAAGATGGAAAGGAATCTATAGATGTAGTTTATAGACTTATTCAGCAATTGAATTCATTCAAAATCCATATAGAGCTTAAACAAAATGTCAACAGAATTATTTTGAGGAGAACAAAAAATTTAAAAGTTATTGCAACTTGAACTGAAATACTCTAAACTTAATATGCTCTAAGTTCATTTTATAATCTTTCAATCTATGTTTCAAATTTCTTCAGTTTTATTTCTACAACAAAAACAAAAAAGGTTAAAACTATTTAGTTTTCTTATTAGCAGAGTTAGCTAACAATTCAAGGCTTTAGCGCTAAAACCAGTTGCGAATCATAAGTAACTAAATCTAAACAATCAACACCTTTAAGTATACTTTATGTTGGCTTTTCCTAAACAAGTTACTTTTCATACAAATCGTATTATTTTCATTTTCCAGCATGTAGGAATACTTCATATTCATCTGTGTTTTTTTTTTCTTTAAAACTTCATTCTATATACTATATGATGGACCCGTTTAACTTAGAGTACGTATCAATTTGTCATGTGGGCAATTTCGTGCATATTATGGTTACGATGGCGATTACGGTTACGGTTACGGTTACGAGTTCTGACGCATTTTGTTTTGTATTTTAATTGCAACCGTTTACATTTGAGACGCGTAGCCAACAGATATACACAAAGCACTATAATATATATACATTTTGCCAACCTTTCGCAATCCGCCCAATATCACCATACCATAGAGGCAAATAATGTGAATAGATATATATTATTGTATGTGTATAATAATAACTATTAATAATATTTATTAATTTCTGTTGTTGTTGTTAATATTTTCGACATAGCCTTTAATGTTTTTGTTGTTTTTTCTATTTTTTTGTTTTTGTTTTATTTCTTCCCCAAGTGTTAAGCTTATTATAAATAATTTTTATTGTTGATGTTGCCCGCATTTCATCAATCAAAAAAATTTCAACAGTTTTGTCACTGCCACACCCAAAGTTTGTTTAAATTTTGTCGTATGTAGTTGTAGTTGTCGCTGCTGTTGTTTTGTTTTTGTTGTTTTTGCTTCGGTTTTTGTTTTTTGTGTTTTGTCTCTTTTGTTTAAATGTTCACAGTTTTGTTTGCTTTGTCCTACCTTCCAAACATCATATTATATTTGTGTACGCTTTTTAGATGATGGGGCTTACTTCACCTCGAGGGTTATGATAGCTCTTCAAAATGCAAATTACAAATATTCCAATGTAGTGGATATATCTAGGTTCATACATTTGTATGTATGTAGATCCTGTTTTAAATTCACAGTATTTAAAATTTGGAATTTCAATTATTCAATACATCTTTTGAGCATCGCGTCGTAATAAATTTCATTTACAAGATCTCATAGTTTGAAATTTTTTTTTGGGTTACAGATGGTAAAGTAATTGGTTTGAGATTCTCAAGAACCATTTATTAGTATATTGATTTAGTTTTAAGTTTCCTATAAGACCGGCTGTGGATCCAAGAACTAAAAAAAAAAAATTTCGCTCAGTTAGACCTTTCGACCGATCTTGTCCAAGAACTTGATCTATGTCGAAAAAAATGACAACTGTCTAAATCTTAAGACTGCCTCAAGGTACATACCGATTCCCAACTTAAATTTCCGAAGTTATAGTAGGAGTTTTTATTTTTTATTGAATTATATGGCAATCAATTAAAAACTTACGAGGCTGAAGGTTAAACTAATGGGGAACGGCACACTTATTCAGATGGGTATATCGACTTGGATTACGAATATGTATAATGTGAAATGAGGAGCGTCTCTTTCTGTGAATCATTTGCAAGGATATAAAAATAATAATCAATGTTTTGGTTTTCAATTTCGAATTAATCGAAGATGATATTATTTTTAAGTAGTTTGTCAACATAAATATTTTCTTTTAAAAAGCTTTTGATTTAGCCTTTTTATTCAATTTAGCCTTGGACGGATCTAGAAAATATTTTCGGGGAGGCTCCGATCAAAAAATCAAGTTTTCCCGCTTACTTATTCCAGTAAGTTTTTCGGATTTGTACGCTCACTTCAAAGACTCGCTAGTTATGGATACAAAGAAATTAAAAATGATTCAAAATTTTGTCAGACCCCCACGACTCGCCTCTTGGATCCGTCCATGAGTTTGGTGTCAAAAATATTAAAATTTTATTTTCTGATTCCGAGTATTGGAAATGAAAAACATTCGAGAAGAGGCCTGAATATGATATAAAAAAGTGTACTTTAATATGTTATGACCATTTCCCTAATCTAACCTCTTAAGCAAATTGTTGATATAGAATAAATCATGAACAAGTTGGCTTGTGTGAATTAGCCTTCACTTACCTAGGAAAATACTTTCACTTACATTCTACTTAAACGAATCACTAGAGTCACCTTTTGCAGAGAATTAAACTTTGCCTAGGAAAGTTACTAATTTACCTTTAATAAGGACTATCTTTGGTTAGTAATCTTGTTTATAGTCCATGAAATGAATTATCTTATGGTAAAATATTAAAAATATCACAAGTAGCTACATTTATCTATGTATTAGTTGATAGTGCATATTATTTCCTTGATTGTTGTTGTTATGACAAATGTTATTAAAATAAATATTATAAGTCTCTTTGCATTACTGTCAAGATGACCTTCTCTGGCGTTGACAAGAATACACAAATATAAATATATAAACATGATCAAAATCAAAATCTCTTGATGTTGGTTTTCGGTAGCGTTTTTTTTTTTTTTTTTTTTGTCTTTTAGATCGGATGTCTCTGGCATCTGGCTAATGGCGAATGGGTGACTGTGACTGGCAATCGAGCTCAGTCATGTTCAGTGGCTGTCACCTTGATAACTATTTTGTTGCCCCATCTTTGTGATCTTTGTATGTGCTACCAAAAAAAAAAAACAACGACCAAGCCAACAAAATTGGTTGATTTCTTTATGTGTGTGTGTGTGTGTGCCAAGACGGTTAAACGCCTGAATGACACGTTCAATTGAACATGAGTGAGACCAAGCAACAATTAAATACAAAATTAAACGCAAATGAATCAACCGCCCCAGAAGAAGTCATGATGAAATGCAGCTCTAACTAATCAAATGACCTTAATCGACAATTAAAATGAAACCATAAAAGTTACAACTTTTGAAATGAATGCCAAATAGGTTTTTAGTTAACCTCCCTCCTCCTCACTCCTCACACTCCTCGGGTAACTGTGCCTAACCCATTTCATTGCCACAACATGCCAATCACAAAATCTCTCTTGGTCAAGGCCTTTCTTCATCTCTCCCTTTCTCCTCTTGGTATTGCAATGTTGCTTTTTCGAGAGTGCAAGCGAGAGCGAGGGAGACGAAATGAGTTTTCCCAAAAGTCATGTAAGAGTTTTGCATTTTAAGGGGAAAAACATGTTAGATAAATGGCAAAGGGAAAATGGCAAAATACAACAAAAAGTCGACTTTGATGATACCCTCTACAATCGAAAACTTTATTCATTGGTATTCTGTCTGTCCATTTGCATATACCCATTTCGATCCATGTTGGATGCTGGGTATAGCCAAAAACAAAAGCCAAAAGCCAAATACCCAAGACAACCCAAAAAGATTGCAGGCGAAACAGGTTCCACATTTTGACCAGCTTCAATCTCTTGCATGCCTTGGTGGTAACTGGTTACAAGACAACAACAGCAAATAAATCAAAAAACCAAAAAGGAGATTACTTCAATACATACAATACTTACGATATATACATACAATATATACATATATATACTTGGGTGTATATGTATTTGTTTTGAGTAGATTTTTATACACTGCATTTCTTAGAGTCTTGTACATTTAAATCATAGGTCAAAACTACTTTGCACCTTTAATCGAGCGAATTGGAACTATTTTCCAATTATCTAGGACCCTTCAAATTTTAAAACATACAAATATTATACAAATTCACAAAACTGCATAAGATTTTAAATAATTTCTTATTTAATATTTTATTATTTTTTTAGTTTGAGTGTTAGGATACAATTTTGAAAACCTAAAGCCATTCTGAAAAATATGAATGAAACTAATATGAAAAAAACAACCATTGAGCTTAAATTTTTGGTTTCTGAATTTTATTAATAGAACTGATAAATAAAAGTGACAAATAATTTTAAAAGCTAAAAACTTACGTTTAAATTAAAGAAATTGATCGAAGACATTCGAAATCCATAAAACTCCAAATCGGTTTAAAAATTTCAACGCATTAAATCAAAAACACATTAAACTTTCTTTGTATCTTTATCAAATAAAATTTGGCTTGGTTTTTTTTTGACAACTTTTATATATTGATGATGATCTGTAGATGATCCAGACATTTATTGTAGCGACTTCAATGAGTCGATGATGCTGCACGATACACCAAGATGATGAAAATGGAGATGGGGCATGGGCAAGGGGATTGGGGATTGGAGATTGGGTATTGGGGTTGGCCACTCGACTGCTTTTGGCAGCAACTGTTACATAACTTAAAAAAAGAAAAATGAGACTGTGTGTGTGTTTATGTGTGTGAGATGCAGTTCAACAATTTGTTTAATGCCCTTCTCCTGATGTGTTCAGTTTTTCGTTTCCCTTTCGTTATTATGTTTTTAATGTATTTGTATTTAATGTTCCATTTTCCGTTTTTTGCACAGTGGACGATGCTTCCGGTCATTACACATCCGGTTTCTTCTATGGCAACAACTATTGGATGGGTTCGTTGGCCCTTTGCGATGCCATTGACGATGCCATCGATTCGGATTCGGACTCCAGCAAGGACACCAGTAACACTAAAAGCAACAACAACAATGGATTGCCCTTCGCCAAGGCCCATACACAGGCCTACAGCAGTGTATCCAATGCTCCGCCACCGTTCCTTCCTGGTTTCTATGTGATCAAAATGCAGTTAAATGAGACGTCGCCAACTCATGTGGTAAGTGAAAGGCTGGGATGGGATCTGTGTAGACTAGATCTTCATCTCGACGTCGGACCGCCTCCTTCATTGCTTCTTGCTTGCTCCCCTCTCTGCAGCTGCGCACCATTTATGTGGGCATGTGTCTGCCCTCCAGCTGCAGCATTCCCGATGTCCATCTGATGACCAATCATGCCCATTCGACTGTACCCACCAGGGAATTGACGATATTGGACATACGTGTGCCAACCGATAAGGAGTTTAACATTTGGTCGGATAAGACCTTTTGTTTGTTAGTGTAAGTTTACCTTCTATCCGATTTCCGTATTCCGAAATTCACTTTCAACAGCCAAATTGTGCCCATTCGGCGGCGCTAATGATCTGGTTAAATATGCATTAACATATTGTGTGAATTGTGTGAAAGGGAAAGCTTTGCATGGCCATGCCTCCCAATTAACAAGTATTTAATCTCCCAATCTCTCCCTTTCGTACACGAACTCTTTGCAGTGTCGTGTCGTGCATAGTTTTGGGCTTGATTTGCTGTGGCACACTCTATGAGATCTATTTGACGCGTCGCCTGCAGGAGGCTCTGCGGCGTCAGGACAAGGAGATGATGAACAACAGTGAGACCAGTTCGGGAATCGGGTGTGCCTCATCCGATTACAGCGACACAATGATGGCCCACGATGATCCGCTGAAGCAGTCTTCGCACACGCAATCAAACTCGCTGAAGCAATTGGATCAGCTGGTGCTCAATTTGCCGCCTCCATTGAGCAATGGCGGCGACAGTGACAGCGGCAATGGACATCACGAGCACGAGCATGACCACGAGCATCATCATGGCAATAACAACAATAGCAATTCCGATGAACATCTCGAGGGGCATCTGCACGAGCCGGAAAAGCTGAGCATCTACTCGGAATTGTTGCTCTCCTTCTCGGCCATTACCAATTTCAATGCGATCTGTGATCGGAATGTGGGTGCCGATACGATACCCTGCATTCATGGACTA
This sequence comes from Drosophila insularis, assembly GCA_018903935.1. Taxonomy (NCBI): domain Eukaryota; kingdom Metazoa; phylum Arthropoda; class Insecta; order Diptera; family Drosophilidae; genus Drosophila; species Drosophila insularis. The sequence continues at coordinate 584,315 of JAEIFP010000569.1, read as the reverse complement.
CGCGCCTTCAGCATGGCCTGGGTGATATTGGGGCACACCTGCATCGTGGTCTTTAAGTATTCCGACAATATGGAAATGCGGAAAGAGGTCGAACAGAATTTCTTCTTCCAGGCCATCACCAATGGTCCGTTCAGTGTCGATACGTTCTTCTTTATTAGCGGATTTCTCATCTCGTATCTGTATTTCCGGACCAATGCCAAGGGCAAACTGAACAAGCTGAGCAAAGGTGCAAATGAATTCACCGCCGGGACGGCTCACTTCTTGGGATTAGTGGCCTATCGGTTTATGCGTCTAACTGCTCCTTATATTTTCGTCCTGGGCGTCGTTCAGGTGACAATGAAATATTTGGCCACCTACTCGATCTTCGACCCTCCGACCATGGATCACATTACCTGTCCCGACTATTGGTGGCGTAATATACTATATATAAACACACTATTTCCAGTTGATGAAATGGTAAGTAACTATATATACATTTAACCATATGCGCTTAAAACGACAGCAGTGTGAGGCGATTTAGTTAATCAGAGATCGGAAATTATTATTACTCTTAAAACTGCAATTTAGTTTTATATTTACCATGCGCCTACTTGAGTTGAATAAACCTCGAGACACAGAAAAGAAAACCTGACAAAAAACTTGTTTGCATTCTCTTTTCAACTTAAAAGTTTAAATGCAATATAAAATTACATTAAATTTTACGACCTACATATGTATTATTAAATTAATAAATGTAGATTTGCCATTTTTTTGTTTAAGTCTTTATATATACAAAAGTAACCCAGTTTTTGATAGCATTAACGAATGTTGTCGATATTACTCGAAATTATAACTTTGAGAACATATAAGAATATCCGATTATAATATCTAACAGCAGCAAGTTGACCGCTAGGTGCGCCAAAGTGCTTGTATTAGTGAGTGGGATGATGGTATATCAAAAAATGTACAATTTACTTTATTGCAAGTATAGGTTCTTACTTCAGTTTTTTCTTATGTTTGTTTTTTGCCATCCATTCTAGTGTATGCTCTGGAGCTGGTATCTGGCGAATGATACACAATTCTATATGATTGGTGCCATCATTTTGATTGTGGGCGTGCGTCACTTTAAACTTTCGGCTATAACAACATTGATATTTTTGGTGCTCTCATGGATAACCACAGCCGTTATAGCCTTTACGAACAATCATCGCCCCAATACGGATGATCCATTGGCTCTCTTCGATAAGATATATGACAAACCTTGGACTCGATTGGGCCCTTATCTAATTGGCATGGCCGTGGGCTGGATTCTATTCAGGACGAATTGTAAAATTCGTTTGCCCAAGTTGACAGTGGCCACCGCCTGGATATTGGCCATGCTGAATCTGTTTCTGCTGGTCTTTGGACTCTACCGTGCGGATTTGTCCCAGTTCACAGCTGCTGCCTATAGCTCCTTGAGTCATTCGGCGTGGGCGCTGTCGTTGGCCTGGATAACAATAGCCTGCTCTACGGGCTATGGCGGTTATATTAACTCGTTGCTGTCGGCCCCCTGCCTCTATCCCTTCTCAAGGGTCACCTATTGTGCTTATCTGGTGCATCCCATCGTCATACGTTCTATGGCACTTAACTCGGATGCTCCGCTTCATTTGGGAGGAGACATGATGGTGGGTCCACAAAATCAGTTTAATCATTCTAATTGAAATAATCAATTTTTCCGATTTCCTTTGCAGGTTGTCATGTTCTTTGGCCTGACGGTGATTTCTTATTTCCTATCATTTGCCGTCTCCATGTCCTTTGAGGCGCCAGTTGTCACAATGCTGAAAATCTTGTCTCCTAGTCGAAAGAAACGTCTCGCTTAAGTTTGCAAAAATGTTTGTAAATTTGTAAAATCTATGTCTTTTTCCGTTTATTTATGCATAATTATCATCTATATTCCTATGTATATCAAAGCAATGTCCGCATATTTATCGCATCAATTCATACATAACCTCACTTTCACAATGTACTTTCTACTTTTTACTTTTTCGCTCTTCCTTTACTTTTCCTTTTTCATACATTCATATATATATTTGCCTTAATTCTACAATTTCAACCCCTTTATTTTTTTTTTGTTTAATTATATGTATCGTGTTTCTTAATGTGTACATTTTAGTCTTATAATTTATTCCAAAGGTTTGGAACAATTTTTGTGCGTGACGAAAACTTATACATAGTGCTTAATAGTTAATAATTATAAAACGAACACAAAAACTCTAGTACCTAATTTTATAAATTCATATTGTGTATATATATACACACTATATGATACACACTATATATTGTTATGTATGTATAAAATAAAAACGAAAACGTTTAAATAAAAACTGCTACCAAATGAAAACCAAGAAACATTATTTAAATACCAAATTGAATTGTAACGTTCCACAAAGCTCTTGCGAACCAGTTTACGGAACCGGAACAATGTTAGCATGCGGTCACATTTTTTGTAGCGCAACAAAATACTTAATTTTTAAAATTAATAAATTTCATTGTTCTACTTTTATTAAATTTTTTGATTATATTAAGTCGCTAACGCGATGTGGCATGCTTTAAGTGTATATCCTAAATAAATATTTTCCTCTTATGCATCCGTTGTCTGTTTCTACACAAAATTAACATACCTTAATAAGTATTCAATTGGATTCGTTTTGACCAATTATTGGTAAATTGTGATGTGTTGTGTCCTTTGGCTAATTTTCTTGTTAAAAAGTAGTATTTTTAATATTGCACATAATGTGGTTTTATAACATTTATTTAATTCAATCTCGTAACGGATAAGTATTGATTAGTGCTGCAAAAGTATCGTAGCAGTATCGATATTTTTCATTTCTGCGGTGGCATCGATAAGTTTTTCTTAACATCGAAATATCGTAAAAAAATGGTCACACCTGACTTTTGCAGTAATTTTTTAATAATTGGACTTTTTGTTTGCTCTGATTGGAAATGAAGCAGTTAAATTGTAGGCAGGAAGCGTAAGAATAATTTATAAATTGTAATTAAAAGGCAAGGCAAAGTACAGCTTTTGTGTTTTAGGTGCCACGATGGATGCAGTCTTTTGCTACTGAAAGGAAAATAAGAACATGGGAACCCCAAAAAACTCAAAGGTGTAGAAATGTTTTGAAACGGCAAAGGCTGGCGATTATGTGTTATGCACAAAATGAAGAAAAATGAGGAAAACCCGTGGAAATAGCATTAGCTACCAACCGCTGCATTCTTCCTTTTAAAAGCAAAACATATGAGGCAATTGATGATACATTAGCTGGCCACAAGCAAGCAACCTTTTAGGAGATTTGAGAAGTGCTTTATCCGAAGTACCGATTGGGAGAATATCCAAATGGAGACAAGGGGACAAACCCATTGACAATTTGGTCATCACCACCAATTTGTGGAAGTCTTTTCAAATGTTTCCTGCATTGCAAACACATTAATTAAAGAAAACTAATACAGACTCCTTCGATAATTGGTTTGTTTTGCTACAATTACCAGAAAGATTCCTCTCATCGGCGAATACTTAAAATATAATGTTACAAAAATATGATTTAAACGGAGGAAGGTCTGCAGAAGAAGCAAGGGTATTGCTGGAAAAGAAATTAATACTTCTACAGTGGAATCAATTCAGCCATTGCTTAAACGTAGAAATGGAAATATTCACCAAAAAACTAACCTCGATAAAGCTGATTCCGTAATAAACCATCGGAATAAATTTAACTAGTAATCTTGACGAAAATTTTTATTTATTTTTCATTTGCCCAAATGAGTTTTCTTATATTTTCGACAACTATATGACACTTTAAACGATGGCTAAGAATTATTTATGTATTCCACAGAAAGCTGGAACGATTTTTAATTCCACACCCAAAGGGTTTTATTTAGGTTATTTGATTAAATCGTTTAAGGATCTCAATCAGGTTGCCATCAAGAGAATCGTTTTAATAATTACCACTAAATAGTTGGCAAATGATTATTAAGTTTTATGTTTGAATATAATGTGGTTTTTATATTTTAGTTGTATGATAATTATACCATACACCCATAGCGTGAAATGGTATATTAAAGTCGCCAAAATGTATGTAACAGGCAGAAGGAAGCTTTTCCGACCCCATAAAGTATATATATTCTTGATCAGCATCAATAGCCGAGACGATCTAGCCATGTCCGCTTGTCCGTCCGTCCGTCCGACCGTCCGTCCGTCCGTCCGTCCGTCTGTATGAACACCTAGATCTCGGAGACTATAAGAACTAGAGCCACCAAATTTGGTATGTAGACTCGTGTCATATGTACGCTTATCGAGTTTGTTTCAAATGTTTGCCACGCCCCCTACCGCCCCCGCAAATGATATAAAACCGATTTTCTCAAACACTAGCAACTAGAGACACAAAATTTGGTATGTATATTTGCTAAGTAAATGCGCACATTTTGTATTTGTAAAAATTTTGCCACGCCAGTCGTCTCGCCGACTTGGATATACCATACACCAGTAAAACAAATATTTTAAATTTATAATAACCAATGCATTTTTGTATTTTTAAAAAAATCTGTTTGCATGCTTTTTAGAAGCATATCTTAGTATTTCGCTCACTCAAGCATTTGAGCACCCTAGCGCCCCCACCAGCCAACGGCCACTTCCGGCCATACGGAAAAACGTTTATATGCATAACTTGACTATTTTTATTCCGATTTTGATCAAATTTGGTATTTTGCTTGATATTAGTATCAAATTTAAGTGTGCTAAATTTGATTGCACAAGGTTGAAAATTACGGGAGATAATCGAGTTTTTTCAAATTACGGGGGCGGAGGGGGGCGTGGCAAAATCTTTACACATCAAAACTGTGCGCAATTACTAAGCAAATATTTATACCAACTATGGTATCTCTAGCTAAAATAGGTTTTGAGAAAATCGGTTTTATTTGATTTGCGGGGGCGGTAGGGGGCGTGGCAAAATTTTTATAAATACAAAATGTGCGCGTTTACTAAGCAAATATACATACCAAATTTTGTGTCTGTAGTTGCTATAGTGTTTAAGAAAATCGGTTTTATATCATTTGCGGGGGCGGTAGGGGGCGTGGCAAACATTTGAAACAAACTCGATAAGCGTACATATGACACGAGTCTACATACCAAATTTGGTGGCTCTAGTTCTTATAGTCTCCGAGATCTAGGTGTTCATACAGACGGACGGACGGACGGACGGACGGTCGGACGGACGGACGGACAGACGGACATGGCTAGATCGTCTCGGCTGTTGATGCTGATCAAGAATATATATACTTTATGGGGTCGGAAAAGCTTCCTTCTGCCTGTTACATACATTTTAGCGACTTTAATATACCATTTCACCCTATGGGTGTATGGTATAATGAGCAAGGGGAGCTCCAAAGCAGCTAAGGAATGCTGAGCAAGTCAGAAATCAATGTGATTTTAATTAATGATGAGAAATGTGAGGAAAATCGAGAAAAGCAGAAGCAACTTGGCAAAAGGACGTCCTCGGATAGTCATTTAATCGCTGTGAATGATGAAACAAGTTGAAAACTTAGGCAAAAAAAAAAACAATCTAAATTTTCAGTTTTAAACTAAAAACACTTCAAGAACAGAAACCTAACTAAACAATAAAACCTTTTTTTTAAACTGAATTTTGTGCGGGGCTGATAATCAAAAGGTTGTCGACGTCTGACTCCCAAATCGCTGTAAACCAGTTGTGTTTCTTAGCGTATCCGATGAATTATCAGTGAGATTATTGTCATTGACCTCGTTTTGGTGCATCAATATTATGCATGAAAATTAACATATGTATTATATTATATCAGAATTTTGTTGACTTAAATAATTTCAAATTTGATATAAACTTATGTTATCAAATTGTTATTGAAATCATATAACAAAATCTTGGTTATATTCTAAATTATGTCACTTATGGCATAATTTCGACAGCTGGAATCCAGATCCGGATTTAAGCGAAACTGGGCCTTCGACTTCGAGATAGTTTTTTACCCTCGGACCCCCACAACTACTTGATAATTGGGCGGATCTGTGACAAATTTAAAAAACTTCGATCTTTGCAATAGAATATCCGTTTATTCTTCTTACCTTTATTTTATTATTTGGAAATATTTTAAGAGTTAAAATCTTCGAATGTGTTTTTTTTTCTTAGTACTTTATTTCAAGGTTGAAGTTGAATTTTTAACAAGTTTTTCATTAGGCTATTTATTGACCAAGACTTTCTTATTTCAATTCTATGGAATTTAATCCTTCAGTGGTGAAACACCGGTAGTTGGCCGTCTTAGAGGTTGGGCCAAATTAGTATTTCGATTGTTCCATGACTGCCTCACTGATTCCGCAGTCACTGTGCTCGTCTCCAGATGTTGGACCACCTGAATTTGGCCATTGTTCAGCACGGCTATTTGACGCGGTCGAATCCCTGTGACCAGCACTTGGCTATCGCCCCCCAGAGGACCCGCCACCAGGAGCAACAAAAGTAGAGCCAAAAGCATTTTTGATTACTTTTTTCGCATGAATGAAGCATCCTTATGGAGTGGGTTCGACATTTATATATTTTACAAATCCCAAAAGGGGCAAATGTTCATGTAGGACTGGTTTTTAATGCGCAAACGGTTTCAGTACTTGTTTAGTGGTTCAGAGACCTTTTTTGAAAAAGAGAAAGCTTTGAGTATGTTAATTATAATTTCACCAAATTAAATGTTAAAAGTTGGTATTTTACATTGACATTAGATAAAAGGTCCCCCAAAGTCTTGACCTTGATGAAGGTGATACCTATGAGATGTCCAATGCTATTAGCAATCATTTGAACAAAATAATTGACAGTCATTTGTTATAAGTCAATAATTTTAAACTTGCTTGTTTACCGATCCTTACTATATTTAATTAATTAAGAATGAGACCACATACCTAAGCTGTTTGAGCAAGTTATTACGTCTTCCCTTCAACACCTATCCAGATCCACTATTTCTCCTTGTCAACCAACCTTTCAGAATTGACTTTAGTAAGGCTTTTGATACGGTTGATCGCTCTATGTTTCTTACGAAACTTAATATTATGGGCTTTTCCCCGAAACTGTTGGCTTGGTTAAAATCGTATCTTATTGGCAGAACCCAAAACTGTTCGAGTTACTTCAGGTGTCCCCCAAGGCAGTCATCTGGGCCCATTCTTATTTACCCTGTTTATAAATGATTTACACTGGGCCTTGGTCCACTCACGCGTGCTCATGTTTGCGGATGACCTCAAGATTTGTTATTCCTATAATGATCCTTTATTCCAGCAGTACTTGCAATCAGATCTCGATGCGTTCTGTGATTGGTGCCATGTTAATAAATTACACCTTTATGCCTCAAAGTGCTCTTTTATGACATTCAGTCGTTTAACTCCGTTCCTAGCTCATTATTCTATTAAGTCTGTTCTGTTAGATGGTGTGCCATCATTCAAAGACTTAGGCGGTATGTTTGACCCACTTTCATTTAATATTCATATATCTTCAATTGTCAATAGAGCATGCAGTCTTCTTGGCTTCATAAAACGTTGGGCCAAAGAATTTGATGACCCCTACGTAACAAAGGTTTTATACACTTCGTTAGTTCGCCCTACTTTAGAATATTGCTCGCCAGTTTGGAACCCTCAATATGATGTTCACCAGCGTAGTTCGCGTTACACGGTCTTGATTGGGACCCGAGTCTTCGCCTTCCTTCTTATTCTGACAGACTTCTTATTAATCTTCCTTCACTTTACAACAGTAGGCTCGTATTTGGCATTCTCTTTCTCCATAAACTAGTCAACGGTGATGTCATTTCTACCAATTTACTAGATACCCTATATTTTTGTGTTCCCTCACGTCGGACCAGAAACTTTTTTCCTATTCACCTTAGTAGATGTCTGACTAACTACTCTCTTCACGAACCTTTTCGTGTTCTTTGCCAATCTTTTAATAACCTTTCTCCCCTTATCTCTCCTCATCTTTCTGTCTCTTCTCTTTGAGCTATACTTTTTAATCATCTACAACGAAATCGCAAAATACATTCTGGACTTGGACTGGATTTGGATTGCTTGCAACTCATCCCTGACCACATTGGCTGTGAATCGGGGCATAGCTGGCACATTGTGCAAATAAAACACCCCCACCGCGTCGAGGATGTTTAGATAGATACCTCATTTATTGCAGAAATAAATTGCCAGATAATGTGGGCTTTACCTTTTGATAAGGCGCAGTTCAAAACAAGTTATCCATTAGGGGTTGGGCTATACGGCGCACTGTGTTTTAATGAGCACTTAAATAAGAGGTTAATTCATTGTGTAACTATTGATCAATGATACATTCAGATGGGACTTTCGGTGGAAAAGCTATGGTGGATTTTTTGAACATACCCAAAATAGGCGTTTTTGAAGTTTTTTTATTTGTTACAACGCCAGAAGAATATAGTTTAATATTTAAATTATTTCTTTATACCATGTACCCACACGGTGAAATGGTATATGAAAGGGTCGCCAAAATATATGTAACAGGCAGAAGAAAGCTTTCCGACCCCATAAAGTAAATATATTTTTGATCATCATCAAAACGATATAGCCATGTCCGTATAATTTGTTGAACTGGCTTAGTAAGCGTGCAGATTTAGCTTGTTTCCAAATTTTGCCCCGCCTACTTGCTCCCCGCGAATTAAATAAAACTTATTTTCTCGAAAACTAACAAAACTAAAGCCAGCAAATTTGGTGCGTAGATTTGTTTAGTATGCGTGCGGATTCTGATTGCTTAAAATTTTGGCCACTCCCCCTTCCGTCTCCATAATTTAGAAAAAACCGATTGCCTGTCGCAATTTTTTGGCTATCAAAATCAAATTCAGCACACTGATTAGTCTTAAAATCGGGCTAGAAAATATTCGTATAAACGAGTTTTACTAGGCGATCGTCTGCTTGTAAGAGTGAGTGAGATAGCATATGCTATGAGGCATGTAAAATGAATTTAAAAGACATTCATTTGATCCTCGAAATTAAAAATATTTTTTTACCTCGTGCATGGTATACCGAAGTCGGCGATACGACTTACTTACTACTGTTTTCTAGATTGGTTTAGACTTTAATTATGACTGCTAATTTCATCGTTTGTATGACAGCCATATGATATGATAATCTGATACGCCTGATTCCGGCATATGCCAATAAAAAGTTGATGTATCGGATTTTGACCCACCCTTAGTTTTAGCATCTCAAACTAGTGTGAGTTGTGTGAGTTAGTTGGCATAAACGAATTACACACGATATGTTCATGCATTTTGGGATCCAATTCATTTAAAATCGATTAAATTTACAAATTTCTTGGCGAGCAAAAATTTATTTTCTAGGTTTGAAAATACATAATCCCAAATATTTTGAATACTACGAAATGTGTAAGTCTAAGTTTATTATCCAAAATATGTCAATTACAACATCATATGACCCTTAACACTTTCCGGATCGTGCTGATATGCCAAATAGCCCCGAATAGCCCCACCTTCTGCTATGTCCTTTATGCCATTTGGACGAACTAACAAGTTAGCCCGACTCCATAGACTTACGAAAGGTTGGATCTAAGCAAGACTTGACGGTATAATTTGACTGCTGCATAAACTAGCGTCAAAATTGACATATACACAAACACACACACCCTCACGCTCACACATACTTGTATGTGGTGTGTGTGTGTGTGTGTGTGTATAACACCTAGACATTTAGGAAATCAGGTTGGGCAGACGAAAGCTATGCGCATGCCAGATACAAACTACGCCAGCGTCAACGGATGCTGCGTCAGACACCTTCGCCGAGTGTTGGATGGCAAGCGTGCCACAATGTGCGGCAGTTGGGCTACAGCACCAATCCTAGACACTGATAGTGACAGCGGCTAGCAGAAATAAATTTTCGGAAAGTAATTCAAATTTCGAATTAGATTAGCCATTGAAATTTATAAACTATTTATAGTCGTGAGTGCCCGGGCTCTGGGGGAAAAAAAAGTCTTGAAAATCCGGAAAATGTTGACTCTGAAACGGCCTGTATGGCTCTTTGCCTGGTAAGTGGAAGAATCTGTGGGACCTTGGAAAATTTGTGTAAAACTCTTGCTCAATCAAACGTCCGCTGTTTATTTTCACGTTCCTAATTTGCATGTCAATCCCTTTGCAAACGTTGAACGGGAAAATTGCCACAAAGAAAGTGCATTTTGCCACATTTTTGAACACATATGTATGTATGTATGTCTATCTACATTGTACATACATATGATTATGTGTATGATGTATATATGTATGTGCCATGCCACTGGCCCATGCACGAACAAGTGTCTTTGTCTGAGTGTGGGCATACGTAATAGTGTCAATCTGCCTTATTTTGCGAATCAAGCAATTTTTGACGCCGGCTCTTACACACGCGCCTGGCTAAACACTGGGGGTCGAGAGACAAGTGGAAACCTGCCTCCAGCACGACATCCCCGTCATTCGGTGCAAGAGACAATCACTCAATCCAATAAGATTTCCGCATACCTCTTATATCACTTGAACTATAATTTGTACGTCCCCCTCCCAATTTAAATTTGTTTGTGAAATGGTTACTTAAATATTCTGCCCCCTTGGGGGATCAAATCTTTTCAAAATAGTCTAAATAATAGAACCAATAACCAAAATATGGTTTTCAAATTTGACTTTAGGTATCGAAACATTTCTATTTTAGGTAAGATAGATATGTAAGTTAAATTGGGGTAAAAATTTGGATTTTTATTTAGATAGATTGACTCTTCTTATGGCAAATTTGTAGTTTGTTTGTTTAAGATGAACAGAAAGACAATATATCTCCCATAGATATGGCTATTGAAAAATTTATCAACTAAAGAGGTATATTTCAATGTTTAATGTTATACAGAAACTTAAATAACTTTAAAATAAACCTTCTAAAACCATGACCGAAATACTTAGTGTGCATATTTGGAAGGAAAATTAATTTAATAATTCATGTCTTTATATATGTACATTATTTGTAAGAAATTTCTCAATAAAAGTTAGAACTTTTTTGTTTTACTGCACCTACCGATAAAAGATATCTGGAATTCCAAATATGAAAAACATATTTAACTTTCTGTGCCTTTGTTTGGCACACTTTTTTTTCAATTTGCATTAAACCTGAAAATAGACAGTTTTAAGTTTCGTTTCCAATTAGTAGAAAGTACACTCAAAGTCCTAAAAAAAAAAGGTCTGGTCCAAATGAAGGTGCTCTCAAAATCAAACGAATCTAATGTATGCACCAACGATATGCCCCTAAGACAATCACATTTGAAACAAATTCTTAATTGACATCTTTTATGTGAATGAAAGGCTACAAGCACTTGACTATAAAATCGAAGACATTTACGAGCTCATCGAATTTGTTTCAATCTTACATGTCTCAATTACACCTGCAACCGACTACCTGGTCTGGTCCAAATCACTTAGTCAACCCTACATGACTAGCAACCCATCAGCAAGCGACAACTGTCCCCAACTGTTGCAGGGGGCACATGTTACCCTGCGGCATGCACACACATTTAGTTCCAGTTGCAAGTCAGTCACCCACCTGAATGCTACCTCAGCCTCATCTCCAGCTCCATCTCGTAGTAGTGGTAATGGTTTCGGCGACACTTTTGATTATTTAGCGTCCCAAAAGGAGGGAAACAAGGCAACTGCCTGCGGCCAGTAAACAGTATGAATGTACTTATGAATGGCATGTAGCGAACAACATAATCGCAGTCGTGTCAAGTAAGTCAGAGACTGAGTGAAACTGAGTCGTGTTTGGGCCAAGAAATTAAGCTACACCCAAAAAAAAATAATACTAAAGCCAACATTGAAACGGATATTGACATATATCATAAAATGTGAGGCCGTGACACATAATTGCAGACTATGAGATACTTTCATCACAAAAATTTGCATGGAAAATAAAGGGCACACTGTTTTGGCTATTGATTTACGAATCATGCCCAAATCACAATGACACATCTTTGGGCCAGCCACATAAAATGATAGAGAGAGATAGAGTCTCTGGTTGCATCCCAGGACCAGCAGCCAGTAATCCATCATATTTAGTGTGAGAGCATTGTTTGACTTTCAAAGAAAAGGACCGAAACTTACGATGCTATGTAGACATGGCCAATGGGATACTAATTAGACGAGCTGCCATTGTGTGATCCCCAAGGGGAAAACTGAGGAAAACTACAATCTTCCCCCTAGTCTTACCCAGTGTTATTTTAATAATATTTTCGCTTTCATTTGGCCAGTGAAAAGTTCTACTTTTACGTGTAAGAGTTTTGGGATATAAGCGGGGTTTATGTTAAAGACAGGAACTAGACCATACTAGAAAAAAAAAACTACCAACAATCCTTTATACATAACATGCATTGTTATAGTCGTCGTTCATTTTCCATCTGGCTGCCTCTAAGTGCGCATATGCGCTGTGCCTAGGTTCCCCTGTCTCTCTCTCTCTCTCTCTCTCTCTCTCTCTCTCTCTCTCTCTCTCTCTCTCTCTCTCTCTCTCTATTCACACAGTCAGCCAGCATTTTTCTTATAATTTTCCAGCTCAAGTGTTTAATTGCTAACACCACATCAAGTGCGCAACAACAACTAAACACGGGGAGTATCTTAGAAAACAAAAAAAGCATCCACTAAACAATAATTACAGCAGAACCTCTACCTCTGCATACGTTGCGAAGGTTGCAGTGTCCTTTGCCATGCCAAAGTGCGAAAACTACACAATCTGACTGTGAAGAGTTCCTTAAAACATACATACATGGCAGTTCCCCATTTCGACTTTAGGATACTCTAACTTACAGTCATTATTAAACCTTTAAGGCCAAGTGCTACATTAAGTTCAGAAATAAAACACTCGTAAGTAAGAAATAATTTGTTCAAGTCCAGTAAATAAGCTATGACAGTATCCTTCTATATCTATAGTATATATGTATTAGAGAGCTGCAATGGTCGAAACGAAATGAATGAATTGAATGAGTTTGACAATCGACTCAAGTAGCACAACATTCAAACGAAACAAAACGAATTGAGGTGAGTTAGAATGTAAGATAATGAGTTGCTTTGCTTCGAATGCATTCATTCAATTGGTATTCACCAATGATTTTAGTAGTTAATTGTATTGTATATTTTATAAAAATAAGCGATTACTGTAGGGTTGAAATAGTTTGGTTGGTGGCTCAGTGGGGACCTACTCAGATTACAGTCCTTTTGTTATTAGGTTTAAATCCCAACGGAGGTGATTTTTTATTTTTCCCATCTAGAGAAGTAGTACAGAAATGTGATCCATTGGATATATGTATGATGGATTAGCTAATAATATTTTTTTTTTTGTTTTAGATAGCCTTATTTATGTTTTGTGGGCTTGTGGGATAATTAGGTTGCCCAAGATTTGTCTTAAAATGTCCGATCCAAAAACCGCACATAAAAATGTTTGGTATATTGAATTTTAAAATTTAAATAGGCCGTTGTTTCTTCTTTCGCTTTACTTAATTTTTCCATTATTTTTTGATAAAATTATATAAAATTATCCTTTGATTAAACAGAGTTAAAAATTTTTAAGATTGGATAAGTACTTACATTCACGCTCACTCATTTCATTGAATACCTGTCACTGATTCATTTAAATTCAATTCATTCATGCAGCTGTCTAATATGTATGTAAGTACCTACATATCACTCAACGTATTCAAATTAAACATCAAAAAGGCATCGATTGAGGGGTGTAATAACGATTTTTACCACCTGATCATATGAGTTAGATTCACAATGTCAGAAATCGATAAGAGTAGAATATTCAAGCAGAATTTCAGATCAATCGACCAATCTCAGCATCTGATTAAATTGTTGTAATTTCAAAGAATATAAAGTAAGTCGTCTAGCCGACATATTGTCAACAAAACTGCCCAAAATGTGGGCAGGTTCTCTGTATAGCTATTTGAAGAACCATAAAGTTATATCATGAGCAGACTTGTAATGGCTATATCATATCATCAACGCTTAAAGTAGTTGGGAATTCAAAGCTTGCAACTGCAGATTCCACATTGTTTTATGTGCATACCTTTGGGCGGTATCAGAATTAGTGAAAAGGGCTTCGCCTTAAAGAACTAACCGTCGCGTTCAATTATTTTGGCTATAGTATGTATATTGTACTACATTAAAAAAAAAATATCAAAGAAGCTAACATCGGCTGTGCCGAAGTTTATATACCCTTGCAGTCCATGGCCATAATATTTTTTCATGTTCCAAACTCTTTTTCTGTATCTCAATCCATTAATGCACAGAACCTTTCAAATATCAGTTCAATTTCTTCTTCTTCTTCCCCATCCCCTTTTACACGCATGCCGCGACTCGCACGCATACACATATACATAGTTTATGTAGCGTTGCGTCTGTATGTGTGCATGCGTGTGCTCTGTTCATTTGATGATGACGTAGTAGGCAGCTAGCCGAACCGATTTATATCGGCTTTAACTTGTGTTCTATATATCCGATCAGATTCAAATTTTGGGATATGAGATTTTATATATAATACTATCATATTGGTAAATTTCATGGCGATACTCCAATTTTTGCAATTTTTGCAAAAATGTTTCCTCCAGAGCTATATGATATAGTGGTCCGATTCTCCCAATTTTCATACTTTATTTTTCCCAGGTAATAAAAAGCCCCCAAAAAAAATTTCATCCCGATAGCTCTTAAGATGGCTGAGTAAAACGCATACGCACAGACGGACATGGCTATATCAACTCAGCTTCTCATGCTGATCAAGAATATATATACTTTATAGGGTCGGAAACGTCTCCTTCTGTGCGTTACAAACATCTGACCAATTTTATAATACCCTCTGCAAGGGTATAAAAAGGGTTTAATGTCAACATGTATTAAGATCCCAAATTTCCTTGCTTTATTTGAGAATTGCGCGAGACAAAACGGTTTTTATTCAACCATGAGAACCAAAATTGATGTATAAATAAATACTAGACATCTGCATGAGTTGCAAAAAAGTGACATTCGAATGTACAACAGTTAAATTGAGTCGAGTGAATATGAGTACAAAGCGGAATGGGTATAAATAAGTGATTCCACAAAGCACTCGGACGGACAATGTTGGAGCAATGAGTACATGCGAAAATGAGAGGATAGGCCTCGAATGTATTCGAATGTCAAAACGGTTGTTGTTCTTTTGCTCTGCATAAAAACGAAATTGAGCACAAAGCAAGGAGTAGAACAAACCAACACAAAACCAACAAAATACGCCTTAAATACTTACATTTTCGCTTTGGTTTTCTTTTTCTCTCCTTCCATATTTGCGACTGCTAAACTTCGACTCTCCACACGAAATACAATGTATGTTCTGTATTTCGTATGTAATTCGAATGTTTTCAGCATATCTCATTCTCACTCAATTCGCTTTGCATGAATGTCAAAATATACTACTACTCTATAAACACTCATTCACTCAATTCTATTCCATTCGAATGTACTCAATTTTGCGTATTAAGTGAATGGAGCCATGCAGATGTCTAATACATACCCAAGTTGGTGTTGCAAAAATAAATAATTCCAAATTTGATGACTCTATCTCTGCGAGATCTACTTGTTCATACAGACAGACGGACCGAATGACATGGGTAGGCCGATTCGGCGATTGATGCTGATCTAGAATATATTATGGAAGGTATCGAGACAAACAGATTTAGAATTGTTCGTTAAACTCAAAATGGACGGTTAGACGCGAAATATTAAAGATTTCAAATTCAAATTTCCATTTAGATTTTTATCCAGTTTTCTCGTTCATTTCATTTACAGTTTTATTGTCTATATTGGTGTGATTGGATGGCATGGAAGTCAAAGCACACCGACTCCTCCTTTTATGGAACAAATAACACCGACGACTGCTTCATCATCTGTACTGAAGATGCCAAAGATAACCAGCGAATTCCGAGCCGGACGAATATATGAGTCATTTCGAGCTCTACCATCGGTTAAGCCAACTCCGCAGATGCTGACCATGCTAAGTAGGAGTCGCAGTGTACGTTTTGCCAACGGCTCAGAGCCGTACGCATCGCGAACGATGTCTGCCGATATGCTTAGCCGGAATATATCGATACTTTTGGAGAACTTGTTAAAGCATTATGAACAGTCGCAGCTGCCAACCCATGGACAGGGATTGCCAACTGTGGTGCGGACTAATATACTCATTCGTAGCATGGGTCCCGTTTCAGAACTCGATATGGACTACTCAATGGACTGCTATTTCAGGCAATATTGGCGCGACAAACGGCTGAGCTTTAAGGGGCCCATTAAGAGTTTATCTCTTAGTATCAAGATGCTGGACAAAATCTGGCGTCCGGATACATATTTTTACAATGGCAAACACTCGCACATACACACGATAACCGTGCCAAATAAACTTCTCAGATTGGACCAGGATGGTGGGATATTGTATTCCATGCGGTAGGCTTTTTAACACTTTACTTATTCCTAAAATATGTACATATGAGAACAAGACAATCTGATCTTTGCCGTAGTTTAACCATTAAAGCTACCTGCCCCATGGAACTAAAAAACTTTCCCATGGACAGACAATCCTGTCCACTTGTGATTGGAAGCTGTAAATATACAAAAATGTCATTTGTTTTATCCAAAGGACTTGAATGTGGACCTCTTTTTCCAGATGGCTATACCAACCAGCAATTGGTTTACGAATGGAAGAACCAAGATGATGCCGTTTCCTTTGTCCCAGGCATGACCCTTAATCAATTTGATCTGATCAGCATGATGCATCGTAATTTCACATCCACAAGGCGAGAAGGTGACTTTTCCGTGTTGCACGTGGCGTTTAATCTGAAACGACACACAGGCTACTTTTTAATTCAGGTGAAATCTCATACTAATTACGGGATTAAAAGAAACCCTATAAATTGTCTCATCTAAATATACAATATTTGGCTGATAAACGACTCACGTGAGCTTATAGAGTCAGCGATCCTTATCAATTTTCAAATGTTATGTCGATAGATTTTATTATCCGCAATTGCAGGTCTACGTGCCCTGCATTTTAATTGTGGTCCTGTCATGGGTCTCTTTTTGGATACATCGTGAGGCCACCAGCGATCGTGTGGGTCTTTGCGTGACAGCCGTCCTAACACTATCGACCATTAGTCTAGACTCCCGCACTGATCTGCCAAAGGTGAAGTATGCCACAGCGCTTGATTGGTTCCTCCTGATGAGCTTCCTCTACTGTATTGCCACGTTGTTGGAATTCGCGGGAGTCCACTATTTCACAAAGCTGGGAAGCGGCGAAATTCCCCGCCTGGATGACGAATGGGAGGATATTGGCGCAGTCAGTCTCTCTGAGGCCCATGCCAGTGACACTGGGGCAGATGCCAGTCACGTGGGAGTCGAAAGTGATGATCACCAGGACGATATCAGTGAAGCAATCAATTCCGATAGCGATGTTTGTGTGTGTGCTGAGCACGATGTGGTTGGACTTAAATGCGAGCTACCATTACCAGCATCACTGAATGGAAATGCCAGCACTTTTCGCAAACGCAATGCCCTCATCTGTCCCATCTACAATGTACGTTCATACCCTATACCTACTTACATAATATTCCATTGATGGCTAACTGTGTTCTTAACTATTAACAGGATCCGTATATATTTCCCAAATCTACATCACACGCCTCGACCATGGAGCGAACTACCCAAACCGAGCCCCCCGTCGTGTCCCGCAAGCACCAAGTTTGGCTCTGCCTCAAGGGCGACAACAAGTTTCGAAAGCAACGCGAACGAGATGCTGCCGCCGAAAAGAGTGGCCAAGGACGTGGGGCCACCTATGTGAATAGTGTCTCCCTAATCGATCGAGTCTCTCGCATCGCTTTTCCCATGTCATTTGCCCTGTTCAATCTATTGTATTGGCTGGCCTACGGGATGTATAAAAAGGAATTCTCTTGGTCAACAATTAAGGCTTAGACCTTGCCCCATTGCACTGCGAAACATACCATTGTTTGATATTATTTATCCAGCATATTATTTATCAACAATTTGTTTTTATTCCCGTCTGACTTGATGAAGCGAAATAAATGCATACATTTGTTTAAACTTTTAAACGTGTAATCTTGAACTTTAAAGTTTTGAAATAGCGTAATTCTAGAGAAAGCAAATAAACCCTTCAACAAAGATATGATATAAAATTGTTCCAAGTAATGACAGAATAGTTTTATTCATACCCATACAAATATTACGCATACGCAGAGTAGGACACAGAAGATCACCAAGCGTTCTTGAAGCGATGAACTTCATACAAACCCAAGAGATACGCTCTTGGCCACATTTGCTAACGGGGCTGCTGTGTTGGTAAGATCACAGTGTCCATATGATTACGCTGCAAAGCTTCAAGACTATTTAAAACAGTTCAAAAAATGGGACAGGCATTGGAGAATCGAGGTTAACACAGATGAATCTCAAAACGTTACATTTACTGCCCACAAGGAAAACTGCTCCGAAGTATACCAGTTCCACAAACAAGGCAAAAGACATATCTGTGAATGACCCTTAATAGGAGAGTGACTTCGAAACCACACTGTAGATGCGCTAGTAAAGAAGTATACCCACAGAATGCACAAAATTAACTGGTGACTGCATTGTGGAAGCGGCTTAAGCTTGAGATGGAAATTAGCCCTGTATTAGGGCGTACCAATCTGGGGGACATCATCCAGCAAAATAAAACGCCTTCAAGTTCGTTCGAGGAAGCACCCTACACTGCGATCTGGACATCCGCTACACTTAAACAGCCAACAAAATGGCAAAGAGACAGCAGGACAAGTTATTAAAACATCCTAACAGCCTGGCAAAGAGGCAAGTAGAAGACTAAAAATACTCCATCCATCGGATATTCGCACAAGCCCCTATAAAGTAGCTTTTTCCAACTAGACCCATATATTTTTTAGTATCATATACTGAATAACATTGTTTATTAATTCTGGACCAAGCTTAAATTCGGGACTAAGCCTGAACTGCAAGACAAACGCCTGCAATCATTAAAACTTACTATCACCTAAATAAACAAAAACCAAGATAACCACATGGAATATCAAACGGATAAAGTTCAGACCAACTTTAATTAAATATGGCAATTGAATCAATCAGAAATAAAACCATTTCTTCTCGATTTCCGAAAATGAGAAGTTCTTAGACAAAGTCCCAGAAAAGTATGCTATACAAAATAATATTTCTCATTACATTCAAATAATTTTTTTTTTTGTAGTTTATAGTTTGTTAGTTAGTAGATCATCTAGGACACCTGTAAAAATATTTTGAAGTTTGATTGAAAATTACCCTGTTTGAAACTCTCGTCTTGTCATTTCCACCAGGACAAACTGAAGTATTATGATCTCCTTTTGCCCCTGCTGTTGTTTTCCACAATCCGGCCCTGAACACATTGCATCTTATCTCTTTATTTGTTCGCCACCTAATTAATTGTAAATGATAAATAAATATTTAATTACAGTTTGCCTTATTTGTTTTGCTCTAGTAAAGAGTAAAACCTATTGTTAACCCATAATTCTTTTCCCCGATGGAACGACCTTTCAGTATTGCCTCATCCGGTGGGGAGACCTTGGTCGGGGCCCGAACTCGGGAACAACAATATATGATGATGCATGTGAGGAACATTAATCTTCTTAATAATAGTAGATATGCTATGTTAACATCTAAAATTTTATGTAATTAAAAAGGAAATGTAGAAACCTTTAAGGCTTTAGAACCCTGATTGAAAGTTATGAAATGGTCGTGGTACGAATTTGAATTTTCTATTCTATGTAGTCCTTGGAGTTTGTTGATATTTTGTCAATCAAATTGGCAGCTCTGTTTGTTTTAAGGATTTCATTGCAGGCTTCTTATCACCCTTCGTTTGTCTTAAGTGCCGCCGATGTTTAAATTATTGTTTCCTCTCCTGTCAGATGGTACAGGTAAATACCTGCCGCCAAATTGGTGGTGGTGGTGGTGAATGCAGGACAAATAAACGTTTTATGTTTGCTCTTGCCAATGCTGCTACTGATTGGTTGCAAATATTTGTTGGAGTCATAATAATCGAAAAAATTTCTAATATAGATACAGATAAATATTTGCCTACAAATGTATTACAATGGCAGGAGCACAAATGCGCGTACATCTTTATGAGTTTTTGGTTGGTTTTGCCCATGAAATATGTAAATTTTAAGATGGCACTTAAGGCACACATCAATTGAATTGATTCGAGTTAAACTTTCACTTGCTCTCTCTCACTTTGATTGCCATTGAAATCGAACACCAGATGGCGTTAAGAGAGTCAACGACAACCCATGACAGATGCCGCCAAATGTGATTGTTTTGAATGAAGGACCGTTGTGCGCAGGTTGGACCCGAGGCCCAGCCGAGCGACTGTCGCGGCCAGCATCCTTGCACGAACAGTAATCATTCGTTAGATAGACACCGTTGATGCTCCACATGCAGCAGCGCACTTAAACGGCAAAAAAAAAAACAAAATACACAAACGTCAAATTTCATACACGAACGGAGAAAACGAAAAACAAAAAAAAAGAAAAGTGAATGTGATTACAAGTATTCGTGTGTTGGCCTGACCTGACCAAGATTCTGTCAGTTTGCCTATTTTGCCTTTTTTTTTAGCACGTTTTGTTGTGTGGTACATTCATATATTTAAACAAGTGTTTTCCAAAAGCAACACTTTTTTTGACAAATTTTTTTGGTACTACTAGACTTTAAAAGTCCTTTGAGTGAGTGTCTAATCGAGTGAGTGCGAATGTGTTATATCCTGAATGTCCCATAACTGAATTGTCAGACTCACAAATGACAATATAATGATGATGATGATGAGAATGATGATTTACGGTCGCTTGCTGCCTAATTGAATGCCCTTGCACTCATTTATCCGTATATATATAGAAATCTATTTGAGTGCGCTCGCTGCACCTTTTTGGCAAACACGCAAGTCTTACCTTATGTAATTAATGTGCATTGTTGTTCCAGTCAGTTCAATGTGGAATTTTTCATCAGAATGACTAGCATTGCCCATTGGCCCACCCACAATGCTCCCAATATACACACATATATATATAAGATGCTCATTTGTATGACAAGTATGTAATACTGTTTAATATTCATATATCCCTGCTAAGCGAGGTCATGACCCATAGTTGAATTCAAAATTTCCTTCACGTTCACACTCTATTGTGCACTTTGTGTGTGTGTACATTCCTTCATATACTACTCAAAACGCAGGGTAAACAAAGTGGGGCGCATTTAGCATAAAATCAACGTTGCATAAAATCAATGGAACGCTAGGTCACACAAAATGGATAGTTACAATCACACAGAACACAAACTGGGGTAACTCACTAACACATACAGTGGCATTAAGACACAAAAAAAAAAGAAAGAAGAAAAAAACGAGAAAAAACAAACGCAAAATGGGTCAAAAACAAAAAGCCCAAGGCACAGATAACAAACACACAACAATGACAATGACGACAGCAACGAGAAGCGTTGCTCGAAACTGGTAGCTGGCTGATGCAAAAGGAGCAGCCAATTAAAGACCCTCGCCCCCCCCTCTTGCTGCCATCCAGCATCAGTTGTCACAAGTCATCCATAGTCATCCTCTCAAGGACTCTTTACATTCGTTAGGAAGTACCTACATTGAAATTATTCTTCGAAATTCCGATTGGATATTGAGAATTTTGTTACCCGATACGAATATATAAAAAGCAACTAATATCAAGATTCACATGTGGAATGAAAATAAACCTAATTCTAAATCCTATTGAAACAAAACCATACCAGTGTTCATTTATTTTTATTGCAAGTAGATACTTGTACATTGTTTTATTCAACTGTAGTTAGACGATTAGGCTCTGATCCAGGGAATCTTAAAAGTGTGAATGAAAATACTTACAAACAAACTAAACATTAATTAATGGCTTTTATTTAAACCTTTTGAAGCCTATATTCGTTATCCTTCGTAAATTTGGCGGTAATTTTGCTTATTCATTCGCTTTTTAAATCGTTTGCCTTTTAGTCAGTCTATCTCGTCACAAGTATTACAGAAATATACAAATTCAAATAAATATTTCTAACAATCTGGTTGAGATTCGAAAATTTGTTCTATAGTTTTCGGATACCTATAAAATGTCTTTGCTAATTAGAAATCCAGAATGTTTTAAACTATTTCATAGATTTCTAACGTGTTAGGAGGCATAAAGTATACATAAATTCAAGTACCATATTATCCAAAAAGGGCCCAAGTGCCCTTTATATGCAAAATGCTTTCATACACATGCACTTAACCAAAATGGACTCATGTGGCAAGGGGAGAAAGATGCATTTACTTGTATTTCACTTTCGCTGCAATTAAACACTTGATTCAATAATCAGCCCCAAAACCCAAGCTCATTCAATTGCAAGTGAATAATTTGTCCTTTTTTTGCACCTGTTCGTATGTATGCATGATTGTATGCATGTATGTGGATACCTCATTGTATGAGAGTGTGTGTGTGTGTGTTTCTGTGTTATTGTGCGTTCCATTTTTTCACATCACTTGTCACGTGTTTAGCAGTTTGTTTCGTTTATAATTGCAACTACATTTGTGAACATGTTCATTGCAATCACCACGAGCCGAGCTGCAAGAAAAATGCATTAAAAAAAAACAAAAACAACAACACTCACACACAAGAAGGACATACACAACTGCCGATGCATCTGCATCCGCATCCGCTATGAGAGCAGCAGAGAGCGAACTGGAAAAGCCAATGCTAAGAAGTTGAGCCCTGAAAGCGACTAAATCCCAACAACTGCCAATATGACTAGTTTAACCAGCCTGAGTATCTACTGTAGTCTGCTGCTGTTTCTACTAGCAGCCCAGTTGCAATTGGTTCGGTAAGTTATCACCCAACTGAAATTGAATAAATTTTGATATTCCGTTTTATTATTAAACTTACATGAACTCTTTTCCAAACACCGAATCTATAGGCTATAGAATGTTTAAATTAATGAGTACTTTGTTCTTTCTTTGGTTAATAAACGCATATCTTTATTAGAAAACCCTTAATTTTATGTCCATAATTGAATTTGAATTGAGAACTTATCGATTACCATTTTATTAAAAAAGTTGTTTGCATATCAAAAGTCATCAAATTGAGAAGATATAGCCCAATTTTTTGAATCGCAGCATTTGATGTTCTGTTTTTTTGGGGCTTAAATTGTCTCAGTCCACAGGGTTAAACAATTGTACTTTTCAATGTGCCGGTACATCTTATAAGAGCCCTTTAAATTAATTTTAATTTATTTTCTTACTTATCCATTGTGTTGTCTCAGGTCTCTCTCTCTCTTCCTCTTATTAATTGTTTCAATTCGATTGATGGACTTTTATTTAATAACTTTCATTGTCAGTGGAGGGAAATAGGCCTAAATTATAGATTGTTAAAATTAGTCAGTTTGGAGAGAAAAGTTTATTTGAATAAGCTTACAATTAGTTGACTATGTTTATGCATGGCAAACATGTGATAAGGAGGAGAGTTTCAGTTTAAAAACTTAATACCTACTATGTATTTCTGTTAGCCTGGTATATTTTTCACAAATGAACCTGCCCCAAAAACTATGCTATATTTTTTTAAAAGCAATTGTCTAGTCTCAGTGGAGGATGCCGGGGGGAAGGGACTGTGAGTCAATTTCAAAAGAAGAATATATTTTGGTGTCAAATTTCTATTTTTACTTTACTTTCTGTAAATTTTCGAAAAGTTTTTATCAACTTCTTTTTGATTCCTTTCTGCAGATGCAAGAGAAAAGAGATGCTCGCCGGTCGCCTGGAAAATGTAACACAGACGATCTCAAAAATACTTCAGGGCTATGATATACGCCTCAGACCTAATTTCGGAGGCGAACCATTGCACGTAGGTATGGATTTGACCATAGCCAGCTTCGATGCAATATCAGAAGTTAACATGGTGAGTGTGACCCAGATGAACCCAAACGTACCTTACCTTTACCTCAATATTTGTCTACAACACAGGATTACACAATTACAATGTACTTGAACCAATATTGGCGGGATGAACGTTTAGCGTTCAATATCTATGGTCCGTATTATGATAATGATGCCGCTGACGACGGCGTTAACGATGTCCTGACCCTATCGGGCGACTTTGCAGAAAAGATCTGGGTGCCTGACACATTTTTTGCCAATGATAAGAACAGGTTAGTTTCCACACACTCACATACCCACACACACACATTGTAAGAACGATTTACCTATATATACGATACGATGTAGCTTCCTGCACGATGTAACCGAGCGCAACAAGCTAGTGCGTCTTGGAGGAGACGGCGCCGTTACATACGGCATGCGGTTCACCACGACACTCGCCTGCATGATGGATTTGCACTACTACCCACTGGACTCACAGAACTGCACCGTGGAAATTGAAAGCTGTAAGTAAGGCAACCAACTAAAAATCCCAAGTCTTTAGTTAAGCTAAAATAGGCAATACCAGAAAAGGGGATTACGAGTAGTTTATTTACATTTGTATGTTCTGGCACACTTTTGGAGCAGCTTTGAGAGTTTCACTCCCTGGCCATGGCCTAGAACTTGGGCGTGGCCTTGGAACTCGGGCTGGATGTGTATTTAGCGTATGCCTTTGGTGACAAGGCCTAAGCGCTGGCTCTATAGAGCACTGTAGTGTATGTACATGACAATGTACATATAAATAGCCATACAGAGAATCCGGATTACTAATTGATCCATCATAAATACATAAAGGAAGAAACCAATGCTATAGTTAAAATAGAATGTATTTTAGAAGAACAGTTTGCTGCAGTTTTTTCATGAAAATATCAAAGAAGCTAACATCAGCTATGCCGCAGTTTGTATACCCTTCCAGCCTTGGCTATAATATTTTGACATATTCCCAGATCTTTTCCTTTGCCCTAATTTATGTAAATATGGATACAACCTTCAAACTCCTACTCTGTCCCTTTCTATTTCGCTATACCCCAAAATTGTTCTTCTTCGTCTTTTCCCCATCTTCTTTGCTAACGCCTGTTCTTATATGTACATGTGCATATGTATATGTATATCAGTGATCGGCACACACACACATACATATATATATTAATATATAGGTACTTTTTGGGGTCGGTAAGGTCTCCTTCTCTGCGTTTTAAACAACTGACAAATTGTATAATAGACTCTGCAAAGGTATTAAAAGTGGTTTTCGGTTATTCGCTAGAGTGTTTTATGTTGCCATGCAGGACTCTTGGGGATTTCAAGCTAGATGAAATTGATATAGTTTCATCAGCCAGTGCCACTGGAAATAACATCGGCCTGTAAGACCAAGGACGGATCCAGTGGGGAAGTCCAGTTGCCAGCGCGAGGGTCTTATTACCGAAGGCACATCAAGGCGACATCGACGCCTAAGTCGTCACCAAACAAGGGTCCGACCCAGCGTCAACTCAATGGTTTTACCCTTTGTCGGTTTTACCCTAGTTTGGTGGAAGATTTTTACCAAACTTGAGATTGTTTTGAAAAAGGCCCATTTTTCTTTAGCTACTAACTTCAAAGAAATTAATTTTTCAAGAAACTTTTGTGGAAATCCTGGAAATCCAAGTCCCTAACTTAATCTGTTTGGGAGCTTTGGGCCAAGAAGTCAAAGGAATCAAATCTCCGATCAACAGATCCGATTTTATGCCCCTGCAAAAGGGTCTATTGATTTTGGTAAGAAGTCGACCATTTAAGAATATAAATTCTTGATCAGTGCGACGAGACGAGCGCATATCCGTCCGTCTGTCCGACCGTAGGACTCTGTTCTGATTACGGGGTAAAGAAGATTGTATTCAGAGGAAAGGTTCATGCAAAGCCTATGCTTTGCAAGTACAGTGGAATACTTGGTACTGATGGATATAACTAGATCAATAGCTTAGGAGAAGCTATTTCAGCTATTATAAGTTTGATTAAATGAAGGCTACTGGAGTACGATGGCAAATTGACATTCAATTCTTCTTTGGTGCGTCTCATATTGAGGTGACCGTACTCTAAGATAGGACGGACTAATAATATAATTAGAATTTTGGTTGTATATGGATCGTCAAATTCTTTTGATCATCGCTATACGAACCCAAGAACGATCATAGCTTCACTAACAGTAGTAGAAATATCAGGATTAAAAGTTCATTTACGGTCTGTAAATACGCCCAAGTCACTGATGATATCTGAATGCTCTAAGGGAGTACCGTTAAGATAATAAGCTGCTAAGTATGGAGTGCATCTATAAATAGATATAACTTTAAATTTCGTTTCTCCACTTTGACGGCTGCAGGTAAGAGAAGAGTAACAAAAAAACCTCGAAGGGTATACAAACTTTGGTGCGGTTGAAGTCAGCCCCGGCCCTTTATGTCAGACAATAAATGATAATATTCTCTGGTTTATTTCCATTGTTGCCCATCACCAAAGAAGCGGAGAGAGGGCATAGAAGCTGAAATTAATCCTTGATCTTGAGAATACATTTTTATTTTCTTTGTGAACCCTTTTTACAATGGCTCGGTAAACGGTATTTAATCCAAGTCTCGATCGTTAGTAAATCATCAAGTTCCCTTTAGTATGTGATTAAACATTTTCTTCTTTAACTCGGTCAAGAAAACAATTGATCTCTGATTCACTTGTTCACTAATCACTTTTTTGACGTGGATGATCTGTATTTATACAAATATAAAATACATATATTTTATTGATGCAGTTCAGCACGGACTATTTTCTGTTATTAACTAAAAGATCTGAACAATTAAGAGACCGAATGAGTAAGCGCCCTAAATTTATCTGCTCTATCACAAAAATCGAGCCGTTTGGCCTTCTCTATGATCTCTATCAAGTAAAGTTTAAATAATAAGGTTTATATGTGGACTATTCTTCTCTCTATTTCTAAGTTCATATGTGTGTGTATATCTCCCTCAGATGGCTATACTGTCAGTGATGTGGTCATGTATTGGAAACCAACACCAGTACGCGGCGTGGAGGACGCCGAATTGCCTCAATTCACTATTATTGGCTATGAGACGAATGATCGAAAGGAGCGCCTGGCCACTGGAGTATACCAGCGTCTGTCGTTGTCCTTTAAATTGCAGCGAAACATTGGTTACTTTGTATTCCAGACATACCTACCCAGTATACTGATTGTCATGCTGTCGTGGGTCTCATTCTGGATAAATCACGAGGCGACTAGTGCCCGTGTTGCTCTCGGCATTACAACGGTGCTGACAATGACCACAATTAGCACCGGTGTCCGGAGCTCTCTGCCACGGATCTCCTACGTGAAGGCCATCGATATTTACCTAGTCATGTGTTTCGTTTTCGTATTTGCCGCCCTACTCGAATACGCGGCTGTCAATTACACCTACTGGGGCAAACGGGCCAAAAAGAAAATCAAAAAGCTTAAGGACTGTGATCGAGGAAAACTAGGTAACTATCTCGATTGCACTTGAAATGAACCTATCTATGTATGTATATATTAGACTGTAACTATCGTAACTGCCATCGATTAGGTAAAAATGAAAAATCCGAAACGTGTTCAACGACTGAGGACATAATTGAGCTGCAGGATGTACGCATGAGCCCTATACCTTCGTTACGAAAAGGTAACTACAATGCTACCCTCGGCTCCATTGGTACCGAGACCATGGACTTGGCCAAATTTCCGCCAAGTTTTCGCATCACTCGCAACTATGGCACTGGACGCAGCCAACTGCGACACCGTGGCCAGCGGGGTAAGTACCAATTAAAGATGCCATCGGTTATCTCTTTGAAATAACTTGTAATGCAATGTTCTCCTCTATGTGGCAGGCATTTCAGCAAGGCCGCGCATGTTGCATGCATTGAAAAAGAGTGCATCTGCTCTGAAAGCCACCATACCAAAGATCAAAGACGTCAATATCATTGACAAGTACTCGCGTATGATATTTCCGATTAGTTTCTTTGCATTCAACCTTGGCTACTGGCTTTTTTATATTCTGGAGTGAAATGTTTGCCTGTTTTGTCTGTGAAGCCAACCGGAAAAACAAAAACCAACTGTTCCATTTTCGCAGTCCTGTTACCATCGTAGTCTTAGCCCATTAAGAGCAAACTGTATTTGGATGCTTTCTGTACAAGCATTTATATCTAGAACCAAGAATAATATATGTATGAATTTAAAAGACCACCCCCTTTTCCTTTCCCTTGTCCTCCAACCAGAAAATGATAGAAACACATCATGTAATGCCGAGATCCCACATGATCCTTTAATCAAGCATCTTAATATATAAAATGATACCTATATTATTTTTTATCTAGGGACCATTAAGATTATCAGTTTGTTCAATCAAATTGTAATTTTTATTTTTGAATTAAACATTTTTAAATAAGATATAAGAACGTTTTAATAAAAAAAACAAGAATACTTTAAGTTTTATTTATTTCCATTAAAAAAAAAGCAGCAAAAACAAAAGCAATTACTTATTTCTCTTTGACTTTCCCCAGAGACTTAAACAAGAAAGTTGCCAAAAGGTATTTAATTCCCTCAACTAAAATATATTCATCATTATTAAATATTTTAGGTATATTTTCATGGAGTTTTTACAGGTCTAAAATAAAGAATAAATAAACTAGATGGTTTATTAACATAAACATAAAAATGACTTCAATATCCCTAAACTTAAACTATAAAAATCATTATAATAAAAAAAAAAAAAAAAAAAAAAAAAAAAATAAGTAGTTAACATAAAAATCTATGAACTCTGCAATGCTTCTTTTTAATAAATTAAAATTCAAAGAAGCCCTGTCAGTCTTTGGCAATAATAATTATACCCTTGCAAAAAGGGTATATTAATTTTGGTCAGAAGGATGCAACGCATACAGTGACTTTTCTCAATAACTTCGTTATTTTCTGAGCTACTGAATACGTGAATTTTAATATTGGTGAGTTTATTACACTTATAAATGACGGTGCCAAATTTGATCAAGATCGGGTGACTATATCATATAGCTCCCATAGGAACGATCCGTGAAAAACAGTGACTCTTGTTATATTTTTTACTTCAATTGAAGTTAAAGAAATTTGATATGTGTAAAGTTGCAAGGGTATACAAACTTCGGCACGGCCGCAGTTAGCCCCGGCTCTCTGGTTTTAATTGTTTTAATCTCTTTCAGTATTCCATATTCCTTCAAGATGTCCCTGTATCCATTTCGATTTCGCCATACCAGGTCACTATGGAGTGTACAGACATTTTTTGAGCACTTAAAAAAAGTATTTAAAGTCGAAATACATGTATGCCGATTTATAAATAAAGCATTAAAGTACATTGTTGCATACTCGGTTTTTTATAATTGTCAAACAATGGTAAGAAAATCGATGTCGAAAAAAAGTACTGAGAACAAAACGAAACCACTTTCATTTGATGCAATTTGTTCCTTGACTTTGACTGTTCATAACATTTCAATGAAATACGATATTGATTAAACTTAAATTGTGTGGTTTAAAATTTGTGTATCCTCAAAGTCAAAATTGGTTGCTAAATCTTAACTTTAAGGGAAGTTATAAAAAAATTTCTCACAGTGTCCAGTCTAAGACTTTTACTATTTGCTAGAATGATAAATTCTTTGTAAAATACAAAAGTCCCACTATCCACAAATAATCACTTATTTTTCAATTTAACTTTTTAGCACATAATCTCATTTTTGTGCATATGGACGAATTTTTAATATGGAATGCTAATACAATTTTTTTTTTTTTTTTTTTTTTTTTTTTAACGTTTAATATATATTTGTTGAATCTACTCTTAAATTAGAGCCTAACAACAAGTTTGAGATATTTTTCTTAGACTAGTACTTAAGATAAATCCTGGGGATATTGCAGGCGGCCCTAATCACTTGTTATTGGGTTGGTCTGTCATTTCTTTTAAGACGAGTTCTATTATTAGTTCGCGTAAGGGAATTGGCAAGAACATTTGGGTGTGCATCCAGTTTCGCAGAATACTTTAGTTGTTGAGTACCTATTTCAGATTTTACGCTAGGTATATTTAGATCATTTTGAATGTTGTCGTTTCGTATATACCACGGGGCCCCCGTGATTGATCTTAAAATCTTCGACTGCGCTCTTTGTATAATATCGACATTGCTGGTACTTGCATTTCCCCATAGTACGGCTCCGTAAGTCCAGATGGGTTTCAGTACGGAGTTGTATAGGAGGACTTTATACTCCAGACGTAGAGGGGACCGAGCATTGATGATCCAATGTAGGCTACTCGCTTTCAGTTTAAGCTGTGACTTTTTTTGCTTCGATGTGCTTGCGCCAAGTTAGTCTTCTGTCTAGGTGGATGCCAAGGTAAGTGACATCCACGGCTTGAGGAACTGGTACGTTGTTTAGCATTAGAGCTGGACAGTTTCTTCTGTTAAGCGTAAATGTAACATGTTTGCATTTCTGCTCGTTGACCCGGATACGCCAGGTTGCTAGCCATTCCTCTACTACCTTAAGGTGTTCCTCTAGTTTTGCAGAGGCTTGTATTGGGCATTTGGATCTGCTAAGGATTGCCGTGTCATCGGCAAAAGTGGACGTTGTAAGTCCTAAACTCGTTGGTAAGTCTGCAGTGTACAGCAGGTAAAGCAATGGGCCGAGTACACTGCCTTGCGGTACACCAGCTTTGATTTCAAAATCAGCGGAGACGGAGCCATTACATCTTACAGCGAATTTCCTATTGTAAAGGTAAGATTCCATGAGTTTGTGTGTGTACTGTGGCAGTTTTTGCCGGATTTTGAACATCAGACCCTCCAGCCAAACTCTATCGAAAGCCTGGGCAACGTCGAGAAAGACAGCAGCACAGTATTCTTTTAGTTCGAATGCTGTTCGTATTTCGGATGTTATGCGATTGACTTGTTCAATTGTACCATGTTTTTCGCGGAAGCCAAACTGGTGTGAAGGGATTGTGTTCTCCGATGCCAGAAATGAGTTTAGGCGGATCTGCAAGACCTTTTCAAAAAGCTTCGAAAGACATGGCAGCAAACTAATTGGCCTATAGGATGATGGCTGGGTTTTGTCCTTTCCCACTTTAGGAATCATGATGATAGTGGACTTTTTCCATGTTCTTGGGAAGTAGCCAATTTTTATTATAGCGTTGAACAGTTTGCAGATATATTGTATTGCAATGATAGGGAGTTCTAGGATCATTTTCGGTGTGACTAGGTCATGGCCAGGGGCTTTTTTCGGCTTTATGTGGTTTTTAATAACTGCAGTGATCTCGTCCGATTGGAGTTCCGAGTACTCACTATCCGTTAATGTGTTCGAAGGGGGAAGTACAGATGAGTTTGATGTTGGATTTGGCTGGAAAACCATTTTAAGATGTGTGGCAAATACGTTTGCCCTCTCTTCGTCACTGCGGGCCCATCCACCGGTTGGACTCCTTATCGGTGAAATTGTCTCTGTAGGAGCGCTTAAAGTTGGGTGGGCTTTCCACAGAGGATGTTTAGTGCTGGTTGGACTGAGCTTTTCTATGTATTTCCTTTGAGCCCATTTTTCCTCTTGTCTTAACGCCTTGGAGAGGTTGCGATTAGCTTGCCTTAGGCGAAGTTTTGCTGCTGGTGATCGAGTAATCTGCCATTCTCTTCTTAGACGTCGTTTTTCCGTTACTAATTGTTCTATCCGCCGGTTCGTAGGCCTGTCAACAGGTTTGGTGTAAGAAGAGGCATGTGGAGTAGATACTCTTGCTGCAGCTCCCATCATCGACTCAAGTGCAGAGACGCACATATCAATGTCCTCTGCAGCATCCAGTTTCGGCGAACAGTCAATGTGGGCACTCATGTACATTTTAAATTTAAGCCAATTTGTTTTGTTGTTTGTAAGCCTATATGGGCGATCAAGTACTTGAGGTCTTGTTAATAATGTGAATAGCACTGGAGAGTGATCGGAAGTTAAATCTAGTAGTGTTTCCGCAGTGATCCGATTACGTGGAATCCTCTTGGTTACTGCGAAATCAATCAAGTCAGGCACTTTCTGTGGATCTGTGGGCCAATAAGTAGGCCTACCCGGTGAGACGCAATCCATCTTATTGAGAGGGTTGACTATTGTGTTGTACAACTGCTTTCCTTTAGGATTTACCAGGCGAGATCCCCAGTGCGTATGTTTGGCGTTATAGTCCCCTGCTGCAATGAAGCGATCTCCGAGTGTGTTAAAGAAATCGGTAAATTCCTTTTCAGAGATTGAGAAGCGTGGTGGGCAGTACAGGGCGACCAATGTAGTGTTGCCGCAGCTGGTTTGGACGGTTATAGCAGTTGCTTGTAGGTGCTGTGTTTCAAATCTGTTGAGGAACGAGTGTTTTATACGGTTATTGATTAGGATACCGGTCCCGCCATGAGCTTTTCCGTCTGGATGGTTTGTTGCGTAGAAGGTATATTTTGGTATTTGAAAATTATTTTTTGATGTTAAATGTGTTTCCGAAATCAGCAAAACGTCGATTTCACTTGAGTCTAGGAATAGTTGCAGTTCATTTTTGTGCTTGGACATGCCGTTAGCATTCCAAAGACATAGACGTAGGGAAGCCATTATTTATTCTCGATAAGCTTCTGGATAAGCAGGTTTTGATTCCGCATTAGTTCGTGCATACAGTTTTGCATGAACGTCATAAAAGTGGTCATGTTTTGATTGAGTGAGATCAATAGGGCCTCTAGACCACTTGGAGTTTGCTGGCCAAGCTCTGGTGCGCTAGGTTGCGGATTCTGTAGATGGCGGAGTGACGGGGTCTCTTTCGCGGGCTCCGTCTGTCCAGTTCGGAGCACACTAGCGAAGGATACACTAGGACTGGTTGTAGCAGTCATGTTGGATGATCTAACAGCCTTGGCGAAGAAAACCTCCGGTGTAGTTTTGGAGGCGTTGAAGATGATTTTTGGTCCGGCTGGGGGTTTGCGCCCGTTTAGGTGTGATTTAAGATCCTTAAAGACAGGACATCCTCTGTAGTTGGCCGTGTGGTTCCCTCCACAGTTGCTGCATAGTCTTAGTGCGACGTTGTTTCTGTCCTTGGTACAAATTCCACCTTCATGATGTTCGCCGCAGCCAACACACACTGACCTAAGATTGCAATTGTTAGAGGTGTGGTTGTATTCCTGGCAGTTTTTACACTGCGGTGGTTGGCGTCTCTTATGGGGCTCCTCTACGGTGATTCTTCTGTGCAGTAGAAGCTGTAGGTTGTAGATCGGGTGCACTTCATTTGGCTTCGACCGCTTTGCATCTGGTTGGAGCTCGATTTTAAAGAGCGGTTGTGCGACTTTATTCCTGTTGATGATGTTGACAACGGACTTGACCGCAAACCCTTTTTCGACCAACGCGTCTGCTATTTCTTGAGTAGGGACCGATGGCTCAATCCCCTTTAACACAACCTGGAGCCCTTTACTGCTTTTTAGTTGGTAGGTATAGAAGTTGATGTTAGCATTACGGAGGTACTTTTCGATGATGCGGAAATTGTCCTCAGTTTGGGCTTGACATTTAATTTCTTTAATATTACCCCTATTGAGAGGGGTTACAACAAAGTTATTTGCCCCTACTGTTTCTACTAGCTTCGAAATCAGGGCGCTGCAGTTGGCTCCACGGATGTATAAAGGGGGTGGTCTAGCCGATTTAACTTTATCTACAGCGCCGGCTTGATCGTCTTGCTGATCGGCAAGAATTTTAAAACGATTCCCGCTAAGGGGTGCTACTCGTTCATTTGGTTTGGTTATTTTCGGCGTATTGCCACTTTTTTTCTTTTGCGGGCTTAGCTTCCGCTTAGTTATTTTAATATATCTGTCCATTCCAGTTTGGACAGAAGTCGTTGGGTTTACTATTGTGGCTGACTCTGGGCGACTTGTCGTTGACGGCTTGAGGCAGGTCAATACTTCGGCAGACGTTGCAGTAGTTGCTGTCAACGAGCTGACGGTGCTGGTTGGTGCAATCGGTGACCCAGTTATAGATATTGATGGAGAAGCACACTGCTCTCTCCACGGTAGGTTGCTGTTAATTGCTGAGTGGCTGGCACTTTCGGTGTTATTGCTTACGTTAGCATTCGGTGGGGTCGGCGACACCACCGAAAAGTACGCGTTGTTGCGTTGGACCGAGAGTCGACGCTCACGTTGTTGTTGTACAATTAGTTCTTGTAGCTGTTGCTGGTGGGGATTGAGAGAGCTTGGGCCCGAATTGGTGGACATGGCTTTTGTAAAAATTACGCACTTTGTTGTTGCAACTTAGTATTTATTGCTATTAGAGCAATCTAATAGCAATATGATTGTAAATAGGCGTCTCTGAGGTGACTGAGAGCCCTACACAACTTTTTGCAAACGCAGACTTTTTTTTTTTTTTATTACACTCATTTTTACAAATAAAGCAGAAGTATTTGGATTTACGGGTTTTTGACCATGTGGGCGATATGCCACGCCCATTTTGTTGAAAAACATTT
The DNA here is from genome assembly GCA_018903935.1 of Drosophila insularis. Lineage (NCBI taxonomy): Eukaryota > Metazoa > Arthropoda > Insecta > Diptera > Drosophilidae > Drosophila > Drosophila insularis. The sequence goes on along the minus strand of JAEIFP010000569.1, from coordinate 549,779 downwards.
GCAAAATATATTTGTCACTTCACGTAATGCAATGAGAGTGAAAATGATTGTATAAGATAGATTTTTGAATTAAGTGCTCAAAAAATGACATAAAATGCATAGGGCATAGTGTTGCCCCTCCCCATCTCCTTTGCAAGTCCATTATCACGCATACACATGTAGTTTATGTAGCGTTGTAAGTAGCGTGTAGAGCATAGAACTTGTGTTCAATCCGATCTTATTATGATTGCTCTGACATATCTTAAACGCATTATCCTTAGAAACGCCCTTTAAAACCTAACATTATTTGGACAGAAAAACGTAAAACATTGTGATCTGGAAATCTTTTTAAAGAAATTCCGTTTGCATAATATTAGGCTTTATTTTTAATTTCATCGAACTCAATTTGCAGAATTTTATACTTTCGACATCTTTTACAAACGAAGTAAGTAAATCATGTCGCCGACTTCAGCATACCATGCACCAAGTAAAATAACAAGTGAACTAGCCAACATATACTATCTCGCTTACTCTTACAAGCACATGAGCACTCTAGCGTTTCTAGTTCGATTTTAATTGGTAAGACTAATTAGTGTGCTGAAGATGAATCCTATATAAAGGCTAAAGTAGGCGTGGAAAAATGTCTCAATAATCAGAATCTGCACGCATACTAAACAAATCTACGTACCAAATTTGGTGGCTTTAGTTCTGTTAGTTTCGAGAAAATCTGCAAGTAGGCAAGTAGGCGTGGCAAAATTTGTAAACAAGCAAAATCTAAGCCAGTATTCATACCAAATTCAACAAATTAGACGGACATTTCTAGATCGACTCGACTGTTGACCCTGATAAAAAAGATTTATAGTTTATGGATACGGAAAAGCTTCCTTCTGCTTCTAACATACATTTTGGCGACTTTAATATACTATTTCACCCTATAGGTTCATGGTATAAAAACTATGAAAGCAGTTTGAATCGCGGGAGCGAAAACTGAAATTTAATTGGATACAGAAGTCTTTTTTTCTTTGGAAAGGTTTGTGGCCTCACTGTAGCAAAACTTTAACTTACCTAAATATTCTTAAATTAAAAATGAAAAAGAAGGCAAAATGGGCCGAAATTATTTTTAATATCCAATGTTTAAGTTCGAACTAAAGCAATTAGGAGATGTTATCTAATTTTGTTGAAAAAAAACATTTCCCAAAACTAAAGTACGTATTGAAAAAAATGATGTTTATTAATAACAACAAATTCTAACTATATTCGTAATAAGTATACAAAATATACGAATAATAATATATTGAAAAACATTTGAAATTCAGTGAGACTTTATGTCGAAAGACAGAGTGATCATCAGACCTCTTATAGCACTAGTCCCTGCTTGTTTGCTTACCATCTTCAAGTCAACTATAACGTATACGCACTGTGTGACAGCTAAACCAATACAAACTATAATTATTATCTTGATAGTGTAATAGTGAAAGGAAGTCAATAATATGTATATTTCAGGTACAGCACATCAAGTGCGAGATTGTTTTCAAAACTTAACATATTTATTTCGGCCTAATACTAATACTAATAAGTCAGGACCTTTTGCGGCCTTAGCGTATGCCCGTTAGTGGTGATCTACGTAATTATTATGCCCATGAACCATTTGATTTCTACAAGCCGAGTTTTTAAAAATGTTTGAAAAAAATGTGTCTTTGCATAGAAAAATGAAGTAAGTCGTCTCGCCGACTTGGGTATACCATACACCAGTAAAACAAATATTTTAAATTTATAATAACCAATGCATTTTCGTATTTAAAAAAAAACTGTTCACATGCTTTTTACAAACATATCTTAGTATTTCGCTCATTCAAGCATACGAGCACCCTAGCGCCCTCACCAGCCAACGGCCACTTCCGGCCATATGGAAAAACGTTTATATGCATAACTTGGCTATTTTGAGTCCGATTTTGATCAAATTTGGTGTTTTGCTGGATATTAGTATCAAATTTAAGTGTGCTAAATTTGATTGCACAAGGTAGAAAATTATGGGAGATTTTTTTCAAATTACGGGCGCAATTACTAAGCAAATATAGATACCAACTATGGTGTCTCTAGCTAGATGTTCATACAGACGGACGGACGGACGGACGGACAGACGGACAGACGCACATGGCTAGATCGTCTCGGCTGTTGATGCTGATCAAGAATATATATACTTTATGGGGTCGGACACGTCTCCTTCTGTGCGTTACAAACATCTGACCAATTTTATAATACCGTCTGCCTAATATAATAATATGCCTGCTAAAATATATTTGAAACATATCATTCTATACAATTTGGTTAGCCAAGTTTCTAATCATCGTCATCGGCAACTGACAGCATGGTTGGTTCTGCCGACGCCCCACTAGTGTTGGACAATGTACTGGAAGTAGACACCAGACTGCTAGAAGACACCGCACTTTTAATGGACCCAACACTGGCTGCAGACGTCCGACTGGCTGTGGTCTGCACAGTGCTTGTGGACCCAACACTGGCTATGGACGTTTGACTGGCTATGGACGTCTGACTGGCTATAGACGTCCGACTGGCTGTGGTCTGCACACTGGTTGTGGACACCTGACTCGTTGTGCTAGCCAAAGATATATTACTGGGGGTAGCACTGGGAGTGGACCAAACATTGTCACCCAGTATCTTCAGCACATCCTCAATATAGGTGCTGGCGTAATAAAATGAATTGTTCTCTATTATGGCCCCAGATTGGGTGGACTTCTTCAAGACTTCAACCAGCTGCTCCACCACCGCTTTACGCATGCTAGCATCCTTGGTCTGATTCGCAAAATGATGCATTATACGGCTTAATGGTTGCGGCTCTACTTCCTCGCGTAGGTATTTCACGACAATTGATTCATCTACTAAAATTTCCGCCATTATAATAAGAAAACAAAATTGTAATTGTTAAAAATTCAAAAAACCGGAAAACACAAGACGATCCGTATCCGACTGAACTGAATGTAGAATGAGACTACAAATCTATCGTGCTCCGGACATTGACTGTAGCAAAGGCAGGATGAGTGAAGGCGAAAACAAAGCCAACCTGACCTCTATGCTACTTTGATCGTTTTATTATTTTGCGTTGGAAATTTCATTTTGTTTTTGTATATACTTGTGTGAGATATAGTATCGTCCGGATCGGACCACTATATCATTAAGTGCTATACGAATGAAGAAAGTAAGTCGTTTCGCCGACTTATGGAACGCCTGCTAAAACTCGTTTGTACATATATTTTCCATGTTTCTAATTCGATTTAAATAAAATTAGGTGGATTGGTAGATATTAACAGGGCTAATTAGTGTGCTGAATTTGGTTTCGATAGTCAAAAAATTGTAGGGGGCAGTCATTGCTTTCCAGATTATGGAGAAGAAGGTGGTTTTAAATATTAATAATATGCACGCATTCTACACAAATCTACGTACCAAGTCTGGTAGCTTTATCTATGTTAGTTTTTGAGAAAATTGATTTTATCTAATTTGCGGAGGAGTAAGGGGGCCTGGCCAAAATTGAATTTAACTCTTTTTATTTAAATACTACTCGAGTCCGCATACCAAATTAAGTGGCTCTAGATCTTCTAGTCCACGAGATCTAGGTGCTCATACAGACTAACGGACGGACATACGGACATGATTAGATCGACTTGGCTGTTGATCCTTACATAAATTTTGGCGACTTTAATATACCATGCACCCAACATGGTATGAAAAGTAGTTGGGTGACATAAAATTGTTAATTTGTTTTTATTTTTTGTTAACTACATCTTCAAATATAAAAGAATTTTATATTGCATTTATTTTTTTGGTAATATCACCTTTGGAAAACAGGTATTGTTAATTTAAAATTTAAATTATGAGTTGGGTCACAAAAGCTGTGATCCACTGTACATTTATATCTATGAATAGTAGTTATCTTACGATACAGTGAGTTATTATTGATAAATCATTCTGTAAAGCGGTAAGGATACAGCTTAGTCATGTGATAAACAAACAATAATTTTGTTTAGTAGCGTTTATGGGTTTTTTTTAAAGAAAGAAATCTTGAAAATCGTTGTTCATTCACAATTTGAAAACGTCAAATCATTTTGTTTCACTTACACAATATGTACAGGTAATCTATAAAACCGAGAAAAATATTGTATTTACTCGTGACTACTCGTCAAGTATTTCTGTCACTCACTGTAACAATACGCGAGAAAACTCAAGATACTGTACTCTTGCATTCTGAATATTTGTATACACTGTGCAGTAAAAAATGAAGTAAGTAAGTCGTCTCACCGACTTAGGTATACCATACACGTGTTCAACGACTGAGGACATAATTGAGCTGCAGGATGTACGCATGAGCCCTATACCTTCGTTACGAAAAGGTAACTACAATGCTACCCTCGGCTCCATTGGTACCGAGACCATGGACTTGGCCAAATTTCCGCCAAGTTTTCGCATCACTCGCAACTATGGCACTGGACGCAGCCAACTGCGACACCGTGGCCAGCGGGGTAAGTACCAATTAAAGATGCCATCGGTTATCTCTTTGAAATAACTTGTAATGCAATGTTCTCCTCTATGTGGCAGGCATTTCAGCAAGGCCGCGCATGTTGCATGCATTGAAAAAGAGTGCATCTGCTCTGAAAGCCACCATACCAAAGATCAAAGACGTCAATATCATTGACAAGTACTCGCGTATGATATTTCCGATTAGTTTCTTTGCATTCAACCTTGGCTACTGGCTTTTTTATATTCTGGAGTGAAATGTTTGCCTGTTTTGTCTGTGAAGCCAACCGGAAAAACAAAAACCAACTGTTCCATTTTCGCAGTCCTGTTACCATCGTAGTCTTAGCCCATTAAGAGCAAACTGTATTTGGATGCTTTCTGTACAAGCATTTATATCTAGAACCAAGAATAATATATGTATGAATTTAAAAGACCACCCCCTTTTCCTTTCCCTTGTCCTCCAACCAGAAAATGATAGAAACACATCATGTAATGCCGAGATCCCACATGATCCTTTAATCAAGCATCTTAATATATAAAATGATACCTATATTATTTTTTATCTAGGGACCATTAAGATTATCAGTTTGTTCAATCAAATTGTAATTTTTATTTTTGAATTAAACATTTTTAAATAAGATATAAGAACGTTTTAATAAAAAAACAAGAATACTTTAAGTTTTATTTATTTCCATTAAAAAAAAAGCAGCAAAAACAAAAGCAATTACTTATTTCTCTTTGACTTTCCCCAGAGACTTAAACAAGAAAGTTGCCAAAAGGTATTTAATTCCCTCAACTAAAATATATTCATCATTATTAAATATTTTAGGTATATTTTCATGGAGTTTTTACAGGTCTAAAATAAAGAATAAATAAACTAGATGGTTTATTAACATAAACATAAAAATGACTTCAATATCCCTAAACTTAAACTATAAAAATCATTATAATAAAAAAAAAAAAAAAAAAAAAAACATAAGTAGTTAACATAAAAATCTATGAACTCTGCAATGCTTCTTTTTAATAAATTAAAATTCAAAGAAGCCCTGTCAGTCTTTGGCAATAATAATTATACCCTTGCAAAAAGGGTATATTAATTTTGGTCAGAAGGATGCAACGCATACAGTGACTTTTCTCAATAACTTCGTTATTTTCTGAGCTACTGAATACGTGAATTTTAATATTGGTGAGTTTATTACACTTATAAATGACGGTGCCAAATTTGATCAAGATCGGGTGACTATATCATATAGCTCCCATAGGAACGATCCGTGAAAAACAGTGACTCTTGTTATATTTTTTACTTCAATTGAAGTTAAAGAAATTTGATATGTGTAAAGTTGCAAGGGTATACAAACTTCGGCACGGCCGCAGTTAGCCCCGGCTCTCTGGTTTTAATTGTTTTAATCTCTTTCAGTATTCCATATTCCTTCAAGATGTCCCTGTATCCATTTCGATTTCGCCATACCAGCTCACTATGGAGTGTACAGACATTTTTTGAGCACTTAAAAAAAGTATTTAAAGTCGAAATACATGTATGCCGATTTATAAATAAAGCATTAAAGTACATTGTTGCATACTCGGTTTTTTATAATTGTCAAACAATGGTAAGAAAATCGATGTCGAAAAAAAGTACTGAGAACAAAACGAAACCACTTTCATTTGATGCAATTTGTTCCTTGACTTTGACTGTTCATAACATTTCAATGAAATACGATATTGATTAAACTTAAATTGTGTGGTTTAAAATTTGTGTATCCTCAAAGTCAAAATTGGTTGCTAAATCTTAACTTTAAGGGGAGTTATAAAAAAATTTCTCACAGTGTCCAGTCTAAGACTTTTACTATTTGCTAGAATGATAAATTCTTTGTAAAATACAAAAGTCCCACTATCCACAAATAGTCACTTATTTTTCAATTTAACTTTTTAGCACATAATCTCATTTTTGTGCATATGGACGAATTTTTAATATGGAATGCTAATACAAATAAAGCAGAAGTATTTGGATTTACGGGTTTTTGACCATGTGGGCGATATGCCACGCCCATTTTGTTGAAAAACATTTGCAAAATATATTTGTCACTTCACGTAATGCAATGAGAGTGAAAATGATTGTATAAGATAGATTTTTGAATTAAGTGCTCAAAAAATGACATAAAATGCATAGGGCATAGTGTTGCCCCTCCCCATCTCCTTTGCAAGTCCATTATCACGCATACACATGTAGTTTATGTAGCGTTGTAAGTAGCGTGTAGAGCATAGAACTTGTGTTCAATCCGATCTTATTATGATTGCTCTGACATATCTTAAACGCATTATCCTTAGAAACGCCCTTTAAAACCTAACATTATTTGGACAGAAAAACGTAAAACATTGTGATCTGGAAATCTTTTAAAGAAATTCCGTTTGCATAATATTAGGCTTTATTTTTAATTTCATCGAACTCAATTTGCAGAATTTTATACTTTCGACATCTTTTACAAACGAAGTAAGTAAATCATGTCGCCGACTTCAGCATACCATGCACCAAGTAAAATAACAAGTGAACTAGCCAACATATACTATCTCGCTTACTCTTACAAGCACATGAGCACTCTAGCGTTTCTAGTTCGATTTTAATTGGTAAGACTAATTAGTGTGCTGAAGATGAATCCTATATAAAGGCTAAAGTAGGCGTGGAAAAATGTCTCAATAATCAGAATCTGCACGCATACTAAACAAATCTACGTACCAAATTTGGTGGCTTTAGTTCTGTTAGTTTCGAGAAAATCTGCAAGTAGGCAAGTAGGCGTGGCAAAATTTGTAAACAAGCAAAATCTAAGCCAGTATTCATACCAAATTCAACAAATTAGACGGACATTTCTAGATCGACTCGACTGTTGACCCTGATAAAAAAGATTTATAGTTTATGGATACGGAAAAGCTTCCTTCTGCTTCTAACATACATTTTGGCGACTTTAATATACTATTTCACCCTATAGGTTCATGGTATAAAAACTATGAAAGCAGTTTGAATCGCGGGAGCGAAAACTGAAATTTAATTGGATACAGAAGTCTTTTTTTCTTTGGAAAGGTTTGTGGCCTCACTGTAGCAAAACTTTAACTTACCTAAATATTCTTAAATTAAAAATGAAAAAGAAGGCAAAATGGGCCGAAATTATTTTTAATATCCAATGTTTAAGTTCGAACTAAAGCAATTAGGAGATGTTATCTAATTTTGTTGAAAAAAAACATTTCCCAAAACTAAAGTACGTATTGAAAAAAATGATGTTTATTAATAACAACAAATTCTAACTATATTCGTAATAAGTATACAAAATATACGAATAATAATATATTGAAAAACATTTGAAATTCAGTGAGACTTTATGTCGAAAGACAGAGTGATCATCAGACCTCTTATAGCACTAGTCCCTGCTTGTTTGCTTACCATCTTCAAGTCAACTATAACGTATACGCACTGTGTGACAGCTAAACCAATACAAACTATAATTATTATCTTGATAGTGTAATAGTGAAAGGAAGTCAATAATATGTATATTTCAGGTACAGCACATCAAGTGCGAGATTGTTTTCAAAACTTAACATATTTATTTCGGCCTAATACTAATACTAATAAGTCAGGACCTTTTGCGGCCTTAGCGTATGCCCGTTAGTGGTGATCTACGTAATTATTATGCCCATGAACCATTTGATTTCTACAAGCCGAGTTTTTAAAAATGTTTGAAAAAAATGTGTCTTTGCATAGAAAAATGAAGTAAGTCGTCTCGCCGACTTGGGTATACCATACACCAGTAAAACAAATATTTTAAATTTATAATAACCAATGCATTTTCGTATTTAAAAAAAAACTGTTCACATGCTTTTTACAAACATATCTTAGTATTTCGCTCATTCAAGCATACGAGCACCCTAGCGCCCTCACCAGCCAACGGCCACTTCCGGCCATATGGAAAAACGTTTATATGCATAACTTGGCTATTTTGAGTCCGATTTTGATCAAATTTGGTGTTTTGCTGGATATTAGTATCAAATTTAAGTGTGCTAAATTTGATTGCACAAGGTAGAAAATTATGGGAGATTTTTTTTCAAATTACGGGCGCAATTACTAAGCAAATATAGATACCAACTATGGTGTCTCTAGCTAGATGTTCATACAGACGGACGGACGGACGGACGGACAGACGGACAGACGCACATGGCTAGATCGTCTCGGCTGTTGATGCTGATCAAGAATATATATACTTTATGGGGTCGGACACGTCTCCTTCTGTGCGTTACAAACATCTGACCAATTTTATAATACCGTCTGCCTAATATAATAATATGCCTGCTAAAATATATTTGAAACATATCATTCTATACAATTTGGTTAGCCAAGTTTCTAATCATCGTCATCGGCAACTGACAGCATGGTTGGTTCTGCCGACGCCCCACTAGTGTTGGACAATGTACTGGAAGTAGACACCAGACTGCTAGAAGACACCGCACTTTTAATGGACCCAACACTGGCTGCAGACGTCCGACTGGCTGTGGTCTGCACAGTGCTTGTGGACCCAACACTGGCTATGGACGTTTGACTGGCTATGGACGTCTGACTGGCTATAGACGTCCGACTGGCTGTGGTCTGCACACTGGTTGTGGACACCTGACTCGTTGTGCTAGCCAAAGATATATTACTGGGGGTAGCACTGGGAGTGGACCAAACATTGTCACCCAGTATCTTCAGCACATCCTCAATATAGGTGCTGGCGTAATAAAATGAATTGTTCTCTATTATGGCCCCAGATTGGGTGGACTTCTTCAAGACTTCAACCAGCTGCTCCACCACCGCTTTACGCATGCTAGCATCCTTGGTCTGATTCGCAAAATGATGCATTATACGGCTTAATGGTTGCGGCTCTACTTCCTCGCGTAGGTATTTCACGACAATTGATTCATCTACTAAAATTTCCGCCATTATAATAAGAAAACAAAATTGTAATTGTTAAAAATTCAAAAAACCGGAAAACACAAGACGATCCGTATCCGACTGAACTGAATGTAGAATGAGACTACAAATCTATCGTGCTCCGGACATTGACTGTAGCAAAGGCAGGATGAGTGAAGGCGAAAACAAAGCCAACCTGACCTCTATGCTACTTTGATCGTTTTATTATTTTGCGTTGGAAATTTCATTTTGTTTTTGTATATACTTGTGTGAGATATAGTATCGTCCGGATCGGACCACTATATCATTAAGTGCTATACGAATGAAGAAAGTAAGTCGTTTCGCCGACTTATGGAACGCCTGCTAAAACTCGTTTGTACATATATTTTCCATGTTTCTAGTTCGATTTAAATAAAATTAGGTGGATTGGTAGATATTAACAGGGCTAATTAGTGTGCTGAATTTGGTTTCGATAGTCAAAAAATTGTAGGGGGCAGTCATTGCTTTCCAGATTATGGAGAAGAAGGTGGTTTTAAATATTAATAATATGCACGCATTCTACACAAATCTACGTACCAAGTCTGGTAGCTTTATCTATGTTAGTTTTTGAGAAAATTGATTTTATCTAATTTGCGGAGGAGTAAGGGGGCCTGGCCAAAATTGAATTTAACTCTTTTTATTTAAATACTACTCGAGTCCGCATACCAAATTAAGTGGCTCTAGATCTTCTAGTCCACGAGATCTAGGTGCTCATACAGACTAACGGACGGACATACGGACATGATTAGATCGACTTGGCTGTTGATCCTTACATAAATTTTGGCGACTTTAATATACCATGCACCCAACATGGTATGAAAAGTAGTTGGGTGACATAAAATTGTTAATTTGTTTTTATTTTTTGTTAACTACATCTTCAAATATAAAAGAATTTTATATTGCATTTATTTTTTGGTAATATCACCTTTGGAAAACAGGTATTGTTAATTTAAAATTTAAATTATGAGTTGGGTCACAAAAGCTGTGATCCACTGTACATTTATATCTATGAATAGTAGTTATCTTACGATACAGTGAGTTATTATTGATAAATCATTCTGTAAAGCGGTAAGGATACAGCTTAGTCATGTGATAAACAAACAATAATTTTGTTTAGTAGCGTTTATGGGTTTTTTTTAAAGAAAGAAATCTTGAAAATCGTTGTTCATTCACAATTTGAAAACGTCAAATCATTTTGTTTCACTTACACAATATGTACAGGTAATCTATAAAACCGAGAAAAATATTGTATTTACTCGTGACTACTCGTCAAGTATTTCTGTCACTCACTGTAACAATACGCGAGAAAACTCAAGATACTGTACTCTTGCATTCTGAATATTTGTATACACTGTGCAGTAAAAAATGAAGTAAGTAAGTCGTCTCACCGACTTAGGTATACCATACACCAGTAAAACAAATATTTCAAATTTATAACAACAAATGCATTTTCCTACTTTTAACAAGAATATCTTAGTATTTCGCTCACTCAAGCATACGAGCACACTAGCGCCCCCACCAGCCAACGGCCACTTCCGGCCATATGGAAAAACGTTTATATGCATAACTTGGCTATTTTGAGTCCGATAGTGCTATAGTGTTTGAGAAAATCGGTTTTATATAATTTGCGTGGGCGGTAGGGGGCGTGGCAGAAATTTGAAATAAACTTGTTCACTCTACATACTACACGAGTCTACATACCAAATTTGGTGGCTCTAGCTCTTATAGTCTCCGAGATCTAGGTGTTCATACAGACGGACGGACAGACGGACGGACAGACGGACATGGCTAGATCGTCTCGGCTGTTGATGCTGATCAAGAATATATATACTTTATGGGGTCGGAAAAGCTTCCTTCTGCCTGTTACATACATTTTGGCGACTTTAATATACAATTTCACCCTATGGGTGTATGGTATAAAAACATTAAGTCTGCCATCTGGCAATCGGTCCAGTTATGCCCATTCATCTCAATGAGAAAAGCTCATGGTCCATCCCATCCCAGCTGAGAGAGAGAATGAGAGTAAGAGATATGGAATTAACTAAAGCTCAGAAAAAGGTATTTAGGTATATACTGAGCTTTCAGATGACGACCTGCGGAGTCTGCGTTTTACGAACCAACGCAGACAGTCGCTACCTCCCTCCCTCCCCACGAAGGAGTGCGCTTTGGCTGGGCGATGCTGTAATTCCTACTTACTTACATTCATCGTTGTACTGTGCACGGCAGCAGACATCTATACGTCATATAGCACGCGCAGAACGCCGAAAATAATATTGTACATACATACCCCCATATATGTACTTTAAGTGTCTAAAACCAAATCGCCATCGAAGTATTCTATGCAAAAAAAGAAAAAAAAAGTCAACGAATTTCGAAAAAATTGAAGTGAAGTGAAGTCTGTCAGTCGACATACAAATTCAAAAATCGTTATCAAAAAGGAGCGAAAAAAAGTTACCTTGAATCATCCAAAGACGTCGCGTAAAACCTACGCTTGGCTAAAATTAATATACCTATATATAGGTGTATATATATATCCTCGATTACATAGATGTCTGTGTGTGCATATGCGCATGTTCATTATTTTTTCTTGTGCTTTTAGATCTCGCAGTGGCAATAAGTAAATTTCATTTCGTGGCATCTTAACATTTTAACACAAGTGTTAAAATTAATAAAAAAAAAAATCGGAAATGAAACCAAATCACATACAATACAATAATATAAAGCCAACAAAAATGCATAATTGTGCGAGTGTGTAAAAGTTCTATTAATAACGAAACAAATGCCAATTGAAAGAGAAATTAAAAATAGAATGAATCCGCTTCCAGGCCTTCGAATGCCAACCAATTTGTAGACGTTGGCAGTGGGTGTATGTTCGTGGGTACATCCGATGTACGTATACGCATGATGTACGTATGTACATATGTGCGGCAGGTCAAGTAGCCACACAGTTAACAGTTAATTTTAGCCAACAATACAAAGAAGATACAATTTGTCAACAACTAACTAAAGTGCAACGATAACAAACAAAAAATAAAACTAACTGTGAATCAAAGTAAAGCTTAACAAAAGTCAAACATTTCTGTTGCCGCCCAAATAGTGTACACGCATATAGTACATACATTAGTATATAAAATAATGTATGTCTATGCAACATCGTCATCATCATCAACATCAGAATTATCATTCAAAAGGGCAAAGCTACAGTGATTAAAGCCCAACTAAAATATATGTATATAGACGAGTTTATATACTAAGCAATTTCAGCCGTCCATGGAATCAAGAAAACAAAAACTCCTCAATAACAACGAAGAGCATAAAAGTGATGACGTTGGCGTTGGCTTGCCTCGCCCTCGCTTCCATAGAAAAAACACACACACTCACGCGCACACACACAGTGAACAATCAACAACAACAACGCAAGATATTCTTGAATGTGGAAGGCTCGATGCTAAGATAAACCGAACAACTAATGGACCTTAAATAAGTGCAAAATGATAATTATAGTTAAAAAGTGAGAAACAAATTCTACGCAATTGATTATAAAACGAAAAGTTGTGTGTGTGTGTGAGTGTGCAAGTAAGCAATAAAGGAGCCGTAGGAGGATGTACGTACAAATGTGTGGGTGGGTGTGTGTGGGGTGTGTGGGTGGTGTGCATGCATCAAATGCAGCATAGATAATTGTCATTAAAATAGGCAAATAAAAAAGAAAAAACAAAACCCAAACTAAACGAGGGGAACAAAAGAAATAACAATTAAATAACATTTCGTATTGCAATTCGAATGCAATTGTGTGTGTATCTTGTGACTGTAACACCTACGCATTGGAAAACCTACACACACACACACACACACTCTCTCTCTGGAGTGTGGCCAACACCAACAACAACAATACACACACAACGAAAGCAACACAGCAACGTCACACGCACGCGCTCAAATTGAATAAAATCTAGTCAGCAACAGCAGCCGCTAAGTACAACAATAACAACAACAGCAGGAGAAGGAGCAACGACAACAACAACAACAACAACACCGACAAAGGCAAAAAAACAGCATCGCCAGAAGCTCGCACACCAGCACAGCTTCTACGTGCCAGTCTGTGTACGTGTGCGTGTGTGTGCGAGTATCTGAGTGTGTGTCCGTGTCCGTATACGTGTGTCTATAGCAATGTATTGGACATCCCTTTCAGTTTGTTCTTTGGTGTGCGTGGTTTGGTTGTGTAAGTATTCAAAGAAAAAAGAAAACCTTAAAAAAAAAATTTCATCCAATTATCACACACATTCAATGCACATTCATTCATTCAATGCATTCAAAAAATACATCATACATACATCAATCACAGGAAGTTAGTTCAAATTTAGAAAGTTGGAAGCCCAAAGATCTGTTGGGAAATGTCTGGGCGAGTTGGCTGGATTTTCACACACAACCACCACCTGTTAGTTTAACGAGACAGCTTTTCTATGTATCCATATCATGTACATGCTTATGTATGTTTGCATGTACATATGTATGTATGTACATACAGTGTGTACACATGTATAAGGGGAGAAAACCCATAGGGCGGATATTTTCAAAATTGTTTAATTCTTTTAACTAACAAATTTCTATTTTCATTTGCTTCCCTTTGTCTCTCGTTTTTTAACAACGCTTTGAAAATCTGTCTATACTCAAGCCATCAACAACAAACAAGTTTCGTAATTCTTATTATTTCACATAACTTTTTAGATATCAGATATCAATGGACAATTGAGCATAGAGCGATTTAACGATTAACATCTGGCAAAAATATTAAAACATTAATTATAATATTTGACAGCTTTTTTGCTCTTTCTATGCAAATATCATGGACGGATTTAGAAAATATTTTCGGTGGGTATCCGATCAGAAAATGAAGTCTTTTGGCTTAGGAAATTTAGTAATTTTTAAAAGGGGAATTTCGTCAGTTTGAGAATTTTTCAAAAGGCGTAGAGACAAGCGAAAGTAATAAATGTTTAGATATATCAGATTCTCCAGGCCGCCCCCTAGATCCGCCCATGGCAATTATGTTTAATACATTTGCCAAACACATAAGAGCCTAAAAGTATGCACGCAATTTTCAAACAACTCAAACCACAAACGGTCAAACCAATTTTTAATTTGAAATTTGTTTTTTAAATGTTTTCCATCACTGTCTATTAAATGAAATAAACCAAAAATGTGACTTTAGATTTTACAGTTTCAAATCCATAAGTTTAAAATTTACAACAAATTCGAAAAACCTTTTGGTGTGAGAATACCTACTTGAAAACAAAATATAGTAAAATCGGTGCCCCGAATCTTGTTTACCTCTTTTAGTTTAGACTGACATATTGCCATTAACCGATTTTAGCCCTGCTGTCATGGAAGATTGGAATACAAATTGGTATACAAACATACTTTTGAAATGTTGCTATTCAAAGTTAATTATAATAAACAAGTCTTAAAGCATTCTTTCGAAGCTAATACCAAGTTTAACAATATTCATTCCAGTCAATTTAATAATTATTATTTAAGATTATAACCTTTCTCTTTATTGCATTGCATGAGGGCTGGGCATATTTCAAGCATATTTAATAATATACAGTCCTCTGACTTTTTGGACAATCTACTTGTGCTAAATTGGCTATACATAAATTCATCATTTAATATTAAAATGTAAAACCTTTAAAACTTAAACATAACTCGATGAAAATTGCAATTCTTATGAATTCTGAAAATCATTAGATAATATCGATTTAAGATATTCATTACTGCTCTATTCGTTTCTAAATAGATTTCGGCGTTAAACTGAGTTGAACTTAGTGTCTGCTCTCTTACTAATATCCTTCTGGGTCGAATACTTAAACATTTCATTAAAGATTGTGAATAATAATTTTCTTGCCCCATTGAAATTCTCTATGAACAATTATCACAATCATCATCTCAATCTTATTCTAATTTTTAAGATATCATAACCACATTATGTAGGAGGAAAAAAGAAACAATATTTAGAACGAGAATTATTAATAACACTTAAATAAATGTTTTATAGATTAATCGAAAAAAATTCCAATCCTTAGAAATATGTAGTTTGCAATATTCGTGGCCAAATTAAAACTTATCTTTTTAAACACAAATCCTCTAACTTATACAAATTGTTGTTATTGCTGAAAAAGGTTTTGTGTCTTATTGTTATCTATTTTTTAATTTTCAATTTCAAATATCCACACTTGACACACATTAATTACAATTGAAATGATAGAGAATTGGAATCGTGGAATTTATTAATACGACTAAGGTCAAATTTCAAAATTGAATCATTTTTAAAGCGTAAAATCAGCCAAGAATGACCCGTGCGCATATTTTAGGCATTCAACAATTTTTTAATCACATTTATTAAACATTTCAAGAATCGTTTGGCATAAAATTGATTATATATGATCTAAAATTAAACTCGATTCATATTTAGCTGACTGTACTTCTTTACTATGATCCAGCAGTCATTTTTTGGCATAAATTCGAAAAATTCTAGCCAAATTCGAACTTGTCTAACCAAAGTGGGAAAAAAAGCAAAACGAGCAAAGAATATTCATACTATCGCATTAAGAAATAATCCATTAAATTTTTGCACCAAAGAATCTCTTCAAATTAGAGTTTTTTAATGCATTCTCGAATATACTCGGTTGGAAATAAATAGTTTTTTGGCTAAATCGGATATTTTTTATTTGGGGTTTATGCTTAAAATGGAAAGCGTCTACTTCCTATCCATTAATATTTCATAACTAAAGAATGCTAAAGTTTTTGTCCAATTTGAAAAGGACTAACTTAATATCTCAGTTTGTTTGTTGCCAATTTCCATGAGACGAGACAAACACAAACTCTTTGCTCTGATTTAGAACACTATTCCAATTACCAACTAAAATAGCAACCAGGTTGCTACCACATTAAATGACGAACATGCGAAGTGGAGGAAGAGGGGAAGGAATGAATAGACATTCAAATACATAGATGCTTGCATGTGTGTTAGTGTTGATGTAAAGTTTACTTTTAGCTAAAAAAGAAACACACACACCCAGAAAGTTGAAGTCACAGACACTCTCGTTGTCGTTGATGCTGCTGGAGAAAAAATGAAATAAAAGTGAAAGTCCAAGTCATATGGAAATCCGGCGCATGCGTCGGATTTGCCATTGAGGTTGGACCTGGGAGTAACCAATAAATGATAAGCGCAAACAGCCGATGATGCCAGCAGTGTTCGGCAAATTGTCATCAATGTAGCATGCCACATCACGATGTTAGCAACCTAATGGGAGGGGCACGAAATAAAGCAACGAGCACGACAACAACAACATGGTCACGGTCAACAGCGCCAAGCAGACGTCGAAGCATTTCATTCATTAAAATGATGCTGTGTGTCCTGGAAGCTTTTTTCCAAACACATTCATACAAACATACATATACACATGCAAACGTGCATAGATACAAGCTCATGATTACATACATACATCCCTCATATATGTTTTTCTGCTTTCGTTAGGGAATTTTCTCAAAATGGCAAAATCAACCTGTTCCTCCATTGAGTATTAATTCATTATTAATAATGTTTGAAGCTAATTTAAAAAACAAATCAGTCAAAGGCTAGGAATTGGTAAATGGAAAACACATAACTTGTCGCTTAAAAGTATGCAATGGACACTAAACTAAAGAGCTTTTAAAATGTCAAATGAAAGAATGTCTGTAAACAATGTTTGTATCGAGAAATATTTTTAGCCACAAATCATTTCAAAAATTCCATATATTTTTTCGATGAGCAAATTCTTGCATACTTTAGGGGCAACATTTTCCCCTTTTCAGACATTAGTAGATAAAAATTACTTTACAACATTACCATACTTTCCCCTAAAGTATAGTGAAATTTCTTCAGGATCGCAATATACAATTCTAAGAGATAACTCGTTTCAAAGGGCATCTTCTTAGAAAAACTTTAACTATATACTATACATACATAGCTATAAAATCTACCCACATAAAGTAGAAAGTGAAGAAGTAATTGCTCAAACTTAAATAAATAAAATTAAAAATGATATGAAAGTTTTAACCACATTTTGACGATTTCAAAAAAAGAAATAATTTACAACTCGCTTAACACAGACTGTACCAATAAGTATATAAGCTCATTAGAGGGCAGTTTACTGTACTGTATAACTAACTGAACAATAACTAAAACTCTATAGGCCCATCTATCACTTATCTAATGACCTTACGACTTTCCATAAGATTTCACTAATATCTTCTGTGATTATCCTTTTTTTTGATTTAACCAGGTCTAGGATGTGGCGATTCAACTCGCGTATATGCTGAGCAAATCGGTTCAGATAATGGAGGAGATGATATAAGATGGCTAACGAAGAGCAACCAGGAACATCATAACTGGCATCAGGAAGGCCAATTGCGTTCGGCAAACAAGCCAACGAATCATCGGGCCAGCCATGATGTAGAGGTGTTGCCCCCCAGTGAAGAGGATCACGATTCCGATTCGATTTCCCAACACAAGCACGATGACGACGACGATGCTGACAGTCAGGAAGAGGGCGACGACAAACTATATGGCCAAGTGTTTACCTTGGAGCCCACTGTACCAATTAAGTCCGGGGGAAATGCCGGAGCAACCAGTACAGGTGACACGCCCAAATTCCGAAATGTAGGTGCCCAAGGGGGGCGAAGTGATCTCTATGGGGTGCGAGAGTCCGACCGCCAGTCGAACACACGAGGACGCGATGGCTTTATTGGTGCGGCAAGCAATAAGCAAAAGAGCTTTCGGCCCTTCGCCCATCGTGGAGTCGTTCACGATGACCCCAGCCAATTGGGCCAGCCTGGAGAGGGGTATAGTGCGCCGCCATCGGATTGCCAAAATCCCTGCGATGAGCTGCAGTGGCAGTGTAGCAATTGCCAGTGCATCGACCTGCATGCGCGGTGTAACCGGGAAGTGCAGTGTACTGATGGGTCCGACGAGTACGATTGCGACAACAACGGCGATATGATGTCCAAGCTGCAGAAGGAGTGCGAACAGAGCGGGCTGCATGTGATGTGCCCCAAAACATTCCGATGCATCAATAAGGAATGGCTTTGCGATGGCGACGACGATTGCGGTGACTACTCCGATGAGACACACTGCGGGGCACGCACGAATTGCACGGAGGATCAATTCGAATGCCAGAATGGATTTTGCATTCCCAGGCCATGGCTTTGTGATGGTGAAAACGATTGCAAGGACTTCTCGGACGAGGCGCATTGCAATCGAACTAGCTGCACAGAGGAGCATTTCGCATGCAATGATGGATACTGCATCTCGTTGGCCTTCCGATGCGATGGAGAGCGAGATTGCGATGATAATTCGGATGAGTACAAGTGCGCGGCAGTGATTAATAGCTGTCCGGAGGGGGAATTCAAGTGCCGGGGTGGTTTGGGTGGAGCCGGAGGGCCCAGCGGACAATGCATTCTGAATCGCTTCCGTTGCGATGGAGACAACGATTGCGGCGACTGGAGTGATGAGGAGAATTGCCCACAAAAGCCATCGCAATGCACATCGAATGAGTTCAAATGCACCGATGGTACATGTATTCCCAAACGCTGGAAATGCGACAAAGAGCAGGATTGTGATGGCGGTGAAGACGAGAATGGTTGTGGCAATATGAGCTCAGAACATTCCTTGACCTGTGGTCCTGACGAGTTCACATGCCACAACGGACGTTGCATTTTGGTAAGACCATCGGAGTGAAAGATAGGGGAGAAGCAGAGAAATCTATTGATCGATTTTCCTTCGTTTCAGCGCACCTGGCTATGTGATGGGTACCCAGATTGCTCCTCAGCTGAAGACGAAGTGGATTGCCATCTCCAGTGTGATGCTGGGCAATTCCTCTGTCCGGCAAAGAAAAACATAACCAACTTGAAGTAAGTTTCCCTCACTTTGAAGGTTGAGATGTCTCTTCATTGCTTTGTTTTTTCAGAATCTGTGTGCATCAGAAACACGTATGCGATGGTCAAAATGATTGCCCACTCGGAGAGGATGAAGTTAACTGTCCCGAAGAGCAAGTCTGTCCTGACCACAAACAGTGCGAACAGCTTTGCATAAAAACAGCTCGCGGACGAGACGAGTGCGCATGTCGACTTGGTTACCTAATGAACGAGAATAAAGTCAAGTAAGTTAAGTCACACATGTATCAAAATGTTTCCGTTCTTCAAGAGGTTTACAATCCTTCAGCTGCACCGACATTGACGAGTGCCAGTACCTGACCAGCCCGGTGTGCTCACAGAAATGTCACAATACCCAGGGCTCCTTCGTCTGCTCCTGCGAGTCGGGATACATACTCCGACCCGACTTACGGACTTGCAAGGCTCTAGGTGGTGCCATGACTCTGCTTGTGGCCAATCGATGGGACATAAGACGTGTGACTTTAAGCAACAACCGATACACGGCTATTGTTAAGGGTCTGCACAATGCCATAGCCTTGGATTTTCATCAGCGGAAAGGACTGCTCTTCTGGTCAGATGTCTCCACCGATGTCATCAAGATGGTATACATGAACGGGACCCGAGTGCGGGATGTGATCAAGTGGGGCTTGGAGTCGCCTGGTGGCATTGCTGTCGATTGGATACATGATCTTCTATTTTGGACCGATTCGGGAACACGTCGCGTCGAGGTGTCCAATTTTCAGGGTAATCTGCGTACCGTGATCGCGTCGAATGATTTGGATAAGCCGCGTGCCATTGTAATTCATCCGGGCGAGGCATTGGCCTTCTGGAGCGACTGGGGACCGAATCCGAAAATCGAACGAGCCCATATGGATGGATCACAGCGGCAGGTGATTATATCGAAAGGTGTCACCTGGCCCAATGGTCTGGCTATCGATTATCCGAATCAGAAACTGTACTGGGCGGATGCCAAGCAACATGCCATCGAATGCTCCAATCTGGATGGTAGCGATCGCATCAAAATTCTCAGTACCCATTTGCCACATCCGTTTGCGTTAACCATATTCGAGGATACCATGTATTGGACTGACTGGAATACGAAAACTGTTTCGGCGGCAAATAAGATAAACGGCAAAGGTTTTCGATCGGTTCACGAGAATTTCCATTTCCCGATGGACATACACGCCTATCATCCGGCCCGGCAGCCCGACTATCCGGATCGCTGTCAGAAGGATCGGCGGGGCCTGCGTGGAGGCTGCTCGCATTTGTGCTTGCCAAACAAAACATCTCGTCGCTGCGGCTGCCCCATCGGACTCTCACTTAAGGACGACGGCAAGACCTGCAAAAGTACGGCTGACAAGCTCGTCCTTGTGGCACGACGCAAGGACATTCGATTGCGACAACTGAACAACAAGCCAGCGGAGCCCAACGAAATCGATATGATTGTGCCGCTCGACAATCTGAAGCATGCTGTGGCCCTCGACTGGTGCAGTGACACAGACTTCATCTATTGGACTGATGTGGAGCGCAGCTCCATAAACAAGGCGCATTTGAATGGCAGCTATCAGCAGCGTGTTGTCCACTCAAATTTAGTGTCCCCAGTGGGATTGGCACTCGACTGGATCACAGATAAATTGTATTGGACCGACCCGTCCACCAATCGCATTGAAGTGGCGACCACCAATGGAAAGATGCGAACGCTGCTCGTGTGGGAAAAACTGGATAAGCCCAGAGATATTGTTGTGAATCCTATCGGTGAGTGAAATTCCTTAACTCTAAAGCCCATCTTACTATGTCTTTTTTCCGGCCCAGATGGACTTATGTTCTGGTCAGACTGGGGTGAGGAGGCGATGATTGAGCGGGCCAATATGGATGGACATAATCGGGTTATAATCTCGTCAAAGAAACTCATATGGCCGAATGGACTAGCCATCGACTATGACAAGAGTAAACTCTATTTTGTTGATGGTGGCACCAAGACATTGGAGAATATGAATTTTGATGGCACTGGCCGTAAAATTATCATAAGTAAGTAATTTGTTCAATACTCTATGCATTCCATCTACCTATCTAAGTTAAAAGAATCCTAATTCCTCATTGGTAGAAAAGCTTCAAAAAAACCTTTTTGATTTTGCATTGAAAAACATTAATTTGCATATAAAATGTGGGTATTTGTCGAAAATTTGCCCCCTAAAGTAGACTGCAAACGTATTGATTATATATAAGGTGCGCGAAATAAGTAAGTGGGACACTACGTTAAAATCTATCTATAAATTTTTAAACTTTTTAAATTTATAAATAATTTCAACTCATTTAAATCGAATCAAAATATTTTTAAACGAAATAAGTAACTGGGGCAAATTTTTAATTTGTTTCTTAATTTTAAAATCAAAAACAAAAACCAAATGAAACAACTTTAAACAAAAGGAGTATATTGAACAGCCCCTCCTCCTAAATTAAACAAGTTTTGGAACATTTTGAAGTCCAATTTGACCGATTCTTGATGAATGGCTTATAAGCCCATTAAATTTGTTATAAAAAACCAATAGCTTTTGAAAAATGGCATAAACTTTAGCTTGAAAGTTAAAAGTATAAAATTTTAAACTTATATTGGTAAGACCAAAAGGTAATTTTGATTTTCTTCATTTTGCAATTGGGCCATAATTCTATTCATACCGCTAAAAACTTTAGTTTTGTGAGGCGTTTGCATACTTTTTGGCTGGGAATTAATTGTTATAAAACTCTTTTGAACCTTTTATTACGAATCGAATCAATTGAAAGCTTGATGGATACATATTTGCCTTCACCTTCACTATCTTACATCTTAGTCTAACACACACGTATTTCAATGAGTTTTGAAGCTCAATATTCGGTGCAGAATTAAGCCACATCTTGCGAAGAATCGTTTAAGACGACTTTCAAGTTGTGTACCACAAAAATTGGTCAAAGGAATTCTATGCTCTGATAAATACATCGGTGACATTATTTAGTCGAAAATGTTTCCTAGAATGTCTTTTCTTTAAGTCGCAATTCAAATTTCTTTACTTTTCTGTTAAATTTTACATCTTACTCTTTAGTAATGTATTTTTGAGTAATTCTTCCAATGCTTCCAAAAAAAAATGTTGTTACTCTTGAAGGCAAAATGTCTTCCTATACACCTTTCTACTTCTCCTAGGGATATACTTACGATAGCACATATATGTACAATATAAACCGATATTTTTTCCAAAAAAGGCAACAAAGAACACACTGAAATATTATACAACTCAAGATACTTAATATGATAATATGGCATTTATTTGGCATACCATCAATCAATTTTTTTTTGTATTTTCTTTATTTTCTTGATGTTACAAATAAGAGAAAGAAATCTAAAAAGATTTAGTTTGGTTTTTCCTGCCCCATAGCAACTTTACATCTCCCTACTTTGGTTATTCCTTCTGAAGTTTTAAGATTTGCAAAATTAAAAAAAAAAAGTCGAAAAGTGCTCGTAAAAAATATCCTTTTATATCAAAAAATATACCTTTTTTCTAGAGTGCATTCCAAAATTCTTCGACTTCCTCTTGCCTACTTTAGGGGACACATTTCATTCATTTTGCTTCGCTAGATAAGCCTCTATCTGCCTATCTGTATCTCCATATTTTACTCCTTTTAGTTTCACTTTAATTTTCATCCGATATTACATTGACATATTTTATTCAACTGGGAAGCAGTTATACTTTAATGTGTAGCATAAATAGATCCCCAATATGGGCTAGCATTGTGGGTAGAGGTATTAAACACAACGAATTTAAAACTCCATTCTAATAGATAATCTGGGACATCCCTTCGGGTTGGATGTAAGTGACGGACGAGTTTACTGGACCGATTGGGACACAAAATCAGCAATGAGCGCCGATAAGTTAACTGGAAAGGGTATTAGCACAGTTATTGCCAATAGCAGCGATCTCATGGACATTCGAGTCTTCCATCGGACTAGAAGGCGTGTCTTCAACGCCTGCGATAAACAGAATGGTGGCTGTTCACATCTCTGTCTCCTGAATCCGACTAGCTACACGTGCGCCTGTGCAGTCGGCGTACAACTTCGCGAGGATAAGCGCACCTGTTCGGAGGGACCCACAAAGTATATACTCTTTGCCCATCGGATCGATATAAGGCAAATCTCTTTGGATTTTGATCATCTGATTGATGTGGTCCTGCCCTTGCCTCCCATTTCGAATGCGGTAGCATTGGATGTCGATAGGGCAACCGGGTACATCTATTGGTCGGATACGATTGAGAATGTCATCATGAGCTCCAGTCCCGATGGTCTGCACGTGCACAAAGTCATTGGGGAGAGCCTAGAGAATCCGGATGGCTTGGTTGTCGACTCAATTGGTCGAACCATTTATTGGGCAGATGCTGGTCGTCATACCATCGAAGTGGCCAATCTTGATGGCAGTAATCGGCATGTGATTGCCTACAAGGATCTCGAATCTCCGCGCGGTCTGGCTCTGGATTACGAAGCTGGTCTTCTCTTTTGGACCGACTGGGGGCACTATCGGAAAATAGAACGATCTCACCTAGATGGCAACGATCGCTCCCGCATTGTGACTGCGAATCTCGGCTGGCCGAACGGTCTGTCACTAGATCTGAAAAGCAAACGCATCTACTGGGTGGATGCACGGCTCAAAACCATTGATTCCTGCGACTACACCGGCAACCAAAGAAAGCTGATTATGTCATCGCTACACCATCCATACGCCCTGTCACTCACAGAGGACTACATCTATTGGACAGACTGGAAGTCGAAGGCTTTGCACATGGCCGAGCGACGCAACATAACCGCCAAGCGAGACGTAATGACCAACATTGATGGTCTAATGGATATCAAAGTGATAACCAAGCATCAACCGCTGGCCGACAACGTGTGCGGCCGTAATAATGGTGGCTGCTCTCACCTGTGCCTACGGAATCCATCCGGGTTCACTTGCCAGTGTCCCATTGGCCTGCGATTGCGAGAAAATAGCACCACAGAGTGTCAAAATCTTCCAGACGTAAGTGCCGCCTCGAGCTGGGGCAGTAATGGATTGAAGTCGAGTTTTTATGCCGAAATATTTTTTTAATTTTTGTAGGATTATCTGCTGATTGCTTTGCGCTCCGGCATTGGTATGATCTCGTTAAATAGCGGTGACTACATGGACGTGGTATTGCCCATTAGCGGAGTCCATGGAGCCGTTGTTCTCGATTATCACTATCGTAATAACTGGCTATTCTTCGCCGATGTCAATCTGGACGTTATCCGTCGAGTCAATTTGCTTAATTTCACTGACAACAAGGTGATTGTGAGTACCGATTTGCTAACCCCGAATGGCATTGCTGTCGACTGGATTGCCGAGAATCTCTACTGGTCCGACACCGATCGCAAAGTGATTGAAGTCTCACGACTCGATGGTAGTTGCCGCAAGAAGCTCATCGAAGATGGCTTAGGCGATCCCCGTTCGCTGATCGTACATCCAAAGAAGGCGTACGTATAGACAACCAAAGAGTCAAGTGTCAAATCCTAACCTTGTTCCCCACACAGCTATCTGTTTTGGTCGGATTGGGATTCTCCTTCAAAAATTGAGCGCAGCTACTTAGATGGTTCCAATCGCACAGCGATTGTGACCTCTGGAGTGGGTTTCCCTACAGGTCTAACCATTGACTTTACGTGAGTTAGCCACCGCCCTGGTTTTCTAGCCAATTTGATAAACTTTTCATTGCCCACAGCAATCGTCGATTACTTTGGGCTGATGCACTCGATGATAATATTGGACAGGTTGACTTCAATGGAAAACGCCGTCAGACAATCGTTCCCTATGCACCGCATCCATTTGGTTTGACCATGGTAAGTGACCACAAGGCGCTCTTCTTCTCCTTCTTAAACACATCTTTCGAATTCTTCTACAGCTGGAGAACAACATCTATTGGACTGATTGGTATAACAAATCGGTTTACCGCTCACAACGTGTCCCTCGCATCGGCTACAGCAATCCATTCGAGGTCCGCGATGCATTGAGTGGTGCCCTGGACATACGAGCAGTATCGATACACCGTCAGGCCAAGAGCTGGAATCAATGCGCCCAGGACAACGGTGGCTGTTCACATCTGTGCTTCTATCGGGCAATCGACTACGTATGCGCCTGCCCGGATAGACCAGACTCCAATAATAAACGTCCATGCTCCACCAAGCCAAAAGAGTTGGTACAAACGCGTTTGGAGAGTGATCAGCAACCGGAATATTCGGATGAGTTCACCGATGACTCGACACCGCCCGATCCAGATGAGAGCGTTAATGATCTGGATAACGAGGACGATAGCCCAGTGGACAATGAACGCGAATTCTTTGTTCTCGTTGCCCTCGGTGTGGTCATAGTCATGGTTGTCATCATTGTGCTTGTTATCTTCAGTAAGATTCGGTTCTAATTTAATACTGTTTTATTTTTTAGATGTTTAGAGATATTTTAATATATTGTGTTATACTTTCAGTGCTTGCATTTAACACAAATCGCAAAAAGTCGAAACGTAACTCACGCGGCTCCAGCCGCTCCGTGTTGACCTTCTCCAATCCTAATTACAATGTCGATGGCACACCCATGGAACCAAAGACAAATATATGGAAACGTTTCAAATACGATAAACATCATGTAAGTTTAACAGTTATATTTAAGCTTAAAATCGTGACTAGAAGATATTGAGAAGACTTTGGTAAATACTTAAACTCCAAGTCTCTCTTAAGCTCATATACACATTTGTTTAAAATATTCCAAAATTTTGACTACGACATTTTCCTTTCGTTCTATTGCCAATATTGCAATTTGAGCCCCCTGTTAACTTTGTTCAACTTGATGTTGGGCATCATTTTGGCATCCCAAGAGGAACAGACATTGGACCTGCGCATTGTTGAACTTAGTTTTCCAATAAAATTATCAGATATATATGTACATATGTATACACATTTCACATGATTTGATTTATATATCATCTACGTAGGACCGCCCGGGAGTCTATGAGGAGCGGAGCCTAACCACGGAGACAGCATCTTCCAGCTTATTCGTGCCGACACCGTCGCCATCAACAAAGACAATGCAACTGACAACGCTGTCGACTATCACATAAATTCCTGTATGCCGTGTAAAATACAAGAAAACAGCAACAACTAACAAAAAGACAACAACAGAGAAAAACAAACAAAAAAAAAAAAAAAACAAACAAAAAAAAATATTTCAAAAATACAAAAAAAAAAAAAAAGAAACTTTTAGCAAAATATGCGTTCCCCCTCCCCTCTCCAACCATCCACACCCCTTAACTAATGAAAATACTATTCTGTAACGATAGACGATAAAAGAAAAATATATATATGAATCTTAAAACTGTTTATAGGGAGACGCCATGGACTCGTTTCCCCATGGACATATTTTTTAGTTTTGATTTGAAAGCTGTTATGTCAACGAGAGAGACTTTAAATACCTCTATGCACTTATTGAAATTAGGCATTTTGTCAGTCTTGCGCTTACTGTTCAGAGATGGCAAATGGCTACAAATGCATGTACATACATACAAACTTAAAAACAAAAACAAAACAAAACAAAACCAAAACAAAAAAAAAGTAAAAAGTAAAAAATAACAAACAAAAAACATTTAAACATACATACAAACATACATATATCTTCAGTGATGAATACACTTTGAGTTTATGTATTTATTTATTTATCTTTTTCGTTTCTTGTTATTTTTAACACTAAAAGAAAAGATTAACGCTAATGATAAACAGAACATTTGATATTTAAGCTGTTGAATGCATTTCAAATTACAAAAACTGAATTGCAAACTTAATTTGAATACTGTGAAAAAATTGAGAAAATTAGTTATGAATTTTTGCAAGTCAAAGTTGAAGGAAGACATCAATATGCAGGACATATTGGCATACATATGCATACCATTTACATCATATGTACATCGATGTATTACATACCATGGGTATGGGTAGGCATTTCTATGCATGTGTCCTGATCAGAATGAGTCGAACGCGCAGTCCTTTCCGTCTATTGTCTGCGTGAGTCGGCAAACAAATGAAAAACAAAACTAAATTCTCAGGTGTAAAAACAACATCGGGCTGGAACACAGATCCGTCAAAAACTATATTTGTACATAAGTTATAAGAATAAACATTTTTTTTGTTTTTAGATATGTATATCTTTGCAAAATTAAATAACATACATATGTATTTATTACACAAATTGCATCTAATGAATATAATATGTATTTGTCAGACCACACTAACAACCAATGTTCCAATCGGTCAAAAATGATGTTCTCTATTATATGAATATTTATGTGTAAATACAGATTTGAATTGGTTTGTTATAACGAAATCGTATTTCTTTACTTTTTTCCCCTTTCTTCCGCCTTTCTTTAATCAGATGGAAAGCAAATTGAATTTATCATGTAAGTACAGTAAGTAAAGTAATCAAAATTGATGCAAGTACTGCCAATGAAGGAGTTTAGATTTATAATCTACAGAGCCAGAAATAACGTATACGCAGAGTGTGTAAACTAGAATCACTCCATATGACTGATAAAAGTATTATTAATAAAGTCGGCAGTCTAACTCAAAGACCAAATTGTCCTTCATTTAGGTCGTACCTTTACAAAGTCAAAAATAATTATTTTGGCCATGTCTACCCTGACCACTCATATACAGTGACCAAGAATTAATTACATTTTGATTTTCGGACTTTAGTTTTGATTTTCTCGGCTCCCAAGTGACTCAATAAATAATTCGTTCTTTATCGTAAATGTGATCATCTTAGCTTACGCCATTGTTTTGGGCTGTCGAAATAGTTATGACGTTTTTTTTAAATCTTTAATATTACAGATTGAACTATGAACACTTTAAAGAAGTTATATATCTAGCAAAACTTAAACAAAATGCTTACCATAAATTTTTAATTTAGCCCCAACATTCAAATTGAAATTCTGAATTTTGTATGTAATTTTAGGGTCTTTTGGTCAAGACCGTTTAACGACAATAATTTATACTAAAGTCCTTTTAAAGTGAATTGAATTCCCCATCGAATCGTATATCCTTTATGAAAAAAAAAAATTCTTTATTGAGCATAATTATATTCTATATTAGAATAATCGCTCCAGCCGTTCAGGCCGCTCGGAACAGCAGTTAATTATTATATATTTTAACCTATAGATTTCTGTTTATCTTCAGTGTCTGTATTCATGTCTTAAGACCTTTTTGAAAAAATACTATGTATTATTATTTTCTAACCTGTTGAAAAAACCAAGTCCTTTTTAACAAATTTGTAAAATGAAAAACTTGTCCTGCATTATTCCTACACCTTTATAAAAAGCATAATGCTTTTTCAATGAAAATGAATGAAACACTAGACTTACCACCCATATAAGAGCACATTGCGTATACGTAATAATATAATTGCGTTTGCTTACACCTTAAGGTAACGCTACCGCCAAAGCCGAATAAAGTCGGATATCAAACACGAATTTAACTTTAGTTCAGTTCTTGGTTGGAAACGTTTTTTTTTTAATTAAGGTTTTTTTCATTTAATTAAGAACAACCAAATTTCTTCGGTGCGAGGAGTGTTGAAAAAGTTATTGTCCTCGAAAGTTAACCCAAAAAAAACATTCTACATGACGAGAACATTGCCTCACAAAAAGCGTCATATCTCCTGAAGTATTTCAAATTGCAAATAACTCTATTACGCCGATATTCTCAACAGTCCAAAACACAATTTAAGCCAAAAAAAAGCGAAAGAATTATTTCGAATTTCCCTTCTACATTAATATTCTCTCTACGGCTCAAAAGCATCACAAATGTACAAATTTCAATTCAAGGCAAACAATTTTTAGTGACTTTGGCAAAGTTACATTAGGAAAGAGCTTAGATAAAAACAAATAATTAGGTACGTATACAATTTTTGTTACTCAGTTATTCAATGTTGCAGCAGATCCATATCCAAATATGTATAAGTTTGTAGCAACAAATTATTAAGATGCCACTTAGTGTTGTTTCTAAGCCATTCTATCTCGTGTGTATAAAGTCTCTCTCTCTCTGTCTCTTTTGTTTTCGGACTTTTTTTTTTGTATCTCATACATATATTGCCGGATATATGTACATATGTATATAGATTAGCCATTCTTCCACTTTGTATTTTATTTTCCTTTTTTGCTTAAAATCCAATTTTGAAATGAAGGTGAATACGAATGAAAACGAATGTTGATTTGTTTCCACTGCAATTTTTTGATTGAATCACAGCTTCCATTTATTGTTTTTATTAATTCTATGTCGTTGATTTTAACATTTCATCAAGTGGGGGGAGGTATTCATCCATACAGGCAAACATACAATTTATACATTCACACATAAATGATTCCGTTTGCTTTGCTTTTCTACAATCAGTCTCGTTTTATATTTTATCCACTTCCTTGTTTCAAGCTATGTATATATTTACTTAACAACTAATGTTATTTATACTACAATATACTTCATTCACATATAATCATCCGTTCATTAGTCAATATTCAATGCATACATATATATTTCATAATTCCATATACAGTTGTGGTCAATATTTTGGCACATTTTGTGTTATTGCATTTTAATGCGCATTTACTCGATTCCCAAAAAAGAAGACGAAAAAAAAAAAGAAAACATTTTAAAACAATTCTTTTTGCGTTGTGTTGGTTATTCTATTGCTTTCCATGTTTTTTCTATCTTTCAAGATGGAAAACACTGTCGAAAGCTGAGATGGTAAAATTTACGATGTATATTTAAATCACAATGGCCAAACAATTGCAAAAATAATTAATGTGCGAATACAGAAAATGTGCCAGAACATTGACTACCACTATATGTACATATATATATGTATATATATACCAGAGATGTGCGTATTTAAACAGATTGGAACATAGCTTTTATCATACGAGTTTGAAAATATGTGGATTGAGTTGATTACAGATCAAAATAAAAGCAATCAGTTTAATGTTTAATGTTTATTCCAAAGCGCTTGATCTTTCTCTTATTGTACTGCAATAAGTTTTTTCTGTATAAATTTAAATTTTGTACTGATTCCGAAATTGTTACTCATACACATCTATCTCAAATATATAAATATATATATAAATATATGTAAATGCACTTGTTAATATGTATAGTATGTAAATACATTTGACAATGAGAAAATAATGTATAAAAATAGAATTACTTTTATAAAGATATGTTACATATGCGACGGCCAATAATAAATTGATTGAAAATAATAATAAAGTATTTAAAAAATAATAATAATAAAAAAAAACGTATATATATATGTATATATATATATATATATATTGTAAATGTTACGCTTCGTTTATATATACGTATATATATGTATATGTGTGTATATATATGTAAATATATATATATTTATATGTATATGTATAACTATTATAAAAAACAGGGATTTCAATTAATAGATTTGATGTGTTACTAACTGATTTAGTAATATTTGGCGATCTGTCCTAGCCCACCTCGCCCATCCGATATATAAATATACACAAATATGTGTAAAATAATTTTGATATTTGTAGTGGTGGGTGGTGGGAGGGCTTCGAAGAACAGACATATGTATATAGTGTTACATACCAACTTAATAGTTACATATATGTATATTGTGATATACGAGCTTGTCTGCTGCCTGCGGGCGCAGTCCATAAACAAGCCTAGCAGTACATGGGCTCATAAGCGAGGCATCTGAGGTATGTACGTGTGTTTTGGGTAGGGGGCCTTTTAATGCGGTGGCGCGGGTGTAGAAGGGGGAGGGAGAGTCGTAACTGAACTGCTTTATATGCCTTTATATCCTGAGCAGCAGCTCACCTTGAGTCTGCGTCGGCGCGCATCTCACCTTGAGTCTGTGTCTGCGCTTGCATCTTGCATGTCTGTGTTAGATCTGGCCCAGCGGCGGAAGCTGCAGATGCCACTGAGTGCGTCATCTGCTGACATTGATGTGGCTGAGAATAATAATAAGCATTTTGCGTTCGCTGCTGCTGCTGCTCAATCCCCACGAGATAAGGTTCCAGTTTGCGACTATGTTCTTGAAAAATTGCTTCCATTTGAAGCATACACTCTTGCAGCCGATCCTAAAGCGAAGAATGAGATTAATTCTATTTTACAGTGACCATTTCACTGCGAACATACCTGCTCAACGCTGGTTAAGTCTGTTAAAACGCCTAAAAAATAATTTAAACTACAACCAGAGCGCAAATGTAATTTCAAACCGCTCATTGAAGCAGCAATGCTCGATGCGGCTATAGTACTAGCTGGATATTTTGTGAACTGATGCTCTGTGGAAACATAAAGTGTAAGTATTGAGACAGATCGGAACTGCATTCTTCTTAAAAAAAAAAACAAAACACAACCAACCTTTGGCTGCAAGCGAAATGAAAGCCTGAGCATGTTGCCTGACCTTTGATGTATTATTTCTCAATGGCAGACGTATGATTAAAAGTTCTAGAAAATCCAGAGGGGTAACCGATGAAAGGTCCCAACCCAAACGACTGAGTACATACAGCTCCCATTTCTAGCAATGAAGAGAAGCAAAGAAAAGAAGTTAATATGTAAACTAAATATGTATATCAAATGCAATAATTGCTGGCCCGAGGAAAAGAACGCAAGCAAAAGGGGTCGCTTTTCATCTCTACTTCATCTTTACTTTAAAACATATTATTAAAAGATGTATCTATACCAAAGTACTGATGAGTTTAAATAACATTTAACATTAACATTGAGGGTACTTACAATCAAATCTTTCTTGTTAATGCTATTATCCGAATACACAACCAGCAAATCAACGGAGAGTGCACGACAACTTGGCTCACGTAGCTTTGAAGCAAGCAATAGACATGCGGCAGCTAGGATTTGCAATTGGGTTTTGCGAATTGATTTGGCATTTGGATTTGATAGAAATCGATCCATGTAGTTCAGCGCCAATAGGACAACCTCTTCTTGGCACTTTTCTTCGGCGCATACCTGTGTAGAAATCATATGGAAAACACAAGTTAATTAAAATATAGCGAAATAATCCTAAATTTAAACAAATTTCTAGAGTAACCTTGAAATCCGTTGGTCGTAAAAAGGTTCGTTCGTTACCAAAGCATTTCTCTTTAAGCCCCCCTTCTAAGATCTTAAAGTGTCTAAATTTCCTTAAGATTCCTTTGATAAAAGACATTCAACATCATCTATCTATACACATGTAACTAGGACTTCTTTTTTAAGAACTACTCCATTATAAGTGACACGTTTCTATGACTTGGAATTAACATAATGACATCAAAATGTTTAATCTGAAAACGAAATTGATTAAATCTCTAAAAAACCAACTATTTGTCATTTAAGTAAAAGGCAATGCAATATTTATTCTATATGTTTATACATACATATGTATGTATAAAGCTGAAGTCACATGTTCCCCATTCTCTTGATGGTGTATGTGAATATATTGTAAATACTGTGTGAATCTCCATGTCAATATGCCCTATCTGTATCTGATGTAATTATGCATGTGCACGAAGGGAAACATTCACTTCAAAAGGAAATGTATTTGAAATATACATCGAATTGTTGCATTTTAGAATATATTAGAAATGCTAATTTAGAATATTGAAATTAAAATTTAAAGGAAGAGTTACAAAAAAAAAAAAAAAATCCGCCCTCTACCGATTGTCGGTCACAAAACGAAAAGAAAAACACAAAAAATAATATGATATGAAGCTAATTGATCGATAACCCATGGGAAATAAATTTTATTATGGTTACACATATTTCAGCATGACGCTGAATCATCATCAAATATAATATTAAGCATGTATATACCTATCAATTATTCAAAAATGTAGTGTTTGAGATGAAAATTGTTAATCCGATTATGTGCAAGCTATTTACCATACTGAAAGCAGATTAATTCGCAATCCTGTTTAAGCTATCGTCATCCTATTCAAGGGGGTAGACAAGTGGGGAATTCGAACACGAAAAAAAAATGTTACAACATTCAGTTTAAGATCTTGACGGAGCAACTCCCTCCTTGTTTACACTATGTCATAGATGGCTTATTTGTTGGTTAATACTCACTTCCATCATCCATTCGGCAACAATTTTACGCATAGCCGGCGTTATGTCCCTCTGCACGGTAATGAAATAGGCCGCGGATATGTGCTGGTATTTCTCCTCGGCCTTCAAAGCAATCTCCAAACATCTATCCGAGTTGAAGGTGGGGTCCATAATGGCAGTATTGACATTGTTTAACTTGTTGATATACTGCAAACTAATGAAGGGTGCCTGTGCCGATGTGGTCAACTCTCTAATGTCGCTCGTTGTGGTTGTAGCGAGTTGCTGCTGATGCTCTTGTGATTGAGAGTTGCCATGAAGAGGTTGATGGTGCTGCTGCTGCTGCTGCTGTGGCTGGTGATGGAGTAAGTCATCTGATGTTCCTCCTGTTGTGTCAATTGCATCCGTTCCGGTATACACTAAAACTAGGGCACGGTCACGGTCGCTCATTCCATTTGAGGATGTGCTGGAGGAGTTGGTTGTGCTAGCCACTGCCTCGGCATCGGCATCACAGTTTTCACAAGCACCAGAGACCGTTGAGAAGGACGATGAAGATGCCGATGAACAAGAGGAATACGAGGAGGAGCAACTATTGCTGTGGTGCTTATGTTTTGTTTTTTGTTGTTGCTGCTGCTGATGTTGATGATGATGTGGATAGGTTTTGAAGTGGTACAACGGTTCGGAATCATTAACAAGGCTCTCCGAACACAGCAAATCCATATTGCCCACACGGCAGCTACTTATTATTGTTGTTGGGTATTCAACGAGTCTTCCTGTTTGCTCTTCCTACAATATGTATTGTTTCATAAGTATGCAGGTATTGTACACACACGTATGTATGTATATATATATATATGTATGTATTGTGCATACATATGTACAAATATATGTGCGTCCCTGTCTCTGTATCTGGTTCTTTCTTTTAAAATGTAACTTACTCACACGATCACAGACACACACAAACAAGAAACACTCACACACAGACACAGACACTGTTGATTTTTTTTTTCGTTTTTTTGAATCGTTTGTCTGGTTGAATTCGTTCTCCGAGAGCAAGAACGACACAACTGAATTAAATACTATATATACATACATACATTCACTAAAGGTTACTAATATTATTTATGCCTGTTTATATACAACACATATACGGATGTATGTACGTACACACATATGTTGGATATATTATATGCAAGTATATATAGTGCATACATATGCACAAAATGTGCCTTTTATCCGTTATTATCAATTTGCAAGACCTATGTATGTAAGTATGCATGTATGTACGTATATTTGTACAAATGTCTATACATACGTACCGAAGTCACAATGTACAAAAAAGCTTTTAAACATTACGAATTTAACCTTATTTCATGATTAAAATTTCACGGACACAAATTGCGATATAAATCTATATACAAATAAATCTATTATATCCGCTTCTTTTTATTTTAATTATTTTCGACTTAGCAACATACGCGTCTGTTATTTTACCGGCGTGCACACTGGAAATTTATTGATTCTGTACCCTAACAACTAGTTCAACAACGTGTTGACAGCAGTGATGGCAACTCTTCAGGGCCTATAAAAGCTATATTAACACTTCAAAAATGCTAGAAAAAGCTGAAAAATTATAAATACAATTGTCAAGTTCGTGCCAATTAAAAAGGAATTTAGAAGGTACTTAAAAGTTGTAACAACATTTGTTTGCCCATTGCAGCTCATATCTGTAACAAGAAATAAATGGATGAAAGACTTAGCACAAATGATGGATTTCCAATAACATTTGCTTCCATTATTTGCATTAATTTTTATGCATTTTTTAGCATTTTTTTCACTTTCTACAGACTTGATACAGTTTGTTCACAAATTTGAAATTTCAAATTTCTGAAACACTCTGCTACTTGTGAAAAATTTGTAATATATTGATATTTGGCGTTGCCAAAAAATTTGAAAAAGTTAGTATAGAGCCATTTTAATAATTAATAAAGCCAAATTTCCTGCCACCCGTTACTTTAGAAACTTTCCCGCTTATAGCAATCGAAAAACTCCAGAACTGTCAGAAAAAAAGTAAATTGGCGACACTGGTTTGTTTCATTCCGATAACGATAGCTTTGCTTTGATAACGTCGATAATGATAACATTTTGGTTCCGATAACTCCGATGACGATAGGCTTGTTCCCATAATACCGATAACGCTGCTCCGATAGCGATAATTAATTGACATTTGCTCCAATGACCGATAACAAATCGACGATAACATATCGACACATATAACTGTAATGTGTACACATATGTATCCATATAAACTTTTTTTTATGTGCGTACACTTGTCATGTTTGCTCGATGCAGTGGGAGAAATTGCGATAAATCTTTGTTGTGTTTAAAAAATAAAAGTTCTGCAAATAATACAGACGTATGTCGAAAGTGAAGTAAATGAAAACTCTGCAGTACCGAAATAAACCCATTGTTGAAGCACTTTAGTTCTGAATTTTTTTCTGTTTTTGTTGCATTCATATATCTGTGTACATATGTATAGCCAAAGAGAAAAAAACCTGACAAATTCATAGCAGGCTGTTTATGTGCATGCGCGATCCCTGGCACATTCGTATATGTATATGTGCACATACAATGTAAAAGTATAAGAGCACTGTGTGTACATACTTCTTAAGTACAAGCGATTGCTACAAGTACATAGTACATGTTGTAAATAAATGTACTTCGTATGTTTGTATGTACATATGTATGTACATTAATATATGGTCGAATATAAATTGAAGATTCATCTTGTTCCATCGTCAATTCGAACGGGATGCAAACTAATACTCGTGAATAATCATAAATACATTTTGTGCTGCATTCATATTGGAATTATTTCTAAATCGAAACTAACGGTGTTGTCATTGTTGCCTAGCAATGTGGAGAATAAATAAAACGTGAGATAGAGATAGACAGCGAGAAAGATTTCGTTTTGTATATATATATATGTGAGTTGTGTGTGTGTGAAATAGAGAGAGCGAGAGAACGGGAGACAGTGAGAGAGAGGACAATAACTAGTCATGGATTTTGCTGGTGCTGCTGTTACGCGACTCAACAAAAAATAGGCAAACAGCCAGTCAATAAATTGTAACATTATTTATGTTGCTAAACATATGTATACGATTTACATACATATGTAGATGTGCACACACATTAACAATTGTAACAACCATAAACATTCATTACTAACTGTGCCAACAAAAAAAAACCAAAAAAAAAAAAAAAACAAAGAGCAACAAAACAAAAAAAAACAGCTGTAGCTGCGTATCGCCCAGTGAGTGTCAGTCAGTGAAATAAAATTAAATGAAACAAAATTTCCCATAAAGACAACAAGAAGAACAACTTAAAGCAAAAGAAAACAATTATTATTTTAATGTCTCGAAAATAAAGAGCAATTGTTACGATGCAACAAATTTTCATTACATATTATATGTGTACATATTGAAAAGAGTTAAAAGTCCACTATTTTAATAGTTCAATGACAAAATGTGAAACTTAAGTATTAGTAAATCAAAAAGAAAACAAAATTAGGTAATAAGATGTACAGAAAGAGTCTTGGCAAACATTTTTTTGGTGCACTGAGCAAGAGCGAGAGGAGGGAATCAATCAACCAATCCAAAACTCTGTGAGAACGTCAACTTCATGGTCAAATTTGCCTACAAAAAAAAATACAATTTGTCTTGTATAAGCGGCCTAAACAAGGCATAAGGCACACTTGGCTAGTGACCTTCGCCAATAGTCCCCCCTCATGGGTTTTTAATTGTGGAATGTCGTCATACACACACACACCCACGCACATACATAATAAATTCAAAGAAATGCATTGTGCATTATTTATTTATTCATCTTTTTTGTATAAACTTTAAGAGGTTAAAGAGAGTTTTAGTTTCTTATTGTTATTGGATATCATTATTTTTATCTGTGTTTGACTTAAAATTTAGCGGCTTATAGAAGTAAATACGTATATTTCATCAAATCTCACTGAAGGACAGAAAGTCTGACTTTCTTACTGGATAATGCTATTGAAAAGAGTTTGTGACCGTTCATCCAAAAGAACTGTCTAAAATTTGAAGAAATACTAAATTCATGAAACAATCACTTAGTTATTAGTTCAGGTCTTAAATGAATGTGATGGAAGATAAGAATGTGTTTAAATATTTCTGTTTAACAATGGGTTTTAGGTTCAAATTGGGGCAAACTGACTCTAACTATAAAACTTTCTAAAAATGATTTAATATGAAGTTTGATTTACTCTTCTTTTCTTTTTGTTTAACCCCAAGAACAATGTTGAGTAAGCACTTTTAAAAAAGGGAGCTCTCCTTGTGTGCGAGCCGTGCAGCGTTTGAGAACGAGCAAGTTTTCAAGAAGAAGAAAATCGAATTAAATTATAAGAGAAAAAGAAAAGAAGAACCTGTAGAAACAAAAAACTGGCTGGTACCATGTCATCCACGTCGTCCATTGAAACGCCAACAACACCAACGGCTGAATTGCAACAGCAACAACAACATCATCATCATCATCATCAACATACTACCACGGCCATTGTGGCCAGTCAACAGAAGCAGCAGCCGTTATTTGCCAAACGCTCGCACTCCGTGTCATCGAGCGCATCGAGCGCCTCTTCAGTATCATATGGGGCTGCAGGCGCCGGATCAGGAAGCGGAATCGGAGCGGGAACCTCACTATCAGCTAACGACAGAGGAGGCGGCAAGAAGGTTCAAACGCCGCCCATCCCACAGTCCGTATCTGCAAATGGCTCTGCCACAATAGCAGCAGTGCATCATCAGCAACAGCAGCGCCAATCTTATTCCGCACTGCTACAGAAGCAGCCGCCGTTTTCCAATCGACATCAGCAGCAGCAGCAGCAAGGTCAGCAAATGCAAGCCCAGCCAATTTCGCAATTGGGAAATTTATCGGCCTCAACTGCGTCCTCGACGGGGAATACAGTGGTAGGAGGAGGAAGTTCTCTTTCTGAGGCACCAGCAGCCGCTACCACATCTTCATCGTCATCATCATCAGCATCCTCATCGTCATCATCATCATGTTGCACTGATATTAAAACTAATGTAACACTAACTACGCAAAAGACGCATCGACCCATACCGTCTGATAAAGTAAGTATAGAAAGAAAATAACCATTAGCATATAAACTTAATTTCCTTTCCTCCCCTCCCCAAATGTATCGAGTTGCAAGAGATAAGGCCATATCCATATCTGGTGACGACTTCCTACTTTAAACAGAAACCAAGTTCTTATCGGATGCATTTCTTCTCTGAATGGGAAAAATAAATAATAATAATTATTTCGTAAATGTTGTTGATATTGCTTCACTTTGGTTCCTTGAACTTTAAGTAATTCTATTCCAAATACTCATTGCGCAACTGTGGCAAATATGCACGTACATGTGACGCCATGGCTCTTTAAACGGGTCGGTTGCATTTTAAATATTCAATGCATCATTTACTCGGTAATTCCAAAAACACGACAGATAATTAGGATAATGGAATGAGAGACAGGCAGACAAAAGTGGTGACCGACCATTCCCTCCTCTACTCTATCCCTTTCGGCCAAGTAGTCTGAAGGGCGATAATTGCCACACAATGTGTCCTTCCATGCCCAGAAACCTTGAATTAAAGCATTCGACTATAAGCATAACCGACAAGGTCACAATCTCTGCAAAAATGTCAAGTTCACTGTGCACTATACATATGTATATGTATGTACATTTTTGACATCACACATTGACGTTGATTCGACAAATTAATTTATAAAAAAAAAAAAAAAAAAACTAAGGGCCTTGCCGAAGTTTTTTTTATACCCTTGGAAGGATTTTCTGTTACTCTGGCTAGAAAAACTCAAATTTTCGCAATAGAATGGCCTACAAAGAACAGCCGATTGTTTCTATGAGAGCTATATGATATAGACACCAGATTTTTATGAAATTTCACACACTCATTAATAGATGTATTTATCTGAAATATATTTATTTTTCATGAAAATCGCATAAAAAGGTAACAAAGTTAGTTGCCATTCAAGACTTAGTCCTTTTTATGGGGACTTTATGATATAATGGTCCGATCCAGCTAAAACGACCCCTGCAAAATATATAAACTCGCCTCGTCGTGCTGATCGAGAATATACCTACATACATACATATATACTTTATGTCGCAGATGCTTCCTTCTTGCACACTTCTGACCATATTCCCCTTTTGCAAGGGTATCTAAAAAAACACCTAGATATACATAAGTGACAAAGCTAAATCTTAACGTTTTATTCATTTTGAATATTTAATTGCAGAT
This sequence comes from Drosophila insularis, assembly GCA_018903935.1. Taxonomy (NCBI): domain Eukaryota; kingdom Metazoa; phylum Arthropoda; class Insecta; order Diptera; family Drosophilidae; genus Drosophila; species Drosophila insularis. The sequence goes on along the minus strand of JAEIFP010000569.1, from coordinate 509,857 downwards.
CAACCTACGATTAATACTCGTTACTGGTAAAACAAAGGAATTCCTATTCAATCCATCAGATTCAGCTGGTGATATTGCGCAAACAGTATTTGATAATTGGCCAGAAGGTAAGAAAAAATATATAGATACTTACATATATATGTATTGGACAATTTCATGTTCTTAACAAACTAGCATAGTTTGTTCTCTACCTTATTTATTAGAGTATTATATTTAACTTGTTTTTCTTACGCACAGATTGGGCACGTGAAGCTGTCTCTAAAGCCGAAATTCTACGTTTAATCTATCAGGGGCGTTTCCTTCATTGTAATGTAACTTTAGGCGCACTGGGACTTCCGTTGGGCAAAACGACTGTTATGCATTTAGTGCCGCGTGATAATTTGCCAGAACCGAATTCGCAAGGTGAGTTATTGTGTCTGAACCTATGCAAGATATATTGTACCTATCTATTGTACTGTATATTGCAATATACAGTGGACTCTCAGTCAACGACCACAACTCGATCCAGCATCTTGTTTGTCAACCGATATCAATTCTCCCATTGAAAGAAAGTACTATAAACTGCTCTAAAACTTTTCAAGAACTCAAAAATTCACCAATATATATTGAAATATTTGAAGTTCAGCTTTTATTGAAATTGTTTTGCGCGGAAGAAGACGTCTGAAATGGAAAATATCAAAGAAGAAACCTCCGGCTATGCCGAAGTTCAAATACTCTCGCAGTCCTTGGCTATAATATTTTTACTTCTTCCAAACTCTTTTCCTGTAACTAAACTCATCCATGCACAGACAAAACCTTCCAAGTATCACTCTGTCCCTTTTCATTGCACTATACAACTAATAAGTACGTCATCAAACGGTACACATACACATACAGTTTACGGACGGACAGCTTCTCGTGCTGATCAAGAATATATATAGACTTTGTGGGGTCGGTAACGTCTCCTTGTGTGCGTTACAAACATCTGAGCAATTTTATAATACCCCCTGCAAGGGTATAAAAAGAAAGACTTTGGAAGAAACCTTTTTTTTTTCTAATGTGGAAAATGGATACAGTGCACAGCTTTATAATGAATATTCGGGATTTTCCCTGATCCCCCGATAAAAATTCAATTTTCAAAGAATTATAACAATTGCTTATAAATTTATACCGTCTAATAATTCAGTTTCCTTCTGTATGTAATTGAAAAGTAAAAAAAATAAAGAAATGTCTCATCAAAATATTTGGGATGCCCTTTTTTACAATATGTGTGAACAAAATCATCAGGAATACTGCCAACTTTAAATTAATTTAAATAAATGATCAATACAATTTAAAAACTTTGCGAATTTTGAGCGACACAGATCGAAACACAAAAACTAAAATTGTTCAACGCAAATCGAAATACTGCAAAACGGATTGCAAATCGAGATCTTATATTAAATATTTCCTTATTAAGCTGGAAACGCCCAGATTTTGTCATTCTCAGACAGATTTCTCTCATCTAAAAATTAATCTTAATTCAATAAATGGTTTATTTTTCTTGTTTCTCTCTCTTTCTTTATCCTCCTTATTGTATTTAGATCAAAGACAAAAGAGCAAAGGAGGTTCTGGTCGTTGCTGTTCAACAACTTGCTGCATTCTGTAACTAACTTGGCATGTAGTTACAAATATACATTAACTTAAATAATAATACTGAATGAAGTTCTACACATTATAAAACTTTGTGTGCAGTCAACAGAATTTGAATACTATAAAACAAAAACAAAAAAAAAAAAAACAAACTGAAGTCCTGCATGAATTGATTAGATGAAGCTACCAGATGTTGGCAGTGCAGTTTTTTTTTTGTTGTGATGCCAGATGAATGTATCGAAATAATCTGGGGACAGGATCTATGATCGCGAACACCAATTAAGATGAGATTATTTCCAGGCCAAAAACTTTATTCCTCTTCAGTTTAGTTGGCTCAATGGAAGGGGAGGAGAAGACGATTTATTAAAGTCATACTCTGTGTGGAGATTGGAAAAGGAAATCGATGCACAATATAAATTTGAACTAATAATTCATGCAGGTCTTTTACAATTTAACACAAAAGTAAAAGTAAACAGATACAAAACTAGCCTATTCGTTGATATGCATGTAAATATATACAAAAATATATTTTATATATACACACACGAGAATTTGTAAGCAAGCGCAAAATGCAAAGAGAAAAAGAAAAACAACAACAACAAAAAGAAAAACCTATGCTGTATTAATGTTGCTAGACTGCAAATATACAACATGTAATATACAAAAACATATTTTTAGCAATCCCCCTAAAACAAAAAAACAAAAAAAAAAAGAAAACAAAACAAAACAAAAATGTAAACTTATTTAGAAAAAATGAAATATTTATTCAATTAATAATCAAATTGTAAAAATTAGGAAAGCGAAAAGTACACATGCCTACGAAATATAGATAACTCATTTCTGTTTGCGCTGGATTCCAAGAAAATGTACAATTTACACACAAACACGTACACACACACACACACACACACACACACTGATGATGATGATGTAATGTGATGAATGTGTGTGTGGGTGTGCGCACTTTAGTTATGTGAAGAAATAAATAATTGAAATTGTCAAAATACATATTGAGTCCAGAGAAAGCCATTTACATATATATTTCATCAATAGCCAAGAAGATTTTTTCTGTAAATACTTATATAATTAATTAGAATTTAAGTGTTTTTTTGTTAAGTTTTAAAATAATATCTGTGAAGTGGTCTAACTTAAAGCCGATACAAAATAAATAATCATATTTAACCTTCCTTATGAACAATATGAAACATTTTGTTCACGTTCTCCTTGTCCTTGCATAGAAATACTCCTCAACGAAGGCAACTGAATATAGACATGTTTATTTTGTTTCCATTCTGTTTTATGGTTTGTGTGTGCGCGTTATTTAAGCTGTAACTATTGAAAAAGGTGAGGGTATACGCGCTCGAAAGTAACATTACTAAAAAACGTTCAAAGTAATGAACTACTTTGCCAAAACCTTACTTAACATCTTGTGCAATAGTTTAATTCAGGCCAATGTGTGATTCATTATTATTGTGCAATGCCATTTGAGACTGAATTGAAATTGTAACAAAAATTTTAGTTCCTCCGTTTCACCGGGAAATCGCAATGTAATTTGGTCCGCTGAATTCTATTCCATTTTGATTTTAATTATCAATCAATTTTAGATACATTTCTATAGCAGACTTTCGAGTGCGTATACTCTTTCGATCTAAACAAAAAAAAAAGAAAAAAACAAAAAATACACAAATTTAGCTAATTAAAAAAATGTATTATATCAGATAATATAAAATAAATTTCATCCTAAGGACTCGCTCCTAAAGTGAGCCACTTACGATTACATTAAATTGCTTTCAAATAAAAATTGTGGAAAAATAGTGAAAATCGTAAACACATTAATAAGTCGTTTCAGTTTAATTCTTTTGGTGTTATTCACAAGAAGGTAACAGTCGCCAAAATATTACTGATGGTAATCATCGGCGAATGATGATACAGAGTTATATATCTCTATATATATGTGTATACAATAAATCGCAAAATGTGTTGGTAAGCGCATAACTCAATATTGTCTGGACCAATTTGGCCAATATTCGTTTAAGTTCAAGCATGGATCGAATACTAGCCTGATAAGTCCCATTATAACTGTTCAAAGTCGGCCAAAATTCAAGACGTCGAGTGTACGATTTGAGGTTTAAGGGTGTCAATAGAAGTGCCTAAAGAGCTCTTACACCCAAACATGGTTGGATTTTTATGAAATTTAGTATTTTGCTCTTACCAAGGACCCCAAAAAGTGAACAAATTTCAGAAGAAAATGTATATTTCTGTGCCTTATTTGCAATTGGAAAATATTTGACAGTAAATAAGCTCTAAACACTTTTCAAATGGGAAAACTGACCCATTACGAATCTTTTTGGCAGGACGAAGTCTATCGGAAGCGCCAGTTGTTTATAAAGCAAAGCTAGATGCAAAGATCTTTAGTTTTATCTTTTGCGGATTACGTTCAAGTGGCCCCTACGACCCCAGGATAGAGTCCGTTAAGTGCGAGCCCAAGCAGATAGCCGCCCACCCGAACGGGGGGTCATAATGAGCTACACAGAAAGGAATATATGTTTTAAATAAACGAATAGAAGACTCTGAGCCGATTAAAGGAGAACCCGAAAAAAGGGATAGAGGGATGTAACGACATATTAACCTCAGTCAATAACGCAGACGAGTCTTAAAATGCCGCCAATCATAATTCTATAGTTGGTGGAAGGCTAACCAAAAGAAGTTTACTAGAATACATACAATGGCAAATTGACATTGGGAAGAACTAATAGCAAGAACTGATTTTAAACGGAATCAAGCCCAGTCTGGGGCGACTCATATTGAGGTGACTAAATTTTAGAATCATACTCCAAGATAGCACGAAGAAGAAAAGCAAATAAACTTTTGTTCATCTTTTAATGAAATCGAGAATATTCCGTTGAAACGTTCTAAAGCAGTATCGTTTGATTAGAGTTACTTTAACTTCATATGTAAAGAGTGGGTAAACAGATCCAGTTTCTTCCCATTCCTCACGTTTCTAAGTGACTCAGGAAGAAACCAAATCTTTACTTGCAATTCACAGAATTTATAACCATCCCAGCTTGGTTCAGGAAAGTTCCCTCACGTGGGGGGGCGTTGGCTTACTTGCTTCGTTGGAGGTTGATATATTTCACAGGTTTCTGGAAACGACAATCAATACTAACAACAATAATAATAACACATACTGCAGAATAAACAAGGGGTAAATCGAGTGTAAAACAAACATAAATTAGTCGAGACGCCGGCCGGACATGTGCACCATAATCAAAATAGTCCCATCGAACGAAATGCCGTCACATCGAAAAGGGTCAATTTTCAACTCATATAAAATTCTCTTTTAAAATGTTTGATGCTTAATTTCTGAAAATCATTGCTGTGGCCAATAAACAATGCAGCTATAAAAGTCCAAGTCGACTTTGGTACTTGAATAGCCGCAATAATGTTCGATCCACAGCCATATCGGGATGTTAGATTTCGTATTCCTTTCCAATGTATTTGGCTTAAAATGAATGGTTCTTGGCCATTGGCAATTGCTGGGAATAGTCAAGAGAGATTTTCACTTCAACGGTCCATTTTTGCCATGGCCTACACAATGTGGGCGTGGTATGTGATAGTATCCGTCTGCATAACGATTTGCTTTCAGACTGGATTTTTAATCAGTCATTTCGGTGATATAATAATGACAACGGAGAATTGCTGCACAACATTTATGGGAGCCTTAAATTTTGTGAGATTGTTGCATTTGCGTCTAAATCAGGACGAATTTCGGAAAATTATAAACCAATTTGCCCATGATATTTGGATACCAGAGTAAGTGAAGCTTAAACTAGTATGAAGCAAAAATTATAGTCCCATGATCTTTCCGAACCTTATATTGAGGATGTCGAATCAATAATTTTTGAAATTTTAATGGCATCGGTGAGTTTTCCACGAGACTACAAAGTCACTTGTTTGATCAAAATTGTCTTAAATTATTTCTCTGTTTTGCGCTTTTTCTGGGGCAACATCCGGCCTCAAATTAATGTTTTAAAAGCATTTTGAATCAAACCATCGATGTTGTAGTTACGGATTATCATTATGAAATCATATTGTGGAAAAAATCTACTCAATATATTTGTGTATTATTTTCTACCAAATTGGACCAAAAAGTAAATATTTACAATAGACTTAGCTTTAAAGTCTGTTATTAACTCTTTTTGCCCATTTTCTTTATGTTTCGTATTTTAAGAAAAAAGAAATTCTGTCGCAATGGAAAAACAATTTTTTAATGGTTCATTGGTAAAATGCATTAATATACAACCTTCATATTATTGTAAAATATTTATAAAGAACTATGTCTAAAAGTATACAAAAAGGTCTCAAATGTTGTCGAAATCAGGATAAAACTGTGATCCGTTTGCAAAAAAAAAAAATCAAAATTCTAATTTAATGATACTGATTATGTTGCGAAATTTCAGACCTCAAGCATTCAAATTGTGGTTTATGCCAAACAAGAAAAAACAAATATGGCCCAATGTAGATATTTTAGAAGACAATATATTTATTTTATCGTTTATTCTTTTTTGTTTGATTATTTCTTTGGATAGCACCGCTCACGTTAATATCTCAAGAGATTGCCGGAAACGTATGACTACATTTAGCATTATGACGGGTCTTCTATCATGCCTGATACTTATGTACTGTGTCCTGCCATTGGTGGAACTATTCCTTATTGTGGGTCTGGAGGCAGAGGTTAAACCGTTCCCCTATAAAATGCAATTTCCATTTAATCCATACTCAAATTGGATTAGATATATCCTTACCTATCTGTTCACCTCATACGCTGGCATTTGTGTGGTCACCACATTGTTTGCTGAGGACTCAATCTTTGGTTTCTTCATCACCTATACATGTGGTCAGTTTCGTTTGCTCCATGAGCGGATCGATCAGCTGATGAGCACAAGTGATTTCAAATCGCAGCAAGGATATGCCAAGGATCATCATCACCGTTGGCAAATACAGGAGTTGCAACAAATTGCCAAACAGCATAATAAACTTATTGGGTAAGAATAGTCAGTGGGATTCATCTAGTCATGGGCACTTCCTGGAACTTTTATTCTTAGTCTCTCAGTGATTTTATTTCGTTTCAATAGTTTCGCCAAACGTTTGGAGGACTTTTTCAATCCTATATTACTGGTAAATCTATTAATCTCATCGCTCTTGATATGCATGGTGGGCTTTCAAATAATTACTGTAAGTAATATGGATTCAGACTGAAATGAGGTTTCTACACTCAATTTGTCTCTTTATTCGAAAGGGTAAAAACATGTTCATTGGCGACTATGTAAAGTTTATTGTCTACATATCGTCTTGTCTATCCCAGCTTTATATTCTTTGTGGCAACGGTGACACTTTGATTCAACACGTAAGTTCCAAGTCCAATCAAGGAATAGATGTATGCTCTAATCCTTGATTTTTGTGTCCATCCCAGTCTACAATCACAGCATGGCATCTTTATGGTTGTCATTGGGAAAGTACAAGCAAATCGCAATCTTCTTCGTGCTCACCAACCAACAAGGAATTTCGAACTAATTTGCAATTTATGATATTGTGCAGCCAACGTCCTGTACGAATTACAGCTTTTAAATTTTCAACATTATCACTTCAGAGTTTCACGGCGGTTCGTTTGATCTACAAATTGATGTATAGTTTTTGTACACTACTAACCTATATCCTTAATCTCTTAGATACTGAGCACATCAATGAGTTATTTCACATTATTACGATCACTCTACTATGATAATAGCCCAAACTAACTAAAGATTTAGAACCCAAAATGAAGGGCTCCGAGTAACTAAGAAAAACATCGGTAAGGAAACCTTCTTTAACTTATTCCTTGAAGGAGAATGCTATAAGGATAATATGCTATTTCATGCCTATTAAGCTATTATTATACAGTCGACTATCGTTAATTCAAAATTCGAGGGACTCTTAAAATATTACGAATTATCAACTGTCTGAAATATTAAATGGTTTGACATTTTTGAAAGAAAATAAATAAAACTTAGAATTACCAAGTGGTTTTTTATTTAACCGCTAATGTTTTACATATTCATAATGTGAATAAATTAATTAATTCATAGTTTCATCAGTTTTACTTCATAGACAATACTTTGGCTAGCTTTTTTAACCGACACGTCTGCCAAAGGTTTTTATAAAAATCAGATAAAATTGCACAGTCAACTACTTCTCCATTAATGGCTCTTCGTCTGCCACATTTAATCTGAAGCACACAATAAAGATACTTCTGGGGGTGTCCCAAAATTCAAAGTTTTTACTAACACACACTAAGAATCTTTGAAAATTTAAATTGTCGACTGTTTGATGATATGTGCTCGAATCACCGCTTCATAGCAATCATTTACTCGTATGAATTACCGAAAAATAAAGATATCAAGAGGTTCGACTGCAAATATTTACATATATGTAATACTAGCTGTACCCTGCCACGTTTCGCTGTGGCATATTGTCAGTACACAGTGCAAAATGAGGAACACAACAAAGATCTGTGCGCGGCATTCAGCTACCCTTCCCCTATGCAATTCACTTCTTTGCGAGCGAAGTAATTGTGTTACTGCAGAACGCGACTCTCGGGCTCGCAAAACGCTCATGCTCAAGCATGGCTGCACGGCTTTCAGCTGGTTCCATAATAATACTCTGCCTTTGCCTTAGCCGCTCCGTCTCCCGTCCCAATTCCCGCTCTTCTTCAGTCCTATTCGAAACATTTCTTCTGATTCTTTCTGCGCTGCGAGTACGACGACCCAAATTCGGTTTTTTAGGAATTTGTATTTTAGTTATTAAACCCATTTTATTGGCGCTCGCAGGTATGATATCGACATAAAAAGTAGACAAAACCAAGCTTGAACCTGACTCCACAGTGTGTTAAAATTTGAGCGCAATCGGTTCAGTAGATTGTATGTACTCACACAACATTTTGATATATGTACATATATAAGAAGATAAGATATATAAGATTGCTTGAGATATTAATATCAATTATTTTATTTTACCAATTTGCTTTTTTCCTTCAATTAGTTGCAATTCCCAACTAGTTTTAGCACTTGCAATTTCGGAGTTCTTTAGTAAAGTCTGCTGGCGATAGAACTTGGTGGTTCTTGAAATAACTATACAAACAAACTGCTGCTCCCCTTATTGTGTTGGCTTTGAAAAAAACTTTTGAAGATTAACCTCAGTCTGGCTTAAAAGGTAGATGAGAAGCTCTTGGAAGAATCTTAAAAAGTAACTAAGAAAATACGTCCATTTCTTTCCCAAGAAATATGAATCACTTTTGGTTCCGAATATATGTACATATGTCTTATACAATAAACACTCTAACTTATTAACTCTAAATGTTCAAATGGGTTTGGCTTTGGTTTAACTGCTTACATTTTATATTCTATAATCCTGGCTCCCTTAAAGGCAATCGAGACAAAGGGAACTTCGTGATATACTAATAAGTATACTGCTCATTAAGGTAATAGTAAAGATTTGTTGGAAGATCTCTTTGATGACAAATTCCCAAAGAACTTATAGAATTATTAGCTCTAATAGCTTAAAATAGTCTTCTGTGCAATAAAACGTTTTCTTTTGTCTCTCCAAGTCTTGTTTATCACGAATACGCTTTACCCGTGATAAGCAATGGTCAGGTGTATTGCCAGCTTGCAAATTGCGGATCCGAGCGAGAGATATATCACTACACTTTGCTCTTTCGTCAGGGTAGGTACAAATAAATTTGTTAGTTATTGAATTTTCGGCGCAAAGTGAAATTCAATTTTATAGCGCATTGACATTAACGACCCCATTGATGATTCCGTTTAATCAATTGAAAATGTGCAAATTGCAGTGGCTTTATTCAATCCAGTTTTTAAAAATCAATTTATACACAATCGTCTTCCGTCCTTGGCCATTTTATTTGTTAAATTAAATTTTAGTAATGGGCTTTAAGCCCAATATATAAAAGCATTGACGCAATACAATAGCTGTGGCTTCGCACAACAAAATTCGACTGTGATTTACTTTGACAATTTGGCCAGCCTTGTTCTTCTCGATGCAATAGCAACTGTCGTAGAATTCCGCAAACGCAGTGCAGACTTCGTAGCAGAACTCGCAGAGGAAATGAAGGAAAAGATCCTTGGAGCATTTCACTAATACATCGTGCAACTTAAGCAGAGTAGAGACCAACTTCCACTCCTTATCGTGAGTTAATGTGATGTCGATTGTTTCCAGTATTTTTGACAGATTGCTAAAGTCTTCGCCAGAGTTACGGGCAATCGAGCAAATGCGTGTGTAAGTGTACAATAAATAAACTGCAGTGTTCCCACGATCGTCGAGCATTTTGTCGAAAGAGAATACATAATCACTGATCCGATTATGGCACAAATCGGTATATTTGATACAACCGTAGGCCACTGCCTCCTGAGCATCGATCAGTTCCTGTGGTGTTAGTACTTGATCACGACCTCGACTACGTAACTGCTCCAAAGAGCGCTTCATTCCCTCATCAAGAAGATCGGCTAATTTCACAGTATCGCCCGAACGAGTTTTAAATTTTTTACCATCCTCGCCGAGTACAACGCCAAATTGCACATGATCGGCCCGATGCACTTCTGGTTTGAAAATACCACAACGTTCAGCAGCCTTAAAAATTGTGGTAAAATGCGTACTTTGTCCAGAATCCACTACATAGACTAACCAATCGCAAAGCTCCTCTTCGATGCGATGTCGGATGGCTGCCATATCAGAGGTGTCATAGGTGAAACCTCCATCCGATTTAACAATTGTCAACGGGATGCCAGCTTTACTTTCATCTGGCCACATGATCTCACGACCATCGTCCACTTCAAGCATATTCTGTTTACGTAGGAAATCAACCACAGTCAGCATGCGAGATTGATAAAACGATTCACCACGCTCCTTGACATTAATCTCTAACCGGTCATAAATCGTCTTGAATTCCTTTCGGGACACATTACAGATGAGTTGCCATGCTTTAATCGAGTTCGGATCGCCTCCTTGTAAGGCAACCACGGCGTTATAAGCCCGTTTCTTGAAGGCTTCATCCTCGTCAAAGCTATAACAATAGAATATTAATAGTTGACTTGCAAACCGTCGATGAAAACAAACCGCTTCTTGGATTCCTTGTAAAATGCTTGGAGATCGCCAATCGGTGGACTTTCGTTAAGGAAATTAGGAAAACGATCCGCCAAATGGGCAATTAGCATACCAAACTGGGTACCCCAGTCACCCAAATGATTAATACGGACGACATCATGTTGCAGGAATTCCAGTAAACGGCAAATCGACTCACCAATAATCGTGGAACGCAAATGGCCAACATGCATCTGCTTGGCAATATTTGGCGAGGAGAAGTCAACTAAGACACGTTTCTTGGGCAGTCTCGGTGGTTTTACGCCATTGCGCAAAAGATCGCTTATAGCACGAACACCATAGTCTCTGCAATGAAAATATTTCAATAGTAAATAAGACACATGGTATAGATTTCCGTCACCTATAGAGCGGATCGTCTCACTTGTTAAGGAAAATATTAATGAATCCAGGTCCAGCCACTTCCAATTTACCGATACGTGGTGATGCTGGACAACTATTTAGCAATTCGTTGGCAACATCTCGCGGGGCTTTATTAATGCCAATATCTTTGAGTTTCTTGGCCAATGCCATGGCATTATTGCACTGGTAGTCCCCAAACTTGATCGATGGTGTAACCAAAACTGGTGTATGGGACAATTGTGGAAATGCCGTGTTTATTGCTATAGCAAAAACGTTTTCCAAATGCTCCATAATCGATAAGCTATCATCATTTAAAGACAAACTGCTAGACTTCGATCCACCCTTGCCGGATTCATCAGCTATGGCCTATAAGAAGAGCAGATTTATGGGATTTTTCATCTACAACTTGTCGTATGAGTCATATATGTATATAGGTACAACGTTTTTTTAAAGTTGCAGAAAATCAAGACATATTTGTTACTTGAAAATAAACATTTTTACTTAAAATTCAAAACAAAGCAACAGCTAATTTAGCTATTACTAATGCAGACTATAAGTTTAAAATTTTATCTTTGTCTGATGACATCGGACAGATAGATTGAAGTATTTGTTTGTAATGCCGACTTTTGTTTACATTATATAAATATTTTTTAAACCCTTGTTGCAAGCATTCTACTACGTTTTTCTTTACCGCAAGTCCTACTTATTTATGTTTGATAAATCTCAACGATATCAAAACATATCATAATTAATTAAAAGTCCCACCTGATTGAGTATAGCTAGCCGGTGTTTAAGTTTTGTATTTTCCGTTTGTAGCCTGATTAGTTCGTCATCAAGTAGGACCTGGCCATCGGTGCCATTGCGATTGGGATTAGCCGCCTGCACTTGGGCAGTCAGTTCTACCGTCACACGTTCCTGCAATGGCATGGTTTTACTTGTTTGAATTCATAAAACTTGTTGCCGACATACCAATTCAGCAAGCTTATTTAGCTCCACACTTAGTTGCTCCGACATTTTTCAAACTTGGTTCTCTTGTGCTGCTGCCACTGCCACATGGAAGTTCGTGTCTTTTCGGGGAAATTTTTTTCGTAATCGACATTATCGAGCAAACCTATCGTAGTCGACATTCATCGGAGCAAACCTATTGAAATCGCCATTATCGGAGCAAAGTTATCGATACTTTCCGAGTAGCGCCACTGGGAAATTTTTGTTTAGCATCCCTGGTAAAGAGTGAGATGCAGTGAGCAGGGGAAACTAAAAGAAAAAGTGTTCGAAAATTGTGAATGTAATAGTTAAACGAATTGATGTAGGCCAGCATCTAAAATCGGTAACAAATCAATTGTTTTAATACACATCCCAACTAAAAATATGCCAAATGTGTTAAATGCTTTCACACAACTATATATAAATGTGCATACAAAACATACATGTATGTATGTATGTATCGTTTTTTTTTTTTTGTTTGAAGTGTTTCGTTGCTCAGCCGCTTTGTATTTAAACACACATAGCCAGTGCTAGCCCGGAGACATCAATTGTAACCAATCAAGTTGAAAAGAAAAAACGAATCGACAAAAAAGGAAAATAACTTTAAATCGAACTCTAACAAAAAGTTTGACAACAAAATAGATTCAAATGTATGTGTATAACTCGAAGAAAAAAAAACTCGAACCTTAAAAGGAGTTCTAGGGTTTCATTAATAAGCCCACACACACTCACACACACCACGCACATACATACATACGTCCGAACCACCAATACATATAAATGTGCACACATACACATGCATGCATATATGCATATGTACATGAATATATGTACATATTTGGATGTTGTTTGCATATTATTTTTGTCATTGCGTTGTGTGTACATTCCTTTTCTTTAGCTAGCCGGTCTCTAGTGTTATCCCCATTACCCGCCTCGCCAAACATTCGTCCCTGCAAAAAACTATATTGGCATACATAGATAAACATAAATAAATGGATCACAAGTGTAACGTCCCCTCGCATCGTTCTGCTTTTATCATTCACAACAGCAACAACAGAAAGACAGAGAGAGAGAGAGAGAGCGAGAGTGAGAGAGATCTGCATCACGAAAATCAGGTGTGAGGGGCCAACTTAAACATTTTGGTGGCCTTGCCTTCTCCTGCCACTCCTCCTCCACCTGCTCCTGCTCCGGACTCAGACCCGGACTCGGACTCGGCTCCTGCGTTCAAGATCGCAAATTTTACAAGTTGTATTTGAATGCCATGGATAGTACAAGCGCCACCGGTCGACGGCGAAACAATACGCGAGTCAATGCCGAGGATAATGCTCTAGATCAAATCACAAAGGAGGTATGTACAAAAAAAATATGTATATACATGCATACATATGTAGTCGCTCAACTATGGATCATAGGTTTATAAAAATTTTCGACAATTTCTATTTGTGATATCTAAATGACTTGATGTCTTCCAATAAATCTCAAAGAGGGCAGGGAAGACCCAATAAATACGTACATATGTATATATATACATCCGATTTTAGTAACCACCTGTTTAACTTTGGAAGAGAAATCATTAAAAGATGTCACTAAGAATACATTATGTTCACAAGATCTCTCTGAATGGGGATAATGGCTTAAACATATTGAATGCGGCTGACAAAAAAGGGTCAGCAATGAGTTTAATTTCGTTGCATAAAACATGAATTCTATATGGTGAAACATTATCTACACCTTATTTGGTAAAATGATTAAAAACTAGTTTTTTGTTATTTTTTTCAATTTTTTATTTTTGTATGAAAAAAGGCTAGGAGTTTTTTTGCCATTAAATTGTTTAGTTTGAAATACTGCAAATGTTTTTTGTTGTTGCGATCTCCCTCGCACAGTTAAATCATTGATGACGATCGAACATATCGATGTTTTATACGATTTGTTTTTTTTTTTGTGACGTTCTTCTGTCGCCAGTAACTTGACAAAATGTTATTGTTTCTCTTCTTTTTTTCTCTCTCTCTCTCTCTCCACTTATCTCTCAGAGACTAAAAAAATCTCAGTTAGCTTTGCTTTTGAATTTTATTACGACTTTTAGATTAAAACTTTCATTCACATTTTGTGTTTACAATCGGCGGATCGTGAATTATGATATAGTTTTTTTAGTTCTCTTAATGTAGTACAGAAAAAAATAAAAGAGTAAGACCCATAAATGTGGGAAAATATAATGGGAAAGTTTTGCATTTTAGCGGGTGAAAATTTAAAAAAAAAATTGTAATTGGTTAAATAAAAATAATAATATTAGTGAAATAGTTCAATATATATGTATGTTAATAGTACATAAATACGCATGTATACCTTTGGACTTGATATCGTATTTATTTTTAAAATCTTTTGTACATACTCCAACAATCTTAATAAAAATTACTTCAATATTTACAATTCGATATGAATTTTGAGCCATAAATGTCAATTTGCTCCCATTGTACGCCCCATTATGGGCCAAATAGAAGCTTTTTCTTACTAAAGCTAAAGCCAGATGACAGTTTATGAGTAAGCAATTACGAAAAGAAAGAAACAAAACAAAGCCAAACACATTCCCATATATAGAAGGAGGAGAAGAAAGAAGTTCTCCTATGGAGGCAGAGGGGCCATTACGAGGAGTATTAGTTGGAGGATCTAGTCATGCAAATGGGCACATAGAGATGCAGAAATGCAGTGATATTTAAATGGGTTAGGGTTAGGTAGTTGCGGGAGTCAACCACCATATCTTTTTGAAGAAAAGCAAACACTGTGGAGGTGGAGAGGGGGCATCACGATGAAGTCATCGGAGAGTTGAGTTTTGGCGATAGCCAGAGCTACTCACTCAAAAGCTTTCGGCGTCGCCGGTTGCGTTGGCGCTTTCGTGAACGTTGCCGAACAGTCACAATGTTAGTTAAAAGAGTAGTCCGATAATAATACGACGTAAAATCAAAAGGGGAATTCTAGAAATCATTTATATATGTACATATATGTGTATAATTCATGTAATTTGAAACATCAAAGGCAACAATGGAAGCGATCGAATTGGTCGATCAAATAATAAGTAATAAAGAAGATCATACGACGGTCATGCCACCTACACCGACTACCACAGAGCCATGTCTAATTGACGACGGCGGCGACGACGATGATGATGATGACAAACTGTCTGCGGGCGACGACGAGAGTGAGTCCGAAGAGGAAGTGTTAGTGCAATTCTTGGGCGAGGCAAATCGCATTGTAAGCTAGTCATTAGAACCGCAATTTGCCTATATATACCTCTGTATAGTGCATAGTCCCCTGATTATACTCTACCATGCATTACATTAGATTACACAATTTTCTTATACATATGTATATGTTTATTTTTTCCATTTATTTAGGCCGAAGCGCGTTTAGCAGCGCGGCGTCAAGCTCGTGCAGAGGCACGGGAAATCCGTATGCGGGAGCTTGAGCGTCAGCAGAAGGAGCAAGAACAAAATGCCGATCGTGTCTTTGACATGCAAAACACCAGCGGTGCCGGTGGAGACACAATTTCCGCCCATCCTGCACGTCTTGTGTATGGCGGTGGCCTCTTGAATGTAACCCGTGCCACAGCATCGCGTCGCAGTAGCGAGGATTCATTGGAAGATGAAAGCCGAAGTTTACGTGACATGAAACATGAGCTCAAAGTAGGTACCTACTTACCAACTACCCCTCCTCGAATACATGAATACTCGTTTTCTTTGATTAATGATGATGATGATGACTAAAAACTCCACTTGAACCTTTTTTGTTTGTTAAACAGGACGTTGAAGAACGCTTCCGAAAAGCAATGATAACGAATGCTCAGCTAGACAATGATCGTGCCTCACAAACATACGAAGTCAAGCTACTCAAGGACAGAAGCGAAACCATGCAAGAGTCATTAGCTCAATTGCAGCGCGAGTACAAGGAGAAAATGCGTGAATATAATGCATTGAAACGTAACTTGGATCGCACCACTTTGGAGCTACAACTGGTGCAGGGCCAGTTGAATGAGCGCGATTCTTTGATAGCCGAACAGGGTCTTGTGATTGTAGCTATTGAGAACTCCGATGGCAGTGATGCCAAGCGGGCTCTAGTCAGTGTTGATAACGCCAATGTCTTAGCCTCCGTGCAGGGTTCGTTAGGTGAGAGACTAATAAGATTAACTGGGACTTAACGTGAAATTGATTTCCAATTTATTTTTTACAGATGTAAGACTTAAAAAATTTAGCGAAGATAAACAGCTGCTTCTTGCGGAGGTACAGAAGCTCAATGAACAACTGGAAGAGTATAAAAGTGACGGCAAAATAGGCCATGGCAGTTCATCGTACGGATCATTCGGCTATGACGATGATTATGAGGCTCAGAGTAAGACCCAACGATCGTCATTCATTTCATGTACTAACCAACCCCGTTTATTGCAGGAGAAGCAAATAAAATAATTTCGGATTATAAGTATAAACTGCAAAAGGCTGAACAAGAAATTGCAAGTCTGCAGGCGAGCTTAGCACGTTCAGAAACTCAGGTTATACGATACAAGAGCACAGCGGAGGCAGCTGAAAAAGCGGAAGCCGAATTGAAGGTGGAGCGACGTAAGCTCCAACGTGAGGTGGGTTTGGATTAACTTTACTAATACAAAAATAACCGAATTTAACGGGACCACAACGAAACCTTGGATGTGTTCAAGAAGAACTTTATTAGAATTTGTTTTTTTTTTTGTTTCTTTTTATTTTTCAATAATTTTTCTTTTGTATTTAGAGTTTGTTAGTGGCACATTTTTGGGATGAGTGTCATTGTCAATAGTTGAGGGTAAATCCAATCCAACGTTCCAGTAATTGCGAATTGTTTAAACAATCACAAATATGTATGTGTAAAAAAAAAGAGGCAAGCGGCATTGAGTTGTTGTTAAACCTAATTTTGCATTTCGTTTTGTTCTTACATGTCTTTATACTGTGCAACAAAATTGATCATTTTCATATACATATGTCACACTCAACAATTTCTCGATACATTTACATACATACTATATAAATTGAAGGCGCTTTTAAGTTGTACATATATATATATATATATGAATACTAAGGGGATGTCGGTAGCATGAGACACTAAAGCCTCCAGTTCGAAATTTTAGATTATTACCGAGTATAGTTCGAAAGGTTAAGGAATAACGAATCATTCAAGGATTAATTTGAAGTTAATCAATTAAAATCGAAGCAAATCACGCAATTTTAACAAACAAAATTAAAATTAATCCTAGGGTTGGACATTGTAGTCTATATTACATTATTGTAGTCTATATTATATGATGCAGCTTTTGAACTTATGCATTTTGCTTGTATATTTTTTTTGCGTAATGTGTCAATGTTTTTTAAAGGGTTCAGAATAGTGCTGTCCATTGAGGGTCGTTCTCGTTTTCACTCTCGGAAAAGTGAGTGGGATAGAGTAATTTGTGATATCTTCGCCTACGCCAATGTTAGGGAACTGTATATGGACTATATTTAGATAATCTTCACTACTTTTGCCACTTTAAACTGTCTGGTACACAATCCGAGGCCCGGTTAGAACAGCATATCCTGGGTCGACGGTATTTCTTTCTGTCGATCCTTTATAGCGTTAATGTAAAAAAAAAAAAAAACAAACACCCTAATAGAAGACAAAGACGTTGCACGTCCAACCTTAACAACAGAAAGAGTCCGACCCTGATGACATTTGGCCAACGCTTATTTTTGGAAACAAATTATACATTTCTTTGAAGTTTATTAAAACCTTTTACCTCTTTCACTGCAATGCTTTGAAAAAACATGGAATATGCTGCTCCGAAATTCTTTGTGGGATGATATGTTTGTGGTTATAGAAAGGAAGTACACTCATATTGGTATGAGATGTTGCTAAAGTCCTACCCTGATAAGATTCAGATTTCAACCCAATCTCTTTGTTTCTCTAATGAAGCATGGCAGGCGATTTAGGGTGTATATTAACACTAAAGAAATATGTGACAGTTCAAAATCTAAAACCTACTTAAAGCAATATATTTACCAAGAGTAGAGAACCAATTAGAAAACAAATAATAGAACAAGAGAAAATTGTTTTCTCTCAAATAGAATCGGCTTGACTTGGTAATAGTTAGTTGTATTTAAACTGTATTATTACTGCATTGCCAAATTTAATTGGTGCATTATAATTATATATGTATAGAGACTTCGTTTTAGGTTTTTACCAGCGATTTGGTAGGAATGTTTCATGTGGAATGTTTTCCTATTGTTTGTTAGTGTGTTCAAATCTCAACTTTTCCTGTTCAAACTTTTTTTTTTTTTTATTTCTAACATGTACAAAATATCATTTTAACTTGTTATAATTTAATTTGTAGCTAAATATCAACTGAAATTTAATCAATTTTTCTTTGTTCCCTTGTTCCTAATAGAACCGTGAAAACTTAGAGCGATTGGAAGAAGCGGAAACAGCAAATAATCATTTACTAAAACGGCTTGATAAATTAAAAAACGCAAAGAGTGCAATCCTGAAGGACTTATGACCTACGGTATCATCAACGACACAACCCAAAACATCTAAAACGATTCATCATCAGCAGCAGCAGCAGCAGATCGCACACACCGTGAGGAAGCCCATCAATGGCGGTGCAAATGTATATGGCGCAAACGATGACTTAGCCTAAGTCCAACAAAAATATAATCCCCGAATGTTATACTATTTAAACAAACAAAAACAACAAAAGATAAGAAAAAAAACAACAACAGAAACAAAAACGTGAAACATGAAAATAATTCACCTACATACTTTAGCTCACACATATGTATATGTACATATATTGTATATATATTTATATATGTATATGTGTAAAGAAAGCCTTTGCTTAATTTCCAACTTTTATGTTTTAGTTTAATTTCTGATCGCTTATAATCGGTTTTATAATAATGTATTACCAATTTATAATGTTTATGACACTTTTTTTTTTACCTGAAATTTAAATTTTTGTGTCTTTGAATTAGTAACAGCTTATTATAAAATGAATCATAAGCGATAGGAAATAATATGTAGCTACATACACTTCAGAATATGCAGTTTTGAGTAGATCTGCTCAAAAAAGATGATGATTATAGGGTATATATATTTTAAAACGGAAGCATCGGCATATCCTTTGTTTTCCAATCGCAATTTGGACTGATGGAATTATAAACTTGGCGGCTTATCATGCAATTCTTAAGAAAGGGAGAGATTATTTTTGCGATGGAATATCTGTTTACGTATGAATGTATTATTAGTTCTCTATATATAAGACTGGTAGACTGTTTGACAGATGTGTGCAAACAAAACTAGCATGATCGGAGAAATATTGTGAAGTGTATAGAATCTTCGGTGCAACCGAAGTTGCCACCGGCCCTAAATACATACATACATATGTATGTATGTATATTATATGTTGGTGGATTGGTGATTGCTTGACAATTGCCTAGGCAATTTAATGACATTTATATGCACATACATATATATATCACCAATTAATCATGAAGTTGGTTCGTTTTAGTTAGATAACCTATTTTAAATCACGCCTTTTAACCAAATGAATCCCAATTTACGGAGCATCGTCATCAAATGCGTCTTACGCTAATTTCACAGAGTAGGCACAAATTAAGATTGGGAGGCATCCAAGCCTCAATGCCTTCTGGGTTGGAGATCCTCCTCTATGATAGTTTACATGTCTTAAAGGAAGGTCATTTTGACATTGTCAAACTATAGAGAGCAATTAGAGAAATAAAAGAAAAATATTAACTAAGACGTCTCTAACAAGCGTTTGCATCTACCACATATTTGGCCATAATGCAAATGGGTATCACCATTTGCACCTTTTGGTTAGATCTTTGTATGTATCTATTTATTGAGTTTGCTTGTAAACTAATCACGCAATCGAATGGACAAACAGTACTCTGAATCCAGGTACTATTCAGTTATTGTAGGTATTCTAACAAATTTTTTCTAAGTGAATGACTGAGGCGGCATTTAAACATTTAATGGCCAAAAGTTTGATAAAGCATTCTTTGTGTAATTCACTCAGACTGAAGCCGTTCTATTCTAGAAAAAGAAAAAATGTTGTAAAAGAGTGCTATGAATGATTATGTAAATCCGGGTGCTGTTCTATATAGAAAATTAAACACTTGGCAGCAACATTTAAACATAAGTTCGAACTAATTTCTTTGCATTTCTGGATTATTAGTTTGTTTCTGTTCCTGAGAAAAATGCATTTGACCGCCCATTGCAACTTTACATCTTCTGATTTGTTAAATTTCTTTTTTTTTTTTTGACTATTGTTTCAAAATGCAATACATATACAAACACATACACAAAAATTAAAACAATGCTGTCGAATAACAAAATATTTCCGTTTAACCATGAAATACGAACAATTTAATTACATTTCAAAAATGAAAAATGTTGGAAACCTACTAATAAATATAAAAATAAAACAAATGAACACTAGAAATCAATTACTAAAGCAAACGTCTTTGACTTTTATTTGTTTACATTTATTTTGGGGAAAATCGATTTTTATTACATATATAAGTTGGTTCCGGAATTTTCCGGCGTCCCAATTTAAAAAGAAGTAGAAATCCGTCCTGGAGTGGACCCAGACCCAAAAGGTCACCCTAAAGGTAAACCTGCCGTCCGTATATGTATACATACTTAGAATGCGATATCTTGTATACATATGTATGCCACAAGATATGTAGGCTGATGAATTGTATCCTTGAGCCTTATGTTTTAGCTTTAAATTGGAAAACCCATTCTTTTAGTCGTTGTGACTTTAGTATCAGGTCGAAGGTATTGACTGGTGTGAATGGGGGATTCGTTTGGAACATATTACTCACAGCATCAAGTTTAAGTCTGACCCCTTACAAGAACCATTCCAAGGAATTCTATAAACGCCACCACAAACCAATGACTAAAATATGTATATGTATATATATAGATATATAACAGAGAAGGAAGGACGGTTAAAAAAAAAAATAAAAATTATTACAATTCACTTTGTTTGATCAATACCAACGAGTTCCACCCACGCATATTCAAAGTTTGAAGAAAATAATGGAAGAAATTTCAAAAATACATGCAAAAATCCTGATATGCTCTTACCCAAAACCAGAAATACTTAATAACATGGATTACATATTTTGTACATACATACATCTGTAGATACAAAAGGGATGGACTTCTCCGAGGTATTTAAACACACTCGGTGATTTATTTAATATTTGGTTCGTGAACAAATTTAGAAACAAATATTAAAAATTTAGTCATCATTATAATATTGCATAGAATAAATACATAGACCTGTACATATATGCATACATTCATACGTACTTTGTATGTACATATCTCTCTTTACAAATTGATTCTTAATATGCGCTTGTGATTTCGCTCTAATATTCAAGAATGACCTCTATTCAACCTTTTCCTTACTCCCAAATTCATTTCACTTTCACTTACAGCTTACACTCTCTTTTGTTGCTGAGATAGCAAATTTATCGAGTTTCGACCCACTTGGACCAAACTAATTTTAAAAATGTTATATAAAAATACATATGTATTTATTATACCCTTGCTATTAGAATGGCCCCAAATAGTAGCCGATCTATTGGGCAAGAACTGAAGGAGAGTGCGGAAGAAAAGGTTTGCTGAATCCGCACCTGGCCACAAATAGTCAAAAATTCTTCACTTTCTATGTATGTACATTTGTATGTATGTTCATCACGTAATAAATTTAACAATAGTCTCAAATAATATAACCAACAAAAAACCAACTCCTTGGATACCTTGCGCTGTCGCAAAGTAATGTGATAGTAAGTGGTTACGCATTGTGTTTAATTTCTAGTGGGTACTTTTACACATTCGAGTGGGCGGATGTATGTACATACATAAATACGTTTACATACATATATATATTAGACTGGAATTGAAATAGGGCTGAATCCGAAATTCACGTGGACCGTTTTAAATAATATATCTTAGACAACTTTTTGAAAAAGCTTATTTAGGGTGACTCTTTTTTGCATGATCTTAAATCTAAAGTTAAACCATTTTTTCTATCATAATTTAGATTAAAAAAAAATATAATCTATAAAAATTTTGATTAAAACCTTAAGAAAAGTCCATGTTCGTATTGTCCAGCCTAATATGCATTACACGTTCAACAAAGCTTTAACAAACGAACTCATCGGCAATGTTTGTTGGGTTGTCAGAGTACTGAGAGTAAAAGCTTTGCTAAAAGCTTGACATGAACGTCCTTCATCTGACTTTGAAAGAGAGGGCAAAAATTTACGGCGAGAGAGGGCAACAATTTACTGCGAGAGGGCCAGTGCTGCCAACTCTTCGTGGCTAAAAATGCTAAATTAACTTTGTAAACCTGCTAGAAATGGCTAGATCAAATTCAAAAACATCCATAAAAATGCCAATTTTTTTGTTTTAGTAAAATATATTTTTATTTTTGAAAATTGATAGACAATTATCAAGCTCAATAAAGTCGATATTCTCCTCAAGAGTATAGAAGTTGTTTGATTGTTTGCGGGAAGCACATTCGATGTGAACACAATTTTTTTTTTTATGTGATGCAAGTCGTAAATGTTTCAAATTTGACTTTAGGCATTTCGGGTTCAATTAACGATCTTGAAAAATGCCAATTTTCTCGCCAGCAGCTAGATCACAACTTTTCCTGCATTTGGCAGTTGAAAAATGCCAGATATGGCCGGAAAGAGGCTAAGTTGGCAGCACTGGAGGGGGCAAAAATTTACTGCGAATAGTCCGCTCCGGCGAATTGTTTTCTTTCTTTTTTTAAAAGGTAACGTCCTTCATCTGACTTTGAAAAATTTCTCGCCATATTATACATTGTTTCTCGGCCATATTATACCAGAACGAAAGAGCAGTCGATTCCTTGTGAGTGAACTTAACGGTAGTGACTTTCCAATTTTCTCCAAGAATACTAACATATTTTTTTTTGTCCAGAAAGTAAAAGTGTGAAAAGTAATCATGTCGAAAATCGGTATTAACGGATTTGGCCGCATCGGTCGCCTGGTACTGCGTGCTGCCATCGACAAGGGAGCCCAAGTCGTTGCCGTCAACGATCCCTTCATCGATGTTAGCTACATGGTCTACCTGTTCAAGTTCGACTCTACCCATGGACGTTTCAAGGGTACCGTTGCCGCTGAGGGCGGTTTCCTGGTTGTCAACGGCCAGAAGATCACCGTTTTCAGCGAGCGCGACCCCGCTAACATCAACTGGGCCAGTGCTGGCGCTGAATACGTTGTGGAATCGACTGGTGTATTCACCACCACCGAGAAGGCCTCCACTCACTTGAAGGGTGGTGCCAAGAAGGTTGTCATCTCGGCTCCCTCTGCTGATGCTCCAATGTTCGTTTGCGGTGTCAACTTGGATGCTTACAGCCCCGACATGAAGGTCGTCTCCAACGCCTCTTGCACCACAAATTGCTTGGCTCCATTGGCTAAGGTTATCAACGACAACTTCGAGATTGTTGAGGGTCTGATGACCACTGTGCACGCCACCACTGCCACCCAAAAGACCGTCGATGGTCCATCCGGCAAATTGTGGCGTGATGGTCGTGGTGCTGCCCAGAACATCATCCCAGCCTCCACTGGAGCTGCCAAGGCTGTTGGCAAAGTCATTCCGGCTTTGAACGGCAAATTGACCGGCATGGCTTTCCGTGTCCCCACACCCAATGTGTCTGTTGTTGACTTGACTGTCCGCTTGGGTAAGGGCGCTACCTACGATGAGATTAAGGCCAAGGTTCAGGAGGCTGCCAATGGTCCATTGAAGGGTATTCTCGGCTACACCGATGAGGAAGTCGTCTCCACCGATTTCCTTAGCGACACCCACTCGTCGGTCTTTGACGCCAAGGCTGGCATCTCTCTCAACGACAAGTTCGTGAAACTCATTTCCTGGTATGACAACGAGTTCGGTTACTCCAACCGTGTCATCGATTTGATCAAGTACATGCAGAGCAAGGATTAAGCGGAATTTAATCTGATATTTATTCTACAAATAAATTTGAAATACATACATACATATAGAAATCCATGCATACACATATGTTTATTGTTATTAAATAAAGTTTCGCTTTGTGTGTAGTTGTCAAATTACTAACTAGTTTTTCTTTCAACCGTTTTTTCTAGACAGATTTCTCCGATATCTATACCTACATATTCATACATACATACATATGCAATGAAACCCCCCCCCCCCATAATACACTCTACTGACTTTTCCAGTTGTGACCTTTCTTTCAATTTGAAGGTTACGGGAGCCGGCAATTTTTGCAGATGCGTGATAAATAGATACACACACACACGTGTATTTCCATATATATATACATACATACATACATACGTACATACATATACAGAAAAGGCAAATAAAATGAACCACAATTAATTATATAATTGAACAAATTCGGCGACATTTTCCATAAACCAGTAAAATAACAAAGAATAAATTCAAAAGACATGGAAAAATTTCCAGGCCACTTAAACAGTAAGTTTTTTTTTGTTTTATTTTGGCATTCCTTATCTGCAATACTTTAGCCGGTACATACAATTTGATAAGAATCGTGTTTTTATTTAAAATTCAATTATTTCAAATTGATTTAATTGAATACTAGATGTTGATTTTAATATGAAATGGTTAAAGTCCATATTAAGAAGTTATACAACAACATAAAACATTTGGAAGCTGCGCACACTTCAAGAAAAAGGAAATTAGTACTGAAATCATGAAATAAAATCAAATTGCGGTGATTCAACACCCACAAATGTATTTGGATTCATATGCAATTTGTAAGACATCAGATGAAATCCATTAGATTACTTAACATTATTTGTATATGCTTACGTAGGCATACAAATGTATACATATGTACATATGTATGTACATACAAACATGCAGCCCATTTACCCGGTCCAAGTCCGGCTTGCCACACCCTTGTTTTCCACTACCTCTCCTCACTTAAGAAGTGATTCAGTGCGCAGTACTCAATTTTCGACGTCATCGATGTAGAGGCACATGTATGTACATATGTATGTATTTATTTCAGTATGTGTGTGTATACATACACAAATGCTTATCATTAATCATCGACAATAATTTATACATACATATATGAACAGACTTGTTTTTATAGAAGAGTTGTTTTTCGATCTACATTATCAATGTAATTCTACGTCTGGTAATAGATCATATATAAATCAAAGCACACTTCGCCGTGCTGTTCAACAAATTGGAAAGCCTTGATAAGGCGTAGAACTTCATCAACCGATCGGCCGACTGGCAAATCATTGACGGAGTACTGGCGGAGAATGCCATTTGGATCAATGATGAAAGTGCCTCGCAAGGAGATGCCTTCTTTGTCCAGGAGAACATCATAGTCTGTTGATATTTTCTTGGTTAGATCAGAGAGCAATGGATAATTGAGTTGACCAACGCCTCCATTCTTGCGGTCCACATTGCACCAAGACAAGTGACTAAAATGCGAATCTACCGAGACACCAACCACCTCGGTATTGATGTCATGGAACTCCTTAATGCGTTCGCTAAATGCAACAATTTCCGTTGGACAAACAAATGTGCTGCATTAAAAGAATCATCGAATATTAGCCAAAAACTCGCCAGGAAAGCAATTGTACTCACAAGTCCAAGGGATAGAAAAAGAGAACTAAATACTTTCCCCTATAGTCTTCCAGTTTAATTTCCTGAAAGTTATTTCCCACCACGGCCAATCCTTTAAAGTCTGGAGCTGGCTGTTGGACGCGCACAGCGCAAACTGGGGCCGCTGCAGGGGAAAAGATAAAGCGATTAGTCCATGGATAATGGTCAATGCTTTAAGCCTACTTACTCTGATGCAGGAGGCGTTCGAATTGCCTTGACTGACGAGCAATATTTTTGCCCAACATACATTGCGTAATATGTGAACTTATTATACAAAAGGGGCAAACAACATGTTTAGTTTTACATTTTGTGTGCCACAATTTTTGTTATTGTTATACAGTGTTGGAAGAAATAATAGAAACGACAACCTTTTTTTCTTTTGAAATCATCTTTTCCAGTGTTGGTGAAATTATTCGGCCTGAAAATCAGTGTTTAAAAATGTGGGATAGTAGTAGAACTTTTTAGTAGAACTACCACGTGTTTGGGTTGGAAAAAATAATAGAAACGCTCAGTATTTTTCACGTCAAAAACGTTTAAAAGCTCATAATAGTTAATTTTTGGTTTTGTTTTAATATTCTACATCAAAGGTATTTAATATCCATTAAATTAGTTGTGATTTCTGTTTTAATTTAATAACATTATATGCAGTATGGGTCGTGGCACGCACTCCTCAGAGGAAGAAAGGGAAATCATGAAAAAACTAAACAACTCTGGTCGTTCAATGGCAGAAATCGCAGAATTAATGAATTGCTCCAAAAAAAAAGTGTTTTCAGCTATTCATTATATATATAAACCAGAAAATCGAGGTCGAAAACGTGGCACAACATCAAAATTTGACCAGGTCATCTTGCGAGAAGCGAAAAAAAAACCCATTCCTTTCATCGGAAAAGCTCAAAAACAAGCTAGATGCACCAATAACTAGTAGAACTATCCGGGAAAGATTGGTATCATTTGGGTTAAAGGCTTATAGTGCTAGAAAAGTACCGTGCTTGAGCAAGCAAAATATAAAACGGAGAATAGATTTTGCTACTCGTCATGTGCTTCGGGCCAATTGGAAAAATGTGCTATGGTCGGATGAAACAAAGGTCAATTTGTTTGGATCTGATGGCAAGGTGACTGTAAGACGGCCAAAGAACACTGCTTATGATCCAAAACACACCGTAAAGACCGTTAAGCACGGAGGTGGAAACATTATGCTTTGGGGATGCTTTTCTTCCTCAGGCGTCGGTCCGTTATTTTGGATTAAGGACAAAATGTGTGCCGTCGACTACGTAAATATCCTTACCAATACTATGCTTCCTTATGCCGAAGAAGAATTGCCTTTAAAGTGGGAATTTCAGCAGGAAAACGACCCCAAACACTCGTCCAAGCTGGCAAAAAATTGGTTCAAAGACAATAAAGTCAATGTTTTGGAGTGGCCGTCTCAGTCCCCGGACTTAAACCCAATAGAACACCTTTGGGGTATATTAAAGAAGAGGATTGCTGGTTATAAACCAAAAAATAAGCAAGATTTATGGGAAAAGGTCCAGGATGAATGGTACTCTATAGACCCAGCAATCTGTGCTAAGTTAGTTGATTCCATGGGACGTCGTTGCCGCGAAGTGTTGAAAAATAAGGGTGGAACGACTAAATATTAATTTAACTATTTGTTTAAAACTAAAATTAATATGTGCCTTGAACCACAACATTATATTTTGTATTTTTAAGGTTATCGTTTCTATTTTATCTTCCAAGGGAAAGAAAAAAAAAGCCTTTGTTTTTGTAGTAAATTTGTTTCAAAAAACATTATTTTTTTTATTGCTTGCAACAGTGTCTTTAAAAAAAACATTCAGCTTAAAAAAAAGTTGTGTTTTGCCAAAGATAGACTCAAAAAAAAGAAAATTGTATGCCGTTTCTATTATTTCTTCCAACACTGTATGTACATACAGGCGGGCAGGTAGGCTGGCAAATCTATTGATTATTTAGATTTGAGCATAAATAGATGGTTTTTTATGGGTGAATGTTATTTGCCGGCAGCAGCAGTATTGTCTTTTAGGCTGCGTTTGTATTGTTCTTCTGTGACCATTACACCGTCCATATCAACGAAACGCGTGTGCATTCCGGCAGCAATGAAACGTTTCGTAGCCGGCATATCTAGTCGTGGTGCTGCCAGTGATGCGTTTATTTCCTTGTCGCGCGCCAACATTTCCTTTGCTCTATTTAGATCGTGTATTATAGGATGCTACAAGTATCAGAATCAAAAACTATCAATTCATGTATATAACTGCATATTTTTGTCGTTCATTTACCTTGGATACATCTGTGCCCTGAAGTTTAAGGTGCATCCAATATAAAGTACTGTTTGTGTATGCCAAAAAGGTATCTAATCTAATTTGATCATCAAGGCTTAATGTTGGCGAACTTCTCGCAGAAAGGGCACGTTTTATATCAATCTCCAAAGTATCGAGACTTGCCGCAAAATTGTCGACAATGCCTCGAATCTTGGTGTCATCTTTGAGTTTATCGTCAAGATCAAATTTACTACTATGGGATTTCTTCTGGTTTTCGTCTTTCATCTTGAATCCTGGCAAGGGGCAGTGGTACTTATTCAGCAGAAACAATAAACTCCAGTCCTTCCAATCTGAAATTGCAATAAAACATAAAATATTAATACACTGCCATGTTTATAGATATATGTAAATACATGTGTTCATATTCGAGGAGTTGCTAGATTTAAAAACAATACAATCAAATGAAAACTGGAGGTGGGAAAATTACCAGCTTAAATGGATGGTATACAATATGTTCTAAAATGTTATTTCAGTCCTTAACCACGCTGCGCCTTTGGGTCAGGATAATTTTCTATTTACAAATGCAATATTTACTATTTTTACAACCTTAAAGTATTAAAAATCTTTCGCAATTATCTAACACTGAACCTGATGTTTCATCAGGTCAGTGTTGTAAAACTCCGATTTGTTATCGTTTATCGGAGCAAATATCAATTTGTTGTCGCTCACAGTAAACTCGTTGGGTGGCGCCACTGGGATTATAAGCTGTTATTGTTATTGATGGCAACACTGCTGTCAGCGAGTCGGATTGCAAATAAGTATAATAATAGTAAATAAATAAATAATAACTTATTGGAAATGTTCAAATCATCCTTTAAGCATTACAAAATGCGGTCTTCAGAACCAGATCTAAGTGAAGTCATCGACTTTGATAACTGTGATAAAGATATTAACGATGCATTGCAGTCTGGAGTGAGTATATTTAACAAAACCTCGCAATTTTTGTCCTGGTAGAACTTCTAGGCAAACCTCAAACTCTTGGTGTGTGGCGCAATGTCTTTAAGTATTACTTCCAAACTCTTGTGTCTTTAGAATATTGTTCCAACTGTGCAATATATTATAGCGCACTTTCTCGCGCTCATCCGGCTTTACAGGATCCCAATAGTGGTGGTTATTAGAATACTTCAAGTCTTGCATCTTGTATGCATCCTTTGGAAGCAGCAAAATTTTTGATTCCCACCTTTAATTGAACTTCCATTCTCTGTTTTTTATACTTTGCAAGATTATCACTTCTTAATAATTCAATAATTTCAAAGTTTCTCTTCATTTTAGTGAAAAAACGCCAGAAATCTAACTTGATTGTATTGTATTGATTGTATTCACTATTAAAATTTAAATAAAATTATTAAAAAAGTTTTAAAAAAAATTAAACATTAATTCAGAAAAGTTTTTTTTGCAGTTTCCGGTGAAAAAGAAACTTTGTCAGTAAGGTTAAATTTTCTGTAAAATGTTCTGATTTCAAAAATCTTAAAGACCTGGAAAATGTTTTTACTTTAAGAAATAAATCGAATAGTAAGATTGAAGCAGAAAATGGGAAAAATCGTTTGGTGAAGCCTTAAAAAACTGCCAAAAATAATACTCATTAGGTTTTTGAGTAAGTTCGTAATTTATTTGATAGAATCGCAAGCGAATTCGAAACAATTGAATACAAATGGTAACATACTTTAAGGGGTGGACCTGGTTTTTTTTTTTAGCTGTTTTTGACAAGTTTTTTAAAAAGTAAATAAAAATAATATAATCACATTTTGATATTTTTTTAAACTATTAAAAACGTTTTTATACTACAGTGTAATGGGTAAAAAAAGTACCCAACTGGTCAACACGATTTCGGCAGACTGGGGATCTTAATTTAAAAAGGGAAAAAGCATTTTTATCTATAGATATGATCTGAACTAGGATATTTTGAAATTATTGAAAAACAAACAACTTTGAACAAAATTTTAGAGGAAACACCCTTTTTTGGTTTCGGTTTAGGTTGACGCTTCCTTTTTGTAATGTTCTAGTTCAGCGCATAGACATTCACCAGATGAACAATTTAAGAACGATCGAATAAGTCGTTTTAGTCATATTGACCATACATAGATGAACAATTTTGTTGGTTTTAAGTGTTCGCTTATGGGAGTATTTACTGTACCGTCAATAGAATCAGTATGGCAACATCTTACATACCCCTGCAATGCGATCCAATTAAATAACTTTTTAAACTCTGTGTCTCAAATGTAATTTTCATTAATGTGGATTTTCGCTTTTATTATAATATATATCGGTCCACTACCGATCTGTCCACTTTTCGAACTTAAGCTACCTCTGGCAATTGCATGGGTATACCATAAATATTCGGCTTCACTTAGGACCCCATCAGGTCTATGTGAGATCCCTGGCTACTTTTGTTTATCGAAAATATATTTAGATCAATTTACATTTGAATAGATTTCAAATTGATTACGGATATGGATATATCAACACGGTTTCTCATGTTGATCAAGAATATATAAGTACTTTTTGGGGTAGGGAACTTCTCAAGGGAATAAAAAGGGCTAAAGCAGAGACGTATGTATGTATGATATCGGGGGAAACCCCAATTTATTTAGCATGCACCTGAGAGAAGGAAGGAAGGTGTAGGAGAGGTGCTCGTTAGGAGAGTACACTGTACTAGTTTAAGAAAGCTTTACTATGGCAATAATGCGAACAAAGGTTAAAAATTCCCACTTATGTTTGCCTAATTGAAGCTAACTGATATTCTCTGTGATTGCAAGTTAGCGAGGCCTGTGACCATTGGCGAGAGCTCAATTTCGCCTCCTACTTTCCTGCAACCTTTGTCCAAATGGCGATGTTATGCTCTTAGCAAACACTCTGGCCTAATGGTCATACGCAATCCGTTCACAAATCTTGGCCAGCGATATTGGATTGCCCGCTGCCTACGTGACTATCCATGTGCCCCAAATATTGTCAACCTGAATGAAGATCTATTTCCGCCGGCAGCCAGAGCAAACTGGTGGAGTGAGTTGCAATCCTGCACCGATACTCATAGAGCACATCGTCTGAAGGTTGCAATGCGGTGGACAACATTGGGCTATCATCACAATTGGAATACCAAAGTCTACGAACCGGAAATGCATTCGCCCTTTCCACAAGACCTTAGCAAAATGTGTGAATTCTTTGCCACCGTTTTGGGTCAGTCCAACTATGCGTCACAAGCAGCCATCGTTAATTATTATCCAATTGGCAGTACTCTATCTGGCCACACAGATCATTCTGAGCCAAATCAAACGGCTCCATTGTTCTCCTTTAGGTATGTGTCTTTGTCGCAATAAGAAACAGTTCCAAAAAATTTCCAAAATGTCATAATGTCCAATACATATATGAATACGTTTCAATATTGATTAAGTTTGATTTATTTTATGTGTACTAATATTAAGCCTTATCTCTTGATTTCAGTTTTGGACAGTCTTGTATTTTTCTGATTGGTGGAAAGACTCTGGATGAAAAGCCAACTGCATTGTATCTAAAGAGCGGAGATGTACTTATCATGTCAAATGAATCCCGACTTTGCTATCACGCAGTACCAAGAGTTATGAATGCACCAGAAGAGCCTTGGAGTTCCATTGATAGCAGCACCGATGACCTTGCTAATAATTTAGATAACTTGGCACTAAACATTGATTTGTATAGACGAGTTAACGATACAGATTTCTGGTTACCATTTGGCAACTATGTAAAAGACTCACGCATCAATATGAATGTACGTCAGGTGCTATGATAAAGCCAAAAGTATCACTGAGATCTATTTACATATTTGTTGTTGTTAGTAAATAGTTTTTCATTGTAACTTTAAATTATTAAATGTCCATAATATTAGAATTCTTTGTGGTCATTTGTGTTGCAGATCCATTTTGGTGGGAATTGGTGTATACACTAATGGCCAAATACGCTATGCTCCGTATCCCTTACGCGGATCCAACGCTGAAGTACTACTTCAGAATGGGGAGATTCCATAAGAGCCTCGTCTAGAAAGCTCTAGCACCTAGAGCTTGAATTTTGGCGTCTTCAATGTTTTCCCGCACAAAAGGGATCATTCTCATGTTTAAACCCATGCAAAAGGGGTTTAAGGCATCCGTGTCCCGTCAGTAGTTGCGTCAAGTAGAAGTCCGGCTGACCATGTTGACGATTAAGTCATGGCCGAATATGTTCGAGGTCCTAAGCGCGCATGTTTGATGCGACAATCTGCAGTCCAGGCTGTAGGTGGGCGAATCTCTCCCATATGGCAGCGGCATATAATATGATGGACCGTACCATCTGCTCCGTTGTTTGAGGCTTAAGCCGCGTTATTGCAGGTGGGCTTTAAATGTTAGTCTATGGGCCAGCACAGCTCCAAGGTATTTAACTGCAGACTTCGATTCACTATAGTTAGTGAGTTCGACTCCATCCATTCCAAATTCCTGGAGACAGCAGCGTTGGTGATTTCTTTCGCTGTTCGGTTATCCTTGGCCACCGTGACTATGGAAAGTGTCATGATATCCTACAACGTTGGCCCTTTCACTGATCCTTGAGGTAAACCACCTGTGATGGTGTGATTCCCTGGGCCTGTTGCCATGGTCTTTCCAGGTGCCTGAGGATTTAAAAAATGTTCTTTATAAAATTTTTTCGGCAGGTTTTACAATAAAAAAAAACCTGATTGTTAAAGATTCGTAATACTATAATGAAGTGAAATAAGTAATTGCCAGGAGTAATAAAAGTTCGTTCGTTCTTCACAATAATGGTGCATTCTAGATTTCATTGAAAAAATTAAATAAAATCATTTGTAGAGGTAGTTCTAATAATGCCATGCTAAAGTTTGTTGAGTTGAGTAATTAAAACAACGGTTTATATGTATATTTTTTAGTTATTAGCAATGATTCTATTATCGTTTTCCCACTTTTTTTTTGTTTTGTTTTTTGTTTTTTACATCAACGGCATACATGAAAATAGGTCTTAATCAAAACACACAATGCACGATTGGAATGAAGTTGTATACGTATATGTACATACATCTATGTATATATCTCTGTATGCTCTGTATGTAAGTATGTATATTGCTGCGTCGTGCACTGCGGATTGGTTTCCACCAGCTGTATGTTGATGGCATACACATAGTATATGAGTTTTTGTTTGTTTTGTTT
Source organism: Drosophila insularis (assembly GCA_018903935.1). Classification (NCBI taxonomy): domain Eukaryota; kingdom Metazoa; phylum Arthropoda; class Insecta; order Diptera; family Drosophilidae; genus Drosophila; species Drosophila insularis. The sequence goes on along the minus strand of JAEIFP010000569.1, from coordinate 476,487 downwards.
TTTGCGTATGCAATATATGTGTTTATATATATATATATATATATCTATTATGTATATTATGTATGTATGTACAATCTAATTATAGTTATTTCATAGACATGTCTTCTTCATTCTCAATTTTTTGTTTTTTTTCACATTATACAAATAATACAAATGCACTAAAATTATATATTGGAACCTAAAGGCCTAGTTAATACTAATAAGTATTATTTATTATAAATAAGTAAAGTTCGTACATATGTATGTGCTGTGTTGTGTGTATTGCCCCAGCGGCCAGACGTCAGAGGGAAGCAGCCAAATCGCCAAAATGTGCGGCTCAGTGCATATGGTCGATCGCTTAGAAAGTCTCCAAAATGGCGAAGCGCTTTTTTTGTTGCAAGTTGTTTCTCCATATCGGGGACAACTAACTGACTCACTGTAGTAACTATAACTTTATACATTTGTTAAGTTACGTTTCGTTTCGCTTTCTTTCTAACCATACTTGTCGTTTTTTGTTTGTTTTTGTTTTGTTTTGTTTTTTAAATACATAAGATACTTTATCCTTGTTACATTACAAATAAATTATTAATTATTTCATTTATGTATAAGTTTTTTAGTTTACAAAAGCGTTACGCTTACTTCCTTGGTGTTCTCTCAGGCTTGGGATGTGCTAGGGAGAGGTAGGACTAAGGAGAGGTGTAAGGGGTACTCTGTGTGTGTGTGTGTGTAAGTGTTTGTGTATAATTTTAATGAAATGTGTGTGGAGTGGGGTTGGGCAAGGGCAATAGGGGCTAAGGAGGGACAGGGGGATGGACGTGCTCGAAATTTTAGAAATTTCTTTGTCTTATTTCCTATTTATAGTATTGCTGTATAGATTGGCCTATCATCGACTGGGTGCCACAGATGATGCTGGTGAGATTCCCATAACGCCGCCAGGTCCAGTGTTTAGACCAACACCAGCACCTGGACCGCTCACCACCATGCCCATGGCATGGTCTTGCTCTTTTTTGGTGGTTATTGATGAATGATTCAAGGGATCGACAGCTATCATGTGTTGGACAGGCATGCCGGTTGTTTGTTGCGGCGGTCCCGGAACTTTACCAACAACTATGCCAGTGGACATTTGCTGCTGTTGTTGTTGCTGCTGTTGCTGCTGCTGCTGGGGTGCCTGCGGTCCTGACGTGACCACACCGACGCCCGGTGTGGGTTGCATTCGGTGATGCGGAGGCGGTGGCCCTAACGTGCCCACTGAAGGTGGCGGGATGGGGCTTGGTTCTTTACCCCGAAGATGCGCGGCGGACTGCGCTGCATAAATGCTCATCGCCTTTTGTCGCTCCTCATGCTCGTGTCGAAAAGCGGCTTCCATAATGGGATTGAAACGCAGGAGGGGAGCATAATAATCGCGATGATCCATGCCCCAACCCGGCGGACCAGGTGGAGGATAATGAGTGAGGGGACCACCAACACTCAAAGTAGGAGCCATCATTGTGCGGGAGAGATGAGTAGGCGGCGGTGGTAGACACTGTCGTCCGGCCGCCATAAAGTTGGCATGATGATGATGGGCCGCTGCAGCTGCTGCACTGGCCTGTGCTGCTGCCAACGAGGATGGATGATACCGAGGATCTCCGACAGCCGCTGCTGCCGCCGATGCACGCATCATCATAACATCCTGTTCTTCCTTTGTGCGTGGATGCTCCTCTTTGATCCGTATTTCTGCATTCATCTCAACGACACTGCGATGTGGAGATCGATCCCGCACAGGCGCTGCAGCTGCAGCCACTGCGGCTGCCTGGGCTGCGGCCTGCTTGTTACTCTCGTTTATCCGCTGCTGCTGCAGCATTCGCTCACGCTCCAATTCACGGCGCTCGAGTTCTCGGCGTTCACGCTCCTTGCGGTCTCGTTCACGTTCCCGTTCTCGCTCCCGTTCCTGTTGCTCTCTTTTCAGCTTCTCTTCTTTCTCCTTCCGTTCGCGCTCCTCCCGCTCACGCCTTTGCCGGTCACGTTCCCGTTGCTCACGCTCACGCAATTCTCGTTCTCGTTCCCGTTCCTCTGCCTCACGGCGCGCATTGTCCAGTGCCGGATCAGTTTTAATAGGCCAACTATTAGAAGCAGAAGCAGATGCTGGATGATAAGCCACAGTGCGTTGCATAGCGCTGGTTCTAGAATGGGTTAGAAGGTTACTTGTGATACTTGTTCGAAGCATTATCCCTTTTGCATACCTCCACGCATCCAGAGGTCCGGCTAAGGATATTTCACGCCCAAAATGTGTTAGCCCCGTGAAGCCGAATGGTGTCACATAACGTCCAAATGGCGATACAGACGTACCTGTTAATAGAAAAAGAGAATTGTCATTTATAGCAAGAAATATGGAAATTGCGGGTTAGAGAGAACTGACCAATGTGACTAGGTGGTGCTCCAATGAAGCTGGCAGCCAATGGAGAAGCTTCAAATGGAGAACGTCCTGGTAATGCATTAGCAAACACTGCCGCTGGTGGCATTTCACCAGGACGATGCATAAGGTGCGGGGAACTAGTACTGAGAGCCAACGTTGGAGACGCCTTAATGCCAATTGGCGGTGTCGGACCGCTTGGCACGGCAACACCAGCAGGAGCACCTGCGCCTCCTCCTCCTCCTCCTCCAACTCCTACTCCTACTCCTACTCCTACTCCAGCTCCACCAGGCACAGATGGCGTTCCAACGTTACTCACAGGCGTATTGGCGCCGCTGCCACTTCCACTTGCTGCACTGGCACCGCTGCCAATATTGCCTGGATTTATGGGCACATTGGGTGTAATAGGATTACCACCGCTCACACTGCTATTCCCAAAACTGGAGCCTCCTGGCATTGGGCATCCGGCTGCTGCTTTGTCCGAGTTTTGCTTATTCTGATGGTAATAAATTTCCCACGCAATGCGAACATGCATAGCATTCCAACGGCCAGATTTCTGTTGTGGACAGAAAGAGACAGAGAGAGAGAGAGAGAGAGTGGAAGGAACACCTTTTGTTTAGTATCTCCCAAATTGGAGGATGCATTATGGTTATGAAAGCGATATAAACATACCAGTAAGCTGGACTGTGAGGATTTGGATGGGTCAATGGTTGATGTTGTGGGAATATTATTGGAATGGGGCGTTGATATAATCGACTGAGTGTTCTGCGTATATACATAAATATGAGATTTGTATGATGTGGTGATTATTTTAGTTGGTACATGATGACACAATGAGAAGGTATGGCACAGTTAAGTATTCTTAAAGACATGCAAATTATTTCCATATGACTTGATACTTACCTTGGGAGCGAATGAGGTTAAATGATTGGGAGGCATGAAGGGAGTTGGTCCACCGAGGCCGGCATGAAGAAGTCCTGCTGAACTGTAGCCAGTGTAACCAGGCGGTAGTCCAATGCCAGTGCGATAGAACTGCGGATCGACGGCGGAGATTTTCGAAATATCTTTAAATAAGGGTGGCGGAAAGATTTGCGCTGGGGTTGGCGGTGCAGTTGGCATAGCTGGCGTCGGAGCGGGTGCCATCGAGGCGCCTGGCAACAGTTGCTGATGTTGATGCAGATGCGTATGCTGATGTTGGTGCAACTCCTGTCGCATATATGTGGAAGACGGCGGAGTTGGTGGCACAGCCAAACCAGAGCGATCCAAGAACCGGCTGTCCAATTCGCGACGCAGCAAATCAGCTTGATCATCTAAAAGGATATATGAATTAACATGAGATAATGAAGGTTCACAATATACGGAATATCGTACTTTTGCTTGGCTGAAAGAGAGATTCGGCAGAAAACGGATGTGGGGTGGGTGTCATGGTATTCGCAACTGTTGTGACCGTCGATGGCATCGTTCCCACGGTGCTCGACGACGACGATGACGATGGCGTGGTCGTTGTCGCTGCCGTTGTCGTCGTTATGCTAGGAGGAGCATGTGACACCATGGGCATATGTTGTGATACCATGGCGCTATTAGGCGTAGCTGCTGTTTGGTTATTGTTGCCGGCTGGCGACAACGATGGCGGGGGCAGGGGCGCAGTGAAATACGATGGCTGATAGGTTGACACAGGCATTTGATTATTGCCAGGAGGAGCACCAGGCATATGTACATTCACATGCGGCGAAATGGCATTTCCAGCTGTTCTGGGTCCACCAACAGCTCCACCTCCAGCTGTCCCTACCACATTTATTGCCGGCGGGGGAGTTGGCCGTGCATTGCCACTGGACACCACAACCATGGATGGCGTTGAAGTCGTCACCGGCGCTGGTAAACTGGTCGCGGGAGAGCTGCAAGTGAAAACAAGTGAATTGCGTTATTATTATTGTTGCTTTTTAGAATATTCTCTCATTGAGAGGTCTTACTTTAGCCAGAGGCCCGTCTTTGGTGGATATGGTGCCAGTCCCGATCCTGCTGCCGTTGCCAACACCGTGTGCTGCGAGGTTGATGGTAAAGTTGATACTGATGTGGCTGAAACGCCACCACCATAAGGACCCGGAACCAGACCGCAAAATGGAGGACCCAAATTAATGCCCGGCTGTACACCAGGAATGGAAGATGCCGATGACGCCGCCATGTTGGAACGCACCGTTGTAATGCTGGACAAAAAATTAAAACAGAAAAACAAAAACAAATTTTACAAATTAGCAAAATGAGTGTAAAACCTGTTTAGATCTTATACCTCTTATTTACAGTAAGTAACCTTAAACTATACATCATTTTTATGATGACAATTGACTTACTATGTGCCTCCCTACCCCCCTACCCAAACCATACGATCATTTGGTTGGCAAATGAATTAGTTATATATATATATATATTCACCTGTAACTGTTATCCCGATCTTTAATGTTGCTGTTGCTTTCGCTTTTCGGGGAAATGACTTTTTGGATCACAGATGTGGAAGATGTTGATGATGACGATGATGCTGACATTGATGACGGAGCGGCTGTCACTGCTGTCGTTAGACTTTGAACGGTGAGAACAGAGGAGGCGGATGACGAGGAGGAGCTAAAGTTGCTTCCTGCAACTGAAGCGGCAGCAGATGTATTGACGACGCCCCGCAAATGGGGCTGATGCTGGGATGGTATTGGCGTCGCGAATTGCGGGTGTGTGGTCAACAGATGAGCCGGACCGTGTGATAAGTGCCCAGCCGCCGATTGCAACGGAAGCTGGACATTATTTGGTGGCGGAGGTTGAAGCGATTGCGGCGTTATTGCTGCCATCGAGGTGATGGCATGAGTGGTTGGTCCCGAGGCCCCCGTCACCGATGATGGCACCGAAGTCCCAACACCAAAGGGACCCGCTGCGTAGACGGGCATGTGATGCGAATGAGATTGAGAGTGCGGGTGGTTTAACGAATGAGTCGAATTCAGGGGGAGCATTGTCGTTGTGACGGTTGTGACATTCTGTGCTGAAGGAGCACTGCTCGCACTTATGACACTTCCCCCGCCGGGCAACGGTGTAATCGGCCGCATTCCTGCCGGTACGGAGGCCAATCCTGCACCTGGTTGGACACTATTGCCGATGTTTGGTGGTGGTGCCTTAATGGACACTGCCGACGCTGGCGACTCTCTGCTACCACGAGCCACGTCCGAGCTTCGGTGTGGCGATGAGGCTGTGGTAGGCGATGCAACCGATAGCACTGGTGGCAAGTATGGCCCATGTGTTAGGCTGCCATAGGGCGTGTAGAGCGGGTAATTGGGATATGGTGCACGGTAGGGCGCTGCCTGAATGAGCATGGGCAGATTGGCAGCCACATGAGACATGGGCGGAGGTGGTGCACCGGGAAAAAGCAATGGCGGACCAGCACCACCACTTGCACTGCCGCCAAATGCCACTTTGCCCAGACCTGCAACAGCAGCTCCAGCTGCGCTAACAGGCGGCAGGACCGCCGAATTAGGCATTGTGGTAATGGCCGACATTGTTGTAGACACAGGCACCGGAACAGGCACGGGCACAGGCACCATTTTATTGGTTGTGTGAGGCGAAATGCGGGATAGCGCACTGTTAACTCCTGACGTTGATGTTGTTCCACTAACAGACGGAAACCCACCAAGGAAGCCATTGACAATTTGAGTATTTGGTGGCATCGACAGGACATTTGGATTCTTTAGCATATCCATGTTAGCTGGTGTTGGCGGCGTTGATGAAGACGATGACGCGGACGACAATGGTGCCCCCGTAATCGTGGATCCGGGATTCCGACTTGTCGCAATTTCATTGGGTTTCAAGCTTGAATTTGCAAGCATTACACCTCCAGCCGTTGATGGCGGGCCGTTTAATCCGGCAGTGGGTGCTGGAATGCGCGTGCCAAATGTATTGCCCAATAACGATGCCGCCGCTGCCACAGTGACGGGTGCCATTTGTGCTCCCAGCATTAATGGATTCGGTGGTCGTTGGCCCGCCGTTGCCGCTGCTAATCCCTGTGGCGTTGTCATCTTACTGCTAAAAATAATCGATTGATCATTGCCAGCTGACGGCAGTCCAAGTCCGCCGCATGGCGTTGATATTGCCGGTGTAGAGACTGTCGTTGGTGTCGTCGTTGTTGCATTCGCTTCGACACTAACAGGAACGATGCCAGGGAGCTGCATAGGAGACAATATAGATTATCAACATTTATATAGGTAAGCACTAAACACTAATCGAACATACCCCAACATGTCCGGGAGATGGAGCCGTTGGTACTCCTAGCATGGGATGTGGCATTGTCTTCTCTGTGGCTGATTTTTGGGAAACGGCTCCTTGACTATTGCTGCCATCAACAGGGCCAACAATTGGAGTAGCTCCTGGGGCTCCTCCAGTACCTCCAGTTGATTGTTGTTGTTGTTCGCCATTTTCGGTTTTTATTGCTATCAAAGGTGACGATGCTGACGACGACTCAACTGGGGATGATCCCACATCAGAGGCAGTGTTTAATGAAGACGATAACACTATATCACTCCCACTACTATGGTTCCCGACTCCCGTTGGACCAATGGGCTGCAGATGAAGAAACTCTGACGATTTGCGAGCACTTGTTGTTGTCGTCGTCTGTTGTTGTTGCTGCTGCTGCTGCTGTTGGCCCTGCTGACTTGGTGAGGTATTCGGCACATGCGACTGAGTTGATGGAAAAACCATAGCTCCCACCAAGCTCTCGGAATTCTGTCGACCAAGAAAAAAAACATACATACGATAAGTCCAAGTTCATATTTTATGTTTGCATATGTATATCGAATTCTACTCTAAACTTCAAAAACTCCAATTTCCGGTCTCGTCGAAACTTAATGCTTAAAATTAACGTCGAATTACTTCTCTCCTAAGTTCGATTGCCTTGAGTATTTATGTATGTCTATCGCTTGCTCTAATATCTACACAAAAGATCTCTATATGATCTTTTCTAACTTGTAATAAGGTATCATATGGCTTGTAAAAGTGGTTATTGCAGTTTCCTTTGTCATGAGACTTTACCCATGACAATTAATGATAGCTTTCGCAATATTTATATTACCTTTCTTTCTAAATAAAAGCCGACCACACTTGTTGAGAACTTCTTTATTTCTCGTAGGAAAGATACATTTATTTACTAGTAGCTCATTTTCAATTATAATAATTAAATGCATAATATAAGAAAAACCAAGAAAGAAAACGATTCTAAATTCAGTCTGATAGAGATAACATCAATTAAAAAGGGATAGCATTAAGATCAAAATCGATTGTAATGAAGGAGAAATGAAAGATAAAGTTTTGTCTAGACTCCAAAGTTTAAATAGAAAAGTAAAAGAAAAGAACGAAAAATGTTGACAGAATTAATTACTTTCGAAGCTATTCATTTATCTGGATAAGTGTGGCTTGAGAAATATTGAACTACAAATATTAGATATCTAAAGTATCTAATCATAATCATCTATCATATCTAAAATATTCGAAATTGTTGATTGACGAAAGTTGACGATCAACAATCGATTGAAATATCTTAATAAGTAAACAAATTCGAAATAAAGATAATAGTTGACTATTACTTATCAGGGCTTGTCAGCTCTATGATTTAGACTCACCTTGTTCTCCACATTGCCAGTATCACACTGGAAGAAATAACAAATATAGAGAAAAATTAATGTAAATATTCCGATACAATATTGTGATAATAATTTTGTTAATTTGATACATACGATATGAGTTCCTTTGCCATTGCTGTTGCAATGATTTGAAGCCTATTTAGAGAGAGAGAAAGAGAGAGAGGTGGAAAAAAGTTATAACAATTCATTTATTTACGTGAATGTACTTTCAATACTCACTTCAATAAAACGTTCCGTATGATCATGATCATTCTTAAGCATATTATTGGTGGCACCAACGACCTGCGCTGAACCATTAGGCAAGTCTGGAATGCCCAGCGTCGGATGTGCTGCGGGGGAATTGCTACTTAGAGCACCTTCATTGGTATCCATAACAATTGCCTGCAATTATTAATTAATAATAATAGTGAACAAAATAATTGAGAATAGAGAATAAGATAGTCTTAACAATAAAATAAAAGTCCCCCGGGGGATTTATGTAGGTACATACATATGTATATTTGTTTGGGATGATTGTGTGAAGTTTTGTTTTTAAAGGATTTGAAATGTATCTTACTTTGCAACTTTGCGACGATGGTGATGATGATGATGATGACGAGAGTTGTCCAGCTCCTAGATGATTGCCTTTTGAAGTTGCTCCTATGCCAATGCCGGATCCTGTTGTTGCGGCGGCCACAGCGGCGGCGTTGGCGGCGTCATTTGATTTAATGCCCTTGACAGTCATATTATATTCAGTGCTGCTGCTGTTGCTGCTGCTCACGTCACCCGACGTGGTATTTGGTTGATTAGCATTACAATTACTGGTGGGATTATTGTGCTGATTGCTGCTTGCCACATCGTTAGAATTGGAATTGCCACTGCCACTGCCATTGCCATTGCCATTGGTGGCAGAGATGTTATTGTTGCTACTGGTGGTGGTGGTTGTGCTGCTGCTGCTGGTGCCAACGGCCAGCGTTGGCCGACTAATATCCAACATATGCGCATCATTGCCATTGGTCTCCATTTCCATAAGTGCAGCGGCACCAGCACCTACACCACCTGGAGTGGGGCCAACTGCTGTTGGTCCGCCTCCATTGGTGACTGACGCTTTATCCGCGGCATGCTTGGATTTGTTCACATGATTCATATTCATCACATGTTGTTGTTGTTGTTGTTGCTGTTGACTATTACAACTATTACTAATTTGATTTTGATTTGCATTGCTACTGCTCATCAACTGATCCTGCTGCTGCTGTTGATATTGAGTCCGCCAATGTCCCACTGGTTCCGTTGCATGAGTATCGGTGGTACTGGCGGCAGATGGCAACATATAAACTGATGTCCCGCCACCGCTATTGTTGTTTGATGTGCTAGTGTTGTTGTTGTTGTTACTATTGGCACTGATTGCTACACCGCCACCGTTATTACCACCTCCACCAATGCCACCTCCAACAAGAAGGGGTCCGCCAACGGCCCGATGATGCAATTGCTCCTTTAAATTATTATTATTGCCCACCACTGATAAAGCGGATAGATTTGAGCCCCGCAATGGATGCGGCTGCCCTGTATCAATGATCTTTGGCATTTTCATTTCCTCTATGCTATAGGTGCACGTCAGCTCCTCGAGCGCTGAAAGTCGCTTCTCCTTGCGCTTCTGGCCCAGTTTAATGGCAAACTGTTTGTTTTGTGTGGAAGGGATGGAAAATAATAATGAATCTTTGTTTAAATTGTCTCTCTGTTTGATGCTTACCTCAAGATCTTCATAGGTTTTAAATTCCAATATGGCAAATCCGTCAATTATCTCCTCTTCCAATACGGGAGAACGTGGCAATTTTCGTCGTACCGGAGGTGGCGGACGGGGCGGCGGTTTATCACGCGGAAGCAACAGTGTGGACGACGACGATGTTGATAATAGATCCTCGTCCAGTGACTCACCCTCGCTGTCACTAGGCGTGGCCATTAGACCGGAGTTGCATTCTGGGGAATGTGGAGGATTCAATAGCAATGATGCAATGCTATCCGTGGGCGGAAGCAGATTATTATTGCTACCATTACTGCTGCTGGTGAAATTGCCATTCGAGTTGTTGCTATCCTCGCCCATGCTGCCAGCACTATTAATGTGATGATATAACATACCGTTGCCTGGGCCTGCCCCTGGTCCACCTGGCCCACCGACTGGTCCACTGCCCATTAGTACAGATGGCGCTGCTCCACCGCCAACTCCACCAGTGGCTCCCATGACACTGTTTTGTCCTCCAACTACTCCCGTTCCCATGCTCATCGCCGAATTCATAGCCACACCACTAACACCACCAGTAGCGCTACCTGCTCCACCGGCAATGAAGGTGGCATTTAAATTATTGGAGGAGTTGCATCGATTATCCCGCTCCGCTTGCAAACGTTGGGCACGTTCACGTCGACGTTTCTGTTGACGCTGCTGCTTGGCGTTTAAACTTAATTGGGCACTCGAGATGCCATTGTTATGGCCATTTGTGGTGACGCCGACATTTGCTAGTCCCCCTGCCGTTCCCGCTCCTACCATGGATCCATGTACGATTGCATGTGACCCAGACATCAAGGATGCTCCTGATGATGACATGCTGGTATCCATTCCGATGCCAGATGTGGCAGCAGCGGCTGCTGCTGCGGCGGCGGCTACAATTGATAACTCCGTATCGGAGTCAAAGTCACTAGCGCTGGGGCCCAGAGACACTGAGGCAGCTGCAGACATCGATGCTGGGCAGGTTGTTGCGGCGACGGTGGAAGCTGTACCTGGTCCTCCAGACGAGCACCGATCCACTGCCGGTCCGATACTTGGAGTCGCTCGACCTCCTCCTCCTTCTGCAGTTGGCGTTCCCATTTCTATGGAAACTATTAATGGTGGCGGCGGAGGGGGTGTTGATGCGGTCAATGCCCCGGATCCGAGCTGTGGATCAACTGAATCCGGGCTACCAGCACCAGGACACGCAGCTTGCGTCGTTATGCCGGCAACTGTTGCCATGGGTGGCGGCAAATTAATGGCCAGAGATGCAGATGCATTGGTTGCGTTTACCCCCACACCACCTACGCCTCCACATCCAACTCCACCTACAACCGTATCCGTTCCAAAAGTGGTCGCCTCATGTTTCTGATCCTGCAATCCGCCTCTCGGATTGAGTGCTCCGCTAGAAATAGCTGCTGGACCACCCGGCTCCTGAAGTTGATGTGAAGGATCCTGAGCCGAGCCGCCAACTCCAATTATGGATGTCTTCATTTCCGGCGATACATTGGCGCTGTTGTTCGGGGTTGCGGCGGCGGTGTTGGTGTTGGTGGTGATGGGGTCGGTTTCCATGTCCATGACGCATAGGATTGCACAATGTGACAACAGTTTCAACAATGCTCCGCTTCCACCTGAACAAAAACTAACGAGATCCGTGCAATGTGTTCCCCATCGACTGCTGCGGATGTGGTCCTCCTGATTCCAGATCCTCTGTATGTAGGATTACACCAAGCGCGCAGCCATTCAAACTAGCCTTATCTATCTCACGTGCTATCCCCCGTCCTGCAGGTGGTAAAGGTGGTCCGAGTCCTTCTCGCACTCGTCCTCGTCCTTTTTTGTGCAAAAATCGATGCAGGGCTCCCGCTGTTGTTTTTGCTGTTGCTGCTCTTGTTGGTGGATGTGGATTACTCTCTCTGCTCTCTGCTGCTCTGGTCGTCTGTGGTCTCTTCACTTCTCTTCTCTTCTCCGCGATAGTCAAAAAACTTCACAGCTTTTACATTTTTTGCTTTTGCACGTTGTTCGTTCATTCGGTTCGTTCTTGTTTCAATTTTTCAATCAATCGGAATTCATTTATTTACTTCTAACTACATAGACAATTTGTAAAAAAAAAAATTCGATTTGTTAGTTATTTTTTTTTTTTTTTTGTGTTTATGCATTTTAGATTCGGTTAGTAATTTTATATATTTCGATTATATACATATATTATATTCATTTTCCATTATTATCTTTTGCATATGTATGTACGTATGTATATAAATACAAACATATCCTATGTATATATACATGCATATGTCCGTATGTATAGACACACATACACACACACACGCTCACTCGACAGGCACACGAACACACATTTGTATATCTATCTATATACTTATGTATATATTTTTCATTATGAATTGAACTGTTTGACGTTTGAGCCCTTTTTTACACTCTTTTCTTTAAGTACATACATATGTATATACGCTCGTGGGTATGTACACACATACTTATGTATGTATATATTTGTTTTAGCATTCAACACGAACTAAACAAAACACAAACACAGAAGAAAAACTATAAAACGGAAAAACAATACAAAACTACAAATAAAAAAAACAGTACAACACAAAAGTTATATTACACTGCATTTTGCGATTTGCTTTTAAATAAAATTCTCTTGTTTGATTTTATACATTCTCAATATTTTGCACTTATTCGTTGTTCTTCTTTGGTATGCTCTTCTCTATGCACGTACGTACGTACACCACACACACACACACACGCGCGCACACACTCTCATACATACATACGTGTGTGTGTAGGTACGGCCGATTTTTTTCTTTTATTTTTCTCTATGCTGACGATGTTCGTCGCAGTCGCAGTCGCAGTAACAGTTTTGATTCTCGGGTTTTTTGTCGGCCTTTTCTTGAAACTTTTTGGCGGTTTTTAAATTATTTTTGTTTTTGGCTGTTTTTTTCTAAGCTTATTGAGCTTTTTTTCCTTTTTACTTTCAACATTTCAATATTTTCCTCTTTTAAACAGAGTATTATTTGTTCTCTTTTGATCAGAGCATCGCTTTTTAGTTAACAGTTCAAATAGCTATTTTTCCAGCCTGTTAAATTCAAGTTCTGCTAACTCTTTTTCCAGCCTGTAAATTAACAGCACGGACCAGACTGAGTTTGTCTGTTTGTGTGCAAGATTTACAATTATACATCAATATATCTCACTTATTTAACGGCACACTTAGCACAAATACTTTAAATTGAACATCAAAATCCATCTTATTGATATGACGTTGTCATTATGTTTATTATGTTTGATGTTTTGCATAAAAAAACAATTATTGTGCCCCGTAAAGTTTTTTAACCACAAAGAACGAACATACAGTGCGTTAGCGATGGCCGATTTTTACGTTTCTGTGTATGTGACTTTTCATCGATAACAAAGTGATACTCGTAGTCGACATTATCGGAGCAAAGTTATCGTAGTCGGTATTATCGGTGCAAAGCTATCGACATTATCGGAGCAAAGTTATCGTAGTCGACATTATCGGAGCAAAGTTATCGCAGTCGACGTTATCGGAGCAAAGTTATCGTAATCGACACTATCGGAGCAAATCTACCGAAAACCTATCGGTTAATCGACATATCGGAGCAAAACCTATCGGTAATCGAATTTGAATTTGTGCACTTTTTTAAATTTCAATTTAAATAAAGTGTTCTTGTCAAATTTTAGTTGTTTTATCTTCAGTCGATGAAAGGTGTCTTTCTTCTGGAAACATGGTTGAGATGTCTTATAAGGATATAGTAGGCAGTATCCTTTGTTTCGCTTTATATTATTTTCACTTATGTTGGAGTGACTGGGCTATTTTCTATTTTTAAGGATTCTCCGGAAAAATTGTCAGAGACTGGAATGAAGTGCGTAATTATGATTTTAAGGTAGTATAGAAAATCCAATTCAATTCCTAGTTCCATTTCCATCTATCCAATATGTCCTGCCGGAGCAAAATGCCGTTTCGTATTCAAAGTTACTTTAAAAACACTTTAAAATATGCAAAAGTTGGATAAGATATGTACATACATATGTATGTTTTTTTTTTTTTTAAATCGAACAAAAATCGGTCGAACAAAAGAATAACTGTTTTTAGCTGTTATTTTAGTAGCTTAGTGTGTTCAATAAACCATGACAAAGTTAATAATAAATTTTATACCAAATGAATGAAAAGTTATAAGAACAAACTGGTCAGCTGTTTTTCTTCATTACTTATTTTTTGACACTAAAAATTAAACATACAAATGGTGATTCTTAAAATATCCTTGACAATTATATTGCAAATAAAATGAGCAGACTAACAAAACATACTATATATTACTTTAAATGATAAAGCAAGAAATATATTTCTGTTAGTAAATGATACTGGCTCTCCCACCAGAATGGAATCTGTAGGGCACTAAGTGCGCTTTTCCATTACGAGCAGTCTACTTTCATAGGGATCTTTTAATGTTTGTGACGTTGAGCCCAAAACTGCTGCCACCTTATCCCAGATTTTAATTTTATGGAATCCTCCCCGGTCCTCCCCAACACGGTGTAACCTCAAGCAAATAATTATAATGATTTTAGAAACAGAACGATTTGGGGGACAGAAAAATGTACGTGATGTACGGAAATTTTGAATACTTACGTAAACAAGCAGACATCATCATTAAAATGGCTCTTCTCCAGTTTGGCTGGTCTCCTGTAAAACACTTTTCGTTGCAAATCAAAGCATTTCCACTTTATCTCAGTGTGATTGAGCGCGTACCTTTTTTTTGGGGCCATGACCTCCTTTTCCGCCTTCTCCAAGTCCCACTTTTCACAACAGAAATTGCGCTTCGATTTTGAGGAAGTAGGTGTATTGCATGGCAGTTTCCGCTTTGCTGGAGTCAGAGGCTCGTTGCAGCCCTACGCAGAGGTTGGAGTTGAGTATGATAACTCTGCCTGCTGCCCCTGCTCCTGTGTCTGGTGTGCCTCCTCCTCCGATTGCTGCCACTGATCCACTGCCTGCTGCCCCTGCTCCTCCGATTGCTGTTCCTCTGCCTGCCCATGGTTCTCCTTGATAATGTGCCTACGAAAGTTGTACGGCAGATCTGTGTTGTAGCTGCAGAAGTTACAACGAAAAGCTGCTTAAATTTTTTGATCGGCGTGGAGATTGAACGCTGCACTCACTGCACGAAAACATTTTCAATTTGCAATTTATTTTTTTTGCGCCCTTAAAACAAATTGAAACTTTTGCAAAATGCAACTCTGATTATTCACCGTTATATTTTGCGTGACTCTGCTATGGAATGCGAATTCTGCACACCCTTACATTTCTGAATACAGTATAGCGGAATATCTTCAAGATTTTTTTTATTGCAATCCAATCTTCAGACTGAGCAATTGAACTCGGGTGGCACATTGAGAAAGTAAGCACAATGAAACGAGTCATAATTATAATTTAAAATGCTTTATAACAAAATGAATCGTAAAGCCAATATGTTCTTCCTTGAGAATTATTTAAAACCAACGGTCACACTATGAAAAACGCAGCCACTCTCTTCAAAAGACTTCCCCATGGACTCCCCGCAAAAGGTAAAATTTGGAAAATATACATACATATGTACGATTTGGCTTTCTTTACAGGAAGAACCCATTACACACGGCAGGAAAAGAAACTTTTTGTGAGGAAGCTGCCTGCAAAGCTGGACACGGTTGTCAGAGGCGAAACAGAGTATTACTTGGATTTTGATGCCCTCGCAGGGCTCAAAAAGAATTTGGCCCATTCGTTAAATATAGACGAAGCTCATAATCACCAATTGCCGCATTTGCATAAGGTGCATATTTAAAATATATATACATATTTACAGGTATTAAACAGTTTTCAATTCCAGTTCTTTGTCGTGTTCCTGACCCGCCTCCAAGTCGGGACTCAGACGCTGGTATTTGCCGAAAGTAACTGCCAGAGCATCAGCAAGCAAGCAGCTCACAAAGACCTCAGACCTCATGGCCACTGCTCTTGGCAGAGTGCTCCGAGCTGTCAGATTCGATACCAGATCCAATTTGGTCGCGATTGTTAGTGATCGTGCTCGTCTCAATTTAAAGTCCTTGGCTTTGCCATGCTTCCAGTAGTTTTTGATCCAACCCATTTACTTGGGTCATTTTCACAGCATCTCGACATGTCCTGCTGTGAAAGTGTCATCCAATTAATGACCACAAATTTCATGAAAGAGACGGAGCAGATATCTATGATCAGCGGCCAGTGTCATTCCAAGATACAGAAAATCGCTGCCTCTTTTGGGAATTGCGCGCTGCGGTCGAGTCCGTCTCAAAAATGAATAATCTTGAGATTTATTGAAGCAGCTGCCCAAATTAAATATGGATTTCTGCCGTATTCTGATTGCCTTTTTTATTATCATATTTTATTTGTTATATATTTTCAGATAAATTGTATACATGTATGTATTATATACATACATAGTTATTACTTTTAAGTTATTTTAAGAATTTAAATAATTTATCTTTATTAAAATTTTATGTACATATGTATGTACATATGTATATGCTTACAGATTTCTCCAATTGGACCAAATGATCCACAATTTTTATTGTGTCTTTTGTAAATTAGTATAAATTGTATATATTTTCAGATCCACCCAACTGATGTCATTCAGCGGAAGTGCAACTGATTTTTGTATTAAACAATTATTTTTCCAATACACAATTAATTGAAAAATGTAATGTTCATGTTTAATTACTTGGCTTATAGTCAGTCCGGTATACATATATCAATTTTTTTTATTTTTTTTGGAATTAAGTTTTTTTTTTATTTAATTGAAAACAGCTACTTACCAATTAGCAGGCCATTTAGATCAAATTTGGCTTATATGATTTACTCATCGCTCGATTGTGGATCATGATTGGCTAGGGGTAAATAAAATGTCAGCTTCACATAATGGTGCACAGCGTCCGGATCTTGGTAAACGGATATATAACTGCAATTTGACAAAACCTGAACAGTCCCAGGACATTTTGCACATCGTTTCGTCATTATTTTCCTTTGGGAATCTTTCACAATCCGGGTCCAGCGGCCAGGGAAACCCAAATCCCTGTACAACCGGATGACAACGTATCCTGCAGATTCATATAAACTCCGACATGGTCCAATTGCATGAACCGCAATTTAAAATTCTAAAATCCCTTGATCATTTCATGTTATAAGCAGACCACTGTGCACTGCCGTTTTGGGGCGCGTTTATAGAAAATATATAGGGGTTCGAATCCTAGCGGAGTCGAAAATTGTTTTCGGGTTTTTTTTAAATTTTTTTTTCTTTTCCTAAAGTATATGGCAGAACTTTTTTTTAATTTGAATATATAAAATGTATAGAGGTTCGAATCCTAGCAGGGGCATCATTTTGTTTTTTTATAAGAATTTCTTTTTTGCTTCTAATTTCTTTCTCGCAATAGAGAAAGTTTTTTTTCGTAATAGTGTGAATGAATGTGTCTTATTATTAAAATAAATAAACTTTGAGAAAACACTAGCATAATATTACCATGGTGCAGGTCCTATTTGTTTGGGTATTGGGACTATAACAAACATATTCTATATAGTCCTTCAAGGATTCTGTCATTCAATCTTCATTGAGCCGTGTTGTTTGAAGCTAGTTTTTGCCCAGCAAAGTCAGCCCATTTTTCACACATTTTATGTGGGCGAATTAAAAAAAAAAGAAGAGATGATCGGCGAATTGCTATTGCTGAAAAAATATTTTTTTCCCTGAGGTACCCTTACATTTATGCATTTTTCTCGAAAACGTTACACAATTGGGTACTGAGGGCTTCCGAACCTACTCTAGAAAGTCCTCCAAGGATTCTGGCATTCAATCTTTATTGAGCCGTGTTTTTGGGGCCGTGTTTTTACCCGTTAAAATTGGCGTATTTTTTGGCACATTTTGTATGAGGAAAATCATGATTGGTTCATAAAAATTCAATTTTCTCGAAAACTGTATGAACACGGATAATCAAACTTGATGGGGATATAAAGGGATAATTGGCGGATATTCTGGCATTCAGTCTTCATTGAGCCGTGTTTTTGGAAAGGAGCTACACGAAAACGAAAAAAGGACTTTTTCGTGGAGAAATTGTCAATATATGGAATAATCAAAAACCCCCAAAACTGAATTAAATCAAAAATTTCATCTATTCTTAATCATTTAAGGCTTTATATGTTTAAAAAAAGTCAATATATTGCTGAAAAATTAAAAAATAAAACTGCAAAAAAGTTAACGAGGTTTAACGAGGACTGTCACTAACTCAAGCTAATCGACATTATCAGAGCAAACCTATCGACATTATCGTAGCAAAGTTATCGTTATCGTTTTCTCTTAGTTTATTCGTGACGTTGTTATTGTTTTGTTTACATTGTAAATAGATTTGTATTACTAAATTTTGTATTCGCAGCGTTTTGTATGCAGTCCTTTTAATACTTAACTATATATGTACACTATAGCTATACACACATGTAAGTTAAATTGTGTTAAACAAGTTATTGTGCTAATGGGTTAATGTATGTACATACATATGTACATACATGCATACATAGAATTAATGCATATGTATTATATGTACATATATGTACGTTAGTATACATGTGTATTTAAATACATAAATCTCTCGGATTTTCTATCAACAAGTATGTTTGTTTGTATGGAAATAGAGACTCAAGTGTAAATGAATGAATCACAGGTTATTCCTTAATAGATATAATTAACAGATATGTATGTATGTACGTCATAAATGACTCGTCCAGTGGTAATGGCTTTTTGATGAACTCGTTGACATACATACATATGTGTGTTTGTACATACATATGTACATATGTACATATGAACACGTATCGCATATAAAGAGGTTTTCGCAGACAAAAAAATAAGAGAAAAATTGCTAACCCGATAAACCTGTCTAAATCCTTTGGGTGTGCTTTTACGGTCTCTTGCCAAGAATGTTAAATCTCCTAAAATAATCAATCAATTCATTTTATCTTGACGGCAGTTGGGCCAGAAATATGCAAAGTTATTAAACCAAGTTAATAACTTTTGTATTGTTAGCTAATATTTTAAAATTAGTTACTTTCTTAAAGCACGTTGCTTATCAGGGACCGCAAAAGTTATATTTAAAACTATTAATAGTAAATTTCGAGTTGTGAGTAATAACAATAAAATATAAAACCTTATTGCATATTAAAATTGTATGTAAACATATTTATAATAATAACAATACTTATTGCATTCTGGACTATATATGTATGTATTTATGTAAATACATACTAATATGTACATATGTATGTATGTATGTATGTAGTTTGCTTCATTCCTTGATCTTGGGACTTACTCTCTCTCTCTCTCTCTCTCTCTCTCTCTGTCTGCCTTTCTATTTCTTCGACGGGGGCAATTGGTATTCTAAAAACCCTCTTTGGTGGTGTAAATTAATAATTTATTTAATTGCAGAACATGGCCGAACGTCGGGGCACTAAAGCGTTGGAGCACTGGTGCCGGCGCATGACAGAGGGTTACGATGGAGTCAAAATCGAGAATATGACAACATCATGGCGCGATGGTCTTGCATTTTGTGCTATGATACATCATTTTCGTCCGGATCTTATGTAAGTGCCCACTCATTATCATCTTAGACATATGTATATTTTCTTCTTGGCCCAGGATCTCTCAAACTTTTTTCTGCTCTAGGACCACTTTACGTATTTTATTGATGTTGGTGGACCCCTTGGTTAACATATGTCCAATTTTCTTAAAGCATATCACACTCACTAATTAGATAGTTACCCAATTTTCAAGTGTGCCTTCTTTAAGATTTTCTCAGATCATCTTCAACCATCCCTCTTCGAATTCATTTAAAGCGAAATGCTAAGTAAAAGATTCTTATCATTGTGTGCCTCTGTTTTTTAAAATAAAAACAGGCAAACAGACCGTGATATTAACTTAAAAATCTATAAAAACAGCTGTTCCATCAAATCCACTTTTGAAATAGTTATCCCTAACGACTCGTAGACTCCGTTTTACATCTTATGAAACCCCGTCTTCATTTTGCATTAACCTAAACACCCGACTGACCAATTTGGGATTCTCTGCTCTAGATCGACACTTAGTGAAATGCGCCTTTTTTAATAGTTTTATTTACTTTTATTTTCAGAAATTTTGATGATTTAAAGAAAGCTGATATTTACGAGAACAACGATTTAGCATTCTCGACAGCCGAAAAGTATTTGGGTATTCCAGCACTTCTTGATGCCGCCGATATGGCAGCTTATGATGTACCTGACAGGTTATCAATACTTACTTACTTGTCACAGTTTTATAAAGTTTTTGGTCAGTCACAAAGTAAGTATATATTAATTTATTACTCAATTAATAAGAACATCATTTTATCATATGTGTGTGGGGGGGATAGTAATAGATTTCAAAATAAACATATTGATGCCAAATTTGATTGGAAACATGCCAAGATAAATTGGATGGAGAAAACATCAATAATATAACACTTATTTCCCGCCATCCCTTAAATTAAACACTGTCTGATGGCAAGAAAATTTTAAATTTTTTAACAGTTTTACAACCGGATACGGAAGTTCATGAAATAGCGCGTATACATATGTATATTTAAATCCTTGTTTCGATTCGTAGCGAGTTCAAAGTTATTTACAAAAAGGAAGGCTTTAAGGGTATGTTAGTTAAGAAACTAAATATACATATACATATGTATGCCTGAACTATAAATACTCGTCTTATGCATGTTTTGAATTCGATAGCATTAATTTTGTAGAAATTATCAAATAAAACTAATTTGGTATTATTTTTATATGTATAAAAAGCTTATTTCATTGTAGACCGAACAACAAGCTTAATTTTATATTCAAATATATTTTGATTAGTTTTAGACAAAGAGCATGGCAAATCAATAATGTTATTTTAGTTGTACAGCAATAAAAAGCTATTTCTCTGCTGCATCCAATCTAATTGTAATGCTATAATCATGAATGGGGAACTCACGAAATTTTAGTCTATATACTTTTAAAGTAACAGCAGACAAATACATCCAAGGATCCTAATGGAGAGCGTTTTAGATGGGCATGCGATTGTTTTCGTTTCACTAAGTAGTTTAGTTGATGTATTTTTGTATAACTTTTTTTTTTACTACTATAGGATTTGTATTAAATTTGCCGATGTTTTTTTTTTTTAATTAAGGGGTATTCTTGGTGTGAAAATTTGTTAAATTTTTTTTCATCCCTTAAATGCTCCAAGTATAGATTATATCGTTCTAAAAGGCTTTTTGAAATTCGAAATACTTTAGGAGCATATAACCATTTGAACGACCACCATTTTGTGAAAAACAAAAAGTTCCTAAATTCTGAACGTAGTCAGGACCAGAATTATATCTATGCTGAATCTAACGCCAGCTTAAATTTTTATTTCAGACAATCTTGCATCGAGTTATGCTTGCCACCAACAGCATGTCTATTTGCTTTTTAGGCCATGAACTTTTCAAAAGGTCCTCTTATTGAGGGAATTTTTGTTCCTCTTCAATTTGTTCATAATTAAAAACAAAAACCTAATTCTAATGTCTCTTACCGTTTTAAAATAATAATTTTTTCTAAAGGGTTCAAAAGACAGACTCCCAACCAAACATAGCGCCTTAAATTAAATTTTATAGCTTTTCATTATTCATAATCAATACTTATACTTAAATATTTTTAATCTGCTTAAAGAAGTTGTTTTACTAATTGTGATAATTTATGAACATTGCAGATGCAGCAACTAGAAGTATTTCAAATCAGAGAAACAGCTCAAGCAGCTCTGAACAAAATAGCGAAGAACAATTATCCACAAGTAAAGAACCATCACCCAAGGTAAGTCTTGCAAAGTACTATAGGTTTTTAATTAAATTAAATTCCTAATAACCAACTAGGCCAAAAAACTTTAACTATAAATCATAGCTCTCAAATAATAGTTGCGGGTTTTTTTTCTTTAGGCTCAATATCAGAGCAGAAGCGAAAAAAGTGAAAATATTCAAACTTACTCTGAGCAAAGAACCAATATCTTTTTTATAGGATAAATAATTTGATATCGAGATGATAAATTGACTCTATGTTTTGTCAGCACTATCTGACCACACAGAAGTCCCCTAAAAAACAATTATGATTGGCTAAAAATAAAATCTATTAATAAGTGCTAAAACGTTTTTATCAGCATGATGATTTCGGTGTTTATACAAATGATAGATATGGTCTTTATATATTAGATCACGATTCCATTTGTTAAAGTAATCCCGACGGGTCAAACACCCTACCCTTGTATTACATTACAAGTAGTGTAACATTCATATCGTATAAGAAGGCTTTCTCCTGTACTTACATTGGACAACTGTTGAAATACTTTGGTAAAAATATAAGTGTCCTACCGGCAGTAAGCACTGATCAAGATCAATTTGACTAACATAAGTTATCAATTAGCTCGATTTTAGTAGACGAGGTTCTGGGTTGATGGCGTAGTGGAATGTGACTTGGGTTCGAATCCCGAATCCCCAAAATTATAAATCTTTTAAATACGATGTATGGGTTTGAATCGTATGGAAGTAACTTTTTTTGTGCAAGTGATTAGATTACTAAGCTGCTTACTTTTTAACAGTAGTAATTAGATCACATTTTTGCTTACAATTACAATGTAGCTTCCTTTTTTTTGAATAGTAAACAATTTTTATACCCTTGCAAAAAGGGTATATTAATTTTGGTCAGAAGTGTGCAACTCATAGAACGAAGCATTTCCGACCATATAAAGTATATATATTCTTGATCAGCACGACGAGACTAGTTTATATAGCCATGTCAGTCCGTCCGTCTGGATCAACGTAAACTCCTCCTAGACCGTAAGAGCTGCAGGCGTTGTATATCTCGGATTCAGCCGGATCGGACCACTATATCGTATAGCTCCCATACAAACGGCAAAGTCACGAACAGTGACTTTTCTCAATAACTTTGTTATTTTCTGAGCTACTGTCTTGAAATTTAATATTGGTGAGTTTATTACACTTGTTAACGACTGTGCCAAATTTGATCAAAATCGGATGACTATATCGTATTGCTCCCATAGGAACGATCGGCCGAAAACAGTGACTTTTATCAATAACTTCGTTACTTTTCACGCAATTGGCATAAAAATGAATATTTATCAGTTTAATATACCTATTAATGACTATGCCAAATTTTATTAACATCGGGTGACTATATCACATAGCCCCCATAGGAACGATCGGTGAAAAACAGTGACTTTTGTTGTATATTTTTACTACAATTAAAGTTAAAAAAAATTTGGTATGTACCTATAAAGTTGCAAGGGTATATAAACTTCGGCACGGCCGAAATTAGACCCGGCTCTCTGGTTTTATATAGAATTACTTTGTAGCTTGTTTTTTTTTAGAAAGTAATCTATGTCTTAGGCAGACTGTCTGTGAAATGCGGTCATGTCCATATAAAATTAAAGCTAAGTTTTCCAAGTAGTAATTACATAAACGATGAAGTAATGAACAAAATTCCCGCTGAGGCATAGTGCATATTTTAGGTATCAATAACTTGTAAATAAACAAGTTCTAATTCCAAGAAACACTTCAAACTCAAAATTTATTTTATTATGAAGTAATTAAGATTCATTGGCATAACCATCATTGGCAAGTCCAGCTACAAAGAGACTTTAAATGGAGTTATAGACACCCATCTGTGTTTTGTTACAGACCAAAGTTTGTTTTTATTGGTCGACAGTACAATATTCTAGTCAGATTTAGATGTGGTAACTATACGGCCCGTTCCACTAAATATGCTCATACCTTTAGAATACAAATTTTCCAAATTTTGGCTCCACCAAAGCCAGGGATTCAGATTATTTTCATTTAACTCTAGGCTCAATATTCAAACCTTGAACAAACTTCTAGGTCCACAATATTTAGAAAAGACCGAGTGTTTAGGTGTTGATCTATCCTTTTTCACAATTTTAGGGAAATTTCATATTTTTAGCCAAGGGTTTCTTCATTCTTTTGAGTTTTCAGGATACTTCGTATTCCTCTTGGTAATTATGTAATTCGTATTCCCTCGAAAATGCGGTATTTGATCTAATCTTCCTCCAATCCCATTAAGATCAGATTAAAATAGTTAGATCGACTGATCGAGTCAATTTTAAGTGAGCTAGCATATAATTGTAAATACGCTATTATTCTAGTATTTACCTATGTCCTTGTTATTTATTTGGATTAATTGCATTTTACCCTTTTGCAGATGACACCAACTGTGGGTATCCTACGACGTGATCCCTGCCAGAAGTGTCAATTGCCAGTTTTTTTGGCCGAACGTATGCTAATTGGGAAGCATGTCTATCATCGGACCTGTTTAAAATGTGCTCGCTGTGCTTCGCAGCTGACGCCGGGCAGCTTTTACGAAACTGAAGTGAACAATGAATACTGCTGCGAGACCTGTCCGGATGAGGATACGGACGTTGCTAATGCTCCTGGTGGTCCTGCTGGTGGTGGTGCAGGTGGTGGTGATGATGGAGATATTAAAGTCATTAGTAATAATAAGTTAACACCCAGCCATAATTCAATATCAGAACGCTTGGCATTCTTTGAGCAAAACAGAGTTCTGCCATCGAAGACAAATGAAAAACCAACTAGCACCGGAGGTCAGGAGGTTCTTGAGAGAAGTGTGAGCGATGAAGAAAAACGAGAGCACATAAACGGACTAGATGATAAATTGGCAAACAGCGAACAAAACAAAATTGGAATGGTGTATAAGCAGAATTTAGCATTAAGTTCATTTTTACAGCAAACCGTCACTGAGACAGATAGTGAGTCTTTGGCCCAGCCAAATGGATCAGAAGAAGTGCCGCCAGCAATTGAAACGCCTTCTCCACGTTTCACGGTAACCGCCCAACTAAGTTTACACAATGAAGAAGAGGCTCCTGCAATACCCAGTGAGCCAGTTGTTTCCGAGTTACCTGAGGAAACAGTAGTACCTAGCCCAGAGGCGAAAGAAAATCCGGATGATAGTGTGACTGCTGCCCTGCCGCCCCATGTAGAAGAAACATCTGATAATGGTAAAGACATGGAAGAGCCTAGAATAGATGTCGCACTAGAGCCAATTCAAACCGAACAAATAAAGGAAGATGCTAAGCATCGTGATGAAGAACAATTGGAACAATCGCAGATAGAATCTGAGGCAGTTGCAGAACTCCCGAAATCCACACCAAACGAAAAACAATATCCAGAGAAGTTGAATCCATTCGACAGCGATGATAGCAGCGGCGAGGAAGAAGCCGAGCGGGCAATTGCCCCTGCTAAAATAGATGAAAGCCTAAATCCGTTTGATAGCTCGGACGACGAAGTAGAACTGGACAAACAAAAATCGGACTATAGCAAGAAAACTCCAAGCTCTAAGATACCACCGCCACGGCCACCGCCACCCCAAATCTCACGCAACGTTGTCAATGGTGATTCAAGTGAAAGGCAACTAGACGCAAGTCCCTCCAGTTTGTCCTCATCTCATAATAAAAAGATACCGCTGCCTACTCCAAGGACGAGCTTGTAAGTAAAAGTCATATCCTTACATTTCTATGTATGTAATTTATTTCTTTTCACTTAGATCTCAATCGCGGACTTCCACGCCGGAATCAACGCCTGTTCAGAGTAACCGATTCGATAGAACTCGCGGAAGCAACCAATCTCTACAACGTAATACCGATGCACGTGGCTCAAGTACATCCTTACCATCTTCAAGCGAGGGAACAGTCCGTTCTCGAAAGACACATCGCGCACCTGTTGCACCGAAAGCATCGCAAGAGCTATTTGCCTCCCTCAAGGCCGCCGGCAGTGGCGATATTATGAACTCAAATGAAAGTCGTCAAAATTCTCCAAAATTATCTAATAAGAAACGTCAGGCGCCCGCTCCACCCAAACCAGCCCGATTGGACACATCTGAGGCGGCCGAGGCCACGAGCGATGCATTACCGAATACCCATCGGCGACTCATTCCTCTGGACCAGAGTCTGCTAGCCGATGATGTTGGCAGCCTAAGTAACTGCGATGACGACCTGAAGCAGCATGTGAAGAACGAAGAGGATGTGGTTTATCGTCGCATTTTAGTGCCGCCAGCCATCGAGACTCCCACTCATGGAGATAGCCAGCCACTGAGCCACAATCGTCAGCTCGAAAAGCTCAAGGACAACAAGGAAGCCCAAAACCGCACTCGTCAAACTCAAGTGGTGAAGACACCTCTGAGTATTGGTGGTGGACAGTTCGCCAGTGCGACAGAGTCGCCTGGTTTCTACGACAAGTCCATCCATGGCAAATGGAAACGGCGGAAGGGACCAGCCCCTGGAGTACCGATACCGCCGCGTAAGCTTCCACAGATGCTACCGCTGCAAGAGATTCGACACGAGCTAGAAATAATCGAAGTCCAGCAGCAAGGCCTCGAGAAGCAAGGAGTTATTTTAGAGAAAATGATACGCGACCGTTGTGAGGGATCGTCCGTTGAGGTCGCCAAGTCAAATGATGCACCCAGTGTGTCGCATGCCGAAATTTCCGCAGCATCTGCTGGAGTTGAACAAGCTCAAAATTCTAAAGAGGTGGAGGACTTAATATTGCAATTATTTGAATTGGTCAATGAGAAAAATGAACTATTTCGTCGCCAGGCAGAGTTGATGTATCTGTAAGTAGATTTTATGAAACTGAAACCAAAGTCTTATTTATTTCACAACGGATTTATTTTTATGTTCTTAGACGTCGACAACATCGATTGGAGCAAGATCAAGCAGACATTGAATATGAAATACGAGTATTAATGGGGCAACCAGAACAAAACAAAACCGATTCGGATAAAGCGCGTGAGGAGCTTTTAATAGCCCGTCTCGTTGAAATTGTCGAACTGCGGAATGAGGTCATTGATTGCTTGGAAACGGATCGGCTGCGAGAGGCTGAGGAAGATTTGGTAAGTTATTTAATTCGATTAGATTATTATGGAATCCACACTAAGCACATTGGGCTAGATTCACTTGATTGTGGCATAAACTTGAATTTAAATAATAGAGGTCGGAGATTTACAGGCAGAAGGTAGAAGGACCCCATAAAGACTATATATATTCTTCATCAGGATCAACAGCCGAGTCGGTCTAGCCATGACCGTCCGTATGAACACCTAGATCTCAGAGACTATAAAAAGAGACTATAAAGGTTGTTTCAAGTTTTTGAAACGCCCCCCTCTGCCCACGCAATTTAAAAGTACTTTTCTCAAAGACTTTACTTGCTGAAGAGATCAAATTTGGTTTGTAGACTTTTTTCGTGTGTGCGCACATTTTTTCAATTTTGTGTACGCCCACTTCCGTCTCCATATTGTTTGAAAAAAACCAATTGCCTCCCGTAATTTTTGATCAAAATCAAATTCAGCACACTAATTAGTTTTACTAGTTGTCCGTTAAATGGTGACGGCGAAATAGCATTTGTGGTGGGGCATGTGAAAAGAATTCAATTAATAATTTATAATTTAATAATAAAAATTTCATATTTTAGATTAAAAGTCAGTAAAAACATCAGTTGACCACGTTTTAGCAACAATCCATTTGAAAATTACTTTTTCATTTCGATTTTTATCGATTTAAACATCCTGTTTGCAAAGTATAAAGCCCAAGTCTAGAGTAAATATTCGCTTTATTACTTATTTGTTAGAGTTGGCAGAAAACGCTTTTTTACACTATAATATACAAATACATTGTGTAGATTTCTTCTAAAATAAGACTTCACAAAGATTTGAAATGAAATCAAGTCATTCGACCTTTATTTTCACCACAAAGTTTAATAAAATTTTAAGCCATTTTACCATACACTCATAGGGTGAAATGGTATACTAAAGTCGCCAAAATGTATGTAACAGGCAGAAGGAAGCTTTTCCGATCCCATAAAGTATATATATTCTTGATCAGCATCAACAGCCGAGACGATCTAGCCATGTCCGTCTGTCCGTCCGTCTGTATGAACACCTAGATCTCGGAGACTATAAGAGCTAGAGCCACCAAATTTGGTATGTAGACTCGTGTAGTATGTAGAGTGAACAAGTTAATTTCAAATTTCTGCCACGCCCCCTACCGCCCCCGCAAATTATATAAAACCGATTTTCTCAAAAACTATTCTACCTAAAGACACCATAGTTGGTAGGTATATTTGCTTAGTAATTGCGCACATTTTTGATGTAATTCCGCCCCCGTAATTTGAAAATTTAGCACACTTAAATTTGATACTAATATCAAGCAAAACACAAATTTGATCAAAATCGGACTCAAAATAGCCAAGTTATGCATGTAAACGTTTTTCCATATGGCCGAAAGTGGCCGTTGGCTGGTGGGGGCGCTAGGGTGCTCGAATGCTTGAGTGAGCGAAATACTAAGATATGCTTGTGAAAAGTTTTTTTTAAAATACGAAAATGCATTGGTTATTATAAATTTAAAATATTTGTTTTACTGGTGTATGGTATATCCAAGTCGGCGAGACGACTTACTTACTTTATTTATATATATATCAACATTTTGAGATTTTATGTCAGGAAAAAAAACAACAAGAACAAAAAACCTAATTCAATGTGCTATGCTAAACTTTAAAAAATTTTGTTTTACAGAGCATTAAAGAACGTTTACATATATATAATGCCAAACGTGAAACTTCCGCCATACTCGAGAAATCCAAAACACCAAACATCAAATTGTCAAAAAAGGAGAAAAAACAATTGAAGGAAGTAAAAAAATTGAGCAAAAGTAAAAATCATGATCTTGACAAAGTAAGAAACACATATATATATATACTTTTGAATTCACGTTACTTACATTTATCTTTTTAATCCAAAGGATGCTGACGAATCAGAGGTGAAAGTAGCTCTGGACAAGGTGAAGAAAAAACGCAAATTGTTTTTTTAAGATCGCAAAAACTACACGTCGCATGGGCAAACGATGTCCGGCAATACAGTAATCTTTCAATACTTTATAATTTCTTATCCGTTGTCATTCCTAAGTAGCTAAATTATCCAGGACATGTGGCCAAGTCTGCTTACCTGTTTAAACTGCAATTCAACATTATTATGAATAATGAAAAAACAAAATTTCAAGCTCGTGTCAAGTGTAACTTTCCATGTGTAGGTTTTTTTTTATATACAATATATTTTTTTTGCATATGATTATTAAAGTTATTTTTATACAATATATTAAAATGAAGTTTTCACTCAAAAAGAAAGAGAGAGAGAGAGAGAGAGACTAATAATTATGAGTAATGGAAACACGCTTTCTAAAAAGAGTTGCGCCTAGAAGAAGGCCGATCTATGCTGATGCCAGAGTAAATCTCAAAAACATTGTGGCTCTCAGTAGAGCACAGGATGTCTTATCATTTTTGCATCATTATCCTTAACATATTCTATTCGAGAAGGTTGACAAAGAAGGATCAGGAACTGATTGTCCACTCTATATTTAGAGGTGAAAAAAATTTTATTTTGTTTTGTTTTTTTTTTTTTTTGCATACATAGTATATATTTTTTGGTTTTTTTCTTTGTTTTGTTTGTTTTTATAAAAATCAGTACAAAAAAATGATATTTCTATTAGTCTATTTATACTTGGTTTTAAGTGTTTTGTTTACTTTGCCCCAAGAGATATGGGACAAAAAATGTGTGTGCGGATCTAAACAAACAGACGTCCGTCCAAAAGCTGTGCAAGTGTATAGGTGTGGTGTGTGTGTGTGTGTTTGTGTCTCTGTGTTGGTGTGTATGTGTGTGTTTGTGTGAGTATATATCTATGTATGTGTGTATATATTTATTATTATTATTTGTATGTTTGTTTTTGGGTTTCCTCCAGGCTGAAAAGAATTTATTTACTCGCCAGTCATCATTTCCATGAATTCTGTAAATTGAGAAATGAAATGACAGACATTAAAACGATGCCAAAAGTCAGCAGCAACCGCTATATGCATTTATAAATAAATATTCAATATTCTACAAAAACAAATAATCAAAAAATAAAAAAAAAAACAACCATGATACACACACAAACACACACACAAAATATCCAAAAAATTTAATTGAATTTGTATGTCGCGCCTAAAAATAGCCAACGATATGCTCCAAAAAACGACGATCAAGTTGTCATAAATGAGAACTCAAGATCAAGAGAACATGAGGAATATTTATAATGATGGTGTGTGTGGGTGTGTATGTGTGGGTGTGCCTCTGTGCCTATGTGCAAGGCGGCGCAAGCCACTAGAAACTGCGGAATATATATAGTTCTTCCATTCCCCCCACGCACTTACCATCGAAATCAACTGTACCGGAACCATCACTATCGATTTCCTCAATCATGATGTCCAATTCCTGTTCGGTCAACTGATCATCCAATTCCTTAAGGATCTCCTTAAGACAAGTGGTTGGAATGAAACCGTTGCCCTGTTTATCATATAGACGGAATGCCTCACGCAATTCCTTTTGCATTGCCTCGGCATCTTCCTCAACAATGAATTTGGCAGCTAGCTGAACGAATTCACCGAATTCCAAACGACCAGACTCTGGAAAAGAAATTTTATTCTGTTAAATTAGATGAGCTTAAAACTTGAATTTTTGAATAATTTTGTATGAAAAACTGAAGACTAAGACTAAAAACTATTCTCTGTCAAACTAATTATTGTTTGTCGATCTGATAATTATAAAAATGTACTGTTAATTCAAGAATTTAACAATTTGTTATTCCAGGTCAAACTTTTTTGATTTTATATATCTACAGTCTTGACTATATATGTATATGTATAAATATAGTTTTTTTTTGGGTATTGATTAAGCTAATTATTTCTATTTCGATCGCTGATATTAATGCTAGGCTAACATTAAAGTTAATGGAAAATTTTTCAATGAAATCACCAATCAAAATGGGAATAATTAGCTCAATGAAATGAACATTTACTTACTGTCTTCATCAACTTCCTCGATCAGTTCCTCCAAGATTTTCTTATCGAAGGGTTGACCCATAAGGCGCAGGATATCAGCAACCATTTCTGTGGGGATGCTGCCAGTTTTCTGGTGATCGAAGCTGTTGAATGCCTTCTGGAGCACAGCGATTTGCTCAGGTGTCAGTTCTTCATCCTTTATTGATATAAAATTGTTTTTCAATTATTTATTTGTTATCCTTAATAGCATTTCAATCAATTGAATGCTGCTTACAATGCTGCTCATGTTGTGGCTGGCTTCTTTACTTTGCGATTGATTTGGCCAAAAAAAAATTTTTGAAATCTCACGAACCGATCACCGTGGAATACTCGTGCTAACTACAATATTGTGATGCTGCGTTTTCCAAAATATAGCAAAAAAAATGATTTCAAATTAGGCTATCTCCCGAACCTGATCCAACGAACGATACACGAACTGCCTCCGGAGAAATATTCATATGCATATGTTTGTCTGTGTGTGTGTATCTCAGTGTGTGTGTTTTCCACTCTGATGCCTGAATTTTATTGTTTTTTAGAAAAAACTGTAAATGTGCGATCAGAACGAAAGCGACGAAAGCGACGACAGCGGCCAATGGCACTAGGCGCTGGCGGTCTGAATGTGAGCCGTATAGTGGTTTTCCAAAAGACCACGATCGGAGTCGAGCGAAGCGAAACGGGTGTGTCAGGAGGTAAAATCGAGCATCGAGCTAGTAACTACATACATGTGGGCTAGCCAGCTATAATGCGATGCGTTGCGTTCTTCCATTCTAAGTATACATACATACATATATCTACCAAATACATACATACACATATGTACGTAAATATAAATGTTTATCATATGTGCGTGTGTGCGTGTGTGTCGCATACATATATGCAGCAGATATACCCAGCAGATGCACAACAACATTTGGAGAAAATCCCCGTTGAACCATACGCCAGACAAAACCATAGCCAAGTGCACGCTCTGAGATAAATGTCAGAGCATTCGGATTATTGAGAAACGAACAACAAAGAGCCCAATATTGTAGCATTATACCCGCTTTTGATTAATGCACTATACTATATACATGTATGTACAAATATGTATATACACATATGCCGTTGGTTATACAAATATAAACACATGAATCTTTCAACTTGGCTATAACATTTCCAAAAATATTATCCATGGAAAATGTAAATATTCATTGCAAACAGGTTCTCGCTTCTAAGATTTGCTTTACGGATGTAAAGCGAATTTGAAATCTATGTAAGTTGTAATTGTAATTGAAGATCAGGATAATGCAGATATACATATGTGTATGTCTATTTTAAGTTGATTGACCTTCAGTTGAAAAATAAATCAAGTTCAAAACAAAATATTCTATTCTATTTTCGGCATCATACTAATTGTAAGATGTGTGTCAATTTTATAAAACTGTTCGACCTGACATATATATAAATCTCACTCTCTCCCTCTCGATCGATCGACCGATCATACTTTCGTGTGATCGCATATTTTGGTACCTCTGATTTTCAGCCAAGATCAAATGTGTCGAGCAATTACATTTGGCTGCATCCAACGTGTGTTTCCCATGGCAATGGGGATGAAAAATTTCATTGCATACTTCACGGATAAGAATACAAAATTTTGAAATAGAATCAAAAGTGCTTGCAACGCAGATTTACATTATAAATATTATTTCATATACCAATTTGGATTTAAACAAAGAAAATACATCATCAATAATTATTATCAAATTTTCTTATAAATTGAAGTAAACTATAGCCAAAGGGGCGAGTGTTTGTAAATTTCACATTAAAATTACATCTCGATTGTAGGCCACGGCATTATTCGCATTTCTCAAAAGGGCATTAAAATGCATACATATTTTAAGTTTAACCAACAATCATAAATAGGTCGGCAAAATATTGGGGTTGTAAATTAACATAATTATTAAACCAAAGGTTTTTTTTTAACGAAGACTACAAATATTTGTTTTTTTTTTAATAATTTCTTTATAGATATATTTATTACCGTTCAAACGGTAATTCTTAAGGGCTTTTGTCTTTAAAAATTTTAGAATTTCGAATTTCTAACTTTTGTAGATTTTACCTTATTTAGTTAGTTTTGGCGACTGTTTTGATTAACTTCAAACCTTTTGTTTGAAAAATCCAAAAACAGGTATTAACCCTTGTGTTTTTATTCATCGACCCTGAGCCAGCGAACAAAAGGTTTGTCACCTGATATATGTATGTAGGTATGTATATATCCAATAATTTAAGAGAATATACAAATTTTAGTGTGATTTTGAATGTTTACATATGTATCTGAAATTTACAAGTTCCATCATCATCAATCATCAGAACAGAAAGTTGTTAGTTTAGCTGGTCACACGGCGCGTATACGTTATAGTTGTAAATACAAGTGGTGTGGTGTATCTATGCATGTAAAAAATAGAACAAATTCGCCCACTAAAGTATGCTAGGGAGTTAAAGACTCCTGCTTCTACAATTATAATGAACGAAATAGGCTTTTCGATTCCTTTTTGCATAGTTTACGGGGCAAAATCACTCCAAGTATTAGCTTATTGAAACATTTAAAGAAGTTATGGAATATTCTGTCGATTAAAGAAAATTCCTTTTAGTGCTTGTACACAATTTTAAAGTTATAATAAATTTGTTGCAATTAATAAATACTTTACGAGTATATTGCATACTTTTGGGAGCAAATTTGTTTTGTAATTGCCCATAGGGTTAAATGGTGTATTAGGCAAAAGCAAACATGTGAAAATATTTTTATATATGTTTAAATGATCTTATGTATTCATTTTTTTTATATATTTCAATCTTAAGCTCAGACATATATCCACAAATGTAAATACCCCTTAAGTATAGTTAATGAAATCTTATTTTAGTTATGTGGCTATGGACTTGGTTCCCCCGATTCCATATCATTCGGCGTTTTGTTCCTTCCTCCTGGATTACCCCGCGCATTTTTATTATCAAACTTTCGTCGTAATATACGCTCCAATGCATGGATGGGAGACTCAAATAGTAAACTTATCACAATTGCAATCAGAAATGTATTGAGCGAGTGACTAAATACAATATTGGTTAAACTTACAAATCCCATATAGGTGGGATATCTAATACTAGCCGAATGGTATAGTTCCACAATTCCATTCGATAGATAGGCACAGTAAGTCAGACGACTTACGGGCGCAAACACGCGACTGCTAAGTGTTTTTTGGAGCCAATTGGCGTGGCCTGTGGTTATAGCTATGACCAGCCAGCCCACGGATAAATTCCATCCAAGCTTATGGAAGCCAGCATAGAGACTACTTTCGAAATTCGTATATGGGGCTATATAAAATCGGGTCACACTGTACATAGAGCCCGTACCGATGAATACAGCACATAGCCAAATGATCTGGACCAATCTGTGGGATAGCCTGATACGCTTTTTCTGTATGACGTGAACCAAATATCCAGCCAGTAAACCGATGATATAGGCAGATGCTCGCATATGTGTTTTTATATACGAATTGATGTAAAAAGAATTCCGTGCCAGATCGGACAGTTCGCTGTGTGGGTACAAATAATTTTTAGGTGCAAAGTCTACTCTACTGAAAGTAAGGCCTCTTACCTCGGGTATATCATCAGTGTGGGATCGAGATGCTCCACATAGGTGGACAGAAATGGTATCACAGCGGTTATTACCACCAACAAGCAGAGTAGACGCAAACCCAATCGTTTCCATTTATATAGGACATAGACGATAAAGGGAGCCACGAAAAACAATTGGGAATCGACCGATAGATACCATGATTGGAACATGCACTGGGATCAAAATACACATATTTAGAACAATCTTATCCTTACCAACTAATTGACTATGCTCTTACCAAGTTATCGGTTCCAAAGTAATTATTTATGTAGAGTATATTAAGCCACCAGGAAGTTTGGCAACGTTCTTTCTCTAAGCCAATGCGTTCATTCCAAATGGGGCCACTGCCTATATGGGGAAACCATGTCATATAGAATCCAATTATCGCTATATAGGCAGGAGTCAGACGTATATAGCGAGCCACATAGAGCATCAGAGGATTCACTTTGCCGCCCCGACGTTCCAACTCAAATAGTAAAATGCGACATAGCAAAAAGCCGCTTAACAGCAAAAACATATCGGCGAAAAGCAAAGAATTGGTCAGGAACGAAAAGACAGGAAGACGCAATTGCTGCAGCAAATAATATAAAGGCAATATTGTCAAATTTTTCATGGGATATGTCATCTCATGCTTACATCATTTATAAAGCTAACATTGTACATTGGTCCACCCAGGATAAAGGACACCGCATGGCCGGCAATAATGAGAAGCATGGCCAAGGCCTTGATGCCGTTGATGCACTTTAGACCCATGTCATCTTCAGTTACTTGCACCAACTTGCGACTGTTTTCTAATCAGATCAGAAGGTTAAACAGAGAAGTAATCTCTAGCGCAAGTGACTTACCAATAATTGAG
The DNA here is from genome assembly GCA_018903935.1 of Drosophila insularis. Classification (NCBI taxonomy): domain Eukaryota; kingdom Metazoa; phylum Arthropoda; class Insecta; order Diptera; family Drosophilidae; genus Drosophila; species Drosophila insularis. The sequence goes on along the minus strand of JAEIFP010000569.1, from coordinate 441,165 downwards.
AAACCAGTCACAATCATGGTCAGCAAATCTGGTTCCTGGTTCAGTTCTTTGGCCGTTTTTCCTTGGTCACTTCCCATCAACAGACATATATGACAGATGGTGCTAATGAGGGCTAATACTATAAAGAAGCCAATGATGCCACTAAAATGGGCTAACCAATGAGATCACACTAGAGCTTGTCTGTTTATTTCCATACTTACGCATAGATGAGCATGCCTCTGGTTAATTCCAGTTTCCCTGCATCCAATGATTGACACATCGGTTGAGCCTTGTCCCCAACATCTCGTTGTAGTGACATGGACGCATATTCAGCTACATCCTTGGCCGAACAACTGATGGGCATACAAAGAGCCCAATAGGAGGTCACATTTCCATAGTAGTAGGCATTCTGAAAAACAAAGGCAAAAGTCGAAAGTCTAAAAAAACTTCATCAATTCGCATTATTTTCCCCTCAATCTCAGTAATGATGATGATGGGAAAACCCGAACGCTGCCCGCCCACTACAATCATTTAAGTCATTTACCCTTTGAACCGATCGAGTGACTAGCTGCGGCTTCTAGTAGATTGATTGAGTTGGATTTTTAAAATTTTGCGATCTACCCTCGCTGTGATTGCTTGGGCAGTGAAGTGTGCAGTTGATGCAATGTGGCCACTAGTTGGCCCAGCTAGTTGCAATTTTCGGCGACTGCAACTTTTTTCTGTTGACCATTTGTTAACCTAAATATGTTTGTACTTGCAAGACACAGCCCAGTCGGTTGATATTTCAACAAGTTTTGTGTTTGTTCTTTAACAACTGCAGAAAAAATTGTGCGTCTGCTACTTTTCAGTACTTTGGCTCCTCGTGAATATACTCCAAAATGTTGGAGTATGATGAACAAGCAAAAGCAGCCCTCTACTCTCTAGAGAAGTTTAGCTCGTTAGCTATGTCAAGGACCGGATTCAGCAAATAGGTTGTTCTAGGAAATTGAATATGCACTTCCTGTATTGCCTGTTTCGATACCCTATAACAACCAACGAAAGTCGCCAAGAGAGTGTAAGAGATCTTCAAGAGTATAAAACAATGTTGACATCGATCTCGTAAGGAGTAAAACTATGGACACAAGGATCGGTCTACTTTGAACACAGATCAAAGAGGATCAGAGACGAACCTATTAAGTTTTTATATATTTTATTGAATTTACTTACCAAAACCATATAGAATATGGCGAAAATCTACTACTACTACGAAATTTGTACAAGTCTGGTCGCTAGGAGCGCCAAAGGGCTAATTAGAGGGAGATCAGAGATTTCTCCTCCTTTGGTACAGGGTATGCCCAGTAGCAGACGATCCAAAAACATTTAACACCATTCATTCTGGTGTTTTTTTCAAAACTTGTTTGCGAGAGATCAGTTTTTCAAGCAGTAGCGATAATCACTCATACACATTATTCACGTATAAGTAAGTATATTGTGCAAATAGCTAACTACATATGTAAGTACGTAGGTATATAAAACGAAATTGCTTGCATACCTCTTTTTTACGTGAGCTAGTCTGTACCATGATTCCATTGACGGGTACTTCGAGCAAACAGTATTGGGGCTGCACTGGCTGATCGTTAAATATCTCTCGATTGAGACATTGGTCGTAATGTCCAAATTGATGTACGACTCCACTTTGTAGGCCAATTGCAGACCTAACACTTGCATCGTAAACTGAAAATATCAAAAATAGTGTAAGCAGTTTGTAAACCCAAAAACAATGTGGGAATATTAACATAAATCTCTTTTCAACTAGCTAAAATGTCACAAATAAACCTCGAACTGGGCTATAATTACCTTGCGGGGAACTAAATTCATTATCTAGTATATAGAAATCATCATACTTTTTACTAGTCGTACATATGTATCTTTGGCCAGTAGGACTAAGCTGGTGCATTGTTTAAAATTACTTACACACTTACTAATACTTGATCATTTATCAATTGATCAATAAAATTAGTCACTGCCTGGTCCGAACGTCTGTCTGTTTCTATGCAAACTTGTTTCTCAGTTTTTTAACTACTTTGTATTTAAATTTCTTGTTAAGCACATTTTTCAAAAATCTGATTCCGATCGGACGACTATATTATGTACATAGGCAATGGTCAATAACTGTAATCAATTCGGTACAACTAAAATTACTACATACTATGATGTCCAAATTCCTTAAGACGTGATTCTTTTCTTTTAATTTTGTTGTTATATATCATCATGCGTATAAAAATTGAGGACATCAAACTAATTTTTAAAAAGCTGTGTCCTTTAGTCCCATTGATTAAAAGAAAGAACCTTAATATATGAATGTTTGTTACTATAGTGTTCGATTGTGAAATTTAAAAAGATGACAAAGCCAGTCAGTCGCTTTACCCACATACTTCGATCTCACTTGGTGTTCTCGCCCAGTTCAATATGTTAATAATACGTTTTTATTTATAACCCACTAGTACAGGTGTTAAATCAGCGTTTAAATGGCAACCATTAATACATACATACTCGTATGTACATGCATTTCCTTTACTAAATGAAAAGATTTATTCGACTGAGGGGTGTAATTACGATCGAGATAGAGACTAATAATCATATACTATTAACTAAGAATGAAGCCATAAGAGGAAATTTAATTGTGTTTTTTTAAAGCCCATTTCTATTGTTTAAATTTGGAGTATACAGGAGCGCATTTTTCAAAAATGCTGCACTTTTTAACTAGACGCTAGGCTTGCTAAGGGCCCAAAAAATTGACTAAAACTAACTTTCTATTATCTGTAGTTGTTTACAGAAATATCTAAAAATATCTGCATTTCTTCATTTTGGTTTTTACACTTTTTCCCTTTGGCGATTTCCCTTTGTAAAAGATTAAAAACCGCCTACCCCCAAAAACCGATATTACACCTATGAAACTGGTCAAATTCCGATATCGAAGAATGATTTTCCTCATCAAAATTGTAAGCAAGATCCGCCACTGGACACAAATTAATATTTTTGTGTTTTTTAATGATGCTCATAACGCAATTAAATAATTAATAAGATATTTTTAGCTAAGCTTCCTGTAATAAGATTGTTCTATATATCCCAATAACGAAGACTACGTTCCGATCTGGCCAATGATCAAAGTTAATTTTAATTAGCTTTTTAATTAAGAGCTTGAAATCGATTTGCACAAAAAGACATGGATATATAAATCAAATGTTTCAAAACTAAAAATACATTTGTAATTATTTTGTTTTGTCGTATCTTTTCAACTACTGCGAAGCACTCAACCAACTTTGAATGAAATTCCTTAACTAAGTAATCTGATTAATCATTTGAAGAGGAATTACTTGACCACAGTAAGTGATTTTGGTCATGCCGGCTTTTGAACTCCTTGTACTTTATTTAATTAAAATTAAGCTTAGCTCTCATTACAAACCACTCTAATCTTTCCATCACTCAATAAATGACCATATAGCAATATATTAAAGTTAGTAATCACTCGAATTGCAAAAATATCTGTCTATCTATTCTAATCAGTTCTCCATAGAGTAATCGCTTCATTTAAAATTAAATGGGACAATTAAAGTAATTTTAAAGCTAATTCCTTAAAAAGTAATTCATTTTCCAGTAAAAATATGTTGAATATATTTCCCCGCTTGCTATGGGAAAGACTGAGACAGAAAGTTCCTTCCGGCCGGCCGGAAATGTTATGAGCTCAAGGTCACCATGACAAAAAGAAAACGAGCTTATTCGGAATTTATCTCTTTTTATAGATACGAACATATTTGGTATCTGTATCTGCTCTGATGTCATCTTATTCACGCACTTTTACTTTCAGGTCGCACACACACACACACACACACACACACACACACACACACACACATAGACACACACACACTCAAGCAAACGAGCTGATAATTAATTATGTACATATCCTCTACATTTGGAATGATATAGACTTGTATGCATGATATGATATGTACCTACGCCCATAATTCAAATGTTTATGTCCCACCCAACACAATTGGGTAACTATTGGGGTGGCGGGGGTTTTTTTTATCACACTCACTTGCTGTGGCCCATTCGTGGCCATTCCTAATGCCCCAAAGTGTGGTATTCAAGTCACGACGACAACGTTCACCGGTCACAATTAATAAACTTTTTGCATAATGATCAAACTCCGAATTGCTCATTATGGTTTCAAATATTTTTGGGGCGTCAGCTTGCTCCACGTTTTTTCGATTCAAGTCACTGGACACATTCTGTCTATGGTGGAAATCCGTTACATTTCCATGTAATTCACTTGTTCTATTTACATTCGATGTTGCCAAAGCAAACAAGTTTGCCCACAAAATTGCAAACAATGCGCAATACAAAATTGATAGTTTAACATAATAATAGCACATTTTTAGAAAACGTTTCACATAAAACCAAAAAAAAAAAAACCAAAAAACAAAAATGATTATCAACAACAATCAATCAGCTTCCACTACATATCAATTATCATATTTTCACAATAACTATTTCAAATTTATAATGCGCACATACGACTAGTTAATCCAACTAGTTAGTTGGAAAATGTTCAATTCAAGATTTATTCTCAATCCATATATGTTTATAAAATTGGAATTAAACTAGTTTTCCTTTTCTTTTCTTTCCGACTATTGTGATTGCTTATGGTAGACTGCGATAATACGCGTGAGTTAACCCGACGGATATTGAAAGCCGAGTGCGAACGCGGATACAAATCTACAGTTTTTAAATGCAATGCACAGTGCAAATGTAGTTATAGTTTGTACTACAGATGTTTGTGCGAGGGCACTTTGAAAAGTAATCAGCATTGCCGGCGTTTTTTGATACTCTGCTCCCCCAAAAAGTTCCAGGTGGAATGAGTACTCCTGGCCCTCAATAAAGGTGGAGATTACATTCCAGGTGGAAAATCCACATCCACAGAGGAAAATCCAACAGGAGTTTTCGAGCTGTTTGTTATAAGTTCTTTGGGATTTTGAATTAATCGAATTAATGACGTCACCGAAACAAGCTTGGATCTTCCAAGTGTCTGATCTTCCAATTATTTACCAATAACTAAATGAGCAGATATATATACTTTTAAGATTATGTACAATGTATAAAACGGAAAGCCAAAAAAACGAGTAAGTTTTATTGCTCAATGGGGTTTTATTTATCCTAAAGTACACATATTTCATTATATGTATATTAAGACTAGACTTCAATTTCAAAAAGTAATCATTAAAGAAATTGTAAAATACTTGCATCCTCCTTAAAACCATACTCTACTGGGGTCCAAATGGCGTTTTCAAAAAAATTATCTGATTTAAAATATATTTAAAAAAATATATATTTAATAAATATTAAATATTATTTATAACTAGATAGCAATATCCAGTTTTTATCATAGTCGATTTTTAAAATATTAAATTTTAATATATGCAATGAAAAAAGATGTGTATTGTTGTGTAGTATATTTAAAAAAAAAAAATTAATTAAATCGGTTCAGTAGTTTTCGAGAAAAAAAAAATAGTTTTGAGAAAAACGCGTTCAAAGATTTAGTAATTCTTCACACACTCCGGCGAGGGCCTACAAATTCAACAATACTTCCGAACTTATTCATTAGATGATTTAAATTTTCAAAAAATATATATAAATATATAAATACATTCAAAAAACGCAAAAAAAAAAATTGGCTGTCTCAAATTTTCCAGGTGTATAGATCCAGGATTATAGAATGAAAATATAAAGAATTCCAAGAAGGCAAAAACCATTTCAAAAATTCGAAAATCGATAATCGAGTTTTAGGGCGTGTTAAAAGGGAAAAGGTAGCAAAATCATAGAGTTACTGTTAAAAAAGGTCGTATTAAGTGAGGGCCAGGTTGTTAACTAAGTCGCCAAAATGTGTAAAGCACTTCCAACTTCATAAACAATATTTCTCTTCTCTGTTGGTCTCTTCGTGTAATCACTATATAAAGCTTTGAAGGTATGAACTATTAATTCCGTATTATAATCAATATAATCAATTCTATCGGTATCTAATTTGGCACAACAAGATATGCTAAAACTAGCTATGGGTATATCAAATTTCATAAAAATCGGAATACAAATGGCCAAATTATACATAGGAATGCCGGAGTTATAAAGGATGCTAATGAGTAAGTGAGATGGCATGCATTCTGCTATTGCGAATGCTGTCATTCACATTATTGGCCAACAACTTGCCGATTAGATGAAATTGCTACTTTTCAGTTAACCCTCGAGCATATACAAGTCTAAAAAGCTAATGAGAAGCGAAGCTCAGTTCCAAAAAACCGGTTTGAATCGGTCAGTAGCTAAAATGTTTCCATTTGTCTCTAAAAAAAAATATTTAAGATAGGAGTGTGAAAATCGCCAGAAATATATTCATGTATGTTCATATATAGAAAAGTATGTACATATATGTTTGTACAAGATCTACTAACCAATGATGAAAAAGTCCATGAATTTGACCATAACCTTGTGATCGATGGCGCTAAAAAGAGGAGGATTACAAGATCGAGAAACCACTTCCGGTATATGAAATGTGTTTTCGTGCCATAAAAATGATACAAATGATAAGTTATCATTATGGGTAATAAAATGGTATGCAGGCAATTAAATCTCACTATCTCGTTCCTGATTGACTTTTTGACTGTGGAATAATGGGTTAAGATTTTCCACCTGTATCCCCTTTTATTCTCATATTTTGAAGTTTCTCTTCGAAATGGACCCACGCAGCATGCTTCGGGATGAAAAGATATTTTTTGAAAATTTGTTTATCTATGACGAAGAGCAATCTGTATCTATAGTATGATTTATAAAAATACTATGTATCTCTGATGTACCCAGTTACAACTTACATATGTATATGTACATACATATGCTCATATGTATAGATAAAAACGCTTACATACATATATACATATGTATGTATAAATAGCGTGGAGACCCGGGGTGAGAAATGCATGTGCCCAGACTAGAGCAGAATCGTTGGTTTCGCCTCACCGAGGGACTCTTTATCCCATCCGATGTTGTCACTAAAGATCTTTAATGAGCGAAGAAAGTATTCCTATTCCTTTGAAACTAAAAAAACTAGAGTTATTCTTTTGGGTTGCAAAGTTTCTCCGATTTCCTTTCGAAACTTCGAATAATCCGAAATCACCCAGGGCTCATTAGAAAGTTTGAGATGTAAAGAAACGTCAATTCTGTTTTCAGGAATTTGAATGAGGACCCAAATTCAACAGTTCTCATTCGGTTGGGTACGACTAAAGTGAAAATTGAAGATAGATACTCATTTTATTAACTAAACAAATGGCCCTTAAAGATATTGAGTGAAACATTTCGAACAACCCTCGAACATGCATATGCATAATATTTGCATCTTGGAAAACATTCTTTGTCGCAAAGCAAATAAAATTAGTTGTGCTCAGTCTTTGCATAAATGTAAAAAGAACTATTTTAAAAAGCATTAAAACTTGTTGCAGTTCTATCCCCAGAATAAATCGGAAAGTATACATAAATATATAAGAGAGAGAGAGAGAGACAAAGAAGGAGTGAAAGAGAGACAGAGAGAAGGGTCAACAGGAGGGTTTGCTTGAACTAAGGATAAGTGCCAACAGTTCATAATGATTGCTTATGGCCAAACCCAACGATTCCTTTGGGTGACCGTATTTCTTGTCTTTCATCTCTTTTTGGCATTGGATACACCAAGGGGCAATGTATTCGCACTTGCCAGTGGAACAGATGACGATGATGCCAGTGTCGAGGTGGAAGACAATGCTGCGAGTTTTGTGCAGGACAGAAAAAAGACCGGCGGACGGCGCACGGAGTCCGAGCGCAAGTTTAAATTTCGTAAAATAGAACGCATTTATGTGGACGACTACATTGAGGATGAGAACGACGATGACAATGACGAATCGAACGAGAACCCTGACGAGGAGAACGATTATACGAGATCGAACGACAGAGAGAAATCTCGCAATAAAAAATACCAATCAACTGAAACCGACAATGAGCCCTCGGATGAGGTAGCTCAAGACGATGACGACGATTCATCTTCGATTTTCAGTAATATTTTGGATTTGTTTGGGGCCAGTGAAATCGAAGAAGAGCCAGAGACACCCACAAATAATATTATCACCTGGCTGCAATGGATTGGGGAAAAAATCTCAAATGGTCGACCAACAAAAGACGAAGAGCAGCCGGCGGAAAACGAACCCGGGTGGCTTGCCTATCTCAATCGCTGGCCATTCAACATGATTATGTCGGAGGACGGCGAAAGCGAGTCACAGCAGAATCAAAAAAAATCACATCACTCCAAATCGGATGATGATAGTGGTGGCCCAATTACATCCAATCCCTTGCCTGATGAGTATTTTGATCAAATCCTGCATTCCTTGCCATCGTTTATAGCCAATTTCTCCAGTACCTGGACGACGGGTGCATGTCAGCAGGATCTTCAGATATTCCATAAGCAAATGCGGGCCTATAAGATCTGGACTCTGCAGAGTAAGTGCGTCATGTCAGAGGAATCTAAAGTTTGACTAATTTGTTGCTTCGCTTCTCCCTTACAGTGATCGATGCCACAGGAAAAATCAGCTCAGGCCTTCTTCGGGGATATATAAATCAGTTGGGGGACTTTGATTTATGCACCCAAACGTCAGCAGTGGCGAAGGCAAAGACCTCTTCGGGTAACTCAAGGCGAATCCATGGAAAATATTGTTTGGCTCAGATCGAGATGAGGACTAAAGTATCCGAGTTGAAGGCCCCATTGCATATGCTACAAGGTTTTGGTCTTTGGAACTCCCACATAAGTAATGTGAGTATAAATCCATATACATACGTATTTTAGTAGTCTATCTGGTCCGTCCAATCATTAGCCAAAGCACTTTGTGCCACGATACACAGTGGCTAATTGGGGCGTATGCATACCCAATGCATGCTCCTCGCAGGTGGTACAGGATATAATGGAAAATAACCTAAGCATATATAACAACACAGGCATCAAGTTCTACATCAGAGTGGAGGAGGATAACTGCAGTTTAAAGCGTAAAGTGAATTATATAAAGCTCCTGCGGAACGACAGAATGTTTGGTCTGAGCATGTAAGTGAAGAAGAGTCGATTCATAAAGGATTCTAGGATGTTTTTGTCTGTTTTCAGCTTGGCCCTCTTTGCGCTGGGCTCAGCTTGCATATTTGCCTACTTCTGGGAGAAACGAGATTTGCTATCGGCTACGAGTGGTAGAGTCATCAATGCCCTCTGGCCATCGAGGCCAGCGGATGGTGAAAACGCTGAAAATACTGTTGTTGTAGAGCAAGAGCCAACTGAGGAGAAACCGAGTCAAGATACTCCATCTTCGGAAGAGACCAGTCAGTTGTCGACCCTTCTGTTGAGTGTATTCACTGAGTTTTCTCCCAAACGCACTTTTCAGTCGCTCATTGCGGTGAAATGTCCTGAACAGGACTTCCCATTCTTTCATCTGCTGAGAATCTGTGTGATCTTCATGTTATATGTTAGCCTTAAGTTCATCATGGTTGGCCATTTGCCGATTATCAATCGAGATAGTTTAGTCCAGGCTGTCGACAATTACTGGAGCCTTCTGTTCCGTTTACCCATGCTCTACAGCGATGTCCTGTTAGTGATCAGTGGTTTTCTGATCGCCTATCAGTTGTCGCTCGAAATGGAGCAGAAGTCACAGATTCACTTCCTAAAGAATGTGGCCTTGAGGGCAAGTCGTTACCTACTCACCATATACGCTTTACTCGGCTTCCAAACATGGATTCTGCCCAATCTGGGAGCTGGGCCACTTTGGGGTCAATTGATACGCGAAAATGCTCGGTATTGTGAACAGAATATGTGGCGTCCGGCATTGAGCCTTCACAATTTGGTCAGCTTTGAAGAGTCGGTAATGACCCAAAATTGAGAGTGTCATCAGCTTGGATAATTGTTTTTGTTGGAATAAATCCATCCATTCCAGTGCTCTCCGCCGGCTGTAAGCCTTTCATTGGATGTGCAGTTGTATTTATTGGGTCCGCTTATGGTCTGGCTCTTTCATACGGACTCCGAGGCCGGATTTTTCATATATGGAGCCGTAAATGCCATCTCCATTGCGGCACGCTTCTCGCGCAGTAATCAGGAACATCTGGCACCTTCGCTATTTCATGGTATTCAGTATGTCCTTACGTTCAATCTATAACCATAGATAAGAAAACAATGAACCACGATTCTTTTTAACATTTTGTAGTGTCAGCAAATTTTATCGTACGGCCAATATGATCTATGCATCACCAATCAGTCGGGCCACTCCTTACCTACTGGGCATTGGCGGTGGTCTCCTCTACCGCAGCGAAAAGGGTGTCCTGAACATAGCCCAACGCTTTCGCACCGTTGGCTGGAGCATCGCCCTGCTGGCGATCGCTTGGTGCTTCTGGGAGCCGTTGGCAAGCATGCGAAGTGAATTTGTCTATAATACCAACGATGCTGCTTCTTATCTGGCTTGGAGTCCACTTATTTTGGGCTTGGCCATTTGCTGGTGTATTTTCATGTTCCAGCAGAGACCAATTGTGGCGCAAGGATACCCGTATGTGGCTCAATCGATCATCTTTCTGTCGCGACTAGCTTTTCCATTGCAACTGGCCATCTATTTGGTGGTTCTTTGGAATACAGCTTCGGCAAAGGAGCCACAAAAGTTTCAAATTACAGATTTAGTTAGTGTGAAGTATTAGTTGTAGTGGTAGACTGGTTTAATTTGATATATATGCTATCTTTACAGATGGACATAGGTGAAATGATCACCATAGTCTTGACCGCTGTTGCGGTGGCCTTCCTCATTGACATTCCTGCACGACAAATACGCTGCATGATCATTGAGAAAATCTTTAAGGAACGCTTGGGCAGTGAGGCCAACAAAAAGGAGGATGACAAAGATAGCTCAGGAATTACTAAAGATATTTCATCCGATTCAGCAGATCTAACGGATCCATGGTCTTCCGATGCAGATGAACAAGAAAAAGTGTCTGAAAACTCGAAAAAGCATAAAGATAATTTAGAAACTACTAAAGAATTGTCATCAGAGTCTCCAGAGCCATCTGATACGGAAGAAGAAGAGGAAGAGGAAGAAGAGGAATAACTACATTATATGATAAATACGTTACATTAAAAAAAAGGACCATTGGTTTAAATTGAAAAAACAAAGAACGAAAAATATGTTTGGGCATGTTTTGTGCATTTTTTAAATATGAGTTTTTGTATTACAATATCGTTCAAAAACTTAAAACTTTTTCTTTTGGCCCAAAAAAAATATGTATATTTGGTAACTTTTTGGAAATTTTTAATAAATGTTTGAAATTAAGTCAACATCTTTCATTTTGTTCAAATCCGTCCCATGGATTGACCAAAGAACATTTCATTTGTGTTTTATACAACTTACAATTTGTTTTTATTACAAGAATTGTGATTCATTTAAACAGCTTATGTCCACCGGAAAATTCTAGACCATTACTACAAATTTTTAGGTTTTAGAAACTTTTTGGCCGGCCCAACCGTCTCTACTTGTTACCGAAATTCAAAATCCATCAAAAGCTTACATGACGATAAAACGTTTAAATTTTTTTTAATTCATAATGAATATAGTGTGTACGTACTAAAACAATATATAAGACAAAATCACAACGTGAATGAATGGGTGAGATAACTGAAGCTGTATCATTGGATAACGCTGTAAAGTAAAGGGCACTGGGGTTTTTCTTTTTTTTTGAAATGATTTTAGAATCCAAACATTTACATCAATTTGGCTGCGTTGTATGATATTTTGCTTCTTTTTTGTTTTTTTGTTATTAGCACATATTAATTTAGTTTGCATTAGTGTGTTTTACGCTCGTTTCGTTTTGGTTTTTCCGTTCATTTTGAGTTTTTGTGTTATTGCTGAATGCTTAATTATATTCTTTTATTTTTTTCCTTTTTGGGATAATAACTCAAAGTGTTTTCTAATCGAAATTTTGTTTTAGTTCTTTTAGTTGCAGAGCTCCCAAGTCGAACATTCTACTAACAATCGGTCGAGACGCGAGCAATGTTGCTGTTGGACACTGTGCTTAGGGAAATGTGGCCTGCAACTAGATTTTCATTGGAAGTTTCTAAATTCCTTTCTGTATTCAGGTTGATCAGGTTTGATTCAGTCATCGCTGCAGTTTTGTTCGGTTGACGCTCGCGCAAGCCATCACTATGGTTTAAAAAGTCCGTAGGTTCCCTTGGTGAACAGGATGCTAAATCCGTTTCTGCATTCAGGTTATTTAATTCAGCCATCGTAGTTCTGTTCGGTGGATTCTCGCGCGAGCCATCGCTCTGGTTGACAAAGTCCTCATTGTTGCCAATGTTCTCATCTTCTTCATCGTCATCATAATTGGTGGGATGTTCTCCTCTTCGTAAAAGCTTGCCAACCATATCGTATTTCTCTGTGAAAAAAAAAACTAAATATTATTACATTCCATTGAAGGGTACACATTTAGGTACCTTTAAATTGCATTTCCCACTCCCGCACTGAATCCATTTCCACTGCACTAAGATCGCTTAAGTCATCATAGTCATCCTTGTCATTGGCTTGGACACTAAATGTTGCCAGATTCCGTGATGCATCTCGTCCAGCGAATGTGGCATAGGGCCCACCTGCAAATGGAGAGAGATCATTGTCTCTATCATTTGACCACATACATATTTTGAAATCGCAACACATTTTCTTATATTGATTTTAACTTGTAGCATAACTTATAAAAGCATAATTTGTGGAGAAAAAAAAAAAAAAAAAAAAAAAAAACGATAAAAAGTACGAGCAAAGACAAAAAAAAGCAGAATACAGTAACGGTCGAAAAACAGAGTGAGAAAAAATATTATGCATTTGTGAGAGAGTAATTTCGTTCCGACGCTCTCAAATATACTTCGTATTGACTTCGGCCTTTCAATGTGAACTTATTTTTGGTGCACAAATTAGCTAATACTGTGACGAAAAATCTCTATCAAAACTTACTTTGTCGAAGGTGCGCAAATTAAATAAAATGACATTGAAAAAAAACGTTTCTTCAATACCGCTTAAGGCGAATAATGGTTATAACGAAGTAATAATCCCGAACGATTCTTCTTACCTGGTCCATAGAAACGTCTTCCTTTACTAACATCGAATACATTTCCATTGACGGCCAATAGAACACGACCATCTGGCTGATTGCCATCGTAGTGCCTCAGCTCCTGTATAGTAAAATCGCGCCTAATTTTAGGCAAGTGTAGCTCGATAGGCTTTTGCGAGCCTACACTAGGCACTTCGGTACGATCTCTTACTATTTTGTAGACAAGAAAGCATATTATTACAAGCAGGACCAGATTAAATGGGCTATAAAAGATTTCTCGGAGAATATCGGTTATGAATGTAGTATCTGCGGCCGGTGGAGTGATGTACGATGCCTTTGTTTTGTGATAATTTTTGAGGGCCTCATCATCTGTCGCTTGTATTAATTCATCGATTCCGGAGCCAACATTAACTTCCATATTGTGCAGTAAATTTTCTTCTGCCATCTGAAGTACTGCAATAATAAAAACAAAAAAAAAAAAGAAAAACTAAAGGGTCTTTGCTTGAACTTTGCACTTGTTTGTTGTTTTCGTTATACCAAACAACAACATACATATGTACATATGTATGTATGCACTTGCAATAGATGTACATGCCACGATGTACATGCAATATGTACGTACATGCATACGTGCATACACACAATATGGGCAAATAAATGAGAAGAAAAAAAATTTGCGATTCAAACACAGACATCCACTTACGCACATTTGTTTATAATAAATATAATATGTATGTACAAAAAACGTTGAGGAAATCAAAAAGGAATTTTTCCAATTATAAATTTTGTGCAAAAATTTGAGCTTTGTTGTGTACTTTGCTTTCACATTTAGTTCTAAAATTATTTGACACAGACTTGTAAACGACATTTGCCGCACAGATACTAGTGCATTTTGTGTAGTTGAATGTTTCAAATTGAATTATGTACATATGTACATATGTACGTCTCTATGCGTAGGTATGTATGTACCTACAGACGCAAAAAAAAAAAAACATTCACAGGTGCATGTGTGTATGTATGTATAAATATGTAAATAAAATAAGCACATAGAAACTGCATAACACAATATACATATATTGTTTAAATATATGAACATTTTTACATTAAACCATATACATATATGATGTAAACACATATTTATATACATATGAATCAACATATGTATACAATAAAATACCTTTCGCGGCGTTATTTCTCCATTCAAAACATTTTTATGGTGACCGTCTAATGCTGGAGAGGGTTTGTTGTTAACAGCTCTGAATCGATAGCGATAACATTCTTTAGAGATGACAGTTGTTTCAAATTCAATTGCAGTCGATGGCTAGAAGCTGGGCAAAGTTCTGATTGAGGGCATAGCCAAGCAGGTCTACGTTTTGCCCGAACATCCTGTCTTGTATCTATTGTTGAGCAAGGATCGCATCACTGCCGGCGATGGTGTGAGGGCTCATGATCTGGCCAGCAAGGCAAAGATATCGAATACCAGAAATGGCCAGGTATTTCGCCTGCTCAACGAGGCGGGCATCAGGACGGCGTGTGTAAAGCATTGCGGTGCCAAATCCTTCAATGCCTGCAAATGTGAGATGATGATGATTGAGTGGGTGACGCGTCGTTTGGCCACTGGCTCATTCCTTAAGCGTAATGCCGGCGTCAAGCAATTGCAGTGCAGTGGCTTGTGTTGTGGTAAACAAAATCTTTTAACTGCAATTGATGCACTGGTCGGAGGTCGTTTTCAATCTGTGGAGCGGCATTGTAAAAGTCAAATCAAATCTTACAATTTACAGATTTTCACCACCCAAGCAGGAGACCTTCTTTAAAAACGATGCCAATCATGACCCACCATGGAGCGATGAGCAAATCATATCAGCCAAATTTGAGCAAAATGGCCTGCTAATTGGTAAGCGAATTTTATTTCTAGTTTTCAAGCACAATCCACCTCAAATGTCCTTTGTTAATCAATCAGTTCAAGATGAAGCGGATATTATGCGTCGCACCACATTGCTGGTCGAGGTCCTGGAGCGTGCCTGGCAGGCCAAGAACTGTGCTCTTATCGACATGAAGGTGGAATATGGCATCGACGCTGATGGTAACATTGTTCTGGTCGATATCATTGATTCGGGTTCGTGGCGCCTGTGGCCATCTGGGGATAAACGTCTCATGGTTGACAAACAGGTCTATCGCAATCGTACCTCTGTGACCAGCAGCGGCCTGGATACAGTGAAGCACATTTTCATTTGGGTATCCGAACAATTGGCTGATATTGTCCTAAAAAAGGACCATCTGGTGGTTATACTGATGTGCAGTGCTTCGGACACATCGCATAGTGAGAAAATTGCCACCAGTTGCCGTTCCCTGGGATCGAATGTAGAGCTACGTGTAAGCTCTGCCCATAAAGGAGCCGAAGAGACGTTAAGAATTGTCCGTGAATACGAATCGGTGATGAATAACATCATATTTGTGGCCGTAGCTGGACGTTCGAATGGTTTGGGTCTTGTTGTATCCGGTAGCACTAATTATACGGTTATTAATTTCCCGCCCATCAAGTCGGACAACATGCAAGTGGATGCTTGGTCCAGTTTGAATCTGTCGTCGGGCCTGGGATGTGCTACCGTTCTTTATCCAGAGGCAGCTGCATTGCATGTCGCTACCATTTTGGGTAAGGGCAACTTTATGATTTGGTCCAAATTGCGTGTGAAGCCCTTGAATAACTTTATTACTCTCAAGAAGGGCGACAAGGAGCTGCAAGGAGGTCGCAATGCCTAAAGGATTATGGACCAATAATCTCAAGTCTTTTTCCGTTCGTTTAAGCGTGAAATAAAAAGACCGAATTTTGTTTTCTTAACCGTGAAACCTGTATTTCCTATGAATTTAAAACTTATAAAGTTGAAGGCTAATTTTTCCTTTCCTAAATTCTTATAAAAAGTCACCTCAACGTTTAAGTTAAACAGTGTTTTTGAATTTTGTAACGACTTCACATTGTATTTTACAAAGTTCTAACCTTGAGCTATGTGGATATAAATAGGGATCTAGGAGGAGTTACTAACAAATTCAAATGTATTTTATATGCATACATTCGTATGTATGTAAATACTAGTTTTCTTTTAATTTAGGGCTACATACAGTATTATTTTTCACTTATGAACCACAAAATGTCAAACGGAACAACATGGAACACACAAAATAGAAGAAAGACTTAATTTTTAAATATTAATTTGAAATAAAAGTATATATTTTTTTTGAAAATCTCTATTTATGATTAAATTTATATCTGTGTTTATTTGTACCAACAGGATAATTTACAAAAGGTTTGATTTTTGTATACATTAACCTTTCGAAATATTAAGAACGAAAAGCTGTATTTTTAGTTGGAATTTCAAGCGAAAATTTAAGCTAAACTATTCTTACCCTTTTACAGAGTTTGTCAACGAATATTTAAATATTTCGTCTTTCAATACAATACAAATTTGGCTGAACAATTATTTAATTAACATTTTCTAATTTTTTAGGATTTTTGATACAAAGCACTAGAAACGATTATGTAGAACTTGGCAAACGAAAAGTGAATTCAACAATTTACCACACAAAGCCGAAAAGTTTGCTAATACTATATATGAATTGAGCTGGCATACATTTTTTAAATTGAATGTCAAACTAAATCAAAAAAATTAAATGTATTTCGAGGACAAAATAAAAATTTTCTTCTTATCAATAAAAAATATTGATTCTATAAATATTTCAAATATTATTGTTGTGCTTTAATAACCCAAAAATTACATACAAAATTAAGAACTTTAATTGGCCCCAAATCGAACGTTGGGGCTAAATTAAATATTTGTGGCATACAGTTTATTTTAGTTCTGATAGAATTACAACTTTTTCGAAGACTTCATATGTACGTGTATCTGAAATATTACAAATTTTTAGGAAAAAAAAACGTCATGACGTTATGTTTTTATCATATGCACCTGTAATAAAAACATTGAAAGCTGAGAGGACAACATTTACGGTTCGTAATCTGAATACAATGGCCAGCAAAAAACTTACTGGAAAAAATTCTTTATTGAGCCAAGAATATATAAACGCTATAAATTTGTGTGCACCACTGTACATTTGTATGTACCTACATTTGTATAATTGTTTCAAGTATTATTTTTTTTTTTTTTCAATTTTACTCGTTATTGTTATTTCATGGAATTAGGTTAATTAAAAATACTCACGTTTAATGTTGCTGCAAATTATATTTTTTGTATTTTAATAAATAAAGATGCTGAAACTAATATAGGTTTTTTCTTGCTTTAGCTCCTTCAACTGACTAAACAGATGTGTCCGCATTGTGTCGGACGTTGTTGCTGTCTGTAAGCGCCATTTAGACAAAGTTTTATCCTAGAAAAGGATCTAACATGCATTGCACTTGGTATTCGCATGGACACATTCTGTATGGATTACTTATTTGAGTGGAAAAAATTCATTACTTTTGTATAGTCACCAAACAGAGCATGTGTACATACATATGTATATTATCTATTTGTACACACCTCGATTGCAGGATTAACTTTCATTGAAATCAACTGACTAACTTTTTAACCGTTGTCCTATCCTATTTTCCGTTTCCTTTTAGAACCAGTTATTACCACTACTATACTTAACCAAAAGATTTATTTAATGAGTCAAACGTCGAAGCATATATATCATGAATATATGAATAATATATATGTACATATATATCTCGATATCAATATAGATGTATATATATATACATATATATGGGCATACACGCACGATATTTCAACTGAATGGCATTCACTTAACACAATTTATTTTATTATATATTCTGTGTATAACGCTGAGCTGACGGTTATGACACAAGTTATATATATATATTAAATTATCAGTGAAATTTAATTTTTGGTTTTAGTTTGTTTTTTTTTTCTTTTTGTTTTAAATTTCCGAATATGTTTGCATATGTTATTTTTACATGATCATGTACCCTTCAGAGTTTCTATGTGTCTGTGTATGTGTGGGGGTGGGTGTTTGCATGTATGTAGACATGGTGTGTGTGTGTGTTTGTGGTATTTGTTGATTATTTATTTGATTTCGGTACCAAATAATTTTTTTGGTTTGAATTCTTTACTGTGTTGCTGGTGTTAGTGGTAGTGGCTGTGTCTGTGTGATGTCTGTTAAACACCTGTTAATTGGATTACATAGTGCATTTCTCTGTATGTAAAGATCTAATTACAAAGATACGTTTTTGTTTTTTATTAATTTCTTTCAATCTGGGTATAGATATTACACAAAAAAATTGAAACTAAAAGTACTATATATGTGCATGTATGTGTGAATTTGCGGCATATACATATCAACATAATAATAGAATGTATATAGAATTAAATTACATAGTAACATACATACATAAAAGATTCTGATATTAACATATTTCTTTCGAAGTTTGTTGTTGTTGTTATGGTTGTTGTTGTTCTTGTTCTTGCTGGTTGCTTATTCATTTCATAATTTCCGATTATCAGTTATTATCGACACATCCGTTTCTTCTTTATACAACTCTCTATAACCTTTAAAAGAGCAGACAATATTCAGACAAACCGAATCCATTCACCGATTTGCAGTGAATAAAAACTATATGCCTTCCAAAAAAAAAAATATATATATATATATATGTATATACATATGTATGTATATATATAAACATAATATATGTTAAGTATGTATTTATTATTATTTTGTGCAATCTGCGCTTTATCGAGTTATAGGCAGAAGATGGATGTGAATATGGACAAGCGGAAACGGGCCAAACAATTCAAAGAAATCAATCAATCAATCATCAATCAAATAAATTAAATAATAATAACAAAAAGCATTGTATACTAGTT
Source organism: Drosophila insularis (assembly GCA_018903935.1). Taxonomy (NCBI): domain Eukaryota; kingdom Metazoa; phylum Arthropoda; class Insecta; order Diptera; family Drosophilidae; genus Drosophila; species Drosophila insularis. Next base: position 422,146 of record JAEIFP010000569.1, on the reverse strand, counting down.
TTATTATTTTTTTTGTTTTTTTTTCATCATCGTTAGCTATTTGGTACACACAAGTTCAAGTATTTAGTAATAAAATTGAATATTATTAACTTGTTGCTTCTTTGTGCTGGCTTAAAAACATTATTCTGACAAATTAGTTTTGGTTTCTTTCCATTTTCATTTCTTTTTGTTTTGTTTTTGTATTTTTTTGTTTTGTTTTAAGAATGTGCGTCCCGATTGCGTTGCGCTTATCAATCACATCGATTGAATAATAATCAGCAATTGTGAATCATTAAATAAACAAACGCCTTGAATCACAACTGATGAATCGGCAATCAGAATTGATGATGCTGCATCTCGTTTTATCTGATGCACCAAATAGAAATGGTTCATTCATTCAAAAATCGTACATCAGTCAAACATTAAGAATCAATTTGAATCTCGAATGAATACCAATCAACATCATCATCAGTTTGTGAATAACGTGTGATCATTCAATAATCGATCAATCAAATCAAATTATTAAATCGAGACAAACAATTACGAAACAAGAATTATTTTTGTTCTTTCTTTTTCTTTTGTTTTTGTTTTGTTTGATACACTGTGTATATTGTATTGACTGTTGGGTCTTATTGTATTACAACAAATGAAACATAATTCTATAATATTAATGTAAAATTATAACCAAAAGAAGGGCGGGGCGGGTTGGGGGTCTGGGTTTGATTTTGCGGTATTGGGTGAGGGTGGTGGGTGGTGGTGGGACAATCATAACATATAACATGATCTTGTATTGCCTTTGAACTTTGTTAAATACATCATACATATGGTGTGTGCTTGCGTTTTCTTCTTGTTTTTTTTTTTTTTTTTGCATTATTATTTCTTATTAGTTTTATTCATTTATGCGATTGATTTAGTTTTAATTTTTGTATTTGTGTTTTGTAGTCGTATAGGAATCAATTTCTGTTTGCTTGACGATGGTATTGCTGCTCCTGCTGCATTCTAATTTAAGGATTCCGATCGTAATACAAATTATTCAACGCTTCGATCTGTACTCGGTCTAAACTCAAATATAATGAGTGAATTCGATGAATTGAAAAAAAACAAAAAAATAACAATAATAATAAAAATGAACAAATGAATGGAACCTATTCTCTTGTTTTTTTTTCTTTTTTTGTTTTCTTTGTTCAAAAAGTTACTATAGATCCGTAATACAAATAGTGGTTTGTGTGTATGTGTGCGTTTGTATGTGTGTGTAGGTGTGCGTAAATGGGGGCATGGCATCAAAATGAAACTTTTAATTATTTTCCCTTACTTTTCTTTTTTATTCTTATTTTTTTTTTTTAATTATTTATTTATTTATTTATTTTTTTTTTTGATTCAAGTTTAATTCACCACATTTCAACTATGTTTCTTTCTTCGTCCTTTTCTGTCCATCTCTTTATCTTAGCAGTTTTATAATTTCCTTGCCTTAAATTGGCTATAAGATTATTGCACTAATATATATATCTATATATATACGTAGATCCAAAAGTACAAACATAACTCTCTCATAAAGTATAGCAAAATGCATATCTCTGTGCTTGGAACTCCAATTATTGGACCAGCCACTTTATATCTCATATATCGAAAAACTAAGAACGCAAAAAAAGGAAAATAAAATATTAAAAATACAGTTAAAGAAATACAGTAATATGTTTTAAATTGGCCCACATCTACTACACAAAAGAAACCTCATCAAACTCAAATTTCCTTACACAAAAAAAAAAAAAAAAAAAAAAAAAAAACAAAAAGAAATCAAAATAAAACTGATTGAAATGAATTATAATAATATATATATATATAGTCAATGGTTGTTTTTTCGTTTATCTTCGTTATTTTCTAGTTTTCTTTCTGAATCTGAATGCAACGAATGCTTTTTAAATAGTGAGTGGTGTGAGTGCTAGAGGCTGTTGCTATTGTTAATTTGTTGTTGTTGTTATCAATCAATATATATCTTTGTAGATATATATTTTTTTATATGTATAAATCTGATGCCTGTCTGTGTGTCTGTGTCCAGTGTATATGTATGCTGGTGTGTGTGAGTATGTGTGTGTGTATGTTGGTATATCTGTGTCCATGTTTGTGTGTTGTACTTTCACGATCGTTATTTCTGCTATTCTATGTATGCATATGTATGTTAAGAGTTCGTTAAACATTTATAAATTGTTTTGGTTTTGTTTTTTTTTTTTATAGGATTTAAAGTTAATTGTTTTTTCTTTCTTATCTTTGTTTTGTTTTTCTTTTGTTTCAATTTATTGTTGTAGCTTATATGGCCATCATCATTATATATGTAAATAGTTTTTTCACTAATACATAGGTATGTATGTTATTTAAATCATTCTTATATTTTTTGTTTTGTTTTACTTTTTTTGTTTGTATATAAATTAAGGACTTAAACATAATAAGAAAAATGTTTTATAAAGTGTTTTTTGTTTTTCGTTTTTTTTCTTTTCTTTTTGCTTTTGTTTTTGTTTACTTTTACTTGATCATTTAAATTTACGCAATAATTTTAATTTACCTTTTTTGTTTGTTTTTTTTTTTGTTTTTAATTTTTTGTTTTTTTTTGTTTTTGTTTGTTTTTTTTTGTGATTTTATTTTGTAAATGCTTTAATTTTATTTGACTTCGCTCCACATCTCAGGATCCACAGTGTTTATCATCTGTTTCTTCTTCATGTGTATCAGTGTGTGTGTGTGTGAGTGTGTAGACTTTAGAGTGAGTGTGTTTGTTTGTATGTATGCGTGTTTGTTTATGAAAAGGATCTACCGTCATACATACATTTTACATGATGCAAGCAACGATACCGCTATTCTTACTATATGTTTATGATGTACGTGTGGCGTTTGTGTGTGTGTATTAGTGTGTGTTTGTTTGTGCAGACAGACAAGTCGCATATCAAATTATATATACCTATGTATGAATGCACAAATATGTACATACATACATATATACATGTATATATGTACATGTGCATAATTAATATACATAACTACATACATACATACATAATGCATATATATATCAAAATCGTCGAGCCCGTGTATCGTAATCGTCATCGTCGGTCGGTCGTGTGTATTGTGAAAATCATCTTTATCATCAAATTCATCTCATTATCATTATCAAATTATCGTCCCCAAACGCACGATTTCTTTACGTTATTGAACTAATTTTACTCTTTACGTACTTTTTGTTTTTCATTTTCATTCTCATATTTTTTTTTTTGCTTTTTTTCATTGTTTTTTTTTTGTTCATTTCTTGTTTTTTTTTTTTTTATTTTTTTGTTAGTTAAACTGTAGCTGTGGTAATCGAAATTCGGACTAAACTGACTAAACAGCTGACACTGACTCTGACTGACTCTGATTATAATCAGCGGCAGCTCTCCTCTCACTTATCGTTTATTAGATTCTGCTTCCAATTCGAATTCCTCATTTACACTAATAATATACTTGTATGCGTGTATGTCTATTTGTATGTTTTGCCATGTTGTATGTCTGTGTATTTAGTTTTTTTTTGTTTTGTTTGTTTGGTTTGGTTTTGTTGTATAAGTTTAATAAGTATATAGCAATATAAATAATTTTGTATATAAAGTTCTTGTTGTTGTGGTCTACGTTCCAGTCAACATTGCTACGCCGCACTCTCTCTCTCTCTCTCTCTCCCTCCTTCTCGCTCTTTCTCGCTTTCTTTCTCTTAGCTCTATCTCTTCGCGTCTTGCTCTGTCATTCTCTATACATCTCTCCTCATTTGCCGAATGTGTCGCTGTTTTCAAATAATCATAATGTGGGGGATTGGGGGATATAGAGATGAGTAGGATGGTTGGGTACACTCGGGTGTGTGTGAGTTTGTACGGGTGGTTTACGGGAATAGTGTCACACACACACACATACCACAGCATAGACAATGTAGTTTGTGTTTTCACACTACACCCCACCACCCACCAACACCTGCACCTTTCACTCACCATCAGCATCATCTATAATCCACCATTCCCCATCCACATCCGGTTCTTCCCCTTTCTCACACTACCACACCAGTCGCTGCACCACTGTGGTGCTGCTGCTGTTGCTGCCGCTGTTGCTGCTAACCCACTGCGCGCACTGCCCACCGTTGCCACGTTGACCCCGCCCGCCCCCACCCTTGAATACGCATGCTAAATGTCGCTTAATTCCACACACGTAAGAATGAGTCCCATGATCCTGTTGCCACCGCCATGCCGTTCTCGGTGACCCCCAGACACGACACACGATTGTCGTGGCCAGCCAAAATGCCCGAGCGCTCAGCCTTCATCGTGTCCCACACGTTGCAGTTGAAGTCATCGTAGCCCGCCAGTAACAGTCGGCCGCTCTTTGAGAACGCCACCGATGTGATGCCGCAAATGATGTTGTCGTGCGAATACATGGCGAGTTCCTGATCGGCACGTATGTCGAATAGACGGCAGGTAGCGTCATCCGAGCCAGTGGCGAACGCTTGTCCATTGGGGAAGAAGGTGACAGCATTTATATCCGATTCGTGTCCAGGGAAGGTCTGCTTGCACACACCCTCTCGAATGTCCCAAAGTTTGGCTGACGCATCGCAGGCGCCTGAGACGAATGTTTTGCATTGGGGTGCCAATGACAGAGCCATCACATCGCCTGTGTGCCCAAGGAATGAGGTGACCTGTAGACCAGTCTCAATATCCCACAGCCCGCACGACATGTCGCCCGAACTGGTTACAATCTGATTGTCGTCCAGGAAACGGCAGCATGACAGATAGCCACCGTGTCCGGGCAGCTCACGGGACACTCGCACATTGCCCTCGCGCGTCTTTAGGTTATAAATTGAACACATGTTGTCGAGGCCACCGCAGGCTACATAGCTGCCAGAGGGGGCATATGCACAGGTCATCACCCACGATGATCGCAGCGGAATGGCGTGCACTTTATTCGTGGTATGCGAGTCCCATACAATCAGCTTGCCATCTTGAGAGGCTGATACAAGATTCCTGGAATCGTTGCCCCAATGCATGGCGTAGATTTTTGCCAAATGGCCGCGCAGCGTGCGTCGCGTGCGCATTTGTATGCGTCCAATGGGTTCCAGCGAGGCGGCTGCCTGCAACAGCGATGTGTCGCATGCGGCCTTTCGAGCATCTCGGATGGCATTCTTGAGGGATTCGGCTTCCTGCCTGAGACTGTCTAGTTCATTCATTTTTTAAGTCGGAACACGATCGTCGTATCGCAATGCTCGCTCGAATTGATTCTCCAAAAAAGAGACAGATAGACTTGTAAATCACTGAATAAGCAGCGGCTTCCTCTATATCAAAATGAAATAGAATGAAAATTATATTAATATATGCATATATACTTTGAAATTAAGCATCTCGAGTTAGGAATGCAAAAAAATTCAACGAAACGATATTTCAATATATTAGACAACGACTTTGATATGTACATATGTATATCAAATTGAAAATTTAGATACATAGTTATCTATAACGATCTGCATTCCTAATAAGAATGTTATATTTAAATTACTTACACGTTTAGTTTCTTCCTTGTGTGTTTTGTTACTCCTTCTGGTTAAATTGTTGTGGCTTGCGCAGAGAATTAATAGTTGTAGTTGCTGACAACGGACATTCAATTTTACCAGGTGCTGCCAGTGCTTTTGGGTGCGTTCGTTGGGCTTGGCCTTCCGTGTTGTTATTCCGTGTTAATTTACTTTAGTCGTTTTGTAGGGCAACTACTTAGTCGGTTTTAACATTCCTTCACTTTAGTGGTAATACATATATTAAGAGAAGAGAGCACCACACACAAACTTTACGCCTTGCCAGTAGTAGTGCCTAGAGCATGCCTTGGTCGATTGTGCGTTTGTGTGTGTCTGTTGTTAATGTGTGAGTGTATTGGTGTATGTGTGTGTGTGTGTGTGTGTATGGGTGCCACTGAACGATCGGCTATGCAAAATGTGTTTGCTTTTTCAATGATTCTCGACGAGTTCGAATGGAACGTTGTCTCTTGGATGCTGCTGCTGCTTTTGGGGCTGGGCTGGGCTGGGGGTTTTTTTGTTCGATTTTGTCACTGGGACTGGGTAAAGAACCAGCTTACTCAGCACACACTCAGCAAATCAACAGTCAGGAGTCAATTAACCGATAACACAACGGATTACTTTCCTATGTCCGCGTTCAGTTCCAAAATATTGTTGTACACTGTAACTGATTTTCCGGTTTCCTTTTCCGTTTCGCTGAAATGCCAATTTTCGCTGGCAGCTTGAGCGGCATACAGTTTTTTTCTCTCTTTTCTTAGGGGTTTTTCGTTTTTTTTTTTGTTCTTCCTTTTTTGTTTGATAAGCACAACTAGCTCCACAGATCTTTTAGTTGTTGTTGTGTTAGGAACCGGGTTTATTTCTTTATAGCATTTTCTCCTTTTTTTTTTTTGTTTAAATTATTTTTCCATTTAGTTTTACTGCCACAGATGAAAATTTTCTTTCCTGCTGCTGGCTCCTGCTCGCTCTCTCACCCGTGCCTTCCTCTCCGCTGTTTGCTGCTGTTCACTTCGCTTTTTTGGTACACCAAAATTGCAATTTTTGCACCACCACCAATGATAGCGCTAACGCTAAAACTGATGAGAGCAAGCAGCGCAACCAGAGTGACCAAGTGGTGCGCAATCGAAAGAGCATCAGCGAAAACGAGCCGAACGTAGACACAAAACGGCGACGGTATGGTAGCGATGTAAATTGTTTGTCCCGTTCACACCAATGGCAATTGTCGAGTAGTCGATACGATTGTGAGCAAGAAAGAGATAGAAAAGAAAAAATCAATTTGAAATACTAAAACTTTTTTTTTTTCTATAAGATTACAATTGCTCCGATACGAATTTTCACCGTGCACCCGTTCATAATTTAGCCCACATAACGAAATATATCCGGCATTTCTGAGATTTTATATGCAGATACATACATACATTAAACTTGGGTGTATGTGCATATGCATACATACAGATGTACATACATACATACTGACAAAATATTTTAATGGACACATACACACACACACAGGCACACTGTTCAATAGTCACTGCAGCAGTCTCGACAACTTATCCATTCTGATGTCTTTCAATCCGATCTGGCAAACAAATATTACTTACACTTAACTCTGGTTACTGACACTTTAAACGCGTTTTCGGTAATAGGTAGATTTAACTACACAAATAAAAATATGTTTATCAAATTCTAGTAGACGAACACAATCCGTAACTTTTCATTTGCACTCTACAATTGGCAGCCAACACCTAGAAGCATCTGGGGTGTATTAAAAAAGTATCGGTGTTATCGATATGTTATCGCCGACCCAGTAACCCTTGGTACTAGTTCATCCACACAGGCTATTTATATCAATATTTTAGTCTAATCGATATGTGAAAAAAAATAGTTTTTCAAGTATATTTAAAAAGTTTTGAAAGCTTTTTTTCAAAATTTAGAAAATTTTATACATTTCCTGCGAATTGAAAACGGCAGTCGCTGTTTCAGCGACAGAAAAAATATTTGTAAGCTATCGATAGACTAATCGATGGTCTGCGACCTCTATTGTTTGTTGAATTTCGGACGTCCGTCAATTAGTTACATAAAAAGGTTGGCAATTATTATTTATTAGAAAAAGCTATTGAAACGCTTTACTTGTAGAAACCAAGGAACGACGAAATGCTGCGCTCGGCAACAGCCTCCCTGGGCACGTCTAAGATACTGCTGACAGCGTGCAAAAACTGGAGTATCTTACCAGCCGTTGTGACGGGATCAGCACAGAATGCGAACGTGAACGCAAATGCGATTTGGGTTCGCCAGCAGCAAACCCTGCCTGTGGTTGAATCGCCAGATACATTGCCCAAAAAAGGATATTCACCATTTGGCACCAAGCAGAGCAGCATGGCCGAATGGTCATTGGCCCGGCTTGATGATCTACTAAATTGGGGTCGCAAAGGCTCCATTTGGCCGCTAACATTCGGTCTTGCCTGCTGTGCGGTCGAAATGATGCATATTGCAGCACCCCGATATGATATGGATCGTTACGGAGTTGTGTTTCGAGCATCGCCGCGACAAGCCGATGTTATTATTGTAGCTGGAACGCTTACCAATAAAATGGCACCAGCATTGCGTAAAGTCTACGACCAAATGCCCGAGCCACGATGGGTGATCTCCATGGGTAGCTGTGCCAACGGTGGCGGCTATTACCATTATTCGTATTCCGTGGTTCGTGGCTGCGATCGAATTATACCCGTCGATATATATGTGCCCGGCTGTCCACCCACTGCTGAGGCGCTTATGTACGGAGTCCTTCAGTTACAAAAGAAAGTCAAACGCATGAAGACTCTCCAGATGTGGTACAGAAAATAAGCAAATAACATAAGCATAACACATATGTACATATATACGATTTAAAGAATATGTGAACTATGGAAATACCTTCGCCTCTTTTCTTTGTTTTACCTTCGATTCAGTGTGAATTTATATCTCGAGAAATCGAAAAATAGGCGAGAAATTTAGTTGAATTCTTTTAATTTGTTGCTTGGGAATAATAAATACTCGTTTCGAATCAACAAACATTTAAATGGACTAAATACATATATACATGCAGACATTTTGCGATCACAACTATGAGCTACTTGATTTAAATTTTAAATCGGCTGCCAAGGCCACATGATCCGATGGAAAGCACACAGAAGGTATAGCCTCGTTGGCTACTATTTGCTCACGCGTTGGCAGTGGTACTGATTGCAGCAGATCAAAACTGTTCCCGTTATAAAATATGTAATCCAGGCATCCAGAAAATAACGTTGTGTAGTTTGTAGTTTCCGGTGTACCACAGGCTGAGATCATTTGAAAGGGTTGGGAGAGCTCAACATCGACAACAGCTTCCTCAGTATCTGAATATAATTAAAGTATATATATATATATATATGTACTTAAAGTTATTATTCTATATAGTGCAAACTTACTGCTGGACCAGTCTATGAAATGCTTGTCCACAAACTGCTCTGTCATTAGCTTATAAATTCCACATTCAGGCACACTATTAAAGTCACCACAATATAAAAGGCCCAGCTTATTGGGGCAACTAATATTATAATCTTTTAGATATTGTTTGTAAATGTGTTCGACATAAATAATCGAGAATCCAATTTGCAGCAGTCGTATATGGTCAGCATCTGGATGGAAATATAAATGCGTGTTGGCCACCAAAACGTAGAAATCGGTGTTCTTTACCTTTAGCAAGCACAACTGAAAGATAACATGATAACACGACCAAGTATATATCCTTTTTGGAACCGTAAAACTTACCTCTAACGTTGTGTTTCGCTCACAAATACGCGTCGCCAGTTTTTTATTTGTCTTGATTTTGTCCCACAATTCCTTAAATATGGGCAATGTTGATAAGTTTTTGCCTAGATTTACCACATGCGTAGCTAGCAACTGGAAACGCGACTCCCGAAAGAAAATGGCAATACCTTCAGCGCAATCGCCCTTGAGCGCCATAAATCCTTGAAATTTGTGAGGCGATTGTCCTAGCGCCGTTTTTAGATCATATTCAAATATCTTTTGATCCACTTCCTGCAGGCAGAGTAGATCGGCATTATATCCGAGGAGTTCTTTGATGAAAATCTGCTTACGATAGTCAATCTGGAGTAGCTTTGGTGGACAATAGGGAAAGAGCACTTTGCGGGAATAATCACTATCAGCATACAAATCAGCTAAAAGATTATATGTAACTACACGAATCTCAGCGGGATCCTCTAGAGGTTTCGGTGTCACCACCTGTCGCAATTCATATGGACAGGTACCTGGTCCATGCTGTACAGGGTTTTTGGTGATCTGCTCGACTGGGGGTCCAGACAGCCCTTCGTCATTCATTGGGGTCACAATTAATTTTAAATTATACCCAACATCTTGTTGCGTCGCTCGATATACCAAACTCTCGCCGCATAACTTCCACTCCGATTCGGTTGGCAAGGCTCCAGATGCCGGCTGCAGAAGCGAACGAATCCATCAAGTATGATTGAAAATAATGTCTAAAACTTGAAAATTTACCATCAACGCTTTGTACCACTGACCCTTGCTGTGCTCTCGAGAACAGAAATGCAAATCCAATTTTGTTGGATAAACCAGGTGATCGGCCAACACACAACTTGGCACTTGCAATGTTGTTATCCAAGGCAGGTTGTAGACTATGTCAAAGTTTTTATCCATCACCCGCAGCCTAATGCCAACGGGATTCTCGTGCAGTAACTCCGCGAAGGTAATATCGGTCACGCTGTCTTCGCAACCGTCACGATAGAGCTCAATATTAATCTAGGCGGCAATGAAGTTAATAGGAGTTGGGTATGTTTTGTTGGATATGTATATGTATGTTAATACCTCTTGGTCATTTTTTTTCTCCGTTTGAACTTCTGCATTTTTCTTCTTTTTAAAACGCTTTTGAAGCTCTTTTTCTATATTACCCCGTATACGGGTGAGAGCTATGTCAATTTTTTCGTTGATTCGGCGACAAAAATTAAACTGACGATCCACGTGCAATTCTTCATTGACAAAGCGAAATGTTATGTGCAGGTCCTCAGAATCCTTCAAGTTGCGTAAGTACACTTTCTCCATGTCTACAAACGGCTTAAGATGACCAGATCTAGAGTACGTCGCACAAACAAGGAATTTTGGGTTCAGTTGGATTCTTAGTAGGGGCAAGTTTTGAAATATTTTTGTCAACATTCCTTCGTGTCACCGGCCAGAAATGCAGACATGTTATCGTGGTCGTTATCGATAGTTATTGCTTTTCCTACTGCAATTAATCGCCAAACAGTGGCTAATGAGTGGTAAAAACTTGAACGTTTGAAAATAAGTATTAAAGTAGGCGTGGAAATAAACATAGTTTCAGTTCTTTGTTTTTTAAATATACATATATTCATTTATTCTTGTTCACTTCTTTTTAAACTCTTAGACTTTTACTTAAACTAACGGTTTGAGCTGAATTTGTTAAACTTATACAAGCTGCAAATTGTTCGATCCAAACCACTGTGCGCCGATAGACTTCTAAAAATAAATCAACTACTAAATTCATGTTGTTTAACCATATTTATTGTTTGCTCCCACACAAAAGAAAAAATCAAAATTAAGGTTTCTCGTGATTATCTAATATTCAAGTAGGCTCCGTAAAAGGCAAGTTAAGAAATCCCCTCGAAATAAAACCGAAAACAATCAAGTCAATTTTTAACTGTTTAATAGTCAAAATCTAACACTCATTTGTTTTTCTCCCCCCTTTAAAATTGATATCAGCAAGCATCAAATATTTCCTACAACGCAAAAGAAAGAAGAAACAAAAAACAACAATAACAGCTGCTGACCATCAGTCAAAAACGATTAAAACGAACGCAATCATAATTATCGATACCATATAAGCGAAGAGTTGGAAGAGGGAAAAGAAGCACGAAAAAAAAGCAAAAAAAACACAAAGAAGAAAAGGTAAAATCAGGGGAATCAAGTGTGCATTTGTATATTATTTACTTCAACCCACTCTAATCTACTTATGAAAAAGGGTGTTGCCTAGGCCTACAGTCCCAAATCGGAGACGTTGGTGTGAGGATTTGGAAAAATGTCCGTAAGACTTTTGACAGTGCGACTGGTCAAACATGGTCGCTATATTTTGCGCAGCTATTGTAAACGCGACATACATACCAACATTTTGGAACAAAACCAATTAAAAACAAGAAGCAAGCGAGGCTGTCCCCTAACTTCCTCCTCGTTCAATGTCATCAAGGTGAGACTCGAATCTTCCATCTATACATACATACATATATCGTATACTATTTGTTCTCCCCTTTTAGAATGCCCCCCAACAGGTAGCACGATCAGCTCCTAACCCAGTGCAAACGGTGTTGCCTCCTCGATCATCTGCCACAAACAATCTCTTTCGATTTGGTCAGCATGCCCGTAAGCTATTCATTGACAACATATTAAACCGTGTGACCACCAATTATTCGGAGGATTTGCGGCAACGAGCCACTCGCAAGCTGTTCTATGGAGATTCTGCACCGTTTTTTGCTCTAATTGGAGTTAGCTTGGCTTCGGGATCTGGTGTCCTTAGCAAAGAGGACGAACTAGAAGGCGTTTGCTGGGAAATACGGGAAGCTGCCAGTCGCTTGCAGTCGAATTGGAGTCGAGATGAAATTTCTGAAAATTTGAATAGCAATTTTACAGTAGATAATCTAGATGTCGGCCCAGCAATAGCCAAGGGATGTGCTGCTGTCGTTTATGCAGCCAATTTCAAGCGAGAAGAGGGACATAGTCAAGTGGAAGTACCACCTCCATTAACTGCGCTTGAGGAAACATCTTCACCAGATGTGGAGAGTGTGGCCTTTCCTATGATGTCGCCATTGCAGAATATGTCGCGATTTGTACATAATTTTGGTGGTTCCGCAGATAATATCTATAGATATTCACAATTTTCGGCGGCTAGTGATGATTTCGTAGGGCCAGAACGACTTAAGAAAGAGCATGTGCGAGAGGAATCAGTTGCCAGACCTAGGCTTGAGTCCAGTTTGAATCGCTACCCGTTGGCTCTGAAAATGATGTTTAACTACGATATCCAAAGCAATGCCTTATCTATACTTCGAGCCATGTACAAAGAGACAGTACCCGCCCGACAGCGTCGCATGAATCTGGCCTCTGAGGAATGGGAAAGATTGCTTCAACGTCAAACCTTGTCCTTACCTACACATCCAAATATTGTCTGCATGTTTGGTTTCTTTTGTGACGAAGTACGTAATTTTCCTGATGGTCATCTACTTTATCCAATTGCCCAGCCCGAGAGAATTAATCCTGAGGGCTTAGGACGCAATATGTCGTTGTACTTGTTGATGAAACGCTATGATCATAGCCTGCGTGGCCTTTTGGAGAGTTCTCATAAACTGAGCACCCGATCCAAAATTTTGCTTTGGGCCCAGATGTTGGAGGCAGTGACGCATCTAAGTCGCCACGGTGTGGCCCATCGGGATCTTAAGTCGGATAATGTCTTAATTGAAATGCCTGAAGATAATTCTACGCCAGTTTTGGTACTATCAGACTTTGGCTGCTGCCTGGCGGATAAAACGCATGGCTTGAGATTACCCTATGTGAGCCATGACATAGATAAGGGTGGAAATGTTGCCCTAATGGCTCCAGAGATCATCAATATGCAACCAGGACCATTTGCTGTCCTTAATTACAGCAAAGCTGATCTGTGGGCCTGCGGGGCAATGGCCTACGAGATCTTTGGCATGCAGAATCCTTTTTATTCGTCTGGCGGTGGTGCCTTGGCCCAAAAGCATGGTGCGCTCACTTATTCGCTTAAGAATAGCGACTACAGACAAGAGCAATTACCACTATTAAATGATACCTGTCCGCCACTTGTGCAGCAGTTGGTCTACAACATCCTTAATCCGAATCCGTCAAAACGTGTTAGCCCCGATATTGCAGCCAATGTCATGCAATTGTTTTTGTGGGCCCCGTCCAATTGGCTAAAGGCAGGCGGCATGCCCAACAGTGCAGAGGTACGTACTATACGTATATTTTCCATGAATCCTTTTGGTAATCTTTATATTTTTAGATTCTTCAATGGCTTTTGTCGCTGACTACCAAAATTATGTGCGAGGGGCGTCCACAGTTTGGTCAGAAATTGTCAGAAGCGCCGGTTGGACGCCGTCCTTACGTGGAATATTTGTTAATTTGTAGTTTCCTGGCTAGAGCTCGCTTGCGACGCATTCGTGGTGCTCTTAACTGGATTCAAAACATTGTTGCTGTGTGAAGAGAGCCAGACAGAACGGCAGAGCGCAATCAGCCCATGAATAGGATTGTTTTTTGAAAATCGCGAGAGGAGAGTCGAGATGATGGGGAAAAGCGTGTGATAAAACTATATATTTTACATACATATATATTTATAAACATTTCAAAATTAACTGCATTTGGTTTTTGATTTTGTTATAGCCATTTTTTTGACTGCCATTAGGAGACCCTTCAGATCTTGACTAGATGCTAGCTCGTTTTGTATCTTTTCAAAATTCTTCTGCACGGGAGTCATTTCAATTAATTTCATTTGATTGTCTGGTCTTTGTATGGTCACAGAATGTCCGTCAATGTTGAACTTGTAGATTGGGGGCTCATCCTTAGTAGAGGAGGGCAACACTGTGCAGCTAAGACCAAGCAGCTCCGAAAGGTTTTGTAAATCACTTTCAGTTTTTCGGTTTACTTCCGAATTCTTTAATTGTTTATCCAATTGTTGGCCCTCAACGAGAGCATCCCGGTAAGCGCGGCATAGATTATAAAGTGGATTTTCCAACTTGGCGGCTCTCTTTAGTAATTGATGGCTCTCATCTTTAAAGGCCAGTACCCGCTCGTTTTGAGTTGTTAGTTTTGTTTGTATTTCAATCAGTTTTTCGTTCAATTCGCTTGTTTTTTTCATTATGATACGCTTAGATCGATGTAAATATGTAATTACGCTTCTTTAAATTTCAGTTTTGGAAATCGCCGAGCAGGCAGAAAACTTGCTAGTGTTGACAAACATCAACATGTAGGCAAGTAGGCTGAGCAAAAACATTCAGTGTTGTTCAACCCAGGCAAACAAAAATATTTAGTTGAATTTATCAGATTTTCCCAGGCAACGAGGCAAACAACACAAATTACGGGACGAAATAAAAATAACGAGAAATTAGTTAATAACAATGGATTTTGGTGAACTTTTGCATTTTGCCAAAAAGAAAAATGAAGCAGCCACAAAAGATAGTGAGGTAAATTAAAGTCGCCAGCTGTCCGAGTGAAGAGCAAGGTGACTGCATGGCAGGAAGGGGGTGAGATCGCTGACCCCAATCTCCTCTCCAGCAGCAACACCATCAAATCAACAACAAGTGTTTAATTTTTTTGTAACCAATTTTCTCTTCTATTTTGCAGGGGAAGTTTTATTCTACGAAATATTCACCCCCGAAAAAGGAGACCAATAAGAGTAAACAACTTTCGATAAATATCCAAAAATTCCTTAAGAAACGTGAAGCTGAAGAGGCTGAGCGAAAACGTGAAGAGCGCCAAAAGGTGGCCGAACTGATGGCGAAACGCGATGAGAAGTCCAAAAATAAAATTCGTAAAATGTTGAAAGTCACAAAATCGGCCAATAAATCGGTGCTAGATGATGCCAAGGATATTGATGTCATGGAAGCTGAGTGTGGACCCGATGGCCAGCCCGGTGATGGGGATGATTATGGTTATGTGTCCAATGAGGCCAATGCCTTTTATCAGAAGTATATAGAAAAAGTACGCAATGTTCATGAGGATAAGGGCTTTGCGCCCAGTCGGCCACAGTCCTTGCGTGATCTCTCAGGAACCAAAGAACGTGTGAAAGCGGCCATTAATAGAGATCGCGAAGATGCCAAACCTGGTCAAAGAACAAGAACAGTTGCACCAACGTCAACAAGCTCATCGTGTAGTAGCAAAAGCTCCAAAGATCCACATGTCGCTCGTTCGTACAGCACTTCAAAGACTCTATATGATCCTGATGCCGAACGGCGTGATCAAGAGCGCAAAAAGATAGAGGAAGAGCAACAGCGCAAAGCCAAGATCAAACGGCAGCCTCAACCACCGCCTATGGACTTTCAAGCCTTGCTGCGTCTGGCAGAGAAAAAGCAACATGAACCGGTTGTTTTTGCCCAGCCGGAAAAAAAGAAGGAACCGGAACGTCTTCTATCAGCAAGAGAGAAGCGTGAGCAGGAGGAACGCCAACGGCAAAAAGAACAGAAGGCTCAAAGGGATCGCCAACGCGAGAATGACTCAAAGACTAAAGATCAGCAGCCGACAGCAGTATCTAAAATGGTCAATGGACGCATACCCAAGTTGTCCTCGACCACAGCTAAGCCATCCACAAGTGACGCGAAAGCCAAGCCAAGCTCTAGCTCCAATTCAACCGCTTCAGCCTCGTCTAGTTCTGGTAAAGCTAACATAGCCACAAGTACAAAGACTAACCCAAGTAGCAAAGCTACTGTCAATCTCAACAAGCCAGCCTCTAGTTCATCCTCTTCGTCAAGTGCGGCTACCTCAAAGCCGAAGAATCCATATGCCAAATTATCAGAGAACAACTCTATTCGCGAGTTTCCACCTAGAGATCGACCAAGTAATTCCGTGCCTAACAAAACTCGACAATTTCCACCAGCTGATGTACGAGGACGTAAGCCGATGCCGTCCTCTTCGTCATCAGCTCGCAAACCGCAGCAGGAGCAGAACAGAAATAAACGTTAGTATTTGCGCAAGTTTTTCAATTAGGCCAAATATATATTTATATTTTTACAGGTCGCATTTATGATGATGACTCGGAATATGATTCCGAATTGGATGATTTTATTGATGATGGTGATTGTGAAGAGGACATATCCTCGCATATACGCGATATTTTTGGTTATGATAAACGACGTTATCGTGATATAGATGACGATGATCGCGGAATGGAATCAAGTTTTGCTCAAATGCAACGTGAAGAGTTTATCAGTAAGAAATTAGGTGAGAGAATTTATTTCCAATATCAGATTCGATGGAGGTTTTAATGTTTTAAAATAATGCTTATTAGGTTTACAAGAGGATTTGGAGGATATGCGTTTGGAAGCTATGCATAAAAAGCGCAAATTGGCCAAAAAGAAAACAAAACGCTTAGATGACGATGATGATTAGGAAAGATGTTGCCTGGACAACAAATCTCAATATTTGGGTACAAGTTGCCCAATGTGAACAATAAAATGATTCCCTGAGGCCCCTTCCTTTTATCATAAATATAGCGGCATGTGCCCTCCAAATTTATTAATTTGAGTGGATTGATTGTTAATTTTTTTTTTTTTTCTTGCTTTAATTTTTACCATACACATACATACCTAAATAGATATACATTTATACACTCAAAACATTGGAGTACTAGGCAAAGATATTTTTGCAAGATAAAACTGAGAAACATGAACGAAAATGTGTGCTGTCTATCTATGGGGGAAGGTTTAATGGTGAACTACATTTGGTTTTTCCTAAAATTTTAAATATACCGCTAAGCTCCGGATGTAGATTTCGGGACTTAGCCAACACTTTTTTGCCACAAGGTTGCCAGAAGTCACGCACAAGTTATCGACTAAGAACTATCGATTGGTCTAAACGTACACTTGACGCTAACCAACACTAGTGTAATATATAGCCCAAAACAAACCAACTAAAATTAAGATTTCTTCAATTAAATACTATACGAATTAAGTTGCAGTTTGGCGTTAAAATTAACGAACCGCCGAGTTTAACAATTTAATTGCCTGCAAAAGGAGGAACATCAAAATACAGAGCTGAAATATGAATTTTCTGCGGCAAGCCTTAGGCACCATTACGAAACAGCTGACAACTATAACGCCGACACCAAGTGAGTTCCAATTGGTATTGGAAATGATCAAAACTATTTGAAGTATAATTTCTGTGTGTTTAGATAAACATCTGTAGCTGTAGTTTGCAGCTATATTGGGTAATTATTTCTCTGCAAACGCATCTATACATATATGTAAATTACTCGATCTAGCCATGTGCAGACAATGGCATCTGGTCTAGGTGTTAATGCTCTATATAGTATGTACCTACATTTGTATAACTCCTGCTAAACTGTCTTCATTCTTCGTGATTTGTTTTCAATGTGACAGATAATTTATTCTATTTGAATATCTAAAGCGATATAGGATAGATAGTTTGCTTAAAATAAATGTTCCATAGGATTCAAGATCGAATAGTATTAATGTTTATTTTATACAGAAACCATCACATGAGGTAGAAAATGATCTATAACAAGTAGCCTCTTTGCCGTTATCCTTGGTATTTCAATGACTAGGCGCATTTTGTGCACTCGCTCCCCCTTTTAAAACGTCCTCGACATTATGTGCCATGTGCCCCCTGCCTAATAATGATTTGTTCAATTTGTTTGTTTGTCTAGGATCGTCGGCTGGGATGTCTCTCAACTCGATCGTTGAGAATAGACGCGTGGCTGACGCACTCAAACCCCTGCCCCATAACCGATTCCAACAGATCTTCGATCCCAATTCCAATCATGCGGTGATGTCCATGTGAATATTTTCATTGGCATTTTCTCAAACTGACTAAACCAAATCCAACAGGAGCCTTTTATTCAATAGAAAAAAGGGAAAAAGGGACTGCAAATCCTGTCAATGTATTGAACAATAGGAATTTGCATGCACCTAGACAGGTGTGGGTCAACTTTCGCTTATGATTTATATTACCTGCAATTTTGTTATGCTCCGACGTGTGTGTGGCATTTTTTTTTAATTAAAAAGTTTTGGTGTTTTGCCGCTTGAATCATTCAACCTTTTGTGTGAACTTCGATGGTGTGGTAGGGGGAAAAGGCTTGGCCGTTGGCTGGACATTTGCGCATGCGCGTCATTTGGTTGCAATTATTCCATTGCTGCTTGCTGCACATTTTCAATTTTCACAGAGATTAGCCATAACAAAAGAAGATTCTGAATTTGGTTTTTGCTTTTGTTCGTTTTTGTTTTGTCTGACGGGACAACGTATGACTGGACAACTGGCCAACTGTCTGACCCTTTTTTCGCACATTTGCCCCTTTTGTGATGGGTTTTGTGTGTGCAACGTTGAAGAAACACGAATTCCATCGGTACAGTTGTGTTGGCCAATCTCCTATGGCACCCAATTCGTAATTCAGTCCTTACCTCAAAGATCGGGAAATAATACTATTCGTTCATCTAATGTTTTATTTCATAAATTCTTTTTCCAGGCCATAAAAATATGTTCGGCAGCTCTATGATGACAATGATGTCGACTGTGTGTCAACGGAGCATGGCTTCCCTCCAGCAAATGCATCGTAGTGGTCCCCACATTAAGAAACGTCCACCACGTCAACCTCTGGATGGTAAACCCTTTGCCAAAGGCGTCGTTCTTAAGACTCTAATCAAAAAGCCAAAGAAACCTAATTCGGCCAATCGTAAATGCGTCCTTGTCCGACTATCTACTGGCAAAGAGATGGTGGCCTACATACCAGGCATTGGCCACAATTTGCAGGAGCACAACATTGTCCTTTGTCGAGTGGGCCGATTACAGGATGTTCCCGGTGTCAAGCTGAAGGCGGTGCGCGGTGTTTACGATTTGGCGCATGTTATTAAGAAGACGAATTGATTGTTATAACCATTTTGATTGCATTGTATAAAAAATTTGCCAACTCAGTTTGTGTCTCATTGCTATTGTTTTATTTTGGTTTTTTTTTTTATTGGAAATTATGTAGCTAATCCCAGGGCTTAGTGTAAGTAGCAACAAGTGCATGAATGGGCCAAAGCAACCAAACCAAAAAGAGAGACTCGAAACCTACAAGAAGAATAACAACAAAAGCAAAAAGATGAAGGGGCAGGAGACAGAGGACCAACATTTTGTCTTCATTTTGTCCTAGTCCTTGTCGTAATCTTAAGTCAACAGGGTTTTTGTCTTGCCTTTTGTTTTCTACCTGTGCAAATGATTTTAACAGCATTTTTACACTTTAGCCAAGTAAATCCTTTTCTGTTTTTACCAGAATTGCCCAAGAAAAAAAGGAAGAAAAAAATTTAATGCCAAATTATCTTTAACTGAAAGTGTTGTCCGCCCATTTTCACAGCGTCTTCGTCAATTCTCACTTCACTGGAAATGATGGGCGCAAGATCAGCTGGAGCAATTTCAATTAAGTAAGCTTATGATAAATGCGATAAATGACCTGGCAGCGAGGCCTGTTCCAAGCGAATAAATTAGAACTTGTCGAAAATTATGTAATTGTCATTGTGTCGATATAATGCATGTGATTTCCTTACAA
Organism: Drosophila insularis; assembly: GCA_018903935.1. Taxonomy (NCBI): domain Eukaryota; kingdom Metazoa; phylum Arthropoda; class Insecta; order Diptera; family Drosophilidae; genus Drosophila; species Drosophila insularis. Next base: position 402,290 of record JAEIFP010000569.1, on the reverse strand, counting down.
GTTCGAACTTGGAAACCATTAATGAAATATGTATGTATGTTGAATTCGTTAGTTTTTGTGACCAAGACTATTATATGTACAGTGGTGCTCATAGACTTACGCCACAAAACTTCAACCAAGAATTTAAACTAAAATTAAGAAAAGTTTTTATTTCACAGCTCCAATTTTTTGTGTCACATTGGTTCTATATATCATTGTTCTAATAGAAGAATAACAAAGTTATAAAAATATATATTTAATGAAAAACTTAAAAAATCTGAGAACATCTCCAAAATGTCCTGCTCATATACTTAAGCCCCCTGGAAAAAATGGTTGAAAAAGTTAGCTTTTGCCCAATATTCCTTATAATTTTAATAAATTTACTTTAATATTGAGTTGGATGACCATTCTGCTTAAGAGCAGTGTAGCAACGCTTTGGCATTGAGTCCACAAGACTTGCGCACTGTTGAGGGTGATTTTCTTCCACTTTTCTTGCTAAATTCGCTACAAATCCTTTTTATTTGCTGTTTTTTTTGGCCAACGACTTGTTTGATAATTCCCTACAAGTACTCTATAGGGTTTAAGTCGGGGCCATTGCAAAACTTTGATTGCCTCTTGGTGAAGCCACGACTTGACTATCTTGCTGCAGTGATTCGGGTCTTTGTCCTGTTGAAATATCAAGGCAAGTGGCAAATTTTCGGCATATTCTCCAGATAAGTTGTTAATAAGGATGTACCTGTACATTTCGCCGTTCATAATGCCTTCTATCTTCACTAGCGGACCTACGCACGATGCGGTGAAACAGCCCCAGACCATAATCAAAGCGCCACCATGTTTAACGGTCTTCTTCGTGTATTTGGGGTCCAATTGTTTGTTGGGAGGGCGTCGTACGTATGGTTTACCATCACTCCTAAAGATATTAAACTTCGATTCGTCGCTCCAACCAATCATGTTCCAAAAATTGGGACCTTTTGAAAATGCTCTGTGGCGAATTGAAGGCGCTTTTTAACATTTTTAATGGACAGCAATGGTTTTTTTTGGGCAATGCGTTTATATAGCCCGAACTCATTTAGGCGTCTTCTTATGGTCTGAGATGACACATTCACGCCATAATCTGACACCATTTGACCTCTGATTTGAGTCGAAGTCAAGAAAGGATCGGCTTTACTGATTTCGGCAATCAGTCTATCGTCGATATGTACATATGTATATACATACATATCTATGATTTACTTAGTCATGTTGATGAACGGACAAATAATGATTTATCAGACGGACCGACGGACGGACTTCTCGTCAAGTATATATATATTTTATATGCAAATTCTATATATAACTTTAGGGATTATTTAGTAAAATAGAATGGCCCGATCTAAGTGAAATATACTATTATATGTACCTAACGTATCTGAAGTATCTGAACTGTTAATTTTCTGAAGATTTAGCTACAAATTAGCTAAATTGAATTGGCCGAATATCGTAAATGGGTTTGCATCCAGTAATAAGTCATTTCGATTCTTCAAAAATTATAAATGAATGTTTTTAGAACAACTAATTCCCAAGGGCTTAGAGCCTTTTCAGATATTCTGTCATTCTATAAAGGCTTAAAACTTAAGCTATTGTCATACCAACAAAAATTGTTAAACATTACTTTTCAATGAGCCAAACAAAGATAATTATGATGTCTGGATAGCCTTAGGTAAAATGCGATATCACTTCTATGCTAAGACTAGTTGTGAATCACAACTAGATGAAGCAAAAAAAACCAAAGCAATTCATCAATTCAAAGTTGAGCTGCTTTAATAAATAATTTGGGTTGGTTTGGGATTTTTAGTTCTTCTTCGTTAAGTCCTATATCGAGAGTTCTCTGAACGTGTTTTAAAGGAAGCGGCTTCTGAAAATTATATCCTGATATACACCGACTTAAAGGTTTTTAAATTTGATATATATGTCCTGCTATCTAATATTTTGTTCATTAAAAAAAAGAGAAACTTCGGTAAAATGCAATCTGAGGAACTTTTTTTTTTATATTTTTCTGAGCAACGATTCAATAAACCATTAAATTTATTTTAATTACTGAATGCAAAATATTGTGAATTTATATGTTTTATTTGTATTTTATTAATTACAAAATATAATAATATTTTCGTTTATGGTATGATATATACCAATCATAAAAAATAATAATTTCTTATTTACTTTCTAATCACAAATAATACTTAATTTAAAGTTTTATTTTTGAAATCACAGAATAACTTTTCAATAAATAAAATAAAAGTTATTTAACAAATAAACACAAAAATTGTGCTTTATTAATATAATAAAAAACGGATTAATATTTCTAAATCAATTTTTGTTATATTTTTATCATATTAAATTCTAGAAATACTTATTTTTTGGTATTTATTACACCATTTAAAAATGATTTCTTTTATTTACTTTACATTAATCACAAACATCAAGTAATTTTGAGTTTTATTATAAAATTAAAAAGCAAACTGAAAGTTTATAACATAAAATATGTGTTTCTTTATTTTTTTTTTTTATTAATATAATGAACAGAACAATTTTATTTTATTAATAAAATAAAATCAAAAATAAAAATTATTAATCAGTTTTAAAAATATATACAACTTACTGTAATGATCCCCAGTTTAAATGATCTGACTTTATAATTAATTATATATTTTTCCGGTTCGATTAGTTCTTTTTAAATTTAAACAATATTTCTATGAGCTTAAGACCAAAAAGATAATTATTGTACAAAAACTTATAAGTCAAGTGAGTTATTACTTGAATCTCTTATAGATTGTCCAAATAGATTGCCAAATGGAATTCGCATATTTATAATGAAGGATTTTAAAATTGTTGAGTTGAGAATCGTGTTTCGACTCTCTCTTTCTCTTACTCTTAGAATGGGTTGTGTTTGCCTTTTTTGTTTTGCACCTTTCCTAAGGGAACTGAAATGCGGGAATTGCATGGAATACAGTTATTTGTCGGTTTAAATCAAAAGTCTGGCGACACAAATTTCTATATGTGCATGTGCATGTACATAATGTAGCTAAAATTTACCGTTAATCACACACACACACACACACACACACACACACACACACATGCACACCTACGCATAGAAGAAACAGTTAAAACAAACATAGCGAAACTGAGAAAAATTCTACGTTTTATGTAAGCCGCCCCCGATGACCAACTCTCAACTGTCGCCGCTGACCACAAAAAGGCAGAAAGAAATATCCTTCTTTTTTTTTTCTCTCTCTCTCTCTCTCTCTCGACATTTATGTGTCAACAACAATGGAGCGAAGCGGAGCGGAGTAAGCCGTTAACCCAACCCACAAGGATGAGCACTGTCCATCCTGATTATGACACAGACATCGTTCTTTCTCTCTTATCCCATTTGATTTTTTGCTGAGTCAAGTTGTCGCTATATCTTTTTGTCCTGGAAGCGTACATAATGCTTATCGAAGAAGAATCACACACATACATACGTATGAATGTACTTTTATCCATCCATCTATGCATCCTAGCACATACGATGACAACTCGATCTTTCCGAGCACCAGGCCCAGTTGGTTGGTTGGGTCGTCTGCTAAGTAATAATGGTTACTAACAACTGTAAAATTTGCTAAATGACCTATGATTTTGTGGTCATTTGCAGACACAAATGTTTTTTTTTTTTTTTTGCAATTGTTCAATTTGTTTGAAAGTTATTAAGATATATACATATGTCTATGTCTGTGTATAGTTCCCATGTCAAGCAGAAAGGATTTCACTTGCAAAGGGATTCCTCTTAAAGAAATGCTATTTCCCACATTTAAATGTTAGTTGAGTTACAAATAAATTCTAAATAATGAAATTTTTTCGATTTGAAATGGTCAGAAAAGAAGCGAAATCTTTGTAAATAGATATGAGCTTAATTTGAATATGCCGTTGCCTTTTCAGACAATATCTCACAAATATTTCAAAATTATGAACAATTTGAAAACGACTTGAAGTTAGTTAGACCTTCTTATGTTTGAAAAAACAATTCCAGAATAAGAACACTCCTGAATACCTTCGAATAATACGTTTTGGCTGTTGAATAGATAATTCGATTTATAAATCACATAATCTGAATAAAAGTTATTTATAATTTATTATCACTCATCAAATTTATTGAAAAACCAAAAATTTTGTTACCTCCTTGTAATAAAATCTTGTAGATCGACATATCAGTTGGATTGGAACAATTAAACCTTTTAGATTCATTTTCTTATATGTCCAATGAATGGTTGCCACGCCCACTAAAAAGGGCATAAAGGTTATTTTTTCGAATCCAAAACTAGTTGACCAAACCCCAAAGAATATTACAATTATCTTAGAGCACTTTAGACTAAATGAGGCTAGTCACAGCTTTAAATAAACAGGAATTTAGAAAAAAAGTAGAGTCAATCTGAATAAGAAAAAGAAAATGAAAATTTTATTTAAAATCATATATTTATACATATGAAAAGCAAAAGGGTCAACCACGGGATAAAACAAAAAAAAAAAAAAAAATAGACGTTTTTAATTATGTTTTAACTAGGTAGAAATGTTAATTTGTAGACAAAATAAATAAAAGCGAATTTGAGTTCGTCTGACAAGAAGTTAACGTTTTATATTATTATTTCGTTATATTATTGACCACATTTAGAGTTTTCCTTAATTATTTTGACTTGTATTTTTCTCTTAAAAACTAATGTGATGACTTTAATTGTAAATATACATAACTGCACACAAAATGATTGCCAAAAAAAAATCCCTAAAATAAGGGCAGGCAAAATTTTTAAAAACCATTAGTCTAATAATAAAGATTGATATATCTTATTCATGCAAAAAATAATTTAAATTAAAAATGCTCACATATTCGTAGAGTTTTCCGATTATTGGCAATGATCTCTAAAGTCGCGTGTGTGGAGCGCTCTTTTCTAGATTTTATCTCAAAATATAAAAACTGAATTTCAATTTTTGTTCAGCATTTCAGCAACTATAGATATATATATTTTTGATCAGCATCAACAACAGATTCCATCCGTCTGTCCATCCGTACGAACATCTTTATAAAAACGAGAACCACTAAACATTGTGGAAAATGTTCGTCATGTCAATACTGATTTTCTAGAATACTAAATGTTTTTAAGTTTCTTTTTTCTTCGAATCTTGCTGATTTAAGAAGCTTTTTCCTTTGGTTTCAAAAAGTTTTCACTCTAGAGTCATTTACTACTTTAATAGTTAATTGTGTGTGGTTAGAGTAAGTTAGGGAGATAAAGAAATGAAGGGAAATGATAGACAGTAGGCGAAAAGTTTATCCAACGAAATTGCCAAACATTTTATTTAATCATTGGCACGTGTGACGGGTAGAATTTCCAAGGGGTTGCGAATTGAATTGCAAAACCAAAAAAAGAAACGGGGTTGGATTGGATGATATGATGAGATATACATAAATGGAAAAACCACAACCCTCAAATTGCATACCATGACTGGGCTCAACCCCTTTGCTCTGGCAAATCTCGTAATTTCTGTTCACACAAAATGGCGAACGATGGAAATGAAAAATGAAATTCTCTTTAAAAATGGGAGAAAAATGTGATAGAAATGAAATCATCTATCCTTTGGGATTGGTGTGTGGGTTATTGTCTCCTTTTTCTTCAAATTTTTAATTATCATATTCTAGCAAGTGGCTTTGCCTTTGTCTCTGTCAAATAATTATGATGCATAGCCCTTAAAGATAAAGACAAGACAAGCTAATTCCTAGGATGAGCAGATTATGCCCAAGTCGAACATCATCATTTTCCTGTAATCGATGGCAACAAAAAAGAAACAGAAAAAACCAAAAACCGATTGCCAAGTGAGAAAAAATGTTTCAAAAAAGGACTAAAAAGAACACAGAGAGAGCTGAAGGACGACAAAAACAACGGGCGGGCTCTAAGCCACACAAAAGAAAGAAGATCACTCTTTCAGCCACTCACCGAGTCAGTCAGTCAGTCTGTCTCCTTTCCTCTCCTTACACTCTCTTGCCTGTGTCTGTGCCCGTGTCTGTGTCTCCACGTGTTGGGCACACTCCAATCGCAAGATCGCCCTGGGCCAGGTGAGAAAATATCATCATGCCAATGTGTCCCTGTCAATCACAAACGATCGTGGGCTATACGAGTGTGTCTAGGCCTTGGATGATCATTATGATGATCATTGTCAACCCCCATAAAAGGGAATGGAAACGGAAAAAGGATTGAATGTCATTGATTTCGCATTTTTGATTCGCTGACAACGGCAAACAAAAAGAAACTGTTTACTCATGGTCCTCATTATAATCCCACCTCCATAGGCACAGAGGCATCTCTGCGATCTGGGTTCAGCAATCAGTTCCATGGCCTTGGAGATCGCGCATGCCTGGCACGTGACGGATCCGTTTCAACGGCTTCTAAAGGGTTTAATACAACTCCAAAACTTATGATTTTGCAGTGAATTTTTAGTCTCTGAAATATGAATATGTATGAAATTACAACAATATATTTAGTCATTTAGAAATTATCGAAACAAAGAATAGTAGTATAAATCTATTAACTAATTAATGTCTTGAGATTATTCGAGTTTTTTAGAAAAGTTTCCTAAAATATATTCGGCTATTTTCTGATTATAAAGTTGAGCGTATTCTTCTTTGGAGTTATGTATATTATATTCTCGAAAATTAATTATTAATCGCCCATAAAGAAGGTTTCAAAAATATTGTTTCAATTTTTCGTTTTGATCGATGTTAGGTGAAATAAATTCCAAAATGCTTCAACTTATCGTGTGTAATTTGTTTGTTTTAATTCATTCCCACAACATAACAATTTTTAGTTTGAAATGCTAAAAGTTAGGGAGGGGCTAAATGGCGAAATAAAATCATAAGTGTATTTGAATAAAAGCCGGTATATAAGTTGAAACAGTCAGAATCAGGCGGATCGGACAACTTTATCATACAAACGACTAAATTAATTAAGCAAGCTTATCATAAATCATACTAGCTATTAAAATTGTTATTGGTATTCATTTATAAAAAAATGTATATTTAATATTAAAGATAATCCTGCTGTTTATTCGAAAAAATTGCTTTAATTTTTAACGATAAAGTCACACAATGAATTAATCTTTCATTTGGGTGCTCATTTGAAAAGATATATGTGTTCCAAGTCAGTATATACATATAAACGATTAAATAAAATGAGCCGAATGGCCCCACCTATATTTTTTATACTATTCCTTTCTCTAAATTGAGACAAAAAATGTAACATTTAAATTAAAATTATCATGTTTATTGACATAATATTTATAAAGTAAGTCGTTGTGCTGAGTTTGGTATATTTTTAGAGGCGGTTTCCGATTAAAGATCGAACAATTTCGAAGACTGCCTGTAAAAGAGCCGACAAAAATTGAAAATTTTTTAGACATTCACCAAGTTATTTTCTCTTTATTGTGAAAAATATAAGCAGGCTATCTCGCTCACTCCTACAAGTATACGTGCGCTTTGGCGGTCCAGCGACCAAATCCGCCCATATAATTTGCCAGGCTAAGAAGTTTCTACTCATAACTTGATTATACGGTAACAGATTTTTAAGAAATTTAGTATACCAATAGATAGTAGTAACAAATATAGGTGTGCCAAATTTCAATGGGATATTGTGAAAGCAAATATAAATATGGTACAAAAACATTCAATGTACAAATTGGGGGTTTTTGCACCCACACAATGTAAAAAAACTGGCTGATTGCCTTTAGAATTATTTTAAAATGTACCTTTATTTGGCATTTAAGCCTCGATCCTTGAATTAATCAATTAATCAATATCTTTTTTTAATTTCTGTTTTATTTTATTGTTTTTTGGAAAGAGGCGGGATACTTGGCTGTTGCAGTAATTTAATCTGATTTAGCTTTAGTGGGCTTGATCAATGGCTTTTAGCTAGTCCCAGTTGCAGTTCAAGTTGCAGCCGCAGATCCTTAAACGAAGGACTTGAGGTTTGGGTAGCTACTCAACTAATTTTTCAATTGACCTACAAATTTGCCTAAGCCACTCCACATGGACTTAAACCATGCGGATCCTCTTCGCTTAATCTTATGGATTTACGTGAAACTTTTGCAATAAGCAGAGCAGGACCTGCAGGGTATGTAAGAAGGATATGTATGCATGCATATATTTGGCAATATAAGAGCAAGACCGAACGATGGTTATGTGTTGGTGGTGGCCTAATCTTGAGTGCAAAACACTGATCCATATGGGCATAAGCTGAGATTAAATTAAAATGTCGCAGGCGCGCATTCAATAATCGGGTCAAACTCACGCTCACGCTCTTTCTCGGCCGATATCTGTCTGTCCAATGACGGCCTCCTAAATCCCCCTTTAAAACTAAAACCCTGTCGACACGGGCTAATCCTTTCACCTACCTAATATACATCATCTATGTCCATGTCTATGTCTATGTCTGTGCATCTACCTGCCGGTCATTCCTTGACCATGCAACAGTCGCGACGCTCTGCGAATTAACCTGATTAAAATTGTATTTTTCCCAAATTTATGGGATTAAGTTCCGTTCAAAGTTCCTTTAACTCGTTTAAGCTACCGGATTTACATAGTTCAAGTGCTCTCTATCCAGGCACAGGCCCATGCCCCGGCCCAAGATCAGGATCAGGCCCAGTTTTGAGGTATTGAGCCGAGTTTTATTGGGCTGGCTTAATTAGCACAATTGTTTACAAAATTTACCTTTCGTCATGCAGCAAAAACGCGAGCACTCTGCTGCAGTTTAGTAGAGAACGAATCTCGTCCGTTCCCAGTCCGAATGCCATTCCGAGTTCATGTCCTCAAAAAGAGTAAAATCCATCTAACGCACACGCCCACAGCTCGACGTGGGCCAAGCAGCAATGCATAGAGAGAGTGAGAGAGAAAGACCGAGACGAAGACCGAATTTCAAAATTTCTATTTAAAAATTAGGCATAATCCATCGAGTTGGCGTGTCCGTCTGTCAGTCCGTCTCCTGGAACCACAGAACCCGCAGAGCACACAAAAGGATGCGAAGGGGTTTTTGGGTCGTTGTCTTTTCTTTTTATGATCATCCACACACACACACACACACACACACCAATGCCACGTCTCCTACACATTCACCCACAAATTGCATCATAGCAAAAAGCTACTTACAGATACCTTTCATTATTTCAAGGTTAAAACAAAGACAAACAAATATTATTTAATCTAGCCATGGAATGTTATTTCAATGAAAAGTCTAGGTAAAACTACATTTGCCTGTTCTTTGCCAAACCGATAAAGAAGGATATATCCTTCTTCGAAACTTATTTTCGGTACTTCTAATATCTTCACTGCAATCATTCAAATCAAAGCATGTTTTGATTATTAAATTTCTTATGTAGTTTGCCTTTGAGTCGCCCTTCTAGGCCATCACTTCGAATTCCAAAGATTCTAACGAACCACTCCTCTATAGAAGGAGGCCAGTCCAAGGAAGTCCAAGATCGTTTAAATCGTTGTCTCCCGATTTTATGACAATCGCGTGAAAAATAACCCAGTTATTATTAAAAGTATGTAAGCTATACAATATAGTTGCCCGATCTCGAATAGTAGGTTGCACAGCCATATATATTAATATAATATATTAATAGGTATACAAATATTCATTTTTGTGACAATAGGTTCAAAAATAACGAAGTTGTTAAGAAAAGTCACTGTTCCCGATTTTGCCATTTGTATGGGAGCCATATGATATAGTGGTCGGATCCGGCTGAATCCGGGATATACAAACTGTGCAGTATTTACAAGCCTATGTGCAAAAGGGGTCTAGGAGGTCTAGGAGGAGTTTGCGATGCTCGAGACGGATGGACGGATCAAGAATATATATATGTACTCTTTACAGTCGGAAATGCTTCCTCCTATGCGTTGCACTTTTCTGACCAAAATTAATATACCCTTTTTGCAAGGGTATAAATATGGCATTTGAAAAGTCAATTCACTTTCTTTTGTAGTTCAAGAAAAAAAACGCGTTAGTATAAATTAGTGTGGTAAAACGGTCTCGACCAAAAGATTAGAAAATTACATACAAAATTCACAATTTTAATTGGCCCCAACTCGACCCAACGTCTTAAATATTTGTCCAGCCGAAAAGGTGAATTTATTTTAATCAACCTGTAGAAAAAAAAAACGCGAAAGCTGATATGACAATATTTACAATTACTCACAAATTACTTACAAAAATTCTTCATTCAGTTACTAACTAAGAACTAATGTAAAAAAGTCTTAAGCTCGTGACCACCACTGTGTATATCTTATTTAAACTTCAAAACAGTTTGAAAATTACCTTAAAAACCCATATTTTTTGTAATTATATTTATTGTACTATAAATGTGCCTTATCTTATTCAAAAAAAAATTATGTCATTGTCGGATGAACGATGAAAAAATCAAAATTTTCGACTCCATAATTTTAGTGATTCTCGATGAAGGCAATCTGTTAGTGGTCGTGCAACTCTCTTAAATCCTTTTAAGAGAGTTGCACGACCACTTCAAAAATTAACTATTAAAAGACAAAAAAATGAAAAATTATTCGAATTATTGACTCTGCTGGATCCGATCATTCAGTTCTTTGCATACGATGTGTCCTTTTCTCTAAGGGGATTGCATCGAGTCTATGCGAGTTCAGGAATTCAAGTGAGTTTTCTACTGAATTTTATCAAAGATTTCAATTAGACAAGTTTCCAAAATAAGAAAATTACATAATAACGATTCTAAAATGTAAGGATTTGAAAGAATAATGAGTAAATTAAAGGGTATAGGAAATATGGTTTCTTTGATCGAATAAGGTTTTTAAGAACATAATCTAAGACCCGAACAATGAGACTTATGGGTTTCCTTTTTTGGTCGACATTTTTTCATTTTGGAAAGCCTCAACCTAAAGAGTTTCTCCTGGCCCAAACTAAAAGTTTTTTAAGACTGACTTGTAGATGTTGTACATGAGCGTTTGCATGTGTGAGTGTGTGAGTAAAAGGAAGAACTTAGGCTCTTGGCCAGCTGTAAAGGATTATTGAGAGAGGCGCCTCAATTCTGTAGAAAATAACCCATACAAGGCATAAAGGTTAGGCAAATGAAAACAAATATTTTATTTCCATAAACAAACCCCCAAAAACGGGCTTGTGACTGGGACTAGGAAAACAACAAATCGTTTTGCCTCAGAGTGACTCAAAGTGAATGGGCATCGAGTAACCACATGAAAACCAGTCGGAACTGAAAACACGTGCCCACTTATTATGTTTTTCTTAGACGCTCGAGAGTTGGAAAATCATTTTGCGCACTCTTTTCCTCCTTCTCCTCCTTAACTGAATCGCATTTCATTCAGGAGAGGAAAAAATAAATTTTCTAGAATTTTTCCCGGGTTCCTCTATTTATTTTCCCTCCTCCTCCACTCTAGAAATTTATGGTTTTGTACATAAAGTTACAATATGTTGGGTATTAGCCAAGAAAAAAAAAAGAACAAATTTTCGATCTATACGCACGCGTATGACAAAAACACAGAACACGAACAACGCCCCTCTCCCCTTCCCCGTCCCTTCACTAACCATCCCCTTACCCCTTGAGATTAATAAGAATGGGAATACGAATGGGAATAAAAATGTTTATAACTATGGATGAAATGGTCAGCGTAGTGAATGTTTATTTATTTGGCACTAGAATCCTTTCACTTAACATGTGTGTGTGTGTGTGTGTGTGTGCATGAGCCTTTACCAGCTGCTGACCACACTGGGATCACCAGGAACAGCAGCAGCAGCAGCTCATTAGGCCCCCCTCCGGTCACATTCCTTGTCATTCCCCTTAAACATGATTCGACTGTTTTTTCTTTCCATGTATATATCCTTACGAGTGTTTTCTTTCATCTTTTGATCAACATTTGGCTCGTGTCGTGAGTTATATGGAAATGACATCCAACTCAAAGGAATCCACTGAATCAAAAATATATAAGCAGATCCATCAAAATGGATAAAACAAACAGCTTTAAAGAGATATTTCGTATTTTAACTCAACTTTCACTTGCGGTTTTCTTTATAAAGTTTTATTTAAAATTTATCTGCCTTTATTTCAAGAAGCTTTCGATAATCTTCAGAGAGACAAGACTGAAGGCTTTGAAGGCTAAAGGTGGAAATACATTGTTACATATTTAACTGAAAAATGTCTGACATACATTCTCCCAAATTAATTGATTTATTATCCAAAAATATATCAAGAATAAACAGAAGTCTTTTACCATTTCACAAATATGGGATTCAGAATATTGAAGATATGGCAATGAACCTCTCAAATAAAAAATATTTGGGAATGTCCAGAAAATATCTTAAATACAGTTCTCTTAGTTTTGTCATTTAGATCCAACTCTCTGCATTCATACTCTTCCAAAATGGGTCAAACCATTGTATCACATTATTCAGCTGATCAAAATACAATGTGGAGTAGAGAGTATTATGGTATGGCTCGTGTGACAACTAGCATCGGTGGACAATTGCTCAGTCAGTGGTCGTTAAACCTGATGTCCTAGTGTTAGTCCTTTCTCTAATTGTTCATTAAAGCGCCTCAAATTACACGCGCTCGGAACTGAGAACTGAAAGTCAAACAAAAACGCAACATGAGCCATGGCCAAATGAAGATTTCGGAATGCAAATGCAAATGTCCTGGACGAAAGTTAATTAATCATTTTAACAAACGTTTTTCAATCAACTTGTGGCAAATTGTATGCAAAGTAATGGAGTTTAGTCTGAAAATCGAACCGGAACCAAAGATCATTAGGGCACACATATGTGAGTTGAAAGTGATTTGATCTTGCTGTCTTGTCCAACGATAATTTGTAAGAAATCCCTTTCGTCTAATGATCTCCATCGATGCTGACATATGCAACAAAAGATCGGACATCGGCGCAAGGATATGGGATGTGTTGTCTGATGGGGGAACTTGGGTTAGCTGAACGAAAAGAGGGATGTAGAGGGATAGGAATAAGGAATGCAATCCGAACTCCTTTCCATTTGCACGCCTCATTGCTCTATTTGATAAACAGAGTGAGAGTAAAATGCATTTTGTCTTCTCCCGATAATGGCAAAAAAGAATACGATAAGCAGCCATCGAAGGGTAACCAAAAAAACAAAATAAAGAGGAAGAAAAAAGGATACAGCAGGAAGTGTTCTCTTTTCAAGAGACTTTTCCACTTGTTTGCCCACAAAATTGAGGTAAAGATAATCTTGTAATATTTTTCTTTTTCGGCTCATTCATAAAGAGACCAAGAAAAGGAAAATATATATTAGGACAAATACTCGTATTTCGTTCTCATATGGTGTTTCAATAACCGGAGCAGTCAAGCAATCCGCAAATGAAATGACATTTGACATTTTAGCTCAACAGTCTCTCTCTCTCTCCTTTTTTGTTTTGATAAGCAATTTTATTGTAAAATCAAAGACATACTAATTTGTTTGTAACATATTCAAAAAACTCCATAATTAGAACAAACCTTATGATAAAAAACATTTCTCCTTGAATGATCAAGAACACCTTCCCATTCGACTGTAGGACTAAAACTTTGTGTGAAATTAAGATGGCTGCGAAATTGAAAAGAATTTCCACAAATCAAAAAAGGGCAGAAAGAACTTTTATTATTTATTTTTCAAAAGAGGAATAAATGCTTCAGGACAAAGATCGAAACTAGTATTAACCGCGTCAAAGTTTGCATACCCTTGCAAGAATAGCCTGTTAACTTAAGCCAGAATAATTTGGGCCATATATTAACCCTTTTTATCTCAAGTTTGTATGATAGCTTTATACTAAAGTAATCCTACTTTTATCACAATCGCCAAATTTGGCATAAGAATTTATTTTCACTTGCCAATCAAGCAAAAGTTGTTAAACATAAAAAACAACATAGTTTTCCCAACCAAAAGCTATATGCTATACTTATTTGTACGATGTTTAAAAAACTTGTCACAGATATTAATAAGTACATATATTTAACAAGCATAAATATATTGTATTTGATGACATAAAACCAGAAGTTTTGAACTAAAACTCTATTTTGGATAGATCTAAATGCAAATTTTAGCAATGATTGTATTTTGGCATTTCCGTCGTTACAGACGTACATACACATTCGAAGTAAAAAAAAATAAGAAAAAATTTTTTAGTTTATAACGTCTCTCTTTATTTAATACTCAAGAGAATTTAAGCTATACTTGGTGTATAAAACAGAAGTCTTTTTTGAGGCCATTTGCAAAAGAAAGGATTTTAGCGAAACTAAAATTAATTTTAAAGTAAACACAAGTTCTAAACATCATTTATGAATGGTAATTTGAAAATATATTTAAATCTTTCATACTTTGCCTTAAAAAAATTTTGTTCGAACGGAGTTGTCAAAAACAGAGTTTTTCCAAATAATACAGGTAAGTATTGTTGTGAAATATCAAATACATATATTCAGGTTTTAAATCTTAAAGTAGTTAAAAATTGCATAAGAATTTAGCTGGACTTAGCACGCTTGCATTTTTTTCTTATTTTGTTTTTTTTTTTTTTACATTTATAGTTAAAAACTATATTTGATTCAGCTTCTCTTGATCTCAGGATTTCTTGATTTTAGACACAATGTAAACTAATCTTCTTTTTCCATGTCAAACTTAAAAAATTGGGCAAGGAAAAATCGATAATTATTACATTATACTCCTGATTTTTTTAAAATTGATTATAATGTGAGAAACTAAAACTGTGAGAAACTTTTTTGCTAAACTTCTTACCTTCTAAAAGCCTACACACAAAAAATAGATAAAAAGAAAAAAAGGTAATAAAAGTGCTTAAATAAAAAATACTAATTTTACCACTTTGCATTCGATTTGCTCATCATTGTAAACCAATATATAAAATTTAAACATTCTTAAGAGTATTTTGTTTCATCTTATGATCAACATTGTCAAATATGGTAACTTTATCTTTAACTTTGAGATGTTAGGACATGGCGTAATGAACCCACCTTGCCGATCAAGAATATATACATAGGTATACTATATGGTCGTAGATACTTTCTTCTAAACGTTGTACACTTCTGACCCAAATAAATGTATAGAAGGATATTATAAGATTTGAAGTAAATTAAATGTACTTGATAATTTTTAACTATTACAAGCTTCTTTTTATTAAAGCCTGTCATCAAAATCATCATTAAAGTAGCGATATTAGAAAAAGTGCCATTGCATTTGACGGACGAAAACAATTTTTGGCTCGACTAATTTTAGTCTGTTGTTCTATAAATGTGTCAACGCCGACCCAAATTGATGAATGAAACCAAACCGTCCCCCCCCTCCCACGTCTCTCAGTTCTGGTATGGGTCTGGGAACACACAGACACACACCCCCACTTCAAATACCAACTAGTCCAACTCCATTTATGACTCCAACCCTCTTCCTCCTTAGGGCAAAGAAAAAAGGGTTGCTGCTTAGTTGTTGTTCGTTAACAATTGTAGGAAATTGCCAAAAATGACCGAAAACAGCGGTCAGCAATTGCGGTCTATATACAAACACACCCACACACCCATACATATACACATACATATATGTATGTATGTATGTATATATTACTCTAATCAAACCATCCAACCCATCCGGTTCTGGGGTTTTTGTTATCATTAAGCAACAGCAGGGAGAATAGAAGTTGAACCCTTTTTTCGTGCCATTTCTAATAAATGCTGGGAAGCTGCCGCTGTCTCTTGCTATTTATTTATTAAATGACAGACCAAAGTCTTCCATATATAAGAATGGACAATGGATCTTGGTCGGGGGAGTGAGAGGTCAGTCAGTCAGTCAGTCAGTCAGTCAGTCAGCTGGCACAGCTGTCACTTTTTTCCCTTAATCCCCCATCTCTCCATCCCATTTTCCATCTCCCCTAAAACTGTGACTCGCACACACACACACACACACACAGAGATAGCCCATCTCCTTGTTGTACCATATTTTGTGTCTTTAATGAAGTTGCCTCAAAACTCGTTTCCGTCCTCATCACAAAATGAAGTTAAAGTAGAGACCGAAACTACAACAACAACAACAACAACAAAATGTTGGTGGTGGATTTGGTTTTTGAAACTCCGCTTCTGATTGGTCGATGGCAGTGATATGATTTCAACGCCTTTTCTGTCTTACTTCACATTTTTATAGCCAGTTTTGCGTCATAAAATGGCGTAAGAATTTTCGAACAAAATGGCGTATGATTAAGCAAATTGTCCTTGATGAAAATAATTGGAATCTGCAGCGTTGTATGATGAATTACAGTTATGTAAAATTACAAAATGTAAGATAATTTTTATTTCAATTTCTAGCCCCTTTAATCAAGGAGTTCCATCATAAAACCACAAAACTTTATCTCTTGATTATAAGTTTTACATTTTTTGCCATTTCTATGTTTCCCAATCATTTTACCAAGATAAACTTCTGACTGGTGTATGCTTAACTTTAGAGTTACCTCGAAAAGGCAAATGGCAAAGATTTCTTCATCCATGGTCAGATCCAAATGCTAATCTTGTGCGATTAGAAAAAGAGATTTTCGAGTATTCATAGATTACTCGCGTTTGGTCATGTCACGTAATATTATGCGAGATTAACTTGGGCTTAAGCTTAACTACTCGTTGTCAGTAAGTACCTTTACCTTCGGGTTAAGTACCTGTTCCTGGTTCCTATACAGAGAATCCAAAGAGTGAGAGAGCTTCTTCAAATATTTGCTTTTCAAGGGAAAAAAATTGAGAGAAAAACAGTTAGTACAAAAATTTTCAAAAATTATGAAATGATATTTTTCTTCTTCTATGTATTTTTTTTTTTTTTTTTGTGAGAACAATGGGCCAAGCAGTCGGCCAGTTCATATTTTTGCCACCTAGAAAACAGTCGCCGGACAAAAGGCTTTAAACCGCTTAAAGACCATTTAATCTCACGTTTTTAGTTTCATGGGAAGTAGAAAATATCTACACACACACACACACACAGCTGTGTATAGTGTGTATACAATGGGTGTGGCCCAAAATGTGGCTTTACAAGATTTAAATATGCTCATATTACCGAAGTGGCCAAAAAAAAGGAGTCGAGTCGAGTCGAGCCAAGCCGAGTCAAGAGAAAAGAGAAAAGAGTTATGCGGAAAGGTTTAACGTTTTTACCGTTTTTAACGTTTCCTTCTTCCGTTACGATTTTATCATCATCTGAAGGTTCTCCAGTAGCTGTGACAATTGACACAGCAAAACTGTCATTTTGACAGCCCAACAATGGATGGGCAAGAAAGGATACTCCACCTCTTCTTCTTTTATCTAACGGACGTTTTGGTAGGCGAAACTAAATACAACAAAACTAAGACTATAAGAATGGGAAAAATGAGCAAAAAGGTGTGAAAAATGTTTTCAAGTGAGAGTTTTAAGGCTCAGCCTCATAACTCTTTTTGTTGTTGTGGTCGGAATTGAGATTCATATACATCCATGATGAATGTGGGCCTCCCCAACTCTGACCCTGTCCCTGTCCCTGTCCCTGTCCCTGACCCTGACCCCCACCCCAATTATTCCTTTTTGATTATTAACTCCGTCAGCTATCTAACGGTTCATATACATACATACACACATACATATAAGAGAATGAATTACAATAGATATGGGATGGATGAAGGGCAGCTAATCAACAGCAAAATGCATAAAATTAAGTGAGCAATAGAATAGATTGAATGAGTGAACGAACGAGAGAAAGAAAGGGAAAGGGAAAGGGGTCCATAAATCCCACATCCACATCCACATCCATCCGGGCAGGCATCTATGTATGTATATATCTTTTGTATTTAACTGTCCTGTGTAGTGTGTTCCGTTGAGTTATTAGAAATATTTCACTTCTTTGATTTCTGCCCATTGTAACAGTACATCCGCAGTACATAACTGTACCTCCCACACAAACACACACACAGACAGACAACTGTCAAACTGTTCTCACACACATGATTTTGGTTATGACTATGGGTGAGAGATTTGACAGACACAGACAGAAAGAGAGAGAGAGAGAGAGAGAGCAGTTGACAGTTTATCAAAACGAATGATGCATGCCAAATTAACAATCAGCAAAGGACTAGATAGAGACAGAAGATGCAATCAGGGTCGGATTTAGAAAAATAAAGGCGCCTCATGTGGAAAGCGCTTTTTGAGTTACTCTTGGAAATAATTCAGAAATCTAAAATGTCATTTTTCCCCCCACACTTGAGACTCTGAGAAGTTCTGTAATAAGTACTTAAGAAATCAATGAGAGATACCACCTACTTATATATCGAAATTATTCCAATTGGCTGATAAAGTTGAAATAATAATGCTTTTTCCATAATTGATTTTAGTTATTCCGGAATTCATTTCTATATTCATTTATATATTCTATTTCTAGTCTAGTCTGTACATATGTACAATTCCTAACTCTATGATTTGGCATAAAATGTTTTCTCCTTTTGTGCCACATTGTTCATATTGTTGTTGTTGTTATTTTTGGTCATAGGAAGATGTGTTTCCAACAGTTTTTGGTCAAAAAAAAAAAAAATAAAAGAAGAAGAGATGGGCGTTGACACACACAATCGGCTGGGTTTACTCCCACAACTTCGTTTCGACTTTGCTTTGGGTTTTTTGCCTTTCATTCTTTCTTTCTGTTTCTGTTTCTGTTTCTGTTTCTGTTTCTGTTTCTGTTTCTGTTTCTGTTTCTGTTTTTGTTTTTCTTACAATTTCCAAATTGTGTTTCACTGGGGCCCAATGAGGTGATCGGATCACAATGGCCACAATAGCGTAAGGAAGTAGCTAGTTAGTTTTGGCCATTTAAATAACACTTTATTACGCATTCGAAGAGTGCCTTTTTGTTTTGGGGTGGTCCCATCGATCATTGGCTTGAATCTTTAACCTTCAACTGGCATTTGCTTCTTATCAAAATGCAAGCGTAATTCAAACACTAAACTCACTCAACTCTTTGGTGTTCTATCAACGATGGTCAATATTTGAGAGAGATTACATTACTTCAGCTGGGCAAATTCTAAACTGATAGTTAAGCCAAACTTGAGTAATCAATTCAGAAATATTAGTTTAGCTTTTCCCCTATATATACATATGTATAATTTTACACCATGCCCCCGTAGGGTGAAATGGTATATTAAAGTCGCCGAAACGAATGTAACAGGCAAAAGGAAGCTTTTCCCACCCCATAAAGTATATATGTACATATATTCTTGATCAGAAGACATCGAATTTTGTATGTTTACTGCTTTAGTAAGCGGACAGATATTGTTTGCGAAAAAACCCGATTATCTCCCTCAATTTTTTAAATAGTGCAATTAAATTTTACACACTAATATCTGTCATTAATATCCGACAACGTAACAAATTTAATCAAAATTGAGAGATAAGCTTGCCAAGCAGCATGTAATCAGGATTTCATTTCAGTTTTACGTGGTGCATGGTATACGCGATTCGGCGAGACGATTTACTTGCTTCAACTATGAGATTCGATTCCTAAAAAAGGCCAAAGTGATGATCAAAAGGTGTGAACTTGGCTTTTTATTTTTCTGCACATAAAATACTAAACAATAACATTTTAATTTTTGCAAACATTTATACATATGTTATTTATTTTATTATTGATAAAAAATTATTATTATTTTTGTTAAGTAAAAACGCAGAAAAAAGTAAACTTCTTTGGGTTTAACAAACATTTCGCTGTATTTTGCTGTAATTCTCAACTAGTTTAAGGGTTGGAGTAATGGTATATCTATATAAATTTTGCTGATGATAAAGCTTGTGGATTTTTGCAATAAATAAGTATAGAGACAATTTCCTAACGCTTTTGTGCTGTGTATATTATAACAAGATTAAACTAGATCATAGATAGATAAGATGAGTTAATCTTAGCAAACTTTTTAAAATGAAAAACTAATGACATTTTTCAAGTTAATGGTCTGATTTTGTAAATTTAGAAGTACTATGAAAAACCTGTTGAAAAGTTTGACAATTAAGTGCCATCAAAAACTAATGTTTACAACTAATATTAGAGACCATTTGCGTTTACACTAATTATTCATTTAAAAGACTTTAATTGAAAGCCTGGTTAAAAAGAAACTAACCAAAAGGAGACTTTAAAGTTTAGGAACTAAATTTTGATTTTCTTTTTTATGGCAAACGCTTCTAATCGAAGAATTCCTTGAAATACAATATTGTATTCATTCGTGGTAATTAGCAAATGACCATTTGTGAATGGTTCCAAAGTTCTTTGACCACTTCCATTTCCACTTTCCTGTCCATTTACCATTTGCACTTGCAGTTCCATTTTGGCCAAATGTCATTTCCATTATTATGGGTAATCAAAACCACACTAATTGGCCTAGTAATGTAATACGCCTCAGAGCCAAAGGGAAAAAAAATACAAAAAATAAAGAAAACCATAATAAGTCTCTCTGTCCTGTCTCCGTCTCCGCCTGAGGAGATCTCAATCTATACGCTCCAATGATCAACTGTGAATGAACTGAATGAGTTCTTTTCCATTTTTTCGTCATTCGTCTCTCTGTCAATTAAAGATCTAATAATTGAGTAGTCTTTAGTTTTGGTTTTTGGTGGGATTATGTGTATGAATGCATATGCACAAGTCTGGTCATGGTCTTGGTCCTGGCCTGGTCTGGTCTGGTCTACTCGGACCATGGGATAACAATTAGCAAAAGGATTTAACATCGACAGCAGGACGGAAGCTAGCTGGAGCTAGGACCTTTGTCTGGTTCTAGATTTAGCTTGTGTCTTTTTTTCCCTTTTATTCTTGTATTTGCTGTCCACTTCCGTGACGGAAGTGGACCTACAATAGGCCGACCATTGAGTGTGTTTGTGTGTGTGTGTCTGTTGTGTTCGCTTTGCATATGAAAGAAAATGAACAAGTGAAGAAAGATCAACTGAAGATCTCTGTCGAGAGATATCCTTTAACATGTTGGCTAGTCTTTTTATTTGATTTTTGTTGAAATGTTTGTTGTCGTTTGGGCACGTGTAATCCTACTACTACTACTACTCCTTGGCCACTTTTTTCTTTGCTCTTCTGAGTACTAACTACTTCCTCATTAGGGCCTCGGCTTAGGCCCTAATCAGGCACATATGCATAGACCATGTATTGAGATAATCCCATTGCCCCTTAAAGAAGACAAAATTTTCTGCATTTCACTGCAATAAAGTTATAAAAATAAAAAATATATATAGGTACATACATATATGATGTATGTGTATATGAAAATAGATTCTCGACTTGGAAGGGAAAGGAGTTAAAACACCTTTCCGCGAATAACAAAGTCGCACCCTTTTTCCCCCTTTCAGTCAATTAGTCAGAGTTTTTGCCAAGAAATGTAAATGCTTAACAATGGGCCCGAAAACCGTAACCGAAACCCTTTTCTTTCCCTCTCCATTTATGGACAGATCGTCTTTATGGCTTACAATTTTTACATTTCGACGAAGCCTTTTTCATTATGCAATAAAAACACATTTTTTAAAAGAGTTTTTTTCTTCTTTTTTTAGTTAATTTGGAAGCCCTAATGTAGGTCTAGAACAACCCGTTCGGCAGGCCCTTTACCCTCATGATTTTACCTGGCCTCCTAAAAAAAGAACGCTCAAGGTCATGGGTCAAAGGATTGCACAAATATTGCATCTTTGGTAGCGGCGGCGGCGGCTGTCATCAGTACCAAAAGGCAGACGCTATGTGACACTTTTATGACCTCTGTTTTTTATGCATGTTCGTTTTTTCTCCCTCCCACCCTCTCTTCCTTTTGTGTTTTTTGCTTATTTTCGCCGAATTTGGTTTTTACACTGAAAAAGTGATGACAACAAAAAAAAACGTTACCAACTCTTTGGCTTTGCGACTTTTTATGGCCACCAACAGCAGGTAAACTAGCCAGCCCACTCAATGAGAAGGGCTAAGGGCGATCTTGTGTATGTGTGTGTGTGTTTGTGTGGGTGTGTGGAAGAGTTTTTGTGACACTTTTAGTTTAATCCACCATTTTTACAGATGGATTAGGCACATCCCCGAGGTGGATTAGTGGGTTAAGTTCGTGGTTTTTTATGCCACAAACAAAATGGGCTAAAAAGTGAATGAATTAAGGGAATTAACATTAGAGAAACATTAATACTGAGCATGTTAAACAAGAAGGAAAACAAAATTACATCTAAAGTTAGTTGACTCCTTCTCTCTCTCTCCCTTTTCGACCTGATTAGGATATATACATACATACATATGTATTCTCGATCAGCACCAAAGCCCGAATCGATCTAGTCCTTTGCGTCAGTCCGTTTATATAAACACTTTGGTATGTAGACTTCTATAGTAACAACAAGTTTAAGTAACACATAAAATTCAATTTCATTCCCCAAATATAAACAGCAGCACTAAAAACTTTGGTACACTAATAAGGGCTGAGTATATCTATCGTCCTACTACATTTCGTAAAAATCGGACAATAAATAGCCAAGTTATGCATAGAAACATTTATCATTAGGTGAACCAAGTTGGCCACTGGGGGCGCTAATGTGCTCGTATGCTTGTAAGAGTGAGTATGCTTGCCATGTATCATGTAAAGAGAAATTTGAATACATTTGGTCCTATAAATGTGAAAAGCTTGTTACTTAATATTTTTCAGAATTAACGATAAAAGTTGTAGGTAATATATATAGTATGTAGGCCTTATCTAAATCATAATGTTCGGTTTATTTGATTATTTGAATTTTCATTCTACATAACTCCAGACAATTTGCACTTCCGTTTTGGCATTTGAAGGACCTTTACGAGGCGCCGTCGAGAGTAAATAATAAGTAAACAGTTAAGTAAAGTTAAACAAAGGCTTAGGAATGACCAATACACACACAAGAACTCAGAGAGAGAAAGAGAGAGAGATTACATTTTTTTATCCCACGCTCAACAGCTACAAAACGGAAAGGGGCAAGTCTAAGGCAAATAGTAAATAAAAGTCGTAAAGGACACTTGTCATCATCGTCATTTCTTATTATTCCCATCCGCAATCAAAGTAATTTTCACAAAAATTATATCCACAAAAAAAACCCAAATACTGAATAAAAGAATTGCCATAGTTTTTGCTTTAGATCCTCGTCCTTGATTCACACGATATGCTGGATTCTTGGAAGGCGTACTCATCGCCTTCGATGGCGCAAAAGCCAGCCAAAGAGGTAGCAATTCTACATATGCATACATACATATTTACTTAGAGACTAAATTGCAATGGCATTGGCAAACGAAAGTCTAGCCCAACCTAATTTCGCATAATTTGTCACGGCACAAACAATTCGACAAATTTTTGTGTAAGATATTCGCAGGCAACGGGGCTGGACACCGAAAAGGATTTAGAAGGGACAAAAGTGCACAAACAAACGGATTTTTGCATTCGCAACCCTTCGGAGGACATCATCATCTTCTCTACTACCATTTAAACCCTGACTCTCCTATATGTACATATCTGTCTCGCTTTACTCCTAACTAACCTCCCGCTACCTCCCGCTGTTGCCCTTTTCTTCCTTTGCTTTCCCTAAGTCAGAAGCATGATTTGCTTTAATTACCTTTAACATTTCATTATTTAAGGCCTTAACTAAACATCAGTTTTATCTTAATGTATTATGATAAACATTATTTAACAAAAATTATATAAAACAACATAACAAAAAGTTATTTCAATTATTGTGCAAAAATGGTTCTAGAGAATATTCAGAAGCCCCATAATCACAATTGTATACTTATTCGATCAAATTCCATAGAAAAGAGAGAAAAAAGATATGTAAAAGCGAAAAGATTTTTGACACAAATCCTTTTTAATGACCAAACATAATCTTTTGAACTTCTTAAATTAAATGTGTTATTTTCTTCACTCTTAATGTTGATTTTCAAATATTTTATTTCAATTCATATAAAACATCCATTTATTTAAGAGATTTGTGAATATAAACAAATGATAGACCAGTAAAATAACATTATATTATATTAAAGGGCTATGAGAGAGAGAAAATTATGTATGTATATAAATGTCGTTTTAGCATTATCGTTCATTTTCTATATTGAAGCAACATCTGTATAATCGAGCTAATATTTGTCGCTATGAATCAAAACGATTTCTGAAAAATCGGCAGCAAGTTACATATAATTTTGTATTTTTTGCCAAATTACGCCAAGTGGCAGAAACAATGAAAAACAAAGAAAACTTGGAAAAAGTACCACAAAATTTTGCGAAAAACAAATCTGAAAAAGCAACAGAAAAAAAAGGTTCTTCTGCTCAACATTATAAAACCCTTTGATGTCTCAAGGGTGAGACAACAGACAGAAACGGAGAAACGGAGAGAGGGAGAGAGAGATGAGAAAACGCAACGCAGTCAACTGTCACCCCTTTGCTAACGGCATTGTAATCGCTACCTGCCCTCGGCAACGATTTGTGTGTTTCGGCTTCGCCCTCGGCTGCCTGCCGCCATTGCAGGCCAAAGGTTGGACCAATGAATGGGAAAACGTTAACTAAGGGGTAAGGGGTAATTGTGCGTCAGCGTCGGCGTAGCCGACTTTGGTCCAGGGGTATAAAAGGCAGCCCTATGGATGGAATGAAATCAGTTTGCCTTTGACATTCGTCAGCAGCAAGACATTAGACAAACCAAATAGAATTCTCTGCTCTTTGGATTACCCCAGCAACAACAACAATTTTGAAATCTTTCACTAACGAAATAAAACAAACACAAACAGCATCATGCTTATGCACGAGAAACTAATGGCCGGGCAGTTCTTTGATTTAAAAACTGGTAAGTAACAAAAAAAAAAAAAAAAATTACTAGTTGAACAAATTTCGATTAATACTTAACGTTTCGTTTCCTTTTTTTTGAATAGAACGCAAGCCCTTGTTGTTACACCAGCAACATCATCATCATCATCATCATCAACAGCAGCAGCAGCAACATCTGCAACAGCAGCAGCAACATCATCATTTGCAACAGCAGCAACATCAACCACATTTGCAATTGCCACAAAATCACTTGGATTTGTATGCAGCCTATGCCTATCAGCAACAATTGTTGGGAGCAGCACTCAGTCAACAGCAACAGCAGCAGCAACAACCCGCCGCATCGGCTGAGGTTTTGGATCTGTCTCGTCGCTGCGATAGTGTGGAAACCTCTCGCAAGACACCATCACCATATCAGACGAATTTCAGCTATGGCAGTGGCTCGCCCTCGGGCTCACCCAGCAATCTTATGTATGCGGCCCAACAGCAACAGCAACAGCAGCAGCAACAGCAACAACAGTCGCTCTCATCGCTGTATCCTGCCTTGTACTATGGAAACTCGGGCATTAAACAAGAACCCCAGGGATCGAGCAGCACCACAATCACCCCAAAGGCCAATCCAACAGCCAGTTTGTTGCAAACATTTGCTGCCGCCTCAGCAGCAGCGGCAGCAGCTGCTGCTGCTCGTCCTGCCAGCACCGCAAGCACTATGCAAATCGATATCCTGGAGACACCACAATCACCACCAGCGGCAGCTAGCCAGCAGACAGATAGCACTGCACCACTGACAACACCCACCAGTTCCTGCTCCACAGACTCGGCCCTGAAGAGTACCCGACCCTTCAAGACCTTTCCCCGTGATCCATTGGTTATAGCAGCAAATTTCGCCGCCACCGATGTTTTGTTAGATAATCCCCGAGTGGAACGCTATACCGAATATCGCAAGCGTGTCCTCGAACAGATCCGTAGCTCAAATGGCGGCCAACGAACAGTGACAAATCCAAAAATGCGACGCACCAACTCCCGCAGCGGGAGTGTCAATGAGGGCAGCTCATCGAATAATAACAGCGAGAGTGAGGATCGTGTGGAGGAATCGAGCGATTGTGATTCGCATGCGGGTAATATGGACAAGGTATCAGCATCAGTATCAGGATCAGTAAAGGCAGCCAACGGCAGCAGCTCCACAACCTGTTCCGCCTCCAATTTGAGCGCCATCTCTGGTAGCCAAGTGAAGGATGCCGCCTATTATGAGCGGAGACGCAAGAATAATGCCGCCGCCAAGAAATCTCGTGATCGTCGCCGCATCAAGGAAGATGAAATTGCAATCCGTGCTGCCTACTTGGAGCGCCAGAATATCGAGTTGCTATGCCAAATCGATGCACTCAAGGCTCAACTGGCTGCCTTCACCCATGCCAAAGTGGCCACAGCCTAAATGGAAGACGAGTCTGATGATGGCAGAATGGATCCGAATCCGTTGCGTTGAACGTTTCCGATTCACGTTTTGTATAATCCTTCTTTTTTTTTTTGGCCAGCTTATCTGTGAATATAATATGTTTTGGGGAGGTTTCTATAAAATATGTATTTCATATACTCTAACACTTATACATAATATGACATGACTATTCTATCAAGGTACTTTAAGTTCTTTTTGGAGCCACTTGTATACGTTCGATTTGTAAAACTCTGAGTCGCGCAATTCTCACCAGTTAATTATGATATAACATCCAGAATACATACATATATATGCATATATACACCATCTCTCTCACATTTAACTATATATGTATATATACATTCTTTTTTTTTGTATTTTTATGAGCTTAGTTAGTTTAAAAAATTATTTTTTTTATATATCTAATCTATATATTTTATAAGTGAAAAATAAATCAAAATCAAAAAAAAAAGAATTGAAACATTGTGTTTTTGTGGAACAAACCAATAGTTGAAAAGAAAAATTGTGTGTTCCAATCATTTTCGGTTCTTGGGCTGTAAAAATAAAAATAAACAAAAACGTAAAATTTAAACCTACAATAACCGCGAGTCAAAAATGATTTATTCAAAATTAAATGTTGTTTTTTAGATACAGATAATACAGATTTGCCAATATGATAAACTAATTTTAAATAACTATGTATGTATGTACATTTGTTCTTCGAAATTCCAAATAATTGTTACCTTGATGCGTGGTATATTTATAAGACTAATTAGCGTACTGAATTTAATTGCCTTAGTCAAAAATTGCTGTATGTTTGTTCTAGAGTATGGAGACTAAAGTGGGTGTGGCAAATATTTTAAATAATCATAATCTGCCCGCATACTAAGTAAATCTACGTACCAAATTTGGTGCTTTTAGTTTTGTTAGTTAAAACTCAATCACCTTAGATACTACAAGAGTGTACATGGTGAGATCTAGGTGTTCATACAGACGGGCAGACAGACATGGCTAGATCGACCCGTCTTTTGATCGTGATCTAAAATATATATATGTACATACTTTATGGGGAGATATCGGGTCGAATAAGTTCCTTTTTTGCATCACAAAGAAATTACCAATTTTATAATATCTTCGGAAATGTTAAAGAAAGTAAACTTTTCGAACTTTAACGACTTTATAAAGGCAACAAATTACATGTTTTGTTTGTCCCAAGGATGTAAATTAATATTATTAAAGAAAGATAATAAGTTTGTCTTCTTTTTCAACTACATGGAATGAGTAAAAGTAAAACAATAGTTCAAATATATAAATTTTTATGAACTGTTTTTATTTTCAATTGTTTTTTTTGTTTATTTTTTATTTTTTTGTTCTTTTCTCTTTTGTTTTTTTGTTTTTTTTTTTTTAATTTTCTTTAATTTATATTTCATTTTGCTGTATATATACCTCAATTTTTCATCGTCCTGCAGCGTCACATTTAATACTAAATTGTAAGAGTTTTGTTTCACAAACATTTCAAAAGGTAAAATTTATGTGTTTGCATTTTTGGGTTTTTTATATGTATATATGAATGATGAATGAATGTTAATTTTCAATTTCAAAAACAAAAATTATTTAGACTCACTTAAAAGAAATGCATGTGAAATTTTTGGTTGTAAAATGTTTAATCGGCATGGTTGGCGAATATTTTCCATGACACATTTTCATCATTGTGGTTCTTTTCTTTTGTTACAATTAATTAGAATTAAATTTTATTATTATAATTAGCGGGTAGGCGCTTTAAGGCTAAAATTTTTTACTATATGAAGTGTATGATACATGGGGATTGGATTGGAATCCTTTATTGAATTTCCGTTAGTTTTTTTTTTTTTTTTCTTATGTCTTTCTTCAAGTTAACAGAAAGTTTTAACAAGTTTTATTGCTAAAATGTCAACCAGATCGAACCATTGCTTTAATCATTTGCGTTGCATTTGCTCTGATCGTCCTCTGCATTGTTTTAGTATGCTTTTGTTTTTTAAAAATACCTAGGTATATGTATGTATGCATGTGTATGCATATGCATACATTAGTTCCTATTTATATGTATGTATGTATAGCAAGCTTTAATCGTGTGTGTCTGTGTGGGTAAAATTAAAAACTGCTTTCAATTAGATTTTCTGTTTTTAAATTTTATTTTTATAAATTTCTTTTTATTTTTTTTTATATTTTTCTTTTTCTTTTTTTTTATTTGTATATTTTTCTCTTTCTCACTTTCATCTTTCTAAATGCTAAAAATTAAGTATAGAAAAAAATGGATTATACAATTGTATATATATATATATATATACATGAAATTATATAGTATACATATATATATATATAAGTATATAATTAATAATTAAAAAAAAAAAAACTAATTTACATAGTAAAATTAAAGTGACGTGGGAGCAGGCATAACAACATAAGGTTTCTGTGAGTTTGTGTGTGTATATGGTGGGGTTGGGGGACTGGGGGGAGGATGGCTTGGCATTCGGGCATATATATATTAAACTGTTAACTGATCAGCCAAACTTTCGCCATATTTGTGTATGTACAATACAATTTAAGCAAACACACATTGGAGTTTTACAAGGAATCAAACACTAGAATATTCTTCGTTTTCCTTTTCTTCTTGTTTAAAAAAAAAAAAAAATAATGACAACTAATAAAAAAAAAAACAAAGGAGGGGGCGGGGGAATATGGATTTAGGACATGGCTAATGTGTTGTTTTTCTTTTTTGTTCTAAACTTTAGATCATACCAATATATATATATACGGTTACGTTACGTTACGACGTTACGTTATCTGTGATGCCATATTACGTTTGAACTACTTGTCGCAGCTATTGACGGCTCCTGCTTTGAAAATGTTTGCTCTCTCTTTGTCTCTGTCTGTCTTCAAAGCAGCGCACTGCTTGACTCGTATTTCTAATTAATTAATTTTGTAAATGTTACATTTAGATATATAGATGTAACTTATATATTATTCATACTGCTGACTATACAAATTTTCGTGCAAAAACCTATAAACCTTTCTCTCTCTCACACTTAAAAACGAATCCCCAGGCGCTAAACACTCAAAAAAAGTTAAACATATTTACAATTTTTTCTTTTGTTTGTTACAATTTACTCTGTTCTCTTTTTGTTTTCTTGTTGTTGTTTCTTGATTTGTTTTTCTTAAATATTTGCAATTACACACATGCAAAGGTAGGACACAGTGAGAGGGGAGGGGCAGAGGACAGCTTCGCAACGACATGGGACACATGGTGGTCAATAAAAGTTTAAAAAAAATGTAAAGTAGAAAATATTAAAGAATTGTCCAGTTTAGATATTGAGTTTTGGAAGACTAGCAGCAGTTAAAGCCATAGTCCGATACATATATATATATATATATATATATATATATATATATATATATATATGAGAGCAAGAGAGACAGATAGTCGTTTGGACAAGGACTTGAGAATTTTTTATGTTATTGATATATGTATATGATGTATATAATTGATAGTTCTGCATCTTAATTATATACAATTGTAGTTGATTAATTGTTTTTGTACAATTGTCGTTGAAGTTTCTTGATTCAGTTATTGCTTGCTGTTGCTTTTGTTGATTAGTTAATGTTGATGTTGTTCTGTTGCTACTTATAGACTAATTTTACTTTTTTATTTATTTATTTGCTCCGATTAACACTATAGCTCCTCTCTGTCTCTCTTTTTTTCTCTTTAAAGCCCTCCGTTTATACAGACTTGGATATATATATATATATATAGCAATTGTGTGTGTATGTGTGTGTGTTTGTGTGTATATATAAATTACAAGTGTTTTGTTGTTCTGGTTCGTGTCGTCACATGTTGTTACTAAGCACAAAAAAAAGGAGACTAACAAAATAATATGTAGGCTTAAAAAAAATACACTACAATTAATTGGATTTTTCGTTTTTATGCGCAAGCGTTCGTTTTTGTTCACTTATTTCTTGTTTTTTTTTTTTTTTTTTTTTTTAAATTAGTTAACAATTCTATTTCTATTTATTTATAGATGCGTGTGTGTGTAAGTTCTTAATTAAATCTGATTCATTGTGTGAATATTACGCATAAAACTTTAAAACTAAACGACTATATCAGAATAATATAATAATTATAAAATTAATAATAATAATAATATTAATAAATCAAATACACAATAAATGAATAAACATAATCTATGGGTATACATACATATATATATATATATATATATATATATATATACATACACATACATATATGTATATACGTGAAATTATTGGAAAACGATCAAGTATAAATCAAAATATATAAAACAAAAAAGGAAAAATATGCCTTTCTCTCGTTGGTTGTTTTGTTTGCTGATGTCGTCGCTTTGTCGCCTTGTTGTTGATTGTTGATTGTTTGTTGCTATACATAAATAACAAGCAGAAATGATATACATATTGACCACACAGTGTTTCCGCTTGCCGAATTCCCATCCTGTATATATTAGGTATAAAATTGCTTAATTTGTTTCCGTTTTCATTTTGGTTTGTTCAACAATTTAAACAAATTGTTGTCGTTGTTTCATGTTGTTGTTGCTGAGGAATTATTTGTTTTCTTTTGCTAGCCCAAGTCCAAGCTAATGTCCAACGTTGTCGCCCCATTCATTACTGCATCAGCAGTGGTTGCTGCCTACAGTGTTTCCTCGAAGGCAGCCATGAGATCGCTCTGCATGTTCATATCAATTTGACCAGCCAACTGCAAAGAAAACAAATAAACAAAATATAGTTCAGAAAGAAGTAGCTATACGGCTTAAAGCAGTGCTGACACAATTTTCTAAGCAAGAAAAGCTAGACTGCCAAAAAGAAAAAAAGCTAAATAAAAAAACTCTGTTACTGTAAATGTTATATTGTAGGCATGCTTTGATTTAACTTTACATTTCTTATAGTGTTTTATACTTTTATAGCTCTTGATTATGCCTTTACATGTGAAATACTTTTAACGCTTTTTCTTTTATTCTTTCGAATTCGGAGATTTATTTATTGTTACTGATAGAGATGCCCTTCGTTTATGTATTAAACATTAAAAACAAGGGGAGATATCAGGGATGATGGCTATACATATATTGTTGAAACCTTTTATATATAATAGCTGCTGCTTGGCAGTACAACAATTTAAAAATACAAATTAAAAAACAAAAAATTAAATTAATGAATAGATAAAAACAGATACATATGGGCTTTTACAAAGTCACTCACATGACTTTCGAAAACAGAATAAAATTTTATAAGTGAAATAAATCGAAGAATATCAAATTTTTTGCAATTCAGCATTAATATCTTTTTAAAGTATATTTAAATATTGTGTGAGAATTTTGAATATTTTTTGCATAAATTAGAAATGTTAAGCTTTATTTGTAAAGATGTAGATACTGGGCTCCACCTTTTTTTTTTATAATTATTAAACCAATTTTACGGAGGAAAAAAAAAAAAAAAAAAAAAACGAAGGATATTTTCATCTATTCTCCTAAAAAATGCAAGCTTTGTCTTAAACTTTTCACTCACAGGACAAAAAAAAAAAAGATGAGATGGAAATGAAATGCAAAATTACGGTAAATCCGTACTCCTATGGCTCTCTTTATATTTTTTACGGTTAGTCCACTTATCTAAGTACAATTTAAGAACAAAACGTTTACGGTAAGAGAACTCCTAACGTCGTAAATATTTTAAAGAGTAATCCCTTCTAAACGTAGAAAGTAGATGTGATCGTTTTTTTTTCACTATTTCTACCCAAAAATATAAAATTGGAACATTTCATAATAATAAACAGGCAGATTCTTGGTACTTTGTGTTTGGGTCTTGTGGTTGACCTTTTTCCGGAAATGCCCATATGTATAAAACGAAGATAAAATATCAAAGAAGCTAACTTCGGCTGTGCCGAAGGTTATATACCCTTGCAGTCCATGGCCATAATACTTTTACATGTTCCAAACTCTTTTTATGTAACTCAATTCATTAATGCACAGAACCTTTCAAATATCATTTCAATTTCTTCTTCTTCCCCATCCCCTTTTACACGCATGCCGCGATTCGCACGCATACACATATAGTTTATGTAGCGTTGCGTCTGTATGTGTGCATGCGGTGTGCTCTGAGGCATAGCGACATATCTCCGACGACATATCTCCGCCCAGTACATTTTTCTGGCGGAGATATGTCGCATTTTTAACGGCGGAGATATGTCGTTGTAAAACGACATATCATCGCCGGTGATCTGTGCGGAGATATGTCGTTTCAAAACGTCATATCTCCGCCGTTAGAAAAACGACATATCTCCGCGCGAAATTATGTCGTTTCAGAACGACATATTATTATATCATCGCCGGTGATTTGCGCGGAGATATGTCGTTTCAAAACGTCATATCTCCGCCGTTAAAAAAACGACATATCTCCGCGCGAAATTATGTCGTTTCAGAACGACATATCTCCGCGCGAAATTATGTCGTTTCAGAACGACATATCTCCGCGCGGAGATATGTCGTTTTTCTAACGGCGGAGATATGTCGTCGGAGATATGTCGTTACCCCGTGCTCTGATGATTCGAGCAATGACGTAGTAGGCAGCAAGCAGCGCTGCCGGCAGCGGCTGAGGAGAGACGATTTATAGCGACTGTAACTTGTGTTCTATTTATCCGATCAGATTCAAATTTTGGGATCTGAAATTTTATATATAATACTATCATATTGGTTTCATGGCGATACTCCAATTTTTGCAAAAATGTTTCCTCCAAAGCTATATGATATAGTGGTCCGATTCTGCCAATTTTCATACTTTATTTTTCCCAGGTAATAAAAAGCCCCCAAAAAAATTTCATCCCGATAGCTCTTAAGATGGCTGAGTAAAACGCATACGCACAGACAGACGGACAGACGGACATGGCTATATCAACTCAGCTTCTCATGCTGATCAAGAATATATATACTTTATAGGGTCGGAAACGTCTCCTTCTGTGCGTTACAAACATCTGACCAATTTTATAACACCCTCTGCAAGGGTATAAAAATGTTCAAAGCTGGAATTTTCGTAATACGCTAGTTTTTACATTTCTACCCGCAATAGCATTTAAAAAAAGTGATATATGTCCCGAAAAGAGCTAAAATGGCAGCACTGACTCCCAGCTTCATCTGTAAATTCGATCATCTCTGGCAATCTCGCAGAAAATTAGATAATACATATTGAGCGAAAACTTACCGCTTCTCTTCTACGTCGCTCTTGCTCGGCCCTTCGCTGTTCGGCCCGCTTGGCAGCTGCCCGATCCTGCGGCGATTGCTGTGCTGGCGAGCTTTGGCCCTGTCCTGGTGATGCCTTGATATCGTCGACACGTGAATTCTGTGTCTGGGCATCATGGACGCTTTTCCTATACACAAGGAGAGTGGGAGGATAAGAAACTATTGACATCGTTTCATCTTGTGCGTCTGCTTACCTGCCAATTTCCATGGCTCCCAGTGGCGAAGCAGCCAAAATGGCAGCTGCCTGAGCAGCCACTGCAGCAGCGGCCTGTTGTGCTTGGGCTTGGGTTATCGATGCCGCTAGATGCCCATTGCCAGGTGCATTGCCGATGGCCACACCACCTGGACCTCCGATGCCCATGCCAGTGGTGCCACCACCACCAACACCGCCGCCGCTGCTGCCTTGACTATTCGAGCCGGCTCTGACTCCATCTGGAATGCCGCCTAGGCCAATGCCGGCACCCATACTGCTGCTGTTGCTATTGCTGCTGGTTGCTCCACTGCCAATGAGGCCGCCACCGCTGTTGCTATTGCTGCCAGTGCCGCCACCAACAATGGCAAGGCCACCGCTTGCGACACCAGGATTATTGTTGCCACTGTTGGCGGGGCCGCCATTGCCTCTATCCCGTTCGCTGCCCGCACTGCCAGGACCATTGCTGGTGGCGGAATTACTGCCGCCATTGCTGCCGGGGCCATTATTACCGCCAACGCCGCCGCTGCCAGAGCTGGCTGAACGCGGGTTGTCCGCCGCATTGTTTTGAACACCACTATTTCCGCTTCCAGCGATGCTGCCACCGCCTCCGCCTCCTCCTCGTTCTCTTTCTCGATCTCGCTCGTTGCTTTGGCTTTGCGCCGATGACAGATTTGTGGATATATTCGCTGAACTAGAAACACCTGCTGATGCCTGTTGGGACTGAGAGACTGTCGCACCACCGCCAGCGGCCACCGATGTGGCAGTAGATGCCGTTGCTGATGCACCACCACTAGATGTTCCACCAACGGCCGCCGCAGCTGCCGCAGCAGCTGATGATGACGACGACGACGTTGATGATGATGATGAGGACTTGTGATGTTTGCGCTGTTGTTCCTTCTCGGCTGCTTCCTTCTGATGTTTCTTCTCCTTCTCGGCTGCCTCGAGCAGCTTGAGACGATCCCGTTCTTTGGCTTTATTACGAAATTGTTGGAATGAATCCATGGCGGGCTTCGTCTTACCACTAGAGCTAGTGCTAGATGTATTTTGCGGTGAACTGGCCGATGCCAAAGACGACCATGAACTGGCATTCTTTAGATTCTGGGCAAAATTGGCACCTTGCGCATTATTACCATGCAATTTCATATCGGAGGGTGATTGCTGTGGTGGCATTACCTTTTGCTTATCCGTCGTTGTGGGCGGACTGGGCATCATGGATTCAATGGGTTTGGGAATTATGAGCATTTTATTGGCGGCAGCAGCCTGCTGTTGCTGTTGCAGGTGTTGCTGCTGTTGTTGTAAATGTTGCTGTTGTTGCTGCTGCTGCTGTTGCTGTTGCAGTTGCTGTTGTAATTGCTGTTGCTGCTGATGCAATGTTGGTTCCAGATCAAGAAATGCCGATGCAGTGGCTATATTGAGATTATCAAAATTGGGCATTCCGAAATCGGTCACATTATAGCCATTATTGTGAGCCTGTTGCTGCTGCTGTTGCTGTTGTTGTTGTTGTTGCTGCTGCTGCTGAGGATGTTGCTTCTGTTGTTGTTGAAAGGCAGCCGCTGCCATATCCAAATTGAAATTGAACAAATGATTACCATTCATTCCAGCAACATTTTCAGCTCCCTTCGACAATAATTCCGTCATATAGTCCATGTGTTGTTGTTGTTGTTGTTGTTGTTGCTGCTGCTGCTGTTGTTGTTGGTGTCCAAATGCCTGCTGCTGCTGCTGCTGTTGTTGCTGTTGCTGCTGTTGTTGACCACCGCCCGGCTGTTGCATTAGATGTGCCTGATGGGCCATTAGAAAATTATCCGGCAATCCACCACCAACCGATTTAACTCCCGCTGAGCTAGCTGCCGCACTGAATTCCAGCGAAGCAAGCGACTGCTCAACAGGATCATCAAATTGGGGTATTTGCTTAAGACCTGCGGCCAATGAGGCAGCCACAATGCCCGTAGGATCGCCTACCAATGGATTTGCTCCATTATTTCCCCCACCCGATGATGCCAAAGCAGCCGCCAGAGCCGCATGCTGATCACTGAGATCTCCACCCACTCCACCACCTAATCCTGCCGTTGCACCTGTCGCACCCATATTCGGTTGCTTATGCAAATTGCTGGCTATTCGTATGCCACCTCCGCCACCACTACCGCTGATACTTGAGGCAGCATACAAGTTTGGCGGCGGCACTTGTTGACCCATTACCGATTTGTTGCTGCTTCCACTTAAATGATGATCGTTTGGTCCATTCTTATTGTGATTGGTATTTGCCGCCGCTGCTGCTACTGCATGCAGATTATTATTGTTGGTGGCACCGCCAGCAGAACCGAAATTGTTGTTGTTGTTACTATTATTATTATTATTATTGTTGCTGCCGCCACCCCCAGATGAGAGCGGCGTTGTCTTATTATTGTTATTAAGCATTGCTGCTGCTTGCATAGCATTTGGATTCGCATTTCCCAATAGATTTGCTAAGGACAACCAATCACACACACACGCACACAGACAGAGACAAAGACAGAGACGTAAGCAAAAAGAGAGAGAGAGAGAGAGAGAACAAATGATAAAATGATATTCAAGTTAGTCACCAACAGTTTCTGATAGGGCGAGGCACACTTACCCATTTGCGATGCGGTTGTATTGGCCGTTGGAACACCACCGCCGGCGGCGCTGCCGGTTGCTGCATTATTCAGCACATCCAGGCCCATGTGGAGTAAAGTATTCGGTGTTAGGCCACCGGCCAAATTAAGATTGGGATTATTTACCTGAATCACACAGAAGGGAATATGGAGCATAAGATAATGACAACAAGATGTTTGTTGGGAGAGGGCGGAGAAAGTTGAAAGAATACATAAGTAGGACGAGTCCGAAATTTTTACAATTGACTTGATCACCAATTACCCACAACAGAAACAGGTGAATAAATTTCTTTAATGTATATATTCTTATAGTCTATTCAAATCAAACCTCAATCTAGTCTAATGTTTGCTTGGCAATTCTCTGTGCATAATTTCTTTATCGATTTTACTTTATGGAATTGCAATGAAATTAAAATTCAAGTCAATCCAAACTACTTTCGCCTTTGGCTTTGTCCATCACCCACAACCGAACGCGGCTAAATCAAGGATCAAGACCATCCACAGTAGAGTGGGTGGGCGTGGGTATTTTGTTTATTCATCAATACTCACATTTACAGTGCTGCTGCCATTTGAATCACGTGACTTTTTCTTACGTGGCGGCCGCTCATCGCCGTCGCCTGGAAAAATATATTTTTTGTTTGGAATATAGATTCAATGAAATACAAAAAAAACTTGCAGAAACGCAAATTGTTAGGATGGGGAAATGTATACAGTAAGAATATCAAATTTTTTAACATCGGCTATGCCGTAGATATAAGTATGTATCTATACCCCTGCAATAATAGACATTTTGGAACTTTAAACAATCGATAGATCGTATAGTTCATTTTGTTTCGTCATGGATTAGCAACTACACTTAAGAGTGCCTCTCTCTTTCACTTAAAGTTCTCATTAATGATTACTTTTTTGTTGTAAGATCTTGATCTTGAGCAGTGTGTGTTTAAATAAAGTCAGATTCAAGATTCAGACTAGATTCAAGTTCAGACTATAATAACTAGTTTATATTCATTAGGCAGACAAACGGAGAAGTGGGCTGCTTATCAAATGCCTTGTTGCAGGAGTATTCTCAGTGTGGCAAGTAGTGTAGCATGCAGTGCATTAAGAGTCTTCTTCTTCTGCTTAAGCACAATTGATTTAAAAGTAAAAGTTAATTTATACACATTCTCAATTAATCTATTTAATATTTAATAATAAAAAAAAAATACCTTTTAAAATGCCGAGATCGTTGAAACAATTGTGTGTTGGTCGTGTCGCAGACGAACGTTGGGGGCGATTTCTCTTTTTCACTCTCTCAATTCTAAAAGTAACTGTAAATTAGATGCGGCACCACCACTGGGGAACAAACTACCACGAAGGGGGGGGTGGGTATCGCAATAAAGGGAAGAATGATGGAAAGTTTATGGGGGGGCCCGAGTGTCAAATGGAATGACAACCAAAAAGGGAAAGGAGAGGGATATAAACTAAATTAAATAAATTTAAAATGGATAAAACCACCAGTGACAAAAGGCGGAGATGGATGGGATTGACAGATCGCCAACAACACGAGAAAGAGAAAAAGTGATCACCCTAGCGTCTCCGCCCCTCCAGCTAAGACAAATGAGGATAGTAAAATCAAACCAAACCAACCAAAAGCAACAAATCGCTCTTCGCTTCGATCATTAGATCAGAGAAAACGCTATTTTTTGTTTTTTTTTTTTAGATTTTTCTTTTTTAATAAACATTTTTCATTTCTTCATATTTCTCGCCCTTCTTTTTATTCTTTTTTTTGTTTTTTTTTTTCTTTCTTTTTTTTTATTTTGGAGTTTAGTTGTTTCGTTTGCTGGTTTTTTTTTTTTTTTTTTTTGTATAATAATAAATATTATTATTTGTTTTTACTATAAATATTTTTATTTTTATAATGCTAAATGTGTGTGTGTATGTGTGTGAATGAGTGAGTGTGTGTGTGTGTATAGGTGGCTGTGTGAGCTTGTCCTTGCCTTTAGCTAAGTTTAAGATTTTTACTATTTGATCATTTTTGTTTGTTTTTTTTAGTTTATTTTTTCATTTATTTTATATATATTTTTTTTTTTTTCTTTTTATAATTGTTTCTCTTATTTGCTCTTACTTTTTCTCCTGCTGCTGCCTCGAGACAAAGAGATCCCCGCCGCAAACAAAAAAAATTGAAATTTCGTTTTGAAAAAAGGGAAATTTGAAATTAAAATACAAATAAATTAATTTCCCCCTTTTTTCATAATTTGTTGTTGTTGTTTTATTCCTTATACGAGGCTTTTTGAGCGTCTTTGCATGTGTGAGTGTCCTGATGTTATTTGTGTCTATGTGTGTGCGTAACTTTTGTTTATGTGTGTGTGTTTTGTTGTGTCTTTTGGTTTTCTGTGTGTGGCGTAAAAATGGATTAAGTGTGGGGAGGGGGGGATGGTCGGGTGGCTAAAGAAGTTTAATGTGCGTGTCTTAAACAAAAAAAAAAAGAAACAATAAATAACAATTGCCAAATTGTTTGATAAAGTTGATTCGATTTCTCTTTACTCTCGCTCTCTCTCTCTCTTACTAGCTTTTTACACGCTCAAATTTTTAGTCAATTTATGTTTTTTCTTGTGTTTTTTGTTTTTGTTGCTGTAGGGTTGTAGAAACATAATTCCTTTTTTTGTGTTTCGTGTGTAATTGTATATTTGTGTGTCTGTGTGAGTGTGTGTATATTTCATTATTATTATTATTGTTGTTGTTGATTTTGTTGGTTTCTTTTTATTTAATTTATTTAATATTAAAAATTTTTTATATAGGTTTAAATTTTAGTTTTATATGCAATTTTTCTTTGTTTCATTCATTTCTTTTTTTTTTTTTTTTTTTTTGAAAAAAAACGTGCAAACAATGTGTAAAGGGGAAAGCCGACAGCCGAAATAATTAAATCATATATGTATATATACATATATATAAATATGTATATGTAAATATATATATGTATGTATCAAATGCTTCCAAAATACATTTGAATATAGTCCGATGAAACTTTTTTCCCTTTTGTTTATTCTTTTTTTTTAGTTGTATATTTTGTTTATATACATATATATTCTTTTTAGCTATTTATTGTAAAATCTAATTGGTGTTTTCTTCCTCTTCTTACATATGTATATCTGTATATACGTGTGTATGTGTGTGTGTGTCTGTACATGTGTGAGGTTTGTTCGTTTCAGTTTCGTTATATTTTTGCTGTATACATTAAGAAAAGGTGACAACCCTAAAGTTGGCTTTATATACCACCTATGTACCGTGTTTCTTGCCTTACGTCATTTACGTTGTATTTGTATCTATAACTTTGTGTGGGTGTGGGTGTGTGTGGTGTAGTGTGTGCTTGTTTGTTGAGTTGTTGATGTATGTTTGCTGGTAGTTGTTGATTTGATTTTTATGTTTTTTATCTATTGCAAATTATACTTTTTATCTGTAGTTTGTTCAACAAAGTTTATTAACTTGAAGAAAAGGAAGCTTACAGTCTCATGTAATTCACGATCAAATGGAAGCGTTGCATTGGTTTTTATTGATTTTTGGATGAAAAAGTTAAGTGAAAATGGATAGAAGAAGTGATGGCGCGCCCAGGCTTTAGGTATGAAGTATAAACGGAAGTGTATAGAATCCATCTTACGATCTACTATATGGTGCTCAATGTTATATCGTAATCGACAAATTGCGACTAATTGAGAGTTTCTATCGAAATCAAAAAATCGGTTATACAAAAATATATTGTATGAAAAAACCAAGTGAATGATTGGCGTTGATATAATGCAATATTTAACAATCTTATTTGAAGTATTAACGATTTCCCGAAAATATTATAAATATTTTGTAGAAGAACAAAGATAGAAACAAAGATCCATGGAAAGAAGAAGGTACAGTCTTTGTAGTCGTCGGGGTCACCACCACTGTTTTTATAGCTATAGAAAAAAAATGGCGTTTAATTTTAATGTGTCATTATTTTGCCCTTTTCCTCCCTTTTGTTGTCTTGCTAATCTGCTTTCTTTTTTGCTCTTGGTTTTGTTTTTTAAATTTGTCTTTTTTTTTTTTAAGATTTATTTACAGTTTTTACTTTTATTGTTTATGTTTGTATTTATCTCTTTCAATCGTATTTTAGTTTTCATTTAGCTTTTCCAACTCATATACACATTGTCTGCAAGTGTAGTAGTTCGTTCATTAAAAATTCGTCATATCTTTAGACACTTTGTTTTATTTCTTTTGCATATTTTTTTGTTTTCATAATTCATACATATGCATATATATAAATGTATATACATATACACGTCAGTGCATACACATATACATATATATATGTATATAGATGACATTGTTTCTTTTTTGTTTGATATTTTGTGATTTAGTTTTTCGTTATTATTATCAGGTGTTGATTTTCAATTATACATTATATGGCATACAAACATACACATCCACACCCACACTCACACACACACACACTGAAATGTATGCTATACAACGAAAGGGGACTCTTTAGTGTGTGTGAGTGTATGTGTGTGAAAGTATGTATGTGTCCGTGTGGCTGGTGTTGTGTATGTGATAGTGTATGTGTGTGTGAACTAAGAACGTAATACAAAACAAAAAAAATAATACGGCATTTAGTCATTTACTATAGTGAAAATTGTACACACATGGAGAGAGAGAGAAAAAGAGAGATGACAGAAAGAAATGGAATTTGAAGAATTTAGAACAAAAACGGAAGAAAAAAAGCAGAGAGAGTGAGCGAGGTAAGGACAAACAACACCCCACACACACACACAAAATGTGGGACAAAAGTTTAATGCCATATATGTATATATATATATAAATATTTACATATATATATACGCATCAAAGTATAGATACTTATCTATGAAAAATTGATATCAATCATTTACAAACAAATCAACACTACTGTCTGCTTTCATCTCTGCTCTGCTTGATGCTTGTGAAAGGAAGTGTACAACGGCGGTGCAAAGCAGTGTGCCTGATAACAGGTGAATTTACATGCACTGCTTGCAAGCATACAATTAATTTCTCGTTTTAAATTTTTTCAAATGTTTTTACCAAGTCCGGGTGAATGACGGACGATAAACAATTGTGTAATGATTTTTCTGTGCTTGCTGTTGTTGCACCATCATCTTCGTCATTCTTGTCACCCTTTTTGCTGGACATTATTTGCACTAATGGCTTTCTTCATAATCATGTCTTAAAAATCTTTTACATTGAAATTTGATAGTTTTTCTTAGTATATTTGAAAGTAGATAAAAAGAAGGTTTATTTATGAAATAAATTAACTGTTAATATAATAATAAAAAAAAAAAAAAAAAAAACAGAAATAAAAAGTGTAGGAGAAAGAGGAAAGAAAAAGTTATAAAAAAATGTATATAGGTAGATTGGATGGTAAAGTGTTTAAGTAATGTGTGTGTGTGTGTGTGTGTGTGTGGTTGTGGTGTGTGTGTATGTGTAGTGGTAATAGAGATATATAGAAATAAATTTTGTTGCGTTTGGCTTTTGTTTTTGTTTTTTTTTTATAAGTTTTGATTAATGTAATTTGGTTGGTTGGTTGGTTGCTTAGTTAATTTTTGTTGCTTGTTGGTTGGTTGGATTGGTTCAGTTTTCATTTTGAAACTTTAGTTTGGTTTTTGTAGTTGTTTAACTTTCAGATTGGCTGCCCCCAATACACAATTGCTTCACGATTTTTTTCAGCATTTTCATAATAATTGGTAATAATTAATAATTAATATAATAATAATAATCATCATCATCATCATTCTCATCATAATAATATTGGTAATAATAATCATAATTCAAGACTTAAACTATTTGTTTTCTTTTCTTTTGATGTTGGTTTTTATCTCTTTTTTAATATTTCCTTTTTTCGCTTTACTTCTGTATATTTGTGTGTCTGTCTGTGTGTGTGTGTTAGTGTTAGGTGTATGTGTGTATTATTTAAAAAATACAATTTGTTTAATACCTAAAAATGCTTAAATACAATATCTATATGCATTTGATACATATATATATACATGTATATATATATATATATATATATATATACCTAATATAAACCTAATTAGTATTATATTTATATATATATATATATATAGATACATATATATATATATATATATATAGAGTTTCTATGTGTTTGTGTGAGTTTGTCT
Organism: Drosophila insularis; assembly: GCA_018903935.1. Classification (NCBI taxonomy): domain Eukaryota; kingdom Metazoa; phylum Arthropoda; class Insecta; order Diptera; family Drosophilidae; genus Drosophila; species Drosophila insularis. The sequence continues at coordinate 359,748 of JAEIFP010000569.1, read as the reverse complement.
GTATGTGAGTGAGTGTGTGTATGTGTTTGTGTGTAGGGAAGGGTGGGAAGGGTATATAGAAAAGAAAAATAGTCAATTTGAAAATTGAGAAACAACCAAAGAACAAAAATAAATCCACCTTTTCTATTTCTGAACATAAAAACCAAAAAGAAAGCCAACCAATTTGACCAAATCTACATATACAGAGAAATTTAGTTTTATTCATTTGTTAAACAAATGCTATCCAAAAGAAAAAAATTCAATGAACCAAATAAAACGCAAGGTTTTAATCCAAATAAAATTATATATGTATGTTTGGTTAACAGTTTCAAGGACCCTTGCAAATTAAGTGCATGGCAGTCTTTCTCCTGCTTATATCAGTCAAAAAGCAGTCTATTTTTTACTTGCCCAGTTTGAAGAGAAATCAAATTTCAAACACAGTATCTCGACGTTGCCCTGCTTTCTCTCTCAGTAGACAATATTTATTTATATAGAGTCTTCAAACTGTCCCGGTGCTTTCAATACGTACTGATAATTCATACCCTCAGAATTAAAGCAGCAATTCAAATATTTAAAACCAAAACTAGCTCAAAAAACTATAATTTAAATTTTTCTATTTTTGGGTCTAAAAATTGTTTATAAAGAAATCCGTATAAAGTCGAATAGTAAATTTACTGAAGGTACTAAAAAAAACAAAAATATATATATTTATATTGCACTACTTCTAAAGCATATTTTTATCTTGTTTTCCAAATGGGAGAAGCGCATGCAAATAAATATTGAATTATTCCATATTGAAGCTACTCTATTGCAAGTAAATCTGATCTGACAAATCAAAAAGTTATTGCACTGATTCGCGACATCGAAAATAGACAGACAGGCAGACAAGCTAGCTATATGACTATGGCTTATCAGGTCCTGTTAAGCTCTAATTCGTGATGATTGCTTAAAATAATATGCCCACTTTACTATAATACTTTTCGTTTATTTGCAAGGGTTTACTCAAACATTGTTAATATTTCACATTTTAAAATTAATCGCAGTAAATACAAAATTTTGTAAATTTTTCAACTTTTACCTAGAAATTTCGTTTCATTTTCTTCTTTTTTTTCTTCTCATTTTTCATCTTCACACCATCGTCTTTATTGCACTTTGTCTTGGAACTTGGTTCTAAGCAGAGGGAACAAAAAAAAAAAAAAACCTTTTGGCCAATCAGCAGTCTTTCCTTCTTATGTTCAGGTTTTGGTATTGGTGGGTGGGTGGTTGGTTGGTTGTGGTGGTGAAGTGGTGGCTAGAGGAGGGATGGGGTGGTGTTTTTAAAGAGCTCTCTCTCCAAACTATGGCGGTCTGAAAACGTGTTTGATTTGCTCCTTTCTTAGCCAATTTATTGTAGTTTGTTCTTTTCTTTCTCTTTCTCATTCATTTTCTTATTTTCTTTGTTTGGATTTTAGCACACCAAAAACATAAACAAAATGCGCTAAATGTATTTAGATGGGATAATATATTCTTTCTGTTTCAAATAAATAAAAGTTAAAACAAAAATGCACGAGAAACTCATATAAAAATATTGGAAAATCAATGAAAGAAAGATAATTGAAATTCGTCTTCAAAGCGAGTACACGGAATTGCCGTAAATTTTCAATAAGCCCTCAATAAAAAACTACATAAGTGTATCTATCGGAAAAGTCCTTTGAAGGCGACATTTAAGCAATATCGCGTTAACTGTTAGAAGAAAAATTCAACACAGCTAAGACATTTAGCTCTCACTTTATCTCCCTCTCTCAATTCTATTTTGCTCTAGGTGCTTAAAAACAAAACAACACAGCTGCAACTACCTCTCTCTAAATTATAAAACTATCTGGCTATCTCTATCTTTTTCCTGGCTGACTGGCGCTTGCATCTCCACTCTTCGACACAATCTGCAGCAGCAACAACAGACAGCAACTATTTTCTTCTTTTTTTGCTGTAAATCGTTTTGCATCCTTTATTAAATTTGTTTTCTTTTTACCTAGGAGAGGACTTTTTACTTAAATCGAAACTACATTAAACATAATATATTATTTATATACATACACAAATATATAAATATATATATATATATATATATGCACATATTAATATTATATTCAATTTGAATTTAGTTAAGGTTTTTATCATTAAACTCTGTTCAAATTACTTGACCTTTTCCAACACTTAACTACATACATTACGTACTTTACTTACGTTACATGACATATCTCCTGTCTCCTACACTCTCGTCTCTCTCTTGTCTGTCAACTAAACTAAAAACTGTTCATCTGTGTTTTCTATCTCTCTCTCTCTCTCTTTTCTGTATTTCACTTTTTGTTTTGTTTCATTTTCAGCGAGCTAAGCCTTAAAATAATAAATCGTAAACTGTGTATGTGTGTGTGTTCGTGTATGTGTGTGTGTGTGTATAATCTTAGCTTATATATAGATCTATATGTATGTATATCTCTCTCTCGCTCTATGTTTATCTATGTATATATACATATATGTATATATATACACAACATATATATATGTATAAATATATATATATATATATATATATTGTAGTAATAGTATAAAAAAGTGAATTATTACAAAAACAATTAGTTGAAACAGTTAAGAATTAAAAAAAAAAACAAAAAAAAAAACTAAACGGCGTCCTCTAACCTGCTTCACTGTCACTTGAGTCACTCGAACTGCTATCACTCGAACTCGATGACGACGAATCGCTGGAACTTGAACTTGATGAAACGGGATTTGTGGGTTGAACAGCTTCCACCTTATTTGAAGTATTTTCATCTGCAATAAAAATAAAAACACACATCCACAGCATAAATAAAAACATTATTTTGAAGCGTATTTCGTTCACTTACCTTTCTTGGTGGTTTTCTTGCTTGCTCCCAGCTGGACGGTTACATCCTGTAAACGTTTTTCCAGCTCTTGTTTCTTTTCAGCCATCTGATCATCCTTAGATTTACCCGAGGGCTTTTTATCTATTAGAAACGGAAGAAGAAAAAATAGGAAAGACAAAACCAAATTATATTATTTTTAATCATCTTCTTTTCAAGCATTTCGAAAACAAAAGTAAGAGACAGAATAGTAGGATCAGGAAAAAAAGGACTATATATATATTCATATACATATATATATATATATTTATACACTAGGAAACTAAGTTGAGAGGTTCTCCAGAGACAGAGCGATAGATTTTACAAATAGAAAAACATGCTGCCCAAAATAAAAACAGATTCAACTGAAATATCTAGGAACTCTCTTAACTGCCAGAAAATATCAAAATCATTTTGGGGTTTCCCCTTTATAATTTTGTAACACTCTACCTTATCTAGCACACAAAGTATTTTATTTAAAAATTGTTTAAAATTTGTTATATTCTTTTGTTCGCAATTTCGAAAACTTTTAAAGTTACAGATCGCATGAACTATAGATTCAAAATTGGCCGTGGCATTTTCGAAAATGTAACGACTTAGTTAAAAATAAAGAGCAGCATAGGCCGACCGACTACAACCAAATACTACTACCATACATAATATACTAAAAGATAAAAAAAAAAAAAAGGGAAACATGCTTGATCCCATATAAAAGGCAAAGAGGAAAGGCCAATTAGTGTGAAAATTATTGGTTTGGAGTTCAGGGTTTTAGGCGTCAGGCGCAGGATCAGCAGAGGAAAAAGAGCGAGAGCATGCAAATAGGACAACTACAGAACAAACAACAAATCGCTTTGAAGGAAAGTCAAACAAAAACTTAGTATAAAGATCGTTGTTTTTGGTTTTTTTTTTTTTGTTTTGGTTTGGTAGTTTGGTTTTCTAACTAAACATGACCACTATTATGAATAATTTATATATATATATATATATATATATATATATATATATATATATACATTTGCGCATATATATATATACATATATACATTTATAAATGTTGTATATTGTCTTGTGATAGAATTTAGAAAAATATCTGTTCTCAAATCTCAAAAAATATTAATACAAAAAAAAAAAAAAAAATTTTAACAGCAAAAAGCTTCAAAAATGTTCTTTATCATTTTCTTAATCTGTTTCTTTTTGTTGTTGTTGCTTGTTTTTCTCAGCTTGTTTCTCAGCTTTGCCGTTTTCTCAAGTATTTATTTTCAGGTGTTTTTTATTTATTTTTTATTTTTGTGGTCTCGGTTTAGTTACAAACTTACAATATGGCTTACGTGTTTTTTTGCGCAAACACGACGCCACATAGCTTTCTAGCTCGCGCAGCGTCGACGGCTTCAGTGTCTCGAAATCGATTTCAATTTCATCGGGATTGGAGTCGCGCAGCGATGGCTCACGATTCTGGATGATGTGGACCACACGGCCAAGTTTGTCGCCTAGAAGAAAATTTAAAATTATGTTAAATATGCATCGTAGAAAAGAATATCTGTCTTACCTGGCAGCTTATTGATATCCAAGGATAGTTGTCGCTTCTCATCGTAGGACATTGGCTTCGCTGTGTCCTCCTCCTCGGAATCGAAATTCATCACCTGACTGGGCTTCTTTTTACTACTGCCGCGCGCACCGCCAGCGCCCGCTCCCGCTCCACCACCAGCAGCGTTTCCAGGACCGGCTGCATTGGAGGCAGCATTGCCCGCTCCACTGCCGCCGCCGCCACCTTTGCCGCGTTTAGAGCCAGTTGTTGATCCGCCACCGGCGGCGACAGCAGCCATATTAGCGGCCATATTAGCCGCTGCCGCTGCCACTGCTGCTGAATTTCCGACAACGCCACCGGCTGCCGCATTTGCCGCACCCTTTGCGCCACGTTGACCCTTATTCTTAGCACCTTTACTACTGCCACCCGAAGAGGCACCACCAGCGCCAGCTGCCGCTCCGGCTGCTAAGGCTCCAGCCAATGCACCTGCCTTGCCGCCACCGCCAGCACCCGCCACATTTCCTGGGTTAAAGCCGGCAGCTCCTCCAGTCAATTGGCTCATGGCCAAGGCCATTTCGTGGGCATGCAGGGCAGATGTTGGTGCGTTTACACCACCGGCACTAGAATTGGCACCCATGACCAGGCTACCGCTAAGCAGGGCAGAGAGATTGGGTCCACCGCTAGCCACTGCCGCTGCCACACTGGCCGGCACCGAGACCGGCATAGATGATGGTCCACCGCCACTGGTTGCTGAATTGCCACCGCCAGCACCACCACCAGTTGATCCACCGGCACCGGAACCAGTACCGCTTCCCGGACCCATACCCTTCTTCTTTTCTTTGAGTTTCTTCTTGGCCTTCTTTTTGGCAGACGCCTCCTCGACAAGTTTCCGGATCTCCTCCTGCAGGCCCAACAACTTGGACTCTAGCATTTTTAGGCGTGCACTTCTTTCCTCATCGGAATTAGATTCATTTTCCGTGTCACTTGAGTCCTCGCTAGATGAATCGCTAGCATCGTGCTTTAAGCTGGTAGTGGAATAGCCGCCATGACCATGTCCATGGCCATGACTACTGTGACCATGCCCATGCCCGTGACCATGCCCATGACCATGACCGTGTCCATGGCTGTGACTATGATGAGCCGCATTGGCCACTGGCTCATCGGGTATATTGGCGTAGCGCATTTCGAAGACGTCCTGCAGTTTTCTGCCCATTGCGACGACATCATGATCTGGTGGATTGTATTTGTAGCAATTGGTGAATATCAATCGCACATCGGCCGCGAATTCCGGCGCACTCTTGTATTCCCGATTGTCCATTTTCCGCTTCACAGTACCCAAATCCATTGGCTTCTTGATGATATCATGATAATCATGGAGGCCCAACAGTTCCGCATCAACAGGCTTATAGAAGGGCCAAGCATAACCGGAATGCTTCTTTGAGAATAGCTCCTTAAGGATCTCATTGCATGACTTGAGAGCATCCGATAGTTTTTCCTTTGATTTCGAACCGGCACTGCCCATAACGCCGCCGACACCACTAACTCCACCCATACCGATGCCACCGACAGCGGCACCAACACCAGGTCCAACAACCCCTGGTCCCAATAGGACACCGGGCACACTGGCCACACCCAGCGGTGACATGGGATAACCACCCGAGCCCTGGAATGTAAGATCCTGCATTGAGATTTTCATCATTTCGATCGATTTCGATTTGTTGATTGGATTGATTTGTGGTTTGCAGCAAGCAGCAGCGTGTAATGAAAAACCCAACATAAAAAAGAAAAACAAAATAAAAACCAAAAGGAAAAAAAAAACGAAAAAAAGCGTTTTGTTTGGGATTAGGCATTAAAAAATCGATGATAATGAGCGATAAATGATAAAATATAAATTGCGATAATGCAACATAAGTATAAAAAATAAATAACATAAATGAAAGAGTAAAAGGCAAGGACAAGGCAGCGTGTTCTTTTGTTATGTTTAATGATTTTGGTGCAAAGTGTTCAAGAGAAGAGAGAGAGAAGGTGGGTGTTGAGTGGTTGGGGGGTGGTTGGAAGAAGTTAAAATCAGTCAGTAGTCCCTATTTGTATATAATATTTAACGCCCTAACCCTTTTGTGACTGAATCGGGAAAAGTAACAAATATTTTAATAATATGGAACATGGTTAATTTTGAGGTCCGTGGGGTAACCTGTTTTGCCCATGGGTCCCAGAAGGGGTTTATGAAATGGGGAAAACTCTCTTACGTGATTTACTGTAATTCGCCTCAGTGATAGATGATGATGCTTGTGGCAATGTTTTTTCACACGTGAAGATGCCTTTGCTTTAGACATTTTAATGCCGAATATTAAACACTGACTAAACAGATTGACTCTAACTGACTGAATCGACTGGGTTTTTCCTTAGAGGTGGTTGGCTGTCAATGACAGGAAAATAAAGGTTTACTTGGGTTCTAGGGTTGCTCCAAATTGCCTAATGTAATACAAATATCTTGAAACTCTAATCTGTCACACAAAATTTGTCATCTGACACTAAAGTTAGTAATGGGGTTTCACTGCACCATGTAAGTTGTATTTGAAGGAATCGGTGGGAACATTAATTTCGCTTTTTTATACCTTTCTAAACCTTTTACTCTTACCTTTTTGCCAATTACCTGACGATTGGATTCCCGTCTTGTTGCTATTTTCGCCGATTTGGAATCCATTTGGGCGTAAGGCGATTCAAATGCATTCGCCGTGGGTGTCGTTGTGTCCGCCTTTCGTTTGACACCCTTCTTTAATTTGGCTGGTTGCTGGGGTGGTATAACAGCGCCATCAACACCCACACCGACGCCTACATTGACACCAACTCCGGCTGTGCTGTTTACGTAGGCTTGTACGGCATTGGCAGTGGCAACAGCAGCGGCTGATAATTGACCTGCTGCTGCTCCTCCGCCGGGTATTACGGCCGCCGTTGAGCCATCTAAAAGGGAGGAGCTATTGACCACAGCGGATGATTGATTAGCACCGGGATAGGCGGATGATGGCTGCTGTTGAAGAAGGCTGGCCATAAGGGCCACAGAATGCCCAGCTCCAGCTGCTGCTCCTCCAGCTGCTCCCATGGCTGTGGTGGTGGTATTAGTGCTACCGGGTACGGAATGCGGTGGCATTGTGCTGATCGGTGGTATGGACGGTGCGACTCCCACTCCTCCTCCTCCTGCTGTTGATGAAACAGTACCACCCAAAGAGGAAACGGGTCGAGCGGCAGCTCCTCCTCCACCACTACTACCACCACCACCACCACTTCCTCCTCCAGAAGACTGACCAGCCGTAGGTAACTTATTATTTGAGCTACTGCTACTGCTGCTAGTGGGCACTGCTCCAACACTTCCGCCGCCTACTCCGCTGCCTGCTGCTTTGGGTGTGGCTGGTGCACGTTGCTTCTTTTTGCCCCCCTTTGCAGTTACCGGCTCCAATTCCAGTTCCTCTTTAGGCATTGATTCAATTTTTTGCAGGAATACTTTTTCCAACGTTTGTGCCATTACAACAACATCCTCACCAGGTTTGTTATACACATAACAATTATTGAACATTGTATTAAAGTCAAGTATCGCCTCCTTTGCCGACCAATAATAATTGTTCTCCAAACGTTTCTTTATCGTACCCATATCCATAGGTTGCTTGATTATTTTATGATAATCGGGTAAATTTAATTTCTTAGCATCGACCGGCTGTTGGAAGGGCCACGAGAAATGATGTTTCCAGATGACTTTCATAACGGTTTTTATTAAATATTGCAGTTGATTTGTATTCCGACCAGGTCGTTCCGCTGGCGGAACTACTGGAGGCTGGACAATGCCATTAATTGGCTCCACAGGAGGTTCATAACGCGGTGGCGGCTGCTGTTGATGTGGCGGTTGCGGTTGGTCATTTGTCGTTGTTGCTGCTGCTGTACCACCAGCTCCACCTCCCGCCGACACCGATGATGATGATGTCGTGGTGGTGGTTGTTGTTGAAGCTGCTGTGGATGACGACATGATGGCTGCTGCTGCTTATGATCCTAATGATCCTGATGTTGATTTAAACGGAATCTTCTTGCCCTAACACAAAGAGAGAGACGGCCGGACGACCTCAAGCACAGGCTCCTTTATGTATCTTCGTTCCTTTCTTTCCTCCTTTCTTCCGTCCGTTCGTCCGTCCGCCGCTCCTCCTCCTCCTCCGCCGCCTCCTCCACTTAGGTGAACTTTATTAATTGTTGCCTTTGTTTCTTCTGAACAATTATTGTTGTTAATCCTATGCTTTTTGTTAATGCTTTTGCTTCTACTCCTGGTCCTGCTCCAGTTGCTGTTACTGCTCCTCCTGCTACAGTTGTTAATAATAATAATCCTTTTTGGCCTAAAGGTTTTCTACAGATCCTTTGATTCATGCCTCTAGCAATTGGTTTGTCCTAACAACAACAAAATACACAATTATTAGAAATTTGAGTCGAATAATTCAAAGTTTATATAGTTCACAATAATTTAATATACTTACCACGGCCGCCCCCTTTGGCTGTGGCTTTGCTTATCGTTGTTGGTTTTTATATATTATTATTTTGTTGTATTTCTCTTGCAGTTTCATGGACACGGCAATGACATTTTAACGGTATTCGCTCACACACACACTCTCTCTCTTTAACAGCGGGAGCTAAAAGTATATAGATAAAAAAAAAAGAAAAAAGCACGTTAAAAATATGTAAGTAAAACAAATTTTGCCGGCTTAAAAACACTGTCCCACACACACACACATGGCAACTCTGGCGGCAATTATCTTACATAAACAGAATGCACAATAATTTTGCTAGATTATTTTCACATTTTTCCAATTTTATTCACTATTCTATATAAGAAAATGTCGACAAAGATAAAATGCAACAGCAGTAGCTGCTGCAAGGCACAAAGCGGGTTGTTTAATAATCCAATGAGCAACAAACACACACACAAAAGCAGAAAAACGCAAACAAAAACCAATTCACAAAATTTGTTGTTTGATATAATTAATACTATCCTTACCACCACACACACAGTTTGTTTCTAGATTTATATATTTTGTATTTTTTTTTATTCCACAATATTTTTTTGTTCTTTTCGAAATTCTTTTTCTCTGTTTTCCCCCATTTGTGGATGTGTGCGTGTTGTTGTGATGTTTGTGTAGTTTTTAGTTGTTACTTTGCCGCCGTTTTGCCAGTTCCCAAATTTCGATTTTCGAAATTCGAACACAGAGAGCCAGATATAGAGAGGCAAAGAGCGTGCTCTTTCTCACAAACACACACACACAGTTAGAAGACACTCACTACTCTCCCTAAGCGCATCCATATCTATATTTGTCTCGCTTGCGCGCTAGCAAAACTTTTGTTATTTGCCTCGCATTTGAGATTAATAAAAAACCTACATATATTTCCAAAATTGCGCGAAAAACATTTTCATTTATAAAAAGCAAAAAAAAAAAACCCCAAATGTTCATTCAAAATCTATGAAATATTTTATTTATGAACATTAAAACAATTATTGCAATATGTAGCGCGTTTCTTCTCTAAGGCTTTTTTGTCGTTGTATGTATGTATGTATGTATGTTATGTGTGCGTTTGTGTTTTATTCACCACGACACCTTCAAAAGTTTTTTTTAAGTTGAATTCGTTTTCTCTTTTTGTTTTCTTAAGAATGAATCATTTTGGCATATAAAACTGGCTTTTTGTTTGTGTTGTTGTTGCAGCAAGTAATTTATAATTTTTGATCTTATTCTTTGGGCTTTTTCTTTATTTCTTTCAAACAAACCCTTTTTTTAAGGTCTGATGTTAAAATCGTGGTAGTAGTAGTAGCTATTGGAGAGGGAGAAGAGGAGGCTCTGAGGTGAGATGGGGATTTTCGTTAATGTATAAATGTGTGTGTATGTATGCATCTCACTCTCTCCCTGAGTCGTTTACTATACAGTGGCAACAACTGCATAAATAAAATGCATGTTGAATGAAAATACTTATAGTTTTTATTTTAGAGATAACTCTAATTTTTTCCATTGAAAAACGTACACTGCTTTTTTTTTGTATATGGCATTTTTTTTATTTATTGTATTTGCTGTCATGGAGACATTTGTTTATTATTATGTACTCTTTTTATGATTTGTACAATGAGAATAATGTTCATTAATACGGAATTCGGCTTTAATCAAATCTTGCTTTTAATATCGATTATTTTGCAATACAGAGAATGGAAAATATTTCATGATTTTGACATTTTACTTGGGACAAAGTTTTGAATATTTCGAAGGGGTTTTTATTCATATTCGACACTTTTAGTTAAATATCACTTAACCCACTGTGAATGTCATTTATATGTACATACATATGTGTTTGTTTCTGTGCATGAGTGTGTGTTTGTGTAAGTAAATGTGACGCAAAAATTAAACGGAAGCAGCAGCTAGCAACAACAACCCTACATAGTCCAAATGATTAACGTAAAACACACAAAATTTTAAAAGAAAAAACCAATAGTTTTTTTCTTTTAAATAAAGTTAAAACAAAACAAAACATGATTTGACAGAGAGAAAAGGTCTCTCTGAGTCTCGCTCTCTTATTTATCTCTCTCCTCTTTGCTCTGGCTCTCTCTCTCTCTCTCTCTTGTAATTATGTAGTACAGTAGACGACTAAAAACGATTTTCACGTAGTCTTCACGTAGCGAAACAAATGTTACGAACAAACTTCGGCTCTTGGTTGTTTTACGTTTACGCTGCTCGGTTTGCGTTTCAAGGCAAGCACGCGATGACGTAGAGTTTAGCACTTATTGTAGTAAGCGGAGGAGGAGGGATGGACCAAAAGGAGGGATAGTAGGGAGTTTTTTTTCTGCGTTTGTGGCAAAGTAAATCTCAAGTAATAAATTGAAATTTAATATGTATACAACAATATGTGAAATTAATGGTACATCTTCCATTCATATAGAAATAAAATTTGTTTCTTTTCCATCTACACCTTTCTCGCTCTCTTGTATTAAACCGGCATAAAATTTTTGGTTTATTTTTTTTGTATTTCATGCGTTGTTGCAGCTGCTTTGAGAGAGTAAGCGAGATAACGTTATGGGCCTACGTAATGTGTAGTCAAATGCAAATATGGCGGCATGTTCACACACACAGCCAGAGAGAGAGAGAAATGTTGTGTATCTTCGAGTAAGGATGCGCGGCGCTGCTACTTGCCGCCTCTAGGTTAATAAATCGTGCTAATAGTGGCACGAATCTTGAAGCCGGTTTCTACAACGGGAGCCCACACGATGGGACAGATTGACGGAGTAAGAGTTGGAGGCGGCGGCTATGCAACTGCATCGGTTGCTTCATTAGGGAGCGAGCGGCGGCAATAGTTGCATCAATGAAAGTTCAACAAAGTAAACACACGCACACAACAGAAAATTAATTTGGAATATTTTTTTATTTGGCATTTGGCAAATTGCTCGAAAGATACATAAGGTAAAAGATACATTATTATTCGCATATGTTTCGTTCTTGTTCTTTTACTGAAAAAAATCCGTAAGTGGGTTGAATGTCATCTATCTCGTATTCTTATCCGTGTGACCTGGGCAACAAATGGAGACAGTTCGAAGGCGGGTATTTAATATTTAAATTAAAATTACTGCACCCACACACATGAATATGCATATACATGCCTTGAAACATGCAATCTGTTAGATAAGAAGCGCGCGCGCTTTTTCTTTAAAAGCTTATTAACGCATGCGCCACGTGCCTTTAGATGCATTTCTTATTGTTGAATTATTGTTTAATTTCTTGATTTTGTTTATTGTCGTTGTTTTTGTTGTTGTGTGTTGCTCTTGCTCTTAGTGTTTACTTACATTTGACAATTTGTTTTTAATAATTAAATCCACAAAAAGCAAATGCTGCCCCTACTACTACTGTTGTTGAATTTGTTGCGTGTTGCAGCTGCTGCCGAGTTTCTATCTTTTTGTATTTATTGGTTGTTGTTTTGCGTTTGTGAATGAAGATTAGGGTGGTTGGTCGCGCAGAGGAGAGAGAAGAACAAACACACACGATTTGTTTTTTGCTTTTGTTGCTTTACTTTGATGTTTATTTTTTTTGTTTTGTTTCTTTGCTTTGCTTACTATTTATTATACTTAATGTTCTCTTCACTCCGTGTAATTGTTGCACTTTATTTTTTTCTTACTAATTTACTAAATGACCAAAAAGTGGAAGGTAAGAACAACAAAAAAAAAAAAATTAAAACATAAAAAATAGGAATTCGCTCTACGTTGTTTTTGGCTAGCCGCACATTTACGTCAAGTTTGTTAACGTCATACCGTAACGTAAGCGGCAAAAACGGCGGCGGCAAAAACACACGCGCCCCGAAGAAACACACACATACATATACATATATGCTCACACAAATACACATGCACACACATTCAAGTAGCAGCAGCAGCACGTAATACCAAAATTTTTTAAAAAATGCTTATTAAAAAAAACTGCAGAATTTCATAACAATTCCAGAAATTGCAAATAAATTGCAGTTGAAATTATTTTCCGTTTCAGTTATTGGCGGGATTTTTTTTGATCCAAGTTTTCTTTTTTTCTCTTTTTGTTAATATTATACATTACGCCTCACTAATACACACGCACACAGTCAGCTCTTTTCTGCTTCATCTAACTGCTTGCTTGCTTTGTTCCACCACCAAAAAAAAAAAAAAAATGAAAAAATGTCATGTCCATTGAAGTCTCACATTTATCTCTCGCATTTTTATTTTTTTGGCGCTAAATTGTAGGCATATTTAATGAATTTCCATTATTTTTTCACCGTTCACAAACAATCGTGATCAAAATTTATATAATTTGAATTCTCTTTTTACATTTACCACAATTTGTTGGTTTTTTTTTGTGCTACGTTTTTGAACCGTAGTTTTCTTTACTATTTTTTGTGCTTTTATTTTTTTTGTAAGTTATTTCCCACACACTCACACAACACGGTACATACGGAGGATTTTGTCGCTAAACGCGCGTTTCTGTTTCTTGTGAGTAACAAAAAAATAAAAAAAAAAACCGTGCTATAAGCAGCCGTCAAATATACAAAAATTTCGGTTCGAAATTACTCAAAATGCGAATACACAGAGCCAGCGTACACACACATATGCAACTATACAAGAGGCGCACGCGCCTAACACATATATCTGGCTCACTCGCGCACATTGTCTGTCAGATGGCCATTAAAGAGAGAGAAAGAGAGCGAAGTAAATATAGAGACAGCCGCCTTCTTCTTCGGTGGTGAATTTGTTCGACCGACAGCGACAGCGACGACTGCAACCACGACCACGATGAACGAATGAAAACAACGAAACAAAATGGCGAACCTGCGGAGCGTGGAAAATGTCGTATAGAGGAAAAAGGGAAATGATTTTTGTAGATCTTTGCCACTGTTTTGTTGCTTAGATCCGTATTCCTTTTACTTTGTTGACCCTAGACTAATGTATTTTGCCCAATTTGCGAATATTTAAACGGCAAATTAAGCAAATTTTACGTAGAATTAGAAGAGTAAAGAAAATCCAAGTTGTTTACCGATTATTTTTTGTGTGCTAATAGAGCGGTGTACGATACGAAGTTATCGAAACACCTCTGAGATATTAAATCGATTGCTTAAGTATGACACTACATTTAAAGGGAGATGAGAAAATAAAATTAATAATTACCAAGCATTCGAAATAAATATTGAAAATAAAATGTATATATATAAATAGTACACACTTATTTTTAATAGTATATTTTTTAATGTCATTTTTATAACCACCTATTTCTACACATCGATTTTGATTATTTAAACTTCTAGTGTCATACCAGTTTCACATTTCACATGATTAGTGTTCTATCGAATACTTTATATGTACAATATATATATATGTATACATATATATAAAATTAATACATATATATACAGCCTCAGTCTTAGTTCCAGGTTGCCATCATGCCACGAGGAAAATTCGTTAACCATAAAGGCCGTAGCCGTCATTTTACTTCTCCGGAGGAACTGCAACAGGAATCGGAGGAGGATAGCGATCAGTCAAGTAGCGGTAGTGGGAGCGATGAAGATGATGATGGTAAAGCAGCCGCCTCAACATCCAAACCAAAAGCCAAGCCAAAACCCGCCGCTAGCAGGTCAACAGCCGCACAAAGACAAAAGCAACGCGGCGCCGGAGACGATTCATCGGAATCTGAGGATAACGAATCCGAAGATGACTCCGAGGCTGAAGCACGTGATGCCAAGAAGGGTGTGGCATCTCTCATTGAAATAGAGAATCCCAATCGTGTGACCAAAAAGGCCACTCAAAAATTGTCCCAAATCAAAATCGACGATTCTGGTACGGGTGCCTCGGGTAGCAGTAAGCCGGAACTGTCTCGCCGCGAACGCGAACAGATCGAGAAGCAAAAGGCTCGTCAACGCTATGAAAAGCTTCATGCCGCTGGCAAAACCACCGAGGCTAAAGCAGATTTGGCCCGTCTGGCTCTCATTCGCCAGCAGCGTGAGGAGGCCGCCGCTAAGCGAGAAGCCGAAAAGAAGGCAAACGAAACGTCCAAAAAGCCGGCAAAGTAGTAGCCCGCAAACCTGCAAACAGGGACGTATGGCAATTAGAAATAAGATCCAAAATATAAAAGAATTAACTAGAGAGCACCGGATCGGATTGGTTTATAAAATAAAAACGTACGCTTCAACTGTTCTACAATTCATGGAGCAAGAGAATACAAACAGGCGTATGCATCTATCAGAAAATTTCTCCATTTTAACAAATAATTTTTTTTTTTTCAAAGTTTTCTTTTTGAAATTAAACATTTTTTGTATTTTGTAATTGAAGATAATATAAAGTAATAAAGAAAATATACATAGCTATCCTATATATAAATATTTATATATATCTATAAATATGTATATTAAAATTCAAGCCTACATTTTTAAAAAATGATTCAAAAAGTGATATTAATGGATCCGTAGGGAATTTAACAATTTTTGATAATTTTAATCAAAGTCATTGATTGGTTTATTTATGCATAAAAAAATATATACATATTTGTACCTCTATAAAAATTATATGTTAGTTATACACGACTTAGGAGTAAGAAAAAGAGACTTTTGTAGGCTTCATATGACGCCCCAAACCTCTTCAAAGGCCGTGCAAAGTTTGGAGCAGGCAATCGCCGCTGATAGAGGATAATTGCTTATGGAAAACAATTCCTCCGTATAATCTGTCTTCAGGACACCATGAGCAAATGCTCCGATTACCATAACCACAGGCTCATCGTAGCTGGCACTGCTCTCATCGCCATGGGGGACCAGTTCGCGGGGATTGTTGATTAATTTGCCGGAGAAGGACATGGCGTATTTTTTGCAGCCTACTGGCAAATGATCGGTAATGGGATTCTTGATGACACTCATCAAACGACGCGACGAATCGTTTGCACGTATTTGAAATTTATGTAAAAGTTGAACCATTAATCCTGCAAATCGCTTAAAAGTCCTTGGAATTCGTGTCTGTGGGTTGATCTCAATGAGAACATTATGTTCGGTACGCACAAACACCTGAAGGAGGCCAGCACGATTCAGGGGGGAATCGAAGAGCATTAGCAGGCATTGATGGGTAATATCGGGACGACAAGAGCCGGGATCACGTTGATTTTTACGCATAATTCCGGCATGATCATCGCAATTAAGCAGCTCAAAAGTGTTATGCACCTAATGGGCACATGCCAGTGAAAGAGAATTTGTTTAAGTAGATTTTTAAATAGTTGTTGATAAATATTCATACCTTAACTGTCTCCAGTTGAGCTCCCTCGAGGACAATGATCAAACGTTTCTCGGTGGCATTGACGTGAAGCACCTTAAAGTGCTTTTTATCTAAGTCGAATTCTGGGTCATCAGCTTTGCGTCCAACAAATTTACGTTTACGATTTATTATTTTCCCTTGGCCACCCATTATTGTATGTGTATCTAGCTAAACAATTTAATTCCACAAAAACAAAATAGAGCGCACATGTGCACATAATGTCGATAACTTTGCTCCGATATTATCGATAATTTTGCTCCGATAATGCCGATAACGTTACCCCGATAACGTCGACAACGATACATTTGTTCCGATAATGTCGATAACGATAACTTTGCGCCGATAATGTCCACTAAGAGAACTTTTTATCGACTGCTGTCATTATCGATTAGAGAATTTATCTGCCATCCCTAAGCAGCTGACAGTTTCTTGAGTGTGTGTTCGTGTGTGAGTTCGCATGTGTTTATGTGTGTGTGTGTGTTTGCGGGCGGCGGGCTACAACAGTAAAAAGCAAACGAATCGAATTTCTATTTTCATTTTTTTTTGCCAAATTAAACAAAATCTGTTCTTCAATTAAAACTAAAGTAACAACGACAGATGCAAAAGTTTTTGAATTAAATGCAATTAATTGATGTCCCTAGCACATTGGCCACAAGGCAAAAGGTATGAAAACTTTATACAAAAATACTACAACAATATTGTTAAGCAAACAAGAGAATTAAGTATACGGTAGTATGTTTGTGTGTGTGTGTGCATGTCTGATGCTAGGCTGCAAGTTAAGTTAGAAGTCAAGCAGGCGGGGAGATGTTGCGGGGTGAAATCTTCGCCTTTCTATTTATGTATGTATGTATGTACATGTGTACATAAATTTAAAGAGGGCAAATATTTTGATTTATAGGTGGTAGGTACATATGTGTGTGTTAGAGAGATAGGAAAGTAGTAGTAAGTGAAACCCTATGAAGACGGAAATGAAATTCTTTGGTAAAGGTAAATACAAAAACAAAAATCTCTTGTCTTTGTCTGATCTTGGCTAATGGTAGCATGGACCTGTGACTGTATGACTCAATGCAATACAAATACACATTGTGTCTTGCTGCTGCTAGTGTTTTTTTTTTTTTTTTTTTATGTTGTTTTTTTACATGTGTACATATGTATGTATGTTGATCTATGCATTCCATTTTAATTGTAGTCCAATTCCATCTCATTCCATTCCATTCACTTTTATGCATTTTTATTTCTTGTTTCTGGCCACTTGGTTTTTTCCTGACGACCAACAAAAGTTTCTCTACAACTAACAATATTTGTACATACATATGTATGTGTCAAAAAGAAAGATATTTATGGGACTCTATAGACCGATGAAAACATACAATTCTAAATTACATTATATACAAATTAATTTTTAAATATTAAGCATCAACAATTTTTCGGGACAGATCATTAGAATACGGAAATTGCAGACGTCATGAAATTCTTTCCTTTTGTATATGTAATACCTTACTACCCTCTTTCCCCACCCCCTTTGGCGTGCTTTCCATTTTCGTCTTGGGTAACGTTAACAAAATATGAATCATAATTGAACTGAATATGGGGAAATCCGCTCGGTTTCAGTTTTAATTTCTAAACCTTCGACAATCGAAAATATTTATGGAATACATATGTATGTATGTATGTATACTCTAACTGAAGGGGCGATGCCAAATAATTAATGATCACACGACTGGTTGGCTTGCAAAATTAGCCTCCTAAATTCTAAAAACCAGGATCGGGTTTACTATCATTCCATGTAAAATCACTTTATTTTTTTAATTACTTTTGTTTTTATTAAGCAATTTGTTTAGTACGGCTTCTTAATATGTCCAAATCTGTGATCCATCAACCATTGCTCCACAATAAATAATCTTCACCGATTTCTTCTCTTCATTGCAATCTCTTTCACTCTCACTATTTCTTACCATACTGTCGCTTTTTTGTTAACAAAAAACAATTTAAAGAGTATCTGAATGCTGCCTAAGCGCTATTAATATTTGCGTTTCTTATTCCCCCCCTACAATCTTTCATCGAACAGAAGCTTTAGATAAGTCATCAACATCATTATCATGAATAAGGCTGGAAAGCATATACAAAGCGGAGTTACTGCTGCTGCTGGCAGCAGTTGCAATTCAGCTTCACCCACAGCAGCTTTGCTTGGCTCACCACTCGGCGCGGCTGACGGTACTCCGGGAACTGGAGGTAATCTTGGAACCGGTACAAATGTGTTCAATTCAATAATGAGCTTCCTGCCCGATAATCGTCCGATAACTTCGTTACATATTGTCGAAGATTCCGATCGGTATGAAATGCACAAATACATACAATATAAAATTCATTCTATATCGATTTCTTTCATATTTTCTGCCTCTGTAGCTGCCCCAAGAATTTTAGTGCCATAAGTCGTACATATGATCAGGATGCCGATGCGGATCTATGGCGTGACTATAATATACTATTTGGACGACAAACCACACGTTACTTGTGCTTATCCAAATCGGAGGGTTTACCGGAATACGTTGTCGAAACATTAAAGTGAGTTGACAAATAACTTACTAAAATTTCTATTTATTTTTCCCAATAAGTAAAATAAGTCAACTTAATAAGTAAAATAAGATAAACTTAGGGTAATCATCTGGGCCAAAAATAATTTTGGGATGGTTTGTATGTATGGAGTTAAGTGTTCCGTTAGGGAAAACCTTTTTCAAAATTCCTATTGGGTTGAGCTTTTTTGTGCAAAAAAATTATACTAATTTTGTGGGGCGCATCTCTCAAATATTTTCAATTTATTGAATGTTCAAAAATATGTGGTACATATTCGAAATCATTAGAGCCAACACAAATTGCACTCATACAATGATAACACAGTCAACGTTAAATAGAAATAATTCTACATTCCGAATGTTTTTATACCATGCACCCGTAGGGTGAAATGGTATATTAAAGTCGCCAAAATGCATGTAACAGGCAGAAAGAAGCTTTTCCGACCCCATAAAGTGTATATATTCTTGATCAGGATCTACAGCCGAGTCGATCTAGACATGTCCGTCCGTCCGTCTGTCCGCATGAACACCTAGATCTCAGAGACTATTGGAGCTAGAGTCACCAAATTTGGTACGTAGACTCCTGTAGTCCCAACGCTGGTTAAGTTTATTTCAAATTTTTGTCACGCACCTTTTCGGCCCCGCAATTTAAACAAATTCGATTTTCTTAAAGACTATAATAGCTAGAGACATAAAATTTGGTATGAATAATCCTTTAGTAAGCGCGCAGACAGTAATTGTTTAAAAATTTTGTCACGTCTACTTCCGCCCCTCCAAATTAAATAAAACAGATTTTCTCGAAAACTAATTAAAGTTTGGTACTCAGATGGTCTTAGTATGCGCCGCCTCCATAATTTAGAAAAAGTCGGCTTTCTCAATTTTTTACCTATTGAACCTAAATTGAGCACACTAATTAGTCTTACTAATTCTACCAGCTACCAAATTTGATTAAAATCGGACAAGAAACATGGAAAATATACGTATGTAGGCGATCCATAGGGCCGGAGTTGGTCGTAGGCTAAGAGTGTGCGAGATAGCAAATGCTAAAAGAATTAATAAGACATACATTGAAATTTAAAATATTTTTTCATCTGGTGCATGGTATACCGAAGTCGGCGAGGCGACTTACTTCATTTGCATTTGAGACCTGCTGTTGTTTCCGATTCTGAGTCAAATTATTCGGTTTCATATCGTTTGCCTTTGAGTCATACAAGAACCTTATTAATATTAGTCGATAATTTCGATCTGTTTTTGCCGCTTTTTATGGTTGTCAATAAACCGAAAATAAATTTTAAAGCTGCGAAATCCTGTTAGCTAATTTAGTAGAGGAAACAAAAATGTTTTAAACTTAGCTTCGAAAACTATTGACATTTCATTTGGAATTGTAAGTACGAGCAAGTTTAAAATCGACTCGGAAACGAAAACAGACCTGATTCTGAATGTCCTTTTGTTACTTTTATTCTGACACAATATATTTGTTTTTTTAAAGGGTCATTGCGGAGAAGGTGCCACCGCCGAAGGAGTTTTCGCTTCTCTCTCGGACAGCCGATAGTGATCAGAAGGCCTGGCGTAAGCGACAGATTGCCTACAAGTTATCGAAACGTGGCTCAGTTACTCAAGCAGTGACCGATATAATACTCTGTTCAAAATTAAAAATAGCGCCCGATGGCTTTAAGCTAGCTGGTGATATAAATGGAATACTTATATGCTATAAGACTGGAGCCATACCCATGCGCTTGCCCCCACCAGTGCCAGCATCGGCCAGCTTGGCCGGTGGAGCAATATGTGAGGCAGAGCAGGCCTTAAACCGACTGAATTTGCAGGGGCAACGCAATTCCAGAGGACCGGTTCGTTAACAAAATCCAAATCGAAGTTAACAATAATTTGCTAAATGTTTATATAATTCTATTTTAGCTGCCGCAGTTGCCGACGGAGAATCAAGATCATGACTACGAGGAAATCCAGGCCCATTATCAAATAAATTCTCCACAGAGGCCAGCTCCGCCACGTCCGGCAACCAGTGTGGGGGCTGGTGGAAGACCCTTAGGTAATGGTGCCGGTGTCATTTATAGCGGAACTCTGGGAACCTATACGGAACTAGAGGGTGTGCCATTTGTGATGGATGTGAGACTGCAATCGAGCAATCAATGGACAGCCGATGATGTGAGTATAAGTAAAAGAAACCAGAAACCTCCAAAACGGAGCATTCTCTAATTCCTTGCTTTCTCTCTCCCTCTCTTGCAGTTACCTTCATTCCCAGATACTTCTAAATTATTAAAATCTTTGGACTATGACTTTCAATTAGAGCGTCAAATATTGTGCACCATGAAGTCTTCTGCCTCGAAAAATCCATTTTTCAAATAGACAAGATCTACAGCAAAAGCATCCCACAAAATGTATTACTTAGCCGTAAGAAGGGTTCCCAGATGAAAGAAAAACAAATGCAATGATTAATTGGATTTAGAGCGGGGAGTACGACACCGATAATCTGCTTGTGTTTTGCTTTATATCGGTTTACCAAATTATGTGTTAGAACCTAAAATTAAAGTTTTGAAAGTTCATTCTTGAATGCGTCTTAGGTAAACCCATATGGGAAACGAAATTGTTTTTTGTTTCGGGTTTCTGGTTTATTATTAAATACTGGAAATGGAAAAGCAAACAAAACCAATTCACCCAATGCAATTCCCTTCAATACCCCCCACCCAAGTAAAATCTGTGTGTAAGATTCCTGTGCCTTTCCCCATTTACGTCATGCAAATCTATTGTGGTTTATTTTTGAGTTTTCCATTTGTTTGTTTTTTTTTTTTGTAATTTATGAAAACCGTTTTAACACTATAATAATCTCTATATATATATATATATAAACATATATCTATATAAATATATAAAAACAAATATACAATATTGTGATTGCCCGATGGCAAGAGAAATAATGTTTGTCATGTCATTTGTTTTAACACAACAGTCAAAAAACCTCCGTTACATAACCATATATATATATATATACATATATAGGTGCCAATTAAAGAAAGAGAAGAGAAACCAGTTGGTTCTTTATAGCATATGCTTAAACATATTAGATATGCTTAGTTAGTAGAGACAAATTAGACTGTACGTGAAAATCATAGATTCTTCCTATACCCCAATAAGCTACAAATACAATGTGCTGCTTGAATTAAATTCTGGTTGATGCAATTTCAATTGAGTTTTTCTTTTTTATAAAAATAAATTCTATATTACCGACTGCAGTCCTGAAACAAAAAACACGAAAATAGAAGTACAAAAAAACATTTGACGGTTCAATTAAATGCAGTGCATTTGGCAGCACTTCTCTAAAGTATACATATATATACATACATATAGAAAATAAAGAAAACACCCCCCCCCCGACCTCACCCCATTCCCCTTTAATAGATATATATATATATATATACAAGCATCCACATCATGTTCAATAAGCAAGTTGAAATATATATACTCTTTAATAATAAACAATTTATTAAATGTTGTTTCTAATTTTTCTCCTTTTTTTATTATATTTTTGTAAGTATAAAATTAGATTTCAGATTTAAGATTTTAAAAAAAAGAAGACTAACACAGCAGTCGACGAAAAAGCTTAAGCTAAAGACAGATAGTAATTAATTGAAAAAGATAGCTTAGCTATATACACAACTAAACATTCCCGACCCGGTGGAGGTGTTTTATTTGCATAATGTGCCAGCTATGCCCCGATTCACAGCCAATGTGGTCAGGGATGAGTTGCAGCCAATCCAAGTCCAGAATATTTTCATTGGTTTCGCTGTAGATGATTAAAAAGTATAGCGCGAAGAGAAGTGACAGAAAGATGAGGAGAAATTAGGTGAGAAAGGTTGTTAAAAGATTGGCAAAGAACACGAAAAGGTTCGTGAAGAGTTAGTTAGTCGTTAGTCAGACATCTACTAAGGTAAATAGGAAAAAAGTTTCTGGTCCGACGTGAGGGAACACAAAAATATAGCGTACTTAGTAAATTAGTAGAAATGACTTCGCCGTTGACTAGTTTATGGAGAAAGAGAATGCCAAAAACGAGCCTACGGTTGTAAAGTGAAGGAAGATTAATAAGAAGAAGTCTGTCAGAATAAGAAGGTAGGCGAAGACTCGGGTCCCAATTAAGACCGCGTAACGCAAACTTAAGGAATTCCTTCTGTACCGATTCAATACTACGCTGGTGAACATCATATTGCGGGTTCCACACTGGCGAGCAATATTCGAGAATAGGGCGAACTAACGAAGTGTATAAAACCTTTGTTACATAGGGATCATCAAATTCTTTGGCCCAACGTTTAATAAAGCCAAGAAGGCTGCATGCTCTATTGACAATTGAAGCAATATGAACATTAAATGAAAGTTTTGGGTCAAACATAACGCCTAAGTCTTTAAAGGATGGTACACAATCTAACAGAACAGACTTAATGGAGTAATGAGCTAGGAACGGAGGCAAACGACTGAAAGTCATAAAAGAACACTTAGAGGCATTAAGGTGTAATTTATTAACGTGGCACCAATCACAGAACGCATCGAGATCAGATTACAAGTACTGTTGGAAAGAAGGATCATTATAGGAATAACAAATCTTGACGTCATCCGCAAACATGAGCACGCGTGAGTGAACCAAGGCAAAGGGTAAATCATTTATAAACAGGGTAAATAACAGTGGGCCCAGATGACTGCCTTGGGGTACACCTGACGTAACTTGAATAGTTTTAGATATTGAGGAACGAAAAGACACCTTTTGGGTTCTGCAAATAAGATACGACTTTAACCAAGCCAACAGTTTCGGGGAAAAACCCATGATGTTAAGTTTCGCGAGAAGCATAGAATGATCAACCGTATCGAAAGCCTTACTAAAGTCAGTATAAATAACATCAGTTTGACACTTTTTACGGAAGCCATGGTGTACAAGGGCATTCAATTCTAAGAGGTTAGTAACCGACGAACGAACTTTCATGAACCCATGCTGACAAGGAGAAATAACGGATCTGGATAGATGTTGAAGGGAAGACGGAATTATTTTTCTCAAACAGCTTTGGTATTGCAGAAAAATCGGCCATGCCACGGTAGTTAGAAACATCCGATTTGCTACCCTTTTTAAAAAGCGGAATAATAAAAGACTCCTTCCAAATATCGCGAAAGCTACAAGTCTCACTCGATATAAAGAATAACCGAGACAAAGGCTTAGATAGGGAAATCGAACACATTTTAAGGATGCAACTAGGTATATTATCAGGACCGGGAACGAAGGAAGACGTCATAGATGACAAGCTAGAGATAATACAGTCTTCAGTAATACTAGGAAAAAACATACAATTTAAATGTGGGATTGAAAAGGAATAGGGTGTGGGATCCGAAACAGTAGTAGAATAAGTCGACTGAAAGAATTTAGCAAACAGATCTGCAATATCTGAGTCATTATTAGCAGTCTGGTCATTAAGTCTGAAGGTGGAAGGTAGTACATTAGAGCGTCTTTTGGAATTAACAAAGTTGTAAAATCTTTTGGGGTTCTTATAAAATTCAACCTTACAGCGAACGATATAATTATTGTAGCATTGAGTGTTTAAAAGACAAAATTGAGATTTGGCTATACAGTAATTTGCATAGTCAAGTCGCGAACCAGTTTTTTTAAATCTTTTAAAATATCTCGATTTAATATTGCGGAGATTAGAGAGCCTACGTGTGAACCAGACTGGCGCGCTGGAGACGGTAGAGACATTCACATAAGGAACGCATTTATCAATTGGAGAATTAAGAGCAGAGTAGAAAAACTTCACTGCACAATCTATATCGCAGCACTCAAATAGAAATGACCAATCAAAAGAGAAAATAAGGCTATTAAGAAGATTGAAATTTGTTTTACGAAAACATCTACGACGAGATCTTGCGATGTTATTAAGTGATTTAGTAACGGAATTGTAAGAAATAGTAACTTCAATGGTAGGGTGATAAGGATCTTCAGGTTTCACTAGGGGCTGTGTTCGGGATACAGCACTAACAGTGGGATCAGAGACAAAAACAAGATCAAGGATTCTTTTAGAAGAGTTAAGGAAAGAATTCAACTGATATAGCGGACATTCAAGTAGGCAATCAAGAAAAACATGTTGAGATGAAGGAATTAAGAAAGATAGATTATCATCAACAAGCCAAGAAATATTAGGCAAGTTGAAATCATCTAAAACTATAAGGAAATCACGATCTTTAAGACTATTAAAAGTAGTTTGCAAAGCATCAGCATGGTGCATATAGGTCATGATATCAGAAGCTGGAGGAATATATGAACAAGAAATATATAAGCTAAAGTTGGAACATGTAACTTCGACGCAAATAAACTCAACACCTAAGGGCAGATCAATCGGCACGATACTTGAACACATATAGCAGGATTCCCCGTCAAATCAGATCAATGAAAAGTTGAATCCATGTTCATTTATTTACTAGAATACAGTACTAAGCAAAGTTTTTGGAAACTCTTAACTTTGCAAGTCTGTAAGTTATGCAAAATTTTTACCGATTTTCGAAAGTGTTATCTCATTTGAATACAGTTATGATACGGGGGTATACAGAGCTGAAAAAATCAAAAATTATTCGAAATATAATTATTCCTGATTATTGCTAGTGTAGCTGGCACACTCTGCGTATACTTTATTGTCTAAAAAGCCATTTGGCAAAAAATAAAACAATTTAAATCTTATGTAAAATATATGGTCGTTCCGGGTCATTTTTTTTAAGAGAGAAAAAGTATTTTAAATATTTAATATAATACGATTTTCTCATTTATTTTTTTTATAATTCGAATGAAGAAAATGCGACAAAAAATAGAGACAAAATTCGGTATGTATATTTGCTTAGTAAATGCGCACGTTTGTATTTGTAAAAATTTTGCCACGCCCCCTACCGTCCCCGTAAATTAAATAAAACCGATTTTCCCAAAAAATATTCTAGCTAGAGACACCATAGTTGGTATCTATATTTGCTTAGTAATTGCGCACATTTTTTATGTGTAAAGATTTTGGCACGCCCCTTTCCGCCCCTTTCCGCCCCCGTAATTTGAAAAAACTCGATTATCTCCCATAATATTCAACCTTGTGCAATTAAATTTAGCACACTTAAATTTGATACTAATATCCAGCAAAACACCAAATTTGATCAAAATCGGACTAAAAATAGCCAAGTTATGCATATAAACGTTTTTCCATATGGCCGAAAGTGGCCGTTGGCTGGTGGGGGCGCTAGGGTGCTCGTATGCTTGAGTGAGCGAAATACTAAGATGTGCATGTAAAAAGCATGTGAACAGATTTTTTTAAAAATACGAATATGCATTGGTTATTATAAATTTGAAATATTTGTTTTACTGGTGTATGGTATACTCAGCCGACTTAAAAGCTATTGGGATGACATTTTTCCTGTGCTTTTTATTACCTGCGTGAGATCAAGTATCAAAATCATCCGGATCGGACCACTTTATAATTTAATGACAAACGAAAAGTGGGTGAAGGAGTTGGGGTATCGCTATGAAATATACTAATGTGATAGTTTTGGATCTAAAACATCAGATTCTCTTACCAATAGAATACATGTAATTGCCCATATTATACCTCTAAATAAGTAAGTTGTAAGTACAGTTTTTGCTGTACTGAAATATATTTCAAACACTTCTTCATTCTTTACAATTTGGATCCTAATCATCGTCATCGGCAACTGACAGCATGGTTGGTTCTGTCGTCGTACCACTGCTGTTGTTGGACAATGTACTGGAAGTAGACACCAGACTGTTGGAAGACACCGCACTTTTAATGGTCACTGCACTGCTTGTGGACCAAACACTAGCTATGGACGTCTGACTGGCTGAAGAGGTCTGACTGGCTATGGACTGCACACTGGTTGTGGACCCAACACTAGCTATGGACGTCTGACTGGCTGAAGACGTCTGACTGGCTATGGTCTGCACACTGGTTGTGGACTCCTGACTGGGAGTGGACCAAACATTGTCACCCAGTATCTTCAGCACATCCTCGACATAGGTGCTGGTGCGATAAAATGAATT
Source organism: Drosophila insularis (assembly GCA_018903935.1). Taxonomy (NCBI): domain Eukaryota; kingdom Metazoa; phylum Arthropoda; class Insecta; order Diptera; family Drosophilidae; genus Drosophila; species Drosophila insularis. The sequence goes on along the minus strand of JAEIFP010000569.1, from coordinate 332,888 downwards.
CTTCTCTATTATGGCCCCAGATAGGGTGGACTTCTCCAAGACTTCAACCAGCTGCTCCACCACCGCTTTACGCTTAGACTCATCCGTGGTCTGATTCGCGAAATAAAAAATTAAACTGTTTAATGGTTGCGGCGCTACTTTCTCGCGTAGGTATTTCAAGACAATTGATTCATCTACTAAAATTTCCGCCATTATAATAAAAAAAACAAAATTGTAATTGTTGATAATTCAAAATGAAGTAAGTAAGTCGTCTCGCCGACTTGGATATACCATACACCAGTAAAACAAATATTTTAAATTTATAATAACCAATGCATTTTCGTATTTTTAAAAAAATCTGTTTGCATGCTTTTTAGAAGCATATCTTAGTATTTCGCTCACTCAAGCATTCGAGCACCCTAGCGCCCCCACCAGCCAACGGCCACTTCCGGCCATATGGAAAAACGTTTATATGCATAACTTGACTATTTTTATTCCGATTTTGATCAAATTTGGTATTTTGCTTGATATTAGTATCAAATTTAAGTGTGCTAAATTTGATTGCACAAGGTAGAAAATTACGGGAGATAATCGAGTTTTTTCAAATTACGGGGGCGGAGGGGGGCGTGGCAAAATCTTTACACATCAAAACCGTGCGCAATTACTAAGCAAATATTTATACCAACTATGGTATCTCTAGCTAAAATAGTTTTTGAGGAAATCGGTTTTATTTAATTTGCGGGGGCGGTAGGGGGCGTGGCAAAATTTTTACAAATACAAAATGTGCGCGTTTACTAAGCAAATATACATACCAAATTTTGTGTCTCTACTTGCTATGGTGTTTAAGAAAATCGGTTTTATATCATTTGCGGGGGCGGTAGGGGGCGTGGCAAACATTTGAAACAAACTCGATAAGCGTACATATGACACGAGTCTACATACCAAATTTGGTGGCTCTAGCTCTTATAGTCTCCGAGATCTAGGCGTTCATACAGACGGACGGACGGACGGACGGACGGACGGACGGACGGACGGACGGACGGACAGACGGACGGACGGACGGACGGACGGACGGACGGACGGACAGACAGACGGACATGGCTAGATCGTCTCGGCTGTTGATGCTGATCAAGAATATATATACTTTATGGGGTCGGAAAAGCTTCCTTCTGCCTGTTACATACATTTTAGCGACTTTAATATACCATTTCACCCTATGGGTGTATGGTATAAAAACCGGAAAACACAAAACGATCCGTATCCTATTAGATCAGAAAATTGAATGAGACTACAAATCTATCCTGCTCCGGACATTGACTGTAGCAAAGGCAGGATTGGTGAAGGCAAAAACAAAGTCAACCTGACCTCCATTTTTTTCGCTTAGATTCCACTGTGCTACTTTGATCATTTTCTTTTTGTAATGCACAGAAGGAGACGTTTCCGACCCTATAAAGTATATATATATATTCTTGATCGATTTCTTCTCTTCATTGCAATCTCTTTCACTCTCACTATTTCTTACCATACTGTCGCTTTTTTGTTAACAAAAAATTTGCGTTTCTTATTCTTATTCTTATTCCTCCCCCTACAATCTTTCATCGACCAGAAGCTTTAGATAAGTCATCATCATCATTATCATGAATAAGGCTGGAAAGCATATACAAAGCGGAGTTACTGCTGCTGCTGGCAGCAGTTGCAATTCAGCTTCACCCACAGCAGCTTTGCTTGGCTCACCACTCGGCGCGGCTGACGGTACTCCGGGAACTGGAGGTAATCTTGGAACCGGTACAAATGTGTTCAATTCAATAATGAGCTTCCTGCCCGATAATCGTCCGATAACTTCGTTACATATTGTCGAAGATTCCGATCGGTATGAAATGCACAAATACATACAATATAAAATTCATTCTATATCGATTTCTTTCATATTTTCTGCCTCTGTAGCTGCCCCAAGAATTTTAGTGCCATAAGTCGTACATATGATCAGGATGCCGATGCGGATCTATGGCGTGACTATAATATACTATTTGGACGACAAACCACACGTTACTTGTGCTTATCCAAATCGGAGGGTTTACCGGAATACGTTGTCGAAACATTAAAGTGAGTTGACAAATAACTTACTAAAATTTCTATTTATTTTTCCCAATAAGTAAAATAAGTCAACTTAATAAGTAAAATAAGATAAACTTAGGGTAATCATCTGGGCCAAAAATAATTTTGGGATGGTTTGTATGTATGGAGTTAAGTGTTCCGTTAGGGAAAACCTTTTTCAAAATTCCTATTGGGTTGAGCTTTTTTGTGCAAAAAAATTATACTAATTTTGTGGGGCGCATCTCTCAAATATTTTCAATTTATTGAATGTTCAAAAATATGTGGTACATATTCGAAATCATTAGAGTCAATACAAATTGCACTCATACAATGATAACACAGTCAACGTTAAATAGAAATAATTCTACATTCCGAATGTTTTTATACCATGCACCCATAGGGTGAAATGGTATATTAAAGTCGCCAAAATGCATGTAACAGGCAGAAAGAAGCTTTTCCGACCCCATAAAGTGTATATATTCTTGATCAGGATCTACAGCCGAGTCGATCTAGACATGTCCGTCCGTCCGTCTGTCCGCATGAACACCTAGATCTCAGAGACTATTGGAGCTAGAGTCACCAAATTTGGTACGTAGACTCCTGTAGTCCCAACGCTGGTTAAGTTTATTTCAAATTTTTGTCACGCACCTTTTCGGCCCCGCAATTTAAACAAATTCGATTTTCTTAAAGACTATAATAGCTAGAGACATAAAATTTGGTATGAATAATCCTTTAGTAAGCGCGCAGACAGTAATTGTTTAAAAATTTTGTCACGTCTACTTCCGCCCCTCCAAATTAAATAAAACAGATTTTCTCGAAAACTAATTAAAGTTTGGTACTCAGATGGTCTTAGTATGCGCCGCCTCCATAATTTAGAAAAAGTCGGCTTTCGCAATTTTTTACCTATTGAACCTAAATTGAGCACACTAATTAGTCTTACTAATTCTACCAGCTACCAAATTTGATTAAAATCGGACAAGAAACATGGAAAATATACGTATGTAGGCGATCCATAGGGCCGGAGTTGGTCGTAGGCTAAGAGTGTGCGAGATAGCAAATGCTAAAAGAATTAATAAGACATACATTGAAATTTAAAATATTTTCTCATCTGGTGCATGGTATACCGAAGTCGGCGAGGCGACTTACTTCATTTGCATTTGAGACCTGCTGTTGTTTCCGATTCTGAGTCAAATTATTCGGTTTCATATCGTTTGCCTTTGAGTCATACAAGAACCTTATTAATATTAGTCGATAATTTCGATCCAAACATTAATTTATAAAAATTATTATGGGAATTGACCTATTCTCATTTCCAAAAGATTTTAATCGAAATGTTTTTGCCGCTTTTTATGGTTGTCAATAAACCGAAAATAAATTTTAAAGCTCCGAAATCCTGTTAGCTAATTTAGTAGAGGAAACAAAAATGTTTTAAACTTAGCTTCGAAAACTATTGACATTTCATTTGGAATTGTAAGTACGAGCAAGTTTAAAATCGACTCGGAACCGAAAACAGACCTGATTCTGAATGTCCTTTTGTTACTTTTATTCTGACACAATATATTTGTTTTTTTAAAGGGTCATTGCGGAGAAGGTGCCACCGCCGAAGGAGTTTTCGCTTCTCTCTCGGACAGCCGATAGTGATCAGAAGGCCTGGCGTAAGCGACAGATTGCCTACAAGTTATCGAAACGTGGCTCAGTTACTCAAGCAGTGACCGATATAATACTCTGTTCAAAATTAAAAATAGCGCCCGATGGCTTTAAGCTAGCTGGTGATATAAATGGAATACTTATATGCTATAAGACTGGAGCCATACCCATGCGCTTGCCCCCACCAGTGCCAGCATCGGCCAGCTTGGCCGGTGGAGCAATATGTGAGGCAGAGCAGGCCTTAAACCGACTGAATTTGCAGGGGCAACGCAATTCCAGAGGACCGGTTCGTTAACAAAATCCAAATCGAAGTTAACAATAATTTGCTAAATGTTTATATAATTCTATTTTAGCTGCCGCAGTTGCCGACGGAGAATCAAGATCATGACTACGAGGAAATCCAGGCCCATTATCAAATAAATTCTCCACAGAGGCCAGCTCCGCCACGTCCGGCAACCAGTGTGGGGGCTGGTGGAAGACCCGTAGGTAATGGTGCCGGTGTCATTTATAGCGGAACTCTGGGAACCTATACGGAACTAGAGGGTGTGCCATTTGTGATGGATGTGAGACTGCAATCGAGCAATCAATGGACAGCCGATGATGTGAGTATAAGTAAAAGAAACCAGAAACCTCCAAAACGGAGCATTCTCTAATTCCTTGCTTTCTCTCTCCCTCTCTTGCAGTTACCTTCATTCCCAGATACTTCTAAATTATTAAAATCTTTGGACTATGACTTTCAATTAGAGCGTCAAATATTGTGCACCATGAAGTCTTCTGCCTCGAAAAATCCATTTTTCAAATAGACAAGATCTACAGCAAAAGCATCCCACAAAATGTATTACTTAGCCGTAAGAAGGGTTCCCAGATGAAAGAAAAACAAATGCAATGATTAATTGGATTTAGAGCGGGGAGTACGACACCGATAATCTGCTTGTGTTTTGCTTTATATCGGTTTACCAAATTATGTGTTAGAACCTAAAATTAAAGTTTTGAAAGTTCATTCTTGAATGCGTCTTAGGTAAACGAAATTGTTTTTTGTTTCGGGTTTCTGGTTTATTATTAAATACTGGAAATGGAAAAGCAAACAAAACCAATTCACCCAATGCAATTCCCTTCAATACCCCCCACCCAAGTAAAATCTGTGTGTAAGATTCCTGTGCCTTTCCCCATTTACGTCATGCAAATCTATTGTGGTTTATTTTTGAGTTTTCCATTTGTTTGTTTTTTTTTTTGTAATTTATGAAAACCGTTTTAACACTATAATAATCTCTATATATATATATATATATAAACATATATCTATATAAATATATAAAAAAAAATATACAATATTGTGATTGCCCGATGGCAAGAGAAATAATGTTTGTCATGTCATTTGTTTTAACACAACAGTCAAAAAACCTCCGTTACATAACCATATATATATATATATACATATATAGGTGCCAATTAAAGAAAGAGAAGAGAAACCAGTTGGTTCTTTATAGCATATGCTTAAACATATTAGATATGCTTAGTTAGTAGAGACAAATTAGACTGTACGTGAAAATCATAGATTCTTCCTATACCCCAATAAGCTACAAATACAATGTGCTGCTTGAATTAAATTCTGGTTGATGCAATTTCAATTGAGTTTTTCTTTTTTATAAAAATAAATTCTATATTACCGACTGCAGTCCTGAAACAAAAAACACGAAAATAGAAGTACAAAAAAACATTTGACGGTTCAATTAAATGCAGTGCATTTGGCAGCACTTCTCTAAAGTATACATATATATACATACATATAGAAAATAAAGAAAACACCCCCCCCCCCGACCACACCCCATTCCCCTTTAATAGATATATATATATATATATACAAGCATCCACATCATGTTCAATAAGCAAGTTGAAATATATATACTCTTTAATAATAAACAATTTATTAAATGTTGTTTCTAATTTTTCTCCTTTTTTTATTATATTTTTGTAAGTATAAAATTAGATTTCAGATTTAAGATTTAAAAAAAAAGAAGACTAACACAGCAGTCGACGAAAAAGCTTAAGCTAAAGACAGATAGTAATTAATTGAAAAAGATAGCTTAGCTATATACACAACTAAACATTCCCGACCCGGTGGAGGTGTTTTATTTGCATAATGTGCCAGCTATGCCCCGATTCACAGCCAATGTGGTCAGGGATGAGTTGCAGCCAATCCAAGTCCAGAATATTTGATGATTAAAAAGTATAGCGCGAAGAGAAGTGACAAAAAGATGAGGAGAAATTAGGTGAGAAAGGTTGTTAAAAGATTGGCAAAGAACACGAAAAGGTTCGTGAAGAGTTAGTTAGTCGTTAGTCAGACATCTACTAAGGTAAATAGGAAAAAAGTTTCTGGTCCGACGTGAGGGAACACAAAAATATAGCGTACTTAGTAAATTAGTAGAAATGACTTCGCCGTTGACTAGTTTATGGAGAAAGAGAATGCCAAAAACGAGCCTACGGTTGTAAAGTGAAGGAAGATTAATAAGAAGAAGTCTGTCAGAATAAGAAGGTAGGCGAAGACTCGGGTCCCAATTAAGACCGCGTAACGCAAACTTAAGGAATTCCTTCTGTACCGATTCAATACTACGCTGGTGAACATCATATTGCGGGTTCCACACTGGCGAACAATATTCGAGAATAGGGCGAACTAACGAAGTGTATAAAACCTTTGTTACATAGGGATCATCAAATTCTTTGGCCCAACGTTTAATAAAGCCAAGAAGGCTGCATGCTCTATTGACAATTGAAGCAATATGAACATTAAATGAAAGTTTTGGGTCAAACATAACGCCTAAGTCTTTAAAGGATGGTACACAATCTAACAGAACAGACTTAATGGAGTAATGAGCTAGGAACGGAGACAAACGACTGAAAGTCATAAAAGAACACTTAGAGGCATTAAGGTGTAATTTATTAACGTGGCACCAATCACAGAACGCATCGAGATCAGATTACAAGTACTGTTGGAAAGAAGGATCATTATAGGAATAACAAATCTTGACGTCATCCGCAAACATGAGCACGCGTGAGTGAACCAAGGCCAAGGGTAAATCATTTATAAACAGGGTAAATAACAGTGGGCCCAGATGACTGCCTTGGGGTACACCTGACGTAACTTGAATAGTTTTAGATATTGAGGAACGAAAAGACACCTTTTGGGTTCTGCCAATAAGATACGACTTTAACCAAGCCAACAGTTTCGGGGAAAAACCCATGATGTTAAGTTTCGCGAGAAGCATAGAATGATCAACCGTATCGAAAGCCTTACTAAAGTCAGTATAAATAACATCAGTTTGACACTTTTTACGGAAGCCATGGTGTACAAGGGTAGTCAATTCTAAGAGGTTAGTAACCGACGAACGACTTTTCATGAAGCCATGCTGACAAGGAGAAATAGTGGATCTGGATAGGTGGGAAGACGTAATAATTTTCTCAAACAGCTTTGGTATTGTCGAAAGTTTGGCAATGCCACGGTAGTTAGAAAAAAAAAGCGGAATAATAAAAGACTCCTTCCAAATATCGGGAAAGCTACAAGTCTCACTCGATGTAAAGAATAACCGAGATAAAGGCTTAGATAGGGAAATCGAACACATTTTAAGGATGCAACTAGGTATATTATCAGGACCGGGAACGAAGGAAGACGTCATAGATGACAAGCTAGAGATAATACAGTCTTCAGTAATACTAGGAAAAAACATACAATTTAAATGTGGGATTGAAAAGGGATAGGTTGTGGGATCCAAAACAGTAGTAGAACAAGTCGACTGAAAGAATTTAGCAAACAGATCTGCAATATCTGAGTCATTATTAGCAGTCTGGTCATTAAGTCTGAAGGTGGAAGGTAGTACATTAGAGCGTCTTTTGGAATTAACAAAGTTGTAAAATCTTTTGGGGTTCTTATAAAATTCAACCTTACAGCGAACGATATAATTATTGTAGCATTGAGTGTTTAAAAGACAAAATTGAGATTTGGCTATACAGTAATTTGCATAGTCAAGTCGCGAACCAGTTTTTTTAAATCTTTTAAAATATCTCGATTTAATATTGCGGAGATTAGAGAGCCTACGTGTGAACCAGACTGGCGCGCTGGAGACGGTAGAGACATTCACATAAGGAACGCATTTATCAATTGGAGAATTAAGAGCAGAGTAGAAAAACTTCACTGCACAATCTATATCGCAGCACTCAAATAGAAATGACCAATCAAAAGAGAAAATAAGGCTATTAAGAAGATTGAAATTTGTTTTACGAAAACATCTACGACGAGATCTTGCGATGTTATTAAGTGATTTAGTAACGGAATTGTAAGAAATAGTAACTTCAATGGTAGGGTGATAAGGATCTTCAGGTTTCACTAGGGGCTGTGTTCGGGATACAGCACTAACAGTGGGATCAGAGACAAAAACAAGATCAAGGATTCTTTTAGAAGAGTTAAGGAAAGAATTCAACTGATATAGCGGACATTCAAGTAGGCAATCAAGAAAAACATGTTGAGATGAAGGAATTAAGAAAGATAGATTATCATCAACAAGCCAAGAAATATTAGGCAAGTTGAAATCATCTAAAACTATAAGGAAATCACGATCTTTAAGACTATTAAAAGTACATAGTTTGCAAAGCATCAGCATGGTGCATATAGGTCATGATATCAGAAGCTGGAGGAATATATGAACAAGAAATATGAAAGCTAAAGTTGGAACATGTAACTTCGACGCAAATAAACTCAACACCTAAGGGCAGATCAATCGGCACGACACTTGAACACATAGCAGGATTCCCCGTCAAATCAGATCAATGAAAAGTTGAATCCATGTTCATTTATTTACTAGAATACAGTACTAAGCAAAGTTTTTGGAAACTCTTAACTTTGCAAGTCTGTAAGTTATGCAAAATTTTTACCGATTTTCGAAAGTGTTATCTCATTTGAATACAGTTATGATACGGGGGTATACAGAGCTGAAAAAATCAAAAATTATTCGAAATATAATTATTCCTGATTATTGCTAGTGTAGCTGGCACACTCTGCGTATACTTTATTGTCTAAAAAGCCATTTGGCAAAAAATAAAACAATTTAAATCTTATGTAAAATATATGGTCGTTCCGGGTCATTTTTTTTAAGAGAGAAAAAGTATTTTAAATATTTAATATAATACGATTTTCTCATTTATTTTTTTTATAATTCGAATGAAGAAAATGCGACAAAAAATAGAGACAAAATTCGGTATGTATATTTGCTTAGTAAATGCGCACGTTTGTATTTGTAAAAATTTTGCCACGCCCCCTACCGCCCCGTAAATTAAATAAAACCGATTTTCCCAAAAAATATTCTAGCTAGAGACACCATAGTTGGTATCTATATTTGCTTAGTAATTGCGCACATTTTTTATGTGTAAAGATTTTGGCACGCCCCTTTCCGCCCCCGTAATTTGAAAAAACTCGATTATCTCCCATAATATTCAACCTTGTGCAATTAAATTTAGCACACTTAAATATGATACTAATATCCAGCAAAACACCAAATTTGATCAAAATCGGACTAAAAATAGCCAAGTTATGCATATAAACGTTTTTCCATATGGCCGAAAGTGGCCGTTGGCTGGTGGGGGCGCTAGGGTGCTCGTATGCTTGAGTGAGCGAAATACTAAGATGTGCATGTAAAAAGCATGTGAACAGATTTTTTTAAAAAATACGAATATGCATTGGTTATTATAAATTTGAAATATTTGTTTTACTGGTGTATGGTATACTCAGCCGACTTAAAAGCTATTGGGATGACATTTTTTCTGTGCTTTTTATTACCTGCGTGAGATCAAGTATCAAAATCATCCGGATCGGACTTTATAATTTAATGACAAACGAAAAGTGGGTGAAGGAGTTGGGGTATCGTTTTAGATCCAATACTAATGTGATAGTTTTGGATCTAAAACATCAGATTCTCTTACCAATAGAATACATGTAATTGCCCATATTATACCTCTAAATAAGTAAGTTGTAAGTACAGTTTTTGCTGTACTGAAATATATTTCAAACACTTCTTCATTCTTTACAATTTGGATCCTAATCATCGTCATCGGCAACTGACAGCATGGTTGGTTCTGTCGTCGTACCACTGCTGTTGTTGGACAATGTACTGGAAGTAGACACCAGACTGTTGGAAGACACCGCACTTTTAATGGTCACTGCACTGCTTGTGGACCAAACACTAGCTATGGACGTCTGACTGGCTGAAGAGGTCTGACTGGCTATGGACTGCACACTGGTTGTGGACCCAACACTAGCTATGGACGTCTGACTGGCTGAAGACGTCTGACTGGCTATGGTCTGCACACTGGTTGTGGACTCCTGACTGGGAGTGGACCAAACATTGTCACCCAGTATCTTCAGCACATCCTCGACATAGGTGCTGGTGCGATAAAATGAATTCTTCTCTATTATGGCCCCAGATAGGGTGGACTTCTCCAAGACTTCAACCAGCTGCTCCACCACCGCTTTACGCTTAGACTCATCCGTGGTCTGATTCGCAAAATAAAAAATTAAACTGTTTAATGGTTGCGGCGCTACTTTCTCGCGTAGGTATTTCAAGACAATTGATTCATCTACTAAAATTTCCGCCATTATAATAAAAAAAACAAAATTGTAATTGTTGATAATTCAAAAAAACCGGAAAACACAAAACGATCCGTATCCTATTAGATCAGAAAATTGAATGAGACTACAAATCTATCCTGCTCCGGACATTGACTGTAGCAAAGGCAGGATTGGTGAAGGCAAAAACAAAGTCAACCTGACCTCCATTTTTTTCGCTTAGATTCCACTGTGCTACTTTGATCATTTTCTTTTTTGTAATGCACAGAAGGAGACGTTTCCGACCCTATAAAGTATATATATAAATTCTTGATCGATTTCTTCTCTTCATTGCAATCTCTTTCACTCTCACTATTTCTTACCATACTGTCGCTTTTTTGTTAACAAAAAATTTGCGTTTCTTATTCTTATTCTTATTCCTCCCCCCCCTACAATCTTTCATCGACCAGAAGCTTTAGATAAGTCATCATCATCATTATCATGAATAAGGCTGGAAAGCATATACAAAGCGGAGTTACTGCTGCTGCTGGCAGCAGTTGCAATTCAGCTTCACCCACAGCAGCTTTGCTTGGCTCACCACTCGGCGCGGCTGACGGTACTCCGGGAACTGGAGGTAATCTTGGAACCGGTACAAATGTGTTCAATTCAATAATGAGCTTCCTGCCCGATAATCGTCCGATAACTTCGTTACATATTGTCGAAGATTCCGATCGGTATGAAATGCACAAATACATACAATATAAAATTCATTCTATATCGATTTCTTTCATATTTTCTGCCTCTGTAGCTGCCCCAAGAATTTTAGTGCCATAAGTCGTACATATGATCAGGATGCCGATGCGGATCTATGGCGTGACTATAATATACTATTTGGACGACAAACCACACGTTACTTGTGCTTATCCAAATCGGAGGGTTTACCGGAATACGTTGTCGAAACATTAAAGTGAGTTGACAAATAACTTACTAAAATTTCTATTTATTTTTCCCAATAAGTAAAATAAGTCAACTTAATAAGTAAAATAAGATAAACTTAGGGTAATCATCTGGGCCAAAAATAATTTTGGGATGGTTTGTATGTATGGAGTTAAGTGTTCCGTTAGGGAAAACCTTTTTCAAAATTCCTATTGGGTTGAGCTTTTTGTGCAAAAAAATTATACTAATTTTGTGGGGCGCATCTCTCAAATATTTTCAATTTATTGAATGTTCAAAAATATGTGGTACATATTCGAAATCATTAGAGTCAATACAAATTGCACTCATACAATGATAACACAGTCAACGTTAAATAGAAATAATTCTACATTCCGAATGTTTTTATACCATGCACCCATAGGGTGAAATGGTATATTAAAGTCGCCAAAATGCATGTAACAGGCAGAAAGAAGCTTTTCCGACCCCATAAAGTGTATATATTCTTGATCAGGATCTACAGCCGAGTCGATCTAGACATGTCCGTCCGTCCGTCTGTCCGCATGAACACCTAGATCTCAGAGACTATTGGAGCTAGAGTCACCAAATTTGGTACGTAGACTCCTGTAGTCCCAACGCTGGTTAAGTTTATTTCAAATTTTTGTCACGCACCTTTTCGGCCCCGCAATTTAAACAAATTCGATTTTCTTAAAGACTATAATAGCTAGAGACATAAAATTTGGTATGAATAATCCTTTAGTAAGCGCGCAGACAGTAATTGTTTAAAAATTTTGTCACGTCTACTTCCGCCCCTCCAAATTAAATAAAACAGATTTTCTCGAAAACTAATTAAAGTTTGGTACTCAGATGGTCTTAGTATGCGCCGCCTCCATAATTTAGAAAAAGTCGGCTTTCGCAATTTTTTACCTATTGAACCTAAATTAAGCACACTAATTAGTCTTACTAATTCTACCAGCTACCAAATTTGATTAAAATCGGACAAGAAACATGGAAAATATACGTATGTAGGCGATCCATAGGGCCGGAGTTGGTCGTAGGCTAAGAGTGTGCGAGATAGCAAATGCTAAAAGAATTAATAAGACATACATTGAAATTTAAAATATTTTCTCATCTGGTGCATGGTATACCGAAGTCGGCGAGGCGACTTACTTCATTTGCATTTGAGACCTGCTGTTGTTTCCGATTCTGAGTCAAATTATTCGGTTTCATATCGTTTGCCTTTGAGTCATACAAGAACCTTATTAATATTAGTCGATAATTTCGATCCAAACATTAATTTATAAAAATTATTATGGGAATTGACCTATTCTCATTTCCAAAAGATTTTAATCGAAATGTTTTTGCCGCTTTTTATGGTTGTCAATAAACCGAAAATAAATTTTAAAGCTCCGAAATCCTGTTAGCTAATTTAGTAGAGGAAACAAAAATGTTTTAAACTTAGCTTCGAAAACTATTGACATTTCATTTGGAATTGTAAGTACGAGCAAGTTTAAAATCGACTCGGAACCGAAAACAGACCTGATTCTGAATGTCCTTTTGTTACTTTTATTCTGACACAATATATTTGTTTTTTAAAGGGTCATTGCGGAGAAGGTGCCACCGCCGAAGGAGTTTTCGCTTCTCTCTCGGACAGCCGATAGTGATCAGAAGGCCTGGCGTAAGCGACAGATTGCCTACAAGTTATCGAAACGTGGCTCAGTTACTCAAGCAGTGACCGATATAATACTCTGTTCAAAATTAAAAATAGCGCCCGATGGCTTTAAGCTAGCTGGTGATATAAATGGAATACTTATATGCTATAAGACTGGAGCCATACCCATGCGCTTGCCCCCACCAGTGCCAGCATCGGCCAGCTTGGCCGGTGGAGCAATATGTGAGGCAGAGCAGGCCTTAAACCGACTGAATTTGCAGGGGCAACGCAATTCCAGAGGACCGGTTCGTTAACAAAATCCAAATCGAAGTTAACAATAATTTGCTAAATGTTTATATAATTCTATTTTAGCTGCCGCAGTTGCCGACGGAGAATCAAGATCATGACTACGAGGAAATCCAGGCCCATTATCAAATAAATTCTCCACAGAGGCCAGCTCCGCCACGTCCGGCAACCAGTGTGGGGGCTGGTGGAAGACCCGTAGGTAATGGTGCCGGTGTCATTTATAGCGGAACTCTGGGAACCTATACGGAACTAGAGGGTGTGCCATTTGTGATGGATGTGAGACTGCAATCGAGCAATCAATGGACAGCCGATGATGTGAGTATAAGTAAAAGAAACCAGAAACCTCCAAAACGGAGCATTCTCTAATTCCTTGCTTTCTCTCTCCCTCTCTTGCAGTTACCTTCATTCCCAGATACTTCTAAATTATTAAAATCTTTGGACTATGACTTTCAATTAGAGCGTCAAATATTGTGCACCATGAAGTCTTCTGCCTCGAAAAATCCATTTTTCAAATAGACAAGATCTACAGCAAAAGCATCCCACAAAATGTATTACTTAGCCGTAAGAAGGGTTCCCAGATGAAAGAAAAACAAATGCAATGATTAATTGGATTTAGAGCGGGGAGTACGACACCGATAATCTGCTTGTGTTTTGCTTTATATCGGTTTACCAAATTATGTGTTAGAACCTAAAATTAAAGTTTTGAAAGTTCATTCTTGAATGCGTCTTAGGTAAACGAAATTGTTTTTTGTTTCGGGTTTCTGGTTTATTATTAAATACTGGAAATGGAAAAGCAAACAAAACCAATTCACCCAATGCAATTCCCTTCAATACCCCCCACCCAAGTAAAATCTGTGTGTAAGATTCCTGTGCCTTTCCCCATTTACGTCATGCAAATCTATTGTGGTTTATTTTTGAGTTTTCCATTTGTTTGTTTTTTTTTTTTGTAATTTATGAAAACCGTTTTAACACTATAATAATCTCTATATATATATATATATAAACATATATCTATATAAATATATAAAAAAAAATATACAATATTGTGATTGCCCGATGGCAAGAGAAATAATGTTTGTCATGTCATTTGTTTTAACACAACAGTCAAAAAACCTCCGTTACATAACCATATATATATATATATACATATATAGGTGCCAATTAAAGAAAGAGAAGAGAAACCAGTTGGTTCTTTATAGCATATGCTTAAACATATTAGATATGCTTAGTTAGTAGAGACAAATTAGACTGTACGTGAAAATCATAGATTCTTCCTATACCCCAATAAGCTACAAATACAATGTGCTGCTTGAATTAAATTCTGGTTGATGCAATTTCAATTGAGTTTTTCTTTTTTATAAAAATAAATTCTATATTACCGACTGCAGTCCTGAAACAAAAAACACGAAAATAGAAGTACAAAAAAACATTTGACGGTTCAATTAAATGCAGTGCATTTGGCAGCACTTCTCTAAAGTATACATATATATACATACATATAGAAAATAAAGAAAACACCCCCCCCCCGACCTCACCCCATTCCCCTTTAATAGATATATATATATATATATACAAGCATCCACATCATGTTCAATAAGCAAGTTGAAATATATATACTCTTTAATAATAAACAATTTATTAAATGTTGTTTCTAATTTTTCTCCTTTTTTTATTATATTTTTGTAAGTATAAAATTAGATTTCAGATTTAAGATTTTAAAAAAAGAAGACTAACACAGCAGTCGACGAAAAAGCTTAAGCTAAAGACAGATAGTAATTAATTGAAAAAGATAGCTTAGCTATATACACAACTAAACATTCCCGACCCGGTGGAGGTGTTTTATTTGCATAATGTGCCAGCTATGCCCCGATTCACAGCCAATGTGGTCAGGGGATGAGTTGCAGCCAATCCAAGTCCAGAATATTTTCATTGGTTTCGCTGTAGATGATTAAAAAGTATAGCGCGAAGAGAAGTGACAGAAAGATGAGGAGAAATTAGGTGAGAAAGGTTGTTAAAAGATTGGCAAAGAACACGAAAAGGTTCGTGAAGAGAGTAGTTAGTCAGACATCTACTAAGGTAAATAGGAAAAAAGTTTCTGGTCCGACGTGAGGGAACACAAAAATATAGCGTACTTAGTAAATTAGTAGAAATGACTTCGCCGTTGACTAGTTTATGGAGAAAGAGAATGCCAAAAACGAGCCTACGGTTGTAAAGTGAAGGAAGATTAATAAGAAGAAGTCTGTCAGAATAAGAAGGTAGGCGAAGACTCGGGTCCCAATTAAGACCGCGTAACGCAAACTTAAGGAATTCCTTCTGTACCGATTCAATACTACGCTGGTGAACATCATATTGCGGGTTCCACACTGGCGAACAATATTCGAGAATAGGGCGAACTAACGAAGTGTATAAAACCTTTGTTACATAGGGATCATCAAATTCTTTGGCCCAACGTTTAATAAAGCCAAGAAGGCTGCATGCTCTATTGACAATTGAAGCAATATGAACATTAAATGAAAGTTTTGGGTCAAACATAACGCCTAAGTCTTTAAAGGATGGTACACAATCTAACAGAACAGACTTAATGGAGTAATGAGCTAGGAACGGAGACAAACGACTGAAAGTCATAAAAGAACACTTAGAGGCATTAAGGTGTAATTTATTAACGTGGCACCAATCACAGAACGCATCGAGATCAGATTACAAGTACTGTTGGAAAGAAGGATCATTATAGGAATAACAAATCTTGACGTCATCCGCAAACATGAGCACGCGTGAGTGAACCAAGGCCAAGGGTAAATCATTTATAAACAGGGTAAATAACAGTGGGCCCAGATGACTGCCTTGGGGTACACCTGACGTAACTTGAATAGTTTTAGATATTGAGGAACGAAAAGACACCTTTTGGGTTCTGCCAATAAGATACGACTTTAACCAAGCCAACAGTTTCGGGGAAAAACCCATGATGTTAAGTTTCGCGAGAAGCATAGAATGATCAACCGTATCGAAAGCCTTACTAAAGTCAGTATAAATAACATCAGTTTGACACTTTTTACGGAAGCCATGGTGTACAAGGGTAGTCAATTCTAAAAGGTTAGTAACCGACGAACGACCTTTCATGAAGCCATGCTGACAAGGAGAAATAGTGGATCTGGATAGGTGTTGAAGGGAAGACGTAATAATTTTCTCAAACAGCTTTGGTATTGCCGAAAGTTTGGCAATGCCACGGTAGTTAGAAACATCCGATTTGCTACCCTTTTTAAAAAGCGGAATAATAAAAGACTCCTTCCAAATATCGGAAAAGCTACAAGTCTCACTCGATATAAAGAATAACCGAGATAAAGGCTTAGATAGGGAAATCGAACACATTTTAAGGATGCAACTAGGTATATTATCAGGACCGGGAACGAAGGAAGACGTCATAGATGACAAGCTAGAGATAATACAGTCTTCAGTAATACTAGGAAAAAACATACAATTTAAATGTGGGATTGAAAAGGGATAGGTTGTGGGATCCAAAACAGTAGTAGAACAAGTCGACTGAAAGAATTTAGCAAACAGATCTGCAATATCTGAGTCATTATTAGCAGTCTGGTCATTAAGTCTGAAGGTGGAAGGTAGTACATTAGAGCGTCTTTTGGAATTAACAAAGTTGTAAAATCTTTTGGGGTTCTTATAAAATTCAACCTTACAGCGAACGATATAATTATTGTAGCATTGAGTGTTTAAAAGACAAAATTGAGATTTGCCTATACAGTAATTTGCATAGTCAAGTCGCGAACCAGTTTTTTTAAATCTTTTAAAATATCTCGATTTAATATTGCGGAGATTAGAGAGCCTACGTGTGAACCAGACTGGCGCGCTGGAGACGGTAGAGACATTCACATAAGGAACGCATTTATCAATTGGAGAATTAAGAGCAGAGTAGAAAAACTTCACTGCACAATCTATATCGCAGCACTCAAATAGAAATGACCAATCAAAAGAGAAAATAAGGCTATTAAGAAGATTGAAATTTGTTTTACGAAAACATCTACGACGAGATCTTGCGATGTTATTAAGTGATTTAGTAACGGAATTGTAAGAAATAGTAACTTCAATGGTAGGGTGATAAGGATCTTCAGGTTTCACTAGGGGCTGTGTTCGGGATACAGCACTAACAGTGGGATCAGAGACAAAAACAAGATCAAGGATTCTTTTAGAAGAGTTAAGGAAAGAATTCAACTGATATAGCGGACATTCAAGTAGGCAATCAAGAAAAACATGTTGAGATGAAGGAATTAAGAAAGATAGATTATCATCAACAAGCCAAGAAATATTAGGCAAGTTGAAATCATCTAAAACTATAAGGAAATCACGATCTTTAAGACTATTAAAAGTAGTTTGCAAAGCATCAGCATGGTGCATATAGGTCATGATATCAGAAGCTGAAGGAATATATGAACAATAAATATATAAGCTAAAGTTGGAACATGTAACTTCGACGCAAATAAACTCAACACCTAAGGGCAGATCAATCGGCACGACACTTGAACACATATAGCTGGATTCCCCGTCAAATCAGATCAATGAAAAGTTGAATCCATGTTCATTTATTTACTAGAATACAGTACTAAGCAAAGTTTTGGGAAACTCTTAACTTTGCAAGTCTGTAAGTTATGCAAAATTTTTACCGATTTTCGAAAGTGTTATCTCATTTGAATACAGTTATGATACGGGGGTATACAGAGCTGAAAAAATCAAAAATTATTCGAAATATAATTATTCCTGATTATTGCTAGTGTAGCTGGCACACTCTGCGTATACTCTATTGTCTAAAAAGCCATTTGGCAAAAAATAAAACAATTTAAATCTTATGTAAAATATATGGTCGTTCCGGGTCATTTTTTTTAAGAGAGAAAAAGTATTTTAAATATTTAATATAATACGATTTTCTCATTTATTTTTTTTATAATTCGAATGAAGAAAATGCGACAAAAAATAGAGACAAAATTCGGTATGTATATTTGCTTAGTAAATGCGCACGTTTGTATTTGTAAAAATTTTGCCACGCCCCCTACCGTCCCCGTAAATTAAATAAAACCGATTTTCCCAAAAAATATTCTAGCTAGAGACACCATAGTTGGTATCTATATTTGCTTAGTAATTGCGCACATTTTTTATGTGTAAAGATTTTGGCACGCCCCTTTCCGCCCCCGTAATTTGAAAAAACTCGATTATCTCCCATAATATTCAACCTTGTGCAATTAAATTTAGCACACTTAAATTTGATACTAATATCCAGCAAAACACCAAATTTGATCAAAATCGGACTAAAAATAGCCAAGTTATGCATATAAACGTTTTTCCATATGGCCGAAAGTGGCCGTTGGCTGGTGGGGGCGCTAGGGTGCTCGTATGCTTGAGTGAGCGAAATACTAAGATGTGCATGTAAAAAGCATGTGAACAGATTTTTTTAAAAATACGAATATGCATTGGTTATTATAAATTTGAAATATTTGTTTTACTGGTGTATGGTATACTCAGCCGACTTAAAAGCTATTGGGATGACATTTTTTCTGTGCTTTTTATTACCTGCGTGAGATCAAGTATCAAAATCATCCGGATCGGACTTTATAATTTAATGACAAACGAAAAGTGGGTGAAGGAGTTGGGGTATCGTTTTAGATCCAATACTAATGTGATAGTTTTGGATCTAAAACATCAGATTCTCTTACCAATAGAATACATGTAATTGCCCATATTATACCTCTAAATAAGTAAGTTGTAAGTACAGTTTTTGCTGTACTGAAATATATTTCAAACACTTCTTCATTCTTTACAATTTGGATCCTAATCATCGTCATCGGCAACTGACAGCATGGTTGGTTCTGTCGTCGTACCACTGCTGTTGTTGGACAATGTACTGGAAGTAGACACCAGACTGTTGGAAGACACCGCACTTTTAATGGTCACTGCACTGCTTGTGGACCAAACACTAGCTATGGACGTCTGACTGGCTGAAGAGGTCTGACTGGCTATGGACTGCACACTGGTTGTGGACCCAACACTAGCTATGGACGTCTGACTGGCTGAAGACGTCTGACTGGCTATGGTCTGCACACTGGTTGTGGACTCCTGACTGGGAGTGGACCAAACATTGTCACCCAGTATCTTCAGCACATCCTCGACATAGGTGCTGGTGCGATAAAATGAATTCTTCTCTATTATGGCCCCAGATAGGGTGGACTTCTCCAAGACTTCAACCAGCTGCTCCACCACCGCTTTACGCTTAGACTCATCCGTGGTCTGATTCGCAAAATAAAAAATTAAACTGTTTAATGGTTGCGGCGCTACTTTCTCGCGTAGGTATTTCAAGACAATTGATTCATCTACTAAAATTTCCGCCATTATAATAAAAAAAACAAAATTGTAATTGTTGATAATTCAAAATGAAGTAAGTAAGTCGTCTCGCCGACTTGGATATACCATACACCAGTAAAACAAATATTTTAAATTTATAATAACCAATGCATTTTCGTATTTTTAAAAAAATCTGTTTGCATGCTTTTTAGAAGCATATCTTAGTATTTCGCTCACTCAAGCATTCGAGCACCCTAGCGCCCCCACCAGCCAACGGCCACTTCCGGCCATATGGAAAAACGTTTATATGCATAACTTGACTATTTTTATTCCGATTTTGATCAAATTTGGTATTTTGCTTGATATTAGTATCAAATTTAAGTGTGCTAAATTTGATTGCACAAGGTAGAAAATTACGGGAGATAATCGAGTTTTTTCAAATTACGGGGGGCGGAGGGGGGCGTGGCAAAATCTTTACACATCAAAACCGTGCGCAATTACTAAGCAAATATTTATACCAACTATGGTATCTCTAGCTAAAATAGTTTTTGAGGAAATCGGTTTTATTTAATTTGCGGGGGCGGTAGGGGGCGTGGCAAAATTTTTACAAATACAAAATGTGCGCGTTTACTAAGCAAATATACATACCAAATTTTGTGTCTCTACTTGCTATGGTGTTTAAGAAAATCGGTTTTATATCATTTGCGGGGGCGGTAGGGGGCGTGGCAAACATTTGAAACAAACTCGATAAGCGTACATATGACACGAGTCTACATACCAAATTTGGTGGCTCTAGCTCTTATAGTCTCCGAGATCTAGGCGTTCATACAGACGGACGGACGGACGGACGGACGGACGGACGGACGGACGGACGGACGGACAGACGGACGGACGGACGGACGGACGGACGGACGGACGGACAGACGGACATGGCTAGATCGTCTCGGCTGTTGATGCTGATCAAGAATATATATACTTTATGGGGTCGGAAAAGCTTCCTTCTGCCTGTTACATACATTTTAGCGACTTTAATATACCATTTCACCCTATGGGTGTATGGTATAAAAACCGGAAAACACAAAACGATCCGTATCCTATTAGATCAGAAAATTGAATGAGACTACAAATCTATCCTGCTCCGGACATTGACTGTAGCAAAGGCAGGATTGGTGAAGGCAAAAACAAAGTCAACCTGACCTCCATTTTTTTCGCTTAGATTCCACTGTGCTACTTTGATCATTTTCTTTTTTGTAATGCACAGAAGGAGACGTTTCCGACCCTATAAAGTATATATATATATTCTTGATCGATTTCTTCTCTTCATTGCAATCTCTTTCACTCTCACTATTTCTTACCATACTGTCGCTTTTTTGTTAACAAAAAATTTGCGTTTCTTATTCTTATTCTTATTCCTCCCCCCCCTACAATCTTTCATCGACCAGAAGCTTTAGATAAGTCATCATCATCATTATCATGAATAAGGCTGGAAAGCATATACAAAGCGGAGTTACTGCTGCTGCTGGCAGCAGTTGCAATTCAGCTTCACCCACAGCAGCTTTGCTTGGCTCACCACTCGGCGCGGCTGACGGTACTCCGGGAACTGGAGGTAATCTTGGAACCGGTACAAATGTGTTCAATTCAATAATGAGCTTCCTGCCCGATAATCGTCCGATAACTTCGTTACATATTGTCGAAGATTCCGATCGGTATGAAATGCACAAATACATACAATATAAAATTCATTCTATATCGATTTCTTTCATATTTTCTGCCTCTGTAGCTGCCCCAAGAATTTTAGTGCCATAAGTCGTACATATGATCAGGATGCCGATGCGGATCTATGGCGTGACTATAATATACTATTTGGACGACAAACCACACGTTACTTGTGCTTATCCAAATCGGAGGGTTTACCGGAATACGTTGTCGAAACATTAAAGTGAGTTGACAAATAACTTACTAAAATTTCTATTTATTTTTCCCAATAAGTAAAATAAGTCAACTTAATAAGTAAAATAAGATAAACTTAGGGTAATCATCTGGGCCAAAAATAATTTTGGGATGGTTTGTATGTATGGAGTTAAGTGTTCCGTTAGGGAAAACCTTTTTCAAAATTCCTATTGGGTTGAGCTTTTTTGTGCAAAAAAATTATACTAATTTTGTGGGGCGCATCTCTCAAATATTTTCAATTTATTGAATGTTCAAAAATATGTGGTACATATTCGAAATCATTAGAGTCAATACAAATTGCACTCATACAATGATAACACAGTCAACGTTAAATAGAAATAATTCTACATTCCGAATGTTTTTATACCATGCACCCATAGGGTGAAATGGTATATTAAAGTCGCCAAAATGCATGTAACAGGCAGAAAGAAGCTTTTCCGACCCCATAAAGTGTATATATTCTTGATCAGGATCTACAGCCGAGTCGATCTAGACATGTCCGTCCGTCCGTCTGTCCGCATGAACACCTAGATCTCAGAGACTATTGGAGCTAGAGTCACCAAATTTGGTACGTAGACTCCTGTAGTCCCAACGCTGGTTAAGTTTATTTCAAATTTTTGTCACGCACCTTTTCGGCCCCGCAATTTAAACAAATTCGATTTTCTTAAAGACTATAATAGCTAGAGACATAAAATTTGGTATGAATAATCCTTTAGTAAGCGCGCAGACAGTAATTGTTTAAAAATTTTGTCACGTCTACTTCCGCCCCTCCAAATTAAATAAAACAGATTTTCTCGAAAACTAATTAAAGTTTGGTACTCAGATGGTCTTAGTATGCGCCGCCTCCATAATTTAGAAAAAGTCGGCTTTCGCAATTTTTTACCTATTGAACCTAAATTGAGCACACTAATTAGTCTTACTAATTCTACCAGCTACCAAATTTGATTAAAATCGGACAAGAAACATGGAAAATATACGTATGTAGGCGATCCATAGGGCCGGAGTTGGTCGTAGGCTAAGAGTGTGCGAGATAGCAAATGCTAAAAGAATTAATAAGACATACATTGAAATTTAAAATATTTTCTCATCTGGTGCATGGTATACCGAAGTCGGCGAGGCGACTTACTTCATTTGCATTTGAGACCTGCTGTTGTTTCCGATTCTGAGTCAAATTATTCGGTTTCATATCGTTTGCCTTTGAGTCATACAAGAACCTTATTAATATTAGTCGATAATTTCGATCCAAACATTAATTTATAAAAATTATTATGGGAATTGACCTATTCTCATTTCCAAAAGATTTTAATCGAAATGTTTTTGCCGCTTTTTATGGTTGTCAATAAACCGAAAATAAATTTTAAAGCTCCGAAATCCTGTTAGCTAATTTAGTAGAGGAAACAAAAATGTTTTAAACTTAGCTTCGAAAACTATTGACATTTCATTTGGAATTGTAAGTACGAGCAAGTTTAAAATCGACTCGGAACCGAAAACAGACCTGATTCTGAATGTCCTTTTGTTACTTTTATTCTGACACAATATATTTGTTTTTTTAAAGGGTCATTGCGGAGAAGGTGCCACCGCCGAAGGAGTTTTCGCTTCTCTCTCGGACAGCCGATAGTGATCAGAAGGCCTGGCGTAAGCGACAGATTGCCTACAAGTTATCGAAACGTGGCTCAGTTACTCAAGCAGTGACCGATATAATACTCTGTTCAAAATTAAAAATAGCGCCCGATGGCTTTAAGCTAGCTGGTGATATAAATGGAATACTTATATGCTATAAGACTGGAGCCATACCCATGCGCTTGCCCCCACCAGTGCCAGCATCGGCCAGCTTGGCCGGTGGAGCAATATGCACTCATACAATGATAACACAGTCAACGTTAAATAGAAATAATTCTACATTCCGAATGTTTTTATACCATGCACCCATAGGGTGAAATGGTATATTAAAGTCGCCAAAATGCATGTAACAGGCAGAAAGAAGCTTTTCCGACCCCATAAAGTATATATATTCTTGATCAGCATCAACAGCCGAGACGATCTAGCCATGTCCGTCTGTCCGTCCGTCCGTCCGTCCGCCCGTCCGCCCGTCCGCCCGTCCGTCCGTCCGTCTGTATGAACACCTAGATCTCGGAGACTATAAGAGCTAGAGCCACCAAATTTGGTATGTAGACTCGTGTAGTTACATACTAGATGTTTGTAACGCACAGAAGGAGACGTTTCCGACCCTATAAAGTATATATATTCTTGATCAGCATGAGAAGCTGAGTTGATATAGCCATGTCCGTCTGTCCGTCCGTCTGTGCGTATGCGTTTTACTCAGCCATCTTAAGAGCTATCGGGATGAAATTTTTTTTGGGGGCTTTTTATTACCTGGGAAAAATATGAAAAGTATGAAAATTGGGAGAATCGGACCACTATATCATATAGCTCTGAAGGAAACATTTTTGCAAAAATTGCAAAAATTGGAGTATCGCCATGAAATTTACCAATATGATAGTAATATATATAAAATTTCAGATCCCAAAATTTGAATCTGATCGGATAAATAGAGGATAAAGTTACAGTCGCTGTAAATTGTCTCTCCTCAGCCGCTGCCGGCAGCGCTGCTTGCTGCCTACTACGTCATTGCTCGAATCATCAGAGCACACCGCATGCACACATACAGACGCAACGCTACATAAACTATATGTGTATGCGTGCGAATCGCGGCATGCGTGTAAAGGGGGATGGGGAAGAAGAAGAAATTGAAATGATATTTGAAAGGTTCTGTGCATTAATGAATTGAGATACAGAAAAAGAGTTTGGAACATGTAAAAATATTATGGCCATGGACTGCAAGGGTATGTAAACTTCGGCACGGCCGAATTAGCCCCGGCTCTCTGGTTTTATTTGATTTGATGTAGTTTCTATTAATATTAATGAGAATATTCTCACAGGTTTGGGGTTATTGCTGAACTAATATTTAATAGATCAATATCAATATTATTGATATCTCAAAGAACTGACTTTAACCTAAATGGATTTTAATTGAATGCCAAAAAGATTTTTCTATTTGGTTTTAAGATTTTATCGACCTAAATGGATGTCGAATGTTCTCCTAGATATAAACGATGACTAACATTCCCTAATCGGTCCGATTTAATGGACAAAACAAGAAATAGTCCAAAAACCGTAATGTATGTACAACGCATAACCCAAGGACACTTATTTATAGGAACCCTAACTATTCGCAATATAACAGACAGAAAAATTACCTCCCCGTTTTTCTGAGAAAAATGGATAATGTTAAATAAGTTAGCGATATTTAGTCAGTTACCTGTAAGGAACTATTTTATGACTGGTAGAACAATAAATGAGTGATCTCTTATCGGTTATTTACGAGTTTATAATTATTGAAATATATTTGAAACACATCTGCATTCTTTACAATTTGGATAGTCAAGTTTCTAATTATCGTCTTCGGTAGTTGACAGCTTGGTTGGTTATGCCGGCGTTTCACTGATGTTCGACTCAGTACTGCTTGTGGACCCTTCATCCTCTATGGTCACCCAACTGGCTGAGGACGAGTTGCTCGTCAAAGAAATCTCACTGGGGGTAGCACTGGGAATGAACCAATTGCCGTCCATCATCTTTAGCACATCCTCGATATGCGTGTTTGCAAAGTAATGTTTATTCTCCTCGTGTATGACACCAGACTCTGTGGCGGTCTTCAAGACTTCAACCAGCTGCTCCTCCACCGCTTTACGCATGCTGTCATCCGTGGTCTGATTTTCGAAATGGGCAACAATCTGGTGCAATGGCTGCGGCTCGACTTTTTCGCGTAGGTACTGCAACACTTGGAATTCATTTACTAAAATTTCCGCCATTATAATTAAACAAAGAGAAGAAATAAAATTGTAATTATTAAAAGTTCGAAATATTCGAGAAATCACAAAATGATCCGTTTTTTGTGAATACTGAAAACAAGTGAGACTACAAATCTGTTCCTGCTCCTAAGGTTGACTTTGGGGAAGGAAAAAGCAAAGCCAATCTGACATCTCTTTTTCCATCTAGATTCCACTGGGCTACTTTGATCGTTTTCTTTTTTTGTGTTGGAAAATTTATTTTGTTTTTATTTTTTTGGATTGACATTTAAAATTTTGATCTTCTTTTTCTACTCCTACTCCCACTCCTATTTTGTCTCCGCTTTTCTCCTAGTTTCTCTAGTTTCTCTCTCTCTCTCATTCTGTCTCATCCATCCTCTCAATTTAGAACGCATCTGTAAATATGTCCAGATCTATCAGATAGACATTCGATATATTATTTGAACTCAATGAATTAGATGCATTTTCCATAAAGTCTTTGACATTTATTAAATTTTTGGCTGAGTTTTAATTAGTTTAGCTTGTTTATACTTCTTAGATAGCACAATACACAAGTGTAATAATAACGATAAAACTGAAAGGAGAAGTGGTCCGATCCGGATGATTTTGATACTTGATCTCACGCAGGTAATAAAAAGCACAGAAAAAATGTCATCCCAATAGCTTTTAAGACGGCTGAGTATACCATACACCAGTAAAACAAATATTTTAAATTTATAATAACCAATGCATATTCGTATTTTTAAAAAAATCTGTTCACATGCTTTTTACATGCACATCTTAGTATTTCGCTCACTCAAGCATACGAGCACCCTAGCGCCCCTACCAGCTAACGGCCACTTTCGGCCATATGGAAAAACGTTTATATGCATAACTTGGCTATTTTTATTCCGATTTTGATCAAATTTGGTATTTTGATATTAGTATCAAATTTAAGTGTGCTAAATTTAATTGCACAAGGTTGAAAATTACGGGAGATAATCGAGTTTTTTCAAATTACGGGGGCGGAAAGAGGCGTGGCAAAATCTTTACACATCAAAAATGTGCGCAATTACTAAGGAAATATACATACCATATTTTGTGTCTCTAGTTGCTATAGTGTTTGAGAAAATCGGTTTTATTTGGTCAAGTAAATTGAATTGCCGAACTGCGTATTTGTCATAAAAAATTATTATCGCCAATTGAGAAATTTGTTTTTGAAAGAATCTTTGAATAATTTAAAAAGTTGTCCGATTTTAAGAATTTAATTTATTTTTAATTAAATTTAATTTTAGATGAGGAACTCTTCAAAAGAGTTGTTTAACTTCTAAAGAAAGTCGTATTTTTGACCATCATCCGAGATTGTCTTTACATGTTTGCATAAATTCTTCATGGGTTTAAAGTGAAAGATAAAACATACCAAAATCATGACCGCCATGACCTTATCACGGCATTTTGAAACAGCAGAGAATAGAAAGGTTTTTAGATTCTGAGATTAACTGTGTTTCCATCCATTAAATTGGAGTAGATAAAGAAATTTGCAACATAGCCTGGACACGAACCAGTAGAACAACCAGTAGAAAGCTCAAGGTGAAAGCGGCCACAGATTCGAGCAGCTGCAAAAATGCTGCCGACTGCATTTCGAGAACTGCGTTAACGTCGGCGTCGACGACGCGTCGCCGCTTACGATTCGGCTACGCTCTCGCTTTTGTGGCCTTCGTGTCGCGGTTTGTCTCTGCATCGTCTGGAGGGGGGTCTCCAGCGTAAAAGCTGCTTGAGACAGGACACGAACCATTAGAACAACCTACACACACCTAAATTTGGGGAATGGGATTTGATGTTTATACCCCGCCCTGAAGTTTGTCAGATTAGTTATAGAAAATTATAAAAATGATAAGCAAGTAATGTCGTTGTCTATACTACATACATACATAGGTTACCCTTTGTGAACGCCACTGCCATGTGATAACCGGATGGTCTGCGAGTAGCTCGTAGCTCGTTTGGTATTTGAACGTGTTTCGTGTTTTCAGAATGGAACCACGAGTGCCCGTGCCCGTGCCCGTGTCGTCGTGGTCTGGTCTTGGCCAGCAGACTCGGGCCAGGCCAAAATAGTCGTTGAGTATACGGCGCGATGTACAGAGCCGCGAGGAACGCGAACGCAAGCATCAGCAGCAGCAGCAGTAGTAGTAGCAGCCGCAGCAGCAGCAGCAACATTAAGCCGTAGCCCCCGTCGTAGTCCCTTTATTAAAACAAAAAAAAAAAAATAAAAAAAATTAAATAAATACAAAGAAAATTTACAACAATAAAAGTTTGGAAATTTAGAAAAAAATTTCAAAAATATATAAACTCAGCCTAGATAAAAACAAAAACCGTCGCAGGTTTAATCCTTGTTTCCCTTTTCCTCGTCGTCGTTGTCGTTGTCGTCGTCGTTATTGCCGTTGTCGTTGTCTTCGTCGTCGCGTTAAGCCGCAACGCCTATGGCCAGGAAGAAAGCTCAAGCCTAACGGTTAATATAAAGCTAGCGAAAAAAAAGAATAAAGAAAAAAATATATATATTAACTTCTTCTGTTCAAAAAGCAAATATCGAAAAATATCTAAAGTATTTTTTTTAAAGTGCTACAAATTTTGTTCCTCGTTATGAGTCCTTAACAAAAAAAAAAAGAAAAAAGAGAAAAAGGAAGAGAAAAAACTGAGCATTGAAATATATGCCAATTTGTTGTTTTTGCTTTTAAATTTTTTTTTTTTTTTTTTTTTTTTTGGTTTATGGATGCTGTTATTTGGCTATTAGGCTGTTGAATTGAATCTTTGAGGTAGGTGCTGGCTTTTGTTTAATTTTTCATTTTTGTTGGTTTTTTTTTTTGTTTTTTGGTTTTTTTTTTGTTTTAATATTTAAAAACACATAAAACTCTGGTGACGTAAATACTGAAAATCCAAAAACAGTTTGTTTTCACATAGATATACACAAATATAACCATAATTTGCTCTATGTGTGTATGTACATACATATGTACATGTACATGCGATAGATATATAAATGTATACATATACATATGTATATGTATATGGAATATAGGTATATATTTTTCAGTCGACGCATCGCATTAATTAATTCATTTTCATATTTATAACAGTCGCGACTAGACTATATGGGATCTGTGTGGGAAATCCAGCGTATCAGTGTTTCTCTATATTTTTTTCCCCCTTTCCCTCCTCTCTTTCCATTTATTTTTTAATGGTAGTTTTTGCTTTTGGATTAATTTTATTTTCTCCTTTTCTAGTTTTAGTTTCTTTTTTGGAAAATGTTTAATGGTTTTCACATGCGAAACATAATAAAGAAGAAGGAATGGAATTTTCGATTATGCTTAGGGGAAGGGAAAGGGAAAAAATATATATATTCACATTGGAAATGTCCTTGAAACGAGATGGTGATGAATGTTTTGTGCCTTGGCTTCTTCCTATATACATTAAATGCCGAAATGGCAGAGATATTCAACACAACACAGCAAAGAAACAATTTCAATTTCGGGCTTGAATTGCTTAAAGTACCATAAAGCTTAGAGGCAAGGGTTGACAAGAGTTCGGTGGGCGGTTTTTGGGGTTGGGGCTGGGGCTGGGGGAGTAAGGACTGGATCTTTCTACCTAAAGATGCTGACAGCATCTTGGGGCCCTCAAGGGAATAAAACGAATTCTTTAGTACAAAATGAAAGGAGAATGATACGATGACTTGAACACTAATGGGATGAGATGCTAAAGTGTTTGACGGATACGTCTGATTGGGGGCCAAGTGAGGCATTTAACATTTAAGGGGCAAACAAATTCTCTACATTTTGAAGAATTCAATATGACAATATAACAATTCTCTAGGTAATCTAGTTGAAAAATTAAAATATAGCCATAATTTGATTATTTATGCTTCATTCTAGTTTTCTTAAAGGGGAGCACGAAGGATTTGGTCTTTTTGATTCATTCATTTGAGTGAGAACAGAATCAACGAGTCGTATTATTAATTGGGATTCTTCACGCAAATGAGCCAATCGAATGTGATTCGTTGAAATTTTTTTTTTTGTATTATTTGTTTCAATCATTTTCCTGCTTTACATCAATTAATTGATGATAAGTAATAGCCCAACAGCCCAAGAATTTTTCAAAAATATAAAGAATTTTCAAAATGAATAAAAAATAATTTTTCTAAATAAAAATTACTTCTAGAGACGTTCGTTATATGTTCAATGAATACTTTTCCAGCATATTGCATACCTTAAGGGGCAAAGGTCCCCTATTTCACAGCCCAAGATCTGCCTATGTACCAGATTAAATCCGATAGATATCATTACAATTTGTATATGAAAATGGGAGGTCCGCTAGGTGGAGCCTGTATATTGAAGGCCATTTTCCTGAAAAACGACAGAAGCAAACCTTTTCAAACCCATTGTCAATATTTTTATGTAATATTTTGAATTAGAAATTGAATTAGTCTAATTATAAGTAGAAATGTCTTTCAGGTTTGTTCTTGCCCATAGGTGCGCTAATGTGCGAGGGTATTTTTTTGTTTTGAGTAGGTGCAAAGACTTGACTACTAAATTTAAAATTTTTAAATCATCTACTTCTTTTTACAATTTAATTAAACGTTAATAATATTCACAGTTGATGAGGGGGAAAAAATGAGACTGAAACCCATTTACAAGACTTAACCAACCAGAGAGCAAACACCACTTTGGACACATAATTTGTTGCAAATTTATTGAAAACCCATAAAAAAAATATCCGTTTCCTTTTCGATTTCCGTTGTTTCTTGCAGCCAAAACAAAGTGAAAGGCAAAGAAGTGGTGTAGAAGGAGGAGAAAGGGGAAAGAAAAGAAGCACGAACAGGAGCAAGTTGTGTTCATAATACTGAAAAGGAGAAGGAGAGAGGAAAACCATCCCACTCACTTACTCATTCAGTCACCGTGGCGCAGAGCATTAAATGAGCTGGAAATGTCCAAGTGGCCGCAATGAAACAATTGGATGATGATGACGATGGTGCCAGCCACCATGGGAACAGAACCAGCAACGATAGCAGCATCATCAGCAGCAGCAGCAACAAAAGCAGCAACATCATCAACAGCAGCAGCAGCAGCAGCAGCAGCAGCACTAGACAAGCAAAAAGTAATAGCCCCCATCTAGAATTGATCCCCTCAGCCGTGTTAGATTCAAAATGAATGGTCGTTAATTATCAATAAATGGAAAAAAATATATATATATACATATGTATATAGAAATCGCGAGTGTCAGTGTCAAAAGTGCCAGTGTATGTGTTTGTGTGTTTCATATGTGCAGGCCTGTGTAAGTGTATCTGTCTGTGTGTGTGTGTGAGCCAAAGTGGGCGTGTCCTTTTGCTTGTACAGTGAAATTCAATTCGTTTTATTCCTTTCTTCCATTTTTTTTGTCTGTTTTTCCGGATTTTTTTTTGTTTTAAATGCATTTTTTTGTGCTCAAGATAATTATAATAATAATAATACTGATGTTAATGAATATGATATTGGTCAATCTTAAAGCAAAAGTCATAGTGAAAACTAATTAAATACTAAAAAGAAAATAGAAAACAAATATTTACTAAACGTGTAAAATAAATGTAATAATAAATATAAATGAAAATTGAAAGTTAACGATACTATAAAATCATCTTCTATTTGTCTCTTTCTCTTACTCCCCATCTCTCTTTCTCTATCTATCTCTCACTGTCTCTCTTTCTCTTTCTTTCTCTGTCTCGCATGATCGGGTCTCTTCTGTCGGTATATATAAATCTAAACATATTAAATACAAAGTAAATACTACAAAATATTTCAAAAAATATTATCAATAA
The DNA here is from genome assembly GCA_018903935.1 of Drosophila insularis. Taxonomy (NCBI): domain Eukaryota; kingdom Metazoa; phylum Arthropoda; class Insecta; order Diptera; family Drosophilidae; genus Drosophila; species Drosophila insularis. The sequence goes on along the minus strand of JAEIFP010000569.1, from coordinate 301,713 downwards.
AAAACTTATCAAATTGATATTCATACACTATAAAAATCAAATATATACATACACCTAGCTACATATGTATATGTAGAGAAACATCTGAACATTTCGAATCCTACGGACTTAACCTAATCTACAGAAACCGCAATACGGTAAGTGCAAATAATTTTTAAAATATTTACATACCTCTTCAAATAAGCATATAGAAATGATCAACAAAATTGCGTATACACTCCCAGGCATACGAATACTACTACCTTTTACTTTTTTTCCCATAAGGATCCCATAAGGAAATAATCGTATTGTATTATTACAATTTCCAAAACAAGAACTATCTACAAATACTTCGTTTACTGCTTTTTAAATTTCAATGACTCATCTTGAAAGCTAAAACTAGTTGGGAATTCTAACTACATGAAGTACATATATCCATATACTTGGGATATGACATCTACAGCCTAAAGATCTTAGGTTTTGATTCGGTCGAATTCGATTCGAAACATGTTCTTCATATAAACTTTCTCAAATAACTTTTTAAAATTAATTACAAAAATATTTTGAAATGTATGCAACGCTTACATAAAATATTTCATTCGGTTGGTTATTATCTACACTTTTATAAATTTGAAAATTTTGAAAATTTTTTAACTACACTCAACTTTTGCTAGGATGTTGAAGGATTATAACCATGTTTTACTTACTCTTTAAAAAGATGTAGTAAATAATTATGTATTATTATTTTTTTTTATGTTTTGAAAACTTTAGTTACTTAAGCAAATTCGAAAAGAATTTTACCCAGAAATAAGGTTGTTAAATGCTTTATTTTTGCATTCAATATTTTTTTTTACGCTTTTTGAAGAAAAGTTTAAGACGTTTTTAAGTAGTATTCAAATGTATTTATTCGCTCAGTGTAACAAATTTTGACAAAAGCAAGAAAAGTTTTTGAGACAAAATCCCTGAATGGATTCGGGTTGGAAAGTAGAAGTGAATTTTTATGTGAAATATATACATATGTACATATATATTTTGCGATATTGTATTGTAGATAATGCTTCAAATTGTTTTCTCACCACCACGCTCCCCCCGCCCATCATAGATTTAATTGCAAAGAATAATTCAATTTGCTTGCATTTTATGAGCACCAAAAAGCAAATCATTGACAATAATCAAAAAGATAAAGAGACAAAGCAACAGACAGAAGGAGACAGTAAAGGGCTTAGGACAAAGGGACAGAGGTGTTGGGGGGGGAGGGGGAGGCTGAAGATGACTGAAAGGAGGGTGATGGAAGCGCAACAGCCTCCACCACATCGCCTCGTAAATGTGAATGATGTTGATGATGGCCATCCAGGGACCTGACCTTATCAAGGGGCGTAGTAAAGATTTTGTTTAAAGGAGGGGGCCAGAACAATGGTATTAGAGAGGGGTTTAGTCAGGAGAAAGGTCAGAGATATTAGCAATCAATTGTTCTCTTTGTCTTTTTCATCTATATACTGGGTATTAACTGAAATTAAAATAAACCGGGTAAAGTATAGCCGAAAAACATTCTTGAGTTAAATAATTATTCAGAGCTGAGAACTGAATTTTGGCTACTTTATAAGTTAATAAGGCTATTGAGGTTTCCATTCAAGCGTTAATTGAAATGTAAAGCAATGGTCTTTTTTTAATGGTGACAATCATTGCCCTCCTTTTTTTTTTGCTACCCAATGAAAAATGTCATCAAATATGGAATAGTTTTTCAACGAAGACATAGAGAAAATTTAATTTTTAGTGGTCATTTTTTTTTTTTGTTATTTATTTGATCTTTAGCATATTTTTTCAGCAGATGTGCTCAAAAATTGTAATTATAGAATAGTTTAATGATGAAATATTGAAAATATGCCAACTATTAACCCACACCGATACAGCTGCTTCCGCTGTTCCCCCCCCATCCCTTTTATCGACGCCTTTGCTGGGGACCTGTTTACTGTAGGCCTGGTAAGAGACCCATGGTCGAGGCAAAAGTGCCCATAAACATTTTGTATCCAGTTCTTCTCATCTCTCTGTCTCTTTGTGTGTGTGTGTGTGTGCAAATTTGTGAAAACGTTCTAGAGGTCGGTATTTGGGAATGGGTGGCAAAGGGTGGTAGAGTCCTTTTTTTGGGAAAAATGAACTGCAGCAGATTTTGCCCAAAAATTTTGGCAAGGCCGTGTCTTAACCATTTGAGCATTCCTTTGAACCACCCACCCACCCACTCACCCACACACACACACACACACACACACACACACACACACACACACACACACACACACACACACACACAAACATACATACATACATATTATTTTTATGCGTTTGTTTGCTTTTTGCGAAAAAAATAAACGGAGAAAATTTTGCTGTGTTTAATTTGCTCAGCTGCCCAGCCCCAGCCCCAGACACGTCCCCGGACCCATCCCTGTTTTATCCTGATGTTGTTGCTGCTCCAATAAACAAACAAAAACAAAAAGAGTCCCGCTTCGCACAATTTTACGACTCACTAGAGGCGGACACCATGCCGCTCCAACTCCGGCTTTTTCCACAGCCACCGCCTCTGCCTCTTCATCATCGGCAGCAGCAGGGACACAACCGCTTATGCCCAACCCTTGGCCCTCCATCCCACAGCCACCCCCACATCCCGTGGAACCCACCCCATCGATATCCATATCTTGTTGTTACTCTAACTTGCTTATTGTGTGTATGTGCTTGGAATTTTGTGTGTTTTTTGTTTCGGTTGTTTTGCGGATGGAAGCCTGCCGACAAAACCACCAGCCACCATCACATCACCAATCTTCACACAGTGGGGCACCTTCTCCACTCAACCAGTCGCGCCCCCAACCCCCCTCCCGGCCAGCCCTATACCCCCACCAGCCATTCCATCAACATATTTAAGCTGCCGCAGAGACAAGTGCCGAAATCCGCCCGAACTGACTGTTCCTTTTCTTTTTTTATATATTTTATTTCATTTTCTTTTTTATACACTTGCAAAAAACAAAAAAAAAACAAGAAAACGGGGTATATCCATTATGGTCAAATGGAAATTTATTCCCAGCCAACACATATTTTCTTGGAAATTTATGTATGTATGTATAGATCGTCCTCTATCCAAAAAGTTGTGAAAATCGCAACAAAGATTTTTAACTTACTTTTTGGTAAGTGAAACTTGCTGTCTCTCTCTGTTTTTGAAAAGGCTTCGAAAATATCGTGCTGTAAAAAAGTATAAGCTCAATTAAGAAACTCCATTATTTCTTTGTTTCAATTGAATACTGAATTAAATGAAATGAAATTAATTTAACAAAAAATTAAAATGAAGATAAAAAGTGTAAAACGAAAGGGTATAGAGAATTCGTCATGAGTGATGTTGGCTTGGAACGGTAGTGTTTTTTTTGCTTATTATCATTTTTGGTGCTTTTTGGCGCGTGCCAGTGCTTATACATAAAATATATATACAAAATTATATAGATTTACTAAATTATGTAAATATGTATAATCAACTCTCTTGTATGAGGTCAGTTTTTCATTTTTTGTCTTTTTATTGTTTTCTAAAGTCCTGAAGATAAGTTAGACTAGAAATTAATATATATATATTAATATAGAAATATGTAGGCCTACTTATTCTTTTTATTAATTAGTTTTCACCAGATTATTTTGTTTTTTTTTAATTAAAAAAATCATCCACTTTACTTTTTGTAAAGTTAAACAAAAGTTGATTTTAAATAAGTAGAAGGTGATTTTAATACAAAAAAAATTAAAAAACACATTTTTTTGTAAAGTTTTAAAAAATTGTCCTGAAATATTTTTTTTTAATTTCATTATTCTCAATCATGTGTAAAATATGTAGATCAAAGGATATATATCGGGGTTGCCTTAACTCTCTATGGAAAAGCCAGAAAATCATGTTGCGTTTTATTTTCGAGCAAAAAAATAAAACTCAAGAAATAATCATTATTTTTTGATTCTTATTTTTTGCTCAAATATAATTTTTATATTGTGACATTTATTTTTTTGCTCAAAATCAATGATTATATTAATCAATTGATAAAAAATTAAAAAAAAACTCAGTACTTGGTTTTCACTAATTCTAAACATTTGGCAAATGATATTCAAGTTTTATATGCATGAGGAAAACCTTTTATGTAGCACAGATTTGAAAGGACTATGCAATAATTAATTAACTATACTATTATATACTATATTCGAATGAGTTTTCGAATGAAAATTTTCGGGGGATGTCAGTAATTTTAATAATTAGCTTGTTAGCTTGAAGATTTATCAAAGGATTCTTTATCTGGGAGTAAAGACAGACGAAAAAAGGAATAAATGAATCGAAATATTAAAATTTCGGGGGTTGTCCAGATTTCAGATTTCCCCCCTGAATCCGTACATTATTCAATCATTCATACGATCTGATTTAAGTCCAAAAAATTTGTTGAAATGAGCACTCCATACTGAAAGGTGGAACTTCCTTTGGGGGGTACTGGAAAGGATTTGATTAACGAATAATTTTTCTTGTATTTGTATTCAAAGATGAGTATTTAATAATAATAGCTCTCTAATATATATATTATAAATTTATAATGAAAAAAAGAGTTCAGAAAAACAATTTAAACACAAAAACCTGTAACTAATAATAAAAATTAAAGTATCCCTGAGTATCCCTTTCGTTCTGTTTCTCGTTTCTGTGAATTTTACGTTCTTCTAGATTTGTCCAGCATTTGCATTGGGATCGGTTCCCAATTGGACCTTATGATTCGGCTAATTGTCGACTTGATAATTAACTCGGAGCCTTCATGGCTGCCTGACTATCCGATAATATGATGATGTGTCTCCAATTGACTCTGCCTCTTGACTTAGGGATGTTGCAGAGATAAGTAGGTGGAGAGATTGGGTGTATATGACAACTTGTTGCCATGGAATGATAGCTTTCATATTAATTGTGTCTGTACCTTACCTTTTTGGTTAGTTTGGATTGGATTGGCTTACTTTTGAGTCCGTTAACTTTGTTGATTAACCGCTTGTGCAATATTTTTATTCCATTTGCACATGTGTTTTAATTTGATTCAACCTCCACAGTTGCTCCATTTAGGCACTCCTCCCCCCTTACGCTCATCCGCTATGTCCCCTGTCTGTCTGCCAGTTTTTTTTGGGCACTCTGCGGTCCGGCATTTTATTCATATGCAACACAAACAACAACAACAACAGAACGCGACAGAAACACAACGACAGCAATTTGCCACCGCAAACTGGGGGTATGTTAAATATGCAACGTGGCCACAGTTTTCAGAAAGCCACGAAATAAATTGACCAATCTGGTGAACATTATTCTATTTTGCATGCTTCTCCTTCGAATGTACTCCGTCCACACATACATCCACCGCCCTCCACCCGCACCACACAACCCACCAACCACCCTATCATGGGCTCTCTTCTCTGGTCCCTCGATAAAGTCGTGTGCGCGACAAATATACAAAAAATTTTAATGAAGCAATATCCTGTTGTTGTTCCCATACTAAAAACAACAACAACAACACAAACACACACACAGCAGCAGGAACAAAAGGACACACAGATTTTCATCTACAAAATGTTTGGGATGTGGAAATACTCGAGGGAAATTCTAAATTGAAAATTTTGTTTGGATTTCAAACTGCTTTTGATTAGAAACAATTGCCATAGCTGCATCTCTCTCTCTCTCCCTCTGTCTGTATCCTATTTTTATGTTCATATTATATACACATATTTTTTCGATCATTTTCAAAATCGGTTAATATGTTGAGTTTTTGTTTTGTTAATTTCGTTGTTTGCTTTTTATTTTCCATAAGTTTTTATGGGTCGCCTAACTAATTCTGTACTTATTCAGTTTTCGACATTATTATAATTATCCACATGATTATCCTGAATATTGTTGGAACAGCTAGCACACGCTGCGTATACGTCATTGTTGGCCAACAAACCATTTGACAAAAACTTAATCATATTACATTTTAATTCTAAAGAGGAAAATGCGTTAAAAATCTAGTTATTATCTGCATTTAAATAGGATTTATTTGCACAATATGAAATGAAGAGTTTTTTTTTTTTGCAGGATTGTAAATAAGTACTAATTAGTACACTCTTAAAAACAATACCTGCGATTTCCGTTTGCTCTTAAAAGACGTTTGAAAAGGTTTTTCCATTCTTCATTCATTTACTTAAATTTACAGTCTAAACAATTAAGGTAAATGGCAAAAATTAAATTACAGTAAAAGTTATGGAAAATGAAGTAAGTAAGTCGTCTCGCCGACTTGGATATACCATACACCAGTAAAACAAATATTTTAAATTTATAATAACCAATGCATTTTCGTATTTTTAAAAAATTTGTTTGCATGCTTTTTACAAGCATATCTTAGTATTTCGCTCACTCAAGCATTCGAGCACCCTAGCGCCCCCACCAGCCAACGGCCACTTCCGGCCATATGGAAAAACGTTTAAATGCATAACTTGACTATTTTTATTCCGATTTTGATCAAATTTGGTATTTTGCTTGATATTAGTATCAAATTTAAGTGTGCTAAATTTGATTGCACAAGGTAGAAAATTACGGGAGATAATCGAGTTTTTTCAAATTACGGGGGCGGAGGGGGGCGTGGCAAAATCTTTACACATCAAAACTGTGCGCAATTACTAAGCAAATATTCATACCAAATTTTGTGTCTCTAGCTAGAATAGTTTTTGAGAAAATCGGTTTTATTTAATTTGCGGGGGCGGTAGGGGGCGTGGCAAAATTTTTACAAATACAAAACGTGCGCATTTACTTAGCAAATATACATACCAAATTTTGTGTCTCTAGTTGCTATGGTGTTTAAGAAAATCGGTTTTATATCATTTGCGGGGGCGGTAGGGGGCGTGGCAAACATTTGAAACAAACTCGATAAGCGTACATATGACACGAGTCTACATACCAAATTTGGTGGCTCTAGCTCTTATAGTCTCCGAGATCTAGGTGTTCATACGGACGGACGGACGGACGGACGGACGGACGGACGGACGGACAGACGGACATGGCTAGATCGTCTCGGCTGTTGATGCTGATCAAGAATATATATACTTTATGGGGTCGGAAAAGCTTCCTTCTGCCTGTTACATACATTTTAGCGACTTTAATATACCATTTCACCCTATGGGTGTATGGTATAATTATCATTAATGTTTAACTGTGTGTCTCTATAACTTTGCCAGATTTCAACCGAATTACGAAAGAGTTATTTCCTTTAAATTTTTTAAAATTAAAATATCAGTCAAGCGAGTTTTCAAGCGAGACAAAAAATGTTAAAGTATTTTAATAAACATTAATTTAACTCCAATTTAGTTATTTCTTGGAGAATCTAAAAATTCATATCATTAAATTCAAGTTAGAATGATTGTTTTAAAAAATCGGACAGAAATTGCTATAATTTCTCATTTTGCAAATCTGCTTGAAGGATCTTTTTATTTCCATTAAAACCTCGAAACATTATATTTTGCTACAGGCTAATTAATGAATTATTAGTAAACACGAATTACTAATTCAAAATTTATGTATATAAAGGGATAGAATGTGATAATTTTAAAGATATCTGTTGGATATGTGGAGAAAGTATAACAAAAATTTGTCCTATTTTTCGCAATTTAATTTGTTTAACTTATTTATTCTCCAGTAATCCTCGGGGTACTTGTATTAAAATCATTCATGAAATGCCTTTAGGGATGGATTAAATTTCTTTGGGACTTGTTAGAAAAGTTTCATACTAAATCCCCATTGGATAATCGGAAGCAAGAATAAAATCAATATTAAAAACTAAGTTGCCAAATGGTGTTCGTTTCCTGAGGGAAAACGTGCCATTGTTTCCTTTTGCCTTTTTGTCTCTTCGACATTTAAAGGATATAAGTACATAACAAAGAAATGATTAAGTTAGTTAAAAAAAACTAATATAAATAATAATAAGAGAGAGGCAGTCTTACATACAATAAAGATACATAACACATTTTGCAAATCTACACAAAAATGAAGTAAGTAAGTCGTCTCGCCGACTTGGGTATATCATACACCAATAAAACAAATATTTCAAATTTATAATAACAAATGCATTTTCGTATTTTTAAAAAAATCTGTTTGCATGCTTTTTACAAGCATATCTTAGTATTTCGCTCACTCAAGCATTCGAGCACCCTAGCGCCCCCACCAGCCAACGGCCAACTCCGGAAAAACGTTTATATGCATAACTTGGCTATTTTTAGTCCGATTTTGATCAAATTTGGTGTTTTGCTGGATATTAGTATCAAATTTAGGTGTGCTAAATTTGCGGGGGCGGTAGGGGGCGTGGCAGAAATTTGAAATAAACTTGATCAGTGTACATACTACACGAGTCTACATACCAAATTTGGTGGCTCTAGCTCTTATAGTCTCCGAGATCTAGGTGTTCATACAGAAAAACGGACGGACGGACAGACGGACGGACGGACGGACGGACGGACAGACGGACATGGCTAGATCGTCTCGGCTGTTGATGCTGATCAAGAATATATATACTTTATGGGGTCGGAAAAGCTTCCTTCTGCCTGTTACATACATTTTAGCGACTTTAATATACCATTTCACCCTATGGGTGTATGGTATAAAAAGAATGCAAAACAGAAAATGTATCGATGTAACGAAAAAGCGTCAGATACACAATTTTATAGGAGTTAATTATTAAAATTATTATTCAGTTTTCATATGTTTTCAAATATGGTTTCCTTATTTCCTTTTCTTTTCCCTTATGTAATATGGTTTCCTACCCCTGATCTACTTAAGGGGCCAGCACATACAGAGTCCCAATTAGGTATCGAAGTAAAACGCAATCGGTTATATATAATTGTAACTCTTTCCAAAATTTCAACATCGTTTCATTATACTGAAGCCAAAACATTTGGAGGTAGAAGTGAATTCTACCAACGTGTAAATGACACACATCTTTCTTCTTCTTTTTATACCATACACCCATAGGGTGAAAATGGTATATTAAAGTCGCTAAAATGTATGTAACAGGCAGAAGGAAGCTTTTCCGACCCCATAAAGTATATATATTCTTGATCAGCATCAACAGCCGAGACGATCTAGCCATGTCCGTCTGTCCGTCCGTCTGTATGAACACCTAGATCTCGGAGACTATAAGAGCTAGAGCCACCAAATTTGGTATGTAGACTCGTGTCATATGTACGCTTATCGAGTTTGTTTCAAATGTTTGCCACGCCCCCTACCGCCCTCGCAAATGATATAAAACCGATTTTCTCAAACACCATAGTAACTAGAGACACAAAATTTGGTATGTATATTTGCTTAGTAAACGCGCACATTTTGTATTTGTAAAATTTTTGCCACGCCCCCTACCGCCCCCGCAAATTAAATAAAACCGATTTTCTCAAACACTATAGCAACTAGAGACACAAAATTTGGTATGTATATTTGCTAAGTAAATGCGCACGTTTTGTATTTGTAAAAATTTTGCCACGCCCCCGCAAATTAAATAAAACCGATTTTCTCAAAAACTATTCTAGCTAGAGACACAAAATTTGGTATAAATATTTGCTTAGTAATTGCGCACATTTTTGATGTGTAAAGATTTTGCCACGCCCCCCTCCGCCCCCGTAATTTGAAAAAACTCGATTATCTCCCGTAATTTTCTACCTTGTGCAATCAAATTTAGCACACTTAAATTTGATACTAATATCAAGCAAAATACCAAATTTGATCAAAATCGGAATAAAAATAGCCAAGTTATGCATATGAACGTTTTTCCATATGGCCGGAGTTGGCCGTTGGCTGGTGGGGGCGCTAGGGTGCTCGAATGCTTGAGTGAGCGAAATACTAAGATATGCTTCTAAAAAGCATGCAAACAGATTTTTTTAAAAATACGAAAATGCATTGGTTATTATAAATTTAAAATATTTGTTTTACTGGTGTATGGTATATCCAAGTCGGCGAGACGACTTACTTACTTCATTTTTATAATTAAGATTTCTAGTTAAGATATTATCTTGAGTTATGGAATATGTAATAAAGAATACTTGTTTATGTTTATTTGTGATGCGTTCTTAATATTGGTCAAGTGCTTGTCTCATTATACAAGTGTCTTTTTGTTTTGTTTTTTGTTTTTGTGTATTTTTTTATATATATTCTATATCGTTTCGGTTTTGTCCAAAAATAAAGTGCGTTTTTGGGAGCGACAGCAGCCGCGACAAATGACATCGCCTTTTCTTAGTCTCTGTGTCTGTCTACGTCTCGGTCTCCGTCTCCGTCTTCATAGCTCCGTTTTCGTTTCCTTCGTCTCGGTTTTTGTAGGCTTTTTTTTTTAAATTTATGTAAGTTTTATTTATAATTTTGTTTGGCCGTATTTTGTTGTTGCTGTTGTTGCATTTCGCATGTGTCGCTTGGTTGCATTTTGCGTTTTGTCTATTTATAAGCATCATGCTCATACCACACACGTGTTGTTGTTGTTGTTCTTTTTGTTTTTTTTTTGTCTTTTTTCCATACCCTTGCAAAAAGGGTACATAGACTTTTCGTTAGCTTTAACGTTCATAGAACAAAAACTTCAAATTATAAGAAAGAAAGCTATTTAATATCAAACTGAATTAGTCCTCAATTAGAACCAATTGATTTTGGAGAATATTATGGAAGAGTATTTAAATATCGCTACGACAAGAGTTTATCTGCAACTTGTTTTCTTTTTGCATTAGCTGCACCTTTTTCAACGAATTTCGAAAAAAAGCAACGCAAATCTAATTGATGTACGCAACAAATCCATGAACAATAGCCCTAAAAAGGGTGATTCGGTGGTAACTAGTAGATTAGATACTGACTATTTTCTTCTATGTTTATAGACTTCTAAGTACAGTAGTGGGCCGTCTCACAGATGGGGGAATGGGATACAGGAGGGGAAAGTTCGCGAGCTCAAGTGTTTTCCGTATAATTTGAGTATTACCAACTTTAGTTTAACCGGAATTCCGCGATATCCGAGTTAATCCTTAATAGATCACTTTACTCTAATCCGCTCCGATAATACATATATACGTGAAAACTAGAAAGTAATTCTTTCAATCTTCTGAAGATGATTATTTCAAAGGCAGCACAAAACCACAAAGATCTAACATCAACAGTTCTATCAATGGATATATTCAAAAACTTTAACGAATCATTTTCGTAAGTCATCAAAAATTAATTCATTTTAAAATCCCATTTATAGGAATCCTCTACTTTGACTGTCCCCAATGTTTTTGAATTAATAGATGTTCTAGTTTAATCATTTCTGGATAAACTCGCCATTATTTAACTAGACTTGTTTGTAGTAAAAAACATAAACTCTATATTATAGGCGAATGTTATTATTAAAAAAGGTTCCTTTTCATGGATCACATTTTTTAGTATATCTAAGCATATTAATCTTGATTTTTCTTTAACAAGAATTCAAATACAAGGGACTTAGCTGTTTTCAATTGAACTTTAGACGATGCTAAGCAAAATATAATATCAACATATTCTTAGATACTTTTATGAAAATCAAACTTTCTATTTTTCCATTGGCAACCTTCAAAATCAAATTAAGATCTCAATTTTGGATACATAGTCGATGACCTCTAAAAATTGTTCAGGGCAAGAATATTGAATGTGCTCAAATTGATCGACACTAAAGAAATGTAGTACCTAGGTTAACAGATCAGTTGGCCAAGTTTGAAAGCTTCAGTTGAAAATTATTGTCTTGTCGCTCTCCATTTGGATTGATGGCGGCAATTTAATCAAAGTTTTTTTGTCTGTTTTTTATCTACCAAGTATATTTGTAGGTATCTACGAAAATCACATGAAAATTGGCAAACGAAATCAAATCGAAAACAAATTGAAAATGGGCCAACCCAAAATCAGAAAAAAAACACGAAAACCAAAACGAAACGATCAAATGGCAGACGTTTTATGTTCTTCTTGTGGCTGTTGTTCTTGTTGTTGTTGCTCTTGTTAATTTTCTTAGATACATGTGTATAGGTATGAGTTTGAACATACATACACACATATGTATGTACATATATAATATGTAGGCAATTTTATAGGCTCACGCACAAAAAGACATGGGGAGTGCGCGGAGTGGAGATGGGGTAGGGCAAGAGTAGGCGGGTAGACAAACAGTTGGACAGAGGTGCAATAAATTTGTCGCCGATATTTATAGAGGAGTTTAGACGCACCCAAAAAGAAAACTAAATAAATAAAAGAATCGAAGGACACACAATGTGCTTTTTGGGGCCCATCATCATCATCATCATCGTCGTCGTCGTCATCGACATCATCATTCACATCGCCCAAGATATTTTATAGTACGCGCGTGTCTCTTGATAAGCAGCTAAAAATTAGCAGCACCTTCCCTTCTCCCTTCCATCTACCGTCTTCCACATCCCCACATATGTTTATTCACTAAGCATTGAAAATGTCGTAAAAACCAAGAACCAATAAAAAGAAAATTCACATTGACATTGTAAACTGTTAACAAATTGAAAAAAAAAAATAATTATCACAATGCAATTGACCACATCCTATCATGGAATATTAGTAAGTAAATAATTAAAGTTCACTGACTCACTTCTTAATGATTGAACAAGTTCAATTACTGTCTCACTTGATCAGTTAACTCACTAACTCATTTGTTCAGTCTGTAATCACTTTATTGTTTTCTGGGGATACTGATCGGTTCTTATACTCTTCATAAAAGGATGTATTAACGGTAGTCGAAAGTTTGCTAAGATTAAAGCATCTCCGACTAAAGTCTATCTATAGATAGTACTCACGAATCTTTCGAATATTTTGAAATAAGAAATGAATTAACTAGATATCGTTCTTACTTTGTTTTAACCAAAAAAAAGATGGAGCATTTTCGGAAAATGTAGGATAAAATCATTGTTATAAGTGGCTAGTGACTATGGTTCATGAACTTAAATATATTAAATAATGCTGTGTGTGAGAAAAACTGAAAATACGTTTAGTAAACATGTTCACTTACTCACCGAAGGGATTCGTTTAATTTGGTTCACTCACAACCGACTCAATACTAATCCCAACATGAGATTGTGAGACCTAAATCCACAACTACTTTTAAAATTTAATTCTTTGACAACCAATGGATTCAAAAATGAAAAACAATTTGATGCCGTTTATACTGACTTCAGCAAGGTTTCTAATTCTGTTTTCCCCTCTTGGGTTCGTGATTACAGCAGATACTTTTTAATTATTCTAATTCTTAATCTTATTTCATACTTGTTTCAGCGGGTATTTATTTGGACCCTCTGCTTTTCCCACTATAAATTAACGATCTTCTATTAGTGTTTATTCATTTGCCTCAACTACAAAGATTCATGGATTCATCTAAAAAGTTTTCTATATGGTGGTGACAGAACATTTTCTTAAATCAAAACACTATCCGTTTAAGGTGACATTTTATCGTAGCTTACTTGGCCCAACTTAGCTCCTTAGCTCAATTCAATCTATTAACCAAAAGGCACATATTTCATTAAAATATTTCTCACAATTGTTGATTAAGTAAATTGCTCTACATAGTCCCATGGGTCTATAATGAGTCTGGGTACTTCAGCATTATTTTACCATACATATCTAGGCAAAGTTAGTGAGTGTGAAAAACATTTTCCTTTCCTAAGCTCTTGGATCCCAGTCTGCCAAACTTGTTGTGTTTTGCACCCTTTCATTAAATTTTGCTAAGATGGGATTACTTTATCATAAAACTTCAATTGGAATAATTGGAAAAGCTGTGAACAAATTATGTGATATTATGTGATTCATAATATCCCCAAGCCAAAATCAAATCAAGTCAATTAATAATGGCTAAGTCAAGGAAAGTGAGAACTTTTAATATAAGGAAATGTGTATGATTAAAATATAAAGAAACTTCAGCTTGTCGTTAAGAAAGTAAATTTTTACAGATTCGATTGAAAAAATTGATTGAAAATTTAATTTTATCTTCGGTGTTTCTGTTTTTTTTTTTTTTTTTGGTAGACAATTTAATATATAAATTTTACATATGTACATATGAATATATATGTATGTATAAACAAAATAAATCCAAATATTTTTCATCAAAAATTTTGTGTTTGCTATATTTTTTTTCCTTTGAATTTTCCATTTTTATTTATTATTTTGAAATCAAAAAAAAAAAAAAAGAGATTGATGTTTATTTATAGAGCCCCGCACATAATGTGTGGGCGTTGTTGGCCGCCTCGGGCGACAACAGAGTGACAAATGGGAGAACAAAAAATAATTAAGCTTAACTATCATTTAATATAATTGTTCAATTTAAATCGTAATCGATAAATCAATTTGCAATTGAAATAAAATAAAAATCGATTGTTTAACTATTAAACAAGCCACAGGTGTCTTTGAATCCAATTCAGTTCAGCCAGGATGGGGCAGAACTGGGGCAGGACAAAGCAAGGCAAGGTGAAGACAAATAACTAACAATGCATTTAAAGGGCGAAAGTAGAAAAATGGCCACTAATCAAAAACTGGCACGAATATTGTGAAATGAAATCTGACAAAAAAGCATTGGACATTAAAATACCCTTGAATAAATAAAAAGATCACTTTTCTGTATAGTTTCTTGTTCTTAACTCTAGTTGCTATTCTAGAGTATAGCAAATTATTTCAAATCGGTGATAAGTTTAAGTTTCCAAAAGAGATTTGAGGAGAAACCTATGTTTTATGCTTGCTTTTATCCTATTTCAAAAAGGAATTAAGAGTGGAAACTTTCTGCTGATCATATGCCTAGTATTCAAATTCTTACATCTCTTTGTAGAAAAGCAAAGAAAATTGAAGACTTTTTCACATCGAGTGACTACAGGGTATAGAAAAAAAAAACTAAGAGTTACAGCAATAACTAATCAAAACGGAGAGCAGAGTGAAGTGAAGCAGTTAAAACAAGAAAGGTATGGAATGAAAGATAGAAAGAAAGAGAGAGAGGGAGAACCTACATGGATTCAAAAGTTAGCTCTAATACACACACACAGATGCACACACAAATATATAACCCAAAGCCGGCAACAGCTGTAGACCCATTCAGCAATTTGTCGCTTCTTTGTTGTTGTTCTTGCTGCCAGAATTCATTTTAAATTGAGAAAAATCGCAGCTACTGGCACGAAATCACGGAAAAGTTTTAATTATTTTCTAACAGGCAAACACACATGTATGTGTATGTACGTCTGTATGTATGTATGTTTGCAAAACAACATGGGAGACCGAAAGAGAAAGTCAGAGTAATGGAAGAGTGGTATGAACAAAGGAGATAGCATATATTGCTATCCAGTGATTCGACATGTTTTTTCTTCCATTGTGTCTAAGCCTGCAGAAATTACGTATCCGTTATGAATATTAGATTCAATTTTGTTAAAATATTTTTTTCTAAGTTTTGGTAGGTTTTAATATCCAAAAATTCAGTTTTGAGCTGCTGTTAAAAAATTCGTTTACAATTTTTGTATCACTTTGATAATCGTAAAGAAGAATTAACAACCATTTAGAATAAATACATTTCTGGATCAATTCCTAATTCATCCATAGTTTAAAACTATATTACACAGCTTCATGAACATCACAGATCGTAAATAGACTTTTAGATCAAACTTCTGGGCTTAAGTAGATTGAGATAGATAGACAATAAAAGAACCAGAAGCGATCATTGACTGCAGACCTGCAGTCAATTTTACTATTGTAAAACCCATAATATTAAATTGTAAGACTAACATCATTGCCAATAAAGAAACCGGAATATAAAGTTATACTACATATATTATAGAAGGATTGGATTGGTCTGAAAAAATATCGTATCCAGTTTCCTGATGTTTTGAATTTACTGAAACAAATTTCATAATTCATCTTAAAGCTTCTTGAAATATTGAAACTAATCGAAAAAAAAACCAATTAATGGTCTCCTTTTCTGTAAGGAAAAATGCCACATAAAATACCGAAATGCCTAGGGCATGCACATACATACATATGTACTCTCGTGTGTGTGTGTGTGAGTATAAAACTTTTCAGTAAATGGGAAAATGAAGAAAAGAGTCCGGAGTGCGCCTTTTGAGTGGCTATAAAGAAGAGAACGAGAAGAAAAATGAGAATGAGAACAGGAGTGCGAGAGCATTGTTGTTCCTGTTCTTGTTCCTGAGTTCTTTAGGCACGCCATGGCATGGCATGATGTGGCATGTGATGCAGAGGGCAGGGGGCTGAGCAGGTGGAGTGAATTTTAATGCAGGTTTCTGCTATCTGTGGGTGAGTTTTGGCAGCAAAATTAAATACGTTAAATAATCCATATATGTTAAGGTACCGATACACAAACACACACACACACATACAGACTTTCAAAGTCCCATGGCAATTTGCGGTCATTTGCTTTTCATCAGCCTGGGAATTTTCTTTATTCTCAATTTTTCTTATTTTCCCTTTGACTCTTGTCTCGTTTTCTCCGCTTCGTGTCGAGGCTCGTGTGTGTGTGTGTGTTTGTGTGTGTGTTTGTGTGTGTACGTGCAGATGCTCAAATTATTTATCTATTTGGTCCATGGCCTCCATACCATCTCATCTTAATCTTCTTCTTTCCTTTGCTTTACCAGCAAAGAATCTTTTGATTATAACAGGACACACACATAGAAGAGGGAAACAACTCAGCCAAGCACAAATACATATTTTGTAGTTCTCGTTTTGGTTTATTTCTGTAATACCCTATATAACACGGGTATATTGGAGTTAATTGAACATCCAAAATTGAGTTGAGGGGTCTTTTTGGTTGGGAGCCTTTTTTGCGACCCTTTTTTTTTTTTAATAATGATAATTTGAAAGCAAAAAGAGTTTCTAGAATAATGTTTTCTTTATTAAATTAAATTAAAGTGTCCGTACCTCTTTAAATAATAGAAATAATAGAAAAAGCCCTAAAATTCAGAATGGGGGCAATTCTGCGTCGATTGCATTTTAATTCATTGAGAATAAATCAGAGTTATGGGCTAACTTATTTGCCTCACAAAAAATGTTATATCTCCTAAAGTATTTCGATTTAGAAAAAACCCTTTTAGTCTTCTTCAGGACTTCAGAAGACTGACCTTAGTTGTGTTTGTTTTCATCCATATATGTAGATTTTATATCCCTGAAGAGTACAACCCCCGACTTGCTGAGTTTAGTTTTACATTTATTGGATAATGAATGTTGATTTTGAAGAAGTTATAAAAGAATCAATGTTAAAACTGATTTTGTTGGTCTAGTTTAATTTCTGGGACAGCCTTCCTTTAGAAGAGAAAATTCCAAATTACTTTTCAGATTTACCTTTAACTGTTTTAAAGAAGTATTTTCAGAATACTTTTCAGATTTACTTTTAAGTCCTTTATAGAAGTATTTTCAAAAAATATTTCAAAAGCTTCAAACTATCTTAAATAGGAGATCCTGTGAAACCATTCACATACAATCTTAGAAATTGTTGCTTAAAAAGGGAAATTCTTTAGGATCTGTGAAAACATTAAATGGAAATACTTTAAAATCGTTATATTAAACTGCTTTTGTTTTTTATTTTTTGTTTTGTTGAAAAATTGCAACACCTTATAAATTACTTAGAAGATAATGTTCACATTTCTCCGATTTCCTTAATCGCTATCTTGGGCATAAAAATGGGCTGGGGGACAATATTCATTATATCAGCTAAAGTTGGGTTCCCTTGGTTTGCCTTCTCCCATGACCATTTTGCTTGCATCGCCTCGGTTCGCCTCGAACTTTTGCGGTTTAAAGCCAACAATTCAAATTAAATACATAAATTGTAGAATGCAATTTGGTAAACTCATGTGGAATAATGTACACAAAAGCACACAGATGTGTACACACGCATACGTACATACTTTTGCATGTGTGTGATACATACACATACACATGCATATATATTATGTGGCCTGTGGTTTGCATGTGCAAAAAAAATTAAATGAATGACAAAAACTTGTTTTTTTTTTGTTGTGTGTGCCTGTGCAGCTGCACGAAGACACAGTTGCCCCAGGCTCCTGCTCGTTTTTGCTATCCGTCGCTAGGTGGCGTCGCTGTAATCAAAATGCCAACGCATAAAAGTCAAAAGTCGTCGTTGTCGACGTCGTCGACATTGTCAAGCAAGGCAAAGGCAAGTCAAATTTTAAGCACACACTCACATACACAGAGACACAAACAGACACACACACGCACACACTCGCACACTCACAATTTCAAGGCAGGTGCTGTGGTCCCAGCATCTCTCAGGCATCTCGGGCTCAGCTTCAGTGCAAATTGAGGTTAAAAGCGAAACGAGGAAGGGAAAATAATAACAATAACAACAACAACAACAGAAAAATGAAAAGAAAAAAAACCTAAAGCTGTCAGCGTGACACATGCACAAATTTATATGTTGTTGGATGTGTGTGTGTGTGTTTGTGTGTGTGTTTGTGTGTGCGTTTGTGTGCAAAATGAAGAGAGGAAAAGAGAAGTGGTTCTTATATGAAATGCAGACAGGTGTAAGGTAACAGCAACAGCAACAAATAACGGCAAGCCAAATCCAACTACCGCTGGCGTTGTTGTTGCCGCCTTCTTCTACTTCTCCTCCTTCTCCTCTTCCTACTCCTCCACACCGTCACACTCAGCCGACACTCATCTCGTTCTGCCTTCATTTTATTCTCCCTTGTTCACCTTCTGATTTTCCGTATGTTACATTCACTTCGTTTCTTTTTTCTCTGTTTTTTTCTTCTCTTTCTCTCTCTCTCACTCTGTCTTTCTCTCTTTCTCTCTCTTGTTGTAATTGACACTTAAACTCGAAATTTGACGCAAATTGCTAAAAGTGACAATAAGCAAGAAAAACGTCGGCAAAAAAATGTTTGTCAAGAGAATTCTACGATTTGAGCCTTGCAACATGTTTTATACCCTAAACTATCGAGTGGTCTGAATAACTAAAAAATCAAACAATGCAGTTATTAAATATCTTTATGGATTCCAGTTGAATAGAATACAAAAATTAAAACCATGCGGAAGATTATTAATTTTTTATAAAGTCAGAATCTTTGTTTTTCATTTGAAGAATCTGATATCCAACTTGAAGCATATATACTATATAGTATACCAAGTATACTGCTTGATTGTAGGTTATATACCATGTGGGTCTGGGCATGAGATTAAAACATTTTTGAGTATATAAATATGTCGTCTTTTGATGCCGATGTGGGGAATTTCTAGGGAATTTGATGTGCCACCAGACAGAGGATATCATCTTGAGCTTTGCTGTTTAGCTCTATGCCAGCTTTAGCTGCTGTTTGCTGCTGCTTCAGTTGGGAGCGAAGTGTTGCGTTTTGCCTTTACTTACGTCATGATGCTAAGTCTATCTCTGTCACACTTAAATGTACCTGAATATAATGAATTGTAATTTGAACAGACGTGGAAAAAAATCTTGAATGCGAATAACAGCAAACGTATGTACGTATACAAGCCTCTCCGCATGTGTGTGTGTGCGAATGCATGAATATAAGTGTGTGAGTGTTGGAGAGCCTGGCGGCTATTAAGTTAAATTACGTAGCATACTTTTGTGCGAAGCATGCGGATTTAACGGCTGCTGCTGCTTTCTGCTGTTGTTGTTGTTGCTGCTGCCGCTGCTGCTTTTCATATGTTACAATAGCTAAGCATTAAAGTCCGACATACATACATATATGTACATATATGCAAAAAAAAAAAAATACACATGTATATCCACGCATATGTGTGAGTGTGAGTGCATATGTGTAGCTGAGCAACGAAAATTTATTGTTTGTGCGCTAGGCAACATTTTCAGTGTGTTAGCTGTCTTGATTAAAGTACGCCAACACATAAACACACACACACACACACACACACACACACATACACTGACATGGTCTACATATTTATGTATGTATAAATACCTATACATATAGTCATCTGGCATAGTTGTGTTTGTCATTTAACACATGTAATGCCAGGTAATGGGTTTTACCTATTTGTTTTTGGCTCTTACCATTGTTGCATTTAAAAAAATATATGACTAGATTTATGCAAATATTTATAAATATACATAAACACCGACAATTGTATACACACCTATACAATATCAAATAATAGCAAAATAAAGCTACAATTATTTGGTATGCTTCATAGTTTTATTTGATATCACTATCTATGGGTAAAAGGGCTTAGATAGATATATATAGACATAAAACAAAGTGGATTGCACCCTAAAAGCATATTAAAAGTTAATCTGAATGTTCATTTAGTATAGAAGTAAATACTACTTAAAGCCAATCTGGGGATGTAAAGCGAAAAAAAGTTATTGATAAATAGGATTGTTCGTTATTCTTTCTTTAAAATGTAGAACTTTTGGTATGTCCTTAAGTTTGAATTGTATGTTTTGACTGTTTGTAGCATACTTTATGGCACGTATTTCAAATTTCGAACTGATTAAAAACCCTGCTTGCTGAGATCTCGGAATTATAATAAGTTTCATATAGATAAACAACACATTTTGGATAGTTCTTTCAACTGATGTACGTCAAGTAATTTCCCGAGCCAAAGCCTCTTCTTACCAAAAGCTTCTGATATAGCTAACAGTCCTTAGTAGCTAATAGTCATAAATAATGCGGGATCTAGGGCTGTGAAACATAGCCCCTAAAATATGCAATATGCTAGAAAAGTATTATACAAATTTATATCTTTTCGTATGGCTTGAAGTTTTAGTGTTGTCTTAAAACAATGTTAAATTTGAGAATTATTTTCCTACCCGACTTCCGAAGTTTCTTCAACATTTTGGAAAATTATTTTTCATACTAATATTGTATACTTTAAGGTACATTTTGCAGCGAAACTTTGGCAATTCGGCATTATATATTTCTTAGATGTAGCTTTACATTTTGCTATTTTCCCACTTGGAGAGCAAATGAAAATGAAATTTAATGAAGTATCTAAGTCATCATCATCTCGCCGACTTCGGTATACCATGCAGCAGGTGAAAAAATATTACAAATTTCGATGACCAAATCTATGTCTTTTTAATTCTTTCTATAAGCCTCACAGTATGTGCTATCTCACTCACTCTTACAACCTTCGCCCTTATGGGTCGCCCAGTTTCCATGTTTCTAGTCCGATTTCAATAAAATTTATAATTCTCACAAAATTGACTCACACTTAATGCGTCTCGTCTGAGTTCCATTATCGTTTTCTTTGATATTGAATTCTCTTATTATTCAGAAATTTATGCTGAAAAAAGTTAAGAGCTTAGTGAGTTCCCATTGGCTTTTTGGCTGCTTTGATTGTCAAAGGTCACATTTGGAAAAAGTCAGAGAAAAGTTTAGAGCAAAGTGAAAAGGCCATCGAAAGCAAAAGCCAAAGTCATAGTTATAAAGTGACGGATAGAAAGAGAAAGAAGAGTGAGAGAGAAATAGAGAGAGAGAGAGAGGGAGTAAGTAAGAGAGAGATAAAGAGGGATTAGTACTAACTTGGCTAAAGGATTGGAGGCAAATTAGCACCTTCTTTCCTACATTTCAAATGGCTAGGCGTGAAACAAAAGCGACCCCACCAAAAAACAAAAAAGAAATAAAATAAAACTGTGTCAGCTAAAAGAAGAGTCAAAGAAGTGGTAGGGCAAATACAAACAGAGAAGCTTTTGGGCTCATTATGAATGAATGAAGCTACAAATTGAAAAGATGAGAGCGAGATGTGTGTGTGTGTGTGCGGTAGGCCTGTTGGTGTTTGTACATGTGAATGTTGGTCATGTTGTTCAAGAGTCAAGTGAGTTGACATCCAGCTGGGTCAAAGTGCAACAGGAAAAAAAATCACAACATAAATTCTGATGGAAGGAGCAAGAGATAGAGAGTGATAGAGAGAGAGAGAGAGAGTGAGAGACACAGAGACACAGAGACAGTGGGAAAAAACGAGAATGTGTAAGTGTATGTGAGAAAAAACAGCATGAACGAATACCAGAGACAGAGAGAAATAGAGGGAAAGAGATGGAAAACTGGTACACAGCTAAAATGGAAAATTCCCAAATGACATTCAACACTCGAAAGGCGCGTAAATCAAATGAGGACAGGGACAGAGGTTTCTGGTCGAGATAAGGGTGTGGAATGGAAGCCGGTACAGAGTGCTCTACCAACTCCTCTTCTACATAACCACAATGTTGTTGATGTCGTTGTTGTTGGTGTTGCTGTTGCCTAATGTGTTTTGGCATTTGTCCCCTTCTTGCCGTTGCCATTGCTGTTGTTGTTGTTGTTGTTATTAGTGTTGCGGTTATGGTCATGGGGCCAGGTGTCAAAAACGGAAACGGAAACGAAGTTTGCACTTAGTACCACAAAAAAGTACACACACACACTCACACAGACATAGCATAACACATAAATACATAGGTGGTTAACACCATAGAGTATACGATCCCCCAGGGTATAGGGAACTGGTTAGGATAGTATAAAAAAGGGATTTACCGAAACAAACCGCAATCAAAAATGTTTCATAATTCAAACAACATGAGCCACATTCATGCAATAATGTATGAGGTTGTATGCAAAGCCACTAGCTAAATCATTTCTCGATGGAAACTCCTTAAGTTTTGAAAAATTTTAATTGCTACCGTTGAAATTGTGCATTATTAATCAAATAATAATCAAGAAATGCATAATAGTAGAGCAACTAACTTGAAGAGTCAATAGCTAAATTGATCATTAAGGATTTTGTTTATCTAAACGTATAAAAGTATATACAAATAATTAGATTTGAAAAGATATTCTTACAGGTTGTCAAAGAGGAAATACTTTTCATCTATAAAGATTAAATTCCACAAAAGATCGGCTTATAGCATGCTATTTTATCGTATCTTTATACCATACAATATATAATAGTTATCCGATTTTAGTCACATTTAAGATACTAACTTTGGGAGCTATATGATACAGTCATCCGATATTGATGAAGTTGGTCAAAGTCATTAATGATACTATATGAAACTGAACTAGAGGATAGGGGTTAACTTCGAGCACACTGAAGTTTGTACACCCTTGCAAAATCTTTTGTTACTCTTTCCGTCCCTAAAGCCTTTGAAAAGTGAAAAAAGTTTTATTTAAAAAGTCCACTGTTCGTGAAAAAATGGTCTACAATCTTAGGCTGGAGAAATGCAAAACATGCCATTTCATAGCCTGTTTCTATGTAGTTTCTATATGGTTATCCAATTTCGATTAAAGAATGTTGAAGTTTTTGATCAAAGTCACTGTTTACCACCGATCGTTCCTATGTGAGCTATATGATATAGTCATCTGAAATTTAGTACATTCATTAATAGGTATACAATGGGTTATAAGACAAGGAAGTTATTTCGAAAAGTCACTGTTTGGTCATTTGCCATTTGTATGGTATAGTGATCCGATCCGGCTGAATCCGAGATTTACAACATGTGCAGTAAAAAGAAGCCCACATGGAAAAGTTTAGCGTTTTAGCTTGAGAGATCTAGGAAAAGTTTTTCGTAAGTCAAGTGGCTATAAAAACTCGTCTCGTCATGTTGATCAGTAAAACTTTATATGGTCGGAGCTGCTTCCAAGCTGAGCTGAAGTCAAGTACGAGTTTGGTATCTGAAGTTAAAAAAATAAAAAGATTAAAATAGTTAAATAAAAATACAAGGTGTATATATACCCTTAAAGAAGACAGTGATTAAAGCTTAAACTAAACTTTAAAAATGAAAATACCTATAAATATATTTCAAAATGTTAAATAAATAAATAAATAAATAACAAAAGATAGTTTTGTAGCAATTAATTGATAAGTTTATTTGTATTTGCATAACATTATTCGTTACATGATTTTATTAAATTACCTAAGCATTGAAAATTTAATTAAAACACTTTGGAATACTTTCAATTAAATTCAACATTTCCCTTTTCTCTTAATAGCCAGTCGAGGTGAACATGTTAAAGCCTGAGATGTGGGGTGGGGCGTAAGTTGACGTTAGCCAAAAGGCGGAAGGCCGGAGAAATTCGCTCATTAACATAACTAACCTCAAAGGCAATAAAATAAATGGCGGGGAAATGAGAAAAGAAAGAAAGCCAGAGGCAGTTTCACATTTATTTGGCAGTTGGCAGACAGTTTGGCGCCAATTGCTGTATGCGAACACGCATACACATACACATACTGAATGACCTTCAGAAGGCACACGCTGGGAACCAGAAATCATTCATTCCTTCTCTCATATCATGAACCTTATCACCATCCCACCCACCCATTGGATGATGTTTCCTAGTTGGCGGAATGGGTTTGTGGTTTCATTCTCTAAATGACAGACAGGCTAGCTCGAACGAGCATTGAGGGCTTAACTCGGGCAGAGAATGTGTTAATTTGCGAGCTAGTTACGATGGGGAAGGATGGTGAGGGTAGAAAAAAAGACAAGATGGAGAATACATACGCTGACAATGAGATTCGTATTTGATTCTTTTTTTTTTCAAAAGCAATAAGAATAAAACTAATGGTTAGAAAAATAATATAGTTTTCATACATCAATGAGAAATCATTAGGTGATGTGATTCGATCGATTAGAGATACACTTAAAATATCGATTGATTAAATCTTTGTATGAAATCGAAAACTATCGATTAATCGATGGACATCAATTTGTTGCGATTTCGCTTAATTAACAAAAACTTAATGGTCTTATGCCCATAAGAATTCGTGATACATTATCTCTAAGAACAGGGTTCATGATTTTTTGCTTCTCCAAACTAGCTGGCTGGGCATGTGCTTGAGATAGCTGATAGAGATCGGCATAGTATTCCATTCCGGGTATACCGACTGCATTGAAACTAGCCGAGACCTCAGTGCAATCAATGATCGATGTCTTCAACGGCGTCACCAATAGGGTCGAGTAGTATGGCACCTTTTTGCCCTCAATCAATTCCCGTACGAGAAGCACCGCCGTTCTCGATCCGGCCAAGAGATTCCATCGCGACCAACTGAAATTGTGTGACAGCGCCAATGTCGACAGACATGCATAGCAATGCATTTCCATTACGTAGTTTTTCTCACACGATCCCTCTGTATAACAGAAGGCATCCTCATCGGGAAATATGTCTACAGCGGAAAGAATTAGCGTGGCCTTTAGTTCGCTCAATGAAAGCGTTTTGCCAATCATTTCGGTTATGCCATGAGTGCTGCCTCCCTGAAAATTATTCACTGTATAACCCTCCGCAGTGATGGTCATATCCAAACTGATTAGTGAGGCGGTAAAACTAAACAATATGGTTCCGGGACTAAGAAAAAAAAAAAAAACGCATTACATGTGGCTAGAGTGAGCATGGTCTTTAACTTACTTCTTCATATCCGGTCTCAGATCCCAAGTCTGATAGGGCATATTGCTATATTTATTGAGAGCAAAACCAAAAATACCTGAAGCATAAACGAAACAGCCAGAAATCGATGACTTTAAGGAGTGATTGTAAGTGGTCGAGTGTTCAACTTACCCATTCTTCCTGTACGAAATTGTATGGATAGTTTGTCCTCATTAAATTTGGTATCATGGACATCACGTGTACTCCATTTGCCTTGTGTAATGGCTGCCATATTGCTTTGCTTTTGTCTGCGCCTAAGCTTAATATTGTATTAGGTGCAGCATGTGTCATTATATAATTGCAGAACTTACGCCTCACTGTCACTGTTGTCGCTTTGACTGTTCCGGGACAGAAACTCGTTTAATGTATGTCCAACTGTGGAGTCACCAGCAGCAGCCTTGCCTGCCTCAAGTAGCTCCAGTAAGCTATCGGCGTCATCAGCATCATCGTCACTGCTGCTATCGAGGCTATTCGACGAGGTTTTGCCCATCTGTGTCTCTGGGTCTCCCATCTCATCCTGTAACTGCGAGTCTCGCACAAAGGAGATGCCCGTGTAATAGGCAAAGGCAGCAGCTGCAGTAGCCGGTTGTAGCACTTCCACTAGCTCTTGGCTGAGAGGACGCACATCGTCGGTTAGTTGTTCCTCGTTTGCCAGATCGTCCGCATGCTCCGAGCTAGTTGGTGATAGCTGCTCGGATATCTGCTGGAGCATTTCCTCCTGCTGTTCCCTTGGCAATTGCAGACGCCACAATCTATCCATATCCTCAATCAGTTGAGAGAACAGATAGCATTGGCTACTGCGTCCAGCTTGGCGAGCTGGCGATTGCCGGAATTTCAGTAACTTATCGAAACAGAGTGGCGGGAAGAGCTCAGCTGGCTCATCAGTGTCCAAAAAATCAGCGCCAATGCCAATACCTTGATCCAATTGCATAGCTTCGATTGTTTGTTCGGGATTGATGACTATCTCTGGCTTCTGCAGTTGCCCCAGTCGCACATGGGCATGTCGGGCCAGAAACATGACCTTTCGTTGCTGCTTCACCATGCCAACTGGTGGCGTGTGCTGTTCAAGACGCACACAGAAGCCTTGTGGCAAACGTGGCACTATGAAATCCTTGACCAATCCGTAAAGGTCCACATCGCTGGGTATGGCACGTAGATTAAAGTCGCTGATCTCCCGCAACGGCGGAGCCAAGTCCGATTTCTGTGAACGCAGGCGAACCGGACAGCGGGGAGAGCTCTTCAGGGGACTCGGCTGGGCGTTCGTTGACAAAGGGGTGGCTTCGGTGGGCGTAGCTGTGGCTCCAGCCCCAGCTCCCACCCCTACAGCACCGCCAGCTCCAGCATTTGATGTTGTGGCCTCTGGTGGTTTGACTCCATCGGCTAGCTCCATTTCAAAGGTCTCGACATGTGTCTCCCAGCGACAGGCTATTGGTGGCTCAAACCATATAACCGAATCGGGCAATCTGTATGAGGCAGAGGAAGAGGGAGCCTCAAAATCGGGAATATTGCAACACCTTTATGCACTTACTGAAGAGTGACCAAGGCCAATTTATCTAGAGCTGCCTCAATCATGCGCATTTCCGCTTCTATTTCCTCGGGCAAACGACGTACTCCAGGTAAAACGGGCGGCGGTGGCTTATACGTCTGGTAGTATTCCTTGTGGACCAAGCTATTGGCCACCATAACTGCAAGAATGTGAATGTGTGTGTGTGTGTGTATCCCACATCGTTTCGTTATACTCACTAGTTCGAATAAAGGACCTGGCATTTAATTGTTTATCTTGTTGCGGTGTCTCTAGGAAATCAATGCAATAGACTCCACCTATAATGCGATATTTGCGTAAGTTTACGTCCGTTTCTAGCATGCCATATGCCTCGGGTCCAATTGCTCGTCGTCGAGCCTTATTCAGCTCATCCTCATACTCGGCATACAGTTTGTCCACATCATAGGTGCGCTCCTTTGGCGGCTGTGAGCTGGTTGAATGTTGATCCTGCGTCAATTGTTCCAATTCTGAGAGAGGTATATCTCGGGCGCATTCGTCCAACATCGCCTGTAAAATCTCTTTACGTTTGCGCCACTCGCGTTTAGTTTGCCTCAAAACAGCTGAGATCAAACAGAAAATGGAAGAGCATTAGGAGTAATATGTATGTACCCATCTTACTTGCGTTCTCTGAGCGTGAATGTTTCAATTGAAAACTGCTACAATAGTCACTAAAATGATCATAGTTCAGCCAAAGTCCACGCAACGCTGAACTCTGTAAACGAACTGTGGGCGGCAATGAGATTTGCATTTCAATGGTGGGAAATTCGATTTCATTATGCGCCGATTGTTCACCAATGCGAGCTTTGGGATTGACGGCGCTGAAACGAATCTTCTGGTTAGATGAGATGGCGAGGTACATAAAAGGACACTTACATTTGAGCATCTTTGGAGAAGGTCCAAATAAAACTTTGAAAAACTTCTGAGCTGTAGATGTGCTTAGAAACGCCAGGTCTATCGATTCTAAGAGAAGAAGATTTGTATGCATGCAGATATTAAGTCATAATATATAAGATATATGGACATACTCCATATCGCGTTCAATGTGCGACATTGTCTTATAGGTGAATTCATCCAAATGCTGTTTGAGAAATATTCTCATCTCAGTTTTCAGTTTGACCAAATCGGCGGCCACATTTACCGAACGTTGTTTATAAGGCAGCATATCGTCTAGTTCGTTGAGAATCTGAAAAAAGAGACAAAAGCTTAAAGAGTACGTAACAATTACATTCGGTTTTCAAAAAGAGAGTTTTCCCTTTCCCTTTGGGTTTCTTATCGCAAATTTATATAATTATTTTCGTTTAAAGCAGTTGGGAATTATAAAACCCTTAAATCAAACTAATTTGTAGATGCTAAAAAGATCTTCCAATTTCCCATTTAGCAAATGCTCAAAGCAAGGCCATTTAATTTCTTTCATACTTAAACTAATTGAGAATTACAAGAGCGTTAAGCTCATTTATTAAGAAAGTTGTTGAAAATCTTAAAACTTTTCCAAATGTAAGACACTTAATGGGTATCGAATAAAAAAAGAATAGAATGATGATTAAAAAAGTCGCCATTATCGAAACTCGATTCGGTTATATCGAAACTCAATTCTTTTTCGAGTGCCTTTTCGACCTACACCAAGAACTTCCTTGATGCGCTGGGCATAGACATCACCCAGTTTGCCCTGCTGTTGGCGTAGTGATGCTCGCGTCAAATCCGCCACCTGAGAGTCTTGTGTGAGAAGTGTCCGCTCATCGGTGCGTAATAACCAATTTCTGGACTCCTTTTGCCTTTGGGCAATGTCCGCATGCCATTGATGAATGTATTTGCGCAAATCGCTGGGGCTAGCCGCATTCGGTAGACCATTGCAACGCATAAATTTCTCCCAATCACGTTCATGCCGCTCACCGTCCTTGATGGCGTCAATGGCCAGGCGCACAGCATCGAAAAACAACATGCTATCCTTCAGTTGGGAGCGACGTAAACGATTTTCGGCCACCTCCTGCTGTTGTCGATGTTTGGCTTGTTCCATTTCCAGTTTCTTGCGCTGACGCGCTTCCTCCAGCTTCTTCAATCTGTAAATAAAATGAAAGCTGGTGACTATTCTTCAAAGGATGTGTGTGAACTTACTTCTCCTTTTCCATTTCAATGCGCAACAGTTCCGCCTGTTCGGCCTCCAAGCGGGCCTTTTCTTTCTTCGAGAGCTTCTTTTTCGGTGGCTAGAAAATGCAAACAGAGGGATGAAGAAAAATCGAGAGTAGCACATTATTTGCCTCTTCTGAATCACTATCATCATCATGAATAACCACATCGTACCATCTTAATCCTCTGCTTCAAATCAAATGCCGCATTTCGAGTCTTTTTATTGATCCAACTTTTAGCATGGACATGGACACCATGGCGACTTCTTTTGTTTGTTAGGTAAAGTCAATGCTCAGGTGCAGTCACACAATCCTTTTGCCACGAAAGTGTCTCTGCGTCTCTAGGGTGTCAGTATCTTCCTTCTTTTTTGTTATCCTCTGTATCCTCCCTCTTCTTCTCTGAGGCTTTAGTGCCATAATTTCTTTAATTAAATATTCACACAACAAGAGCAAAGAAGATGCGGATAATGGGGAAAAATGGCATAGCAGGGGCAACACGTGTTCGCCTCCGGAGCTTGCCTTCTTCATGGTGGCCGGATTTACACGTTGTGGCAAAACTGTCATGGGAACACGTTGAGTCGAAACCAGTCGGCGGTGATGAAGCTTAAGGCACAAGAAAGAACCAAAAAAAAAAAAAAAAAAAAAAATACCCCAGCCGAAAGCAAAACCAAAAGCAAAAAGGAAAAACTAACCAAGTCGTTTTCCCCTCCAATTTTATACATATTTTCATCCATTTTGACCATCGTAAAAGCTTCTGTTCTGCTGACAAGGGACCTGAATACAAAAAAAAAAAAAAACAAAAAAAAAATGGGAATAAGAGTAAATAAGTAACAGTACATTGCTCTTTAAAAAGGTCTTATTCTTCTTCTTTTTTGCTATTTTCCGTTTTTATATTATATTTAAACTTTCAATTTCCGAATCCTAATCATATGATATTTTATTTCATTCAGTTTTTGCAGTTTTTTTTTGTTGCTTTGATTCTCGACCATAAGTTATTTACTCCGCTTAAATTCTATATAAAAATTTATGTGTGTGCATAAAGTGTGTATCCATATTAAGTACCTTTATATGATGCTGGAAAAGATTGTTTTTTATTTTTTCGTTTCGCCAAAAGTTTTCTATTTGAATTTTACAAAAACTTTTTTCCTGTTCCTTGAATATAATGTCTTTACTTACTACTCCTTGGTCTTGATATCCAACATTCTATATTGTTTTATGCCTAATTTAAACTTTTTGTTGTTGTTTGCTGCCTGCTTTCCCTTGCATATATTTATACATATAAATTTCTTTCAAGGGTTTTGCTCTGGATTCATTTTTTGTATACTCTTGCAAAAGGTAACAATAAATTTCATCAAATTCAGAGCATGAAAAATGTCTTGACCAGGAGAATTAGTGCTCTTTATTTATATATGTATCTAATATTGGGGATATAAGTTTGGTTGTTAATATAATCGAATGTTGAAGAAAGGGGGAAAGTGTGTTTGAATTTCGGCAGAGTTGAAATTAACCAATTTGATATTTTTATTTTGTTTGCCGTTTACTTGGCATAAAAGTTTTTCATGTGAGACAAGCTTTTTACGTAAGAGTAGAGGAAAAAAGGAGAAGTAAAAACCGAAGGGATGGTTTGCAGAAAGATGGAGTAAAATGAAAAGAGGAAGAGGGTCTTAAGAAGGTGGAAAGGTGACAACGCTGCTTAATTACCAAGGCAATTTAAATGCCAACCCTTAGACCAAGACCCTTGCACCGAGCGTACTCTGCTTTCCCGATTCTCAGCTAATTGCTTACCGCACACATACGCACAACCCTTACATACACACACACACACAAACACTCAGTAGTCACAGGCGGCTTATCAATTTAATGAGCTTCGCTTCGTTTGCGAGTAATAAGAATCGCCACAGAGATATTTTCAGATGGGGTAACTGGTTAACTATGCGGTTAATTTGCATAACTGTGAAATTAATAATTAAAGTGGCATCGAATCATATATACCCAGTAGTAATAAAAAATTTTGGGAATCTCTTATAAACTAATTTAAAGTGTATATTAGATAAAGTACTAATTGGTTTAGTTTAGCTGAAATCCAAATAATATTTTATTTCAATTTGTCTCTTTTTGATTATCAAAATTTCTTTACATTGTTTAGTTGCAATATTTAGGGTATACAAATTTCATTCTTCAACTATACATAATCCTTATGGGTAAGCACTTCTGTGACTCAATACTGTTGGCATTTGTTGCCATGCCAATATGAATTCGCTCAAGTAATTAGTTACAATTGAAGTTTTCTCCTTCCTCTTTGACACACACACACACACACTCACACACACAGATGACAATAAATCAACACGGCTGCTGCGAAGTAATGCTTTTTGGCCGTCATTTTATAGTCCGTATATTGTATGTAAATTGCCTTACTGTTAGTTGTTAATATTTTTGTAAATAAATGGAATTAAAAAAAACATATGTGGGATAAAGACAATATAATGTATATTTCTTTGGAGAAAATTAAGCATTTTAAAGATTATGCCTTAAATATAATTTTTGGATAAAGAATATTTTATTGTTGCACACTTGTAGTGCATAATTGGAATTTTGGTTTTTCCTTTTCATCTTGGCGCAGCTGTTGAAATGAAAAGCATACATAATAAAAATTTATCATACGCACCGTTGACATTGACAGATCGTTGAGCTGAGCTGCAAGCATCTGTCCATCTGTCTGTTTGTCCTGCCTCTTTGTCAGTCGACAAGCGTCTCACTCACTCAGACACTCACTGAATGTGTCATGCTTGAGTGAACTTTGTAATATGATGAAAAAATCGTTTTCTTTTTTTGGATTTTCCTTTTTTGGTGCTTGGTAAATGAAAATTTGCACAGTTCTGTTGCTGGTTCTGATGTTGATGTTGTCCATTGAGATAATCCGGGAGCGTAGGGTACGCGAGGATATTTCAACCCATTAGTAAACTCCTTAGTCATTTTATAGATTTAACCTTATACTATGCAAAGTTGTTAATATTTCTTTAAAAGATAGATTTGTTTTGTACCTAGTTGTTTCATCTATCTTTATCTCTGGCAGCTAGTGATAGATCTATATATTAACCAGTCGGTTGAAAATAGAAAATAGAACAAATAGTTGCTATTAAGTCAGATCTGATTAAAGTTCCTATATTCTGATAAGATTAAGGATTTTTTTTACAAGCAAACGCTTTCAAAGATAATGCCCTTGTGAAGTTTAAGTAGCTTTCCCAAATTGATGTCACCATTTAATTTCTTTCTCTTTTCTTTTAAATTCAAATTTTCTTCTTTTTTTTATATTTAAAAATTGATTTTTTCCTCCGGCCGTTGCTTGACAAATTGCTGTGCTTGTAGCAGATGCTGCTGCTGCTGTTGTTGCTACTGCCTTGGGCTCAAATTGCTAGCCAGTTAAGCTACGAATTTCCTTTTTTGCCCATCCTGCCCCTTGGCAATCATTGCAGCAGAAATACACACACACACACACACACATACATACATGCAGTAGTGATTATTAATTACTGTCACGTTGCATGTGTGAGAGTTGGATGGTTGGCTGGTGGGTTTGCTCGGTGGCTCGGTGACATTTTCGTCCTCATCATCAGTTGAGCCTCTTCTGTCGCTTCATAACCATCATCATCTACATACTCTACATACAAATGTATACCCGTTTGGAAAATATGAAATTACGTGTATGTATGTATGTATGTGGTAAGAATCATTTGGTGAAAAGGTATGGTTCGGTTAGATGTGTGAAAGAGTCGATGGAAGGAGGAAGCCTTCTTAATGTGCTTACTGCTACGTTGATGGCATTGCAAATGTTCTTATGCTTGAATCACTCTTTTTCCTTTACGTATATCGAGTACTTAGCAGTCTGTATGTCAGCCTGACAGTCAGGCAAACGAACGTAGAGGGACTTCCCATGTTCGATGTCAGATTTGCCAGACATTAAAGCTTATCCACACGGCTTTTTATATGTGTGTGTGTGTGTGTGAGCTATGGCATTGTGGGTTTGAAATTGGTCTTGAGTTGGTCAAAGGCCTAGGTGAAATGCAAATAAAATCATGACCACAAATTTATAACATTTAATTAGCTTCTGGCCTGACATTGACATTTCGACTTTGCGTTGGGAATTAGAAGAAAAACTTTAGTTCAATTTACTTAAGGCTTTAATTAAAGCCTCTAAGGTATTTTGCTATATTGTCTTATATTGACATTTGAATTTAATTCAATAAGTTTTTAATTATTTTTTAACCAAGACCATCTGTATTTTTCTTATTTATTATATTTACATGTTTATTGCTTAAATTTCACAATTAATTTCGATTTTCTTGCTTCTCACTTTACAGCTACCTGTACAAAGGAAATTCTCATCCATATCGTATAACAGCAAACCAATAATAAAAAGAAGCAATTTTGGAATACCCAATTATGTACATATTTCTACATATATAAGAATAATTGAATATCAATAATAATAATAATAAAAATATTAATAAACGTATTAAACGGTAACATTTTTTGATAACTAAATGATAATAAGGCAGACAACTGCAGCAAATATATCAATTAACAACAAAAACTTAGCTAGAACAAAAGAAAAACATAAATTATAATCATACAGTACGTTTTTTTCAATTAAAAGTATCATAAAGACGTTACAATAACTAGCATTACCAACAAAAACAATAAAAAAAGGAGATAAATAATAACAATACTAATAATAAACACTTTTGTTAACAATCAAAATATAAAATATAATTATAAAAAAAACAGAATGAAAATACAAAGAAAAAAACCAAAATGCCATTGTGATTCTTAATTTTAGACAATTTAGGCAAAAAAACAAAGTTAATAATTTAGTAAAGTTTTAAATATTAACAAACTTTAAACATATTAAACGCGGCAATAAAACGACCAACACAACAAAATTCAACAAAATTTGAGCAATATAAGCAAACTAAAATAATAAAAATAAAAATACTAAACAAAAGACAAAAATCAAAGGAGACTTAAAAATCAGACGGAGAAGAAGCAGAGCAACGCCAGCCGCCCAACAACAAGAACAACCACAGCAACAGCAACAACAAGAAACAGAAACAATATTCTTGGTTGTAGTCCATCCAGAAAGCGAAGAGAAAGTTTAACTCAAATTGAAACGGTCAAAAGAACGGTCAAACACCAGCCCCAAAAAGTATGCAACAGACAAATGTGAGGCCATCCAAAAACTGTTTGCGCCTAGTGCTTACTGTGTTTCCTCTATTTCTCTTCTTCTATCACTCTCTCGCTATTCTTAAAACTCTTTCTTTCTCTATTTGTCACGCTATCTTGCTGTCTCTCTGACTCGCTCTCTCTCTTTCTCTCCCTCCTTCTCTCTCTGTCTGCTTTTTCTCTCTTTCTTCTTTTGCAAACGACAACAACTTTTGCTGCAAAAACTTTTTGCCAGGTTTCTTAACTAGCTAAATAATAATATATAAAAAACCAGCAAAATAAAATAATATAAAAAATATATAAATCAAGAAAACTCAACAACACCTACGACAACTTAAACTAAACCAACAACAACAACAACAACAACAACAAACAACAAAAACAACAGGAACAACTTTAGCTTTTGCTGCTGCCCCCCACTGCCACTTTTGAAAGGATTAAAGGGTAAATAAAGATACAAAAAAAGCCGCCAAGATGACCATGTGGCAGAGTGGTGGTATGGGAGGCCATGGCTCCCAAAATAATCCATGGATGAAACTAATGGGCATTGTCCATAAGGAGCGACGACATACGGATAATGTTCAAAGTCAATCCGGTTCCAATGAGCGCAATCTAAATCAGTAAGTAACCCAAAAAGTATATACAAAAAAATTACCAATTAATATATATATATATATATACTTATACTTATGCAATAATCACTTAAAACGATTCTTGGTTGGTTCACAACTGTTTTGTATTGTGTATTGAACAATGATATATGTACATATATATATGTACTTCTTCTAGTGCATAATGCTAACGAGAAGCAACAGCAGTTGTCTCATATATATTACGTATACGACAAGTATGCCGTACATATTTCATGTTAACACGAAATCCAATAGGCTGCAGCAAGCTGGACTCTCTGATAATTATCAAATATTGAAAAGTGAACCAACAAAGGCGCTTACCCACTAAAATATAATATTTTTTCCGGGTCTTTTATTACACTTCTGACATTTTTAGAGCTGATCTGCATCTTTGGAAATAGTGAATGTGAAATGGGAATAATTAGACGAAAAATCTGTCATTGATATAATGAGATCATTTCAAGGGGTACCTAATTTTTTTCTTTGTGGATTCGCCACTGGCTCTATCTGGAAAATGAAAGTACACAGACAAGTAATCATAGGCATTTTGACTTGACTTTGCACCCGATTCCGCAAACTTTTACTATAGCATAAGTAAATCAGCAACTGTTTTTCTATAAAAGACGTGAAAATATTTCTTCTTTGCATATCTGTAGTTAAAAATGATATGAGAAATTAAAGTTATGTTCTAGCTTTTGTTTTTCTAGCCCATAAAAATATGAATGTTCAAATCAAAAGGTTTATTACACATGCCTTTGTTGTTTGTTGTTGTAGTGATCCAGCAGATTACGGAAAATGATTGTACAAACAGCTGTAACGTGTTCTCATCTCTGTTCCAACAATCTAACACAAATACGCCTTCTAACCATACTCAAGTATACTCACAGGGTTGCACTTAGACTCTCCCAATCCACCCCTGACCTGACCTTTAATCTTGCATATACCAAACGATGGTGGTGATGGTAATGATGATTATCCCAATGATGCTACTAACTATGAAAATAAAAATATTATTATCCTTATGTTTTGAAGTGCTTTTCATTATGCATATATAAATTTAACCGTATACCCTATATTCATACATATATACAAACTAACCAAGTATGAAGAGCGTATTGGCTTTTAGTTCAAGTAAATATATTTGCTTAACTACATTTTGCTATAAAATAAAATATTCAATTAATTCTCCATTAACTTAAAATACAGCTAACGACTTCTTCAACATATTGTATCCTGTTTTAAGTAAGCAAAAAACATTAATTCAATACTTCATATCGAAAAAGTAATTTTTCAATTTGTTTTAAGTTTTTAATAAAAACCAATTTTTCCGGTTAGTGCTCATGTATTTTAAAAAATGATTTTTGTATTTTAAACTTGTTTTATTACATAGAATTAAATTTGAAATATAAAAAACAAGATTTTTCTGTTTAAAAATCCGTATATAGCAAAAAGAAAAAATAAATGTTTTTTTCTTGAAATTTTTTAAACCTTGAGGAATGCCTAATGGGCTGAAGAAAATGTTTAAAAAGTGTGAACAAGCTGGTTCGAATCTCTATTTATCAGAAAGTTCTATGAATCGCATAAAGAATTTTAAAATTCAATGGTTATACCATAAAACTAGTTAAGAGTTACAAAGAATGAAAGAGTTTTGCATTTTTCCCATCCTTTTTAACAGGTTTTAAATATCTTAGATTAAGTTAAGCAGAAAAGTATTTATTTAATTTTTACTGCAAAGAGTATCAGTGCTTACATATACACAAAAAAAAAAAAATGTTACCCTGGTGCAAACTTTCAAAAGTCTGTTATTTAGGACTAGTTAAGTGTAATTACTGTCATCATAAAGATATATATATTTTTAGATTTTGTAGGCAATCGCATAGGCTTATACAAAGGAAATAATGAAAAGTTTCTACTCGACATATGCACCAGTAACAACAACATGAGTTGTACAATTTTTATAAGCCCCCACACACACAATCACACACACAGACACACGCACAGAAAAACAGAAACGCGATTACACACAGCACAACACACACATCCATGCAAACACCCATCAAATATTAAGAGCAATATGCGACATGGCAGAGGAAGAATCGAGGGGATGCAGAGAGTTTTTGTTTTTCCTTTAGTTTTCTTCTTTTTTTCTCTACTCTTGCAAAAAGGGTATATTAATTTTAGTTAAACTTGGTATATATGTATGTACATCCTTAATCGGATTCGTTTGTTTGTCTGTCTGTTCGTCTGTCTGTCACCATAAACCTCTCCTAGATTGTTAAATCTATATAGCCTACCGACATCGTATGTATATCTTTTATTCAGACGGATCGGATTATATTATCGAAACCATTGACAATAACTTTAATTTGTTTATTCGATTTATATTTGACAAGTGTGTCAAATTTCATGAAGATCTTATGCGATTATTAAATTATGCACATCAGAATATTATATAATATTTGACAATTTGATCAATCTATGATACTTAAATTGTTAAATAAACATACCAGCCAGAGTTTGTTTTCGATTTCATGCCTGTAGGTAAAGAAGAAAAGGCAGAAAACCATGCAAGGGTATACAGAATTCGGCAGAGACAAAGTTAGTTCTGTCCTCTGCTTTATTTTTTGTTCTTCTTGTTTTGTAATTTCACCCGCATGCAAGTGCATGGAAATGGTAAGTGGATGAACGAATGATATGGCATAAGTTGAGGGGCAAACAGAAGGTTAGGGCGTGCTATGTGTGTGTGTGGGCTGGGCAGGCTTTTGCAACAAGCGGCATGTGTGTAAATCCATTTATGCTTCAGTGCATTTATAGCCAATTTAAAAGAAAAGCAAAAATAAAAACAAGAAACAAAATAAATAAAAACAGGCTGCAGAAACGAGAAACGCGAAGGAGAGTTGCAGAAGCAAATAGTTACAGATGCAGATGCAGATACAGAGAAATCCTGCAGTGTGCAGGTTCGTTGTTCAGTGTTCGTTGGAGCTGATTTGTGGGACTAACACAACAAGCATATAAGAGCAATGGGAATGACTGCTATGTTGTTCTGTTCAACAATCGAGATCCCAACTTGTTCATGGGACAGTACATTCCATTTCATTTGCATTGCAGGGGTCCATTTAATTGCGCAGTTGGCGCATGTTTTACGAACTGACCTGCTCCAATAGCCACTCGCGAGCTAGCTAGCCCTTCCATTTCCATTTCCATTTCCACTGCAGTCACCATCGCCATTTACCATACCGCTTGTGTATATGCATAGCATGGCATCTAACATTTACATTCAATATGCTAAATAGCACGAGTCCGAGACTCCTTCATGGCATAGTTATGTGCACAAGCAAAGCCGCCAAATCAACTGGAGTGGGTTTCATCACGTGCCATCTTTATGCCCATTCGCATACACATTCTCCATTTGCATTGCCAGTTCCTCTAGTCAGATAAGTAGTTAGATTTACAGCACCCTTAACAACGGAACAAACTTTGATTACTTATCGTAATTTGTCTTAGTTTCCTTAAGCTCATACAAAAAGCAAAATTTGAAACTTTTCAACCGTTTTTAAATCAAAGCAAATCTTAATTATTTAAAGTTTAAGAATGGAGTATTCTATTTATTTATTTTTATTTATTTATTTATTTACGTCAACTAACACAGCAGTCGACGAAAAAGCTTAAGCTAAAGACAGATAGTAATTAATTGAAAAAGATAGCTTAGCTATATACACAACTAAACATCCCCGACCCGGTGGAGGTATTTTATTTGCATAAGGTGCCAGCTATGCCCCGATTCACAGCCAATGTGGTCAGGGATGAGTTGCAGCCAATCCAAGTCCAGAATATTTTCATTGGTTTCGCTGTAGATGATTAAAAAGTATAGCGCGAAGAGAAGTGACAGAAAGATGAGGAGAAATTAGGTGAGAAAGGTTGTTAAAAGATTGGCAAAGAACACGTTCTTTGACAATTTTTATTTAGAACTCTCAAAACATCAGTCAATAGTTATCCAGGTGGGCCTCTAAGAAACAATAAATAAGCCTGTTTCGTTGAGAAGTTTGCTTTTTGCATAAATTCCATTTCAAAATGCTAGAGTATTGAAATTTCTGTGGCCCGACTAACAAGAAATTTAAATTATTTGTTTTTGCAATTGAATCGTTTTTCCATTGCAATCTACGTAAAACAAAGGAAATATTTTATTCAATAGTTCAAACACATTTTTATTAAATCAATTCTTATCATCATCCTTAAAATAAAGTAAAATTAAAAATAAAATTTTAATAGATAAATTCGAAAAATTCAATTATACAAATTTTCATGGACGCTGAAGCAAAACCCGAACTTGCCTGAATATTATGAAATTAATGAAAAAGTTGGAAGAAGGGGTAAATATTTTTAATGCATGATCAAAAAGGACATTCATGAATACAAACTGAATCAATTTCTTTTTTTTTTTACCAAGCTCAATAGCTTTTACAACATTTTAGACTGCTGTTGGAAACCAATAAAAGACTTCAAGATGGTATTTATTTCATACATTACATTTGTCGTCGGGTCTGTCAAAATTTATTATTCAGTGCTTTAAAAGTCATCGAGTAAATCTATTGATAATATATATTAATTAATGTGTAAAAAATTTAATGGTTATGTCCACACAAATATTATTAAAGATTTATAACATTATGTGTAGGAATAAAAGGTCGTTATTTGTATATATGTATATATATTTTTTTCTTTGTCTATTCAAAAGTTTCATGTTAATGGCCTTTAATATCGATGCCAAAATTTCTGCTAAGACTTTTATTTTTTGTTTCAGACTTTAAGAAAAAGTTTTCTTGGTAGTTTGAAAATTGACACGAGATATAAAATTCTTGAAAAAAAAGTCGTGTCTAAGACTTACTTCAATTTCGATGCTCAACTTTCTTTTTTGGCACAAAAGAAAATGCTCTGGACTAGGGCCAAGTTAAGGTCAAATGTAACGCCTTAATGTAGGAAAATAGAAAACCGTTTTCGCTGCCTCTTGTCGTTGTTTTTTCTAACTGTTGCTATTTGGATATTTATGTAGTACGCTACTTCTGACCTCTGTTTTTGGTAATAGCAACAGTTGAACATTTCGAAATTTGCATAAATTTTGTAACAACTATTAGGCATGGAGGCATGTGTGTGTGTGTGTATACATACATATATAAATATATTTTGGTGAAAGGGGCAAAACTTTTTGAATTTATAGAAATGTGCACGAAACTGTTTTCATTTGGGTTTCTTCTCTTTCTCTTTGAGTGTGTTTGTGTTTGTGTGTGTGTGTGTATGTGTGTGTGTGTGGGAAAGTGGAAGGCATGTCTATATGAATATTTTATAAGCCTTTTACTCTCTGTAGGTCGAGTCTCTATCACATTTATCTTTTGCTTATATCGTTCTTTGCCTTCACATCGCAGTTCGGTGTAAAAGGGGCCACAGTACCGTTACATCGCATACATACCCATATTTTACGTATGAAAGTGACAAAGCCCGGAGACATAATATTCACCATCAAAAATAAAAGGAAAGCACAAGGTAAAGGTGGCCAACGTGGCAACTCACATCGGTTCATCCTTTCAAATGTCTTTCATTACGTATCGAAATCGAACTTTTTCTTTGCACTAAAGAACACATCGTTAACAACACAAGAATGAAGCAATGTGAAAACTCCAATACAAATTGATAATAACAATCTTAAATAACAATTTTCCCTTCATTTACCACAAGGACATTACCCATAGAATGAGTATCAAAACTTAATGAAAATTCCTAAGAACGCCTGTCGTTTCAGTTAATTTATTCATGATACATACTATATTTTAATCTCACCAAAAGCAAGTGGAAAAAAGGTATATATTTTTGCCCTAACTTCAAGAACGAAGAAAAATTAACAGGAAACAAAAAAAAAAACTTAAGGGGGAATGGCCTAAATTTCGTTATATCGTTTTTCCAAACTTTATTTTGCCGTTCGGTTTCTGTCTAATTGCTGGCCATTCTTTAGCTTTCTTCGTTAACTTATCTTTGTTTTTTTCCATGGACACTCCCGTTTTCTTCCGCCTCGAATTAACCGTTATTATACTCTTTCCGAAATCTTGGGTATAACTATTTAGGAAATTCGAATTTTCATCATTTTCTTTTCTCACTTGAGGTATTTACTTTGGTGTTTTTCTAATTTTATTTTTCGGGTTGTGGTTGAGAATTTTCAAATATTTATAAAGAAATATGTGAAGATTTGTAAGAAAAGTTATCGGGACGTAAGAAGTACAAACTAACTAGTATAAGGATCAAGTAAAAATAAGTAATGAAAATATATCTAAAAAGTGTTTTCAGTTTCTGAAAGAAAATTTTCTCAAGAGAGATCTGAGGGAAAAACAAAAAATTCGCATTCATGTCTAAGCTTTTGAGCACATCTGGTACACTGCTCCTTTTTGTTGTTGTTTTTTGTCTTCCCTTATTTTTTTTTGGTTTTGGTTTTTGCCAACGTAAGTAAATTGAAAACCATTTGTTAGGCTGGTCGGGCTCTGGGCTAAAATCATTTTTCATTTGCCTGTTGAAATTTGCAATACTTTGTCTGCCACCTGTCCAGGTGTTCTATGGGTGGTTTCGGGTGGCTTTGGTGTAACGTGTGT
Source organism: Drosophila insularis (assembly GCA_018903935.1). Classification (NCBI taxonomy): domain Eukaryota; kingdom Metazoa; phylum Arthropoda; class Insecta; order Diptera; family Drosophilidae; genus Drosophila; species Drosophila insularis. Next base: position 260,171 of record JAEIFP010000569.1, on the reverse strand, counting down.
GGGTGGCTCTATTGAACTTCACTCAGGTGAAATTAATGAGCGCATTCCATACATGGACACGAACTGGCCACATCCATGCATACATTCAACACGCGCCAAACTCGGCTCATTACCATCGGGGCAAGACCATGGGAGTCCACTGAAGTGCACTAAAGCGCAAGTAAACCGAGTGGGGGTGGGGGAGCACTGAGTGTGGCGTTGTTAGGGGTAGAGTTGTTGGCTTATTGGGCTCTCATTTTATTGGCAGCTATAAAAACGTACGTAAAGTGTCAAAGCGAAACATTTCGTAAATGTTGCAGAGCAGCCAAAAAAAAAAAAAAAAAAAACTGCACACATACAAAAAGAAATAAACTTGGCCAACATTTCTTTTGGCTAACATTTCAATTGGGTCTGGCCGTAAAAAAATAGAAAAAAATCCCCAAACAGGCAGTGCTTACATGTAATCGATTAGTCATACAAATCATAGATCGACGAGTTGGCTACTCACGATAAGCCGCTTTGATTTGGTTTGAAATATGATTTGACCCGATTTGGGAAGATTATTTAACTTGGTCTGTAGATATGATCATGGCTTGGAAACTTGGAAGCAGATGTTCAGATCGATAACGATAGATCATCAAAACATCCCATCAACATTCAATTGATTGCCATTTTTTGATAATATTATGCAATTTAGTTGAAATGCACTTGAAAACATTTTGTGATAATGATCCATCATTCCTTTGATTGAGCAAATTCCCAGGTAAAAACATTTCATTGACCATTTGACTTTGATTTGTATTGTTGTTTCGGTGATGTTGTTGAATATTCGCAAAACAATTCATTGTGGCACTCAATTAACGCATTTATACAATCTAATGAAAGGCAGTTGACAATACAAATCCGATGTTCCTCCCGACCCTGGTCTGTGCTGTTCTCCCTCTCTCCCTCTCTCTCTCTCTATCTCTCTTGCTACCCATCAACAATTCCCTTACCTTTTCAGTTCTCTAGTGTCCCAGGGGTTTGAGGGGTAGGATAAGTACCAGGCAAAGGTGGCAATGGCGGTTGGACGTTCGGGGACCGGGGAGAAGGAGGAGACATACCACTTGTGTGTTTATTTTGAGCCTCAACTGACTGCTTCTTGTTGTTGTTGTTGCTGCTGTTGTTGCTTGTTTGGCATTGTGCATCGACAGCTTTTGTCTGTGGCACGCGGCAACCAGAAGCAACCAACAGAAGCGTCAGAAGAGGCATTGTCTAAACTCAGACAATAGGTACCTACCCACTCTGATTCGTCCACCCCCCTCTACTACTAATCCCTCTACATCCCAACAACATAGTTGTTGGCCGGCCTTTGTGAGCATAGAAATCGGATCCCAGGCATTTTTGGCATCACATCATAATCAATCAGCAGCCGCATGTTACTCAAAATGGCAATTTAATGATTTTCAAATTTTCGGGTACCTCAAAATGGCTAATGAATTGTCAGGGATTTTGGTTTAAATGAAAAGGTTCGCAGGAAAATGGATAAACTATTCAAATTTGATTTCAACAACATTTAAGGATTTCAAGTCCTATTTTGAATGGAAATTTAGAATTTTGTTATAGCATTTATCTTCTTCAATAGGGAAATGGTGAATCGAGAGGGGCGGAAATAAACACAATCTGCTTTCTTATAGTAAATAGCACTTTACTGCCTGGAGATCCAGGATATATATACTTTATGAATTGGAAATGCTTTCTTTTCCCTGATACATACATTTTTGAAACTTTATGACGTCATTTTATCTCATAAAGAGGAATATATCTAATTGTTATTCGAACAGTAACATTTGCTTCTTTATTGGTCTGATGGACTTTTCTAGAACTTTTGATATCGAGGGAAAATAATTTAACGCATCAATGATTATGATTGTTGTATGTATGTATGTATTTGGTCCTGATTATTGGCTCAACTTGTGTTGGTGTCCTGTCCCTATCCTTCATCTTTGTGCTTGTAATTGCCATTTGCTTAACGTTTTTAGGTTTTTATGGATCAGTGAGCTGACACTGGCACTGGCATGATGGTTTTGGGGATGGGGGGAAGGGTTTCTGCTTTTTGTTTTTCATTTCATTTAGCATTTTGATTAAAAAGGTAAACATAGTAACAATGGCAGTAAAACAGGAAGAATAAGGGAAATATAGAGCTAAAGACAGATACAAAGTGTAAGCAAAGAGAGAAAGAGAAAGACTATGATTCAGTAAAATGAGCCTAAAAGAGAAGGCAGACAGTCAAGCAGTTATTCTCGTTTGCAATTTAATGAAGCAAACTGTTGCTAAACAGCAGACAGAATGGCCGGGTTTGGGGCATGCAACGGACGTGGCACCGCTCAAGCATGAAAAAACAGAAAGCAAAGGCACAAGTCAAGTCTAACTATACAATGGGAACTAATCTTGTCAAGCCGAATTCCATATACTCTTCTGGGAACACTCCTAAGAAAATGAAACAAAATCTTGACTTATATTCGATAATTGATAAATGTTTAAAGTGTTCTTTCACAACTTGATTAAGATGTTCTCACAATTTTTTAATATTTATATTTTTATTTTAAGTAAATTAATAAATAATTAATATTTAATTAAATCTTTTTTGCCATTTGAATTAATAAGGTAAGAACTTTTTTTAAGTTAAGTTTTTTTTTTTTTTTTTTTGCTTTTTTCAATTATGCTTAATGTTTAATCAGTTGACAGTCAATAATTAAATTATTATTATTGTTTACTGAAAATCGACCTATTGCTATAAAAAATAATCTTAAGGTTTCCTTGTTGCGTTGTTGTTTTATCTTATTCATCTTATTCGGCTAAAGAGGACCTTGCCAATTGACGAAAAAAATATAGCCAACACAGAGACAGAGACAGTTAAAACTGGAAATTATTTGTTAAGTATTGTAATTTGTCGCAGATATTCTATGTCATGAGATAAATTTGTATCATTAAAGGCACTTGATTTGTTGTAAGAAGTCTTTCTGGCACCCTTCTGAGAGTTTTATTTTTGTTCACTGTGTTTGTTTTGTTTTTTGGTTGTGAGGGTATCAAAAAGTGTGAAAGGCAAGTGAGTGTACATCTGTTTATTGTCCTTGCTCCTTCTGCTGTCCTGTCTTTTGGCAATTTGACAAGAAAGCATTATCCATACAAATGAGCTGAGGGAAGAGTGGCAGTGAAAACGGGGAGATGCCGGCAGAAAACGGGGGACAAAAAAATGAAAAATGATATTAAATACAGAGAAAGAGGAGAGCGAGGGAGCGAGAGAGAGAGAGGAGAGAAGATAGATAAAGAGAGGGATATGGTGTTGGCAATATGCCAACAAATTTCATATATTTAAAACGAAATAAATCAAAGCAACACATGATGGAATTACAGTAACTAACCCATGCCAAAGATTATAATTGATGAAAAATGGCAAATTTTTTGTATCCTTGCGCGAGCGAGACCGATATACAAACAAAAATATGTGTATGTCGCGAATGTTGTTTTATCTTGTTGGCATTTCCTATTAATTATAATTTAAACGCTAGAGATTTTGCAGGCACAAATATAATTTTGGTAATTTGCCTATCCCTTATTAAAGCTTCTGACAGATAAGAAATCAGATAAGACTTTGATTTTTCGTGGCAGTTCAAAAATAAAAGAAAGAATTTTATATAAAGTATAAGGATTTGAAATGGTATTAAGGTTGAAAAATAAAAAAAAATTACAAATAATTTATATTTGCCCATAATGGAATATGGAATATGGGAAAATAAAAACAGGATGGAGCGCTGAAGTAAGCAATGGTAGAAATGCAAATTGTCAAACATGCAAAGCAATTTAGCTACACTGGGACACTGGCACGCACAAAAGTGCAGAGCAATCAATGCAAGCTCCTCCTCCCGACCCTGCCAGCCAGTCGTTTCCCACCATCCGCCTTCAGTCACCACCCACAGCCATCTCTTCTCATGCCGCCCAAGTGACCTGCCAAACATCAAAATGCTTTTGCAGTTCAAACTGTGACACGCGCACGCTCATTGACAAGCCTTCAGTCTGTCACTCTGTCATTCTGTCAACTGGAGGCTTCAGTTGCATTTTTGGCCTACATAAGCGAGGCTGCCACACCACTTCACCACCACCCCCCGAGTACACACACACACTCACATCTTGTCCATTGATTCTTGGTTCACTGCAGCTGCTGGAAAATTAACTCGAAATTGTTCACATTTGCCTTTACCTCCTACTTGAACTCCCGCTGAGCGCTTCTCTCGTTAACAGACTTTTCCCCGTGGGTTTAGTTTTCATTTCTCTGGGTACTTGTTGCTGTTGTACTTTGCCTGCATCATCCGCTCTGGCTCGAAATCATTTCCGCGGTTCTTGGCCGATTGCCCTCCACTTTTTAAGCAAGACGCAAAACGAATTAATGCTAGCTTGCTTAATTCATTGAATAGCCACACAATTTGAATGCTAACTTATTGCTAATTGTTAAAGTCGCAAAATAAATCAAGTTCATTCTTAAGTATAATGGCTTTTGGCTACAAGCCAACATGATATTTGATGACGTTAATTTCAGAGGTATCCCCAACTGAATAGATACTCGGTTTTATCCCACTATCAGATTTTGTAAAATCATGGGATCTGGTTTTTTAATAGGCACCCAAAAGTATGCTGTAGGGAGTCAAAGAATTTGTTTGTACATTTTTAACGGATTTCAAAATGTCTGGTTTAAAAAAATCACTCATGCTGTAAGAATTTCCATTAATTCTTAAAAATTAAAAACATCAAATTCTTCGACTTTTTTGAGTTGATATTTTTTGCCTCTTTGATGTTTTAAAAAATGCTAGATAAAAATAATGAAGTTTTAGTTAAAAATTATGCTTATACAATGAAATATTGTAAGTGCAATAACTTTCTAAAATTTTGTGAACAGGTCTGGTTATCGAAAACCTGAAGTGATGAAAAAAAAATGGTCTGAATCAGAATAGCTACTATAGCATACTTATTGAAACTTCAAACACTCTCATAACCTCAAAAATGTCGGCCTGTGAAATAGAACATTTTCTAGGATACTAAAGTTTAGAAAATGCAAGCAACAATCTAACCAGTAAGATCTAATGATTATCTGATCATTTTAGAAGGAAAAAGGATTAATTTAGATTTTGTTGCATTGTGTTCAGAAATATGTTTAAATATGCAGTCACGTTCTCATTTACGAAATCTCCCAAAGATGGTTACTAGAGGAATCGAATATTTAAAAACATTTAGTTTAGGAAGGTCTCGAAAGTAGTTAGATTTCTATAATTTTCTGAGCAATAAAAAATTATATTACTTTTGATTAAGTTGTGAAATTTAGTAACCCTAAAAACATATACCAATGAAGTAAAAACTGAGAGACACTTTAGTATTCGATTAGATAGAAGTTGATTGGATGCTCGCAAAGATATAAACTAAGTATTTCTTTGCTCATCTGCAATTTGCTCTTAACGTTGGCGATATTTTCTTTAATTTTATTTATATTGTTTCTGAACAAATTAACATTTCGCACATCGCTAGACTCTATTCACATTGATGATTATCGGTTGATGATAATTGAAAGAGACAACATTTGGTTAATAGAGTAGAAAAAAAACACTTATTTATTTTTGATTTTGTTATTGTAATGGTTGTTGTTTGTTTGATTGATTCGATCTTAACTGTTATCGTTAACCAAACGTTGTTCATTATAGCGTATAGGATATGTTAGAGCATTCCCTTTGTCCCACGAGTAGAGTTCCTAGAACAATGAAGAATGATTAATGACTGGAAAAATGTGTAAGTCATTAAGATAGAGAAGAAGAACTTACCACAGTTAATGGATTATATCCCACAGTGGTTGTATGACTAAAGGGATTCGAGAATGGCAGATTTGTGTTTAACAGTTTACCCTTATAAAGATCGACAACATAACGAATTTGCGTATTCTTATCGGTGCCGGAATCAATGGCATATAGATTACCGCAAACGATAAACATTTCTCCGAATTGACGATGATCGAGAGTGATATTGAAATTATACTGCATTTTCAGTGTTTTGGCATCCAACTGTAATGGGTAAATTCAAGTCAAAACCGTTTGATTAGATCCTCCACCATTATCATTCCTTACCTTGGCCACCATGGTATTGTTGGAATCGTAAGTTGAATAGATAACCCATAGCCCAACTTCATCTACATTGAAGTCCATGTAGTTGTAGTCCGTCTTATATAGACGATTCGAAGCAGCTATACCGGCAAAAGGTAATTGTGTGGCTAACAAATAAATATAGATCAAGAAACTTCTCAAAATTAGCAAGCCCATGAATACTTACTTATTTTCTCATTGGTGAATAGATCTAGTTTTACCACAAGATCGGTATTCTTTTGCTGATAATAAAATGAGCCATTGAATACTGCATGAGCATTGCCCTGTGTTAAACATAATGAATGATAAGCAACGAATACTGAGCGATTATATCGAAAAAGAACTTACATGATATCCTTCGGGTATTTTATACTTGTGCATAGGCACACTATTTATGCGATATTGTTGCCTCGTGGTATATTCAAACAAGTTATAGGGATCATTCTCATTGGTCACAAAAGTCTTGTCCCTATCCTTATCACTCGGAGCAGCATCCCTCAGCCATGAACCGAACTTCTCGTTGACAACTTTATGGAACACGGGCTTACCCACAGCATACAGATAACAGGCTAAAAAGAAACCATTCAGAATACTGAGTACATCTAAGTATCTATGTGGACTTACTTTTTGGCCTTTTCGGCAAACCGGGATAACTTAAATTGCCAGTTGGTTGTATTTCAAAATTATTCAATATCGAATCCTTACACTGATATAAGCTGTCAATAAATCGTGGAAATCAAGTGATTTCGCATTGCATAACATTACATTACTCTCGTACCTGGGATCGGGACATTGATCGCACACAGGACACTCACTTTCGGGTGGTCTCTGCCCATAGACCTTGATGTTATTGCCCACATAGGGCGTTTCACTATTGGGATCTTGGGCTGTAAGATACCAAAACACACACTTATCTTTAAAACAAGAAACCATGCCAAAGTACAAGGCAAATACTTACGGGCTATTTCAAAATTAACCATTGTGGCATTCAGCTCATTTCTGGCCACACAATGATAATAGCCGAAATCATCTTTACGCAAATTATTAATGGTCAAACGCATTGAGGTCTTGAAGCTAACAATGAATTATTTTTAGTGGTTTGAATAGATGAGTTAGGAATTAAAATGATACCTACCCATCGGGATACGATTCAATGCGATATTTGTCGCTTGGATCTAATATTTTGCCATCGTATGCCCGTTCCCAATATCGTATTGCCTCGGGAAAAGCCTCAACCTGACATTCTAGAGTGGCGCTACTTTGATATTCCGCATAGATCATTTGTCGATACACTGAAATCATCGGAGCAACTGTCAAGAGAGAGAGAGAAAGGGACAGAAATGATGTAAAGTCGCGGCAGAGCAAATCCTTCACTCTTACTCACAGTGCACTTCCACAAGGAAGGTGGCATTGGCCACAGGAGCTATGCCGTTGTTGGCATAACACGTATATGCAGCCATTTGATGCCTGGTTATGTTGGTAAACTTCAAGAATTGCCCACTAATGGAGGCCACTGCAGAGGGGAAAGAGTATTACGATCGGTAAAATGAGACACTACTACTAGCACTCACTCTCCATGCCATTGACATTGATGGTGCGTCCATCGTCACGTCGCCACTCAACTTTGGGCACTGGATTTCCAGTGGCTGAGCAACTGAGATTCAATGTTCGACCCTCTTCCACAATGACCGAACGTTGGGCGTCGGGGGAGCGGAGATCGGTTATGGACGGCGGTATGAGTAGATCATTGGAGGCGCTTCCATTGGGATATTGCATTTTCCAGGCATTGATTCCTGGTATGCCAGGTGTCCCATTTGTTCCCGGCTTGCCAGGACGACCACGGGGACCAGCAATGCCTAGACATGGGATGATCAGTTACTGAATTGTGTGTTAAGCCCTTGCACCTGCTCACCCTTGAGTCCTCGTTCTCCGGGTGGTCCCTGGGCCCCCTTAGGCCCTGTAATAGACATGCCGTCCTTGCCATCCTTGCCATGTAGGCCATCTTTGCCATCCCGGCCGGCCAAGCCATTCTTACCATCTGCTCCGGCACGGCCTGGGACGCCATCAAGGCCAGGTTCGCCAGGCACTCCATCTCGGCCATCGAGACCAGCTCGGCCCACGCCGCCTGCATCGCCCTTGGGCCCACGAGGGCCGGGCGGACCCTGGACACCAATGCCATCAACTCCCGGAGCTCCTGGCAGGCCGACGTCACCCCGATTGCCCTTGGGTCCGGGAATTCCAGGCAATCCAGGACTACCGGTGGGACCCTTTGGCCCGATATCACCTGGAGGTCCCACCGGCGAAGGTGGGCAATAGTCTTGAGTCCCCTTACAAAATCCCGTGATAATTTGCTCTGGCACCCGACAGTATGTATTCAAATAGATCCACTCATCGCCCCCCGGTGCCGCTCCCTTTAAGCCAGTGCGCTTTCGTATCTCCGCGTCCTGTTCATCCAGCACCTTGCGATGATTGGGATTAAAAAACTCGATCAATGGATCCGCTGTTGGTTAATAATTATTATTTTAAGCATTGTCTTAAGCTTTTAATCCTACTTACCGTGCATGGACGCCGTTGGGGATGGGAGATCCCTGCGCATCCTTTTCCCATGTGACCCATGTGTTGTATGACTTATTTGATTATCCGTAAATTTACGCTCATTCTTTATGATGGTTATATCCGGAGACTTGGGTATACTCTGTGTTGTGGAACTATGTCAAGGAATATATAAATATAATAAAATGCAGTGGGATGTGTACTGACAAACCTTGACTCCAGGATGTCATCTCTGGCCAAGATCTGTAGAACCATGGCTTTTAGCATATGCTCCGATCTGACTAGCTCGTCTTGAAACTGCTTATGAAATGTTGTAATTCTTGTGCTCTGTTGGTGTGTGTGCGTATAGAAACTTATACCCAGTGTGGCAATAATTAGAGTCAAGGCACCCAGATAGATATAAACGAGAACCAATGAGGTAGTACGAATTTCGTTAACCACAATTGGTGACTTCCTAATGCAATTGCAGGGACAAGGACATGGCGCCTCGGTGATATGTTGATCCTCCACATCCTTACGCGATACGGATGATTGTCTCACATGTTGACAATTCTCACATAGGGATTCATTCTGGCTACTGGTGGGACTACTATTATTGATATCCTTTAGCATATTGGTCCTTGAATCTGATGACTCCAAGTAGGGTGGCTCATTTGCAGTTGTTGTTGTTGTTGATGATGATGTTGTTGATGGCAATCCTTCCATCATTTCGTTTGCATTGCTTTTTCGTTTCTTTTTCATTTTGGATTTGTGCAAACTTTGATTAACAGCCAAAAACATTTGTGCGCCTGTAGGTAATAATAACAAAAAGAACAACAACAACAGCAAGCAGAAGAAATTGATCAAATAAGATTTATGGCCGGCAAATGTAATTTAACGTGAATATTTTTAGAAACTAAGAAAAGAAAAACACAAAAATCAAAAATAACAACACTACAAAACGATTAGATCTCTAAATATATATATATATATATATAAATATCCATAGTACATATACATATGTATGTAGATATGAATCGGAAAGAGTTGTATTGGGCGTATCGGAGGTGGGGATGTGTGGCAGGGGAATTCAGAATCAAAAGAGTTGCACGAGTTGCATTTCTGTTTGCTAATTCTCACATTTGTTTAAACAATTTGATTTTCTGTTGTATGTTTTTCTTTTTTTTTTCTTTTTTTTTTTGTTTAGATACTTTTTATCACACTTTTCCTATGGAGCTAGGGGGAGAGAATGAGTGGGGAAGTGGGAAAAGGCAAAGGAGAGACCCGTGGATAAACAAGGGAAGAGTGAGCGTATGAGAAAGAGAGAGGAAGATGGAGAAAGATATTTGTATATAAAGAAATATGTGGACAACCTCCGTTCGCGTTGGCGTCTAATTTCCGACTAAATTGTTGTATGTGTGGCGACAATTTTCTCCGGCAAAATTCGCCGGCAAAACTTTTTCTTCCTCCTACTCGAGCGTTTGACACTTTTTCCATGACACCAAGACACGGACAAGAAAGAGAGCAAAAGACAGAGAGTGAGAGAGAGAGCAAAAGAGAGCATAGCGTAGAGAGAAATCAGTTAGTACGTCAGCTAAGTTAATGCGATTTGTTAATTTATAGACCTTAAAAATATCTGACACATTTAATAATCTATTTTATGCACATACTTATATATATATATACATATATATAGATCTAAAAATTCATTTTTGATTGGCAAGTTTGGAAACATTTTCGATTTGTATCGTTTATTCGGTTGGATTTCCTTTGCCTGTTTCCGCATTTATATTTATCTATAAAGAAAATAAAAGAGAGAGCACTTTGAATGCGACTCTGGGAGTTTCAAGTTTGACGCATGCGCTGCCCTGTTTCGCTTCTGGATGCATGTCGAGTGAGTGGCAAGTGGCATTTGGCATGTGGCAAGTTGTCGTGCGTCTTTCAAATTATTTAAACCAAACGCCAAAAGAACCGATTCATATTTTTTGTCAACAAGTTGAAAGCATTTTAAAATCAGCAAATTGGAATAGGCACACAGAACAATTTTTATACCATACACCCATAGGGTGAAATGGTATATTAAAGTCGCTAAAATGTATGTAACAGGCAGAAGGAAGCTTTTCCGACCCCATAAAGTATATATATTCTTGATCAGCATCAACAGCCGAGACGATCTAGCCATGTCCGTCTGTCCGTCCGTCCGTCCGTCCGTCCGTCCGTCCGTCTGTCCGTCCGTCCGTCCGTCCGTCCGTCCGTCCGTCCGTCCGTCCGTCCGTCTGTATGAACGCCTAGATCTCGGAGACTATAAGAGCTAGAGCCACCAAATTTGGTATGTAGACTCGTGTCATATGTACGCTTATCGAGTTTGTTTCAAATGTTTGCCACGCCCCCTACCGCCCCCGCAAATGATATAAAACCGATTTTCTTAAACACCATAGCAACTAGAGACACAAAATTTAGTATGTATATTTGCTTAGTAAACGCGCACATTTTGTATTTATAAAAAATTTGCCACGCCCCCTACCGCCCCCGCAAATTAAATAAAACCGATTTTCTTAAACACTATAGCAACTACAGACACAAAATTTGGTATGTATATTTGCTTAGTAAATGCGCACATTTTGCGTTTATAAAAATTTTGCCACGCCCCCTACCGCCCCCGCAAATTACATAAAACCGATTTTCTTAAACACTATAGCAACTACAGACACGAAATTTGGTACGTATATTTGCTTAGTAAATGCGCACATTTTGTATTTATAAAAATTTTGCCACGCCCCCTACCGCCCCCCGCAAATCAAATAAAACCGATTTTCTCAAAAACTATTTTAGCTAGAGACACCATAGTTGGTATGTATATTTGCTTAGTAATTGCGCACATTTTTAATGTGTAAAGATTTTGCCACGCCCCTTTCCGCCCCCGTAATTTGAAAAAACTCGATTATCTCCCGTAATTTTTTACCTTGTGCAATCAAATTTAGCACACTTAAATTTGATACTAATATCCAGCAAAACACCAAATTTGATCAAAATCGGAATAAAAATAGCCAAGTTATGCATATAAACGTTTTTCCATGTGGCCGGAAGTGGCCGTTGGCTGGTGGGGGCGCTAGGGTGCTCGAATGCTTGAGTGAGCGAAATACTAAGATATGCTTCTAAAAAGCATGCAAACAGATTTTTTTAAAAATACGAAAATGCATTGGTTATTATAAATTTAAAATATTTGTTTTACTGGTGTATGGTATATCCAAGTCGGCGAGACGACTTACTTACTTCATTTCTTCTTCTTTCGGTTTCTAGTCTTAAAAAACAATTTATCAAATTATTGGTAAACTTTTCAAGTAAAGTATCAACTGTTTCATAGAAATCGTTAGAGAAATAGAAACTGCTAAAAATATTCAAGAAATGTGCATCCTGTTAAAAATATAAACATATTTTCTATAATCCATATATATATACATATATTGCCGATTAATTGCATCAACTAGTGAGTTGACCAAGATATTCATATTTTTGAGAATAATTAAGACTAAAGATATTCAACTTGATTTATAAACTCATTTGAAACTCCCTTTGGATATACTTTTAAGTATGAGTATTAACTAAAAAGATATGTCCAAAAGATACCAATCCAGTCAACATAAATAAAATGATGTTGAATGAACTTTCAACATATGGTAAACACATATATAATAAGCCTTATATATCATTTCATCATATTTGTAAATATTTTGAAAAATAAAAAAAAAAAAAAATTCTTTGATCTTTGATTTTGTTATTTTTTTCTGATTCATTTAAAATACAATATCTCAAACAGTTTCATATATTCGAATTTAACTACAACTCGGGGCTTATTAAAGCTAAAGCCAATAATTGAAGTGAAGTGGCTAATCGGAGGACTATTGATTTAAGTTGAAACTTAAAGAATGACATTAAAACTTATTTATTTTAATGTCTTTCATGTTTTTTTATCCTTCAATCAATATGTACGAAACAATAAATAATAGTGAAAAGTTACCTAGATTTCGAATTGCCTTCCGCATTATTTAAATCATTAGTGCTTTCATTTCTCTTAACTTTTGGGCATAAATTGTCTTTTATGTTATCCTTATCTTTCGAGCATTTCAACTTTTAGCTCTGCCATTATCCTTGGCACTTTGCACTTCATTTGATTTGCATGTCTATTTGTGTTTCCATTTTGAATTTCAATTTACATTAGCTACGAGGCAAAATGCAGCATAAAACGCAAAAAAGACGAGATGAGTATTTGGCCAAATGAGCTGTGCCAAGCAGCAGCAGGAGAAAGGGAAGGAAAATGACTCAGGGCATAGGGCATAGGACAAGGGACAAAGAGCAATAGTAGGTTTGTATTGAAGATGTAATTTGGCAGGCCAAGCTAAGACTCTGATAAGAGGAGACTTTCTTTTTCTGGTATGCCCAAATATAATAAGCTGCTTATGGCCAAGGCTACAAGGATAAGAAGCAACAAGCCGCAGGAACAAAACAAAAAAGGAAAAAACTCAAGCAAACCAAACATTCAACAGCAACAACGAAGCCAATAAATCAAAACGTCAAGATGATGGCCTTTGAAGTGCCTTTTAAACAAGGACAATAAGCGGCAGTCGAAACCATTGGGAGGGATTCGTTGGGTGCCGGGGGTGGGGTGCCGACTGAAGAAACAACAGACATCGCTTAATTTTCCCTTCAGTTATCCGGAAATGACAAATTAAATGACAAGAGCTGAGCTGTCAGCAGCTCAGCAAAACGATTCAGTTTTATTCACTCTGCCATACCCTGTACTTAGTGCGTCAAAATGCAGAGTGTGTGCATTAAAGTGGCGGAAATGAAGCATCACTTTGAATGAGAATCAACAGCACAGGATAATTTATGGTCATTATTGTTCCACCTCAAACTTTGCTTACACTGTAGGATATCTGAAAGTCGGCCTCCGTTACTTAATGGACCACAATTCTCATTGTATGTACTGTTAATGGCAAATTGATAATTTCGTTTACATTTGCTTCTTCTTATGCTTAACCAAACTGTACAATGTTGCGTATACGTAATAAAAGTTGCGAACTTTTTCCTTCGTTTTTTTATGACGATAAAATGAGGAGACATAACTCTTTTGCAGTCTAGTTATTTTACGACTTCAAAAAAAGAAGGCAAAACAGAAGGAAAACTTCCACAAATGCCTAACAGAACCAATGGAATTAGCTGCCAGGCTAAAAAAAATTGGTAAAGGTAAAGGCAAAAACTTTACCATAACCCAAGGCATCCATTAGGGAAAACGTTTCGCGTACTAATCCCTGAGGCGCGAGGAAAGAATTGTTGCATACCCTTAGGGGGCGTTTCAGGCCAACTTCGAATGCATACATATATTTTCCGTTAAACTTTCATTGCATCTTGGTAATACTAAGTTTTAAAGAGGTTGATGGTTGTTGTAAAATTTTTGAATTTAACTTCAACACTTAAAATCTAGGATTTCTGCCCATAAATGAGTTCTGGTGGTTCCTAGGATTGTTTTTAAGTCTGAGCACAGAAGAAATGGGTAAGAAACACGATGGGTTTTCTATACCTTCGCAAAAAGGTGTACTTGAAGAACTATACCTATACATATATTCTTGATAAGCACGACCGAGGTTTAAAAGGCATATGATTATATCTTTGTATGTACGACCAAAATCCCTACAAACCATGGACAGCTAACGAACCCATTATTGGAAATCTTTTGAGAAAATCTTCAGTATAATATTGATAGTGCAAATCAGGTCAGTTTGTAATAAAAAGAGTTAAGTGATATTGACAGTCGTTTATAAAGCATTATCCTTGATAATTTTCAATAGCTTTTAAAAAAAAATTTCCATTGGCAATGAAAAAAATCAATGCTCAAATCTGTTGTCCTTAGCATCGAAAATAAAAAGTTCATTACTTTTTGATTGGCATTAAATAATGCTAATGAAAAGGCAATTTTTCTAGCATTATAATTAAAAATTTCCAAATCAAGGAGAAACGATTTACATTGAGGAAAATTAATGAAAAAATTAAAAAAAATTAATCAAATTTAAAGAAATTAAGAAAAAATTGTTAATGCTAGTATATAAACTAAATGTAAGTAAAAGTTGGCCAAGCCAGAAACTAGTATTTTTAGAATACCATTTAAATTGACTTTAAAAGGGATTGACTACTAATCCACTAACATTAGGCATTTGTAGATAGTTAATAGAACATTATCCTATTTGAGAGTGCTAGAAACCAGGCTAAGTTTAATGCAGTTTTAGTCAATTTAATTGACAATTATGGGCCCTTATGTTGTTAGGTGTAGCTTAAATTTATTTCGTGTATCGCAAAACTTTTCAGGGCCGTGCTTTTCAATTGGAATTGAAGCCTAATTGATGTTTAAATTTTGTTGGTCTTTGGGCGTGGCAATTGAACAATTGAAGGGCGGCGCATTCATCAAGCAGATGAGAACGAAGGATAAAGAAGCATCTTGTCGCTGGCTTCCTCCTCTCGGCTTGCTAGTCTGGTCCTTTGATTTTCTTGTTGGGGTTTGCTTTTAGGTTGGTTTGCATTTGGCTTTTGCATATTTATGAGGCTGAACAAATTTAAAGACTGGATGAGAGATGGAATGGCGATGCCAAGCAGCTAGAGATAGAGATAGAAAGATAGGCAGAGAGGGTAGCGAGCAAGAGATAGAACACGTCCTGGTACGTACGTATGTACGTGGTACAAAGCTCGCAGCATCCTCGACCGGCAGGCAGTGCAGCATTTATTTTCTTTTCTTCATTTTCGTTTCGTTTTTTCGGTTATTTTTTCTTCCCTTTTGCTTCTTTTCTTTCGATTTGCTTTCGTTTTATTCTTTCATTTTATTGCTCAAATATTCTCTAATACATTGCGAAGGAGGAAAGGAGCAAAAAGGTATGCAGAAGAAGATGCCCTCGGAGCACGTGTTCGCCTTTGGGGCCCGAAGGGGCCTTACGTCGACGCCGCAGTCATCAGCGACATCTCTGTCGTCGCTGTCGCTGCTGCCGTCAACGTCGAAACTCTGCGGCAGCGATGCGTCGTTTCGCCTGTTGAAATGTTCGAAAAAGCATTGGAAATCATGCACACAGTTTTTCGATAAGCTTTTGCTTTCGTTGAAAAAAGCTTTGCTCGATTCTATTTTCTATCCCCCGAAGAAAGCTGGCTTCCATGCTGCAAAACTTTTGGAAAGATCCGCACCAGAAGAGAGGAGCTTCTTGAAGATAAATCAAAAGCGTCTGACGTCACAGTTGCCCCTTTCCCAAGGGTTGAATCTATAGTATATGTACATTTACTATATATGTATGTTTGTCTGTGTGTGTATGTATGTATGTATGTACCTGTGTGTCAATAAATGTTCCAACTTTAAATAAGGTCATTGGGTCACTGCGGCTGTGACGTCAGTACAAGTACTTGACCTCCACAAAAAAAAAAATAATAACACGAAAACAAAAACAAAGTGAAAATAAATCTACAAATACAAAGCCACAAAATAAACTTGAATTCAATGCAATTTTCTTATACTAATGCTTGATTTTCTTTTTGATCCTTTCATTGCAGGTGAGTTAACCGAAACTTGAAAATATTATAATACTGCTATCTGTAATATAAGGGTTCCCCAAGCAAAGGCTAAGTATAAAAATGTAGGAAGCACGTTAAAGCGATTATTCGATTCTACTGTTGGTTAAATAAATGTTGGCTTGCTTGTGAGTGAGTGAACAAAATTGAACAACAATGAGTTATGAATTAATCCACAAGATTAAAGGAACTAATTAGTGATTTCGAAAAACAATTAAGTCGCTATAAAACTAAACAAGAGAATCAGCTGAATAAGTAGGTGAACAACTGAGTAAATGATTAAGGAAAGTTATTCAGTTGTGAGTCAGTGAACTTTATTAACATTGATATACATTGTTTGACTAGGGTTGATTTTAGATGCTTTCTTTGAATTAGTTCTAGAGATTGATAGAACAAAAGCATATGTTAGCCATTTTTATAACCAGAAAGTTCGTTCATTAGCAGAATATACCAATAACTTAAAAGAAGTAATGGCTATACTATATTCCTAACACTTAAACTGATTAGAAATTTTGTACTGAAATCTTTGAAAGGTTTGATAAATGTGTCCATTGAATTAACTTTTAAATGGTTTATTCTTTGGTCAGTGTGACAGCACACATAAATTTTATTTTTAATTTCCATTAATTCAGAATTTTACGTGATACTAGGTCTTATAAATAGATAGATCAGATGTTTGTAAACATTGACTTTTGTTGAACTGAAAAAACAAGAGAAGAGGCTGGTTTTTGCCTCGCCGAAATTTATTTATCCTTATAGAGCGAGTCATTTTAAAAAAAGTTAGTTCCTTCAATAAGTTTTTTTGAATAAATTTCGTTTTTTACTAATAACAAGGGAAGTAGTATCTATTAACCAATGGAAAGGGTTTGCCCTTTGCCTGTCAAATATCTCGAGTGAAAGGCGCTAGATGAAATTAAAGTTTGGCACTTTTAATTTTTAACATTAAGGAAATCTGTTGAATGCTTTACCAACAATTGTTCCTATGGCAGCTAAATGTTATAGTGGTCCGATTTGACAAATTGTCAAACTTGATTTCAATTAGGTAACAAACATTTTAACCAGCAAAGTTACATTCCAGTAGCTTTCTAACTAATAGCATGCGGACAGATGGATATACCCAGGTGGATATATCAGGAATATATATAGTTTATCTCCCCTTCCCCGTGACTAACATTATAATTTATATAAATAATATAGAGATACTGTAAGCAACGCTGAGTGGAACATTATTTTATTTAAAAGAGAGTGCTCATCTTTATCTAAATATTTATCTGCACAGTTAAAATTATTTTAATTATATATATATAATATAATGGATTCAGCGGATCTTTCTTAATTGTCTGTAATGGAAACAGAATAAGTTAAAAGACCCAAACCAAAGTATTTAGATTTAGTACAAATCGCGTTTTCTTTTATATATTAGTTATCGAATTTTTTATATTTTTTGACTGCAAAAATGTTGAAATGTTGAAATTCTTTGTTTAGGATTTTAGTAAAAATTAAAGTTTATTTTTCGATAACTGATAAAATAGCGAATTAAGTGAAATATAAAAAGTTGGTTCTACAATCTATAAAGAATTATTCGATTTGAATATTTTAGAATTGAATTGGCTATCAGTCGTAATTGAAGGTGTCAAATGTTAGTTGAACTTAAGTTTGCTTAATGTTGTAAACATAAACCTAAATACGAAAAGCAATCAACGAGCCATTGAACCGTTCAATTATTCATCAATCATTCAATCTTGTTAAGCATATGGACATAGAATAAACAATATTAAGATAGATTCATAAAAATCAAAAGTGTGTGAGAAAACAGAAAAAAAAAAACAAAAAACGGAGCGGTTGAGTGGAATCGCAGGAGAAGGAAATGAAATGAGAATGATCATTGGTCAATGGGGTTATGGATGTAAGGCGAATTGTCTGTTTGCTCTCAATGAACACTGCAAATGATCTACGTCCATTTACGCCTAACCGAATGCCCATCTCCCTGTCTCCACCGCTTGGAGCCTGTTGCTGTGCTTCAATCAATCGGCAAAAAAATCAGCAATAAACTTGGCAATCGCTAAAATGTGAAAATGCATTAAGAATGATGCTTAAAAATGTTCATCTGCCAAGCATTAAAAACGATTTTTGTCGGCAATTGACGAAAACAAGGCAACAAATCGAATACGATATTCCCTTCTCATATTTTTCGTCTGTCCCATCATTCCTGCCATGGTCGATGGCCGTTTTACGCAACTTTCTTCTTCTTGGTTCGGGAAGCGAGACATGGTTGGTGGCAGGGGATGGGGAAAATTGTTTGTTTGAGAGTAGTGTGAATAGGCAGATGGATGGAAAATTGAGTGAAGGTCGAGACATGATTTTTTTTTTGTTTTAGTTTTCATTTTTGTTTTTCGTTTTTTTTTTTGTTTATGTTCATTGTGTTAATCGTGTGACGATATTGCCCTATCATAAATTTGTATATTTACATAGCTACTAACTATAAGTATATAAAAGGAAAATACGTAGATGCAAGTCAGTCGGTATATTTTGTGTGTGAGGGAAAAGGAATTTGAGTTTGTGCATCTTTAAGATACACAAAATAACTTACATACAAAAATACATATGTCTGTATATACAACGTCAACATTTTATTTATCATTTTACTAATGAAATAATGCAGAAAGTTTTTGGCCATGAATTGCGTTGTGGTTAGAATGTAAGTTCGAGGGTTGTTTGAGAAAAATGCATAAAGAAAAAGTGCAAGAGTTGCCCATGTATTTTTTAATGCCGAACCAAATTAATCAGTTTCGTTAAATTTTGCCGCATTAGTTAGTGGTTTTAAAAGTAGTCGCTCATTTTTTAGCCATATTCTTACCTCCTAAATAAAAGGAGAACAATTTATAGCTAAATTGTTGAATTTCGCTTGATGTGCCACAAATGCCACCTTCAGTGCCTAAGTTCCACTTAAATAAATTCCATTTTGCATGAATATTTAGGTTAAAAAGGGTTTATTCTTGTTGAATACTCAAAAAATGATCAATCGATTTAAAAAAGACTTCCATCTATTGGAGCCGATAGAGCGACGTAGGACTGTAATTTCTAAATGGCCAAAGATTTTCGACCAACTGTCAAAGACGGAAAATTCTCGGTCATGACAATGCGAGCTCTCATACAGTCCTGACTTAAAAGAAAAAAGTCATTGGGTGACTTCTTTTTATTCACTCAGAGTAGAAAAACAGAGTGATATTTTAGAGGTCTATGGCCAATGCTCTGAACGAATGTAAAAGTGTATTTGTACTGATAACCAGGGAAAACATTTTTGAAAAACAATTAAGTCATTTAAAATTTGCTGTTCTTATTTACTATTACCGAAATATAAATAGCAGCCCTCGTCTATTTTCAAACGCTTCATGCAGTTCCCACAATAGATACATATTTAACGCTTTCGCTCTTCTTTTGCTCTTTGCGTAAGGTAAACCTTGATGATTCAGTTAAAATGGAAAGCGAAAGATATTTATGGTTTCTATGATACTTTTGTGTGTATTGCATTTCAAAAGGAATTTTCGACAAGGTCTAGGCTCATGTCCATCTAACTAGTCAAAATGTTTACATTGCCATTTGTTCCCAGTGCAATTTGAAACAACTTAACAAGGCCAAATTTCAACTTGAGTTTGTTTATGCGTTGGTGAAAAGTTGAATAGCACGAATTTTATGTATTCAAATCGTAATCAATATCACTGTATAATTCAGAACAAATAGACGTATTTGATTTTTAAGTATATATAGAAAATATGTAATTTTCTAACTCTGGTTATTATTTGTCACACTTTACGTATGCTTAACTTTTAGTCAACAATCGATGGCAATTAAAGTAAACGATCCTATAACCTATTTTTGAGTCTCTCAATGGGAAAGAAAGTAAAAAAATATGTAACCCTTGAAGAAGGACTAAAATCGAAATCTAAAATATATTGAACACATAAAATCTTGTTTCGTTTTTATTTTGGACTTAGAGCCAGCGAAACAACGTTCTTTGGCAAAAGTCTTATGTATTGACGATAACGTATACGCAAGGTATGCCAGCTAATAAATTTCATTACGAGCTTAACTTCAATTTAACGACCAAGAAAGTTGCACATTTAAATACTTATATCTATTAGATTAAAAATGTGTCAAGGACGTAGCCAGGATTTCAATTAGGGGCTGAAGCAATTGTTTTTGAACTTACTCTCACAGACGGTTCAATACTCCACGTCAGACACAATCAACATCAACGTGTGAAAATAATGTATGTTAAATGTTTTTATCTGTTTCTATGCCTATAAGAACTTAAATTCTTCTATATTTGTTGTAGTCCCTGAAGACGATCTCCGAAGTAGATTGAAATATATTGTGAAGCTAAAACCGAATAAAAACTTGGATTTTTTGTTTATCGAGCCGGCTTACAATAAAGGTTTCACACAAACAGAAACAGCTCGTTGATTTAGAACTAGTCAAAAAGAGATCAAAATCTTTTTTGGGCTGAGAAATTCCAAATCTATGCAAAGCCGTCTCCCATTCAATTGTTTGCTCTTGAGAATTTTTCTTTTCACCTAGTAAAGCTCAAATTTTGTACCTGCATTTTGAAAGAAAAGGCCAAGTTTATTTAATTTTTCGCGTTTCAGTGTGAAATATTTAGGAATGCAGAAAAAAGGACCCCGGGTTGTGTTTTTATTAAGTGTTCGCCTCCGTCTCCAGATTCCATTGAAGTAAACAAAGGTTAGATCGAAATATATAAAAATTAATTTATTGGAAAACCATTAATATCCATTTATTAATAAAAATGTCTAACTTAAAAAGTGAATAGGACGATTTTTCGATTAAAAATCTTTATGCTAGTACAATTTGATATTGCAAAAAAAATGTTTGTTGCTCTTTCAGGACTTGGCTTAGGCAATTTACAAAGTTCTATGAAGTATTCAATTACATTGTTTAGTATAGAAGTTTTGGTAAATTTTGAGCATTATTGAAATAATGAATATGCAATCTCTATAGGCAGTTGTTTACGGCTAATAAATGAATTTGATGGCTTTTTCTCTTTACGCAACTTAAAAGGAAATGTGTGCATAATATTACAATAGCTTTACAGAAGGACACTTAATTATTAGAGTAATCTTTTATTAGTTTAAAAAACTAAATCTCTTTATTTCGTTGATGATTGCATCGTCAAGTACAAGGGGAGTGGGGGGGAGTTTTTAAAAAAAAAAGCTCTTGAAGATAGTTAATAAAAGACTTTTAACTTGGATTTTGGATAACAAAGGTGATGAATGTCACGCATAAACCTAGCTAAAACCGTGTTAGCCGGCTCGTTTGACTAGAAAGTTGCAAAACACTTTACTAACACATACACTTACATACAAGCTGGATGGATTTACTTTTTGCCTTTGTTGTCGTCGTCGTCGTCGTGGTCGTCGTCGTTGTAGTCGTTGTCCATTGTGTGGATCGTGGCCAGAAATGCTTCGTTCGGCGTCTCGGCTGGCGCCTGATCTCATCTGATATTGATGTCGATGTCCATGCCACGCCATGCCGGATCTTCAGTAACGCGTACGCCGGTGAGAGCTAAGCACTTGCTGCACAACAGAGAGCAAGCTAAGAAAGCAAATATACAATACAAATTTCCAAAAAAAAAAAGAAAAACCAAAAAGAAAGAATATATTTAGGAAAATAAATTGGAATTGCATTCTTTGCTTAACTATAGTGTAGTTTCTAGTTCTGTTATTTTGTTTTTTGTTTTTTTTGGTTTTTGTTAAGTGCTTTTCTATTAGTGTGGAAAATGTGATTGTTAATTGTCAGCTAAAGTGGCAAAAATTAAAAGAAAAGAGAAAGAAAAAAGTGTCGCGAATGATGACGTAGCCATTTTACTCTTTCTCTCTCTCCTTCGCCATATCTACCCGTCTCTTTTCACCATGTCGGTACTTCTCTTTCTGACACAATCTCTGTGTCTCAGAGTCGGGGCGTCTGTCTCTATCTTCTAGTCGAATTATTGTGTATGAAAATAATATATATATGAAAATTTATGTGTTGTTTTTGTTCTTGTGATTTCGTTTTGGAAAATGTGAAAAATGTGTGCGACAACTGACTGCCCCTGCACCACCGCGATTGCCGCTGCCCAATGCTGCCACCGCCCTCTATGTCTATGGGTCTAACGGTCTAACGGTCGCTTGGTCGCTCGGTCGCTCGTTGCTGCGTGGAGTGAGAAACAAAAAAGGCGGCCAGCAGTGAAAATGTGAAACAACAAATATATATATATATATAAAAAACCAACAACAACAACAACAATAACAACAACAAAAAAATGAAAAAGAAGAAAAAAAATAAATGAAAATTGTTTCGTTTCATTTCTTTTGTCATTTGAATATAAATAAATATATATCTACTTTAGAGACGACGACGTCTGTCTATTTGTCTCCTCGTTCATACATACATACATACAAACATACAAGCAAACATAAATACATACTTCTACTATACATATATATATACATACATATACATACCTAAATCGGTGATTGCCATAATATATCTGTGCCGAAAATTAGATGGCAGCAAGATTGAGAGATACAAGATAAAATATACTACCACGACCAACTAAGTTTAGTTTAGTCGAATCAATTTTGAATGGATTTTGCCCTGCATGGCCCACATCACGACGACGCACGGCAGCTTAAGCCAAGCGCCAAGGTAAGCAACAAACATACATGGTCAAAATAATGTCCAAAATATTATACCATGTTCCCTCATACATATATCTAAATACATACATATATTCCATTCTAATTGCCACTATAACCCATTCCTTAAATTTTATCCGATGCCCGAAACGATCGACCATCTCTTGAATTTTCTCTCTCCTATTTCATTTGTTTGGCCACGCGTTTTGCTTCATTTGGTTCTTGCTGCTCCTTCTTCAGGCTTTCGAAAAAACAAAACAGATAAATTTGTGAATTTTTTCTTTATTTATTCTTCTCATTTACTTTTTATTATTCTCTAAATATTTACTTTATCACTTTACGACTTTGGCTATTTATTCAAATATGGGGCAGAACGGGAATCGAGTAAATAAATGAAAGTGTATCTTTAATTTGCAAAACATTCTTCGACTCTGAATGACTTTCAAATTTGGTATATATGTATACCCTATAAAGGGGGATTGTTAAAGTTTCTTACCAATTTCAGGCAGTTGAAAATATGTATATATGTATTGTGTATATACCATATAGAAATGTTTGTTAGAAGATCTTTTCATGACTTGAATGTTCCCTTAAATGTTTATTAGCATCTGATCTTCTAATATGTATGGCCGACTGGGCTAAGCAGATATTTTGCATATAATGGTTTTTTTTTATCATTATGATAAAACAATAGAAGTTGAAAGATTTAAACCATGTTTAAACCTCTAAGTTAAATACCTAAATGAATTGAGTCTTTACTCAATAGCTTTTAAAGCATTTATTGAATAAAGGTAATAATTTGTAAACAGTTTGAATTATGGCAACTTTCAATTTCAATTACCAATTACTTCTAATTACTATGTGGGCTTTCTACCCCCTTTAGTTTCCTACCTTCTCTATTTTCATAATTTTTTTAATGGAGAGTTGCTTTGCTAACACAATGTTTTTAGAATTCGACATAGAAAGCAACTTATAGTAAGGACATGTCATCGCTTTCTTATCGATAATTTTAGCAATTAATCGAATGTTGTTTTAGTTTAGAAAAAACTGTTATGTTTAGCTTGTAATATTTTATGGACACTAATTCTGGCTAACTGAATCCAACCTACAATTGGATATAGAAAAACAAGATCATGTTTTTCGATATTCTTCTAATAATGTCGATAACATTATATCGGAATTGGACATAACCTACATACATTTCAACATATGTTGAACATTACATTATATTTGTTGTGTCAACCGCGGCTTTTGTTTTGGTCTTTGCGTCGGCCTCGAAAGATAATAATGATGAACATGAACTTATAGATTTCTGTCTTCGATTTTGACGTTCGGCGTTGGCCAGCAAATAAACATAAACCAAATGTGCGAAGATTGACTAAAGAATGCGGGACCACGAGACGAGAACACCCACCCTCAAGACATACATACATATGTATGTACATATATACTCAGGGTATATACTTAGTAGAGGTTAAGCGATCGACCTTGACAGGGTCTTAAATATTGCGCCAACAAGCGCGCGTGCTTGTCACAAAGGTTTAAGTTGGAACTGGGACTGGGACTCGGACTGTGCCGACGCTCTTTAACCCATAATTTCTTTGTCTTTCTTTTTTCTCTCTTTCCCTCTCTGTCTTTTATCATCTCTCTGGGTCACTCAGCTGGTCACTCTCTTTGGGGGCATTATTTCCGGCATTTCCAGCCAACCCCCTGAAAATTCAATTAGAAAACAAACAAAACCCACAATGCGCCAATCCATATAGCCAACATTTCTGGAAGTCTAGCCGCGTCTTTGCGCCTCTGTACCTCTGGGGCTAGTCGGCACTTTAAAGTGGCGTGCGCGCCCGTTAACATCGCCAAATCAACCAGAAAAAGACGAAAAAGAAAAATATTAAATAACAATATTGAAAACACCGAAAAATTCTTGGTTTTTCCTTGTTTCTTTTTTTTTATAGTTTTGACTTCTTTTTTTTTTTGTTGTTCGCCGCGTTGGGTTAACCCAAACAAAAATTTGCAAAACTGGTGTCGGGAATTATGCATGCGGCGCCCACTGTGCGCTCGCCAGCTGAGATGAGACACAAAAAGAAGAGGTATCTTAAAACCAAATTAATCGTCAACTCTCCTCAACTTGGTCAACAAAAGTGATCGATGAATGAGCGATGGAACTATAGTCTGTCTCTGTTTGTGTGTATGTGTGTGTGTGTGTGAGTGCGTGTTTTTGTTTGTGTTATCGTTATCGGTGATCCACCGATTAATGTGCTAATGGCAAATGATAATTATAATAGTGATCATTGCAGGCAAAAGCAGTTCGTCAT
The DNA here is from genome assembly GCA_018903935.1 of Drosophila insularis. Lineage (NCBI taxonomy): Eukaryota > Metazoa > Arthropoda > Insecta > Diptera > Drosophilidae > Drosophila > Drosophila insularis. The sequence goes on along the minus strand of JAEIFP010000569.1, from coordinate 234,893 downwards.
GCAGGATAACTTTAAAATGATGTAACTATGAAACTGAATTTAATACTTTCATTTGCACTAAGTAGTAGTTTTTTTTGGATTTTAGGAAATTTATATATCCCAGTCATTTCCCTGATCATTTAGATTTGTCTAAACATATTGCTTTTAATTCAGATTGTGATTAGTTGTTTTGTTTAATAATTCAATGTTTAAGTTTAAAAATGACCATGCTCAGTGCTTTAACCAGTTGTGAATTTTAATAAAGCAAAGCGATGAAATTGACCAGAAATATTGATATTGATATCCACTTCAATTTTATTTACATTTTAGTTTTTGAATGTTCGATAGATATGGGAAATACCATAACAAATTTTCATTCCAGAGGTGGTAAATTGTTATATTAAAAGGGTCTAAATACAGTAACAGGTAAAGGAAAATACATATTTTTTATCAGCATCACCAGCCGATTGTATTAACACCTAGATCAAGGTAGGAAGCTAGGTATTTGCCAGGTAGTCTATGTACCTACTATGTAGACTGTAGTATGCCAAATCAAATTAGTGACTAACTAACTAATTGTATATTAGCTTTTGTTATCAAGTGGTTTTTGTTATTGGTTTAATCCGATATGAAATATTCTAATTATACGCTATAAGGGGAAAGGAGTTTATGTTCATTTATATGCGTATGTATCATGCAGCAAGAAGTATGTTCCATATATGTATACAAACATTCAGTGCATGGATTTTTTATTTCACTTTTGTGTTTACTATATAGAAAGTGGAACGGGAAAGTAGAAAGTATTAATCCCAAGTCCAAAAGTTTTTTCTCTTCGTAATGAGGGTTCTTGGTTCTTTCATCTGCTGGTTCGTGTCGGCGAGCTAAATGTAAATTCTCATGTTAGGAAACTAAGTTTAGATGAAGTTTACATCTCAACTCACTAGTTGGTTCACATTAACCCACAATTACAAACATTAGGATTATGAATACATTAAATCCTCATCGAACCATACTTAAAAGTAACAAGCATACTTAATTATACATACTTGCCTCATTCCGGTTTAGGGCATTCACTTTAAAACCTGCCCCAAATGAATGCAAATGAATCCCATATTCTATTGGGAAATGCTGAACTTTCTTTGAGTCATCATAATGCATTGTTTAAGTGGTGTATTTATTTAGTTACAAATAAAATACACATATCTAAAATTATTTAAAAGATATATTTACCATTCATATATATATATATATATATATATAAATATGTATGCAGATGCGTCAAAGATTGATATGACTAAATGCATTAACCAATGAGAAATTAGTTGGTGAGAAAATTACAATACTGAGAATGTGTGTGATTGTGTGCGTGTGTGTATGGGTGTGGGTGTGTGCGCGCGTCATTGAACGGTCGGAAATAATTTTATGGCCACGAGAAACACTTTGTTCATTGAAATCTTTATTCTGGGTGTTTTTATTTTGCGCTCTTGTTGTATACACAGCATAGAAATACTTTGGTTTTGTTTTTTAATTGATTTGCTTGTTTAATATGTACATATGCATGTGTATGTTTGGTGGCCATTTCGCCTTCAACGTGGCCATGACCAGCTCGCCACCGGCATTTAGCCCATTCTCCAGTCCAGCTCAATTTGACAAACGCCTTCCCCGTTTCAGGAACCAGCAAACGTCACGTTTTTTATGTGGCCCACACACGCATGCAACGATGTCTTGCGGTGGAGCTGAATGTGGCAGCTGAGGTAGAGTGGCGGAGAAAGTGAATGGGAGGATACCAAAAGTTGCCGTCAATTGGTTGTTATTCTTGTGTTGTTGTTGTTGTTGTTTCTGTGGCGGTTGCTGTTGCTTTTTTTTTTTTTTTTTGGTTATTTTTAGCATGCAAAATAGTTTTCAACCTTCAGCCTTCAGCAACAGCAGGGAAAATTCATTTTCAGTCTCCAGCTGGGAGATCAACTGATGATGATGATGATGATGATGATGGGAAGCTGCAATAGGTCAAGGAATGAGATGCAGACTGCAATGTGGGCAACAACGAAGAATGATGTATGATGATGGAATTCCAGTGGGTCTGATAGGGTCTGATAGGGTAAGCGGGACGGGGGGGACTGTAAATTTATTTGTTTGTTTGTTCTTTGTGTCTCTCGCTGGCTCAATTCGTCACATTTGCTGTGGCAACACAAGAATTTGATCAATATTTTGTGTGTGTGTGTGTGTGTGTCTCTTTTTGGTTGGGAGGAGTGGAGTAATGGTGTGACCCCCTCACTCTCATCCCCTCCCCTGCCATCACAACCACCCTTTCGAGTCTCCCTTCATGCTTCACTTCACGTGCCGTGACTACTTATTAGCCATGAAGGTTGGCATGCAAAACGGCAAAAGCATACGAATATCCACCATACTGACTGACACTGGGCAATTTGCATGGCAACAACTGGAAAAAACCTGAAAAACAAAATGAAAGTGCCACGATACGGGACGGTGACGAGGACGTGAACAGTGGGGGAAATATTAAGAAAAGCGCTGGCCATGATCACCCCTCGACCGGGGCCGCCGATGCCCTTCCCCATATCCAAGTAAATGGCAAATGTCCGGCAACATTGCGTATGCGTCATACGCTTTTGTGCCACCGAATTGCAATTGTGCATGCAATCATCATAATAAATGCAACAGACACAAAAATGAATAAATGAATGATTGATTGAATGAATGAATAAAACAAATGATGAATGCAACGAATGCCCGAAAATGTCATTATAAAAATCTGGTATATACTGAAATTATATTCATATTTTTACATAATTTATTATACCTATATATGTACATATAATTTTACTGCACTTGAGCATGGTTTGGAATTGGATATTTTAATTTTACCTTAACTTGTGACTTGTTTGAACTTTTGAACAATTCCAATTCATTCAAAATATTTCTATGTCACTTGAGTTTTTCGATTAGTCTCAAATTGTATATAATTAATCGTATGTAGGTTAACTGGGTACAGGGGAGCTTCCCATCGGGACCTGGATCATTCATATAATCAAAATGTTTTGAGAAAAAGAAGAACTTCTGAACTGTAATGGCCATATCTTCATTGCTAAAAGTAGTTGGGAATTACAACTAACTGAAAATAAAAAAGCTTAAGGAAAAAACAATGTACAAAACAGCGTTCATCTGTTTTTTTTTAACTATTAAAATAAATACAAATAATAAATATTTTTATACAAGCTAATAAATGAATCGAGGGACAAAAGATTATGCGGTCTAATTTGGCGGCCAACGTGGGGAATTTTTTGTTGGGTATTCTTGGAGGAAAAAACATCTAAATATTATTGAGTATAAATAATAAATAATTATTTGCCATAATGATGATGAGGCAAGCGAATTGTTGTTGCTGATGCACACCATTAACATTAATTGTGGCACACATACACACACACACACAAACACAAATTGCAAATGTTATGAAACAGAAAAGCCAACAAGAAAACATTGAAGAATAACAACAACAGCAACAACAACAACAACAACAACAACACCAACGGTGACGATGGGGCTATGTGTGTGGATGGGAATGTGAATGTGAATAAAATGTGCGCCAGGACATGGACGAGAACGTGGACGCGGATGAGGACGCGGACTACGGCAACACGACGAGGAATTGAAATATTTCGTTCGGCTGGCAGCAAGAGCCCCAACAACAACAACAACAAAAGCAACAACTACAACAATAACAGAAACACACACAGACACCAACACGAGTTCACGAGTTCGAGCCTCTAGCCGAGAGTTCAGTTGAGTTAAAGTTGAGTTGTGAGCATATGAAAAAAACGCGCGCACACACACAGATACCTAGAGGAGGGAGGCTTGTATTTGTTTGTATTTGTGTTGTCGTTGGCCGCCATCTGCAGCATTTAGTTAAGTTAAGCAATGAAGTGAACCCAACTGAACCGAAACTGAACCGAAATTGAAACGACGGCAAGAACGACGACGACGGCAACGACGAACAGAACTTTCCTCTGTGTCTGTGTGTGTGTGTGTGTGTGTGTGTATGCGTGTTTGTGTATGTGTGATTCAAGTGGCTGCTGCTGACTTTAGTTTTTTTTGGCTTAGATTTTCCTGGCCGATTGTTTGGCATTTTTGGTTGAAGAAGTCGCAAACGCTGACAGACAGTGCCAGGGCCTCCTCAGTGAATAGTTTGTCCCGACCAGGAAGCCAGTTAACAACGCGCGCTCTCTCTCTCTTTCTCTCTCTTTCTCGCTCTCTCATTTCATACTTTCTTTCTCTCGCTCTGTCTCTGTCTTGCTTTGTACAAGTCGGTTTTGTGTGTGTGTGCGTGACTTCATTGCTGCTGCTGCTGCTGCTGTTGGTGCTGGCATTGTCAACAATGCGGCCTAAAGTTCATACAATTCTGACACGCGGCGCGTTAAGCACGTGGCTATCCTCTAGTTAACTTGGCAGACAGTCTGATAACAGAGACCGAGAGAGAGAGAAAGAGATAGACAGACAGAGAGTGCGTCTAAGCAAAAAGTCGAAAGAAAAAGTGCAAGTGCCATTAAAATTATTTATTTATTAATTTTTTTTGCCTGTTTTTTTTTTCTCTTAAACTTTGCCAAAAAGTGCAAGTGTCCTTTTTGGGTTTTTGTAATGTATTTAGTGCTCATTCAACAGATTCAACTGCCAAGAATTGTAAACCTGCCTAAAAACCAAATGTGATAAACAAGTGGTCTATGAAAAGCTAACATACAGTGTGCCTTTATTTTTGTTTTGTTGTTGTTCAGAAGTGCAGAATTATGAAAAGTGTTTGACCAGAGTGAAATGAAAGGAAATCAGTAACCAAATAACTCAAGTAAACCAAATTTTCCTACTCTTGCATAAATAAAACTTGGAGAGATTGTGAGGAAAAGTATTAATGAAGGTCACTAAATTATAGTGCGTCAATTGGAACCTTTAGGAGCTGGAACAAGCATTTAATTGGAATTGAAAAACAAGAAAAACAAACGGAAAGACCAGGAGAAAAAAGGAGAGATAATATTTTAAGCTATGAGCTCTCATAATGGCAATGGCAATGGAAATGGTTCCCATATGAACAACAATAATATCAATAACAATAGCCAAAATGAACGGCAGCAACAGACAGCGCCAGCAGCAGCAACAACAGTTGCAGCAGTTGCAACAGCAACAGCAACAACAACCACAACAACATCAGCATCAGCATCAGCTGGTGGTGAAGGTAATGGAAATGTGGCACATGTGGTATCATTGCCACGTCCATCTACTGCACCGGCACGCAGCAGCAGCAGCAGCAACAACAACAACAATAGCCATAGCAGCCACATGAGGCACATAAGCCATGCCAGTAATAACAATCAACAGCAACAACAAGACAGCAATAAAACCACTTTAATGGTGGTCAACACAAATCCATCAACATCAACATCAACAACAGGAACAGCAACAGCATCCGCAACAACAACAACAACAACAGGATCAGGTCTGTCTGTAGGAACAGCAACGATCAGCAATAACAATCATGACACCAGCAATACTTCCAACCACAATAATAATAATAACAATCATATCTATATAAATCCACATAGCTATGATAGTAGCACAACAGGATCTGTTAGTGGATCAACAGCAATAATGCTGCCACTTGCAACCGATTCGAGCAGACAAAATCAATCGCAATCGCAATCGCAGCAGCAACAACAACAACAACTAAATCTTGGTGCAATTAGCCATGCAGGCACCTCAACATCAACAACTTTGAGTACCCTAAATACATATCTTTTTCCACTGGATGGCAGCAATAATAGTGCCAGCTGCGATTTGGATAGCAATTTTAGTCAAATGGTCGCCGGTGTGAATAATGGTGGCAATGGCAGCAGCAACAGTGAAATCGGTCGAGCCAGCGGAGGCAGCGGCGGCAACAGTACCCCCCATATAGCAACAACAGCTGGCTTGGGTCTGGGCATGCAACTGGGACTGGGTTTCATCAATAAGCGACGCATTCGACGATTATTTGGCGTTGGCGATGGAGCCGATAATGATGGTCCCTATGCCTCAGCCTTGAGGCGTAGCAGTACACAATTGTTGCAATTTCACAAAAAGAAAGAGCAATTGGAGCAACAGCAACGGATTGCCACAGTTGCATCGGCTAATGCGGCATTTTTAGAGAAGCGAGAGCTGCAACAGCAACAGCAACAGCAACGCCAGCAGCAGCAACAACAACTGCAGCAGCAGCAGCAGCAGCAGCAGCAGCCAGGGCAACAGCAACTTCAATTCAATCTCCTTCAATTGCAACCTGAAACAAAAAAGAAGAAAAAGCCACCTGGTCCACCGCCTCAAGTGCGTCAGCAATCCTCACGTACCATGGATGATCCTCTGATGAATCGTCCACGAAAGCAGCAAACCAAAAAGAAGGAGAAGCAATCGCTACCCATGTTCTCCTCCTCTCTGGACCACGGAGGCTATGAGAAGTACCCACAAAAACCAAGCACACAAAGTTACTTTAATTAAATATTTCACGTGCCTTAATTAATTACTGCAAATATATAATATTAGCTATGTATCATTTTCAATGCAATTTTTAATTTAATTTTTCTGTAAATGAAAGTAAAAGAAAAAACAAAAACAAAACAATAAATCAAATATAAATTTGCTTCTTAAGCTTCTCTGGCTTTAATGGCTTTTACATAATTTAACTTAGCTAGTTTAATTCACTAAACAAACACACACACAATATATACATTTATTTGTTTGTTTAATTTTCATTTTCTTTGCCTCTACTGCTAATAAGATAAACAGTTGCTGGGGCCACAAATCTCAGCCATTGAAAGTCAATGGCCTGAGAGTTGTTGGAGTTTTCGCATCGAAACGGAAGTACAGACGCGACGTCGCCAGAATATGTTTTTTTCTTCATTCATTTGGGTTTTTTTTTTTTTTTTTACATAATTTTTTGGCAACGAAAATGCGTCGTCATTTGTGCGTCTAACTGGAGCCGTTATATGTCATCTACCCCGTCTCGGTGGCTCCCGACCGGCTTTTGTCATTTGAGTAAATGAGCAGCCACTGCCAATGCCTCTCGCATTGCGTATACGACACATTGTACAAAAGACAATAGACATGTACATACATAAACTTATATATATGTAGGTACACTTTTAAAGGCTCACTTGTTCCTTTTTAGGGGTTTGCATAGGGTCAGAAAGTTTAATTAGGGTTAACCACAATGTAAGCAATGAATTTTTTAGTCACTCACAATTTGTTTACATATTTATGCCAACATACACAAATGTACATATATTTAGTCTATATACCTTTATATATAAATACATATTCATATATTATTCTGTTTTGCTTACATAACATCAAAGATTTGCAACTCTCATCATTTTGATAAAATTGAAAATTGTTGTTCTAAGCAATTTCCATCAAATTGAGAGTACACACACACACACACACAAATATACAATTCATAACGGGATAGAAATTGATTAATGAGTTTAAGCAATGTGAATGCTTAAAACTTATATTTAATATTATCTTACTGAGAAAACTGAGGAACTAAGGAACTCATTTTATATACCCTACACTTGCTGATTTATTTTGGCCATTATATAAGTTCTGTTTATCCGATCTAATTGTAACTTGGGTAATTTGATCCCATAATTATTTGCGCTATCGTACCTAAATATAACCAGTAACAACTAGTAATAGCAAGTTTTATTCCAATAACTTGTATACTTGGGGAGAGATCGACTCAGGTTCCTATACTGATCACTCAGATGTATGTATGTACTTATAGGGTCCTAGAATCGATAAAATATAATGTCTTACATAAAATGTACATATATTAAATAATCGCTTTGTTATATTATTGTATTGTCATTTATGTAATGCATGGCAAAAGAAGCAAAACAGAAAAAAAGGCAAAAGATTTTGCTATAAAAATTGCTTTAATGACTTGCGTGTGGCTTTTGTGTTTTGTGTTTGTTTATACCTTTTACACACTTTTCTTCTCTCTCTCTCTCTCTCCCTCTGTGTCTTGCTCACTCTTCCTCTCTTTCTTGTTGTTGTTTTTGTTGTTTCTGTCTAAAAGAAAGCAACAACAATAACCAAAGCAAATCAAAATTGATGTCAATGCCAACAGCATTATAATGACAGAAAAAAAGAGGGTCGCCTGGAGGAGGGATAAACAAAATGTACGAATGAAGTTCACTAACTACCTCAAACATTACTCTACAGTTTCTGTTAATTGGCAACCTTATACCTTCTCTTTCCCGCCACAATTGTTGGAGTGCCCCTCTACACGCCCCCATCAATACATATAAAGCACGTGGGAGTCGACAAAAAAACAAAAAAATAAACGAAATACACGCGACGCCATTTGATGCGACATATAGCCGCCATTTAAATTGCCCGGCAAAAAGCTAGCGACCTCGCCTAGTACACCCTGTACTACTACTACTACTACCAGAGCTAATACACCCTATACTCGTACATAACTACAAAATAGCACCCCAAGTCCCTTCTTGCATGGCTTTTGGCCTAATGTAGACCCGGAATGAGACATGTTGCCCTTGATTTGTGTGCACGGCATGTGGCGGCGTGTGGACTATTTGCATTGCATGTCCACATCGGGACATATATACTACTAGTACATACACATGTATATATATATATAAATGTATATGTTCCTATGTATGTATGTATGTCTAATAATTTCGTAACATGGCCTTTGTGGCGATCTTTGCTATGCGATAAGAGAGAGTACCACGCAAGTGGGAGGAGAAAAAAAACCCACTCATTTGAAGTTGGTGGCCAACTCGCAACTTTATTTTGCACTTTGCTACAATGAAAAAGCGGGTGTGGTTCGGAGTGGAATCGGCCTAAGGGCTACTGTACTACAAAGGCCTTTAAGGCGGTCATACTTACAGAGAAACCTATCCATTACTAGGTACATGCACATAGAGAGAAGTCCAAGCCATGCCTAATAGATTTTTCCAAGCTAGATATTTTAATACCAGATCGATCGTTGAGTAAAAACAAATTTTACAACCAGAACTTTTTACAATGAATTCCATGGAAATCCTCATGCCTGTTTGTTTTTTTCCATTCTTTATTTTCATTTGTGTTGTCTCAGCTTCAACGAATTTGCACATTAATTCTATATCTAATTTGTGTTTATAATATTAAATATTATGAATAGGTTTATATGAATAGGAGCTTTATTAATTAACCTGGATAAAATGTAGATTTGCTGCTTCTGCAATATTAATCTTATATAACGCTATAGCATTAGCTATAAAGGCATAACAACTTACATCTTAATACTATATTAAAACGATACTTAACTCTTTAGATACAATCACAATCAATTGCCTTTCTACTCTTTAGTGATCATGTCTAGTATCTAGATCCTCCTTTCATTAATGTTGTGATATATTTTAAATATTTTGCAAAATTATTAGAACTGGACATAAACATAAAGATCAAACACAAGATAAACAAGATAAAATCAATCCCTAATTGAACTACGCCAAAACGAGCATGACCAGATTTCCTACATATATATTTTAATGTCAAATTCTTAAAATTTTTTTATAGGTTTAAATACTACTAAGAGAATGAAATAATCTTGACCTCGCTGACTGCATTTCGCTCGTCTAGAGCTGCCATTGAAAAAGTACATTTTACTACTTGTTTTGTTTTGGTCTAAAACCATAAAAAATCATTGCCATGCTGACAAAAAAAAAAAGAATAGGTTAAAACCGGTTCTGAAAACTGTATTTATTTGTCAAAAACAGTCCTGGGAATATCTTTTATTTTTGATTTCTTGTAACAAAAATCGAGGCCCAAACGTTGCATTAGATTTCACCTCTGCCGCTGGAAATACTTTCACAAGTTGAAAGAGTGTTAACAATTCGTTGCTTGCCTTAACTGGTTTTCATTTTGGTTCGTATGGGCAAGTGCAAGTGTTTGAGAATTTAGAGGTTGGTGGATTTTTAAAGGTGGTCGGACCATTGCCAAAATGATTTGCATAATTATATTTTTTGTGTGTGTGCAGTTCTTGTTATTTTTGTTTTTTTGTTCCTTGATTTTTGTTCATTTGGCTCTTAGACGAAGCAATTATTAATTATACATAGTAGAATTTTACCACGCCCCCTTATGATTGCCCTCGACTGTGTTTGTGCAAATTGAAATGAATTTCCTTTCATTTTTCTTCTTTTTTCCTCTCAAGGAAAGAAAGGAATGTGCAAAATAGGCAAAGTAATATTAAATAATTTAACTCAACTGTGATGCCATTTGCTTGTAGGTAGTTTGAACTTTAAAGTAATATCGACTTGGAAAACAGAGTTTGATTTTCTATGGGAAAATTACATTTTTTGAGATAGAAAGTTTAATCGGTATGCCAAGCCGAATATCTTATCTTTTTTCTCATTTACCCAAGTCTTGATTTACCTACAAATTTTTTAAACCCTAAGAAGTATGCTATAGAAATGACAGTAGCTTATGCCAACATTGGCACACAAACACACACCCACACACGTATACATATGTATAGGCGAGTGTATGTTTAAATGCAGCAAAACTTTACCTCAAGTGCCCACCAATTAGCAAACATCTTTTTAACCCTTTCCACCCGTTTCTTCTTTGTCAGAAATAACCTTGAACTCGCCGGCAAGTCGAAGCACGAAATACAAACACATGCATACACACACGGATACACACAAATCGAAAACAGAAAAGTAAAGAATGAAAGTAAAAGCTGCACGTGCTCCTTGCTCTTGTTGTTGTTGTTGTTGTTGTTGTTGTTGTTGTTGGTGGTGGTGGTGGTGTTGCAGCTGCATGAATAATGCCTAATAGCGTCGCTTACCCCTCATTGCCGCCTGCCATATTCTTGGATGGGTGTGAAGGTCGTAATTTGCGGCGCCAAAATGCAGGCCGAAACGAAACTGAAATTGCATTAGAGCGAAACTTGATGAACTTTTCTGACGTCATAGTCAAAGTCGGAGACCCCATCACCTGGGCCTAAATATTCTCCATCCATGCGACAGCACCTCTACCGCCGTCAGATTTCTCTTTGTCCTGGCCGCCGACTTTTTGCATTTATTTATTTTTTATTGGCCACTGCGACAAATTTATATTTTCTGCATTTTCTTCATTTGGTTTTTTTTTTGGTAAAGAAATGTGGAAAGTTTACTTTTCAGCAAACGTCAGCAGCGATTCGGCGATTTGCGCCAATTTGTGTCGTTCATCTTTTTTGAGTTTATGGCTAAAGCCGCCAAAAAGAAAGAAAATAAAAAGAAACGAAAAGCAATCTCCCGACCTCAACTTAAACTCATACTCAAACCCTGCAAATGCAACATTGACTTAAAAGTTGCTGTTGTCAATTTATTTACAATCATAAAGTTTTCAAAAAGACAGAATCACGCAAACAATTCGCCAAGTTCTTGTTGTTCGTCATTTTGCCTGCTGTGTCTTTTATTGAGCTCAAAGTTAACATCATCAGTTTTTATTTGGTCAGGAGTGGTCGCACCCCTCTCTTTTGCTATCTGTCTCTTTCTTTATATATACATGTGTGTGTAACACACTCTTACTCTTACTCTCTCTATCTTTATATATACCATAATATATGTCTTCTAAATTTGGGACAATTTCTTTGTATGGTTTAGACATGACTTTTAATTTTTTTCCACATTCTTCTTTTTTTTTTTTTGATTCTTGCTGGTATTTTGCATGTTTGACACCAAAAGAAAAAAAATGGGAGAAAATAAAAATTAAACAAATCATAGATATAGGGAACAATAAAGCTCACTGAACTATGATTATGTTGCAGTTTGTATACCCTTTAAATCCTTCATCTGTATAAACCACGTCCAAAGCTAATCAAGGTCTTTGATCACCGACTTACATACATATGAGTTGTTGCTCATCATGTCGGTCTAAGGTACAGATATGCTATGCTTTATATAGGTTTTCTTATTATGTTTTACAAACTGCTCACTAAAATGCATAGACTCTCTGTTTAAAGTGCATCAATTGTTATGGAAATCTAGAACAATTAGCCACAGTGGCGACTAAAATATATTCCCTATCTTAGATGCTGCAAGTGCCAAGAAACAGCAGCTGAAACCCTTTATGACCTATAGTTGATTTTGTATATACATAAATAAAGTTTAAAGTGTACAACTTTATTTAGAGTTCTGATTAGATTTGTTTTTTGAATAAATCAATTATTTATATAAACATTTTAAGTTTCGCAGTTAAATATTCTTAATTGTATAGAACTACTGAAAATGTTCTAACTAAACTGCATCGAAAGCAATTACAGAGAGCTAATTAGGGTATAGAAACTTCGTAAGAGCCAATATTATTTTTTTTGTTGTTTGTTTTTTTCGTCTAATTTTTGTACTCAGTATAAATGACATTTTTGTCAAGCGCCTCGTATGACAAAGTGTCTCACAAATACTCACATACACACACACACACACACACACACACACACCCATAGTCTTGTGTAAGTGTGTGTGTGTATATATAAAAACATAGGCCTATTGGGCACTCAAGTGGCCGGAATTGTTGCTGTTGTTGCTAGTGTCGCAGTTCAAACGCCAAATGGCAATGGCAGCAACAACAGCAACAACAACAACAACAAGAACCACAGCAATAAAGCTGGCGTCAACGTCAACTTTGTTGCTGCTATCTCCGTGCTGCTCTAGTCCTAGTCAAATGTCTTTGGTTGCTGTTGTTGCTGTTGTTGTTGCCGCCTTTCGCCAGTTGGATGCCCACAAAAGTGTCGTCTGCGTTGCACTTTGTTGTTGAAGTCAAAAAAAAGGCAGCAAAATCGTTTTTTTTTTTTTTTTGAATTTTCTTTTCAATGTTGATGTTGTTGCAGGCATTGTCGCTGCTGCTGCTGCTGTTGCTGCCGCTGCTGTGGTGACAAACAATTTTTGTTGCTGGTGTCCCTTAGTGTGCTGCCACTGCAGCTGCTGCTGCTGCTGTGTTTGTTATATATACATACATATATATTTCTTTTTGGTTTTTTGATATTTTTTCGGCAGTCAGGCAAAACATTTTCGGTTCTGGGGTTTGTCGGTTTTGTCGGCTGATGGTCTGATGGCTGATGTTGCTGCCGTCGTCGTCATCGTCCACGTTGCCGTTGCCGTTGCAGTTGAACTCGGCGCGGAAAGCGGAAGCATTGCTCGCTCCTGTCTTGATGCGAAACTCCTGAAAACCAAAAAAGTTTTGAATAATAATAGAAAAAAAGGATATATTATTTTCTTTTTGTTTGGTTTAATTTGGTTTGGTTCGATTCGCTTTGATTTGGTACTAATACCAAAAAGATCTTGAATAGATCAAATAGTGAATTGTGTTCAGTGCGTGAGTGTGTGTGTGTGTGTGAAGGCGTTGGTGTAGGTGTGTACGAGTGCTGATACATATATGTGAAAAAGAATGGAATCTAGCCAAGGGCTGGATTCTCGATGGGCCGTGATTGTTTGGCTTTTTCCTGTTCTCCTTCATTTTTTTTCTTGTGCTTTTCACCAAGTTAAATCAATTCCTTTAATGTGAGAGAAGTGAGTTCGTGTGGAATGAAATGGTGAAGGAATAGCCGCAGCAGCACCAATCAAACAACACCAACACCAACACGATAGCAGCAACAGCAGCAACAGCAACAACAACTGCACTAACAGCAGTCGTTACTCCAGGATGTTCATCTACCATGCCATTAAGGATGAGCTGGAGAAAATGTAAATATCTACATAGATGCATATGAGCGAAAATTTAATTTCTTGATTGATTTTCCAGCCTTCAAGGCTTTTCCTCTTTTTGCTCCTCGTTTGTTTTTTTTTTGTTTTTTGATTTTTTTTTTGCTTTTTCGTTTGTTTCTTTTGTCTTCACTCATTCTCTTGTTCGCTCATTCCGTTTTTGTGCTTTTGGTCTAAATAAAATTAAAAAATTAAAAATTTATGCCTAGCAATTAAATTATGCAGATATCATGTTGTCTCTTTTCTTTAGATAGATACTATTTGATTTTGGTGGAAAATCAATTGATAGTAGAAAATAAGTTAGGACCAAATGTTAAAGTATACATATTTGTGGAATTTTTCCTATATGTATATGTTGTGTATATGTAGATAATATTTGTGTGTACATATGTGTGTATTTGTGTATAGACAACCACTTCTTGTGCTAAATACTCCTCTCAATTGACTTCGCTGGGTGAGTGTGTGTCGGGTTTCATTTTATTTTTCCTTTTTTTTGGACGGTCTACTGTGTAGCTAAAAATATATTTCAGAAGTCCGTTTTTACACCCAGCATTTAAAACTTGCAATAGGGTATAATGGGTATTAAAGAAAAAATATTTATGTATCACACACAAAATATGTATTGTTTATCCTCAAGTTTGCCATGTAAAGCCTTTTAGTAGATATGCAAATTCACTTCCTGTGAATAAATTACAATTACAGGATATTAAAAAGCCGACACACTGACAACAATTTTCTCTAATTTTGTTTTTTTTTTTTTTTGTAGCTACAAGTAAATTTAACATCTGGAGCAACAACAGTTGTAACATGAAACTGAAAATAAAAAGAGAACTTGTATGTGTTTATATACATATGTATATATATCGAGGTCTAGGCATTATCTGTGAGCTGTGATGTTTGAAAAAATATAAACATTTAGTACAAGCAGGGCAGGAATAATACAAAAAAAAAAAGCCATGAATATATCATAGATTGATTCCAAAACTAATTAAGAACTGCTAATATTAAATTGTTAAACATTTGTCTAGTGGCACAAGGTCAGCTTTTGGAACAAACCATAGAAAGCAACCTGTCTGAATGGTCTCAGAATCAACAGACTAACAAGTCTAGAATCGTAATGCCATAACACTTGATCAGTGCTTAAACTAGTTGAGAATTACAACTAAATGAAGTGAAAAACAGAGGAACAGAAATTCAGCACTGTTTACGAATTTCCTGTTCTCTCTCGATCTTGAGTGATATGGAGGCTGTATTAGTATATTTAGTGCGGAAAAATACACAATATTCAATTTGGTAAATGATTTTTTTTTTTTTTTTGGTTTAAATACTAGAATTGAAATTATTTAAAGTCTGCATTATATATTTAACTTTTAAAATTTATTTGTGGGCTTATTGAAATAGATTGAATTGGTTCGGAATTGTAAATAGATTAATGTAATTTTGATCAATATTTATAAATTTTTCTACAAACTATTGTTTGTAATTTATAGTTTTGGAATAAATTCCTTATAATCTGGTGTTCCTTTTGGCGAACAAGAAGAACAAGGGCCAGGTAGATCAATTTTATAATAATGCCAAGTCGATCTTTGATTGTTAGTTGAGATGTACATACGAGTATATCGATTTAAAAGGAAACCACAACAATCAAAAGACTAAACTTTTAAACAGTGTCCCTTTGTTAATAAGCCCATTGAGAATAGTTAGTATTGATCAGGTTTGGTCACTTAAATTGGTTTATTCGAACTCATGCAATCAGTTGGAACATTACTAAAAGATTGGAAGAAAGAAATGCAATGCTCAAAAACTTTGTGCATACATGATTCTCACGAATTTTTATTGACCTATCTTGAGTTAAATTTATTTGCTGATATCCTTCGTCATTCACTTCCGTTTCCTGTAGTCGTTTTGTTGGTCTTTGGTTATCAAAAAGCTTGAACCATTAGGAAAAACCTTTGCGTGCTTCAACTTGTTGTTGTTTTTCTATTGCGGTGGATTTTGTTCCTGTTTTTGTTTTTTGTTTTTTCTTGCTGTTTGTTGGCCTTGTGTTTGTTGTGTTTGTCTGTGGCATTTAGCGCTTTTTGTCTCTTGGCTGGGCGTCGTTGCCTTGCACCTTTTTAGCTCTTAGGCTTTGGTTGGCCTGGCACCTTAAGCCAGGTGGCTTAAGCTAAATGCATATAAATTGTCTATATATATATATATTTACTTATATATATGTATGTGATGTATACATACATATACAGTGGTATATCTAAAATGTGGAACAAATGTCTATAATTATAACGTGTGTTTGTTTGTGTGAATTGTGTAACCATTAGAAGACTTAGACAATAAAAGTAAAAATAAAAGTAGCAGAAAGTCAAAAACTTACTTTGCCTCTTTCTTAGGGTTGATGACAGCGTGAAAATCGTGTGAATGTAGGATAAGGGGCGACTAGAGGTTCGCGGGGAGGTGGCGCGGGTGGTAAGTGTTGGGTGGTGTAATAGGTGCCGTTTAAGAGGCGTTTAACATTTTTGCCATTTCCATTTTCATTTTCCTTTCTGCAATTGCAATTGCATTTCATTCCTTTTCGCCAATTTTACCAGTTTTAGTAATCAATTTTTGTTGTTTTTGCTCTTTATCGATATGTTTATGTGAGTGTTTGTGTGCGTGTATATGTATGTGTGTATGTGATAGCTTGTGCTTGTATGTGTGTGTTTATTGCGACTAAAATGGTGCAAAATGTTGTAGGAACTTGGCCAGTTGCATAAACGTTGGCACTAGCAGCGGAACGTCTACAGAAAGTAATATGAAAATTTAATTAAAAGAAGGAAAAGCAAAGTAAAAACCAATCCGCGAAGTTTGAAAATGTGTAGAAAATCAAGTGACAACAAATTAAAGGATAAAATGCTGTGTGAAATAAGTCGAAAAGGAAAAGAAAAAGTGTCAAAAAGGGGAATACATATTACACATTCGCATTTACGCATATACAAACACAGACACATACTCTAATGTGTGTGTGTGTGTCTGTCTATATACACTCACACACATGTGGATGAAAACTGAAATTGAAACGGTTAACTTATGTTTGGTCCATCATCAACAATGGAATGCCATCTCTCTTTTGTATATTGCCTGTCTGCTCTAACTCGTTAGTGTTGTCTAACTTTCTCTGTCGCTTTCACTCCGTTATTACGCTTATTTCACTCTTTTGCTGCTCTCGCTCTTTATGGCTCTTACTCTCAGTATCCCGATGTACTCTCTTTGCCAAAGCATCCAACGACAAAAAGCGAGAGAGATGAAACGAATTGGAAATGTGTGAAACACTTAAATACTAGAACTTAACTTTCATTGCTTTCGCTACATGACTCAACTTGGATCTAGAATACATATGTATACTCTTCCTACTATATATACATGTATGATACGCTAAAAAATTATCCTTTATATGGGTATAAATAACTGAATAACATCTGTAGACATCGTTTGGTTTAAAACTAATAAATGGAAATAGCACTACAATCTAGAAATCACAGACTCTAAAGTACTTCACATGTTTGTTGGTAGGAAGTAGTTAATATTGTCTAAATTACCTCTTCTTTTAGTTATTTCTAGTTATACGTATTGCTTCATATAATAAGCATACAAATTTAGTTAGTCTTTTCCATTTGGATGTTTTTTTAAATTTTATCTTTAATATTTCCCATAACTTCCATATCTCTGCTTCTTCTGTAAACCATTGAATGAAATATACATTTCTAAACAAACCAAAAGTCGCAAAAGATAAACGATTTTCTATTACTTTAATTTTAAAACTTGGTGGAATAAACTTAGATCTATCGAAAAGCAATAAAAAACACTCAGGCCGAATTGGTTTTAAACTTAAAGTCGTTTGCTTTCCAAATTGTTTTCAAATTAAAAAAATTAAATTGTAAAATGTTTAATTTAATAATAAATTCATTTAGAAACGAAAATAGACGAATATATCTATTTTCGATTCCGAATTTATTCGCTAATTGCTTTTAATATTATTGTTAACATTGAAGTTTATTATATAAAGCTATGTGGTATGGAAATATCTCTCTATTACTTTGAGATACTCTCAAAAATATAAATTGATAAAAACTTTTAAACTTTGAAGTTTTGCAAATGTTTTGCTTCAAAAACTATAAGATTTTGAGACTTAAGTTGGGTATATTAACTATTTGCAAAAATAAGCAAAAGTTAAATATTCAATCGTATTTTTTTTATTTACAAAATGCTTGCAGATGTAAGTAATGTAATGGAGGCAAATTGTTTAAAAGTGTTTCAATTAATGAAAGGTTTTCGACTAATTGATATAGTGTCCAAAACGACAACTGGTCGGATGGATTGCCTATGTATTTTCTGTTTTGTGAGAGTAATTTTGAATGTCAAACTTTGCTGCAATGTGAAAGACAATTTATCGATGTATGATTATCTTTTAAATAAACGATATCTATTTTTATATATATTTAATTGAAAACTTGGTGCACATTTGAGTAAAAAATGTTTACATTCCTATGTACTTTAGATAATGTACTTTTGATGTGTAGAGACTTTACTACGTTTGACCCTTGGTTGAACATTAATTCCCTCCATCTACGCGCCAGTCACCACATGTCACATGCCACACGCCTCGCCACTGTTTTCCTTATTTTGACGTTTCGTCTCTCTTGTAGCCTCTAGCTCTCTCTCTCTCTAGCTTGGTATTCTCTTTCCCTCCATCTGTATTTTTCCACATGCTCTCTTTCATCTTGCCAGCAGCAGCAGAAGCAGCGGTAGCATGGTTTTCAGTGTGTCAGTGTTACACATAAATGGCAAAGCCGGCTAAATACGATGATTGCCGAAGCCATCTCGGCTGTCCAATGTTTCCCTTCACCCGTCAACCTCTCTTCAGCGAAAGAAAGAAACATAACGAGAAACGTTTTGGTAAATGAAACATGCTGCCTACTTTTTGGTGCTGGTGCTGCTGCTGCTGCTGCATTTACAAAGCTCGTTGAGCGGCATTTTTTCCGTCTTTCTTTCTTTCTTCTGCGTTACGTAGACAACGAAATGAAATGTGCGAGGAAAGTGAGCGAAGAAAAAACAAAATAATCAAAAATAATTCAACGTTTAAAAATCTACAAAAATTCAGTTAACTAATTCTTCATGTGTGTGAGTGTGTATGTGTACATACATATATTGTAATGTGGCGGCAAAGTGTAAACAAAAACATTTTTTTAATTTGTCTTTTGGCGCATGTCTAATTCTAAAAAAAATACGGTCAAATGAAAGGAAACAAATTCGGAATGCCAAGGCAATGACAATATCTATAGCAGCTGTGCTTCCCCTCTGTATGTGTGTGTGTGTGTGTCTGTCAGCTTAACTATTCTCTAGAGAATATCGCACGACGCCAGCTTGACCCAAGTTATATGCGTAATAGTTACATGGTTCTCGTAATGAAGTAAACGAGCTAAACAAATGAAAATGTTGAATTAATTAATTGCCATTTGAGGTCATCAGTTAAGCAAAAGGCGCCAACTTAGTCGGAAGTCACACAAATCGTTTGTGGATTTCGGTTTCCCTTTTTTTTATTATTTTTTTTTTTTTGTTTGTTCACTCTGGGTGAAAAATGAAAAAAAAGAAAAACCAAACAGCTGATGGGAGTAAAATACCAGCTGTATATATGTGTATAATGTATAAATAAGTGCATTTGTGTTTGTGTATATAAATCTCTATATGAAATATTTGCCTCCATTTGCATCCACCTTAAAGACGACCTTGGTTGGAGGAGAAGAGCAACGGATGGCAAAGAAAGCGCACAAAGAGAAAGCAAGTCAGAGAAATAAAAAGCAAGAAAGAGAGAGAAAGACAGAGACTGAGAACGCCTGAATAAGAGAGAAAGAGAGAGAGAGAGAGAAAGAGAATGTGCGAAACAAATTGGCAAATGAAACACTAAAAAACCAAACTATATAACTATAAATATGTATTAATAACAAATGACATGATATTACAAAATTTTCCCTTGCCCAAATAAATAGGCAATGCTTTTTTTTACCAAATTTTGTTGTCCGGATAATAAAGCAAAAATAGAAACGACTATTGTGGCAAAAACTGCTGCAATTACAATAATGCAACATGTGTTTACACACATGCATACATCCAAACACCCATAGACTCCCTCCTTCACAAACACACACACACTTAAATGTATGCATATGTACCTACATTCAATAAGCCGCAAAGAGCAGCAACAATAAACAACAATCGACATGTAACTACAAAATTTGAAAAACACTGCACACGAATCAAACAACTTAATGACCACTTTAAACCATACAACCACAACGACAACGTTTCCAGTCAATAAGTTTAAATAAAATACCAAGAACCGCAGAAATTAAAAACAAAATACATACCCACACATACAAGGTGGTGCAACGTGATGACTCTCATGAAAAGTTGCAGTTACGAGTGGCTGTCTGAATCAGCCATTTAATTGTGCATACAACAACATATGTAATTTGCAGAAATAAAGTTTCATCTGTTAACTAAAATAAATTTACATTGTGTATTTGATCTTGATCCTTTGAGATCGACATCAATTAAATTCCCGACAACTTATAATAATTGGGAATGGAAAGCAATCCTTTTCGTCGAATAGATAAAGAGTTTACAAATTGAAAATTAAAAATAAATCTCAAAAAATTTAAACAAATGCCATTTAAAAGTAATTAATAGTCTGAATAGGTATTATTCAGATTTTGCCAAAAATTAGTTACTTGATCTTCTATCAAAAGAATAGAACAAAGCATATGAATAAGCGTTTGTGTGTGTGTGTAGGGGGGTGTGTCTGTGTGGAATCACGTTAATAAAATTTAATTTAAACCGATCTGTTCTCTATAGATGTTGAAAATGTTAAAAAATGGCATTAAATTCAAATAGAAGAGCTGAAAGAACTAAGATTCTAGTTGGCATGCCAAAGCGACATCAAGATTGTTTTACAGTGAAGCAAAGCTAATGTGGTCATTAAATAAAAGACAAAAATACTAATAAATAAATGCATAAATCGATGAAAAACGACGACAAATTACAGAAACAAGGACAATAAATAAAGGAAGTCAAGCAACGGCACCGGCCGTCATGCAGTTGCAGGCGGCCAGGGCCAAAGACCAAGAAGCAGACGACGACGAAGAAGAGGCAGAAGGCGATAAAGGAGAAAAAGAAGGAGCTGTAGCAGTAGCAGGAGACGGACAAGAAGAAGAAGAAGAAGCAGAAGAAAAAAACGTGCAGGAGAAAAGGAAATTTGCATTTAATTGGCACACACACACACACATACACATAAAGACACAAACACTATTTCTAAACATAAACACGCACACAACACACACAAACACACACAGACACACATACATACATGCATTAGCATAGCAAATGAAGAAGAAGAAAAATCATTGAACTAACATTTTTATTGTGAATCAACCAACAAACAACAAAATACAACAACAACAACTAGAAAAATGCAGATGATACTTGTTGCTGGCGGGTAAGTGTGAATCGTCCCCCGTCTCCCTCTCCATAGTGCCAAACCAATCTACCCAGCCACTCCCTCCCTTTCCCCGTTCCCGCCATCCCCGCTCCTTCCCACAACTCTTTCCGTCCAATTGACTTATGTGTTGTTTGGTGTCCATGTGTGTGTTTCTTACGTGTGACTGTGTGTGAAAAATAACCCAAGGCTAAGTTGTATCCTTTATATAACCGGATGTCACTACATATTGAAAAGTCTGTATATACAGCCACATGTGTTTTCTGATTTCTCTCTTTAAATATATATCTATAAATATATATTCTTTAACAGTTCACTAAATGTAAGCAGAAACTAAAGTCATCTATGCGCTAATTATTCCAAGTTGCTTAAAATGTTTAATTCGTTTTTCTTTTTTTGTTTTTGTAGTTTAAAGCTTAGCCTTTGCTTGGCACTTTTGTAAAAATCAAAATGACTTTTTTAATAAATGTTTCTTAGAGATCAATTAATAGTTCTTACTAATCTTTCTTAACTTATTTTACTTTTCTCTTTTCCATCCATACGCAATGATTGATCCGATGACATTTTGACCAAACTCGCTTCTGTGTCCAATGTGCAGGTAAGCATTGAAATTAAGCATAAGTTATTTATTTACAAACATTTTTCATGAAAAATGATTTAACCGATTGGTTATGTTGATATATTGAAATCTTTACTCATCTGTGGTTCTTGCGATTAATGAATATCATTTTGAGATAGATTAGAACCTTAATATTTAACACTTATTGGAAGGTTGCTTGTCAATACCAAATAGGAATGGTCATCTTAAGTTTTCATTAAAAAAGAGCTTTCAAGATATTCCAATTTAATTCATATTTTGTTTCTGAAACGTTTTTGAATTCGTTTTACAGGACATTTCAAAAGCTTTTCTCTTGTTATTTATTGGTTAGTTTCAAAACTATTACTTGAGACTTGAAACAAAGAAGTATATATGGATATTATTTTACCACCAACTTATCAAAATATTTCGAAATTGTTTAGACATCCCAAAATATCCTTTTTCTTTAGAAATTCTTTTGAATATTTGGCCATACCTTTAAATGCCATATGAATTATAATTCTCTATTTAAAATAAGAATTGTGTAAATCTTAAGGAAATTCCTATGTATGTAGCTGAGACAATTTTCAATGAATATTTGTAATAAAATATCTCTATGGAGATATAGGAAAGGGAAAGAAGGGAAAGAAGGGTACTCTATGATTAAAAACATATGGAAAAGATCGTCCATACGATATACATAGTATCGTTAAATGACATCAAAGACAAACAAATTTTACAAAAAAAGCCTGATATTTCGAATTCTTTTGGCTGTAGCTTCGACATTTTTTGGAATGGGGAAAAAGAATACCTTCAACCCCTTAAAAAAATTTGCATAAATCCATAGAAAAGTAGCTTAAGCTATAGAATTATATTAAGGGATGTGCTGACAATTTGGACTTAAGAGTGGTGATTTTTCATTTGATTGATTGCATTCCCTTTAAAAAGAGAACCAGAGGGTTTTAGAAAATTGGTCAGATGTTTGTGACTCAGAAAAAGAGCCGTTTCCATTAAAGTATATGTGTTCTTGATCAGCTAGTAGATATAGTCATGTCCTTCTGTCCGTCCCTCCTTCGCAATTTAAGCCATCAATCTTGGTGAGGTAAAGTATGTAAGTTATACGGATGGGACCACTTGATCATTTAATGATATACGAAAATTCGACAAGGAGTTGGAGTATTTTTATGAAATTAACTAATAAGATAATTTTTAATGTAAAACATCATTACCCTAAATTTCAATAAGATTCAATAAATAGAATGCAAATAATTGTGCAAAAACCGCTGTAAAAACTGTATGCTGATACGTTCCGATTATGTTCCGACTATGTGTAGAAAGGGATAGCGATATATATGTAGCAGATTGACTCAAAAATTATTTTGATAAATTCGTAAAATCCTCCGGACTTTTTAGCGTCACCGATTTCTAAAAAATCACATCGTTAATTTTTTACAGTAATGCTTCTTTGAATTTGCATTAAAAGTAATGCAATTTGTTTAAAAGTTTTTTTTATAAACTTTAATGGGTAAAATTTAAATTTCGATAAAAAAAAGTCTTTTAAACTCGTGCTCCAGCTTACCTAATCAAACATGTCACACAAAAAGAGGAAAGAGAGGTAACATGTTTGCAGAGGCGCTCAAAAGTATCTAACTCTTATACGATTTTAATCAAAGTTATCTTCTTTTACTTTTAAATAAATTCAGTTTGGTTCGTAGTTTAAAAATAATACTATCGATTAGTGGCAGAAAATGACGCCAAGTCGAATAACCCAAAAAGTTTAAAATAATCATTATTTCAATGGTTCCAAATAATAATCTGTTGATAATTTCGATTTTTTGTATACAGTTTATCATCGATTTATTAGACAATCGACTGGTTTTAAGGATTCACAAGTGAATTCTAATTATAGGACTTTGTATTAAAATGCACAAAAAAAGTCCAAAGCTTTTAGAATCGTTTTGGCTTGTTTTTTGTGTTCCCCATAATATCAAAAAAAAAAACTTTTTTTTTATAATTAACCGCAACGAAACCGAACCCAAAATAAGAGTTTGCACACGAAACTAAATTACTTTTAATTTGGTATATAAATTTTATCTTTGAAACGTTAAAATTGTTAATAAAATGAGCACCCTGTATCTTGTGAACCCCCTAAATCAAGCACATCCTTGCAGAATGCTTTTTGTGGGTTTCAGTTGTTACCAAAAAGCTCTAGATGGCGAGCTTGAAGCTTTGGCGTCTACGGTCAAAGTTGAATTGCAAGCTCAATTATCCTGGAATGCAGAAGTTGATTGCGCAGAGCTTTCGTCTTGTGTTAAAAAAGCTCTGCTTCAAGCTCTAACTTATGAGCTTGAAAGTTCATCGAGGCTTTGCTGAGCTGTGTTTTGTGTGTGTGTTTGTGTATGCGCAAGTGAATGTTTTTTGCCGTGTTTATTTATTAATAATTGCATTACTCATACGCCACATTGGCGCTCTTTTGCCTTCTGCGTCTTGTCCCTTCAGTTCAAGTACCACACACAGACTTTCACGCACATGTGACCCATACATATGCGAAACAATTGCAGCTGTGTGAGTAAGAATATTTGTATTATAATAATCATGAAGAGCAACGACAACAACAATAGGATTTTAAAGCCCATATAAATAAACAGGAAGGACACACACATAAAGCGAAATGGTGAAAGAGAGCGAATCCAAGGGAAAGAGGGTCAAAACTATAGGAGAGGGCAGTAGGACCAGTAGGCCGATTTGGGACTCCTGTTTATGGGCTTTTTGCGGTTTCATACCTCAATTCGATTTTCACTTTTGTTGTGCCGCCTCCCTAGCGGCATTTTGTTTGTTTCCCTACACACACACACACACACACACTCACACGTGGAGTAAGGAAGAATAAAACAAAAACGATGATATTGGTGGCCTGGCCCAGTGTCCATGCTCTACTGACGACCGACAACTGACCGACCGGCCCCGGTCAGAGTGTCGCCAGTTAGTTCTTTTTTGCTTAGCCAATGTTCAGTCAGGCCTTTCGGTTTACATATAATTTTGTTGTTGGTTCTGGTTCTGGTTTTGGTTGTGTTCGTGCCAAGTGGCACTAAAAACTATTTGCCCCAGCCGAGCCTTAGCCTTAGCTTAGCTAAGCACGCAACAACGCAGAGTTTGAGAGTTTCAAAAAAAAAAGAAGAAAACCAACAACAGCAAAAAAAATAAACCTACAAAAAAGAAAACAAGAACAAAATCGAAAAACGAAAACCAAAAAGAAAAACGAACGCAAGCCGAAAACCAAAAAAAATAAAGAAAAAAAAACTAAAATTCGAAGTCGGAGTTGGAGTTGGCGTTGAAGTTGTTGGAGCCGCCAGGAGTCGATGGAGCTGCTGTCGTTGTTGTCGTCGTTGTGGCTCGTCGCTTCTCGGAATGCAGCTGCAGTAGAACAAACAGCAGCAAACAGCACCAAAAAGCACGTGCTATATGCGGCTCGGCTTTCGGCAATCGGTGTTCGTTTCCCTAGCCGAGGCAAGGCCATTTCCAGCTGGCTTTGAAATATTTTTGCAGCATTTTTGTCGTTCAGTTGTCGTAGTCGCAGTCACGTCGTCACAACGGTTTTTGAGTTGCGCGTTTCGCCGACGACGACGACGACGGCGACGACTACGGCGGTGGCGTTGGCCAAGTCAATCAGAGTCAGACGTCAGTCAGTTTGTCAGTCAGTCAGTCAGTCGAGTCAGTGAGTCGAGTTAAAGTTATTGGTATTAATTTTTTGTTTTTTTTTTCTGGATACTCGCCGTTTTTTCCCATTTTTTTAGTATTATTTTGGGTTTTTTTTTGTTTTTTTGTTTTTTGTTTTTTAGCCAGGTGCGTGCCAACGATGTAAAGTCGCGCGTGATACTTGTTGTTGTTGTTATACGCGGTTGTTGTTGTTGTTGGTGGTGGTGGTCTTGTGTTTTTTTTCGATATTTTTTTGGTGCCTATGCCTGGTGCGTGCCACATAAAACTTAATTTGGAAAGAAAAAAAGAAACAAAAACAAGAGAAAAAAAGGTGTTTAAAGTTGCTTAAAAAGCCATTTGAGCAGCGCCAGGAAGAAGCGGCAAAAGCAGCGCACAAAAGGTGAAAAATAAGCAAGAGCAGGTGTTCTTGCAGGCGGAGCAGGACGAGGTGCAAGTGAAGGCACACACACACACACACACTCAAACACACATACACCCAGACATACAAGTGGAAGCAGCAGCAAAGCTTGTGTGTGGTTGTGTGTGTGTGTGTCTTTCTGTATGTGTGTGTGTTTGTTTGTTTGTTTACCTTAATTAATGCACTGACAAACGGTAAATGGTAAACTCAAAACTAAGGTCCCCATAGAGGGAAGAGTGAAAGCAAGGCAAGCAGAAGCTTAGAGCTTTGGTTCTAGCCAACTGCCTCTGCCAACTGCAGCTGACTGGGCTAATTAATATTTCAACATAGCCTTAATTTCCATGCAACTTGGCCATATAATCAAATACCAATAAACACAACATCAACTCCCCAATTGCATAAGTCAGAATTCTATATATCTCTTTCTCTCTCGCTCTGTCTCTCCCATATCCTATCGTAATTTCCAACAAAATGGTAAAAGAGAAAAGAAATTCAAAGAAAAATTACGTACTAAATGTTGACCCAATTCACCATCAATAGCAAGTTCAACTTGAAATTCTCAATTAAATCACATATTCATGTACCTAGAGTTTTCCCTTTGAAACATGAAAAAACACAAAATAGAAACAAAAACAATCGGACGAAGAATGCAATTTTTGAACTCAATTCAAATGAAAACTGCAAATGAGAAAAACAGGAAAAACAAGAAGAATAAGAAAAAATAAACTTGCAAAACAAAATAGGTAAACACCTTTCATCAAATGTTTTTAAAAATAACATATTAAAATGGACAAAGCTGAATTCCATAAAGTTTGTTTATTTTGCCTACTTTTCTTTGAACGCATTTTAAATCTATTAACATTTCCTATCTATATTCATTTTTGTATTGGTAAATCAAGCAGCAAATTTCAAAACCCCAACAAAAAAAAATATTACAAACTATGACATGATTTGGTTTCATTAATAAACTTTCCCAATGGCTTTTTCAAATACATTTTTCAAAGTTTTTGTACTTGCCGATACTGGTAGAGAAAGGGAGAGACGGAGAGAGAGCGATAGAGAGACAGAGACAAAGCAGCGTTTTAATCAATTAGAGATCTTTAAATGACACAAAAATGAATTAACAAAAATTGAATTGCTCTTTTATTAATAGTTTAATTCGTGGTCAGCAAATTCATGCTAATTCGCTGCTTAAAGATAGTTTCATAAACTTAAAATTTATTCTGTTAAAGTCTCTTGGGCAAGTTTGTTTTTGGCTACTGGATATTGGCTTTCAAATACTGCCCCATCGATAGGCAAAGCATTTACTACATAATGTATTTGGGGCTAGAAAGACAAGAAGACAAGAACAGATTTCAATGAAAATTAATATATAGGAAATCTAATTTCGCTATACAATTTCGACTGTTTTTTCAAGGGGATTTGTTTTGCCCTTTTTGTCTTGGCAATCTTAATCAGCGACAGTTCAATACATCAGCTGTCTTTTGGGCCAAATTTGCGAATCCTTTTGCCACTTCACTCTCACTTAATCTTCAATCTGATTTGCCTTCAATGCATACATGTCTTGTATTTGAAAATCAAGTTTACTTCGCACACGCCAAAATTAATTGAGCACTTGAAGAGTTTGTTGGATACCTTTATACATACATATATGTAAAAATATATATATAGGTGTATATATTTTTTTGTTTTTGTTGCCTGATTTCACAAAGAAAAAAAGGGAGAGAATATAAAAAGAATGTAAAGAAAGCTGCCGTGACGGTGTTAACCCTCTTACCTATGCCAACTTTTGGCCCACTCACACAACACACACACAACACAAAGTAAACGCCAGCCCTACTACCCAAACCAACCCTTCTTCTCCTCTTTTCCGGACCCTTCTTGCCCCTTCGTCATAATCTACTAGGCAACTGATTTATTTTGATTGAACTTTGCATGCAAGCAGCAACAGCAGCAACAACTGGCAAGTGGAAACATCATAAAACAAAAGCAGTTTGTGGTTGAAAATTGACGAGAACGGGGGGGTTGGGGGTCTTGGGAAGGGGGAGGAGTTTTGGTGGCATAGACTAAAGTCCATTCGCACACGCACATTACCCGATGGAAAGCCGCTTTTTAGGCGCCACTGCCAGAACCAGAACCAAAGCCAAGTTAAGCCCAAAAAAAGTCGTAAACGCGTTCTTCTTGACGAGTTTGAGTGGCTAAAAAGTGGCTGGAGGTGGGGCTGATGGTGGATGGGGGGGAGGGTAGTGGTTCTTCGGTTATGAGAACAACTCTGGCATTAGAATAAAAACAGCAATAGAAATAGAAAGGAGAGAGTGAAGGAGAGATTGTGAATGGAGGGGAGAGAGATGTGTAGGCCATCCTCGCAATGCTAATAAATCCCCTTACCCAGCAAATACAAAAGCAAATTCTAGAATTATTCAAGTATCAAAGTGCCCATGGCCATGGAAATTTAAACAATAAAAAGAACTCTTAGATATGCAAGAAGGTAGGGAACGCAACCAAAAATAAGCATAAACAAAGCGTCAAAACGACAAAAAGTAAAAAAAATTCAAATGACTTAACCGACGACTTTTCACGACATTTCCAAATATATATAGGTATAGACGATACAAGATAAGTATCTTTGTTTTCTTTTCCAATTAAGAATAATCTAATTTTTCAAAAGGTAAACCTAATTTCGGAAGTGCGTCAAGACTTGCTAAAGTAAATATATCATGTAATATCTACATTTAGTTTTCTTCAACATTTTCCTATCCAATTTTCCGGAAAGCGCAATGTAAATTCTGCTGGTCATCGATTTGAATTGTGGAATGACTATGCTAATTCTTAAGACTCACACCCACCATCCACCATCCACCATCCACCGCCCACCTCCCACCGCTTACATTTTCCCGAAATGCCCCAATATATATGCTATACATTTTTTGATATGGAAAGCATATGTATACAAGTACATATATTTGATGACGGAATACAGTGGCATAGCAAATTCATTTTGGAAACCATCTTAAAAGTCCTTGCCCAGTCCAACGATGATGCAATAATTCACTTGATTTAGGCCTTGCCAGGCCGCAAATTGCAAGCTAAAGTTTCTTAAGCCTAATATGTTTATTAAGAAGAGGTTTAAGAAATATTCCCGCACTAGTATGACTCAGTCAGAAAGTCAACATATCTTGCTCTTTTACACTCAACTCATATTCCTGCTGTTGGGAAAATTGTTGTAAAATCTGTTCAGCTTCCTTACTTTCAGTCAAAGACTGATAAGTACAAATTATTGTATAATAATTAAGAAAATTTCTACAATTTCTATTTCTACAATTTCTACCTACAAAAATATTTTAGGAGGGGTATCAAAAAACCTTGATTTTTTCACTTCGATACTTCTGAATCCGTCCGTAGAACTCAAATAATAAAATACAACACATCTACAAAAAACGCTGGATTTGAAATTCTGAGTTCCACTGACAACATTTTGTACAGAATTTGCTTATACATATTAATTAATTTAGTAGTTAGTGCTGGCGATTCTTCAAAAATAATATGAAAATTGATCGCAGAAAAGTATTAAAGGACAACTTTGTAAGTTTCACAATCTAATGAGGCAGAAAATTCTTTCTTTGCCTTCTCAAGTCTCCTTGGGTTTTTTTCTTCATGTACACAACATGGTCCACCTTAATCAGCTAGTTTCTTCATTTGGAACATGCCATATTTTCCATTAAGTCAAATAATACAAACATTGCTCGACGAAAAGGATTAAAGGACGACTTCTCCAAGTTTGTCCGCTCAAATCTTCTAGGTGTTCGATTAGATTAGTTTCTGTTTGATTTCTTTTAGTTTCTTGCTTCCATTCAGAAAAGTATGAATGAAAACGTGAATCGATCCTTGTGAAATAGAAACATTTCCAGTAGAATGGAGTAAAATGTCTCTCAAGGCATTAGATATTGCATATTAAACAGAAACCAAGTTTTATTTTAGATTTTTCCTTAATCCAGTTGATTTGTGTACAATATCCCGCAGACTGTAATCACATTCGAATGAAAGAAGGTCAACATGATTCGTGATGACATTTATCTGCAGTTCGAATGGTTTATCCTGTTTGCTGATTATGCCCTTAGGTTTTTTCCGTGGTATTTTTGCTATTCAATTAATATGCTAGCCTGAGGGGTCTTTACTTTTTATTGGGTTTATATTTAAAAAAAAAAAATAAAATATTGCTGGTCGGTTGGGATTGAAAATTTTCTCCTGTCTGTTTGTTGTGTTTGTTTTTTTTTTTTTGTTTGTGGCACAAAAAACAAGAAAATTTACGCACTGCGGAGGCTTTGCTTTCTATTTTTTTTTATGCGACGTTTTCGAGCATTTTCCATTTGTGTGTGCAGTTTGCACGTGTTCCATATGAATTTAATTTGAAATACACTAAAGCAAATGTGTTTTTTGTGTGTGTGTGTGTGTGTGTGTGTGTGTGTGCGTGTGTTTTAGTGTTTGTATGTTTTCTTTTTTAATTTTTTGGTTTTTGGGTTTTTCTAGTACCTTGGCTTTTCCCGCATTTTATTTGCCTTTTCCGTTTCTTCCCTAGGCTCACTCTTTTCGTTTATTTTCCTCCTCGTTTCTTTTTTTTTTTTTATTTTTGCAGTTTTTCTTTCGTTAGTTTTGGTGCCTTTTCTTTCTTTTTTTGTTTTCATTTTCTGTGTTTTGCGTAATTCTTTTTACGACTCAACAAGCAGCAGAAATACATATAACCAAAAAAATGAAAGACCAGAGAGGAAAAAAAGGCAACAACAATTTATTGATCTGTAGAAGCGGCGCTTGAAGCCAATTTCTGAAGGTCAAGCAGACGCATTGTGGGAGCAAAATTGAAGGTACATATGCCGGAATGGAATATGTATATGGATATTCGGTTAGGGCTTATTATTTGTGCACCATTGTTCTTATGTAAGCCCATTTGTATGTATGCATGTATGTGTATGCTGCAATAAGAAATGACGTCATTGTAAATTAGTTTTAAATTTGCAGCAGAACCAAAATGCCAAAAACCAGACACGAGCAGCAGCACCGTCAGCTGCAGAAAAGCGGAAACGGAAGCAGCGACGCACAGACACACACACACGCAAACTGCCACACACATGTGTTCAATGCACTTGCATTTTGTTGCTGCTGCTGCTGCTCCTTCCGTGTCAAACATTTTCATCCACTTGTAAGCACAGTAGGAAGAAAAGGCAACAAGAAAAATAATAAAAAATGCGAAGCAACTTCAGAAGATGCCGCCAACAAGAGCTGCAGCAAAAGCAACAGCAGCGTGCAGCAATTGTTGTCGACAATAGCGTAGAGAAAATACGTATATGTGAAAAAGGATGTGTGGCAAGTGATACATGACAGAGGGAGAGGAGTGAGTTGGAGAGAGGGAGAGAGAGGGAGAGAGAGGGTGAGGTTAACAACTAAAAGCCAAATCCGTGGGACCAAAAAAAACAAAGGAACAAAATAAAGTAACAAGGGAACCAACAAGAAGCGTCAACAAAAAAATAGCAAAAACTTACAGCCAAACCCCAAAGTGAGTTAAAATTACAGAGGCGTGTTCCATACCCTAACCGTCAGAACTAGTCGGCGCCACGAAACGAAAGAAACCCATCCAAATTAGAGATAATAGTAGATAATAATAGTAAGGAATTTTCGAAATAACTAACCTCTTCAAATGTTAAAATTTTGATTCCTAAGACGGATTTTCCCTTCCAAAGGAAGACCTTCTTTTGATAGTGCATTTTAAACTATCTTGAATCTCCATAAACATATTTGGTGTCCAAATTTTAATTCCTTTTTTTAAGGCGGTATGTGCCAGTTACGTTATCTTAAAAATGATCGAAAACTAGATCGATATGAAATAAAGGGCAACGAATGTTGCCTATCTCAATATAAAGTAAAACATTTCTAATTTATTTATAAAAAGAAAAACGTAAAAGAGTTTTATCTGAATTATTTTAACCAATAAAAGAATGTATTGGGAAAAGTATTCATGGGAAAACTCCACATGCCATGCCAAATCTGTAAAGGAACCGAAATTGTCATTTCAATTGTGAAAATATTTTTGTCCCCTCCACCCCCTTCCAAAAAAAAAAAAAACCCGGTTCCAAATCCCTTTCAATTGTCACAACTTGAACATCCTTCTATCCAACCATCCATCTATCCATTCCTGCTTGCTTTCTTCTATCCATCGAAATCCCAGTTTTTGCTCTATCGCTTCAAATGCTTTGCCAAATCAAGCAGAAAATCGCAAAAAGAAAAGCCAAGGCCCATTTGAAGGTGCAGACTGGATGGAGAAAATCACGAGTGCTAAAAGGGGGTTATTAGTGAGAAAGAGAGAGAGAGAGGGAGAGAGAGAGAATAAGAAAGAGCGGGTGCTGAGCGCACACACTTAAATTTTATTTTTCTAGTTTTTTTTCTTTTCTTTTTTTTTATTCGTTTGTTTGTTTGTTTTTTTTCTCTTCGTTTTTAAGGGGTTTGAGGATTAAATTTCATTAATGCTTAAATAAAATTTCGGTTGGCATTTTGAAATCGATTCCGCATTTGAATTGAAAAGAGTAACAAGTGAAGTTGTCGAAAATTAAATACCCTGCACTTAATATAATAATAAATCTGTTTTTGAATGTTCATTGATTTTGATTTTAAATTGCTTTTTATACTCAAGCCGAATGCAGACAGATTGGATAAAATACTCCATATATCCATGTTAATGATTCTAATATACCCGAATGCAGAATGTTCTTAGAGAAAACAGCAAATAATGAGAATTGAAAACGGCAAATGAGATGCAAAAGGGTTTGCCTAGAGTCGTTTCAGGTGAGAATTTAGACTTTGGGTCAGTCGATTGGATCGGTTGCGTTTTAATTATGCAGTCGGCATAAAAGATTGGGCCAAATTGAATGGCAACTCTGCACCTAGTTTACCTTCTCTCACATGCTTGCTTCCTGAGTAAAAGTTAAGTAGTTGTACATAGTTAGTACATGGAATTTTAATTCACTTCAATTCATTTAAACAATACTTTCCTTGCAGCAATTGATTGCAAAAGCCAAGTGTTAGAAAAGAGAAGTTTAAAAGTTAAAACCAACCAAAAGTGAAACTGAAACTTTTGGCAAGTTTCATTAACTTTTTAATATAAATGGAATATCCTCCTTCCATTTTCTGTTGTCATTGTCTACAATTACAATTTAAACAATAGAAACACTTTAGTGATAGAACAAATTTAAGCCTGTTAGATCGTCTTCCTTGCAAATCGTTTTGATTGAAATATTTTCGAGACTAATGATTGTCCAAGGATTTGCTAGTGACTCCACTAGCACTTTGCCCATAGAGGGCGTAATAGTAAAGTAATATAAGTAATGTATCCATTCGGTTTGTTTTTTTTTTTTTGAAAGCCGACCCAAACGCACATGAACTATGTCAACTCCAATAACTGTCTATTTAGTTAGCAAATTTAACCAATTTTCGCACATTTTCAGTTCATTTCAAAACCATTTAGAATGTAATTTGCTCTTTTAAATGAATTTGTCATTTCTGTGGTTCTTTTTTTTTTTTTTTTGGTTTTGCCTGCGCCCCGCCAATCACCGGTTACCACCTAAACATCAAATTAAGCAAAAATAAATAAACAAACGAAAGAATAATAATAACAGCAGCAGCAAAAAACAAAAACACAGGAACAAAAAATACCAAACCACACAAATTAAATAAAATTAATTCAAATGACACAAATGACAGAAACAGAGAGAGTGTGACAGAGAGAAAAAATAGGGAAACAAGAGGTGAAAGAGAGATAGACAAGAAGAGGGGGAGAAAGAGCCAGCGAACGAGCAAGCAGGGGAGAGGGACTAAGAGTTTTATCCAAATAAAAAGGAGCGATAAAAAATTAACATAAAAACAAAACAAAATACGCGAATGTCAAACCAAAGTAAACTTTATGTTTATATACGTATACGCGATATATGTGTGTATGTATGCTTGTATGTACATATACATATATGTGTGCGTATGCTTGTGTGAGTATATAGGTACGTTTATGTATGTGAGTCATAAAAATTTGTGAAGTTTGCGCCAAGTCTTTAAAGCAGGTGAAGCATTTTCTTACCTCCTTACCGAGGTTATTGCAATTTCCTACTCATACTATACATACACATACATACATATGTATACATATACCTATACCTATACATATTTCATTTTCCTGAACAACATTCCGCACATACTCTTCTTCCTCTTGTAAGAATATGGAGCCCATTTTGTTGTATTAAGTAAAAAATGTATGCATTTTCGTAGATTTTCTTTGTTTTGTTAATGGAGTAAAGTGAATAAATTATTTGGCAAAAGCTTTTCCTTTATGCACTTGAGAAATTCTATTACAAAATCAAATTGTCTTTGCTTATCGTT
This sequence comes from Drosophila insularis, assembly GCA_018903935.1. Taxonomy (NCBI): domain Eukaryota; kingdom Metazoa; phylum Arthropoda; class Insecta; order Diptera; family Drosophilidae; genus Drosophila; species Drosophila insularis. Next base: position 200,508 of record JAEIFP010000569.1, on the reverse strand, counting down.
GAGATCAGTAAACTTGTGCTATTGTGTTCAAATTCATTCATTTTTAAAATATTTCTAAATCGAATTGGTATGTCGTTTGTAAATTTCCTTGATAATTGTATTCAATAAGGTACTTTGACTACATATGATTCTACCCTATGTGAATGATTTAACTCTTTAATTTTTTTATTATTTTGTTTTGAATTTCAATTAAAAAGTTTCCTCCTCTGACAGAAAGAAAGAGAGAAAAACTTTCCATCTCATTCAGAATTATTTGCCGTGTTAAGCAGGAAAGGTCTAACCTTATGCTCATTGATTTTCATGGCACTTAGCCTAATTAAATTTTCCCGTTTTGGGTTAATAGAAGAACATTTTTTTGGTTTAACCAACATCGATTTGGGGTGCTTAAAGTGTCGCCATGCGGTTCTTTGCTTTTCCATTTCCGTTTTCCCCCCCTTGATTTGTTTTTGTTTTTAGGAACCACAAAAACCTCATATACATATGTGTATACATATATACAAATATAATATGTATAAATACATGTACGTATGTATGTGTGTGCAGAAAGTTCATTAAATGCTTGGGGTACAAAACAAATCGAAGTTTGAAAGTCACGTGCAAAATGAACGACCAACAACAACAAAAGAAAAGTCAACTAAAAACAGGAGAAGAAATATGGGGGCCGAGAAGAAGGTCCTTCCTAGGCCGTGTTTCAGTCCCTCATATATGTATGTACATACATACATACATATGTATATATACATACATATAAGTACATACATATATAGTCAGATAGTCAGACAGTTAGAGCAACTTTTCTGAGCTGTCAGTTTACAAATTTTTCAGTTCCAGCCACAGCGAGAGAAAGAGAGAACGAGTGAGAGATAGAGAGAGAGTCAGAGGAAGCAAGGGAAAACGGAGTAGGAGAAACCGACTGGGGACTCGCCTCGACACGAAACTATAAATGTTAATAACTAGCAACATTGTTACCAGTTTTTTTCCTGGTTCAGTGTTTTCTCTTTTTTTGTTTTTTGCTATTAGAAGGTATTTAAGGGTATATAAATATTAATAATGTCAAACAGAAGAAAAGAAAGAGAGAAAAAGATAGAGGGAGAAACTAAAAGCAAATTCGATGAAATATTTTATGTCTTAAGATGGGTAAACTTATTAAAAAAAAATTCAAAGCAATTTAAAATATTTTCTCATTGTTTCTAACCCATGAAAAGAAAATGCTATATAGGGATTCGGTTTAGAATATAACCAACTAGGACATATACAAAAATTAAAATTATCATCCCTTATCATTCCTAACTATTTCGTTGTGTACAAGATTGCAATTAATAAAAGTACATAAAAATCAAGCTCATAATCATGGCTAACTAGTAACTCAATTTGGCAAGAAAACAAAAAACACCCTCTTAAGTTTTTTTCAAAAATATTGGAAGAAATTTCCATGAAACATAAAGGTCTATTTAATAGATTAAATAAAATTTTCAGAATAAGTTTAAAATGAAATACGATCAAACTGATTTAAGGGTTTACTTTTTTTTTTAATTTTAATTGCTAAAAGTCATGCCTTCAAAGATGAAATCGCCCCTTTTCCCTTCATAAATAGTTTATTGCATACCTTGACTAACAGCTAAAAAGGAAATTATTCTATTTCGAATGATTTTGGAATACCCTGTTGCAAAAGTTAAAAGCCAATTGGAAATAGACTGAACAAATTATTTGTGCAATTATTGCCAATTGGATAAATTTTATTTAAATGTCATAAGATTTTTATCTGATTTGATGATTTAAATTGCTAAAACACTTTAAGTAAATTGCCCTGATTGTGGTCAATGTTATTGTTTTTTCTCCTTTAGTTTGTGTACTTTAAAAGTGTTCAAGCCAAATGGATAAAGGTATAATTCAAGATACATTTCAGAGGCAGAAATATTGTGTTCTTTAGAGCCATGCAGGTGGCCTTTTCAACATTAAAGAACAGGTGGGGGAGGGAAAGATCAAGAACCGAGGCCATCACTTACTTGGTTTTGGCCAGTTGAAACGCATTGGGTAACAACAAAGTCGAATCGCTTTGGCTTGGCAGTTCTTAATTGTTTCGCTCCACCTCCGGGCACGCCTACCACCCCCTGCCTCCTCACTTAGCTGGCCCCTTCTCCCCGCTTTTAGGGTATTCCTGCCATTTCATTTCGTTCCGTTCTCTCCGTCCTCTCATCCGTTTAGCTAACTATAGTGTATGCATCGTGGTGTTGCTGCTGCTGCTCGTCCTCATTGCGGTAGTTATTGCTCCAGTTGTAGTAGTTGCTGTTGCTGTCGGTTTTAGTCTGTTAGACATAAAAAAGAGGAGGCACAAACAAGAAAAAAAAAGTTTTAATGGTATTAGGCAAAGCCAAAAATAACACACAGAAAATAATGAAACCCACCCACACCACACACAGCAAGAATAACAACAACAATAAAATTGTGAAATTAGAAGCAAAAGAGTGGAGTTTAGGAATAAAGCAGAAACCAAACAACAACACCAGTAGCAGTGGGAAAGTGATAGAGAGAGAACGAGAGTAAGAGAGAGAGAGAAGAAAAAAAAAACCATAGCATGCTTTCAGTGGTTTGATTGTGGGCGGGAGTTTGCCCCGTTCATTAACCAAAGCCTTGGGAAAAGGCGATTCAGAGAGAGAGAGAGAGAGAGAGAGAGAGAGAGAGAGAGAGAGAGAGAGTGGGTGTGGAAGAAAAAGAGAGAGGAGTCCAATAGAAATTGAAATATGCAGTTTGTGCAAACGGCTCTTACTTATTGTTTTCATTTGTTTCATTTATATTTGTAGTTTAATTTTTATTCCACCAAACCAAATACAAATTTGCATTTCATATTTGGTTTCAATTTTATCAACAAAGTTTTGAAAGGGCGGGCGGGTGTTGGAAAAGCAGACAATTGTATGACTATACTAGGCCAATACATACATACATAATTAATTGCATTTCATATTGACCCTTGCAGTTTTAAAGAGTTAATACCTGACCAATGTGGAAAATAGTAATTTTTCTATAAAATATTAAACGTTAAGTGAAAATTGAAATGCCATCGTATCAGACAAAGCAAACAAATCAATTTTCTACGTGTGTGTGTGTGTGCCTGTGTGTGTGTCTGTGTAATGTGAGATGGGAGAAGGGCAGACAAATTAAAACTATAAATCAACAATAAACTACCATATTAAATCTGTCATAAAAAACAAGAAGAGAATATTTACCTAATCTAGGCTAATCTCTTGGCCAACACACACACAAACACACGCACAGACTTCACGTGCTTATTAATGAGACAAGTTTACTATAATATATTCATTGATTTATGTAAATTTATCCCTGCGGAGGGTGTCACAGAATAGACAACATAAATTAAGCACCTTAATAAAATAGTTTAAACTAAGTTTCACTAAAGTTTTCAATGCCCAAAAATTAATTCAACTCTGAAATACAAATGAAATACTTAACATAGAAAATTAAACAACTTTCTTAATATTAAAACTTGGCCTAACAAATAGGATCATTATTTATTTTAAAATTTTTTCAAACATTTGATTTAATTATACATATATGGAGAGAGAAAGAGGGTGGGAAAGAGAATCTAGTTTGTGTTTTTAGTACTATTAACTAAAACCTAAATTAGGTAAATGAAATGATACCCACATTTGTCTACTCATGTCAGTTCTTAGTTTTGGGCCAAATAAATGCCTGCCTGATGGTCTATTTAACCTGACACTACGTATGCATGTACATATGTATATACATATATGTATGTACATATGTATGTGTATGTTCAAGCTAGTTTTCTGATATTTGTCGGCGCTTGTCAGTCAAATCAAATTTGTTTTCGTTGTAGTTGCCCCTAGCCTTTTTATTTTTTTTCCTTTTTCGTTTCTCCAACCCCCAGCCAATTGCCGCGCCCCTCACATAACATCACCCATCTACCTTTTCTCTCTCTCTCTCTCTCTCTCTCAATGTCTATTGCTGTCGCTCTTTCTAGCTGACTATCATTCATTGGCATTTTCCTGCTGTCATTTAAGTAAATCGATAAAATTGTTGTATTTGGCTTTGGGCTGGGGGAACAGTGTAAATGCTTTGCATTTAGATTTTAGTTGCATCTGTATTCCGCGCTGTCACGCCCCCTAAAGAAGTTGTCTCTTTCTGTCTCGCATTCTCACTCGCACTCGCACTCGCACTCGCACTCGCACTCTTGAATCAATCAAGATCTATTTGACCAAATGTTGAGTGGACACTTTTCGCAGTCTTTTCTACATTTTATTTATTTATCGTTCAAAAAATTCTGCAGGCTCTTTTCATACTTCACCACCTTCCAGAGGAGAACTTTCAGTTCTCTGTATATTGGCTTTTGGCACGCCCCCTGCTGTACGCCCAGTTTTTCAGTTTTGTCCCTTGGGTGCTTATGAAATCATAATTTTTGTGTGGATAAAGCAAGCCAGTTTACAAAATGTCGTTGTTTATGACTCTTTTGGGATGAAGAGTTAGTTTAGTGGGCCAAGGAGTGTTTGCGTTTGCATTTGTGTTGGTGTTGAGGCAGCTCTAAACAATATTGCCATCCCTATTATGGTATACTATGAACTTTTAGTGAATAATTTAAGACTAAAAATATTTACGTACTATGTATATGTAAGTACAAAATGTTTTGCGAAACTTTGAACTGCCCTTTGAATGGCAAATAAATGTTGCAGAATTTTTAATGAAATGAAAGAAATTGAATTTGATTTCATTTCGCTTGCTCTCTTGCTAAACCACCTTTCAACAAGCTGACCAACTGTCCAAAATGGGAGGATATTGTTAAAAGGGTGTCCCTCATTCAAACAGGACCTGCCATCTGCCACCTGGCACTTGGCCCCTACCTTTCCCTTTCCCTTTTCCCCATTTTCTTGTTGGCTTTAAATTAGCGCGCTTAACTCAATTAAATGCTGGAGTGAGGATTGGCAGAGAGTTAGGCGGGTTTGTTGAGGGGAAGGTAGGAGGATTGAAAAACTGAATAAAACGTGGATGTATATATATACATATATGTGGTTATGTGGTAATGTGTGTGGTTGTGTCTTTACTTGTGTGCTAGTGTGATGAGGGTGTGTGTGTGGCGTTTGCCTGGATGCGCTTCAGCGAGCATTTTATGCTTCAACACTCACACACACACACACACACAAACTTATATATTTCGCTCTCCTTTCCACACATTTCGCATTCAATTTACTTGATTCTAATTTAATAATGAGCTGAATAGCAAAAAATTTTGGACAAAAATCCACTTGTATCTAAGTAAACCACAAAATGTTAAAGTTGATGAGCAACGAAATTGCACATATACCAAATGACAGGAAAAAAGGTGGGAGGGGGGACACAGAAAGAAGGAGAGGAAAAGCACCGATATAAAAATACTCTTTATCGATTTTGTCAGCGATTCTAATTATTCCAACTGTGGTTTGAATTAGCTAATTTTGTGCTTTTATTATTGTTGAAATAATAATAAAAATTACTTTTAATCAGACACAAGAATAGAACAAAAAATATATAACCAAAGAGTCAGGGGGAGGTGAAGACATAATTGAATGTCCATTGGACTTGGCCTTCGCTTTTAGCCCTGACCTTGAAGCGGCCTATGGCCCTTGCCCCCCACCAACCCCATGTCTCCCTCAGTCTCTAACTGCCTTTTGCCACATTTTGGTTAATGCGCTTACATGAACCAAAAACGTCAACAAATGCGCACACACACCCAGACACTCACACACATGCACATAAAGTGTGTGACACGAGTGTTTGACATTGCATTTTAAGCTAGAGAGCAGCCGAGCAACTGTCACTTAATGGCCACCACAACAGCGAGATTATTGCAATGCCAGCAACAGCCACCTAGAACCACACACGGGTCGTATTCGTGATGCGGCACCATGCTCTGCCCTATGTGAGGGCGCATAAATCAATAACGAAAAAGAAAAACCCCACTAACCACCACCCTTTGCATTCCGCCCTAATCCTACCCTTTGTCGTATTCTTCATCCACCTGCCTTGGCGAGTTAACAATAACTTAATTTCGACACGGAAGCAAACTGCCAAGGTGGCCAATGGCAGCATTATAGACGACAGTGGGATAGGAAAATAAGGTCCTATGGCTTATTAAATGTTACCCAAAGAGTGCACTTTTTCAAATTTGTCTTTTAATGATAATAGGAAAACAAAAAGAAAAAGGATACTAGTCTCTCTATTTCTCTCTCTCTCTCTCTCTCGCTCTCTCTTTGTCGCTTTTTGTAGTCGGTACATACATTTGCTAGATGAGTATAATATTTGATTTCATTGATGATAGATAATAGCCCTCAATACACATTACTCCTCCTACATGTGTGTGTGTGTAGAATAGAACATATGTATTTTCTGATTTTGTTTGCTTTGTCTTTCTCGCTGTTGATTTGATTCGTTTGGGTTTCGATTTTCGTGGTTTCTTCTACTAGCAATGGTTGTCATTCGCATACCCTTAGCAAATAGAGATAGGTATATTCACACACATACATGAGATACCTTTTGTCGAAATTTTTTGTGTATCTTCTCTACACTCTACAATTACGAAATCATTTATGTTTTCCATATTCCTGCTAGATGCATTGGAATTCTCTATTTTGGTTCGGCTTTGTATTTTCAATGTTTATATTATCCTATATTTATTTGTCTTGATCTAGGATGTAAGAGGGATAGTTTTTCAAGCAGTCACACGGGAAACGTTGCCAAAAGAAATATTGTATTAAGGCTTTAGGCTTCAAAACCATAAGTTTCTTTATTTATTTATTGTTAATTGAAATTGTTGCCATGGTGATGAAAGTGAAATGAATTGTTGGTAAATTTAAAGTAAATCAATTGTCATAATTTAATTAAATTAATTTCGAAATGACTTCGACCAATGCTATTTTGTCATTTAGTATGATCTTGAAGAAAAGTTATTTATTTATTTATTTTATCAACTCGTCAAATGAAATGCAATAATAATTTATACGCATCATCAACAACAACAACACCAACGTTACCAATAACAACAACAAGAACTACAACTCTAAGAGAATATTTAGAAATGAGTTTACCAATTTAAGTTTGCTGCCGCCTTAAAGTGCAAAACGGAAAAGTGTCAAATAATGATCAAGTGACCTTCTTCTCTAATTAAACAAATAGAAAAGTAAAACAAAAAACAACAACATAATCACAGCAACAACAATTGTAATCAATCATTAAAATAATAATATTAATAATAATAGTAGTAGTAATAAGACAAAGGATTAAAAGGAGGTGGTGCATCATCATCATCCTTAGCCTTAGGAGCAACTGCAGCAACATTTGCTGTTGCCATGGCTGCCGTTGCGGGCCTTTATGGTCTTGGCGAGGATCGCCAGCATCGGAAAAAGCAGCAACAACAACAGCAACATCAAAAGGAACAACTCGAACAGAAGGAGGAGCAAAAGAAAATTGCCGAAAGAAAACTACAATTGAGGGAACAACAGCAATTACAGCGCAACTCCTTGGATGGATACGGGTAAACACAATAATAATAATAATAATAATAATAATAAACACACATTTCATATACCAATATCGAAAATACTATATATACCAACACAAATATATATTCATATGTATGCATTAATCGTATATTTCTCATACTGGCATAGTACTTTAACAGCAATATCACCCATACGACCTGTGGCTCCATTTTCATTCTGAGCTCTAAGAATATTACCTTCTCACTGAAGAGCTGCAAGCAATTATACATATATATGTATATATGTCAATTTAGAATGAATTATAGGATCTAAATCTGTTTAATTTTGGATCACAAAGAGAGAAAATCGCTACTCAAATTAGCCCAAAGTATCGAGGTGATTGTCAAGTATTTCAAATTGAAAATCAACTATCTTAGCTTACCATCTAATTAGCCAATTATCACTTTTGGAACTTTTTCTTAGAAATTTATCAAAGAAAATAAACTTTGATCCAATTTCTGGGCTTTCAGGGGCTAAGCACTTTGACCTTGCATTGAGATGGTTTTGCTTAAGCTTATTTTAGTGCCAACTCTCGATATAGTTTCGATTCATAACAACAATTGAAATTCAATTTCCTTTTCATGCCAAATCTTGAAATGAATGTCATCTCCTTCACTCTTATCAACGGCCGAGCATTTGGGCGAACTAATTTGGCAATTGAAGGCCTTACGTCACTTACATAACTTTTCCTTTTGTTTGAGTGATGGAGTATGGACATATCAGCGATACAACATGACGTATGAGTGAGTTTGAATAAAAGAGGAAACATATTACTTTTTAAGACATTAGATGCAGCAACATGTCGTATGCGTGATGTTTATTTCGAATGAGGAATGCATGAACGATATTTTCTTGGATACATTAAAAGTTCCTTCAAGCTTAAATCGCAAGATTGTAACATTTTCATTGCATTGCAAGAAAAAAGCGTTCTCTATGCACATAGATACGTATGTTGTATGTGTATGTAGATAGGTAACTCAACTAAACATTTCGCTTTGCACTTGAAAGAAGAAACAAGAAGAACATTTGAGGACGAGTGAAAAACAAAAAAAGGCAAGAGGTAAAGCCAAATTGTTATTTTGCTCAAGTAGCAGGGCGCCAAAGTGGCAGCAACGTTGGAGCAGGACCAGGAGCAGGAGCAGGAGCAGGAACAGGAGCAGGAGCCAGAGCAACCTCTCACTAAAATGTATGCAGTGGATTTCAGTTGTTGCTGTTGCTGGCTTACACATACATGTGCATACACACATAGCTATATATTTTTACTGCTAGGACAAAGCCTGCCTCTGCCTTCCTGGCGTCTGCCTGCGCCATTTCTGTCTTTCTTTCATTTTTGTTGCTGTTGAGGAAGTTTCTTTATTGGACTTTTGCTTGGGCTTAAACTCGTATTTTATAGAATGATATTTTTTTTGGCTGAATGCCAAAAGATACATTTCAATGTGCAAGTGTGTGTCTGTGTGCTTGTGTGTGTGTCTGTGTGCTTGTGTGTGTATGTGTTGGTCCATGTGTGTGTATGTGAGTTTTGGTTAGTTGGTTGGTCGGTTGGCGTTTGTATGTAGATGTGTTTGGCTTCTATGCTCATGTGTTTGTGCATTGAAAGCCTTTTGGTAATTACATTAAACATGCCCAAAATGTAGTAGCAATTTACACATTTCACCCTGCAGTTGCCAAAAAAAAAATGCAACCAAAATGACAGAAAAGAAACCTAAATAGAGAGAGAGGGAGGAACGAGCGAGCGAGGGGCGAAAAGTAAACACAACTGCTGCAACTGCAAAACTCTTACGGTCATAAAAAGTAAAACTTAGTAAAACAGCAAAAAGAAGAGACAGAAAGAGAGAATGAACGAAGCACACAAAAACAAGAACAAGAATAAAGGTACAGATGGAGAAAACGGACAATAAAATGACATTGTGTTGTCTTTCGGGCAACGGTTAAGCGGCGTCATATGTGAGACTCGCTCACTCATTTACTTACATTCTAACAGACTGACTAGCGGCTCATATATGGTTGCATGTCCCTCTGTACATGTGTGTGTGTGTGTGTGTTTGGATTCACAGCAGCCCTCAAGGACACTTGCCACTTGCTCGCCCCTTTTACTTCAATTTTTGCTGCATTAGTGTCAGTAGTCCGTAGTCAATTATTTTGTTGTTTTTTTTGTCACTTTCTCTGTTTTCTCTTCTCTTTATCTCTAACTCTCTCTCAGCCAGCCTCTCTGTATCAAATTTTCTATAATGCTCTTTGCCTTCCAAAACTTTTAAATAATAACATATTAGTTAAAATTTTAATTGTTTTTGGCTCACAAAATTTTATAAAACAAAGTCGCACATACGTGAGGAACTTCTTTTTATTTTTTGTTGAATTTTCCCGTTTGGTGGTTGTCTAAGAAAACTTGTTTAGCCCCATAGTCACGCCAACTGGTATATGTTTACTCACAAATGCTTAAGTTTTTAACTAAATCTCATTCTATGGACTTTAATTGGTTTCTTAAGGCAAAACAAAGTTTCTACGAACTTCTTTGGCCATAACTCTCCTCCAAAAAACTCATATCTCATAAGAGGCATATGCTATAGCAATTCGATCTATAAGTACCACAAAAATTTTGATATATTGCCAAAAATAAAATTGTGCTACAAAATAAGTTTTTCGAATTGTAGCCTACTTTTAAGGGATTTCATTTTGAATATTTAGTTCAAGTTCACTTGAAATTTATTGCTTTTTATTACTTGCCCTTAATTGTATTGACTAAAAAGGAGACTTTACAAGTGCATTGAATAATGTTAAATATCCTCATATAGATTTATGCAATTTTATCAATAGACTTTTAGTGCAAAACAATGAAACTTATGGTGCCAAAAAATAAAAGTCAATTTGTTGTTGTTGTTGATGTTGATGCTGCTGTTGCTGTCGCAGTTGCAGTTGCAGTTGCAGTTGTACTTGCCAAATGCCTGCCAACTGCCTTGTAACTGTCAGCAAAATGCAGACAAACTGACGACAAGGCCCACAAAAATGGAGTCAAAGTGACGCCATGGTTCTTAGTTTGCGAAACGTTGATAGAGACACAGAGAGAGAGAGAGAGAGAGAGAGAGAGAGAGAGAGAGAGAGAGAGAGAGAGATAGTGAAGTAAAGAGGAGAGGAAAAGGTTGAATGGAAGACACTGTACATAGGCTGGTGGTAGTCGTTGTAGCCGACGGTGCTGCAAATTAACATCATGACACACATTTAAATGCAGCTACAAGGCAGATGGTCCCCTTCCGCTAGTCTTTCTGCTCCTCCTTCAACTGTTGTTTTTTTCTTTTTTTTTGCAGACTACAAATTGAGGTTATAAGCCTGGCCGCACACACATCCTCACATGCACACACACACACATATATAATCAGGGGACAGAAGAAATGGAAGCAATATTTGTACATAAAATTTCCCAAACCAAGTCTAAGTTCGCTTAAAAAGAAAGCCACATTCAAAAAAGTTTGCAAAGAAAAAGGCAATGAATCTAATTCACATTTTAATCTATTAATTATATAGTGTATATAACTAATATTATCATAACTGCAGATAGCTAGCTATTCCTATACGGTCCTGTTTACCGACAAAGTGGAATATATCTCACATATATACATATTTACGAGTTTGGAGCAGAAGAGCAAAACTAATGTGGGTCAACACTTTCTGTTTTTCGCTTCAGTTTCATTTTGTTTTTTTGGCTCTAAAGAAAAGTTGGCCAAGTTTTTGTCCTCCACTCCTTTTTTTTTGCTCTCTTGCATAATCATCAATATGCAATTGTTATGAGAATATCGAAGGCCAAGTTAAGCAGCGGCTACGGCACCGGCGTCAGCAGCATCGGCAGTCATATTTCACACGCCCAAAGTGACGGCAGGCGAGAAGCAGAGACAGAGAGAGGGAAAGAGATTGAAGATGGAGTGACGAGATAGAGGAGCCAAGCAGATGGCAACGAGAACGAGCAAGCACTCAGTTAGCCATGAGGCCGGAAGTGACAAGCAATTTGACTAACGGCACAGCTTGCCACTTCTACTCCTTACATCTGGAGCACAGCTTTCCACTTTGACTTCGACTTTGACTTCGTTTCTTCTTCTCAGAGTTGTTCTTATGCACATCCTTTATGGTATCTCAATCGCTGGCGCCAAATTCTCAATGCAGAATACATGCATACATACATATGTATGCAACACACACACAGACAGAGATACACCCAAACTTGCTTGCAATTCAACAATAAATTTTGCACGTTGTTTTGCTGCGCCTGCACAAATTTGGCCAACTAAATTCCCAGAAGCCGCAAACCATAGTTTTTTGGGTGTGTGTGTGTGTGTGTTAGTGTATCCACAACACGATGCTTTCTCATTATAAATATATGTAGCAATTTTTTGTTGTTTATTTTCTCCTTTTGGGTACCTCTAGTTGTAGTTATATTTGCAGTTATTGTGGCTTCATCTCCAAGGAGAAGATGCAAAAAACTGTGCGACCCAAACTTGATTGTTCTTATATAGCTCATACGCCCCATACCCCATTTTGACTTTAGTATCTACGAATTTAGTATGGAAATCAGTAAAAGCAAACAATTAGTAGCTGTTGTTAAATGGAATATAAAATAGATATTAACCTCATGATTTTCATTTCTATTCTGACATTATTTGAATTTTGCTAAAAGGTCGGCTCAAAGATGTGTTAATTTTGCGTGTCTTAGGATAAAACTTATGAGGACAGCAGTATCAGACGAGGAGCCTGTTTGCAAGCAAAAAAGCCAGTGCCCAATATATACATATATATACTTTAATAGATCATATATTATAAAATTAGCTTTTGCCAATAAGAATAACTCATGAGCTTGGCAAAGCTTTCCATTAATTTTCCTTTATGGCCCATATATGTACATACATATTCGTATTAACATAGATAAACTGATGCACTTTGAAAAAAGCTTTTGATAGGTCAATTTAAAAAAATCGACTGTCTACATTTTTGCATTAATTCATAATAGTTTTTGGCACTTTTTGTTGATTCATTTTAATGGGTATTTCTATTTCTTTTTTTTTTTTTTTGTTTTAAAAGCCCAAATTATTTCAGAGAAGATAAATTATAAGTTTGAATGTCTGTTTTAAGGTTAACAATTTAATTGCAGCACACTATAATTTCGTATTTGCAATGATATTTCAGTTAACAGGTACAAGAAAAGTGCTCTTATTAAATTTTCAGCAATGTGAAAAGCATTTAAATTCTTTATTTTACTGAAGCAATTGGCTTTTCCTCTCTGCTTTCGCTTGGAGCTCACTTCTCTTTGCCGCTCGGTCTTGGCTCTCTTGTCACCCTATTTGCTATGAGAGAGATGAGTGCTGCTGTTTGGCCATCGTTAGCCATAAATTTTTGGCCAGCTTAACAAGCGAGCGCCCAAAAGTATGCAGCAGCACCAAAAATGCAATCATCTTTCTGTCTTCCTTCCAACGCTCTCTCCCTTTCGTTTGTTCGTTCGTTCGCTATCTGTTACTCTTCCTCCCTTTTTCTCTCTCTTTCTCTCTCTCTCTCTCTGTCTTACACCCTTTTTGCTCTTTCTGTCTTTCTCTTTCTCTTTCTCTGTCTGTGTGTGTGGAAGAGTGAGAGTGGTTTACAAACGTGAAACATGACACTAAAATTTTTATGACTCCCACCAGCCTTTGACTTTGGGTCTAGCTGAAGAGTCCTAGCAAAGTGTGTGTGTGAGAGAGAGGGAGAGACAAAATCGCGCCCCTAATGGTATATAATACACAAAATTTGACCATTAATTGTGCACATCGTTTGCTAATTAACCAACTACATAAAACTTTAGACCTTTAGGTCTAAATCGAATGTAAATATGTTTTCCAAAAACTGATTATTAGTTAGAGACAAACTACAGCTTGAAGATCGAACCTCCACTCATGGTCAAGATGTCCTTAGCTAGCACCTTTTTGACCTCCATTGATTACAATTTAATTACGACCTTGTCAGCTAATCAAGTTGCGCCACTACACAGAATCACGGTCCTTCGCAATTACTGTATTCCTTTGTCCTGGCAAACAACTTTATCCTCTCAGTCGGTGTCCTGAACTACTTAATTGAATTTCTACACGAGATATCAATTGCATTTGGAATACTTTTAGTTGCAAATATTTGTGACAGAGATCTCTCACAAGTTAGTTAATAGCCCAACGTCAGGGCTTAATAAAGTCGGGGAAAGAAAGTTACATGTTGTCAGGAGACTGCAAGATAGCAACGGGTCAGGTCGAGACTGAGTTTTGACGTCACATTAAGTGGAAAGAGCGGTGAACTGTGTTGAACTCTTAGCCCCATGCAGGGACAATACAGCAAGTGAACTTATTTTGCCCCGTGCCAGCGTGTTTGTTCATTGTCTCGTCATGGAGAGCTTTAATTCATATTTGTAAATGCGCGCCCAGCATCTGAAGGTCGCCGCCATCGTAACTATGTTTGCTGCTCAACTTCCGTTTCCGTTGGTGGCGCCCTCTGCACGGGAAAACGCATGCAAGAAAGCTCGATTTATGGAAGCTGGATAACAGTAAGCACAGCTTCCCCGTTTCCAGTTAAAGGAACACGCTTAGAAAGCTTTAGTCAAATGACAGCTGCGAGTGTTCCATTCCATTTGTTTCCACACACACACACACACACACCCACAAAAAGCATCCTCATGTTATACGAAACCATTTCTTGTATGGAGCCAGCTGACATTGTGGGATTAAGAATCCGAAATGTGAACAAAATTTCAACTGTCACAGCTGTCAGGTGAGTGTGAATTAATTTAGGCGCGCAGCATCAGAGAATGGGCACAGGGAACGCTGCAATTGGAACACAAGCAACACGAAAAAAGCTCCCATTGACAATCACGGGAACTCTTCGGTGAGACAATTTTTAGTAGCTAACAGCCAGCAGCCGACAAAAGATGCCGACGATGAGAGGATGTGGTGAAAGCCGAGCACAACGAAATTGAGAAAGTGCGTGGTGTTTCTATTCCATACCGTTCCCCATTGCATCAACAAAACATATACTACAAACACACAAAGCGTCGAACGAACTGCCGCGGGCAACACAATAAAAAAACGACAAAAAGGAAAAGCGAAAGAAAAAAAACAGTAAACGAATCGACGAGTAATAAGCAAAAAAGAAAAAGTAACTGAACATATAAAACGGCAAACAAATCAAGTATAGCTATTCCGAAAACTCTCTTAAGCATTACCTTTCCCTCGGACACAAGCCACAATAAACAAAAGTAACAAAAATCGTTTTCCAATTACTTTTTTTTCAAGTGAATTCCAAGAAATGTGTGTCAATGTGTGTTAGAAAATCGAAACAATATTTAATTCAACAAATTAAATGACAAATACAAAAATATCAAAATTAAAACAAGTTCAATTTAGCGAATTGTCGCAATGTGTTTTAAATAGTTCAAGTTACTAAAAAAAAAATTATTTGCTGCTATTTTGTGCGTGTGCTTAACCTTGACATATGAAATAAAAAACCCCAAAAGAAACAACAACAACAACAAAAGATATATATAAATAAAGATTTTAAATTCGTTTTGATTGGCGTTTCTCTCTGTTATCAATTTGATATTGTTGATGCCAAATCGAAAATATTTGTTGAGGCCATGAGACATGACAAAATGCCGATGAATGTTGTGTGTGTGTGTTTTTTTTGTCGTTTTCGTGGGCATTGTCGATTTTAAATTCAATTGGCATGCCAAACATTCTTCTCTCTGTGTGTGTGTGTGTGTATGGGTGTGCTGTTACTTTTTGAAGAATAAGAATATGACAAACATACAAACATATTGACCGAAAGTATCTAAAAACAGCTGAGATTTTACCTGAAGAGCAGCAGCAGCCTCATTATTACTTTGCCTTATATTTTCCTTCTTCTTAAGGACATTCCAAAGGCAATTTGTGTGTTGGGCCTGCAGCCGCATATCTCTCTCTCTCTCTCACTCGCTCTCTCTTTCTTTCTTTCATTCGTTCACACTTTCCCTCTCTCTTTCTCTCCCTCTCTTTCCCTCTCTTTCTAAATATATACATCTATATGTATAGCTCTCTCTCTATTTAACTCTCTGGGTGTGTGTGCGTCTGTGTATTTTGTTCTTCAGTTGCTTGTTCTTCTTCTTCGTCGTTGTCGTTGTCATCTCCTTATACCTTCAACGACAGAATATACATATATGTATAAAAAACAAAGTTCAACACAAAAGATTCATCATTAAAATAAAAAAAAAATGAAACCAAGAGATCTATAATTCAAAACAGCATAAAATGGTAAAAAATCCAGCCATATAAACGGATAGTAAAACTTCAAATACAACTTCTAATAGAATGCATTTATTTTGCATTAATATCCCCCAAAAAGTGAGATGGTCAATTGGTCAATCTTAGCCTCTACCCAAATGGCGAGGTCTAGCTATTGCAATTTTCAATAATAATTAAAACATTTTAACTATATAAACAAAATAGATCGGCAATGGATGAACTTTAGCAAACATTCAAATACCTTACTTCTGTACATATTGCACTCATGTGTCATCGCATATTGTACAAAGGAACTATTGACCTTTATGTGATGCCCAAAACTTACACACACACAGACGAAGACACAGACAGGACTATGAGATAGATATAGAAGTAGAGAGTGTGAGTGAGTGAGTGAGAAATTGATGGATGAACTTTCTTTCAAATTTTTGTTTTTTTTCGTATTCGATGGATATGTTTAATGAAAATAAAATGTGCTCCAAAGTGAAATGAAGTTCAAACTGTTGCTGGTATATGTGTTATCGTCTTAGATTAAAAGGCTGCTCTAATCAAAATTGATGGAATGATGCTGGCCTAGAAGCAGAACTCAATTGCAAAGTCAATCAATCAATTTACCCGCCTTCATAGATTACAATTCAAACATCAGCAGCAAATCAAATTCATTAAACTATCTCAACACAAAAAGAAAAAGAAAACCAAAAACGTGTAATACATAAAAAATAAAGCAAAGGAAAAGAAAAAATATAATATGTGCTCCTCATCTAACAGCGATTTGTATGTATTTGTTTATAATTTGTTAACCTTTTTTTTTTTGTTTTATTTGTTTTAATGTTTTTTATTTTGGTTTTGTTCTTGAAAAGTTTCAATTTCAGTTTGAGTTTTCAATTGAATTTTCTTGAGTTCTTGTGTTTTTCTACAAATGGGGCGAAAAAAAAACGAAAGAAGCAGAGCCGTGCGGAAAACGAAATCAAAGTATACAAAAAAAAAAAAAATTGTGAAAACGGGAAACTTAATAAAAATTCCTCCTTCTTTTGTTCTACTATATGCTAAGGAAGTGTGTAAAAGAAAGCAATGAAGAACAGGGTTTAACTTTAGCTATGTGCCATATTTTTTTTTTTTTTTTTTTTGGTTGTTTTTTTTATTTTGCCCACTTTTTTGTTGTTTTTTTTTTGCTTTGGCTTTTCTGTACCCGGCCCGGCCCTTAGAGAGGGATGCAGACAACAACAACAACAAAAAGACGCAGACGCATGGAAATAATAGGAAAAGCAGCAGCAACAACAATAACAATAACAACAACAACAGCAAAACTGACAGCTGCTTAACACCACAGCTAAGTCTGTGTGTGTGTGTGTGTTTGTGTGTGTCTGTATAGGGACAGAGAGTGAAAGAGAATGGAAAAATGGGCGTGGGGTAGATGGGTGGTAGGCAGCAATAGGAAGGCGTTGCTTTCTGTAGCTGTCCGATAATAACTGCAAAGATAATGGCAAAGCAGCCTCGCTGCTGCTCTGGCCTGGTCTGGTCTGCGTTTGCTATACGCTTTGGCTCTAGCAGCAGCAGCAGCAGCAGCAACGAAGCAGCAGGCAATGAGAGAAATGCCAAAAATACACACAAACACACCCACACAATACTCCCACACAAGCTTACTACACCCACCCACACATACAGACGCGGCTAACGGTAAACGCTGAACGGTAAAAGGAACACACGACACGAAGCACGCATAACGCACGAGCGTGCCATGTGCGTTTCATTTGCTTGGCTCTCGTTGGTCTCGTTTCGTCCTTTCGTTCATTCGTTAAGTTGGCATTCGAGTTTCTAGATATTGGTATTTGTGTGTGTGTGTGTGTGTGTGTGTGTGTGTGTGTGTGTGTGTTACTGTGTAGGTGTCTCTTCGTATTTGTGTATATGTGTGTTAGTTGCATAAATCCGCCAACAAGTTTCTCATTGTGGATGGCCCCACACACACACACACACACACACACACACACACACACAGCCGCATATGTGACGAGTACAGTGTATATTTACAGTGGTTTAAATATATCTACGAAAAAGTCAATGTCAATATATAGCATCAGGTTAATGCACAACAAACTGCTTGCAATCAGCACAAACAGTTTAGCAACTGATCTATCAACTTATTTATGTATTTATTACATTTTCAATCCCAAGTGAAGAAAGTTGAGGAATTTTAATGAATTACTCATCATTGTTATCTTTTAGATGTGGCAGCTATCATTTAAATGGATATTTACATATATAAGACTTTCAGATCCAAAGCAGATCAAACCAGGCCGTCTGTCCGTTGTTGTAAACCAACTTCAAGCTGCCGTTTAAAAAAATTGGCATGAAATTTATGTATGCTTTTTATTATTTGGTTAAGATATAGTATGATAATCGTCTGCATCGGAGCACTATTTCACTTAATTATATACGTAAAATAGGTTAAGGAGTTGTAGTATCCCTATGAAATTTACTAATATCATAGCATTTAATGTACAAGATTTGGAACACGTAAAAATATGATGACAAAGGACTGCAAGGGTATATGTATAAACTTCTTTGATATTTTTGTATGAAATTGTCAAAGGTGTTGAAATTAATGCAGAAGCAATTTAAAATCTAACAAAATTATCTAGTATCTAGGGGTGATTTGATTAAGATTTGATTTTTGCCTTTTTTTCATTAATTTTAAAGATCACAGCAAAGGTTAGTGGAAAAGACGTAGGCAAGTTAGAACCATAAAAGACGTGTATGTAAGTCTTGATTAAAGACACGAGAAACGAAAAAAATATTTATCCAATTCCATGTTCGAAAACAAATTATTCTCGATATTTTTCAGAAGTTGTAAAGTTATTCCAAGCTCAGACAAGATTAATAGTTAAGAAATTTTTTGACTAACTGTGTACGCTCCCTATTGCCACTTTCTTTTTGCTTGCTCATTCTGTCGTTTAGTCCCGCGCTTTCTCTCTCTATTAAGCTCCCGCCTGTTTTTACAATGACTCAGAACTGGGTGTGTGTTTGTGTGCATGTGTATGTGTCGCTGTATTTATTTTTTTGGTGTATGTGTGTGTGTGTGTGTGTGTGTGTGTGTGTGTGTGTGTGTGTTCGTTGTCCTGGTATTAGTGTCATTACAACGCCAGTTAGGCGCTTACACGCTTCAATTTCTCGCTTGCCACTTATGGCCCAGCAAACTCGTCGTCGCCTTTTTCGTTGTCCTTTCATTCGCCATCTGCTCCCTCCTTTTTTTCGTTTCTCATATATTTCTTCTACTTCTACGTATTCGTCTCGATTCCTTCTCGTTTCGAGTCATCTTGCTACGTTTCATCTTGTGTCACTTCGTTTCACTTTCGTCCTGTGTTTCATTTACCAACTCGTTTCGTGTCTCATTTCGTTAGTGGGCTAAACACGTTTTATTTCATTCCACCTTTCTTTTTGTGTGTGTTGTTTTTTCTCTTCTTCTCTTTTTTTTGCCTTTTTTGCGCGCGGTCTTTTTCCAGGCAATGTGTTTTGTCCTGGAAAATTGAAACGAAAAAGGGAAAACAGAAAAGGATATTTTTGGCGTTACTTATTTTTTTTTTGTTTTGTTTTCCGTGTGACCACTTAAAATGCAATTTCATATGAAGCAAATCCCTTTTTATAAATATACCTAAAAATATGCAATAATTATTTTTACTTCGGCCCTAGTGTTGTGCCAATTGCAAAGTATGTGTGCGCGCGTGTATGTTGTGTGTGTGTGTGTGTGTGTCTAGTAACCTGAGCGACAGCTTCTTTTTTTCGCTTTCTCTAACCTTTCTCTCTCACTCTTTATCGCGCTCTTTCTGTCTCTTTCTCTCTCTCTCTGTCTCTCTCTCTCTGCTTTTCTGTCTCTCTTGCACTTGCTGTCTTATAAAAAGGTTCAAGGTTGTAGCGCCAACGAAAGGTACAAGAGTGAAACAACAATTGAAAGACACAAATGAAAAACCATAAAATGGAAATACAAATTCAGTTTTCACTCATAGTTCATTAGAGGGAAAGTATTCAAAGTCAGCAACAGCAGAAGAAGAAAATCACATAAGTTAATCTAAGATGGAGCCTGAAAATCAATAGGTACAAAGGACATACAAGGCATGCTCTCCATGCCTCTCCCTCTCGTTCTCTCTCGCTCTCTAGTTTAGTCTCGCTATCTATCTCTTTCTGACGCTGCAAAAAAAAAAAAAAAACACACACACATTTTTGGGCCTATTTTTATAAATACAAAACAATAAGATAAATATCTGTATGTGTGTGTCTGCGTGCGCGTGGAAGTATATGTGTCTGAGTGTGCGTGTGTGTATGTGTATGTGTATGTAAAAGCGGAAATTAACATTTTCACTTGCCTAGTTCCGGTTGGCAGAATAAAATCAATGAAAATCGTTTAGGCACAGCAAAAATTCCAAAAAAAAAACACTAAACAAAATAAACGAAATGTGAGAAAATAGTGCGAAAGAAAAGTGCAATATATAGAAAGGAAAAACTTTGAATAAGTAAATAGCAAACAACAAATAAAAATGCCCTGCAGGCAATGCCAAATCTAAAAACAACAAACAAAATGCATGGCCCAAATAAAAATCAAAAACATTTATAACAATGAGCAACAACAACAACACATCTTATATTCTGCATGCCACAAGCCAACACAAGCAACAATAACAACAACAAGAACAACTGAAACAAAATCAAACAAAAGTCTTCTTCTTCTTTCGATATCAACAACAATACCAACAACTCCGTTATTAGTAACAAATTTGCCAAATTGAATAACCAATCAACAAACAACAACAACAAATAAATGGCCAATAAGCTGCAACTGACCAAAGGAAATATGCAGCAACAACAACAACAACAGCATCAACAGCATTTGAGCCAAAACAACAAACAAAATTATTACCAAAAAATATCTAGCTGAAAAACTGGCCAAAACGTAGTGCAAAAATTGTGAGCAAAAGCTGTGGCTGAAACAAAGGATATTCATTTTCAGCGAAATTGATTAACAAACAATTTGCTCCAATTCAACCATTTCCCGCATCGATTTCATTGAGAGATGGGGCCTAACACCAGTTCTACGACCGCGTCAGGAGCAACCCTTGAGCGGTGAAAATTTATCAAATGCCTCGCCCCCTCTTCTGCTTGATAGGTAAACAACAACTACATATACATACATCTTTCAATCCATACAGAGCAACCAAAAAAAAAAAAAAAAAAAAACAAAAAATATATGGGGTCAATGAACCTTAAGGATCATTTATTTCCCCACATTCCTCAACCCTTTTGTTATTTGTATTCTAATAAAACACTAAACAATTCATTTGTTTATTTTAACCTATTAATATTCTAAGTAATGATTTAAAAGCAATTTACAAAATATCGACGAGGTATTTCTTTGATATAATGCATAAAATCGTACACTGCTTAATGGTTCAAATGATTCTTAAATGAGTAAAAATTGAACCAAAAAGTATGCTATAGGGATTCGAAGAATTTTTTAATTTTAAAGAATTAGAGACATCCTATGCATATAACAAATTATTTGTTAGTAATTTTTTCAAACAAGAGCTGTTCTTCTTAAATAGGATATTCTAAAATTGGTTAAAAAATAAAATAAAAAAGACTTTTAACTTTCTTTAGTATACTTTTGGGTGTAACTGGACGTGATTAGTTAAATTAGACACCTCTCAAATTAACGTCACCAAAAATCATATCTGCCTGTGCTATTGGAAATGGCCAATCTTTTAATACACTTACCTACTTGAAAATGAAAAAAAAAAAACATTTTATGTAACATATAAATTTATGTAATATTGTAATCTAAATATTTAGTTTATGATGCAGCTATTTGTTTCAAAGACTTAACAATATAAAGTAAAATAAAGTCCGTTTAACTAATTAACATTCTCACAAATGTGGAAATTGATTTTAATATGGCAATCAAATATGAAATACTCTAATAAAGTCATTTTACAATTTGTTTGATTTTATGGCAAAAATCGTGTGTAGAATATTAGCTAAAGGCAAACAAGGCAATAAGGCATTAGCCTCTGCCTCACTCAAAGGACTCTCGTTCCCTTGTCTCTGGCCCTAATGATTGAGTCATAACCATATCCTTTGATGACATCCTGTTATAGGTCCCACAATGAATTGACATCAGTTTGACATTGATAATGAAGATGAAGATGATTGGTAAAGGGAAGGCAATCTAAGCTTATGCCTGGGTAGAAGAGGCGGCGATCTGATGTGGGTCCTTTAGATGACAATGGAATAAATGGATATGGGAGTTGGGAGATGGGGTAAAGGATATTGGGCGACTATAAAACTATTGAACTATTGAAAACTCTTAACCGTAGACAGGAATTCAGACACCTTTTGTTTGGGGGCTTTCGCTTTCTTGCCACAAACAACAATTGGCGCACATTTCAACTTGCAACTTGACTTTTCAACTGCTTTTTTTTTGTTGATGTTGATGTTTTTTTCTTAGTAGCTAGCTCGCTTTGTTGCCTTGTCATTGTTCTTGACTTTTTGATCCTTTGCTGCTGCTATTGCTGTTGCTGTTGCTGTTGGGGACAGGGCGACATGACAAGCGACAACAGCAACATCAACGTCAGCAGCAATAGTAACAACAAAGCAATGGAACAATGCCAGTTAACAATGGAAAACATAAACCCCCAAACGGGTATACACACCGACACATTTACACACACACACTCACACACACAAACATGCATTCATTATGTTTCACTTGATGTCTGCACTTTTTGCACTTTGTTTGTTTGTCTGTCTGTGTGTCACTTTCAATCGTTTTCAATCGCTCCCTCTCTATCTCTCAAACTCTATCTCTTTCTATAATTTCTGCATCTTTTGTTGCTTAGGTTTTATCTATTTACTTGTTGTCCGAGTTAAATTAAAGGCATAAAAGTAAGGAGTCTCCACAATAAATGTGAAGAAAAAGAAAAAGACAAATGAGTAATTTGAATAGAATGTCACTGGATGATGCTAGGAGAGTGGTAAAAGTATAATTTAATGACACAGCCAATTTAAAAATAAATTTGTCGTCCAAAATTAGGTAATTGGTATTAGGAATTTTAGTCGGTTTAAGCCGGCTTTTCTTGTTCAAATGACCTAGGGAAAATGCAAATCCATTTTTTTAATAATATCTTCATAAAGTCGGGCACCAATTGGCTCAGTGTGAACACATCAAGGATAAATCAACAATCGGACAAAATCATTTGTATGGAAAATATAAGAAAATAGAACAATTCTAAGTCGATTCAAGTCCTTTAAGGATTACAATAATAATCATGTTCCTTGGATCACCTTAGTGACCAAGCATCCCAACTTAAAGCTCTCAAACTCTCTTTGTTCATTCTATCGAAAGTTTCTTAATATCCTCGTTGTTCAGTTGGCTAACTTAGACAACTCATCTACTGAGGTCCTCAGTAACATTAGTTACCAATATGTTAATAAGTAGTTTCATTCAAATATTTATCTTAAAAGATGCAAATATTGAAGAAATAATTTTGGAATTATGCCTTACAAGAATATAATCACATTCAATTTAAATATACTCTTAATTCTAGAGTGATTAAACGAATCCCTAATCGTGTTCGAAATAAATAAATAAGAATTGAAATATTTGAGTATGCGAAATATATATGTAGTTTCCCTTGGTATTTGTGACTGAAGACGAGGTTTAGGGGATAACTACCAAAGCAATGTTTATATGCCTTTTCTACTAAGAAGAAAATAAACCCTCATTTAGATTGCAATAGTTGTAAAAGAAGGAACAATTTCAATCTAAACATAAGATTTTTATCATTATAATTATTTTTGTATTAAACGCAGTTTTTTGACATTAGATGTACTTCACATCAAAAGAAATAATACTGATGAATATTAAAAGTCCAATCATTTCATATATATGTATATATATATAGGTACATATGTATATGTATATAATTAGGTTACCAATCTTCGTAAAATAGTAATCAAGAGATGACTGACTATCAAAAGAAGTTCAAAGTTCATATCCGAATTCGTTTCGCAATCAAATATTTGTTATTTCTTAAGACTTGCTGGCAACTTGGCTTCAATTGAAGCTTTTCGACTTTTCCTACAATCCCGGCTATTATAAATGGTAGTGCGTTTATCATTTTCTTTTTATTTGCCATGATATTTGGACTTTCCCTCTCTCTTTGTCTACCATGTGAGGTGGGTGCAGGAGAGAGAGAGAGAGAGAGAGAGAGTGCGGGGAACAGAGTAAGATGAGTAGAGTTCGCTTGCCAACTGGCCGAACACGTGCAAAGAATCAAACAAAACATCAGGCCGAACAGGCAACAAGCTTCTTAACTTGGCTTGCATGCTTCTGCTTGCAATTTTTGTAATAGAAAGAAAAAAAAATCTGAATACAAATGGTAATGGCCGGAGGAGAAATTGGCAGGTAGAAGACTGCCGAAATTGTGCATGAAAACAAGGATAAAAAAAAAAATAAAACCAAACAAAAAAGTAAAACACATACAAGTTGTGCACGCAAACTCGAGACTGTGGCCAAGGTCAGGCACAGTCACTCATTCAGTGAGCCAGTCAGCCAGTCAGTCAAGTTAACTATAGCCTACCTAGAGCATATGGGTGAGACCCAATGGCTTTTGGCTGGTAACTGCACAACTGGGTCGTTCCGAGCATTGTGAGTGGTGCGGCCCTTTATTCATTTCGCATTCCCATTTTTGGCAAAAGTTGTTCCGCTTTATGCGCCTCCATTTCAAGCTGAATGCCATTTGTGACGTCAGCTCTTTTCTTCTATTATTGCACCTTCATATAATGGTAGCATGGTTATTTTTTGCACTTCCGGTTTTATGGGTAGTAGACTGCAAGAAAATTAAGTGAAACGAAACGGAAAGAAAGCGAAGCCAGGACAACGACACGCAAACTTTAAAAACAAAAAAGAGATTACTTTTACGTGACACTTGACTTTCAAATAAGTTTATTTCATTTAAGGAATCTTAAGAACATTTCATCAATTTATAACAAAAACCAAGGATTATGAAACTGAGTTGTCTAAGTGGCCCAGTCAATTAGGTAACTGAACAACGAAGATCCTGGTTCGAATCCCAGGCTAGCGTATGGATGTAGTTTTCGTCTAAGCCGAAGGCCTTAGTTGCCAGTGCTTGTAATATATAGTTAGGTTGATAGTTTACAACTATATCCTATACTTATATTAATATTAATATGAAACTGCTTACCAACAACAAGCACTCGACAAGCAGTCTTTGGAATCGGTGTTAAAGCAGTTTTCAATTTCTTGTTTATCAAACGCTTCCAAAATAAAACATTGTTTTTAATTATACCCTTGCAGAGGGTATTATAAAATTGGTCAGATATTTTTAACGCACAGGAGACGTTTCCGACCCCATAATGTATATATATTCTTGATCAGCATGAGAAGCTGAGTCGATATAGCCGTCTGTCCGTCTGTCCGTCTGTGCGTATGCGTTTTACTCAGCCGTCTTAAAAGCTATTGGGATGACATTTTTTCTGTGCTTTTTATTACCTGCGTGAGATCAAGTATCAAAATCATCCGGATCGGACCACTTTATAATTTAATGACAAACGAAAAGTGGGTGAAGGAGTTGGGGTATCGCTATGAAATATACTAATGTGATAGTTTTGGATGTAAAACATCAGATTCTCTTACCAATAGAATACATGTAATTGCCCATATTATACCTCTAAATAAGTAAGTTGTAAGTACAGTTTTTGCTGTACTGAAATATATTTCAAACACTTCTTCATTCTTTACAATTTGGATCCTAATCATCGTCATCGGCAACTGACAGCATGGTTGGTTCTGTCGTCGTACCACTGCTGTTGTTGGACAATGTACTGGAAGTAGACACCAGACTGTTGGAAGACACCGCACTTTTAATGGTCACTGCACTGCTTGTGGACCAAACACTAGCTATGGACGTCTGACTGGCTGAAGAGGTCTGACTGGCTATGGACTGCACACTGGTTGTGGACCCAACACTAGCTATGGACGTCTGACTGGCTGAAGACGTCTGACTGGCTATGGTCTGCACACTGGTTGTGGACTCCTGACTGGGAGTGGACCAAACATTGTCACCCAGTATCTTCAGCACATCCTCGACATAGGTGCTGGTGCGATAAAATGAATTCTTCTCTATTATGGCCCCAGATAGGGTGGACTTCTCCAAGACTTCAACCAGCTGCTCCACCACCGCTTTACGCTTAGACTCATCCGTGGTCTGATTCGCAAAATAAAAAATTAAACTGTTTAATGGTTGCGGCGCTACTTTCTCGCGTAGGTATTTCAAGACAATTGATTCATCTACTAAAATTTCCGCCATTATAAAAAAAACAAAATTGAAATTGTTGATAATTCAAAAAAACCCGAAAACACAAAACGACCCGTATCCTATTAGATCAGAAAATTGAATGAGACTACAAATCTATCCTGCTCCGGACATTGACTGTAGCAAAGGCAGGATTGGTGAAGGCAAAAACAAAGCCAACCTGACCTCCATTTTTTTCGTCTTGATTCCCCTGTGCTACTTTGATCATTTTCTTTTTTTGCGAAAAACAAGTAACGGAGTTGGAGTATCTTTATGAACTTATTATTACACACCTTTAGTTCAATAAATAACCATCGAATAAAAACGTGACCAACCTAACAAGGTGCACAACATTGGAAAAATAAAAAAAATCACTTGCTGATATAGTAATGGGTATTAAAATATGTTGGACAGTTTACAAATGCCTATAATCATTTCATCATCAGGATTTTCTGATGACAATAAAATGGCAATTTTTGAAACTTAATAAATGGAGCCGAATTGATCGCTTCTTACGCTTGGCAATAGATGAAAATCCAAAGTAAATGTTAATGACATAAATACATTTACAATGACATTTACTTAAAAGCCGAGTGGAATGCACTTTATATTTTCTCTCTCTCCGTCTTTCTCTTTCTTGTTGATTTTTAGCACTCTGTCTATCTTTTGAGTTTCTATTTCTCTCTATAAAGCTTAAAAGCATTTGTTCTCTTTTTTAATTCATAAATTTTGAAAGTACTTGATGGTGTTGTTGGCGCTACAAACGAACAAAACAAACAAACGGACAAAAACACAAACACACACACGCACACACACGTACATGCATATACATTCAAATCTAAAAGAGATGGCAGCCAGGAAGGGAGAAAGACAGAGAAAAGCTTCCGTTGCCTTGACTGGCAAGCGCACACACACAAGCATAAAGAACGCAATAGAGGGACACAGACCCGGAGAGAACAAGAGATAGAGAGAGACAGTGAGGAGAGAGAGAGAGAGGGAGAGAGAGAGAAAGAGGGCGAGATGACGGCCATTATTGCATCTAAAACACGCGCCAAGAGAGATATAGCCAAAATATGTACATTTATCCATATATATATGTATATACATATATACACATATACGTATGTATATTTATATATAACTTGACTTGAGAAATTTTCCAACTTCTCGATTTTCGATTTGCGATTGCAACTTGCATTGAACTTCAGGCTTATGTAATCTATTTGCCGCTATGGCCCACCTGCCGCTCGATGAAGTTTACACTAAGACACATACATACATATATGCATTTTGTATATACATATAATATATGCAGATGCTTTTGTGTGTGTGTGTTACATGTATTTGGGTCGCTTGCTTCATGAGGCAATAACTCATCGACGGCAGGCGACTGGCGACGAGGCAAAAAAGGAAAAAAAATACAGGCGACAATGACGTCACAACATTTTTTTGCTGCAGCATCAAATGTGCCGCTGACCTATTTAAGAAAAAAAACACACACACATACGCAAGTAAAACAGATATGGGAAATAGATTGACCAAGAAAGACAAAATGGACGTACAGAGAGAAAAAGACAGACGGACAAACGGACAGAGAGAGAGAAAGAGTAACTTAAATGGGGTCAGCATTTCGAAACGACGACTTCAATATACCCTTTATCTAACTACACAGTTTGATTATAATGCCAATTCAGATCTATGGAATCTCTCTCTGCCCTTTCGCGCCACTGTCGGAACAGCTAATAAATTTGTTGAGTTTGGTTGAAATCGTGGGTTACTACAAGGAGCACTTGTTTTATTCGTTCACAGTATGCTTTTCAAGCGCCAAATGTAGAAAACTTTAGAGGTCATACTACATAAGTATTTAAGTTAAATTGTTCTGATTTCAAATCTTAATTTGACATGGTTTAAAACCGTTTTAACCGTGTTCTTGATGGGCGAGTTCTTCGCAGTGAATTGGTTAGTTCGTTTGGGTACTTCTTTAGACGCATTTCGTGACGGTTTATAACTTCAAAATCCCTGTAATGGATTAAGTGCCTCAGAAACCAAGAAATATTAATCAATTCATTTATTAAAAAACTAAAACCAAATAGCTCCAAACTCTTTAGCACGAGGACTCAGTGCAGTGCTGCAGTTTTTTTTAATCCTTGTCCTTCAACAAGTTGGAATAAAATTTAAAACCAATAATTGTTTTGAAGTTGTTTGTTTTTCCCTTCTTCTTCACACTTTCATTTCGTTTGCTCTCTAATTAATCTTTTTTCTTTAGTTTAACTTTTCTTCTTGCTAATAGACACCCAATCAAAAGTTTATTAGGGCAATCTTTGGAGACTACACTACATATATATAATCAATCAATGTATTATACATGCATATATACGAATGACTTTGCAAAAACAAAGTAAAATATATTTACTAGATCTTCGAAAATGAATTTGAGAAATGAAAACCCTATTTTTTTTAGCACGAAATATTGTAATTAGCTGTAGCAATTAATTAGTTACGATGTGAATTTCTAAATGTACATCCAATTGAAGATATGACAATGGAAATATTGCCATAGATGTATAATCTTTCCCATTATGAAATTATTTTGACTGGCTTAGCTATAAAAAGTATATTTGTATGTATGTACATATTTATTTCAATGGCCATAGATTTAGCCCTAAACCAAAAAGTGTTGTGAAGAAGGCCAACGAGGGGGGTATATCGGTCGATCCATGCACTTACACGCTTAATTAAATGCCAGGCCATAGAGAGCTCAAAAAAGTAGGCAACATGCCCATGCAGCAACGCCTTCCTTCCCGTCTACCAACAAAAAAGCATACCACCAGCAACAGTAGCAACAAATTGCACATTGTCAGCAGCAACATCAGCGATAAGGGAGACCATTTTATTGGGCACATAGCCAAAACGATGGGCGGGATCACATGGGCCAACAAAATATATATATGTATGTATGTATATATGTATATGTTTGTATGTATGTATGATTGTAATAGAATTTCAATTGCAAGTGTAAACATATATTGCACTTCCTCTTTACGACGATGATGATGATGATGATGGGAATAGGAATGGTGGGATATGATGATGATGACGATATGGTTGTGGTTGTGGATGATGTGGCCAGGGTTAGGCTTACGGTTACTTGTGGCAATGAAAGTGCTTGAAGCATTTTGGGCCAGTAGCCAAAAATAAATTTTTGCCGCCTTTAAATGTGAATTTAATACCAGCAATCTGCTTATCCATCCTTTCGCAACCCAGCACTTATTTCATTTCTTCCATCTGTTTCGGCTTCGACTTCTCTCGATGGAACCGCCTTTTCATAATATATACATGTACACAAACACACACACAGAAATATATATATTTATTTATATAAATCGATTGTAACTCAATTACAATTGCATTACGACTTTTACTTTTTTGGTTTTTTAATTCACTTGAGTGATTTTTATTTTCCTACTGGACATAAAATACACAAGGCAATCGGCATAAATACATAAATAAATCAAATTCATATTTAAATAATAATTAAGAATTCGCAAATACTTATGCACAAATATTGGATGATACATGCATAAGACTAAAGAAAACAAACAACATACATATATACATTTAAAAGACGCCTTTGATTACATTTGTTACACTAGTTCTAGCTGGAAATTAATGATGCAATCAAGTCTCCAAATCTTAATAATTCATTTTTGATTCTATAAGTTAAATAGATGTGTTTTCTATGACTATTATTAAACGAGTCAATTGACAATTACGGGCCAGCATAGTTTGCCCTGTTTGGTCATAAAATATATTTTCCATTTAATGCATGATATTTTGACTTTCTATCTGTGGGGTGAGTCAATATTGTGAAGCAGTGATCATTTTTCTTTGATGTTTCGATGTCAATACGATTTTCCTACCAGCTAAACCATCTTACTGGCAATTCATGACATAATAATTTCAATGAGTTATGTTATGATGATTATGTCTTTTGTATGTTTTGGTTCCTAACACAAATTGCCTGAAAAAGCAACTCTTTGGAACAACTGTTCAGAAAACTGATCAATCTTTAGTTTACTTTAGTTTGTTCTAATCACTTGATCAAATTTTTTGTTTACAGGTCTTTGCCCAAATTGAGCAGTCAAGACGAAGAAGGGGGGGCTGGTCATGGCTTTGGTGGCGGACCTCAACACTTTGAACCCATTCCTCACGATCATGATTTCTGCGAGAGAGTCGTTATAAATGTGAGTAGTAATCAAAAATTTTTTTGTTTATCCCTACTTATAAGTATATATATTGGTTTTCGGTTTACTTTCTGCTTTAGGTAAGCGGGTTAAGGTTTGAAACACAACTACGTACGCTAAATCAATTCCCGGACACATTACTTGGGGATCCAGCTCGGAGATTACGGTACTTTGACCCGCTTAGAAATGAATATTTTTTTGACCGTAGTCGACCGAGCTTCGATGCGATTTTATACTATTATCAGAGTGGTAAGCAAAATTCTAATAAAAGAAACCAAAAACTATTTTATTTCAATTGAGAATGATTATTGCTAACAATTGTCAAACTTTTCTCTTCTCTTCCGTAACAACAAATACAACGAAACACAAAAAAAAAAACAATTAAAACACACAAAAATGAAAAACAAATGACCTAATTTAACAAACATAATAACCTACCACATCACTCACTTACTCACACACACACGTACACACACACACATACACACTCCGATACCAACTTGTCATACTCTTGACTCTCGCTTTACAGGTGGCCGACTTCGGAGACCGGTCAATGTCCCTTTAGACGTATTTAGTGAAGAAATAAAATTTTATGAATTAGGTGATCAAGCAATTAATAAATTCAGGTAAGCATGTGTTGCCCACCCCCTCTGTCCACCAACCCACAAGCCCTTTATCCCACATTTCCCCTAAACAAAACAAAACTAAAAACATATTAAACAATTAAATGCAAAATTAACTTGCTGTTGATTTTTGTTGATTTTTGTTATTCTTTTCTTATTGGTAGCAGCAAAATTCATTTTATTTAATTAGTTGATAATAATTATAATAATAATAATAATGAGGCAGGCAACACTGCATACAACACACAGACAAAAGACACGGACACAAATACACTAAAAAATATACACGTAAAAAACAGACAACTAAATACAAATCATGGCAGCCATAACGAGAACTTTATGTAAAAAACTATAGCCTACTTTTTTGGGCAAATAGCAAATCAATCTTCATTGTATTTTGGTCTACACAAAAGATTGTTTACAATCTGCAAGCCAACACAAAAAAAAAACTGTTGAACATTTAAGTAACATTTTGATTTGTTAAAAAAACCCCAACGTTTTGTTCTACTCCCCCTTTATTGCATTAAGCAATATGTAACATAGCATAACGTATACGCAGGATGTGCCAGCTTTACTAATGACATTGAGACTGCGACTACGATTGTAATAAAAATGCTAAACACGAAAACAGTTACAAAAAGGCCAAATAATTGAAATTTGTGAAATTCTTTCATTTAAACAAACATAGTGGACAATTTATATGTGCAATTAATGACAATGTATTTGGCAGTAGTAAGAAATTTATAAAATGTTCAGCATACGTTTGGCAAGTTGTGCTGGGAAATTCTTTTTCCTTAGACATAATCATACACAGACACACACAGTTAGATAGACCATGCAAACAGACATACAAATACAGACAAGTGAGCCGACATGAAAAACTTTTTGGCGGCCAACCAACAAAAGCAAAATATAAAAAGTTGAAGTTAATCACTTGACCACCAGCTTAAAATTTTGTTGATACGGCGAAACAGAGGGTCAGTGTGGCCGGTATGCCGTTGGCATTAAAGATGAAGATAAAGATGATGATGATGCTCAAGCCCAAATGTGTGCGAAGAAGATGATACCAGAAGCAGTGGATGTCAATCAAAGCCCAATTGGCAACGTTTGATAAATACATACATGAATACCAAGTTGAAAAGTTGATGCCTGGTTGAAGCAAAGCCAAGATAAGATTTGTACATTTAAAACATGCCGGTTTTTTGCTCACACCCTACATAAAGCATATCCACACATATACACACACACACACACACATACATAAATACATATATATTTAGAAGAAATTTAGCCATATTCAATACTACATAGTTAAAGCTTATATCGACTGCTGCTGCCATAAGAGAATTTGGTAAAACGATGCACAGATATTTTTAATAAACACGATTAATATACTTAACATAATCTAAACCTGATGATGTACACATTTTTAGCACTTTAATTGAATATTCTCTTTTCGCTAATTAAGTTTACCTTTTGCATTCTTTCCACAGAGAGGATGAAGGCTTTATTAAAGAGGAAGAAAGACCATTACCGGATAATGAGAAACAAAGAAAAGTCTGGTTACTCTTTGAGTATCCAGAAAGTTCGCAAGCCGCCAGAGTTGTAGCCATAATTAGTGTATTTGTTATATTGCTATCAATTGTTATATTTTGTCTAGAAACATTACCCGAATTTAAGCATTACAAGGTGACTAAATCCTACACTATTTTTAACACAGGCATTGAGACAAAACGCTTTATCCAACTATCTAAACTTTCAATTTCGCTTTAGGTGTTCAATACAACAACAAATGGCACAAAAATCGAGGAAGACGAGGTGCCTGACATCACAGATCCTTTCTTCCTTATAGAAACATTATGTATTATTTGGTTTACATTTGAACTAACTGTCAGGTAACTATAAGTGAACACAAAGAGAGCCCCCATTAATTAAAAGATCCTCTTATTTCTGTTGTAAAGCTGCTGACAGCTGCAACTCCCATCCCAATTTTACATCTTGATTGATCTTTGATTCAAACTCAAAATTCGCCAAAACTATATATGTACCTATTATTATTGCGCGACCTTTCATTATCGATATGTGTGTTTCTGTCTCTCGAATTTCGATCTGTTCACCAGGTTCCTCGCATGTCCGAACAAATTAAATTTCTGCAGGGATGTCATGAATGTTATCGACATAATCGCCATCATTCCGTACTTTATAACACTAGCGACTGTCGTTGCCGAAGAAGAGGATACATTGAATCTTCCAAAAGCGCCAGTCAGTCCACAGGTATGAGATTTTTGTTTGGCCAAAACTCCAAACCCCAAAAAAATAAATATATGTTATCAACAATCACAATCAAATAAAAGAAAAAAAAGGAAAACAAAACAAAAACTTTAACATGCAATCAATTAAACAACAAAATACTCATTAAACATCAATCACAAAAAATAAAAAATAAACCAAATGCAATTTCTGTTTGCTCATCTATATTTAAATGATTTATCAGTTTGCCTGCCCTTATTATTTGAACCTTTAAAAAAACAAACGGTTTCGTATTATTTCATTGTTCATCTGAAACTCATTCGAAATTATGTTAAAGTTTTCGCTATTTGCTTTTTGTATTAAAAAGAAGAAAGAATCCTAAACTGAATCATTGTTGTAAATTTATTACTAACACCAAAACAAAAACCAAAAAAAAACAAAAAATACTCTTGCTTATATATATATTTTTCAATATATATTTATATATAATCATGCATCTATCTAACTCTATAATTTATATACACATACTTTTACATATACCTATATATATATATCAATCTATATATATATATATAAACAAAGCAAAAAATCTTCTATATATATATATATATATAAACCAAAAATAATTTAAAATTTTTAGGACAAGTCATCGAATCAGGCTATGTCCTTGGCAATATTACGAGTGATACGATTAGTTCGAGTATTTCGAATATTTAAGTTATCTAGGCATTCGAAGGGTTTACAAATATTAGGACGAACTCTGAAAGCCTCAATGCGGGAATTAGGTTTACTTATATTTTTCTTATTTATAGGTAAGTTTCAAACAACAACAACCACAAAAACAAAACAAAAACATTATAAAAAAAACCCCAAACAAACAAAACACCACAACAAGCAAACAAATACCAAAAAACAGTCAATGATCTACCTACAACTCTATATACTCTCAACAAATATATCAATTTTATGCTCAAACAATACCAAAATATATATATATTTTTATATACCTATATAAAAATTAAACAAAGAAAACAGACTGCGACACCTTCAAATGCACTATCACAGACCGTGAGGGTAAAAGCGAATACTTAAAACAACCACAAAAAATACATACAGAAAGGAAATATATTATTTGTACAATATACAGATATATGCCTATATCGATATCTCCTATAAGTAACAAACAAGCACATTTTCGTTATCACTATATAATCATCATTTGTCCATATCCTTATCCTTTTACTCCCTAACTACAACTCTCATCAGCTAATACAAAAAAAAAAAAAATTAAGTCAAATCAAATTCAGGTTTAATCAGCTTAAAAGCCAAACCAAAAAAAAGAAAATCTTTCAAAAATATCAAAATCAAATAAATAAAAAGTAAACAAGAAAATATGCTTCTTAACACAACTTTTTGTTCTTTTAATTGTTATTTACGTTAACCCACAAATACAATGCCAAAGAAATACGATATACGAATAATAGGATAATTACAAAATACAAATTCATACAATATACTACATAAACATTTACCCAACCATACATATACATATTATACCTAATAATAATAATAATAATAATAATAGATGCTCTAGGGGATCGGGAATAAAGTGAAAATTCACAACTGAAAACTTACTTATATAGCGTATGCTCTCGCAGTAAAATTCGTAATATATATCTACATAAATATATATGTATAGTTTATGCTATTATTACAAGTATCAAACAGTATTTTATGTCTACCAAATCAATTAATAAACCCAAAACTTAGCCCAACCCCGAAACGAAAAACTTACCGCAAAACTTATCTAACCTAAAATTAACTAAAAAAATACTTAGAGTTACCACTACCACTACCAAAAACAAAAAACCCAACACATACACAAATCAGTTAAACCGAGCAACAAGTAATACAACAGACATTTAGCCTCATTCCCAAAAAGTTAGACTTAAGTAAGTACAGTCAGTGCACTTCTTAAATATACATACTAACAAATATAGATGGTGCTAGAGAAGGTTTTCGACAGCAGATTTTTAAGATAAACCATTTAGACTGATCCTTAATCAGGACTCTTGCGGTCTATTAATTCGTTATCACCAAGAACAATCATGCTATCTATTTTCGATTAAGAGCCCAAGCTCTAGACAAGCTACAATCAATTTTGAAAATCATTAATGTCAAGTCAAATGTACAGAAACTCATTATATTTTAAATAATTTTATAAATTCCACAAACTGATAACCTCGAAAAGATTGATTTTAGTGTCAGCTATCGAGCAGTTGGAGATGTGGAATTGTGGCTTACTATCTCCAATCGATCGATTATCGATTATTAATTGAATGTTGACTGACTGTACTTGCTAAAAAGTTACTTTTTTATACAATAATATTATTAATAATTGTCTTACACTAAATATTTATTTAGCGATAAGTAGGTTATATATTTTGGGACTCAGTATATATGAATTATTTTGGAATTTACTATTTTGTTTTTGATATATTCAAATACATATATATATCTAAAATATGTATACTTAAATATGCCTATTAATTTCATTATATTTGGTTTATCGTTCCTTTTTTTTTTGGCTAGAAATATATATAAAAACAAATTTTGAAAAAAAAAAAAACAAAAAGAAGCCAGCAGTGTCCAATATGTACTCGAATTTTAGTCTATTACTCCTGATATACTCTGACAAAGTAAAAAGTGCAATTTGAAATGCTTTTTATAAAATGCCCCAACCGCCCAAGTCGTTGGCAATTTTAAGGCGTCCATGCAGATATTTTGTTGCAAAATCTTTCTAATTTTTTTCTATATTCAAATATTTTGTTCTATTCTATTAAATATATCTTTCTCTCTTTCTATTTAAATCTCTCACTCTATCTTCATACATATAAATTACATATAAATATATCTATGTATACTTAACTTTAACTTTCGTTCTATATATATTTTTATATATATCTCTGTAACTTTCAGTTTTGACATTTCTCAATATTCTTGCACAAACTGCATTTCACTCAAACCGAAATGCCTTAAAATTGCCAAACTTCTTGGCGTTCCAATTTGTCCAAAAGGAAATGAAATGAAAAAACAACTTTTAGGATAACAACAATATGCAATATGCAAATATTTCAATAAATATAATTATACATGTTCAATATGTGCTTTCCGTTTTTCATTTCGTTTTTGTTGTATTGTTGTTCACGTTGTTTTTTTTTTTTTTTGTGTTAACACTTATATTGAAAGTTGTAACCGTAACCGTTAACCGTAACCGTAACTGTAACTGTACAAACAAACAAAATTCTATTGTAAAACTATGTACATCTACGTTGCCTTTTTTTGATGTCCGTTGTAAAGTTGTTGGTTTCTTTGTATTTTGTATTATTTAATTATGTAACTATATATATATACATTAGTACATCAATATGTGTATATATATATATGTATGTATGTATAACTTAAAATTAGTTTGTGTTAAGTTTTGTATTGGGTTTCATTTCGTTGCGTTGTTTCTTGTGTAATATGTTTAGAGCATAAACCTAATGGAAATGCGGTTACATTCACCGCTCAATTGTACAGACACCTACATGCATATATGTATGTGTATATCGCATATATATATACATATATATATGTGTATATGTATATATGTGTATGTGTGTTTAGCATTTTGTATAATAAAATAACTTCTAGTTAAAATAAATACAAAACCATGCACTCTATAGTTTAGTCTAGCCTATTCAAACCTCTCACATCACTTCAAGAAAAACTAATTATATTATACATATAAATAAATACATGTGTACTACGAGCCATTTTCATATCTTAGAAAGTTCATTCCAGTCGTAGGTCCATACCATACAAAACAGCACGGATGTCGTTTGTTTAAGCGCAATCTTGAACAAATACTCTGAGAACAATCTCTAGTTAAAAAAAAATTATTTCTCTCGATTAATTCGATGCTCTCACTCGGCCATTTTGGCCCAACATTTTTTACTTAACAACCGTTAACAAAGGATCTAATATCGCAATTTTCTATATCTTTTATTTCTTGCACAATGTCAACTGTTTATTGTCCTTTTGTATGAAATTTGTGCTTTGTGAACTCAACCATATGGTTGTTTTGCACTTTCAAAAATCGGTAAATTTCTCTTACCATATGTTTGTTTATTATCCTGGAACAAAGTCAAATGAGATTCCAATAAAATTTGCTGGAAAAACGTGGAAACACGACTTAACAAAAGTTTAACCATAATTTCCTATTCGAAGTTTCGGTAATACTGTTTCTTAAGAATGACATCATTTACAATTAGTTAGAAAATACTTTAAAAATGTAAAAAACTAAGCCTCTGGTTCAATTATTTCCAATAGTTGTTAGTTTCAAAGGGCAAAGGCGTCTAAAAATTAACTATAGATTAGGTGATAATCTTTGAGTAATCGTCTATTATGATTCTATCGATCGATTCTGTCGAGGTAAGCTGTACCTAATATGTGAAGAAGGTGTTGTCTTTTAATTGACTGTGTCACTTTCCATATACTCACTATGAGTTCACCCCATTTTCTTTAAACATTATTTTTTTCCAATATTATTTGTCTTGCCGTAGTGTAGAATACCAAATATTTATATACTATAACTATAACTAACTATATAAACATAGATACGTATAACTGATGATATTTACAAATAACATATGTATATTGTAAATGTACAAAAGTGAAAAACTACATACATACATACAATATTTAGATAGTTTCCATAAAATATATATATATATATACATACATATATAACAATTAACAATTAACAACAGCAACAACAAAATCCATAAATGCCATAAATCTAGTGAGTTGCAACAATCAAGTAGAATTACTAACTTAAATCGATATGATTCTCGATTTCCTCTATAAAATAGTCAAACATTTCTCGTCTTAACTACTCTCCACCTTCACACACAAACAAACAAAACAATTTAACAAACATACACACATTCGAATGATTTTCATTTACAATTTGTAATATTTTGCAATCTATTTTAGACTATCACACTCATAAACACATACCGACAGTACTATATACCTACATACATACATACATACATAGAAACAAACATACATACTAACTTGCATACACATCAAAACAGTTTCCTAAAAAAGAAAACCAAACACACACAAATTTAACTTTGGCATGCCGAAGTTTCTATACCCTTGGTTTCCTCTCTAAGTCACTGACTGCAATAAGAAGCTACCTCAAAGAGAGAGAATCAATATATGTAAATATAATAGCCTCGATCGGTAGACCACAAAGTAAATGTTGATGTGAATACTCCCATCACCTCTTAATTATATATTAAAGTGTCCAGTAAATAAAAATCGGTCTAATTATTCAATGGACAGTATTTATTGAATGAGTTATTATCGATTATTAAAGAATTTGACCTCATTTCACTTCAATTGCAATAAAAGTTTCCTTATCAATGCAAGGTTTTACTAAAATAAGCAGCATTTCTTCACATTGCACAGTGGGGCGTCTTTGTAAATTTTGTAGGCATTCCGAAATTCCGAAGCTGGGCGTTTTTCACTCTTTTTAATATAAAGCCGATTTCTTTCAAACTTCTTTCTAACTCAAATGAACAGTTTATGAATTACTCTACAAAGTATGCAACGATTTTTCTTATTTCATTGTGCTTCTTTGAAGAAGCACTAGAAAACTTCCGGAAAAATTTAATTATTACCAAATAAAATGTTATGAACTGTATGAAAGTAGACACAAAAAATTCTTTTTTTTTTGTGCCTTTTTTCTCAGCAAATTCGAGCAAAAGCAATTAGTATTATCATAGAACAATTGCAAGAAAATTTTTCAAAATTTTGTCTAAAACAAAATATTGTTGACTTTGAGCTTAAGTGAGAAAAATCGCCCACTGTGCATTGACATTCGATTACCACATATATTTGTCATTTGCAAGGGTATAAACATTCTTCATACAACTTTTGTTACACCTCTCTCTCTCGTTTTATAGTTTTTGTGCACAAATCAAATCAATTCAATTCAATTAAAACAAAAAATATAATAATAATGATTGTCAAACAAACAAAGAACTGTATTTATAACAAACAAAATCAAAAACAAAAAAGAAATTATAAATGAAATAGTTTTTATGTACGTATATCTTGTAGTTGTTTTAAAAGGTAAATCAAACCAAAATGCAGTCGACTTTTAACACATTAAACACAAAAGCAGCAGCATCACTTGTGATGTATATAGAAATATATACATACACACACACACATGCCATACACCTAGACACAGACACGAAACATACATACATACATATAACTATCTCCTATCTTTATATATTATTCTCACTCTCTCTTCTTAATATATCTATTTATATAAATACATATATAATATATAGACACACTTATTTAAAACTTTTTTTCCAACTGAATTTCGTTTTTTGTTTTTGTTGAACAAACATATGTATGTATGTGATGTATGGGGTTGGGATGGGGAGGGGGTGGGGGCTATAGTACTACTTACTACCATTTACACATACATATTGTTTATAACAAAATTTATTCCCAAGCAGATATTAAATATACTATTCCGTATAAAAATAAGAGCAACAACCATTTTTTAATTTTCAAATTTTTCGTATTTTTTGTTTTGTTTTTTTTGTGAATCAATCTGATAATTGGAAACGATCTCTATATATTGTGTATATATAGGCGTGGTCCTATTCTCATCAGCGGTTTATTTTGCGGAAGCCGGCAGCGACAGTTCATTTTTCAAGTCCATACCCGATGGCTTCTGGTGGGCTGTTGTGACCATGACTACGGTGGGATATGGTGACATGAGGTATATAACCAAAAACCAATCAATATCAACAGCAACAGAAGCAAGAGCGTTACATATATATACATATATATGTATATACTTATATATATAATATAAATTAGTATTTACATAAAGAAAAGCTTTGGCCGATATCCAAAACCTGCTACTTGAAGCTAATCCTCTATCT
Organism: Drosophila insularis; assembly: GCA_018903935.1. Classification (NCBI taxonomy): domain Eukaryota; kingdom Metazoa; phylum Arthropoda; class Insecta; order Diptera; family Drosophilidae; genus Drosophila; species Drosophila insularis. The sequence continues at coordinate 160,188 of JAEIFP010000569.1, read as the reverse complement.
CTCACTTACTTGCTCTAATTGTGTCTCTCTTTCTCTCTGCTAACCATCTTAAATGTTGTATAGTGGGTAAAAAAGAAAGCATTGTGTATAATTCACCTAATTCTACAATCTTTTATCTTTCTCTATCTCTCTCTTTCTCTATTCCTGTCACTTTAAGTGTTTCGGTGTGTTTTCTTTTGTTGTTTTTTACTATTTCAATCCTGAAATTGTATATATAAATTTTTGGTTCTTTCCGCAAGAAAATAAAAAAGAAAATAACCCAAAAGCAAAACAAAAACTTTAAAATTTTCAACCTTCTTTGGGATAGAAGAACTGACTATTAGTACAGTTGTGCGCAAGTATATATTAATTGTGTGCGTGAATGTGTGTGTGAGTGTGTATTTTTATTGTATTTGCTAGTTTGCTTGATCCGAACCCAAAATTTAAAGAAATATATCCACTCTCCATCTGTATTTAGAGCTCGCTCGCTCTCTCTCTGTCATTCTCTGTTTCTTTTTATCTCTCTCTGCTGTCTCTCTCTCTCTGTTTCAAGTGAATTTACTGATTTGCTTACAGTTTACTTGTTTTTTTTTTTTTGTTCATACATAATATATTTGTTTTATTTATTCATTTAAATCCCATTTTATTGGCATGTTTTATTTTTAAAAGCTATGGATATATATCCATATATAATCGTATTATCACCATATTTCTTGAACAAAAGAAAGTGCAGCCCACCAGAAAGTACAAGATTTATGTTAAATTTGTGTTTGTTGTTGCCTTTTCAACTGCGTCTATTCATTCTCTACTGAAATCTTTTCTAATAATTTCCAAATTCAAAAACCGCCTAGAATATATCGTTCGAATTCTGCTTGGGAAATATCAACACAACAATTAATATAAAAAGAAATACAATATGATCAATAAATTGATCAACTGAACACAAGAAACCGTTATTACCGTTTCGTTCCGCCTCGGAACGAAAAGGAACGATTTTCGTTTCGTAACTTTTTCATATGATATTATCATCCTGGTAGTAGTAAAGAAAGTGCCCTGCCCTTCCCGAGTTAAGTACATACTAAATACATAATATGGATAAACAGACTGACTGATCGACAATTCAAAATGTAAACCCAGACTCTATTAACAGACAAAACTAAAAAAAAAAACATTTTAAATTTATTTTTTATTTGAACAAAACTTAAATATGAAGAAAAAATGTCACTTTGGTTCCATTTTTTTTTTTTTTTTTGATTTTAAATACAAAAACACCTTTGATATTTGTTAATAAGCTACAACATCAAAAAAAAAAAAAAAAAAAAACAAACAATATATATTTTTTATACCATTTCGGAAATATGAAATGCAAATTCTTCCATCCACCTTTTTTATAGGCGTCGTTCTCTTCTCATCGGCGGTTTATTTTGCGGAAGCTGGAAGCGAAAATTCCTTCTTCAAGTCCATACCCGATGCATTTTGGTGGGCAGTCGTTACCATGACCACCGTTGGATATGGTGACATGACGTATGCAAATCTATACAATTCTATAACCTTTAACAATTATGATTTATACTTTTCGATTATCGAAACTTTAGTTAGTTTAATTTGCCGCTCGAAAAGAGTTATGTTGATTTCTTACTCGTCCACGAGTTTTTTATTTCAATTTCTTTCGTTTCGTTTTTGCGTTCTGTTGTAACTAACTAACTAAGCAAAAAAAAAAAAAAAAAAAAAAAAAAGAAAAAAACAGTAAACTAAAGTTAAAAAAAAGCAAAATATTAAGATATATGCAAAGAACCAAGCTGAATTGTCTTGTAAAAATTTGTCATATGTAAACTTTGATTTTGTATTTCTAATTGTTGTTTATATATTACTATAAAATATCCTTAACTCCCCTCTAACTCCTACGATTTAGTTTTAACTCGCTGAGCTGTGTGTTTGTTTAGATTCTTTTCATGTAACTCATTCCATTTTGTTTTGTATTGGTTTTTCATTTCATTTCGATAAGTTTCGTTTGACAAAGTGGGTTACCTGAAGCAGAAAGGTGCCTCGTCGTATTTGCCAACAATTTATTATTTGCATTTGCCTAAGCGATATTTATTTAACATATTTAATTCTTTTGAAACAACCAAAAATCAAAAAGTATCAATGTAAAGTTGTGTCGTTGTTTAGTTTAAAAGAAAAAAACCACAAAAAACGAAACAAAATAATAACAAGAACTTCATGATAAACGAAACACACACACACATATTCAGACACCCACATAAACGAATTCAAATAAGAGAAGAACAGAAACTGTGCTAAAATCAAAATAATTGCAGCATGTTCCATTCCATCATCTCTCTCATCTCTAATGCGATAATGAAAACTTTTCGTTTCATTCGCATGTTTGCATGTTTCAGTTAAGCAGACATACACACAAAGCATTTACACCCACATCCCCACACACACACACACACACACAGAAACAATCACCGATATATTTATTTAGCCAATACCTAAACCATATGTGATCCTCATGTGTATTAAGCCTGAGCTTAAACTCCCATCTAAGTTCCCCACCCAATTCCAGATCACAAACCTATTTTACACCTGCAGCGACAAAATTTGTTCCGCACTTTTCCCCCGCCCACCACCAAAAACCCCGCTGTGTGTGTCTCTCTCTCTTTCTCTGTTTCTCTTCTCCGCCGCACTTATAAAATAATTATGTTATATGTAATAGCTGTATATATATATAAATATCTTAATATCTTTAACTACACAACCATAAGACTTCCCCTTCCCTCCCTCTACACTCTCAGTACGCTACTACTCCTTCTAAGTGTTGTGCCAAGTCGAAAAAAAAACAACAAAAAAATGGTTTTATTTAATCTTAATCTTATCTAGACTAAATGCCTAATAACAAATGAAAATTACATACTTACATATATGTACTTTCTCTATATGTATATGAATATATATAAACATAATTACTTACCTATAGTTTTTCTAATGCCTTTGATTTTGCTAAAAAACAAAAAAAAAAACAAGAAAATTTACCAAATGCAAAAACAAAAACCAAAGAAAATACCAAATTTTTACTTTACATTTCTTATATATTTGTATTTTCATTTTATTTATATCGTTAACATCGCTCGCTTCATCCAAAAATACCAAACAAAACAAAAAAAACTATATATATATATCTATATATATATATATAAAAAATATATCTATATATCTCAAATCAAAATCCAAAATCAATATCAAACATAAACAAAATCTAAAACCCACAAAAAAAAAAATGACTAAAAATCAAAAATCCCCAAATAAAACGCAATTCAAAATCGACGACAAATATATATATATATATATATGTATTTATACGCACAAAAAAAAATCTGACAATAATATTTATAAACCAAAAACTGGCCTCAAATCAAAATGTAATGCAAAATGAATGCGGAATCACTAAATTACAACAACAAATCTACCAAACAAAAAAAAACAAAAAACAAAACCGAAAACAAAAAACAACAACCGAAAATCCAAATTCGTTTGATATACGAATGAAAATGTTGACGAACAAATTTGATAATTGCGAAAATCGATCGAATTCGAATAAAATGAAATATAACAACAATAAATAAACCTAAATGATAATGTAAATAATACAACAACAATAATCGGGAACAAAAACAAACAAAAATACAGACCCGTCGGCGTTTGGGGCAAAATTGTGGGATCACTGTGTGCCATTGCTGGTGTACTGACAATCGCACTGCCTGTACCGGTTATCGTCAGTAATTTCAATTACTTCTATCACCGCGAAACGGATCAGGAGGAGATGCAGAGCCAAAACTTTAATCATGTTACTAGTTGTCCATACTTGCCAGGTACATTAGGTAAGTTGGAACACTGCCAAAAATCCGAATTTTGTGTAGGTGTGTGTTTTTGTGTTGTAGAGCCATGAAACAAAACTCTCTCGTACTGACATTCCATACTACATATATACATATACATACAAGCTACTATATACATACATACACGCACACATATACGGATATTGTATTCGCCCGTTATACTCGTTGGACGATATTGCATGAGTAGATCCGGTGTCAGCAGCTGCTCGAACGAGTAATGTGACTTGTGTACTCGTTACTCGCTGTTGGTTACTCGTCCGTGCTGGTCATGCTGGTGGGATTTACTAGTTGCAAGTACCGTCTAGTTTGATCACTTGTAATTTGTGCGCGTCATTTGGTAACTTGTAGTTCCCACTTTCACTGTACTCGCTACTAGTTACTTGTACTCGTTAGTTAGTACGAGCAACGAATAGCGAACTCTATAGTGAAGTGTGCAAGCAACCACACGTTACCCATCTTACATTCATTCTATCCACCCATCCACTCCCACCGTACCCACCATCTATCTAATCCACCTCAATAGACCTCTCAGTTTTAAGCCGAATAAAAATAGAAACATTTACGAAGAAAGAAATAATGCGGCTGGGTAATAAAAAAACTAAATAATAATAACTAATATACCCAACATATTGATCGATGATATGGATGATATTGCCTTGTACTGAGAATACCGGCAACAACATTCTTCATCATCAATAAAAAGAAATCATCATCATTCAAAATGCACACAAAAATGATGATTCAAATTGATAGATAACTGCATACACATACATACAAATAATGTGTACACGTACTTTGTGTTTTGTGTAAATTGTACAACAACAATAAAAACAAAAAGAAGCTTTTTTGTAATTGAATTGCATTACAACTGTATGTGTGATCTTTTCTTTCTCTCTTCTTCTCTCTCTCACACTCTCTCTTCTATTTTGTTTCTCTCTTTATTCCGTCGAAAAAAACCAAAAAAAAAATCAAATAAAATAACGATATCAAAACCTAAACTCAAAACCCGAATCTAATACCAATTGTGTTATGTATATCTCGCTCCAATCCGAAAAAAAAATACAACCCATCATACCCCGATCCTCATCCAACCCAACTATCCACCATCCACCCATCCAACCATCCGCCCATCCATCCATTCCACACACCACAAACACTGAAACAACTGCAACACTAAAACCAACAATAACATAACACTACCAAGTAGGTCAACACATGAAGAAATCATCGTTATCTGAGTCCTCATCGGATATGATGGATTTGGATGATGGTGTCGAATCGACACCAGGACTAACTGAAACGCATCCTGGACGTAGTAGTACGGCAGCTCCATTTTTAGGAGCCACGCAAATGCAGCAGCAGCCGCCTCAGCCACCGCCGCCGCCGCCGCAGCAGCAGCAGCAGCCAGCGTCCACCTCGCTCGATAAGCAGCAACATCTATACCAACAGCAACAGCAGCAGCAGCAGCAACAGCAGCAAAATGGCTTCAAGCAGCAGCAGCAGCAACAACAACAACAGTCCATTACGGTAGCTGCAGCAGCAGCAGCAGCTGCCGGCGCCGGCAGCAGCAGCCTCACCCTGAGGCATAATAATGCTTTGGCTGTTAGTATCGAGACCGACGTTTGACTACTGGGTAAGTGTACTGGGCCAATCGACTGCACAAATGTCATAATCTTCTTAATCTTGCCTCACCCTCACACACCAACTCACAGACTCACACAACCTGTCGCTACACATACATACAAACGCTGTAAAGTTTAAACCTCAGAATACTATAAAGACAATCGAATCGTTTATAGTTTCCCTGATTCGCGATCGTAGTATGCTATTCGAATGATAAATATAAATATAACTTTCAGTAGTAAGGGATGTCGAGGCTTACAATAATTACATAGCCATCAATTTGTATTATTTATGCTAATTTCAACAAAAAAAAAAACATTTAAGATCTATAGATAAACTACAAAGTACACATGTGACCTGTATGTCAGTTTCAGGAGATGTGGAGAAATATTAGAATTACGAATATCTCGAAAATGGTGCTCAAGAAAAGAAAACTGATTTCACAATCAAGTTCCTAGACTTCAGGTTATTGTAGACACGTTTCAATTCGGAGGTTCAAACAATGTTGTTTATTTTTGCAAACAAATTGCTTTTATTTCGACTTTTTCACTTAATTTTCACTTAATTTGGAACTCGAACTCGAAATTAAAACACACAACAGGTCATAACTGCGGGTTCGACAAAATTTTCAAAATTAGTTATGTAAATATATATTTCTATGACTTTGACTAACTTGAAGTTACTTGAGACTAGATTTAGGACTTTTAATACAAATAACATTATACACTATATATTATACTGGATGAAATAAGAACTATATATTATATAGTTTAATCCTATCCTATCCTTTATTCACTCACTTATTCTGTCTATCCCTCTACCTTTCTCTGTCACTCCCAAACATGTTTTTTTATATGTATGTTTACACTGAAACAAATTTCAATTAATTTGGTGAAGAGCTTACACTAAAAATATTGAGTGAACGTAAGCAATTGACTCATGATTAGTGTTAGCTCAACACAAAGCATATATTTTTAAACTGATTAAAATTAAAATAATATGGATTTTTATTAGCATTAAAAACTATTTTCTCTTTTCTCTCTCCACGTGATGCGCGCTCGCTCGCTCTCCTCCTTCTCTCTTCTTATCATTTTGTGTTCCATGTGCTTTTTTGTTCGCTACCCCCATGCCCCCGGGTCATGACTATTTATATATACATATATCTAAATATCTATATCTATATGTATAACCTATGTCTATATCTATGTCTCGATCTTAATGTATATTTACGTATATATTACCGATATCGATATATTTATATAAACTAGTACAAAAGACGTTAAGTGTTATCAATTTGGCCTTGACAATTGTTAAAATGGCTGCCAGAAATGACTACAAGCAACAGCAACAACAACAACAACAAAATGAAACTGTTTATATATATTTAATTTAATATAAGTAGAACAAATAACAAAAAGAAAAACCAAAAAAAAAAAAAAAAGAACAACCAATTTAATGTATGGCTAAATCTAATTTAAATTTAAAGAAATAAAATACCAAAGAAATCAGACAAAGAAGAGGAGCCCATATAAAAATAATTATAATATTGTATGTATAATTTATTAAATTAATAAACAATTAATAACTTAATATAATTACAATAAATTAATAAAAAAGAAACTAAACTAAAGAATAAATTAAAATTAAAATAAAAATAAAAAAAAAAAAACATCGAACAAAACCAATAAAATATTTTCAACATTGTTTTTTGGTTTACTAATTGTGTTTTAAATTAAAAAAGTAATTTCAATAATGGAAGAACAAAATTTCAAAGTGTAAATACAATAAAAAACAAATTGAAATATCCAATACACACACACACACACGCTCACAACCATACACTCACATACATACACGCATACAGCAGAATTAATCAACAAAAAGAAAACCAACTAAAGCTTTAACAAAAACCAAAAACAACTTCTATTGCTAAGTGATTGAGTTCAGAAGAGAAAAATAGCTTACCCAAAGAAAATTTGCAGAGCAATTTCCCCCATGAACGAAAAAGAATTTGAGTGTACATAACACATACGCTAACACACACAATCATACCTTTATACGCAAGATCTCCTAGCCTTCTGGAACACTCTTTGATCCTTTGATACATATCCTTTAATGTGCACTTGCAGTCAATAGCCCTCATTCAATGGATCTATTTTAAAAGCTGTGTTTATTGTCGTATTCTATTAAGAATATTAATTGTTAAAGTGTATGTTGGTTAGCTGGAGCATTTGAAGTTGTGGTTCCAACTTTGTGTTTGGACTGCGAGATGCACCAGATGGTGAGAAACAAAGTTTTCAAATTGTTTACCATTTGGAATCCGTCTTTTGCCTTTGATATTTCACCTTCGTAGCTTCGAAGCCAACAACGACAAGCCATTTCGAGGTCCGCCAAGTTCTCTCATTAGCAGACTTTGCTATCCACTTTAAAGCCATGCAACAACAACTTTAACGCTACAACTGGTTGGGAATTATAATTAGAAAACGAAAAAAGGGAAAGTTTTGTTTTCTTATTGCGTTGCCTTCTTTTCGAATACCAAAATACCAAAATACCAAAACTCTAAAGGGAGTACTTAACGAAGAATATTAGTGAGGGAAAACTGCCGTAAATATTAAATAAACATTTTTATAGTAAGGCTAAATCAAATTAAAATAATATAAAACGAAAAATAATACAAAAAAATCACAGATAAGTGAGAAATACGCAATTTAAATAGCCATCAACCTGTAACCCGTTATACAAGAACCCAACAAAAGCAAATCGATCCGACCCACCCACCCACACACACCCACACACATACATATATGTGCACTCACAGACAGCCAGCTAGCTCAAAAGCGTGTTCTGCTTAGAATCCCCCCGATTTTCGAGTAAACGAAATGAAATGTAAAAGCAAAAAGTACAAATATTCATCAGATTTCCAAATATATATGTACATATATATGTGAAACTAAATAAATAGTATATTCTGATGCTGCAAATATTTGTTTTTGGTTAAAAAAAATATAAATTAATAAGCAAAATAAAGAAACGACTGCAATTAAACTAAAACTTACTAAGTAATATTAAAACAATGAACAAGAACAGCTTAACCACATACAATAAAAGCAGCAAAAGCAACAAACAAAGAAACAAATAAAAGCAAAATTGAAAGGAAAAATAAAAAAAAGAAGTGTAGAAAGAAAACGCTCTTATGATTTTATAATATACATATGTATATGAAAACAAAGAAAAAAACATTCAGATATATGAGCATACACAACATATACATGTAAATACATAGAGAAGAGAACAACAACAACAACAACATACAACTGAAATGAAACTAGAAGGCAAATTAAAAACGAGCTACAACCTGCAAGATGCAGATGCAGATGTCTTTCAAAATCTTTAAAAGGTTCGAAGAACGCATACACACATACCTACATACAGACACACACACACACACACATGCCAACATTCCAAAACCATCCTAGTCACCAGAAGCCCAAGCCGCCTAATCCACCCAACCACACAAGTCCAGAACAACAAATGAATAGAAGCGAAAGTATATTAATCAAATAATACAAATATTGACTGAATATATAAATAAATAAAACAATTATAATAAATGTATATAAGACAAACTAAAAACAAAAAAAATTAAATTAAACAAATAATTTATTATTAATTGTATTTAAATGTAAAAAGGAAATTGAACAAACAAAAGCTTTGAATACCGTCCACGCACACACACACACACATACAGCCACTGACACCACACACTGAAAACCTACCCCTACATACACACACACACACACCCACACACACACACACACACACATGTCTTTTCAAAGATACGAGGTCTGTCCAATAAAAAGAAGTTTTGAAACTTTTTGAAGCAGCCCATAGATTCACTATTGACGGAACAAGAAAGGCAAATCGAAGATAACATTTAAGAGAGCAGATATACCTGTTTCTCATATCTCCATAATGTCATGCCCCAAGAGATCTGTAATCTGAATAAGCCCGCACATTCGAGTCTATCTATTATGTGGAAATTGCAGACTGATCACCGTTTGAACTGCAATTGCAAATTACGCCCCAAAAAAACAGAGCAAAGTGCCTTAAGGAACCATTGGCGGCGTCGCATTCACTGGGCCAGAAAATACATCGAACGAAGCGGAGGATCAGGCAAAAAAGAAAAAGGGCACACAAAAACTTCTAAAGTATCTTTTCGATTCTATATGTATATGCTTCTTTAGAGCCTTCTTGCCCCTCCCCCTCCAGGCAATTCAGTAGTTACAGACAAAATGCAAATAAAGTTACCACAAAACAAATCAATTTTAAATGCTACAATGGGCCAAGTCAACCCCCGAAGGACCCTAAAACGCACTCTCCTCTTGTTGAGCAGTGAATCATTCGATTCTCAATGTATATAGCTAGATGTCTTACTACTTTATAAATCATATTCAATATACCAACATACTTACATACATATATACAAATACATGTATGTGTATGTGTATTTGAACATCAAAATCATATCTAATCCAATCTTTGACCGGCACTCACTGTAGTAGTCCTTCCCTTTTCCTGCCACCTATCAAAACCTTAAAAATAAAATAAAAGCTGTAAATACTCAACGACAACAACAACTACAACTACAACAATTAAACCATTCAACTACCAAAACTATCAAATAAATTAAAAAGTAACAAATAGTAAATAATATTTTTTAATAAACAATAAAAAGAAAAAAAAAAACAACTAAACTAACAAAAGTCAACCCTTAAGAAAATATAATAAAAAAAAACCTCCAAACACCAATAAGCTTAAAAAAAAGCAAAAAAATAATAATAATATTAATATTCATAATTAAATAATAATAATTTTATATTATTTAACAAAGAAAACCGATTCGCTTATTTAGCCAAAAATCAACAACAAGAAAGAGAAAATGGGCCGCATGTAAAAATAAGGTTGTTTTTTTTTGTAATTTTTTTTCCTAGCCTTAAAGTAGACAAATTGCCTAAAACTAAGATAAAATTTAAACAAAATGGAAAACTAAATATTTGAAAGGAAACTATATATATATACATACCTATACACAGATACATACTTACATGCATATGTATGTGTATTTATGTATTAGTTAATAGTACTTGAAATTGATTGTTTCTCAATTATTTTTGATTTCCATTTAACTTACAGAAAATGAGCCATTAAAATTAATAAAGAAAAAAAAACAAATGAAACATATAAAGCAAACTCGTGTTAACTTTAAAATTAAAAAGCAAAACTCAAAAAGCTTAAAGAAAAAAATTTGGAATAAATGTGTTCAGCAAAAATAGAAAGAGAAGCAAAAACCAAGAAAATGTTATTATATGTTTAAAAACTAAAACAAAAACCAAAAACATAAAAGAAATTTAATTAAATTAAATTCTTAACACAATTTCAAATTGTATAAAAAAAACAAAAAAAAAATGTAAGATGAAGAAACAGAAAAAACAAATAGAAATTGTATATTTGAAAAAAAAAAGAAGAAAGAACAACTTTAGCTCAGTTTAGAAAGAATTATTGATTGCTGATCCATCATCAAAATCATCAATGGAAAACCAAACCAAAACAAAAAGTGAATAAATTAAATATTAAAAAAATTTACCAAAAAAAAAAAAAAAAAAACAAAACAAAAAAGAGAAAAAATGAAATTGAAATAAACATGAGTTTTTTTTTGTATTTTATTTCATGACAAAAATTAAACCAAAAAAAGAACAAAACATACAAACACTTATTGTAAATAGAATTCGATTCAGTTCAATTATTACTTTTTATTCCTTTTTATACAACAAATAGGGGCGCTTCAAGGTTTTCCACGAGCTCTTTAGATCGGTTTTGATTCCACTTCCAAATCAAATCTTTTCAAAAATCATTTCTTTCTAGCCGAAGCATCAAATGTTTTCAGTATTGATTACAAACAGATAACGTTTGTCTAACAAAATTTCTATGTCTAATCATTTCTACTGCAGATATTTTTATTTATATCATAGCCGATTCGAGAACGATTTAACACAACAAGGGTGAGCAGGTCAAGAACCATCAAATTTACAATGGCCATATTTACTGGTGAGAGTTATATCTAAATGGGGCAAAAAAAACATTACCAAACTATTTAATTTACGTTTTCATCAATTCAGAGCAGAGAAAACCAAACCCGAAACTGGGAACGATCGCAAATAAAGATGCTTCTATGTTCTTGCATACCGATATTTCCATATTTCAAAACCCATTGTGGATAATTTATAAAGCCCCAATTCTTAAAAAAAAAAGTCAGGGTTATACGAAATTGGCCAAAATGTTAGTTGTTGATTAAGAAACTAAGGACATTTTAAAAATCGGTCAACAATTGGCGTAGTTACAGATTCGCAAAGGTAAGGGTTTTAAACATTTTTGAAAATGTTCAAATATTACGACTTTTTGGAAAACTGGCCAAAATATTAGATTTTGAGGTCTAACGCAAGTTTTAAGATAACTTTCCAATAAAAAACTTAAGACATGCATTAGAAATGATTATTATGGTCTATTTATTGTCAATACTTTCATATTTTTCATTCGTAGAACATCGTCCTTCGGTATTTATAATTTGTATTAATTTTCTAAGTAACAAAAAAAAACCAACAAACAAACTTGTGTAGAAAATTTCTTCTAGTAGTAAATAGTCAAAGAACCCAAAAAAAAAAAACGAAAAAAGTAAAGAGAAAACAGAAAAAAAGTACTATGTAAATACCCTAATTTAATTATTATTCATTTAGTCGTAACTTGAGCGCTCAACTTTAGTCTTGTACTTTATATGGAATACTAACTCACTAATGGATGGCATATCATAAAAGCAGCAAAAAACAAAAAAAAATTTAGTCACACACATACATACACACAATAAAATCATAGTTAGGCACTTAGCTGAAAAAAAGCAAACAATCATTTAAATTAGTTTTTGTTGTTTTTTTATATGCTTTAACTTATGGAACTACAAAAACCAAAAAAAAACAAACACTAAATTTAACCTACTAGGAGACAGAACATCAACAACAATATAAAGAAGAAAAATGCAAAACTTAAATAAGAAGCAAACATATCCACATTAAAATAATAAAGTACCTACCAAAACGATTAAAGAAAACACAAATATGAAAAAAGAAAATGTCCTATAAAAAAAAACATAACGAAAAGACAACAACAAAATCTCTTTCTCTCTCCCTCACATACACATGCTCACTCACTCTCACTTTCTCTCTCTCTCTCTCTTCTACTTTCTCCAATTTTGAAAAAGAACCGTAAAACAATCTTTTCAAGTTTTCCATTAAATCTAAATAAAAAAATACCTTAAAATTTATTACGGAATAAAAACTTATATGCTCTATGCAAATAAATCAAAGCAGAAACCAAAAATAAAAAAATTTAAATTAAAAAAAAGAAAAAACGAGATGCCAGACAAAAAATACATAAAACTTAACACTTCTCACCTTTCAAAACTTAAATAAATAAAAAATAAAAAGAAGAAGACAAAAAATTTCTATTAACGACAAAGACTGGAAATAGAGATTTCAAAATAAAGTTAAAATAGAATCATAAACAATAATTTTTATTGTTATCCTTCGCTTTTTTTATATTTTGTAACTTACTTTATTTTCTTTTCATTGCGAAATGAGAAAAAGTTTTTATTTCTAGTTTTTAGTTAGTTCAAATTTATGCAACAGAAAGATGAAAAAAATCCAAAGCACACTTAAAAGCAAAAAGCAAAATAATAATAAAAAAAAACCCAGCAAACAACCCGTACATAAAAACAACAAAACAAACTGTTCAAAGCAGATAAATAAATAAATTATAAAATGAGCAACAAAAAAAAAGGAAAAATTAGTATTACGCATAATAAGATATTATGACAAACAAACCAAAACACAAAAAAAAAAAAAAAAAAAAAAATACCAAAATGAATTGTTGTTAAGATTAAAAATGAAAATGTTTTATAATCGTTATTCAATAAAAATAAAAATAAATAAAAAAAAATCATGAAAAAAAAAACGAATTTGACCGGACAGATACAAAATTGAAGAAATCGCATTTCCCCATTATCAATCACATAAATAAGTATTTCGATTTAAGCTTAAGTAGTTGTACTATGATTCATGAATTACCCTAGCAATTAAGTAATAATTTAGCTAGGCTACAGAGTTATATACATATTTAATAGTAGTACTATAGAGTACATCACGATTTCAATATCTTTCCAATGCATGGCATAAGTAAACTCATTCCCAACATTTATAAAGTACTTTCCACTCCATTCCATTTAAACGAATGCCCATTACTGTCCCGTTATCCCGTACTTTTGGAATAAACCTACTACTTATACTTATATTATAAATAGAAATTAGTTTCAATATGATTGTTCCTCATGCCAATATATAAGTACTACCATTTTTAATTAGTATAAACCTTCATTCTGAGACAAAAGAAAAAAGAACGTGAAATCAAACAAAAAACAAACTCGATTAGAATACAATACATATACATATATAACTGTGTACATATAAAATGAATACCAATCAAATTTTGAAGCCCAGGCCCGATATCTCAAGATCGAGTTCCAGCTGAGCCTCTTACCCCAAAACAACACAAATCAGTGACAATCGGTGAGTGTGTCAAAGCCCCTCCAACCTATCTCACTCTCTCTTTCTTTCTCTCTCTCTCTCTCTCTCTATATAAATATATATACAAACATATATACATTTGTAACTCTCTCCACACCTTTATTTCCAACAAAAAGCCGGACCTACATCGGCTGTGGCCTTGCCCCTATACTCTTGCAAACTCGCCTTGGACCAGATATTTTCTATAAATATCGGTTCATCGTTTCTTTTGCGGCCTGTTTCCATTTTCGATTCCAAATAAATTGATATACCTTTTTATTTTGGTTTCCAACTTAATTTGTCCGCTGATATCCTTTTCAACTGGTTTCTAAATTTAATTTTCTCTTTATGTTTGAAAACCATTCCGAAATGCAAACAGGCCTGACTATTTGAATTTGTGTGCGTCGATCAGGGAAGATCCTTTTAGACTTTCTGGTATTTGCAAGGATATACGAGCAAAGATCAATTGTTCGATTGATCGAATTCCTTACTTTTTTGTTGTTTGTGTGTTTATTCGTGTAAACTTTACACTGTAAAGAATAAAAACAATTTTTTTTATTGGATTTTGATATATGTATAAACGTTTCTACATACGCCTACCCTACCTTTATACCCTACCTATATACATATATCTTTTATATATATAAGTAATTGTGCTTTTCTATGAATTCTACTTGATATATTTATATATATGAATAATAATAATAATATATCAAATATTTTTGTACATTTTTTGTATGTTTTTTTTTTCTTGGTTTTTTTTTTTATTAAACTTTGTCTTTTTTTCTTAACTGTCTTGAAAAATAAGCAAAATCGAAAAAAAAAGAAACTGCTTTAGCGCTGCACTTCAAAAAGAAGCCCCGCCTACTGCCTACAGCCGCCTACTGCCTACAGCAACAGCAACAACAACAGCAACAGCTATACCATCAAATGAACAACAACAAGAACAACAACATCAACTGCTCTTCATATATAAATATATATATATCATACATACATATGTCTATATGCATATGTATACATCTCGATATATATATACATATGTATATAGATACATGTATATATGCATATATCTGTATTTCGATCTCCTGGCTAATGGCTACGGCCATAGAGCTCAGGCTCTACGGCTCCTGCTTCTGCTCCTAAGTCCCGTTTCCCTGTGCTTTCCGATTCCGGTGCATGTGCGTTAAATTGCTATATATATATACCTCTATATATAAATGAAAAATATCCAAAACAAATGCATAAGTCGAAATCGAAAAGAAAAAAATAGAAAAACCAAAAAAAAAGAAAACAAATAAAAAAAAAAAACCGAAAAGTACCAGCAAAGCAAAACCAAGCAAAGCAAATCAAACAAAAAGCCAGAATGCAACAAAACTAAAGCCAAATCTAATAATTAAAAAAAAAAACAATTTAATAAAAAAAAAAAAATGAAAACAAAAGAAGAAAAGAAAAAAGAGATTCACAAACACACAGACACAAGAGAAAAACAAAAAAAAGGAATTTACCATGGTCGCACGCTTAGCACATCTTATAACTCTACAGACACCCCGCCACCCTCCGCCACCCACTCGCCCACACACACTCACACACACACACACACACACACAAAGGAATGCATACACTCGAAATTACAATCGTATAACAGTTAAACACACAGTTTTTTCTTCAAATGCTTTGATTTTGCTAACTTACTAACTTTTTTTTGTTATCATCACCAACCAAGAAAAACAACTAACCAAACTGCTTAAAAATAAATAACTAACCAACTTACATGCATATATACCTACATATATTCCAACTACTATATTTAACTACCCAACAAAATATACTTAGCCACCGAAAGTTCATCTCGCCCCAAAAATAAGAGAGAGCAAAGTGCATTGTTGGATTGTTTTCAGAAAAAAAAAACAGGCAACAATGTGACGCTATAACAGTGATCGAAAATGAAAAACAGAGACGACCAACACACAACAACACTCTCTTTCTAATACCAACAACATTAAGTACAGTCATCACAAAAAATGAAACGCCAGCTGGTTTTCATGTGTATTACTATTTAGAAACTATTTCTTCTAACTTTTTTCAATCAAACTGTTCATAAAGTAAGAAAAAAAAAGAAACATAAATAACTCTCTCTCTCTCTCTCTTCTTTCTGTTTCTTTCTATTTTTATCTGTCTCTGTCTTTCTGTCGCTCGTTCACTTAATATATATTTATCTCGCTCACTGAGTTTTGGCGGTGACTGTACTTATATATAAACTAAGCAACAATTAAACAAAAGAAAAAAACAAAAACAAACAAACAAATTGCAACAAATACAAAATTACATTATACCTTATACCTAAATATTTAACTCTTCGTAGTTTTTGCAGTCATCTATTCACGCAGATGTTGCGCTATGACGATCGATCGAACCGACCGCTTCCGTTTCCGTTCCAGGCGATTCCAATCGTTTCGGCTCGGTTCGGTTCGGCTCGACTCCGATTTGCTTTGGTTCTTTTTTAGCCCAACGCATTCATTTTTGTTATATGTCAAGTTTAACAGCGACGACGCCAAACGCCGGCACATTTTGTTTATACCAACTAACCAATCAAGCAATCAAGCAATCAACCAACCAAACAACCAAACAACCAACCAACTAACCAATCAATCAATCAACCATCTACATACTAGTATATATATGAAAATATATATCTTCTATATATAAATATAGTATATATACCCAACATATACAAGTACTATACCAATACAAATACAAATACTATAAAATCAACTAACTAACTACATATTTTTGTTCTTTTTTTTTTTGGCAATACGCTAACGGATTTTCTTCTTTTTTTTTTTGTTCGCCGCAAATCCACCACCCATCCCACCCTTACCCCACCCAGCCGCGCGTTTTATACCCTTGCGAAAAGGTTATATTATTATTGATCGGAAAGCAATATCTTTAATCAGCATCGTGAATAAATGAATTCATATAGCCACGTCCGTGCGTCAATCTGGATCGATGCAGTTCCAAAAATTACCACCCAGCCGGTCCGGTTTTATTCGGATCAGATATTTACATTACTCCAATTGAAACGATCACGTGAGAGAACTCGTTGCTTTTCACGCGATAACTCATTTCTGATTTATTGAGAAATTTTTGTAAAATTCAAAATTTATTTAGCTTAATACAGTCGTTTTTGTGTGTGCCGCATTTTATGAAGATCGGGCAACTATATCATATAGCTCCTATGCTAAGTTTCTTAAAGGTTTTTTCACTTTGCCATTTGTAGTAGCTAGCAAAATGTTAACCCAAAAACATGCAAGGGTATACAAGCTTCGGCACGGCCATTTGGTGTGTGTTTTTTTATTTAGATCCGTTTGTTTCATTTCGTTTTGTGTGGATTTGAACGCGAGCAACAAAGCAACGAACAATTTCAAAAGCAATTTAAAAACAGCAGCAACACGAAACAATCAGCAACATTTACTAACTATATATAGTTACAATAGCAATACGCTTTCAATGTCAACATGATTTACATGTATTATATTTTTGATTTGGATTTGCCAACTAACGAATTCCGAGAAACCGACAATCCCGATATTCCCAGCCCGAACCTTGCCCACTCCCAGCTAACAATACTAATCCTGATCCTAAAAACTCGTTACTCTCGTTTTTTTCTGGTTCGTTTTTGAATACAAATTTTTGTGTGTTTTTCGTTGTTTTTTTCATAATTTTTGAGTTTCGTGTGTAACGTTTCCGTTTTGAAATGTTGTGTTTATATCTTTTTGTGTTTTCTGTAATTTTTTTTTTTTTAATTAACCAGCCTTATATCAATATATAACCATATATTTACCAGCAAAGCAAAAAAAAAACGCAAACGCAAATTATATATAACTATAAACTTATAACTTGTTTCTACTTTGTTTACTTTACTTTTTATATACCTCAATATATATATATATATACAATATATATACATATATACCTATATATATATATGTGTGTGTGTATACAACTTTATTTCCACACACTGCGTTCTTCTACAACAACTTCATACCGAAATCCGATATCCGATATATTCCAAACGACATCAATTGATCGAACAAACAATTTGCATATATGATAATCGAAATTCTGAAAACTTCCAACAACAAACGAAAACTATATATTCAATATATATATATATACATATATCTATTGCCAATCGTATAAAACCAACAACAACAAAAACCACAAACAAATTTGACAAAAAAAAAAATGACAATCGAAAAAAATCAAAACCAATCCACAAAAAATATCAAAAAACAAAAAAATTAAAAAACCCAAAATGAAAAACCAATCAAATATAAAATAGGCCCGTCGGCTTCTGGGGCAAAATTGTCGGCTCTTTGTGCGTGATCGCTGGTGTGCTGACAATCGCACTGCCGGTACCGGTTATCGTCAGTAATTTCAATTACTTCTATCACCGCGAAACGGATCAGGAGGAGATGCAGAGCCAAAATTTCAACCACGTTACAAGTTGTTCATATTTGCCTGGTGCACTAGGTACATATAACTAACTATATATCTATATATAATATGTATTCTCTCTCTCTCTTTATCATTATCTCTCTCTCTCTCTATCGCTCTCACACACACAAAAAACTGTGTCTTTCTCTATATATGTATATGTTTTTTTTCTCTGAATTTTATTGTTGTGTATTGAACATGGTTCCATTCAATTGTCATATATTATATTGCTCATTTTAAATTTAATCATAAGGTCAACATTTAAAGAAGTCCTCACTATCCGAATCATCATCGGATATTATGGATTTGGATGATGGCATTGATGCAACCACACCAGGTCTGACTGATCATACGGGCGGCGGCCGTCATATGGTGCCATTTCTGAGAACGCAGCAATCCTTTGAGAAGCAACAATTGCAATTGCAGTTGCAGTTGCAACAGCAGCAGCAGCAACATCAGCCACAGGGACAAGGCCAGAATGGTTTGAGGAGCACAAATAGCTTACAATTAAGACATAATAACGCCATGGCCGTTAGTATTGAGACCGACGTCTGACTACTAGGTAAGTGAGCGAAACCTCCGTTGTTGTGCTCAAAACTGTTCTTGAATCTATCTCAAATTCGTGTCTTAAAAACTTTCATTTGCCCAATAGATTTAAAGTATCCATTCTTGCGAACTCTTCTTCTACTTCAGTCCTAACAATCAGAATTCAATACTTGACATCACTCCTAAGACACAGTTCTTTTGCACATTTATCAGCTTAGCCTTTCCGGCTCAAAACCATCCCGTCCAACGTTCTTTAAATATTTGAATTCCTTTAATTTAGTAATACCTCTTAGTATTAAATAGAATAAAGAACTCTCCAAAACTTTGGAACATGTCATCCCAAAAATAAGCAACAATTGATTGTGACGTTGTTCAATACCATTGTGTTAAATGTTAAGGTGGGATATCCCAAGTTTAAATCTTTTGACACATTCCCGCTATAAATGATCGACAGAAGGAAATAAAATCAACTCATGAAATGCTGTTCTATTCGATCCATATAAAAAAAAAAAAGTAATGATCGTAGTCTTCGACTATGTATAGGCAAACATTTTCGACAAAAAACGATAAGGATAAAGATTATGATCACAATGAATACTGAAATTATAGTAATCACTCATTACCACTGTCTTCCACATCCCGTGAACATAAGACACTTTTCCAAGAGTGGAGCGACAATTAATATCAGAATTCTGACGCCTTCAGAAAACACTTACAACTATATTAGAAAAAAGATTCCACAAAACGATTAAGTTCGGGACCTGCACTAATTATACGTCAAAAAGTTTTTCAAAGCTGTCGAATTCAATTTATTAACTTCAAACCAATGGTAAACGTTTCATTAGTCCTTAACCTTTTGAACTACTTTCTATAATAATGTAAATTCCTTTTTTAAGCTTAAGTTACGGCCATTAGTCAAAAGTTTGTCCAACCATGATGACATTTCCTTAACTTACATTTTCTGAACTTAATCATGCTAAAATCGATTTTTAGATAAATTCATCTAAAAAGGATCCTCCAACAGAGGATCAAAATGTTACAAATTTGGTTGCACGCATCTTTTGAAAAAATTTTTGTTGTTTTTCAATCCTGAGTTCTTTAATTTGAAATGCGTTATTCAACACTATTAATGTTATTGATTAAAAAAGGTTAAAAATGAAAAGAGTTTTCAATTGTCCTACAAGAAGAACAAACAAAATCTTCTATCTTTTAATTCTCTCATTCTTTCATTTTATCACTACCTCAATTAAAATTTAAAAATACAATACTCGATTTTTGTATCTGTAGTAGTAGCCATATCGAATGAGAAAGGTAAGAAATTTGGACTATAGGTATGATGTGTATGTTCCTATACAAATGCATCTAAGTAGATATATTTGACTTTATTAACATTATTTATTAACTTTGTTTAAAGATCATAACTCTCGTTTCATTTCTCAGTCAAACAAATGGAAAATGGACGAAAATTGCGTAGTGAAATGTTACGTTGGATGCCAGAAACGTCATCAAAAGCAGTTTAAATATAGAATTTTATTATTAAAAACAAATATGATTAAATAATAATAATATAAATTACAATTATAATGATAATAATAATAACTAGTAAGCAGCGTAGTTGTAAATTAACAAAACAAAATGTAAAACACCTACACCAACACTAACACCAAAACACACACACACACACACACAACCAAAGATCCAGTTCAATAGATTTATTAAAGCCTATTGAGCTGGATTAAAAAAAAAACAAAATGAAAAGGATTAAATTGAACTGGTTTACACAAATGTTCAACTTTTTTGTCATTTTTTAAATATGCAATTAAAATTTCAAATTTGGCATTTTTCAAATCTATACCTACACACACACAAACACCCACACACACACACACCACTAGTAAGGGAAAGGAAAAAGAAAACCAAAAACTCTACTTGATACCTATGTTCAAATTTAGCAATTAAACAAAGAAACAACTAACAATTGTTATAGTTGAAAAAACAACAACAACAATTATAAAAAAAAACACACACACAAACAAAGAAAACATAATATAATAAATGAAAACAAAACAAAAAAGAACAAACAGAAAACCAAAAAAAAAAAAAAAAACAAAAATTAAGTCGACTTATCTTAGTAGAAAAAAACTAATCTAATTGGAGTTTCTTCCCGTTTTCTATAGAAGCTAACTAGCAAAATGAAAAACAAACAACTTAATAAATAAACAACAACAAACGCATAACAAAATATAAAAAACAAACAACAACAAAAACACAAAACAAGAAAACTCACAAAAATACAAGAAATGTTAAAACCAAATGAATTCTCCGTTTGATTATTTTAATTTTCTTTACTTTCCACAATAGACAAAGCTAATAACTTATTATTTATATGTGTGTATGTACTTATATATATATACTACATATCAAAGTAGAATTTGCGGCAAACGAAAAACAGTTTTTTTAAGTTTTAATAGAAGAAGTATAACACAAATTCAAACATTTTTAGTGTTTGGTGGAAATTACTACAAAAACTGTCAAGTTTATGAACTATTTTTGTTTTTGTTAAGACTAACAATAAGTGGCTTATCATTTCAAATTAGTACACGCTAAAACGCTCTACTATTGGCTAATTCCATAGGGAAACAAGGAATGTCAATTTTTAATTTGTGTTGAAGAGACTTTTAAAGAAGGAAGAAACGTGTATACCCTTTAATGCCTCGAGTACTTAATGCCATTGATTTGATATGATTTTCTCGTTATAAAATGTAATTCTTTTTATTGTTTTGTTGTGTTTTTTCATTGGTGCAAATTTTATACAAGATTTGAGAGGAAAAAAATGCAATTATTGATTTTATCAAATACACAGTCACACACACACACATACATAGACACAATATCCACACAAACAAAAGAATGCTAAAAACAAATATAAAAAAAAAACATCAAAACTGCCGTTAAGTTTAAAAATATTGAGTAATATAATGGATATATAAATAATAAAAAAATAATGATATATATAATAATATATATATATATACATATATGTATATGTATATAACTATGTATATTCTTATTAATAAATATACATAGATAAACTAAAACTAATACTAACAATGCTATTTTGTAAATAATTAAGTTATAAAACTAAAACAGAGCTAAAAAAAGGCATAGGCAGCAACAACAAATCACAGGCGAGAGGGAAGAGAAAGAAGGCAGAAAATGTAACGGAAATCATAGCAATCCCAAAAATGAAATAAAACTAAATAAAAACCAAGAAAATACCAAAAAAGAGAAAAAACATACCAAAACCAAAGCTGCTAACGATACAAAAACAATAATTAAACTTAGCAAAAAAAAAAGATGCAAAAAAAATATGAATAAAAAAGGAAAAATAATAAAAAAAAAAAAAAAGCGAAAAACTAAAAACGAACAAAATTAAGAAATATAACATTTATAAATTGAAAATCGCAAAACAAAGAAGCAACAGGAAAAGATAAAGCCGAAAGATAAATCGCTGATCAGATCTTCCATAATATTTGTTTTTTTTTTTTAACTAACCTTCAAGCCAAAAATCTACTATAGACACTACATAAATTATTGCTCACGTCTTCCATTCCTTGTCCGAAACAATAAACTAATAAACAATTAACTAGATTCCGAAAAAACACAACCAAGCCATTCTACCCCAAAAAGAAAATATTTTAGTGTAAAATACAGTTTTTAAGAAAATTCAAACGTATTTTCCTGCAATCATATTGTAATAGTTAATACAAGATTTATATGTATCTGCTTTAGAACGAAATGATTTGCAATTGAATCCGTATGACTATAGAGTCTATAGAGTTTTAATTATATCTATGTATCTGTAAGTTGAGTTGAGTTTATTGATATATCTTTCTGCAAAGAAGGTGGACATCAGCGCTACTTCTTTCGGTTTGATTCACTGTTCAAAGTCGTTCGAATTTATATTTAGTTGTTCACATTATATCAAATTAAAGCCAATGGTCAAGCAAAGGGAAATCAGCTGGACCCAAAATGCAATTCCGAATCAAAATATTGGAGATATTATTCGATCTTCAGATGGTTTCGCAAGAATTTATGCAAGAATATTGGAAACAAAGTGGACTAAAGTTTTCTGTTTGTCAATCAAATCCTTAGAAGAAAACGAAAAACCAATACAAAAATTATAAAACTTAGACAGATGAATACGCCGACACACACACACACACACACACAATTTGGATGCCTTATGCTTCAGATATTTCTATACTCGATATTCTAGCAGTTCACAATGTCCTTTTTCTCTATTTTGCCATTTCCCATGAGGATATCATGGGAACCTATCATAGTTACATATATATATGTATTTATATATATACATATATATATTATATTGTATTTAACTCTAAACCTCTGACTACAAAGCTTTCTCTCCTCACACTAATGCCTAACCAGATTCATATTGGATAGAAATACATACACATATATGTGAAATGATTGAACATACTTTGGACCACAAAACAAACATCTCATTGAAAAACCACAACCGAAACACGAAAAATTAACAAAATGATAACGAGCTAAAGCTAAAAAAAATCTAAAAAAAACTGAACCATGCCTATAAGATATTTATATAAAAACCAACCAATATCATAAAAAAATTAAAATTATATACATATATATATTTATATATTTTGTTTTCCTCTTTTTTTTTTGTTAAATATGCGACTGAACAACAAATGATTCTTAATTTTTTTTTTCAACAATTTGCTTCTTTTTTTTAATTTTTTCGCTGCTTGATGTAATTAATAAAAAGAGAATTTATACAGCAACAACAACTAAACAAAAATTATGTAAATATGTAAAAAAAAAATAAGAAAATAAAAAAGGAATCAATTTTACAGCTTTGAAAACCGTCCACACGCACACAGTAAAAAGAAAAGGGAAAAAACAAATTAAAACAAAGAAAAAAAGGAAAGGATAGAGAGAAAACACATGAAAATTAGTTAATATACATATGTATATTTATTTAATTTGGCCTAGCGAATATTTAGTTAACAAATATCAAAGAAATCAATTTGCGTACCCAAAGCGAAAAAGGGCATATTAAGTTAAATAAAATCAGGCATCTGATCCCATTTAATCATATATACATATATATGTATCTAGATAGTATATATGTATGTATCGTAATTAGAATTGAGGGACTAACATTTCGTTAGTCTTGTGTCTCATATTTTAATTAAGTCGTAAGTCCCTTATTAATATAGATAAAATCTTGCAATTAGTTAGTACAGGGTATCCCATAGTCGGCGTTCCGACTTGCTTACGCATAATTATTTTTTCATTAATTTGTATGTTTTGTTTGTGATCAATTTTATTTTAATTTTTTGTAATAGTAGATTATTTAAATTCAGTTGAAACGATTTTTGTAAGCGATTAGTCCACTGAAACAAATTTAATATCATGGGAAAAGAAAAATCTATTAAAACTATATATATATATATGTAACTAACATATATTAATATAGTTAATTTAGTATATATACATATATATATGTATGTGTGAAAGAAATGAAAATGAAAATAAAACAAAAAAAAAAAACATATCGTCTTCAAAGTCATGTAAAAATTAAAATAAATAAATTTATTTTTTTTTTACAACAAATAAAAATTAAATATAAATTAATAAAACGCTAAATAACAGAACAAAAAAATGCTTAAAACTACTCAAACAAACAAAATGAAAATATTAACAAGGAAAAAGAAGAGGCAGAAGAAAGTGCAGAGCAATGGTAGAAAGTAGCAAGGGAAAGAGAAAGTTGGCTACCACTAAAGGTGATATTAATTAAACACACGCACACACACACACACACACACACACATACACGGATACACACAGACAAACAGATACAAAAAGACACACATACAACTTGCCAAAATTAATTAAGTAATAAAATCGAGAAGAAACCAAAAACCAAAACTGCTTCATTTAAAAACAAAAAGAAAATATATAAAAAAAAGCGGAAGATAGCAGAAAAGTTAAGAAACTAATTCAGCATATTCTACATACATACTTAGTTTATAATACTTAGACCTACTCTATAATAATGATATTACTAATAATACCAACAAATTTTTAATCTAAACATTAAAACAAAACAAACAAAGATTACAAGAACTTAAATTACTTTCTAGCTGAGCTTTTGCTTTATTCAACCTCCTTCTCCTCCTCCTCCCTTCCTTCCTTTTACCCAACACAAAATACACAAAATATTTAAAATATAGAATTGTTCTACCCGCATATCGACATCAAGTTTCACGAGGGACGTTCAAAAAGTCACAACTAAATTTAAGTTCGACATTGATACTCGAACAGCTTTACACAACTGTACTGCTTACATATTAGTTGGATAATGCAGTGCTCACATACCGAAAGCACTGCTTTATTTCTGAGTATTTCCCTGCAGATTTAAAGTTATGAATTTTTCTTTTATTATATTGGCAACTAATTCGCTTTAAATCTAAATACATATTTCATATTTTAATTAGGCGATTTTAACATTTAAAAAAAATTTTGAATCAGGTATGACCAGATTGGAACTCTGTTATATAAATACCATTCCATTCCAATGACTTTTTGAACGATCTTTTGGCAGAAATGGATTATTAATATCAAATGGTAATGTTTCACTTAAATTTTTCCTGTATTTCTTCATTCTAATATTTTCGTTTCCCCTCCTCCAACACCAACACAAGCACAACCATCACTTTCTTCTCCTCCAAAAAACTGAACTCATCAAAATCACAAACATAAAAAACAAAGACTGGAATATAAAAATAAAAAAGACAAAAAAAGATGCATTAAAAACACAAAATGAAGAAAAAATACCCAAATATTTATACATATACATATATTATGTATATATATATGTATGTGTATGTAAGTACATTAATATTTGCAGAGATCCAAACTGTATGTACTACAAGGAACAAGCCCAAAACCAAACCAAAAGATATATATATATATATAAGTCCAAAACAAAACCAGTTTATCTTACTTCATAATTTGTTTATCGATTTTCCGTTGCCATTTGTTTAAATCACAATAAGAATCCAACCAAATACAATGATAATTTAGCTCAAGCATGGGAATATATTTATAAGAACTAAATCAATTATGGCAAATATATATAATATCGCTAAATACACATACACGTACACACACACACACACACCTAGATACAATTTGCGCAATAATCCTTTGTCTGTGACCCAAACAAAATTCTCATGGCAACAGAAGAGAAATCCTCAAAGTTCTGAACCTTTTAAATGTAAATGTTGGTAATTTGAAACTTAATTTTGTCACAACTTTACTTAATCTGGAACTACGATACCCACACCCAGTCAAGGTCACAGAGTCGCGCATCTGATACACTAGAAAACTACATACATACATACGTACATATATACATACATACATACATATTAGATACGAAGCTGAACATTTGATTTTATATAAGGCCCAAAAGAGATACAACAAAAATCAAAAATACCCCTATTCAAGATTCCCCCCTCCTCCCTGACTCCACTCCCACACATTTCCCACCCAACAAAAAAAAAGTAGCAGATACAGCAGCAACAACAACTCCAATGTAAATTATGCGTACAACAATAAAAACAAATGGCATATGCAAAACTACTTATGACTAACAAAAAAGCTAAAACCCAAAAGAAAATATATATATTAAAAGAAATATATATATATATATATATATATACATATATATAAAAATAAAAATTATGAGTAATCAAATTTAAAAAATAAATTAAAAAAAAAACGCCGCAGCAATTATTTATAAAAATTACAAGGAAAAAAGTTGTTAAGATTCTAAAAATGAAAAATGTTTTATAAATAGTTAAACAAAAATGACAAACAAAAATACAAAAAAAATAAAGAAAAAAAGCAAAAACAGATAAACCTAAATTATTATATATATACAAAAGAAATATATATAAAAAGCAAAACTAAAACAAACAAGCGAACGAAAATACACAACAATACAATAAAAGGCACAGCGCAGAAAGATAAAAGAAACAAAATCCACACAGTTCGACTTGCATTCAAATATAACAAGAGTAAAAATTGTTTGTTTTTTAATCATTGTAAATTCCAACAAATTGCTAAAATTGGTTCCAATCAAACGCAAAACACAAATACAAATCCAAATATGAACAAATACACACGCTCACACATACATACACATACACCCAAAGACACAGACACACTACACACGTTACTTTATGAACAAGAAAACAAACAACCATAACAAATTAAATGGACAAAAGTAAATAATAATAAAAATTATGCTAAAATGAACAAAATACAAAAGAAAAAAAAAACAATACCAAAATTAAAACAAAATGTGCAAATGATCTTTTATTTCATTGTATCAAAAACTCGAGGGATTCAAGTCCTGTTTTTTCTATTTGCATATATTTATCAAACGGCGTCCCGATTTAAGGTCGCATTTCAGCAAATTTAATATTTTCACTGATATTTTTAATAGAGCAAGGGATTGCTGTGATCCTTCTTGTCAAAGGCGCGTTAAGAAAATGGGGCAAATTTCTTTGAAAAATCAAAACAAATTAACTATAATCCCTAAGCACTTCAATATATCCATTTAGAAGCGGAACTTATTTGTTTCGCAATTTTTGTTAAAGACTGTTAAACCTAAAGAAGAATGACTTATTTTTTTATGTTTCTTCTTTCAACACGATTTGTGGACACCTGCAGAGCCTAAAAGTATGCACCTAAATTGTACTTATGTATCGTTCTCTAAGTCTTTGCACATTGGGCCAGATTTTGTTTTTTTTGTTTGTCATAAATTCGAAAAATTGTGTAAATTATATTAGGAATTCAAATTAATAACTTAAAAGTGGGGATTGAATCAATAATTTAAAACAAAATTTAAAATTTACAAATTTACAATTCTGTCAAAATTGACTGGTAGGAACACCAGGCCTCTAAATCTTTGCTGACAAAATTAGAAAAAAGGTCAAAGTATTTAAAATATATTCATATGGAAGGTTCTTTAAAAGTGATTTTGACCAACCTGGACTAAAAAGTAATTATGTAACACATTGTGCAAATTTAAGCCAATTTTTAGCTAACAAATTCTGTCCTACTGGACGAATGAAAATTCAATTTTTGACTGGATTGTTGGCAACATGAATAAACTAACTCTTAAGCTAAAATATTCAAGAAAATATGGAATTTTCATGTTTACATGAAAAAAATTTCCAACACATTTTTAGATTCTAAATCAAAGTTCAGTTTTAGTCATAGCTACTAATGCTCTTGCAGACCTTTAACATTTAAATTGTAGTTTATGCCAAATAAAAAAAGAAATCTGGCCCATTGTGCTTTGGCAAGACTTGCAGCATTTACCTTAAGGCATTGTGTTCGTTGCATGTATATTTGTATATATGTATATATATTTTTTTTTTCAGCTCACAGTACGGAATGACCGAACAAAAATGAATTATGATGAATTATTTATTACTTTTTGTCAATTAATTTATTTTATATTTCTCATTTCATAAACTTATCAACTAAATAGCTTAACTTATTAAAAATCTGTCAACAGCAAAATGTATTTTATGTTTTGTCTGAATTTTAGAAATTCCATTTGTTGTTATTCTCTTCTTTTGTATTTTTTATTTATTTCTTCTTTTTTTTTTTTTTTGGTTTTAGATAGATTGGAAATATTTACAAAACTTCGCCGAGTGTAAAATCAGGGATGGCGAGGAAAGTAGGAAGGAGAAAATAGGAAGAAGTGTGGGGAAGGTTTTTTGGGGAATTTGGTGCTCCACCTGTTTGTTTGTTTTTGGTGCTGAATGCTTGTGCGGTTGTTGCCAGATTGTCATATCACATTGTGTTCTTCCTCGTATTTAGTTAGTTATTTTATATAGATTTTTAATTTCAAGTTTTAGGATAGATTTCTGGCTCTACGACGTCCTGTTGGGGCCTTAACCTTTGGTCTATACGTTGGCAGCTCAATAAAAACTGCTTGATATTCTGGTACCTCTGGCCGCATTGAGCGTGACTCTGTGAGCAGTTGATTTGTATAGTAGGTGACCTCCTGCTGTGGCTCATTTGCTGCAGCAGCGGAATCAGTATCAGTTGGATCAGCTGGCGCTAGACGCCTTTGGGCCGAACGACCCCGCAGGAGTCGAAGAAGATTACGCTGCTGTGCCTTTGATGGTTTTCTACCCGCTCGCGGTTTGCTGCTGGTATTGAGGAAGGCTGATTCCTCGTAGCGTGGTATGTAACGAGGCTTGCGGGACTCTCCGCGATCTTGGTTTGTGACATTGAAACCAAAAAATCGCGGAGCCTGCACAGAGATCAATGGCAGCAGGGTTTCACGGGCGTAACGTTCCGCTTTTTGCAACAGCTCGCCCAAACGGAAGGGCAATAGCTGCACTGTTTGTGCCTCGTCGGGTGAAGAATTCTGAGGATTGTGACCGGGCCGGTTCTGGCCCATTTGGGCCATCATTTTGGGTAAGCTACCAAGTGTAGAGGAATCCGCTGTGTTGGTAGTGGTGCTGCTACTGTCTGTTAAGTCTATATCGCTCAAATCCAGATCTTTGCCCTGTTTAGCCCTTGGTGTGGTGGCTTTCAGAACGGGTTCCACAATCTCCTCTGTGGTCGAGTCCTGCAGATTACGCCCCCGATTAACAGCCATTTTGCGATCCTTTAGAACAGGCTCCACTATCTCAGAGGAGGCATCGGGGAAGCTGCGACTAGTTTCTCTAGCCGACGCATCAGAAGTCTCATTGTCCAGCGAGTTGCCCACTAAAATGGGTTGCCAAGGCAATGCAGCTGAATGACCCAAAGCATAGGTCTGATTTCGACCCAATTTGAAACTGGTTCCCAGATTAAAGATGTCCTTGCTTCGCTTGGCACTCTCGACTCCATCGACTGAGGACGACACACTTAAGCCAGATTCCTGGACACTTGAGTCGGGTATGTCTGTGGGGGAATTGCTCGGGCCGTTGGTGGCAACCATTGGTGTGGCCAATGTTGTATAGGATCCATAATCCTCTTGGTTATCCAATTCACAGTTGCCAGCCTGAAGGGGCATACGTACTGGGTTGCCACTGCTCAGTTTAGTTGAAGGGCGACACAGTGAATGACTGCGGCCAAAGCTGTCCGTAAGTACCACCTTATCGATATCCCAATGGGGCAAACCCTTGCTCAGCCATCCACTATACGACTTGTACAGCAAACTCAGAGTAGTGGGAAACCCTAAGGCGGGATGCGGTACTATAATCTTGGACACAATATCGCCGGCAAAGAACTCTGAGTCGTCTTTTCTGTTAAAAAATCGGCACAACAATCAGCACAGTACTATTAAGCCTGGTCGAAATAACTTACTCTGATATTTCAAAGGTCTCATTGAGACCGCCATCGCCCTCCAATATGGCTTCTAGGCGTCCAATTGTGCGCAATGGCAAATCGTTAAAGGAATTGAATATCTGCAATTGAAACTGATGGGCACAGAAGGGCTCCTCTTCGCGAGTCAACAAATAGAGTTGGCCTCGGCCTGTGGATCGATCGGCATAGTAGCCCATATTGCCACACCGGGGAACACCCTCGGCCAGATCCTCATCGTCTTGGGCACATGGAAAACATTTGCCCTTAAGGAAGTCATCATAGCTGGCACAGGGAAAGGCGGGAAACATGCAACGAGGCGCCACCGAATCAATAAAGAATTTGTAGGCTCTACGATGATTGCACAAGGAGCGTCCCTCCTCATCCTCGGCTGCCTGGGCGGCTGTTTGAAGATATATTAGAGAGCGAGAGTTAATCAGAAATTTGTTGAGTGATGACTATTAAAAACTTACACCAAATGAAATCCGTCACAGCTCCAACAAAGAGATTCGAACAGCCTGTTTGAACACGTCCGCCATTTGGATAGTAGTCCACATGGCCCATTGGCTGCCATGAACCCAGGCCACCCAGTATGAGGTTCTCACCATTCGAGTGAATCACATCGACAAATTCAGCATCTTGACTGTCCAGCCGAACCTTGGGATGCTGGGCCTCGAATAGAGGACCAGCTGGATCTAGGCCAGTAATGCGAGACAAGCCAGGCAATTCGGCACCTGCAAAACCAGATACATGGGCACCTAGGCTAAAGCCAATCAGATGAGTCCGCTTGAGATTGAGGCCCTTGTGTTGTTGAAGGTTCTGAAGAAGCATCGCCAATTGTTTACCCACCAGACGGGTATTGGCCGCCGCTCGAACATAATTGGGAAAGGTGGCTCCATTCTCCCAGTCCACACAAATCACAATGCAGTCCTCCTGCACGGGAATGTCAGAGATTTGAATTTATGGTAAAAATTGGAATCTTTCGTTTACCCACCACAGCCATTAGGGCCGTTTTCATTTCGTAAATCCAAACATGGGGACAAGCGGAACCAAAGCCATGGACAATGACACGTACGGATAGCTCATCGAAACCCTCTAGATCAGCGATTGAGGGCATCGCTTTCTTCTGGCTGCCAGATGAAGGCTTTTCCGTGCTGGAGCTGAAGTTGCTGCTGCTAGATGCATTTAGGCCCGCCGATGACTGTGTCCCGTCCATTTCATTCAAGTCACGCTTCGATTTGCCGCCGAATGCCGCTGTCATATTGAGGAATGACAACTCCATTAGG
The DNA here is from genome assembly GCA_018903935.1 of Drosophila insularis. NCBI lineage: Eukaryota > Metazoa > Arthropoda > Insecta > Diptera > Drosophilidae > Drosophila > Drosophila insularis. The sequence continues at coordinate 128,253 of JAEIFP010000569.1, read as the reverse complement.
GGCCGATCCGAACGCTGGCGGGTCGAATAGAAATAGAACTTTGTGTTTATCTCCTCGGGTGCTGAGGGCAGCATTTCAAGATAGGCAAAGGGTCCCGAATCCTCAAAGCAGCCGAGTTCGCCATAGCAAACCCGTTTCACTGCGGCTCTCTTACTCCGATGCTGACGCAGACGTTGACGCTGTTCGTGCTCCAGCAGAGAGGCACGCACAGCTCGCGATAGTTCCGTATAGTTGGCATATGCCATACCAGAAGATGTCAATACATCCTGGGCGGGGTCTATGAGATGATCAGATAGATATTTAGATATAGTAAAGCAAATGATCAATTCGTCATTAATTTGCCATAATTTCAATGTGTATCACGTTTCAGCCAAATTTATTATCGACAATTTTAATGACTACCCCGACAGTCTTTCGGACGGAGAGGGGGGAATAGAATTGAGAACCAAACTGGCGCCCTCTATTGCGATTTGACGTTTGAATCTTATAATGATATCCATTGGTTTTGAATTGAAGGAATTCATCTCATGCTTTGAAATTTGCTTCAACACATTGGCTATCTCTAGCCTTTGCTTTTCGTTGCTTATGACTTAATCGACTCTGGTTGGATTGATAAATTGTCGAGGCGTGATCTGAGTTCAAATAGGCCCAACCCAGCCCCAAATCTAAAAGTCTCTCCGTATCTCTCTCTCTCACTCTATCTAGACAAATTAAACTGCCGCCACACACAGCGAGTCTAGTGCTCTTTAAGGCAAAAGTACGTAGATGCATATACGGGTTTTGGTTAATCACGTGGCCACCTTATAAGCAACTACGGAAGGAATGCAAATTATTAAACAATTTAAAATCACTGAGTGACTCATTTAGTGACTCTTAGTGTCCAACACATTGGCAAGAAAAATCTAAAATCATGGCCCTCATTGGCTTTACCGTGAATGATGTAACTGAAAACAAAGATGCAGAAAATTCCCTAACCACGATGAAGGTAAAGTGACAAATAATGCTTTACGCTCGGATGACAGGGCAATTATTAGGCTCACTTGTATCATTATATCTCTCACACATTATCCAACTGCAATTTTGCAAAAGGTGTACACAAGGTAAGCAAACAAAAAATGGAGGAATAGGGAGACGAATTTGGAGAAGGAAAGACAAAGCGTTTGACTAAGCTATTGTAATTCCTTGTTTATACGTAACCCCAAAATCATTTGGAGGGGATCGTTACACAAAAATTCCATTATCTACCCTCTACAAATGTTTATTTTTTAAAGTAATGATAATTGACTTTTGCCTACATCGAGACTCTGTTCTTCTAGCCCAGCCTGGCAATTCAATAGTTATAGGTAAAAAATTATAATTTCTAGATTCCAAACGTAAAAATGAAATGGAATTTATTGAATTTAATTAATTAGCTAGAACTAAGCTTCTAACAGCTCTTAAAAGGTTTAGAAATAAGTTTGAAAAAAATATACAAAAAAAAAATTAATCTGTTTGATGACTAGCATTTCTCCTAAACAGGACCCTTAAAATACCTTTCATTATTTTCTACTCTTATTAGTGTGAATATCTTTCAAGCTTTCTCACTGTTATAGAAAGTAAGGACAAAGTAAACAAAATTAGGGTTACTTGAATACTGAACTCAAATTCGCCTTGCCAATTTTTAATTCTACCTTTAAGAAAAATTTTTTTAACCGATTACAGAGTCAGCGGAAAAGATTGCTGATAATAATCGTTAGCACTTTCCCCTAAAACAATAAGCAGATCATTATATCCTCAACACTTACATTCCTAAACCAAAGTCAATGTGTATCACCTTCAATGTAGTCAACAATTTGCAATTTACGCAATTTGTTTAAATTGCTCTTCATGATAATCATTTTTGTTCAATGGCAAAAGCAATAGACCATCAAAAAAAAAAAAAAGCTCATCTAAAGACAAAAAAGAAGAAAGAAAATAAAACACATTCAACACTAAAAGCGGAAACTTCCATTGCCTCTTTCTTTCCCCCTCTCTCTCTCTCTCTCTCTCTCTCTCTCTCTCTCTCACTCTTCTCCGCCCACTCACAATGCCCCCACTATCATGTACATCATCATCATCATGATGATTTGAGATTTAACTTGCTGTCACTTGTGAAAAATAAATTTGAAAGCCTTCTCATGCTCTCAGCAAAACAGCAAAACAAATAAATGAACTAATTAATTCATTTAGTTAATGAAAGGCAGGTTCACTAGATGTGTATACTTACTACTACTAGACTGCTGATGACAGATACTTGAGGAGACAAAGATGAGCAGAAATATAAGCAGCATCATCATCATTGCCTTCCCTTTGGTGGATTCACTTCGGTAGGATTTTATGGTTTTCTCGTTTTTTAATTTTTCTTTTGTAATTATTATTTTGGGTCTTTTTTTTTTGTTTTTTGCTCTTGTTAATGTTTAATTTTCAAGATTAAAATGGAATTTGGGTAGCTTTGATTTGTTTCTGTTTGTTGAAATGTTCGTTTTGTTTCTTATTTTTTTGTTTTTGTTTTTCTTGTGAGGTGTTAGGTGATAGGAAGAGGGAATGTGGGGGTTTTGTTGGTTTTTAGTGTCTGTTTGGTTATGCGAGCAAAAACCACACACAATAAACAAATTCACTTTCACTTGGCACAGACGATGAGGCCAAAACGCTGAAACGCTATAACCGCTAGTGTGGAGACAACGATGGCCAATGGCAAGTGGCTTGACGGTCGTGACTGGTTCCTGGACTATAACTTTGCCTTCAGTCGCTGACTGACTCACTGACTGACTTTGACTTGGACTGTGACTCCGTCTAGGCGTTGGCTATATGCTTTGATTGAATTATGTGGCATCTCCAGCAGCATGAAAAGTCATCATTGCCAACCTCATCATCGCGACGAACGTCATAATCATCACCATAGTCTCTGGCCTGGCTTTCTCCATAGACCAACTCCGATTTGTGACATGTTTGCTTATAGCATTTTGATTGACGGTTGGGTCTCTTCAGACCAGATCTGCAATTACAACCATATATTTTAGTTATACACATCATACATGTAGCATCACATTACATACTAGAGCATATTATAGAGTATATGTATTGTACATATATCTATGTAGTATAGGGTATGCATGACAATTGCCATTCGAAAACGCCAGCACATATTGTATAATAAGCCGGTTACACACATTTAAACTGGCTTAAAAACAGGATATTGCTTTAGTTAGTTAGACAAGTCTAAGTCTAGCTAGAGCTGGCCATTGACCTTTATCACTGACGTCCACAAAATGGGCTCACATAAAAAAATAGTTTCTGAAATTGTTACGAGTATAAATAACAATTGTTATACTAAAGTCTTGTAAGTTTTTTCTAAGAGTCTAATAAAGATCAAACAATTACAATAATTTTTAACTGCCAATTTTCACTAGGAAATATGTGCGAGATTTTTGTGTGTTAGTCTACTTTGTCTTACAGCATATAAACATGAATTTGCCTGGAGGATAAACTTTATATTTTTTAAATGCATTATAGAATGTGAAAAATAAAGTCATTTAGGCATTAGAGTCATCTTCTTTTTCTTTAACAAGATCAGCAGCTAAACAAAAGTTCCAAATTAAAGCTAGTCTTGACTTCCAACTTGTTTTATCTTAAGTTGGTTAAGTTCCTCTTAACAATGGTCCTTCTTCTTTAGTTCTTAAGTAAAATTAGCAAATGTGCCAAATTCAGGACATTTGGAGCCAATCAAACTACCCATTCATCCCTCATCCATTTGGGTCATAGTTAAATCAACTAAAAACCATCAAACAGTCACAACTCTTTGTCACCTTTTTTGCTTTCATTAAGGCTGTAAAAATTTCTTATGATCGACAAACGAAAGTGAAAACTATCATAAACTGATATGGCTAAAAGTCATAGAAACCGAATCACTACTATCGTATCATACTATGTGTGTCTGTTTTCTTATTAATTAACAAATTGTTGTTGTGCCCCTCTTTTTTTATATTTGTTTGTCAATTAGTTTCGTTGCATTTGTTGATTCACTTTCGTTTCGCAATGTGTGATTTTTTAATTAGCAAAGTGTTAGATGGTTAGGTTATTGAGTATTAGACAAGATCCAAATGAAATATGAATGCACAAAGTGGTAAATTGTGTTGTCAGCCGATGTTAAATAATCTGAATGATCTGAAGCTGATCTAATGCTGCTGGCCATTAAGATTAGCCGAGAGGATGGGAGGTCAATGAACGGAGAACGGAGACAGCACATTAAAAAGAATTTCATTTCACCTATGGGTAATCAATTGGCAATTTTTGCAATTTGCTAGTTTTCCCTTTATTTCTCTTTCTTTCTCTGGTAAGTGTTAGATTATTAATGTTTCTGGCGTGGGAATTCCCACGAAAAACCATCGTCTCCACTTCTATGAATACTTGATGACAGAAAAGTAAGTTCAAAGAAAAAAGAAAAAAGCAAAAGGAAAGACATCAATTAAGGGCCCTTTGAGTTGACTTCTTGTCCATCATCTCAACATCGGATCATCATTATAATCATCATTTCTAACACGTTGACAATGACAATGAAAGCGGCAAAGAAAAAGAAAATGGAAAGTTATCTTAACTTTTAACAAAATGCTTCTAGAGCAACAAAGGCGACAGCGGCTTTAGCGACAAGAGCGTCTACTTCTCATTCTGTTTCTTCTTCTGATTTTTACTTCTGCGGGTTAGTTCCAGTTTCTATGCCACAACTCCAAGACTTAACCACTTTCAAATAGATTAACCCAATTTGGTTGCTTGGCTTTCAGATTGCTTATTTTCGCATTTGGCGGCTGCTAATTTAAGCTCATTAAATGCTGAAATCGCAGTTGAAGTTGAAGTTGCTGTTGGTGTTGGAGTTGGAGTTGGCGGAGAAGGTGTCTAGCATCTGCGGAAAAGTGAGTCGAGAATTGGCAAAGCGGTCACGTCTCGAGCTGAGTGGAGTGGAGGAGGATGAGGAGGAAAAAACCAAACCATGCCAAGGAAAAGCGCAAATGATGTGTGCCAGAGAGTTTTCCAACCAACCATCTAGCCAGTTAGCCAGCCAATCAACTAAACCAACTAAACGTATTGGTTGAATGAAGAAATGTGATAGGCAAAAGACATTGCTAAACGAACAACCAACCAATCAAACAATAAATTGAAAGCCTTTGTCTCTCACTTTAAATATATATTTTGTAAGCGATTTTGCTAAAGTTGAATGAATGTTGTTGATTGATTTGTCAGGGCGACCGACAGACAGACAGACAGACAGACAGACAAACAGGCAAACATACGAAATCGCAAAATGTTTTCCATTTTGTTTTACTAGCACTTGGCACCAGGCGGTGACCATAAATTCAATTTCGATTGATTTTATGTACTTGCCAATTGTTTTTTATTGTTGTTCAATAGTTGGTGCTTAAAAAAATACTGAAATTTCCTTAGCTAATTTTCGCCACTAGTTGGTTTCCTGTATTCGTTACGAAAAACGAGCAACAGAGAATCAAAAAATAAAAACAAAATAAAGGGAGGAAGCAACAAACAGCTGGAAAAAAGGCATCAGTGCATAAAATTTCCGCTGTTTTTCTTCTTCTTTTGTGTGTGTGTGTGTGTGTGTGTATTTACGCTAAAACAAAATGGGTATATGCAGTAGTGGCAACAGATCTAGGCTCTAAGAAATCACAATTTTCAATGCATAATTTAAAAATTTATTGGCTAAATTTTAGATTAGCAAAGTTAATAGTTTTCAAGATTTTTTTCAAATAATTTTTCCACATTCCATTTAAAATGACTAGCACATTAAAGGACCAAATATCAACATATCTGTACCTATGTATATCATTTCGTACCGTCACATATCCCTATAGATAATAAATGGATTCAAACGTGACAAAAATAAAAGAATTATTTCATTTGTTATTTCTCAAAAGATACACTTTTTGTCACTAAATAAAATCTTTTAAATTTATTTTTTATTCTACTAAATAGAGTATAGGATTTTCGACCCAACCCAAATTATTATTTGGTTTTAAGTTAGTCGCACTTACCACTGCTATACACTGTGAGTATGAAAATATTTTTGTTATGACTTTTGTTTTATGGTACTATCTGAAATTAGTTGCTTGTATTACATTTTTATAGGTTTTTTTTTTTTTTTTTTTTTTGAGTTTTAGTCCGTTTTTATGTTGTGCTTCTCTTTCACAAGAACTCATAGCCAATGCATTGCATTGGCAAATAACAGAAACAAGAAACCATAAATAAATTAACCATAAATCATTTGTCATGAAACCCAAGTCAAACGGTAAAGTGCAGCAACAACAACTACTACTACATACAATTACAATCGCAACAACAACAAAAAAAACAACATGACCATTTTCATGCATTGGAATGAAGTACCTAACAAACGAACAGTTCATTCATTCATTCAGTACCGAAGAGTGACACAGTTTTTGTTTTTGGAAATCTCTCCCACTCCCGCTCTCTTTCTTGCTCTTACTCTTTCCCTCACACTCCTGCTCTTTCTTTTGTTGACTACTTATTCCCACATCAGCATCAACTTACCAGTTTTAATACCCTATACACAAAAAGGTTCAAAAGGTATATAAAATATACGCAGAGACTCATAATGTTCTCTTTCATTGGATTTGCCTCACTCAACAAATTTATCTAATTATAACGAGTAAAATTTCCTGCTTGATTATTAACACAGCGTTGCTCTCATGCTTTCTCTTAGATTAGAATAGGAATCTGTGGCAATCTATTTATTGAGTTTATCTTACTTTCTAGTTGCAAGTGGCAAATGGCATCGTTATACAAATTCTAGATTGGTTATAGATATATGAGTAAGAATTTCGAAATGACCTTACGTAATCATTGAGGGCACAGGGTATGTTAAAGCCGGCACTTGTAGTCTGATGGTACGCAATTTTAATGGTTCACCAATCATGTTATATGAGCAGAGCGGAAATAACTGGAGCTTTGACCTAATCAGCTTCAGCCATTTAAGACACATACACACACACACACTCGCAAACAAACACATTTAGCTCTTTTCTCTTATGAAACATTTTGACCCAGTTTCTAGTTAGTTCTACAGAAGACACCCAAATGTAAATATGTAATATTATTAAAATAATATATATTTCAATGCCAACAAATAAGACAAAAACATTTAAATTTAGCTTTCAAGTGTAGTCGACAGCGCTGCAGTTTATTAACCTCGTTTCTTGTTGGAGTTTACGTTAATATGTAATTTGAATTGAAAGTCCATTCGATTTACAACAAATTGTCGGCCTAATTGTTATGATATACTTAGTCGGGGTAATATGTTAATGAACTACTGCACCTGCTGCTATAAAAAGTAGTCACACTTGATATCTGCTCTGCATACTGTGGAGATTGGACAGCATGATTTCAAAGAAAAACCTTCATTTAACACCCAAAGGAAGAACCAATGGTGTGTAAGTTTCAGATGGAATTTTAATGTTGGATGTCTGCACCGTAATATTCGATAAGTTTTGCACATTTCGGACTATGCTTAGCCATTGTCGAGGGTATTTCGAAATAAATCAATTTTGTTACAAAGTGTTTTACCAAATTGAAATAGTTAATTTATTACGGTTAGTGCTTGTTGCTGTTGTTGATTAGGCTATGGTATGAATGGCATTGAAGGAATTTTATGCACTTTAATTGAAAGAGCTTGATAATTATACAAACAACCCACACACACACACACACCATAATGCGCTTATGCATGTGTATGCATATATATATAGTACATACATACAAAAATTTATATATGTATATGTGATGATTTTCGTCATAAAAGTCAACTTTAAACTACAACATGTAGTTGTTGTTGTTGTTGTTTTTGTTGCTGCTGGTGTCTACAATTCGTGTCAATGTCAGCATGATTTTTTCTAAAAAACCAAAAAAAAAAAATTGTGATTTTATTATGTGTGTGTTGTGTGTGTATTTTTGATTTTTCATATGAAAAGAAAAATCAAAAGACTTAGGCGACAAACTTGCCAGTCAAATGCAACATAAAACAATTTGGAGGTCTTATCACATCTCAAGATTTTAAATAATCTAAATGAACTATTTGTTGAGCATCTCTGAAAATGTCTCAATATCTTAAAATTAAGACCATACCATATATACATACATATGTATATGTCAAGTTATAAGTCAAGCTAGAAAAGAGTTTTCACTTGCATCCGGATAAGAACCGTCTGCACCTGCAGTTATACATATCTGAGTATAATACGAAAAGTCCATTACACTGTAATTACGCATTATATGATATAATTTATATCTATATCTATGCAAGATATCGATCCATATCTTTTGTGTGGGTGTAAATTCAGCGATTCGCGCAGGATGTATTTGCCTCATGTCAACAAAGGGCAACAGCAACTGGCCATTAGTATTGACATAGTCTATAGGTTTGTACTGTCAAATATTGCCCTATAAACTAACTTTTCAATTGGCTTTACAAACACACAATTCAAATGCATAAATATACATACATATATAATGTACATACATACATACAAATATATGTATGTATGTAAATATATGTATGTATGGATGCATATTTTGTACGTTGGCGGCGGCTTCTTTGCTACTCTTCTCCCACTTTTTTCGGACCCGGCTCACAGTTTCACTTGAAGCTCGTGAAAGTTGCGCTTCGGCAGCAACAGCAGCAGTAACAACAGCAACAACAAAGCACACAGTAAACAAAAAATACAAAAAAAAAGCAAAAAGTGCAAAAGAAAAAAATATTGATTTAGAGGGCCCAAACCCATTAATAAATGCATAAAAAAAAAACTTAATAAAGAAGAAAAAAGCACAATTAATATACGCACTTTTTATACCGTTTGTTATTGCTTTTCGCTGGTTATCTCTTCCTCTCTTTCTCTCACTCTTACTCATAAGTTGCGCAAAGAGGAAAACTAAAAAACAAAACCTTAATTTTTTTTTGGTTTTTGTTTTGGTTTTGGTGCATTCACGTAACGGCAAAACAAAAAAAAAACTATTCACCGAGCAACAACAATAACACGACTCGTTGACGAAAGGAAACGGAACAAAATGAGTTGCAGCGAAACGAAATGAACCGAACTGCTAGCCACCGCAGCTGAATAACAACTAAAAAAACTGAAATTTAAGTGGAGGTAAGATCGTAGGTAACTCGATTGGGGCACCAACAGGGGCGGTTTGCAAGGGCTTGAAGGGCTTGGGCCCCCTTCCCAAAGTGTAGAAGCAAACTACATAATGTCACGAAATGACATATTTTTTCATTATATGTATTTTTTATATTTTTTTTTAAATTGTTTTTTTTTTTATTTCTTACAATACCAACACAATTTATCAGAATAATTTAAATAATGCTAAAAAATGTGTTTTCCAACATTTTTAAAGGTTTATATAATTTATATTTGAAGTTGATTCTATTCCTATGTTTCGCCAATTCAATGCGGGCCTGCTTTAAAGCAGTTGAGCACGTAGAGCTCCCAGATCGTTCATTATGCGGCGCACGTTCAATTGCAAAAAGCCGCGGCACTGCCCGAAAAATAACAAACTAGACTTGAATGCGAACAAACTGTCCCTACGAACAGTCAGTGAAGTAAACTGATTTTGGCTATTGCTAAAGGCATTCGCAGCATTGGGTCAAACAGAAAGTTCTAAATTGGCCCAGTTATCAAGTGAGATTGCAATCTTTGTCATGCTCCAATTCTGGGAACGTCTCCCTGAGCAGGTTCCAGTCGTGTAACTGCATACATAATGTTATTCATTATTTATTATACGAAAATTGAAATGAAACTTGAATTGAAAAGAAAAATAAATGTTGTTTTCCAGATTTCATCACAACCAAACGTAATAATAAAGAATTTCCTTCCGTTTTCCGAAAATATACTTAATAGATCCTAAATCATTTAAAAAAGCTAAAAAATCAAAATATCTTATTGGCAATGCAAGTTAAAATTAACTATTTGATGAGTTTTTAAAGTTATTTCCCATATTTTTACCCGTTCAGATGTTATTATAAATTTTTATTGAAGTACGGAACGCAAAGATAGATAGAATCTAGAAGGTACTGGTATCCAAAAGATTGTCATGAGTTTGGATCACGTTTTAAATAATAGACCGAGAAGTCCGCAGCGAAAATAAAATTTACTTGTCAAAACCTTTTTTTAATGGGAAAGTATGTAAAAGAATGCTCCATGGATCCCACGGTAGAGAAAATTGTAATCAATGGTAAAGGTTAGTGCAAAGCATAATTACTATATGAGTGCCTTAGCCATTTAAAGAAAATATCCCAAAATAAAAATTCTAATATCCCAAATATGATACGAAGAATTTCGTTATTTTAGTTTAATTAGTTTGCTAGAGAAATCACTCGTTAAAGTCAAAATGCATAAAGAAGAAATCAGGGTATTTTTTCCATCCTTTCAGAGAATTTGGATAATTTTTTGTCTATCGAATTACAATTTTATATATTTTTCATAAATGAAAGATATGTATGTGAAAAAGACATTTTAATAATTTGTACGAAATGCTGGAGAGAGTTCTTAGCTTTTAATAATAAGTTTCAAATCCTCTCAAAGATGAAAGAGCAAACTTCAGCAGAATCTTAGTATTATTGCATTTGAATTATATTTCCAATTAAAGGCACTCCTAATTCGCTAAGCAGCCATATATAAAACAGTTTTCAAAATTTTTTATATAGATGGAACGTCAAAACCTCACCCAACTAGCTATTATATAAAATGGCACATACCATGAACATACATACATATATTCTTGGATTTTTAATTAGAATTTTTTGATATTTAAAAGCATATTTCGTTTAAACGTATTATTTAGTATATTATATTTTTCTCTCTATCACAAAGCCAAAACTTAAAGATTTTTTTGTGTGTCATTAAAAGAAATTGTCAATTGAGTAGATATACATACATATGTATCACGTTTATATAAGATTTGATTCAATATATAGACACGATTTTGTTTATTATTTTCATACATTACATTTTTAAATAATTATTAGTTGCTTTTACATTTTGCTGAAGATGATGGCTGTTCCTTGATTTAATTTTAGGTTTATGGAGAGGTTGACTTGGCTGTGGCATTATGTGGGCACAAGTTTCCAGAATATGCCCACGCGATCGGTTCATTTTATTTCTTCATCATAACTTTCCTTCTTAACATTAAAAGTACAAAAATACATAAGACTTTATATGATTACAACAAATCCGCATTTCTCTCACACTCGCACGACAAAATTTGAGTTACAATTTTTTCGTTTTCTTCACCATCAATGTACGCATATATGTATGTTTGTATATATATATATATAATTGAATCCTATGTAAAACATTAAAAAAAGAGTTACAAATTAAAGAAGAGCCAGAGAGAAGAAAACGTTTTTCTTTTTTAATTTATGCAATAGGCAACAATTAGAATTAGCAAATGGTGCAGCAGGTGGTGCAGACTTGCGGACCGGCTCTTTAACCCTCTTGCCCAAAGTCCTCTGTGAATTTCCGCAGCTTGCTCAAGTCTTCCTCATTGACAGTGGGTTTCGTGCGCGACAAAGACTTCAGCATATCGCGCTGCAGTGAATGAAATGCGAATTAGATATTTTGAAATCTACAAAACTTTTCACTAATAATACCCACCATAGTCACAGGAGGTTCGAACAGTTTATCGCTGGGCACATCCATCCAATTCATTTCAACGGCTCCATCATCGCCTGGCGAGCATGGAACCAAAAGGTCATTGACGATTTCATCCTTATTCGTGGGACTGGGACCCGTAACCCGCTTGAAATGGGTTGCTGTTTGTACCTTTCGTACAGGCTCCATGAGGGCATCACGCACCACAATGGATATATCAGCGCCAGAGTATCTAATTTTAGGGACATTGACAATATTGAGATTTTATTCACTGCAATTGAGATGTTTTTTCTCACCCCTCGGTTTTGCCGGCCAGTTCCTTAAGATCCTGTTCGGTCAGCACATGTGTAGTATTACCCAAATGTATTTTAAACATAACCAATCGGGCATGCGCCTCCGGCAAAGGAATGTATATACGCTTCTCAAAACGTCTCCGAATAGCAGAATCCAATACCCATGGTATATTGGTGGCTCCCAATACTAGGATACCATCGGTATCATTGCCCACTCCTTGCATTTGCACAAGAAACTCCGTTTTAATGCGACGCACGCTGTCGTTCTCATTGTCGGAACGGGCCGAGCACATGGAATCGATTTCATCAATAAATATAATCGATGGCTTATGCTGGCGAGCCAGCTCAAAGAGATTCTTAACCAGTTTCTCGGATTCACCCAGCCATTTAGACATCAAGTCCGAACTGGATACTGAGAAAAATGTCGAACGATTCGCTTCAGTGGCCACAGCCTTGGCCAAATAGGATTTACCGGTACCGGGTGGTCCGAATAGCAATATACCCTTCCATGGTATTCTTTTACCGGTGAAAAGCTGTGGAAATTTAATGGGCAATATAACAGCCTCTTTGAGGGCCTCTTTGGCAGCATCCAAGCCAGCCACATCGGACCATTGCACTTTCGGTTTCTCTATGACAATTGCATCCGCCAGTTTGCTTTGCAATTTTTTCTTTTCAGGATCATCGCCATCATCATCGTCACTATCAGATTTCTTATCCTTATCATCCTTCGATGTGGACTCGCCGCCTTCTTTGAGCGGTTTCTTTTTGCCCTTCTTCAAGTATTCCTTGAGTTTCTCGGCGCGATCCAAATACTGCAGACATTTTGCCCGTATAGAATCTTTGGCCTTCTCACCCTGAGCTTCATCTGAATTTGAATGTGGATGGCAAACGAATAAGATAATCAATGATCAATAAAGCTTTTATATACTTACACTTAATGGTATGCAGAAAATACTCAACGCCATGCTCATACAGCCGCAATGCCTCGGCATAATTCTTATTACGATCCTCTTCCGTGGCTTTTGTCACGAGATCAATGGCCTTCTGTAGGGTAGTGCCGGATGCCATGGCGACTTTGATAATAAAGAAAAAAACACGTCAAGGACGCACCAAATCAGAAAAGTAAGTGTAAAGTGGTTCAATGATGTCATGAGGCAGGATTAAGAGAGCGGGAATGAGGCCAGTTCAACGAAAACAGATTATTGATTTGGCGGAAATATATTCAAACACAAAGTATAACAGAAATAGCTTTGAATCCAATACAGCGAATAATCATTTACTAAATCCCTTTCCATAATTTCTAGTTCCTTCGTTTAACGATCGGTGATCCGTTAACTATGCGTCATCACAGAGCAAGGAAATGCGACAATGCTTAGAACGGTCCTTGATGGCAGATGCCATTGGGGATTACATGTTATTGTCCATGATACATTTACTCCATGGAATTACGAACGACTTTCCAGCATCCTTCTCTTTAATCAGTCAATGGCTTTGTTATCATTGTGGTATGTCGATATTAATTCTTCCGGTATTTCGTTTCAATGCAATGAAACATTCGTTTAATTCTAAACAAGTATTCTATATTACTAAGGAACTGAATGGTTTGTATCGAATTTTCATTTCAGTTTCGTCGATGTTGTTTTTTTTTTTTTGTGTTGCGTCTATGACTAATAAGGGGCCAGGCCACAGACAAAAACAACTTGGATGACGTTTCTTTGTACTCTTATTGATATCATATTTTTGTTGAAACTCACTTGGATTTCTTAGATTTGTCTTGCCCCTGACTCAAATTCGGAACAGCCTTAAGGAATTATTAAATGTTATTTGCGATTGCGACGTTAAACAACAAAAAAAAATTAATTTTGTTAGTTGCAGGGCCAGGGCTGCAGAATCATCGATGCCGCATCGATTATAATAGGCAAATATCGATATACAATAATTTCGATACAATATCGATAGTATATCGATTATAAGCAAAAAATATCGGTATATAACAATTTCGATACAATATCGATAGTACCGCGGTTATTTTCAAACAATTATTTCGACACATAAACAGCGCATAGAACACGAGAAGCTCCCTCTCATTAAATACATTGCCGATGGAGAGGAAATAGTTCAGACGGTTAAGGAAAAAGAGAAACAAGAGGCAGCGCGTACTGCGTTCTCTTTAATGGTTACATAAATGCAACAGATCGTGCAATATTAAATATAACTCAACGGACATACATTTCTTAAACAACATTTTTTTTTTTTTTTGTTCTATATTTATTTGCAATCTATCCTAAAAGGACAATAAGCAAATTAATTAAGGGGGGTTAACAATAACTTGAGGTGTGGTAGGATATATATGGGAGGAAAAGATATAGAAAAATAATAAAAAAAGAAAAAAGTCTTAAACAACATGACGATATTTTGATATTAACATCTGACAAAGGAAATAAAACGGTAGCAATGAAAAATATTGATTATCTGGAGGACAAACTACATAAGATGTGTGCTATTTCAAAGATTGAAAAGAACAGAATGATGACAACTACGGCGATCTCTCCAAGAATATATGGACTACCAAAAATACACAAAGAAGGGACACCATTGAGACCAATTTGTTCGTCAATTGGCTCACCATCTTATAGACTTTGTAAATACATTATACAAATTTTAAGGAATATAACATTGGACTCGAAATATAACATAAAAAACGCAACTGAATTCAAACAACGCATAAATAACACTTACATTTGTGACGAGCATACCAACGGATTTAGCATTGGACACAATCAGGAACAAATGGACTAAAATACAGGAGCACACAAGGATACTAAAAGCTTTTTTTATGGAAATAGTAAAATTCTGCATCCAAGGAATAGATAATTCACATATAAAGACGAAACATTCATACAATTAAAAGGAATGCCGATGGGATCTCCGGCCTCACCTGTCATTGCGGACATCGTTATGAAAAGTCTTCTGGACACTACCATGGATAAACTAACCAGACCACCGAGATTACTGAGAAATATGTAGAAGATATTTTTTCAATAATACACCAAGATGACATCGATAAAACACTGGACAATGGAAAACTGGCGTACTTGGACTCTATGATCATCAGACGAGGAAACGAATTAAAACTAAAACGGTATAGGAAGCCAACAGCATCAGGACGAATCATCAATTTCAACTCTAAACAACCTAAGACGATGATAATAAATACAGCAAGGAGTTGTATCCAACGTATGCTAAACATTTCGGATAAAATGTACCATGAAGAAACGAAGAAGGAAATAATAAATATTTTAAAGGACAACGATTTTCCGGATAACGTAATCAAGACATTAGTCAAAAAACATAAATCCCCCATTCACAAAACCAAAAATAAGAAAACCTACTTATCTGCCACTTATATACCTAAATTATCAGAAAGACTATCACATTCGAAATGTTATGACACAGATCAAAAAAAAATAGCCCACAAACCTGACAATACCCTCAAACATATATTCAACAAAACAAAATCCAAGATAGAGATGACAAATAGAAGCAATGTAATATACAAAATTCCATGCAATGGACAAGGAAACATACCGCGCAATAAGATATACATAGGGACGACCAAATCGAAATTAAAAACTAGGATTTCCCAACACAAATCGGACTATAAAATGAGACATTATTCAGACACCCCAAAAACAGCACTAATGACACACTGTGCAACTAGTGACCATTTCGAAGAGACAACAATATTAGATGAAGAACGGCACTACAACAAAAGGTTTATATCATCAATACTACGAGCGCCACACGACTTAACTTTAAGACTGATACCGCCAACTGCGCCCACATATACAGACATTTACTTGACAAGAATTAGTTCTTAACTCCACGTCGAACGGTGCTGACGTGTCAAATAATGTATGTTACAAGATTGTTTAATGTCACATAATTGTTAAATGTTCTTGTATTTTATTGTAGTTGCCCTGAAGACGGTTGCCGCTGCGCAACCGAAATATATCGGAGGAAAAATAAATTAAAAACTACGTTTTTATTTTTATTTGGAACAAATGACCAGAAAAGTGATAACATCTTAAGAAAACAGCGCAAATTAGAAAATTAATCCACACTTCAGTTTGGTTCTTCGTGGACTAAAGACGTATCAATAGTCGTCACTACCTATAGTACCATTACAAAAACAATTTAATTTTAAATTACGGAAGCAAGGAAACAAGTGCACAAGAAAGTCAAAAAAATAATTTATTTTTTTCCCAAAAACTTTAGCTATGTATGATGCGACCTCCCGATCTGTCACAGTGGGACAAACGCACAATTCTCGAGCCCAACAACAGCAACTTTGAACAAGTCTCACCTTTCGTCATAAAGAAAGTAATAGACAACACTTGTAACGGAGAAGAAGAATCATGTAATAAAATAAGAGATGGAAATTTACTGGTCAAAACGAAGGACCTAGCCCAGGCGTTGAGACTGTTGAAGCTAACGATGTTTTATGACTTCCCAGTGTGCGCAAGCGAACACAAGTCATTGCACTCCACAGGAGGTGTCATCTACTCCAACGACCTTCGCAATGTCGAAGACAACGAAATTCTAAGTGAGTTAAGTCCACAGAAAGTCACCAAAGTAGACAAGATTAGGAAAATGGTAAACGGCGAATTAAACGAGACTGGACTGGTCATCTTAACCTTAGCCACGACTTTTCTCCCTGAAACGATGATGATTGGTTATGAAAGAGTAAAAGTTCGACCCTACATCCCATTACCACTCAAATGCAAGAAATGCTTCAGACTTGGACACACAACAAAAAACTGCAACAAGGAAAATCAACACTGCCACAACTGCTCCTCGGACCTGCACCCTGAAAATGAGCAATGTGAAAAACCGAATTTTTGTATTAACTGCAAGTACGACATCAATGAGCAATTTAAACGCAGCCCTCTAGACAAAAACTGTCCAGCTTTTGTTAGGCAAAAAGAACTTCTCGCCATTAAAATAATAGAAAGAGTAGACCACAAAACTGCCTCAAGAATATACCACACTCGTCATACACATCAATTCACGCCGTACTCAACCCAGCAGACTCCCAATCCTGTAACAAAAGAAAAAGCCAACATAAGCAACAACAACACAACACCTTCAGTCAACCAGAGCAGAAGCCAACCTCGCCAATTCAAAAACTACAGCGAAGTCATGGTAGAAGACTCTGTCTCAAAAACTGGAACACACCAACACATTCTGGAGAAAGACGACGACGAAATGGAGATAGACTCGATCTTAACACCGAGCTCTAGCCAAACGAAGAAGTCCATGCCAGAATCGGACCGGAAGCTCAGAAGTCAGACCAAAGCCAGTGGTCTCGCGAAAACTCTGAAAGCAAAAACTGATAAGTCCACAGCCAATACTAAGAACCTAACCAACCAATTAGAAACCCAAGAAACCCATCTACACTACATCCCTACTCCTCTCAACTATACACTCACACAAAAACTTAGCAAGCAACTCTCATGGTGGTGTTGCTATTCTAATCCACAACTCCATTCAATTCGACTCCTTCTCTACAAACAATGACTTTGATGCAATCACAGTCATGCTACATTCTAAAATGAAAACACGTTTAATTGACACATACTGACCTCCATGGAAGCGATCACTTTCCCATCCACAATACCATTTTTGATGAAGTAAAAATTGAAGAGCAAACTAGATCACCTAAATTTAAATTAAACCAATTGGTCAGAATTTACAGCCCTGACAGAAAAGTACCACTCAGAGAGAACAGTCAGAAACGAACCAAATAGGGAAGCAGCTAACATAATCAAAATCATTAGACAAAGCGCAAACATAGCCATCCCCCAATCCAAACCTAATCTCAATCATAAATACACTGTCCCGTGGTGGAGTAAGAAGCCACAAGATCTCAAAAGCACAAAGAATAGAGCATGGAACCAACTAAGAAGAAGCATCAGCACTGAAAACATAATACAGTTCAGGAAAGCTAAGGCAATTTTTAGGAAGGAACTTAAAGAGACTAAACGTATCTCGCTGCAAAAATTCACAGCTGAAATTAACCCTATGTAGTTCTACCCCCTCCAGAATTTGGAACAATATTAACTTAGTTTGTGGTAGAAAAACTTCACGTGAAATACACTGCCTAACATCTCCATCCGACCCATCAGAAAGTATAACAGAAGCATCTGCCGATCACAATTTCAGCACGGCTTTTTGTGTACATAAAGACATAACGAAATCATTTCAACCCAACTTCGAAACATCTACAGAAGCCCAAATGTTGGAATGTGACATAAAATATATAGAATTCACCGCAGCCTTAAACAGTCTGAAGGGAAAGACTCCAGGTCTTGACCGAATCTCCTACCCAATGTTGAAAAACCTCTCTCCAGGCGTCTCCCATCGCCTTATTAAGCTGTACAACAACATCCTAAACAAATACATCCCACAAAATTTCAACAATAGCCTTGAAATCCCCATCCATAAACCCAACACCCCCAAAATATCAATTAACTCTTATAGACCAATTTCACAAAACTCTTGTATCTCAAAAGTCCTTGACAAGATTATTTCGAATCGACTTTGGTGCCTTGCTACATATAGCAAGCTGCTAAATAGTCGACAACTAGGTTTTCGAAAGGGTATATCGGTATCTGAATGTCTAGCTATGCTAGACTACCGCGGCCCTATCCCCCAGAAATCACCTTTCAATCATAAGTCTCGATTTTGAAAAGGCTTATGATAACATAGGAGTGCACGCGGTAATTGATGAACTTGCCAGATGAAGAACAGGCCCAAAAATCTTAAACTACGTAAGAAACTTCCTGACCAACCGCCAAATCAAGGTGCAAATTAATAACCACTCATCTGAGTTCAAGCCCCTCTACAACGGTGTACCGCAGGGTTCTCGCCTGTCAGTGATCCTATTTCTAATAGCCTACAACAGATTATGTCGTACCATCTCTACCTACAATAATTAAAAAAATTAAAAAGAACTCAAATGTACTAAACATTAATCCTTTAATCACTGATATCTTAAACTGGTGCAAGTTTTCGGAAGCGAAACTCTCAGTAGATAAATGCAAACATATGCAAGTCTGCCGTAAAACCAGATGCCATTCCCAATTATCCTCCCAGACCTACAGACTAACGCCAAGCAAAAGTATAAGAATCCTAGGATTAACAATCTCTAAAAAAAATAGAGGTGGAAAGAGCATATAGACATGCTAACAGTGCAAATGGCGCAAAGATTGAACATAATAAAGTGGCTCTCTAATCAAAATTATAATTGAGGCACTAGATCTCTCATCAATACTATCAATGATGATTATGTCAAAGATAGATTATTGCCTACATTTCTATGGAAATTGCCCCTCAACTTCTAAGAATAAGCTGAAATCTTTGTACCACTCCGCACTAAGAAAAGCATTGGGAGCATTTCGTTCAACCCCTATCAACAATCTCCTGTATGAAGCAGATTCAAACTATCAATAGCAAAAATGTACAAATCTTTGATGCTAGTATCGAACACTCCTTTACAGGAAACTGTAAACAGGATCAAGAAAGCCAAGAAACCTCCCAGAATCCCATCCTCCCTGCATAAAGCAATAAACTTCTGCATAGAAAAGAAAACCCTAAACCTTTCTTTACACTACACAACCAAGCCATCAACTCCGTCCATAATATACCAAAAGAAGGTTCTCAGCCTTAAAGAAGACCTGAGGGATTATAAGATCACATACACAGACGGGTCAAAATCCAACATAGAAGTGTCCTATAGCATAACAACAGAGACCGAGATTATTAAAACCGCCATATTACCACTTCACTCCTCGAACTACACGGCAGAAGCAGCTGCGATTCTAGCTGCCTGGACCACCCGTGTGCAATATGCTCGGACTCGGTGTAAGCGATCCAAGCAATAGGTCAAACAAGTAATCAAAACCCGTATACAACAACGACCCGCGACCCAAAAATAATCCTAGTGTGGCTTCCAGGCCACACAGGTAATCAGGGAAACAAGCTCACCAATTCCCAAATATAGTTGAGTCGAATAAGAATTACAAAGACTTTTCCGTCTACATTAAGAATACTTTCAAAGGATGCAGTAGGGATGTATGGCTAAAAACATCAGACCATTACAGGACAGTCAACCTAAGTCAAACCACAGCGAAGGACTCGCAAATAAAAATAGAAAACCCCAACACACACAACACAACACACCCCATAAGTTTCTCTTTAAGAAACAACTTCCACCACAGTGTGCTCAGTGCAACAGACAAAACACAGTCCTCCACATAATCTTAGATTGTCTCAAATACAATACAATAAGAAAGAAATACCTCTCCTCTAATCCCCTCGATTCCCTTAACAACTCCAACGACTTTTCCATTAAACAATTCCTCCAAGAAGCAAACCTATCCCTTCTTATATAATCATCTGGATCAAAGTTACCAGAATATCAATTTTCAATAATACATATTAAACTTTGTACATACACACATATCTATAATCTATAATCCTGTAAATATATTTCTAACTAGTTAGCATAATTTTAGCTTAAGGCCTAGTAGCTATACCTAGATTTAAGAATTGTCCGCAATTTGCAATTACGGTTTCAATTCAGACTATAAATAAATAAATAAATAGAAAATTAATCAAATAATTGTCAATTAATTGATTATTTTGTCTTAAAACTGACATGTAAAAATAATAGAATTTTCATGTATTTATTCATTTTTATACCCTTGCAGACGGTATTATAAAATTGGTCAGATGTTTGTAACGCACAGAAGGAGACATTTCCGACCCTATAAAGTATATATATTCTTGATCAGCATGAGAAGCTGAGTTGATATAGCCATGTCCGTCTGTCCGTCCGTCTGTGCGTATGCGTTTTACTCAGCCATCTTAAGAGCTATCGGGATGAAATTTTTTTTGGGTGCTTTTTATTACCTGGGAAAAATATGAAAAGTATGAAAATTGCGAGAATCGGACCACTATATCATATAGCTCTGGAGGAAACATTTTTGCAAAAATTGCAAAAATTGGAGTATCCCCATGAAATTACCAATATGCTAGTATTTCATATAAAATCTCAAATCCCAAAATTTGAATCTGATCGGATAAATAGAACACAAGTTACAGCCGATATAAATCGGTTCGGCTTGCTGCCTACTACGTCATCATCAAATCAACAGAGGACACGCATGCACACATACAGACGCAACGCTACATAAACTATATGTGTATGCGTGCGAGTCGCGGCAAGCGTGTAAAAGGGGATGGGGAAGAAGAAGAAGAAATTGAAATGATATTTGAAAGGTTCTGTGCATTAATGAATTGAGATACAGAAAAAGAGTTTGGAACATGTAAAAATATTATGGCCATGGACTGCAAGGGTATATAAACTTCGGCACAGCCGATGTTAGCTTCTTTGATATTTTATTTAAAAAATTGAATCTAGTAATAATGAAGTAAGTAAGTCGTCTCGCCGACTTGGATATACCATACACCAGTAAAACAAATATTTATACCATACACCCATAGGGTGAAATGGTATATTAAAGTCGCTAAAATGTATGTAACAGGCAGAAGGAAGCTTTTCCGACCCCATAAAGTATATATATTCTTGATCAGCATCAACAGCCGAGACGATCTAGCCATGTCCGTCTGTCCGTCCGTCCGTCCGTCCGTCCGTCCGTCCGTCTGTATGAACACCTAGATCTCGGAGACTATAAGAGCTAGAGCCACCAAATTTGGTATGTAGACTCGTGTCATATGTACGCTTATCGAGTTTGTTTCAAATGTTTTCCACGCCCCCTACCGCCCCCGCAAATGATATAAAACCGATTTTCTTAAACACCATAGCAACTAGAGACACAAAATTTGGTATGTATATTTGCTTAGTAAACGCGCACATTTTGTATTTATAAAAAGTTTGCCATGCCCCCTACCGCCCCCGCAAATCAAATAAAACCGATTTTCTCAAAACCTATTTTAGCTAGAGACACCATAGTTGGTATAAATATTTGCTTAGTAATTGCGAACAGTTTTGATGTGTGAAGATTTTGCCACGCCCCCCTCCGCCCCCGTAATTTGAAAAAACTCGATTATCTCCCGTAATTTTCTACCTTGTGCAATCAAATTTAGCACACTTAAATTTGATACTAATATCAAGCAAAATACCAAATTTGATCAAAATCGGAATAAAAATAGTCAAGTTATGCATATAAACGTTTTTCCATATGGCCGGAAGTGGCCGTTGGCTGGTGGGGGCGCTAGGGTGCTCGTATGCGTGAATGAGCGAAATACTAAGATATGCTTGTGAAAAGCATGTGAACAGTTTTTTTTAAATACGAAAATGCATTGGTTATTATAAATTTAAAATATTTGTTTTACTGGTGTATGGTATATCCAAGTCGGCGAGACGACTTACTTACTTCATTTTTATTTTACTAGCACTAGCTGCTAGGTCCTTCGACTTCAAAATTTGTTCTCATATTTTTACACGTGTATCTTTAATGAAGTTGTATATTTTTTAGGATATTGTATACAGAAGGATTATTTAAATTTTAAAAGGTTGGAGGGGATTAGGGTTCCAAAATGAATGTCCCCAAAGCTCTCTAAGGAACGACAGGATGTGTTCTGTAATTAGGTTTTCTTGGCATAGTGGGCAGGGAGGTCGAGTAGTGCCCGTGAGAAGGTGTTCGTGAGTGCACTTGTCGATGGAGGTTGGCAGAGACTCCACGCAGACTGCTTTTTTCGTTGAGGTGACCCCAGATTTGGTTTCTTAAGTCCTTCGTGTTTATAGGAGTAAAAAGGGGAGTAATGGCGAGCCTCTTTTCGCCCGCAGCCTTGTCAGAGGATTCATTGGCAGGAATCCCCAATGTGGCTGGCGGTTCAGAAGCTGGGAAATGCGCTAAGGGCGTACACACTGGGCTGTGCCTTGCCCCCAGTAGTTTTTGGCCCAGCCTAAGTGGGTTATTTTTACAGCAACTCGACATGTCTTGCGGTGAAAGTGCCATCCAATTAATGACCACAAATTTCATGAAAGAGACGTTCTCTTGTGCGCTGCGGTCGAGTCCGTCTTGAAGATGGTCTTGCGGCCTCAGGAGCAGTGCATATTGATGAATCTCAAACATGATAATCTTGAGATTGAGATTTATTGCAATGAAACAGCTGCCCAAATTAAATATGGATTTCTGCAATGAGGGAGCAGGGATGATGCTCCTACTGGGTAAGTTATAACTTTTAGATTATTTTAAGAATTTAAACAATTTATCTTTATTAACATTTTATGTACATATATGCTTACAGATTTCTCCAAGTGGACCAAGGACAGAAATGATCCGCAACAACGAAGCAGTCGCTGGGAAGCGACAGAGAAGTTACAATTTTATTTTGTCTTTTGTAAATTAGTATAAATTGTGTAGTAGGATAACTAGTTTAAAGTGGAGTGGTAGTCCTTGAACTCCTTTTTAAGGATGTGCAAAAATATTTTGAAAATATTTAACATAGAAGCCGTTTTTCAAAAGTGAGTTTTATTTTGAGCGAAAAAAATAAAAATCATTTTTAATCATTATTTTTGATTTTTATTTTTTTTGATCAAAAAACATTTTTATGGATAATTCTTATTAAATTACTCAAAATTAATGATCTTTTTTGAAGAAAATCGAAAAAAATCGAAATGTAATGATTATCAAATAAGTTTTTTAATATAACTTATAATGATTACGGTCCCTGGTTTAAACTATAACGAACACCAATAAGTAAGCTGGAATTGCCAACACCGTTGAGCCAGAGCAGTATGCCCGTTAATTAACACTGAACAATGAGAAGAGAGACAGACAGACGAACGGAGAGAGAGATTCATTTTCTATAGGCTACGATCAAAGAGGACAGACGTTAAAGTGAAAGTTGTAAAACAAATAAAATAAAAAATAAGCCTGTGATATAAAATATAATAAATAAAGAATAAACATTGCTACTACAATTGTATGTCTTTTCAGATCCAGCCAACTGATTTCATCCAGCGGAACTGCAACTGATTTTTGTATTAAACAATTGTTTTTCCAATATTAAATTGAATGAAAAATGTAATGTTCGTTCTATTCATTATTGGTGTGTAGGCGGTGTGCCTCTTTGGCTATATGGAGAGTTCGATCGGTGATCAGATCAGACGTGTTTTCGGAAAGTCAAAGATAATCCCACCTTGCTTTGTTTACCGCGATTTCGCGTAAACCCGTTGTTCCGCTAATTGTAGGCACTGTCTTGCCGGTGCCGGTAATGAGTGCTGCGACAAAAGCACAAAAGAAACATGGGCAATAAAAATTTCTCCTCGTCTTGTGTTATTACACATTGACATTGATTTTTGTATCGTTCTTTTTTGTTGTTTCTCACTTTTAATTGCAAAGAAGAAACAATACAACAAAGACACTAAACATGAAGCCTACTGCATCTACTCCCTCTGAATCTAGCAATAGATTAGCTGTTGAGAATATGAGGCAGTTCGCTGGTGGAATAACGAGGGATTTGGCACTACAGCTTACCGACCCAGCAGATATTGAAACTACTCACTTAAACTACAACACAACAGCTGTAAGAACTACGACAACCTGTACAGTAACAACATCAATGTCACAGCACATTGTGTCATCCCCCAATATTACCACTGTTTGCTCCCCAGGTATACTCCTTAGTACAAATGGAGCTGAGACATCTGTTCATACACCAAATTCATTAAATATAAATGACGGATCCAGCATTGTAGCAGACAGAATTATAATGTCTCAGTCTAGAAACTATAAGCGAAAGTTAGCCAATGTTGAACGCAAGCGTCCTAGTAATGTCTCGACTATAGCGAATGTAGGAAACAAAAGTTCAAGCTACACTAACATAAATCGATTTGCCTTACTTACCATCCAGCAAGTGATGATATGGACATGGATGATATATCCTCAAGATCTGACTCGAACCTCGATTTCGAAGCCAACAACGAAGCAGTTTATCCACTAAACGATAATGTGCCAAGCACATCTGCTGCAGCGCGTGCAGCTGCTGCCCATACAAACAAGAAAACTGCAAGAAAAAAACCTCCACCTATCGTAGTCAAAAATGTTGACAATATCAACGACTTAAAGCTATTACTAGAACCTTGTGTAGATATGAAAAAAAATCGAATTTGGATCTAACATGGGTAACACCATACGTATAATCGCATATGATGCCAACTCTCATAGAGCAATCACTCGTAAACTGAGCACATATAAAATTCAGTACTATAGCTACCAGTTATAGGAAGACAAGCCCGTTATTAGAGGACTACATCACTCAACACTAAAGAAGGATATTATTTCTTGCTTGGAAAATCGAAAGCATAAGATGTTACACATATTTAACTATTTTTATTTAAAAAATAAAAATACACAGAACCCATTAAACATGTTTTTTGTAAGTATTGCTATTGCTCCTAATAACAAGGTAGTTTTTGACATATCAACCATCTGCCGGGAGAGGGTTAAAATTGAACATATGAGAAAACGTTCAGAAGTGACTCATTGTTCGAAATGCCAAGATTATGGGCATACAGCCGGATACTGCGGGATGAATTTTAGATGTATGAAATGTGGAAGCGACAAACATAGAACCAAAGATTGTGAGTTACCTGATGATGCTCCTGCAACTTGTGCACATTGCTCAGGAAATCACCCAGCAAACTATAGAGGCTGTCCTTGGTATCAGGAGTATCTCAAAATAAGCGGTGCAAATAAGAAGAACACCTCGTTAAGAAAGGCTCCAATTTTCGTTAATGCTACATCCGGCCATCTACAGCAGAGGACACAAAATCAAACACAAACAAATACTATGAATAAAAAACAACAGAAAGTCCTGCTGAGTGCTATTCCTAATGGGGCGCTGTTTTCAGATGTTGTAAGAGGCCCAAATCCTCCATTGCAACAAACACAATCCCCTTCACATCAACCTTTGTGAGTGAGTTACTGGCAGCAATTAAAGAAATGAGCAAAGCGATCACCAATCAGGCGGAAATGCAATGCCAGCTTCTCGCTACGCAAACGCAGATTGCAAATCTGCTCAATTCTCTCATTTTAAAATGACCTCTCTAAAAATTTTAATATGCTTGAACTTTATGCTCATAGTAAAAACATTGACGTAATCCTTCTTAGCAAATAATGCTCCTCCAAAACTGTTTGGAGCAGTGTACTGTCGGCCGAATTAACGAATTGAAGTAGACGATTTTAGAGATATGCTCAACACGGCAGGTAATAAATTTCTGGTTGGAGGAGACTGGAACGCCAGACATTGGCTGTGGGGAGATTCCACTATAAATACCCGAGGCAATAAGCTTGCCAGATACTTGCCATCCTGCAGTACAAAGGTGCTTGGCACTGGCTCCCCATTTAGATACCCCTATGGCAGTACAGGAAGGCCATCCTGCATTGATTTTGCGCTCTATAATGGGATTCCGGATGATATGCTGATAATAAATGACACATCTTCACAGCGATCACCTTGCACTCATCATAACCATGAATACTAAGGGAATGAACTCGATATCCGAACCAGGTCTTCTGAGTAGGAAAGTCAATATCAAAAAATTCCAGCAGAAACTTAATGAAAGTATTCATCTCAACATAGAATTAAAAACTGGCAAAGATATTGATACCGCGATTGAAAGTCTATGAAAGTCCAAAATGCGGCAGCTCAGCCGGATATTAATAGGTAAAATAATAACCACAGATTGTCTACTTCGTACACGCTAAATAGAGAATTAGAAGAGTTGATTAAGCTGAAAAGAAGACTACGTCGACGATATATTAATACGCATCGTCCAGGCGACAATGCATTCTTATGCCTCTTATGGCTCATAAGAGACTTAAAGAGTCGTTACAACTTCAAAAGACTTGCTTTTTTGAAAAAAAGACTTGAAGCTATGGACTATACTGTCGATTCTGGGTATTCTCTATGGAAGGCTACGAGATCTTTAAAGCGGCAGCCGATGAGAATAGTACCCATTAGGCACCCACTGGGACGTTTTTGTAGATCAGATGATGAAGAAGCATCAGTCTTTGCTGACCACTTGGAAAATCGTTTTAAGCCTTTCCAGATTGCTGACCCAGAAGTAGTTGAGGAAACTCTTAATGAATTAGAGACACCTTTGCAAATGAGTCTTCCAATAAATCCCATCCGATTGGAAGAGGTCATAAGGATAATTAAGGGTTTAGCAAATCACAAATCTCCCGGCCATGACAGGATCTGCCATTACACTCTGAGAGCTTTGCCCAAGCATGTACTGATTTTTATTGTTTTAACGCAATTTTAAGACTGCAGCATTTTCCAACACAGTGGAAACTGGCTCGGGTTATCATGATACACCAGCCAGGAATCTGCTCAGGAGTACCGTGCTGACCTCTAAGATTCAATTAAACTAAAAATTCAATTAAACACATTCAGTTACTTCCGATAATTAATTCCGAAATACAGCTATCCCTTATTCGCGTAGCTACATCAAGAGGTAATTTGGAACTTGGTGCAATCTACTGCCCACCTCACTCTTTTAGCCAAAATGAGCCACAAATTCATTCTCGCAGGAGACTGGAACGCTAAGCACTACTACTGGGGCAACAAAAGCTGCGATCGCCGCGGGATAGAACTCTACAAATCCATTTACCTTGGCCGCTATGAAATCCTCTGCTCTGGAGCTCCGACTCACTTCCCTAGGATTAAATCGCATAGCCCTACTGCCATTGATTTCTGCATTTACAAGGGCATCTCGCCACAATGACTAAACTGAAGTTATTGACTTAGTTTCTGATCATTTGTCACTTATGGTTCAACTCCACGAGGAACCAGTTATAGAAGCACCAAGATTTTAACTATTGCCTAGAGAAGCAATTATTTGAATATTTAAAAGCGTGCTGAGAGACACAGTTCATACTGAAATAGAGATTTTCTGGTGGATACCCCGGCGCGCACAAAATTCAAATAAAATTATTGTTATCGACATTTATCGGAGCAAGCCTATCGAAAACTTATCGTAGTCGACATTATCGACGTCATCGGAGCTCGCATATCGGTTAATCGACATTATCGGAGGACGCCTATCGGTTAATCGACATTATCGGTGCACACCTATCGGTAATCGACATTATCGGAGCAAACCTATCTAAAACCTATCGAAATCGACATTATCGAGCAAACCTATCGACTGCTGCAGTGTTGCCAGATCTTGAAGTTAGTTGCTGGAGATAAGACGGGGTAGAAGAGGTGCGGAGGAGAAAGCCTGTGTCAGGGACAAAGCAAAAGCAAAAAAAAGGCTAAAAACCATATAGAGTGTTTTAAACATGGGTGTACCAAAATTCTTCCGTTATATCAGTGAGCGGTATCCGTGCTTGTCGGAGTTGGCCCGGGAGCATTGTGTGAGTACTGGCAGCCACATCTGCATTTGCCATGGGTGCACTAATCCTTTTACAACCACCCCCATATTCCCTTGTGCCAACAGATACCAGAATTTGATAATCTGTACCTGGACATGAATGGTATAGTCCACAACTGTTCCCATCCGGATGATGCTAATATCCATTTTCACCTTGAGGAGGATCAAATTTTTCAGGATATTTTTAACTATGTGGAAAAGCTATTCCATCTGATCAAACCCCAGAAGCTGTTCTTTTTGTCCGTCGATGGAGTGGCTCCACGTGCGAAAATGAATCAGCAGCGTAGTCGTAGGTTTCGAACCGCACGCGAAGCGGAACAGCTTGAGACCAAGGCTTCCCAAAGGGGTGAGAAGCGACAACACGAACGTTTCGATTCCAATTGCATTACGCCCGGAACGGTGTTTATGGAGCGCTTGCAGCTGGCTTTACGATCATTTCTACGTACCAAAATCTCGTTGGATCCTCTATGGCAAAAGTGCAGGGTTATCCTCAGTGGCGAAGAGACGCCTGGCGAAGGAGAGCATAAAATTATGGATTACATACGTTATTTAAAGTCGCAACCAAATTTTGATCCCAACACCCGTCACTGTCTATATGGTTTAGATGCAGATCTGATCATTTTGGGACTCTGTACACACGAATTGCATTTCGTTGTTTTGCGTGAGGAAGTGAAATTCGGAAGGAATGTTAAACGGGCTACCCTCGAGGAGACACGATTCTATCTTCTCCATTTGGGCCTATTGCGAGAGTATTTGGAATTGGAATTCAATGAATTGTCGACGAAGGAAAAGAAATTGGATGTAGCTCAGTTGATCGACGATTGGGTCCTAATGGGCTTTATGGTCGGCAATGATTTCATTCCAAATTTACCCTGTCTGCACATCTCTTCAAATGCCCTTCCA
The DNA here is from genome assembly GCA_018903935.1 of Drosophila insularis. Lineage (NCBI taxonomy): Eukaryota > Metazoa > Arthropoda > Insecta > Diptera > Drosophilidae > Drosophila > Drosophila insularis. The sequence continues at coordinate 98,893 of JAEIFP010000569.1, read as the reverse complement.
TTGCTGTATAGGACTTACATTCAGGTCTATCCTCAGTTGGGCGGCAATATTAACGAGAGTGGCAAATTAAATTTGTCGCGATTGCAAACATTTATGACCGCTCTGTCCGAGGTGGAGCTGCATCAGTTTGAGGAGCATTTCGATGATCTCAAGTATATGAATGCTAAAACAGAAGCATTTGATGTTGATGTTAGTGAGATTCAGAGTGCCAGTGCCAATGGAGAAGGTTTTAATTCCGATTTGGCTGCATTGATTGACAACAGTATGAAGGTAAGTAGCAAAAAAACATACACATTATTAGGGTGCGTGTTAGATTAGGGTGGTTAATATACAACAATGATTTGGATATCGATTGGTAATCTGTCTATTTAGCTCTATGACTATGACAGCGATGATGAGGACCACTTCGAGGATTTGACTGATGAGGCAGCGGCCCTGCGACACGAATTCCAAAACTATAAACGCAACTATTATAGGAATAAGTTCAAGCGTGAAATGAAGGGTGATCTTGTCGAAGAGTTGACACATCATTATATTACTGCATTGCAATGGATTCTAGATTATTATTATCGTGGTGTACAGTCCTGGGATTGGTATTATCCCTTTCATTATGCACCATTTATAAGTGATCTCAAATATATCGAAACCGTAAAAATCAATTTTCAATTGGGCAGACCATTTCTGCCCTTCCAACAGGTGAGTATGGATAAGCTTTGGATTCGCTGATTGGATTTACATATGTATTATTTTCTCTCACATTTTTGCAGCTTCTAGCTGTCTTGCCAGCGGCTAGTTCGAAGCTTTTGCCAATAGCCTATCATGATCTGATGTTGAATCCGGACAGCGCATTAGCTGAATTTTATCCCACTGAGTTTGAAAGTGATTTGAATGGCAAGAAACATGATTGGGAAGCAGTCGTGTTGATACCTTTCATAGACGAGCAACGTCTTCTCGAGGCCATGAAGCCGTGCGAGAATCATTTAACAACAGCCGAACGATCACGAAATCAACATGGCCCCATGTATCAATATGACTTTAGCGAACAATCTGTGGGCTCAATGCCAGCTCTGGGTCCCATCAAAGCCCTGCAACATGTCTTCTGCACAGAAACCGCAAGGTGGGCCAAAGAGATTGCCTTGAATCTGCCAGAGAGCGTCTGTGTAGAGTTGCCAAATGAGGCAAGACATGTCTTCTTTCCTGGATTCCCCACCATGAAGCATTTGCCATTTAATGTAGGTTCTTTTTCTAGACAATTTGACTTTAAATATCTAACCATGAGAGTGCATTTCCAATATCATTTATAAAATTAAGTTTGAGCTCCGCAATGAACGGGTGAAAGTCTTTGAGCAAGTTAGCCGCAATCAGAATATGGTGTTAATGCCATTAAAGCGAACCTTGGAGGACACTTTGACTGCAGTGGCTGGACAGTATCTGGAGCAGGTGGTTCACATTGGCTGGCCGCATCTGATCAAGGCCAAAGTTGTAAAGGTCGCTACCAGAGATGAGCGTGTAGATGAGAACGGTTTATCAGCGAATGAGTCACGTCGCTTCGATTCGGAAAGCAAAGCTCTACAGGAACAGTTAAGTTTTGTGTCCAATTTTAACAAGTTCCATTTGTGTTAACACTTTGATCTATATTTTTTTTAGTTTCTCCACTCGCATGGGTATCAAATTTGATAACTACAATGTCCTTGTCTATGTTCGCACCTATGCTGGGAGTTCTGTTGAATTTGGCAAGAATTGCTCAGTTTCTACAAAAGATGCCTGGAGCAGTACTGTCACTGGTTATCCAGCCCAAGGATTGGTTGCGAATCTGGCCGTTCACGAGAACATGAAAAATCAGTTCCGGAAGATTGAAGAACTTTTTCCAGTGGGCAGTCAAGTGTTTTTCATAGGCAATCCATATTATGGCAGTGAGGGAACTGTTCTCGATCCCCTTTTGGTTTATTCCTGCGGTCGTGTGCAAGGTGAGTGCTTGAACCACGTTTCATCTCCCTGCAGAAGCTTTACAAATTGCACTTTTCTCTTTCTCTTTCAATTTGTGTTTCATTGTGTGTTGGCAGTTAATATACGTGTACACCCGGAACCAGATCTTCAGGCAGCTCGTCTGCTGCAAGAAGAACGGGAAAATGACTACATTAACTCCTATGAGGCTTGCCGATATCTAAACATCAATAGTAAGGCTTTGGGTCGTCTTACAGGCACAGTTTGGGTTGTGCTTGGACCGCGTCGTGAGAAAATGGAAAACGTTGCCAAACACAATATTGGTCTCCAATTGAAGTATCCACGACAAAATGAAGAACGGGCCGGCTACTGTCAGCGTTCAAATAATCAATGGTTCTTCTCGACTGTGGCTCTAGAGCTAATGCAGACCTACTGCCAGCTGTATCCCAACGTGGTAGCCTATTTCTCCATTGCCAATGATCGCAATGAATTCATCTACGAGGAGGATATATACCCAGATGCCGTGGGTCAACATTATATTGAGGATCTGGCCAATTGGATTCGCCAGCAGCCGCATATGAAAGTGGAGCGCAATACTTGTGGCTCCAAGACTGTTTGCAAGGAAACAGTGGAGCTCCTTTTAACGACCGTCGATGAGTTGCGCACACTGCCCGTGAAAGATGTAAAATTGCAAGTGAAGCCTCATTTGTTAATTAAACCGAATATAACGCTACCCGATGTGTACAGAGCGCGTCGAACCGTACGACTGTTTGATCGGGTAATTGTAGTGCGCACAATTTACATGGTGCCCCTGGGCACGAAGGGTACTGTAATTGGCATTCATCTGGTAAGCGATCCGAATCCTGTGCGGTTGGAGTGTGTCAATGCCGTCGAGACATTCTGTGATATTTTGTTCGACAAAACGGTTGCCAATTGCAATGACATACACGGTATAGCCGAGGAGCGGGTATACAGAGTACCCGAAAGTGCTCTCGTCGTGATATTCACTTCGAATGGTAGGTGGAATATATTATTAGAATGATTGTGTTATGTGTATTGAATTGGATTCTTAAATATGATACGAATATAGATGGAAAGGCACAGAAATCCCAACCGCTGCAGCAAAGGCAACAAGATACGGTCCAAAAACAACAACAACAACATCAAGTCCCAACTGGCAGCTCCAGCAGACGCTACATCACTGCTGCTGGCACCAAAACGAATCAGATAACAATGAAGACAGATATAGCCGATGAATTCGTTAAGCCAGTGGACAACAGCGCAGGGCCCGGAACTAGTGCCAATTGGCGAGACGAAGCCAAAGATAGTCAGCGCCGAATACAGCAGTTAAAGAAACACAAGGATATTGAAAAGCCAGATCGGACATCGGGTCCGGATAATGGGGCCAAAAATCGCGGCAAGAATTTAGAAGCTCCTCAAGATCCATCTTTGCAGTCCACATCTTCATCCAATAACGGTGCCAACTGGCGAGCACAGGCTAAAGAAACTCTTTTTTCACATGATCAAACGTCCATATCGGCACCAGGAACAATTGCCGCCAACTGGCGTGAGCCGGACAAAAGTAATCAGCGTCAACATGAAACGCAACAATATAAGGATGAAAAGCAATCCAACCGCCAGCAAGGCGGCTCCAACGGTGGCGGTAATTCTCAAGATCAAACTTTGGCTCTGAAGAACCTCTTGGGTATACAGAAGTTTGATCAACAGCCGACAGCACCTCACCAGTCATCTTTACCCTTACCACCGATGGCACAACAAATGCCCGTAGGTTGAATAGAAAAAGAATTGCACTTCAAAAATGCTTTATTTTTATTTTTTTGTTTTATGTGCACTTGTGTTTCAGAAATTACCAAAGCCTCCCCTATTTTGGCAGCAAGAGGCTCAGGCTGAGCGCATTCAGAGTCAAGAATGGTATCGTAAACCACAAGACGAAAAGCCGCCAATGATGCATCAGCAGCTTCCGTTGCAGCAACAACAACAACTTCAGTATGAAACACAACAACAGCAGCAGCAACAACAACAACATCAACTACAATATCTTCAGCAACAGCAACAATTCTACAGTAACAGCAACAATAATGTTTCGGCCCCGTTTCGTCCAAATGCAGGAATGCCATTTTTCATTGGGAACAACAACCATCCGCAGTATCCGCCGCAACACCAACAACATAGGGCACAACAAATAAAACAATATCAGCAGCATCAGCAAGGAAGCCGCTTCTCATCCATACAGGATTTTGTGCCCATTCAGGCATATCGTCCAAAGAAAGCTCAACGCAAAGACGGCGAAAGCAACGAGGTTAGTAGTTTCTATTTGAATTCCAATTCCTCTCATTCCCTATTTATGTATGTACATATGTACAATTGTCTAATACACTTTTCGTTTATAGTCAATACAAGCAGCACCAAAGGAAAGCCGCAAAGAAAATGAAAAAGTGGTTAAGAGCCAACCAATCGAACAAACTGAACCAGAACAAGCAAAATGTTCGACAGCTGATGAGCAAGTCGGAGCAACATCATCGCAAAAGATCGCTAATAAGGTAGGGCAACAACGAAAAAAAACATTTTGAACATTTGTCCATTTTAATATATATAATTATCTCTCTCCCTCTCTTTTTCAAGACAATGCCCCAACGTAAGCAGCGTGTGCCTCGGATTGGAGCTAAATTTGATTTTGACTATGTACTCCATTAAATTTCACATGTATTCATTCAGGCTGCTCTTATAGATTTTATGATATAAATTCCCAATATTTATAAGAAATTAGTTTGAATTTAGATTTGTTTTCTTTTTTTTTATATTATGGTTCTCATTCGATGTTTACGCTATACAAACATCGCATGTCTTGATATAGTATATAGTATAGACATAAGTATATTTTTTTCTTATCATCATATTATCTTGATATAGTATATATATACATATGTATATTTTTTTCTTATCATCACTCAATGTATCATGAATTACTAATCCTCAATTTAAATTTAAAAAAATTTTTTTTTTAGTTTTATATTGTAAATCTATTCGAGCAACTGAAAAAAGTCTGTAAAGGAAATTCTAAGAAAAAAAGTAAAATGTTATAACTAGGTTTTTAATTTTTTTGAATCTGTATTTAAAATTTGGAATATTCTAACAAATTTGACTTGAGACAAAGAATAAGATAATCGCAGTTGAGATTGTAATTAGGGATCTAAAATTTTGCTCATCAAGACATTAAATGGAAAGTATAAATTGTACTTTTAGGCTTTGACTGTACATTACACCGTAAATTACATCGTAAATAGCGTGTATTTTACTTATTATAAGCTTGAAATTCCAAAAACAGACAAATCTATATATGTATGTATGAACAGATAGCACAAAAACACAAAGGAAAAAGGAAATGAAAAAGACAAGCCACAAATAAATAGATGTTAATTTAGATATAAATATGTTTCAATACGGAACATATAATTGGATTAGTCATCCACCCAAGTCTAAATATTAATGAAACTCAAGCAAATGTTTCGATTACATTTTTATTTCGATTTGTCACATTGTTTTCGATGGCGTAGAATATCGACTTTGCTTAACTTCAATTCACATTTACAACTTTTACAATAATAATTGTTGCCTGTTGGTTCTTTGAATTGGTTTTGATTTGTCTCCTCAGAAGGTGAGGGCAAAAGCAAAAAAAAGGCTAAAAACCATATAGAGTGTTTTAAACATGGGTGTACCAAAATTCTTCCGTTATATCAGTGAGCGGTATCCGTGCTTGTCGGAGTTGGCCCGGGAGCATTGTGTGAGTACTGGCAGCCACATCTGCATTTGCCATGGGTGCACTAATCCTTTTACAACCACCCCCATATTCCCTTGTGCCAACAGATACCAGAATTTGATAATCTGTACCTGGACATGAATGGTATAGTCCACAACTGTTCCCATCCGGATGATGCTAATATCCATTTTCACCTTGAGGAGGATCAAATTTTTCAGGATATTTTTAACTATGTGGAAAAGCTATTCCATCTGATCAAACCCCAGAAGCTGTTCTTTTTGTCCGTCGATGGAGTGGCTCCACGTGCGAAAATGAATCAGCAGCGTAGTCGTAGGTTTCGAACCGCACGCGAAGCGGAACAGCTTGAGACCAAGGCTTCCCAAAGGGGTGAGAAGCGACAACACGAACGTTTCGATTCCAATTGCATTACGCCCGGAACGGTGTTTATGGAGCGCTTGCAGCTGGCTTTACGATCATTTCTACGTACCAAAATCTCGTTGGATCCTCTATGGCAAAAGTGCAGGGTTATCCTCAGTGGCGAAGAGACGCCTGGCGAAGGAGAGCATAAAATTATGGATTACATACGTTATTTAAAGTCGCAACCAAATTTTGATCCCAACACCCGTCACTGTCTATATGGTTTAGATGCAGATCTGATCATTTTGGGACTCTGTACACACGAATTGCATTTCGTTGTTTTGCGTGAGGAAGTGAAATTCGGAAGGAATGTTAAACGGGCTACCCTCGAGGAGACACGATTCTATCTTCTCCATTTGGGCCTATTGCGAGAGTATTTGGAATTGGAATTCAATGAATTGTCGACGAAGGAAAAGAAATTGGATGTAGCTCAGTTGATCGACGATTGGGTCCTAATGGGCTTTATGGTCGGCAATGATTTCATTCCAAATTTACCCTGTCTGCACATCTCTTCAAATGCCCTTCCATTGCTGTATAGGACTTACATTCAGGTCTATCCTCAGTTGGGCGGCAATATTAACGAGAGTGGCAAATTAAATTTGTCGCGATTGCAAACATTTATGACCGCTCTGTCCGAGGTGGAGCTGCATCAGTTTGAGGAGCATTTCGATGATCTCAAGTATATGAATGCTAAAACAGAAGCATTTGATGTTGATGTTAGTGAGATTCAGAGTGCCAGTGCCAATGGAGAAGGTTTTAATTCCGATTTGGCTGCATTGATTGACAACAGTATGAAGGTAAGTAGCAAAAAAACATACACATTATTAGGGTGCGTGTTAGATTAGGGTGGTTAATATACAACAATGATTTGGATATCGATTGGTAATCTGTCTATTTAGCTCTATGACTATGACAGCGATGATGAGGACCACTTCGAGGATTTGACTGATGAGGCAGCGGCCCTGCGACACGAATTCCAAAACTATAAACGCAACTATTATAGGAATAAGTTCAAGCGTGAAATGAAGGGTGATCTTGTCGAAGAGTTGACACATCATTATATTACTGCATTGCAATGGATTCTAGATTATTATTATCGTGGTGTACAGTCCTGGGATTGGTATTATCCCTTTCATTATGCACCATTTATAAGTGATCTCAAATATATCGAAACCGTAAAAATCAATTTTCAATTGGGCAGACCATTTCTGCCCTTCCAACAGGTGAGTATGGATAAGCTTTGGATTCGCTGATTGGATTTACATATGTATTATTTTCTCTCACATTTTTGCAGCTTCTAGCTGTCTTGCCAGCGGCTAGTTCGAAGCTTTTGCCAATAGCCTATCATGATCTGATGTTGAATCCGGACAGCGCATTAGCTGAATTTTATCCCACTGAGTTTGAAAGTGATTTGAATGGCAAGAAACATGATTGGGAAGCAGTCGTGTTGATACCTTTCATAGACGAGCAACGTCTTCTCGAGGCCATGAAGCCGTGCGAGAATCATTTAACAACAGCCGAACGATCACGAAATCAACATGGCCCCATGTATCAATATGACTTTAGCGAACAATCTGTGGGCTCAATGCCAGCTCTGGGTCCCATCAAAGCCCTGCAACATGTCTTCTGCACAGAAACCGCAAGGTGGGCCAAAGAGATTGCCTTGAATCTGCCAGAGAGCGTCTGTGTAGAGTTGCCAAATGAGGCAAGACATGTCTTCTTTCCTGGATTCCCCACCATGAAGCATTTGCCATTTAATGTAGGTTCTTTTTCTAGACAATTTGACTTTAAATATCTAACCATGAGAGTGCATTTCCAATATCATTTATAAAATTAAGTTTGAGCTCCGCAATGAACGGGTGAAAGTCTTTGAGCAAGTTAGCCGCAATCAGAATATGGTGTTAATGCCATTAAAGCGAACCTTGGAGGACACTTTGACTGCAGTGGCTGGACAGTATCTGGAGCAGGTGGTTCACATTGGCTGGCCGCATCTGATCAAGGCCAAAGTTGTAAAGGTCGCTACCAGAGATGAGCGTGTAGATGAGAACGGTTTATCAGCGAATGAGTCACGTCGCTTCGATTCGGAAAGCAAAGCTCTACAGGAACAGTTAAGTTTTGTGTCCAATTTTAACAAGTTCCATTTGTGTTAACACTTTGATCTATATTTTTTTTTAGTTTCTCCACTCGCATGGGTATCAAATTTGATAACTACAATGTCCTTGTCTATGTTCGCACCTATGCTGGGAGTTCTGTTGAATTTGGCAAGAATTGCTCAGTTTCTACAAAAGATGCCTGGAGCAGTACTGTCACTGGTTATCCAGCCCAAGGATTGGTTGCGAATCTGGCCGTTCACGAGAACATGAAAAATCAGTTCCGGAAGATTGAAGAACTTTTTCCAGTGGGCAGTCAAGTGTTTTTCATAGGCAATCCATATTATGGCAGTGAGGGAACTGTTCTCGATCCCCTTTTGGTTTATTCCTGCGGTCGTGTGCAAGGTGAGTGCTTGAACCACGTTTCATCTCCCTGCAGAAGCTTTACAAATTGCACTTTTCTCTTTCTCTTTCAATTTGTGTTTCATTGTGTGTTGGCAGTTAATATACGTGTACACCCGGAACCAGATCTTCAGGCAGCTCGTCTGCTGCAAGAAGAACGGGAAAATGACTACATTAACTCCTATGAGGCTTGCCGATATCTAAACATCAATAGTAAGGCTTTGGGTCGTCTTACAGGCACAGTTTGGGTTGTGCTTGGACCGCGTCGTGAGAAAATGGAAAACGTTGCCAAACACAATATTGGTCTCCAATTGAAGTATCCACGACAAAATGAAGAACGGGCCGGCTACTGTCAGCGTTCAAATAATCAATGGTTCTTCTCGACTGTGGCTCTAGAGCTAATGCAGACCTACTGCCAGCTGTATCCCAACGTGGTAGCCTATTTCTCCATTGCCAATGATCGCAATGAATTCATCTACGAGGAGGATATATACCCAGATGCCGTGGGTCAACATTATATTGAGGATCTGGCCAATTGGATTCGCCAGCAGCCGCATATGAAAGTGGAGCGCAATACTTGTGGCTCCAAGACTGTTTGCAAGGAAACAGTGGAGCTCCTTTTAACGACCGTCGATGAGTTGCGCACACTGCCCGTGAAAGATGTAAAATTGCAAGTGAAGCCTCATTTGTTAATTAAACCGAATATAACGCTACCCGATGTGTACAGAGCGCGTCGAACCGTACGACTGTTTGATCGGGTAATTGTAGTGCGCACAATTTACATGGTGCCCCTGGGCACGAAGGGTACTGTAATTGGCATTCATCTGGTAAGCGATCCGAATCCTGTGCGGTTGGAGTGTGTCAATGCCGTCGAGACATTCTGTGATATTTTGTTCGACAAAACGGTTGCCAATTGCAATGACATACACGGTATAGCCGAGGAGCGGGTATACAGAGTACCCGAAAGTGCTCTCGTCGTGATATTCACTTCGAATGGTAGGTGGAATATATTATTAGAATGATTGTGTTATGTGTATTGAATTGGATTCTTAAATATGATACGAATATAGATGGAAAGGCACAGAAATCCCAACCGCTGCAGCAAAGGCAACAAGATACGGTCCAAAAACAACAACAACAACATCAAGTCCCAACTGGCAGCTCCAGCAGACGCTACATCACTGCTGCTGGCACCAAAACGAATCAGATAACAATGAAGACAGATATAGCCGATGAATTCGTTAAGCCAGTGGACAACAGCGCAGGGCCCGGAACTAGTGCCAATTGGCGAGACGAAGCCAAAGATAGTCAGCGCCGAATACAGCAGTTAAAGAAACACAAGGATATTGAAAAGCCAGATCGGACATCGGGTCCGGATAATGGGGCCAAAAATCGCGGCAAGAATTTAGAAGCTCCTCAAGATCCATCTTTGCAGTCCACATCTTCATCCAATAACGGTGCCAACTGGCGAGCACAGGCTAAAGAAACTCTTTTTTCACATGATCAAACGTCCATATCGGCACCAGGAACAATTGCCGCCAACTGGCGTGAGCCGGACAAAAGTAATCAGCGTCAACATGAAACGCAACAATATAAGGATGAAAAGCAATCCAACCGCCAGCAAGGCGGCTCCAACGGTGGCGGTAATTCTCAAGATCAAACTTTGGCTCTGAAGAACCTCTTGGGTATACAGAAGTTTGATCAACAGCCGACAGCACCTCACCAGTCATCTTTACCCTTACCACCGATGGCACAACAAATGCCCGTAGGTTGAATAGAAAAAGAATTGCACTTCAAAAATGCTTTATTTTTATTTTTTGTTTTATGTGCACTTGTGTTTCAGAAATTACCAAAGCCTCCCCTATTTTGGCAGCAAGAGGCTCAGGCTGAGCGCATTCAGAGTCAAGAATGGTATCGTAAACCACAAGACGAAAAGCCGCCAATGATGCATCAGCAGCTTCCGTTGCAGCAACAACAACAACTTCAGTATGAAACACAACAACAGCAGCAGCAACAACAACAACATCAACTACAATATCTTCAGCAACAGCAACAATTCTACAGTAACAGCAACAATAATGTTTCGGCCCCGTTTCGTCCAAATGCAGGAATGCCATTTTTCATTGGGAACAACAACCATCCGCAGTATCCGCCGTAACACCAACAACATAGGGCACAACAAATAAAACAATATCAGCAGCATCAGCAAGGAAGCCGCTTCTCATCCATACAGGATTTTGTGCCCATTCAGGCATATCGTCCAAAGAAAGCTCAACGCAAAGACGGCGAAAGCAACGAGGTTAGTAGTTTCTATTTGAATTCCAATTCCTCTCATTCCCTATTTATGTATGTACATATGTACAATTGTCTAATACACTTTTCGTTTATAGTCAATACAAGCAGCACCAAAGGAAAGCCGCAAAGAAAATGAAAAAGTGGTTAAGAGCCAACCAATCGAACAAACTGAACCAGAACAAGCAAAATGTTCGACAGCTGATGAGCAAGTCGGAGCAACATCATCGCAAAAGATCGCTAATAAGGTAGGGCAACAACGAAAAAAAACATTTTGAACATTTGTCCATTTTAATATATATAATTATCTCTCTCCCTCTCTTTTTCAAGACAATGCCCCAACGTAAGCAGCGTGTGCCTCGGATTGGAGCTAAATTTGATTTTGACTATGTACTCCATTAAATTTCACATGTATTCATTCAGGCTGCTCTTATAGATTTTATGATATAAATTCCCAATATTTATAAGAAATTAGTTTGAATTTAGATTTGTTTTCTTTTTTTTTATATTATGGTTCTCATTCGATGTTTACGCTATACAAACATCGCATGTCTTGATATAGTATATAGTATAGACATAAGTATATTTTTTTCTTATCATCATATTATCTTGATATAGTATATATATACATATGTATATTTTTTTCTTATCATCACTCAATGTATCATGAATTACTAATCCTCAATTTAAATTTAAAAAAATTTTTTTTTTAGTTTTATATTGTAAATCTATTCGAGCAACTGAAAAAAGTCTGTAAAGGAAATTCTAAGAAAAAAAAGTAAAATGTTATAACTAGGTTTTTAATTTTTTTGAATCTGTATTTAAAATTTGGAATATTCTAACAAATTTGACTTGAGACAAAGAATAAGATAATCGCAGTTGAGATTGTAATTAGGGATCTAAAATTTTGCTCATCAAGACATTAAATGGAAAGTATAAATTGTACTTTTAGGCTTTGACTGTACATTACACCGTAAATTACATCGTAAATAGCGTGTATTTTACTTATTATAAGCTTGAAATTCCAAAAACAGACAAATCTATATATGTATGTATGAACAGATAGCACAAAAACACAAAGGAAAAAGGAAATGAAAAAGACAAGCCACAAATAAATAGATGTTAATTTAGATATAAATATGTTTCAATACGGAACATATAATTGGATTAGTCATCCACCCAAGTCTAAATATTAATGAAACTCAAGCAAATGTTTCGATTACATTTTTATTTCGATTTGTCACATTGTTTTCGATGGCGTAGAATATCGACTTTGCTTAACTTCAATTCACATTTACAACTTTTACAATAATAATTGTTGCCTGTTGGTTCTTTGAATTGGTTTTGATTTGTCTCCTCAGAAGGTGAGGGAATTTCTCTAAATTCTTTTGTCTTATGTCCATCCCTCTTCCGATTACACTTTGTGCGATGTTTTAATTGTTCGACTATATCGTAATTGTCCAATTCAAATTGACACTTGTTACATTGCCATGGCATCGTTTGCAAATAGTCCTCCATTGCCAAGCTCCAATTGGCTTCATTTAGGCAACCATAAACCACATTTTCGGTAACATTTAGGCCGCCCTTTTCTAAGTTGGGAGTCATCGGATAATCTTTGATGAAGGGGTTGTCATCTAGTTTTACAGCATCCGAATGGTGGTTATACAACTTCTTCAAATCGGCAGGCAAAAGTCGTTTTAGGCCATAAGTAACATCCAGGGATATAAAATCTAAAATATCTTGCCAAAGATTATGACTCTTTTCCGTCTGGACATCATTTGATGGAGGCTTTGTTGCGTCAGTGCTATTAAGTTCTGCGAGGAGGAGGAGGAAGAAAAATATTAAAAAAAACTGATTTTCAAACAATATCATCGGCAGATGAGGATAATTTACCGTCTAATTTGTCATAGAGCTGTCTATGCCATTTGCCACGCAAGTCGATGGCTTTGGTTAGCAATTGTAAGCCACTTCCCGGCATGGGCAGGTCCAAGGCGAGCCAACCATCGCAGATAATTCGACTTAGGCCCAAGTTGGTATCAATGCTATAGCCAAACAGCAACAACGTCTGGGCTGCTGGCAGACGGATGCAGTTCATCAAATAGGGCTTGGCGGTTTCTAGCAGAGATCTGAATATAACCAGAAAAGATTTCATTAATCCCGATGAATCATTAGCAAACCCTGTATAATGAGGGGCACATACTGATAGCAAATTAATTGATGTCTTCGACTAAGCGGCTGCTTTGGGGTATAATAGTCCGGTTTGCTCTCGAAATCACTTTCATTGAGTTTAAGAAGATCAAAATACTTGGCGAAATATGAATTAGGATGCAGCGAAAGGAACGGTTTAAGACTGGTATGAAAAAACTGCTGGGAGCCGCCTTTGCAATAGTTGAATTCATCTGGCAGTGCCAATTGTGGATAGAAGCCGCTGACCAAAAGTAGTTTCAGCAGCACCACATCCCGATGTCGTTCCAAACGGGCAGAGCGCTCCAAAATGACCAGTTGGCGGTGATCATTTTGGAGACGAAAATCCACATCACGTATATCTTCGGTATGATCTTCATCATCCTGATGGCCATCCTGTTCACCGTTTGACTGATGTTTTTTGAGCATTTTTCGTTGCCGAGGCTGCTCGAAACGTTGACGTCGCTTCAACGCCTTCAACTGACGGAGTTCACCGTGACGCGTGGCCCGCTCGGAACTGCTTAAAGTCGCATTCGATTGAGGCTTGGCCATGTGGCAGCTTTCCAAAATGCGCTGGAACTGTTGACGTAGCTTTGTGACCTCGTAGAAGCGTTGCTCTTCAATCCCTAAGCCATGACACCACTTTCTGGTGTTCTCTCGCCTCATCTTGAGCAATAGCCATTCACGATAGATACGTATTAAGGTGAATAGATCGCCCTGATCCGACTCCAAGGGCTGACGCTGTCGCTCACAGCGCTGATCCTGATGCGCACGAGTGGTCAAGGGATTTTGCACACTAAGCATGGCGGCCAGTGTAAGCAATTGTTCTACTTCGGGGAAAACACATCCCATTAGCAGCATTTTGCCAATGGTTAGATCCACCGGCAGATTCGACAATGATCTGCCCAAGGGAGTTATCTTCTCTTCCACACTTAGAGCGCTCTGCAGACATACAAACGAATTACATTTAAATGATTGATTTTATGAGAACCATGTTGCTTACATGCTGCTTTAGGCCCAAAATAGTTTGCTCTATGCGTTCACATTCTGGTGCTTCAATAAAGGGAAATTCTCTGACATTTGGCAAACCCATTGATACCATTTGCAGTAACATTGTGTCTAAGGGTACACGATAGATCTCGGGGGCTGGATACGCCTCGAAAGCATCAAATTGCTGTTGGGGATATAGACGGAAGCATACCTAAAACAAGAAAGAGTATAATTCAAGAGGATTGTAGCCAACTGTTGGCCAAATGTCAACTTACTCCAGGCCCAGTGCGACCTGCGCGACCCTTTCGCTGTTCGGCCGATGATTTAGATACCCAAAACTCCTTCAGACGCTGGCCCTTGCAGATGGCATCGTAACTCATTTCCTTCACCTTGCCGGAGTCAACCACAAAACGTACGCCATCGACAGTAAGTGAGGTTTCAGCAATATTTGTGGAAACAATGCACTTGCGATTCCCTTCGGGAGCATAGTCGAACACTTTATCCTGCTCGGCCAAGGCCAAGCCGCTGTGTAGTGGCAATATCAACCAATGAGACTGTTCCCTGGCATATTCCCTAATGGCTTCGCAAACCGAATCGATTTCATTGACGCCACTAACAAAGATGAGGACATCGCCTCGTTCCGTAACTGGAAAAAAAATGCAGAGAGAGAGAGAGAGATTGTCATAAAGGGAATATAGAGACATGCAGGTCCATTACCCACGTGGATACTGTTGATCAATTAGACTCAGAATTTGTACAAATGGTGCCGGATCTAGACGTGATCCTTGCATACGCTTAGATTTCGCACTAGCTTGACCAGCTTTTAACTCCAAAGCAGGCGGCGGCATATAGCGTAATTTAATGGGAAACAGCCGACCTGGAACTTGCACCAACTTGGCTCCTTCATCTCGAAAATAGTTGTGAAATAGTTCAACGTTTATCGTGGCCGACATCAAAATCAATTTCAGGTCAGGCTTAGCTCTCAAAAGACATTTGGTAACACCCAACAAAAAATCCCCAAAAAGATTTCGCTCATGAATCTCGTCAAGAATGAGAACATCATATTGCTCGAGATTAGCCGCCAGGGCCAGTTGCCGCAACAACAGACCTTCGGTGATGAAAATAATGTTGGTACGTTGGGTCTTACTTCGCTCGAATCGTATCTGAAATCCTACTTTGGAACCATAGTCATCTAGCAGCTCGTGGGCCACACGTTTTGAGAGGGAAACACAGGCCAGGCGGCGAGGTTGAGTGCAGGCTGAGAAGGATGAAGTTTGAGGCAGTTGGCATATTTGCTAGGTAACGAATATTTCCTCATGCTCACCTATACTCTTGAAACCAAATTCATAAAGAAATTGTGGTACCTGTGTAGATTTTCCACATCCTGTATCCCCGGCCACGATGACTACCCTTGAGGAAGGGGAATCCAATGCTGTTCTCAAATCTTGCTTATACCTGGCTATGGGCAGCTGCTTTTGAGCTTCTCTCAATTTCTTGATTTTCTGAAATTTTTCCTTTTGCTTGAAGTCCATATAAATAAGCACTAATTGCTGAAACTGGGCTTCGACTTCGGCGAGTTTCTCCTGCTTATCTGGTCTCTCTTTCATTATCATGGCCAAATGTTTTCCCTTGTGATAGGGTTTCACTTCCTTATATTCGGTTTCACTGAGAAGAGAAGGTAGCTCTGGCTGACCCATGGAGCGCAGCATAGATTCATATTTCTGAACAAACTTCCAAAAATCCGTTTCATGCTCCACCAGACTGCAGGACTGACGTTTTTGAGCATGCTGCAACAGGTAACTCAGTTGGGATTTATGATCGAGAAAGCTAAAGTTTACTAGATTTATAGGAACGTTCTTTTTCTGGCTCTTCGAAGACATTTCCCAAGCAAGATTTGAGGGCGGCAGTTAATACTTTTCGATATAACCAAACTCAGTGTGAACAGCTGTTAAAGGTATCGAGTACTTTTTACAATATTTATTTAAATTTATATTGATCAACAGAAAGCCTTAATTATCCTGCAATTGTATTTCTACCACATAGCCCGTTGGACTCCCGAGAGTTTATTATAGTCAGCCAGGTGACGCCAAACTATACGACTTAGGCGATATTTGTGGACAACGCCGCGGGGTCGTGACGTAAGTGCACACCGCTCTCGCACACGAACTAACGAAGAATCTCGTGGAAATGCGGCAATCTCCGCGTCCGCTACTTCACGCAACTCCGCGGGGAGTATATCATTCTTGCGTAGCGAATTCACTCGCAAACGCTCTTTGGCATGTTCGCTCACACATTTCCGGCGCTTTACATCCCGTATCATTTTCCAATCAGCATATTTCGTTCGGACTTGCTGCATCTGTAATACATTTTTCAATAAAATAACATTTATCCACTCGACATGGCCCGAAAAAAAATTCAAATACTAACCCCACAACCGGCATATTGTATGGTTTGACTAACAAATCCGCCGATACGGCCAAGGGAATTCATGGCTAGTTGTTTTGTTTTCCTTTAATATTCTTTAATAAAATCCTGATGGGTAGTGCTGTCGATATTTGATTCGATACCAAATCAGCTGACTTCTTCTGCCAATGTCTGCTTTTCGGGCGAACTGCGATTTCTTGAGTAGTCTAATTTTTATAATTCAATTTTATGCTAGTTCCAATTAAATGTGATAAAAATAAGCTTAGCGGCTTGCCTCTTTTATTGAAAGCAATGTTTTTTCTGCAATAACTGACTAAATTATTGCAGTTTTCATTAATAAATATACGTTTTACATAATAAATGTTCAATCTGTGTGTGTGTGTGTGTGAGTTGTTTGTCTCTTACTAGTTTAATTGACAATTGCAAAAATATACATATTTATACAAATTTATAGGTAAGACGATATTTTTAGGCAATGCACCCTATACATATGTATATATGTACATATATCTATATATATAATATATATAAATACTTAACAAAAAAAAAACAACCTACTAGTACATGGACCTACCGATAGTTAAACATCTCTGCATTAAATTTAGTGCTGCAGGACTAGCCTTTTTTTAAAGCTGTACTTCTAAATATGTACATATGTACATTTAGATATATAACTATCATGTAATCATTTCTGCAGAAACCCACTTGACGTTACTCGATTTGAAAGAAAAATGACACACGTATGAAGTAAGCAACTACTTTATAAAAATGTATAAATCTGAATCTTTTTGAAACTATTTTAAAAAACTCAAAATATACACTTGACTATTTTTATGCTATTTTTTTGTCATCTCTAATACTAATTCATGAAAAAGTAACGAGTTATTTGCCACTCACCGGGGTACGTTGACAAGTCGCGTGCTTGAATGGGGCATGTGTATATCGGCTCTAGTGGGAACCCGAACCCGTCTCTTCTCCTCACTGACGACTTTTTTCACCCCAGTAGCGAACCGATTAGAAAGCAAATGTAATACAAGAATTTTATTTAGAACAAGAAAAAAAGATAAAATTAATGAAAAATAAAAGAAGTTACATATAAGAGAACGATACAAATTGAACTATCAAAACTAAGTTACCTTTTCCATTTCGCCCCGCTTCGTTTGCCCGCCAGTTGCCGCCTGCAAATCACAAATTCGAGCCGAAGTGGAAGAAGCAGACAGGAAACAGCAGAAGTCGAAAATCGTGAGAGAAGATGCCTTCTAGTGATCCATTGCCGCCCAAGGAGGGGGCCCTGTTCCGTAAGCTACTGGTAAGTGGCCGGGCTTCAATAGACAACCAACAATTGGGCAGAACCAAATGGAGTGCGTGAGTGTGCGCCTGTGTGTGAGTGAGTGTGTGTGAGCATGTGAACCTAACCTCAAATAGTTTTAGTACTTCTTTATTTTTTTGCGGCAAAAAGAGATATGGAAAATTGTGGTATTTTGAATTGTAATATTGTGTAAATCTTCTGCAGAAATGCTACGAACTGAAGCAATACAAAAATGGCCTGAAGTTGGCTAAGCAAATCCTATCAAATCCCAGATACACGGAGCATGGCGAAACCCTGGCCATGAAGGGTCTAACCCTCAATGGTTTGGGCCGTCGTGAGGAGGCCTATAAATATGTCCGTTTGGGTCTGCGCAACGATTTGCGTTCCCATGTCTGTTGGCATGTCTACGGGCTGCTGCAACGTAGCGATAAGAAATACGACGAGGCAATCAAATGCTATCGTAATGCCCTCAAATGGGAAAAGGACAATTTGCAGATCCTGAAGGACTTGTCACTGCTGCAGATTCAAATGCGTGATCTGGAGGGCTACAAGGAGACCCGTCATCATTTGTTCACCCTGCGACCATCTCAGCACGCCTCATGGATTGGTTTCTCAATGAGTTATCATCTATTGGGCGACTATGAGATGGCCAATAATATTCTGGAAACATTCAGTCAATCTCAGACATCGATTGTGAGTAATCCAAATGGAATAAAGAATGGGCTAGATACGGCAGGCGGGAGATCTGATGAACTTACAAATATGTAATTCTCTTTCTGTCTCCTTTTCTGTCGATTTGTTTCTATTTTAGGAGGCTCATGATTATCGCCACTCCGAGTTGTTGCTCTATCAAAATCAGATACTCATCGAATCATCGGAGCTGCAGAAGGCACTGGATCATCTTATTAAATATGAGTCCCAGATTGTGGATAAATTGGCTGTTCGCGAAAATATGGGTGATTTGTATATTAAATTGAATCAAGAGGAGAAGGCAGTGCCTATTTTTGAGGCATTGATTAAACGCAATCCCGAAAACGTCTTGTACTATGAGCAGCTTTTGAAAGCAAGAAAGCTGACCGAGTCAAGTTCCATAGTGGCTGCATATCGTGAATATCAAGCTCAATACCCATATGCGCTGTGTCCACGGCGATTGCCATTAAATATAGCTGAAGGTGATGAATTCCGTCAGGTGGCTGATGAATATCTCCGTCGTGGCTTAAGGAAGGGCATACCCCCTTTGTTTGTGAATGTGCGCAGTTTACATCAGAACCCGGAGAAAGCTTCGATTATAGAGAAATTGACGCTTCAGTACTTTGAGAATTTGACTCGCTCTGGTCATTTTTCACGTGAAGATGCCGACAATGCTGTTCCCGTAGAGCCCGCTTCAGCACTGGCTTGGACTGCTCTGTTCTTGGCCCAACATTATGATTATATGCGGGATACGGATCGAGCCTTGGAGTATATTAATGCTGCCATAGACCATACGCCTACCCTAATCGAGCTGCTCATAACCAAGGGAAGAATATTTAAGCATGCTGGTGATCCTGTTGAGGCTTATGTCTGGTTGGAGGAGGCCCAAAGCATGGATACAGCAGATCGGTAAGTGAAATAGCATTTTCATATTTCTCTTTTATTATCTTTCTTTTCGATTTGCCAGGTACATTAACTCCAAATGCGCCAAGTATATGCTGCGAGCCAATATGGTCCAAGAGGCCGAGGAGATATGCTCGAAGTTCACTCGCGAAGGTGTCTCCGCCATGGATAATCTGAATGAGATGCAATGCATGTGGTTTCAAACCGAATGTGCCCGAGCCTACCAACGCATGGGTCGTTGGGGCGATGCCCTAAAAAAATGTATTGAAGTGGAGCGTCATTTTGCTGAAATCGTCGAGGATCAATTCGATTTCCATACGTATTGCATGCGCAAAATGACTCTGCGCGCCTATGTCGGTCTGTTGCGTCTCGAGGATGTTCTCAGGCGACATCCATTCTACTTTAAAGCAGCCAAATGTGCCATTGAGGTTTACATTCGGTTATACGACAAGCCACTCAAAGCGGAGACAACCATTGAGGAAATCGATATAGGTATGTCCATAGATACATCGATTTAGATATACACAAAAATATTGAATTGATTGTCTAAATTTTATTCTTGTAGAAAATCTGCCACCTTCGGAGCTGAAGAAACTGCGCAGCAAACAGCGCAAGGCTAAAAAGAAAGCCGAATTGGAAAGTGCCCAAGCGGCCCAGGCCCAAGTAAAGCGAGAGCAGCATCAAAAATCCAAACAGCAGGCGAGTCAGGAAACCGATCCAGATGCCCCACAACTGGACGAACTTATTGCCGAGAAATTGGAACGTCCCGATGATCCGCTGGATAAGGCCACCGAATTCCTTAAACCGCTGCAGCAGTTAGCCAAAGAACGCATCGAGACGCATTTACTGGCCTTCGAGGTTTATTATCGCAAAAATAAATTGCTCTTAATGCTGCAATCGATCCAACGTGCCCGTTCGGTGGACCCAACTCATCCGGTGCTCCATAGTTGCATAATACGTTTTATGAAGGCCCTGCAACAGGCCACCAAGCAGGGCCCTCCATTCAATGGGCATGTCCAGCAGGTGCTGGATAAGGCCACCAAAGAACTGATAGGCCAAAAGACGCCACAGCAATTGAATGATGAGTTTATAGCAAAGCATAACGCTTCCATTCTGCATTTATATGAGGGCGCTCGAGGATTATACGAGTTGGATCCCAGTAAAAAGGACCAGGCCGTCAAATTAATAACCAGCTACGATCTGAGCAAGCTAAGATTAGAGGTCAGTTTATGAACTAAAAACATATATACCTAGAATTCAAAATGGATCATGTTATCAATATCTGTAGAACTGAAGTTTATACTTTTATGTATCATGACATATTAATCATATTACGCAAGAGATTCCCAGAAGCGGCCTACCTAATAATTATCTCGACTCTTTTGTTAAATTGAAAGAAATATGCCGGATTAACTTTTTTAAATGATATATTTCTACCCCATTCCTTTTGCAGGAGGCCATTCAAATCTACACAGCGTTGCGGGACGGCGATGTGTTTGGCGATTGCGAGACAGAGGCTAATGACTATCAGCAGGCATGTCATCAGCGTTTTCAATACGCTCGCATATTCCGCAACATTGAGGAGCTCGAGGCTCAGTTGCAGGAAAAGGAGAAGGCGGCAGCTGCTGCTGCTGCGGCCAAATTGCATGCCGAAACGGAGGATGAGCAGCAGCAGCAGCAACAACATCACCACCAGCAACAGCAGTTGAATCACTTGGACTCGAGTAAACCCCCTTCAGTGGCGGCTGGGGCATCCTAAAATGGAAAGAGGAGAGACTGGCTACCAGCACTAATACCAACAATAATTACAACAACAAACAACCAACTTAACAAAATGAAACATCAATCAATCATTCAATCAATATGAACAGCAAAAGCTTCAATTCAATAAACAACAAAAAAAAAAAAAAAGAAAACCACAAAAACACAAAAAAAAAAACCAAAATCAAACTAAAAGAAGATACTACTAACATTTATAATGCACAAACCATAGACTCCCATTATTTCATCACATGCATTGTGGTCTGGGATATCCTTTTTCTCTATTTTTCTTAAGTTCTTAAGTTGTTCATTCTGGTCATTTTTCTAGGCCATGTTGTAAGCATTTTCCTTGTTTTGAATGCTTTTATTATTTTCTCCTTGTTTTTTTGTTTGTTTTGTTTTATTGTATGTACATATAAAGTCGTAAATAATTCTACGCCAATTGAAAGAGAAATAAAACCTTAACTATAATAATTATTATGTTGCATGCTGTAAACACAATCCAATCCACCTCACATTGACTATTATATATTATCCACCAAAAACCGTGTCCAAACTATCTGCCCATATATGTATGTGTATGTATATGTGTTTATACATATATATGTATGTACACACTTGCAAATCCGTATATATTTATTATAATTTTTTGTTGTTCTTTTCATTGAAAAACTGAAAGAAAAATACCTAATACAAGACTAATGCATCTGTAGTACAATTTTGGCGGGATTGTGGCATGGGGGCTTACTAGTAATGCCAGAAAAGTCAGTTGGGTACCTAATACATCACGATCAAAACAATTATTAAATCTGTCTATATTCTGGCTAGAGAAAAATATGAGTCCTTTGATCAACCTTCATAAATTTAATCCCTTAAATGACTTGCATTACGTGGTACATATTGTGTGACACAGACTAGATTTCCACATTGGTCCAAATGGGTTCAAAGGAGTTCTACATTGTCTTGAATGCTTTAATAGCAGCTTAAATTATTTGTCTCCTTTCTATAGATAGACGAGTTTCCTCTTTTGGGTGTGCTCCGATCATAGTGAGATTCAAATTTGTTTACAATTAGTGGCAAAAACATGGTCGATATAGGTCGACCTACAAATGTAGCTGCGAGAAATGTTGAGTCGAGTAAATTCTTTGTGTTCAATTAGCTTCCTTTAAGTTTAAGTTCCTCTCCTCTGCGTGAGTCTTCAAATAACAGCCAAAAAATTAACAATTAAGAATCAAACTAACTAATCAATAATTGTCCTTGTTGTCATAAAACGTCTTAAGGACGAGATTTCATATCAGTGCATAAATTGCCAAGCAACAGAATTGTGCCTAATTCAACTATTTGCAGCTCGGATAGAAGTCGTTTTACTCATTTGCCATCCTATATTACCATTTGTTATTTAAATTGATAAACGTTATTATCTAATTCAAAAGTCGTCCACAATCGAGTTGAAGTAATTGTTTAAACAGCCAGCAACAGGAAAACAATATTTTGTTAAAACCATATAAAACTATAAAATATGTATCTCGATCTATAGTGATGTGAGGCTAATATAGTGGATACAAATTGATCGCGTCTCTTGCGATCTTTGAGCAACAGGAAAACTAATATCCACATATTTGTACTCAAAATAATATTTGGTAATATAGTCGCGATGTTGCCGCAAAATATTTAACGTTCATTTTGGTTTTTTTAGGAGAAATTAGAGAATTAGTTGATTATTAAAAAGATTGTGTAACTATAACCGCAGGTTTCGGGTTTTTGCAAGCCATTGAGAACATGGCTTTGTTTTTCGATACAAAAAGATTATTATAATTTGTTGGTGTTCTTTTTATGTTGGGCACCAACAACAACAACAAAATTTCAAATGCAAATTTGACAAATTTTATCCTTCCTAGGATCAGTTCCCACGAACAAAGCGCTTAATCTGGTTTCGTCTTTAATAAATCGTACTTCAGAATACAGGATTCACATATAGCTTTTGCGGCTGTTGTTTGCGATTGGGATGGCTAATAAATATTTTGTACGATCATATTTTCTAGCGGTTACGGATTCGTTGCCAATTTCTGGTCGTGCTAATGCACCTGTGTCTATAATGCCTCTGTCATACGTAGACATGCCAGAGTCAAAAATATATATCGATTGTCTATCTGGTAGATCCGAACATATTTACGAATGCGTTATAAATTGAGGTACATAGAGGAAATGAGAAAGGATGAGAGAGATTGAAAGAGAGAGAAAAAGGAAAAAGGCATGATAACCCACATGGCAGCTTTGTTTACTTGAGACAAGTACCAAGTGCTTGAGACATGAAAGCAAATCATTCAAAATAGGAGTAGGAAAAGGAGAAACATGAATTTTAAATGTCAATCCAAAAAAATAAAAACAAAATAAATTTTGAAACACAAAAAAAGAAAACGATCAAAGTAGCCCAGTGGAATCTAGATGGAAAAAGAGATGTCAGATTGGCTGTGCTTTTTCCTTCCCCAAAGTCAACCTTAGGAGCAGGAACAGATTTGTAGTCTCACTTGTTTTCAGTATTCACAAAAAACGGATCATTTTGTGATTTCTCGAATATTTTGAACTTTTAATAATTACAATTTTATTTCTTCTCTTTGTTTAATTATAATGGCGGAAATTTTAGTAAATGAATTCCAAGTGTTGCAGTACCTACGCGAAAAGGTCGAGCCGCTGCCATTGCACCAGATTGTTGCCCATTTCGAAAATCAAACCACGAATGACATCATGCGTAAAGCGGTGGAGGAGCAGCTGGTTGAAGTCTTGAAGACCGCCACAGAGTCTGGTGTCATACACGAGGAGAATAAACATTACTTTGCAAACACGCATATCGAGGATGTGCTAAAGATGATGGACGGCAATTGGTTCATTCCCAGTGCTACCCCCAGTGAGATTTCTTTGACGAGCAACTCGTCCTCAGCCAGTTGGGTGACCATAGAGGATGAAGGGTCCACAAGCAGTACTGAGTCGAACATCAGTGAAACGCCGGCATAACCAACCAAGCTGTCAACTACCGAAGACGATAATTAGAAACTTGACTATCCAAATTGTAAAGAATGCAGATGTGTTTCAAATATATTTCAATAATTATAAACTCGTAAATAACCGATAAGAGATCACTCATTCATTGTTCTACCAGTCATAAAATGGTTCCTTACAGGTAACTGACTAACTATCGCTAACTTATTTAACATTATCCATTTTTCTCAGAAAAACGGGGAGGTAATTTTTCTGTCTGTTATATTGCGGATAGTTAGGGTTCCTATAAATAAGTGTCCTTGGGTTATGCGTTGTACATTACGGTTTTTGGACTATTTCTTGTTTTGTCCATTAAATCGGACCGATTAGGGAATGTTAGTCATCGTTTATATCTAGGAGAACATTCGACATCCATTTAGGTCGATAAAATCTTAAAACCAAATAGAAAAATCTTTTTGGCATTCAATTAAAATCCATTTAGGTTAAAGTCAGTTCTTTGAGATATCAATAATATTGATATTGATCTATTAAATATTAGTTCAGCAATAACCCCAAACCTGTGAGAATATTAATAAAAACTACATCAAATCAAATAAAACCAGAGAGCCGGGGCTAATTCGGCCGTGCCGTAGTTTGTATACCCTTGCAACTTTACACATACCAAATTTCCTTAGTTTTAATTGTGGTAAAAAATACAACAGGAGTCACTGTTTTTCACCGATCGTTCCTATGGGAGCTATAGGTTATAGTCACCCGACCTTGATGATTCGACACAGTCGTTTATAATTGTATAAGCTCACCAATATTAAATTTCACGACAGTAGCTCAGAAAATAACGAAGTTATTGTGTATGGGAGCTTTATAGCTTTTTTTTCAAACCTAGCGTCAAAAGTTGTATCCCCACATATTTGTTGGACAATAAGCAAAATCATCAAAGGTAATCATGAAATGGGAGGATGATCACCAATCCGTCTCTAGTCTAAATGGCAGGTCCAGTGGATGACATCTTTTCAGACGTCTGGTCTGCATGCTATTGTCCAGCAGTTTGAGGGCCAGTGCCTGGAGAGGAACCGAAAGCCATATGTCCGGATGTCGCACTTAACTGACGGGATGCTAAGATGTGGATGATTGAGTTACGCACAATTCTGCGTAGAAGCTGTTTGAGTTTGAATCTCTCTCGTTCTCGTTCTTTTGCCCTTGATGTGAGCGTTCCAGGTTAAACGCCTGTCATAGGTGAGGCTCCGGTACTTCACCTTGTCCACACTCTGGAGAAGCGTCCCATAAAGGCTGACTGTTCAAAAAGGTTGAGTTGTTCCTGGATGGTTTCCGATGTCACCGAAGGGTCTAGAGTGGAAGCAACAAAGGCAATGTCGTCTGCATAAGTGGTAATCAGGAGCTGCTCATGCTGCCCGCAGTCAGATCGGCGGTATATAATGTATAGATTTTTTAGATTTTCTCATGAATCTTGACTTTAACTTTGAAGAAAATATTAAAAATCGTATCGGTTGTATGAAAAGTATTTTGTTTAATGATATACTTAGCATACTTTTTTGGGCAAATTACGGTTTTTATGGCCGTGGGGGCGAGATGCCATGCCCATTTCGTCAAAAAACAATTACAAAATATATTTATTAGTTCACGCAATGCAATGAGAGCGAATATGATTGTTAAACATAGATTTTTACATGAAATACTCAAAAAACGACTGTACTGTCTGGGGTGACTGCAAGGTACACAAGGTAACAAGGTACTAATATCCAATTTCATGGTTAACCATTTCGCTCACTCTTATGTTATTTGTATGTACATACCTACATCCTGTTATTGGGAAGCGTCACACTGAAAACTTTAGATAAGTGTAAATTTATTTGAGATTTTTGTTGACTAAAAAGAAATCAAAAATTGCCCTATACAAATAAGAACAAATAGACTTAAGTTTGTAGACCGCTCTTTTGTGGGCGCCCTAGGGTAAGGAAAGAATAACAAAAATACTTACAAGGGTATACAAATTTCGGCACGTCCAAAGATAGTCCCGGTCCTCTGATTATTAAATTGATTTGTGGTAATTAAAATACATTTTTTCCATCAAATAAATAATTATAAGTATATTAATATACAAATACAGTACATACATGTATATTAATTTTGATCGGAAGTGTGCAACGCATAGTAGGAAGCATCTCCGACCATATAAAGTATATATATTCTTGATTAGCACAGATATATATTAGTATATACATATTAGTTGATACGGACATTGCTATATGAGAGATGTCTGTATGTCTATATGTCTGTATCAACGCGAACTCCTTCTAGACAGAAGCTACAGATCTAAAATTATTATGCCCAAATGGGCTTCTATATATTGCACAGTTTGTCTATCTCGGATTCAGCCGGATCGGACCACTATATCATATATCTTCGTTATTTTCGGAACTATTGTCATATTTATTTCTTATTATTAGGTATTATTTATTTCTCAGTTTAGCATAGCTATTTAATACTGCTAATTTGATCCAGACGGGTGACTATGCAGACAGCTCCCATAGGAACGATCACTCGAAAATAGTGACCCGATACCTAAATTATAAAGCTGTCATATAAACACACGAGGGTATACAAAATTCGGGGTGGCCGATAGCCTCGGCTCTCTGGTTTTATTATACCATACACCCATAGGGTGAAATGGTATATTAAAGTCGCCAAAATGTATGTAACAGTCAGAAGGAAGCTTTTCCGACCCCATAAAGTATATATATTCTTGATCAGCATCAACAGCCGAGACGATCTAGCCATGTCCGTCTGTCCGTCCGTCCGTCCGTCCGTCCGTCTGTATGAACACCTAGATCTCGGAGACTATAAGAGCTAGAGCCACCAAATTGGTATGTAGATTCGTGTAGTATGTAGAGTGATCAAGTTTATTTCAAATTTCTACCACGCCCCCTACCGCCCCCGCAAATTATATAAAACCGATTTTCTTAAACACTATAGCAACTAGAGACACAAAATTTGGTATGAATATTTGCTTAGTAATTGCGCACATTTTTTTCGTATAAATTTCCCCCACCGCCCCCAAAAAAAACCGTTTCCAAACACGACACCATAGTTGGTATGAATATTTGCTTAGTAATTGCGCACATTTTTTATGTGTAAAGATTTTGCACGCCCCTTTCCGCCCCCGTTATATGAAAAAACTCGATTATCTCCCGTAATTTTATACCTTGTGCAATCAAATTTAGCACACTTAAATTTGATACTAATTTCAAGCGAAATACCAAATTTGATCAAAATCGGAATAAAAATAGCCAAGTTATGCATATAAACGTTTTTCCATATGGCCGGAAGTGGCCGTTGGCTGGTGGGGGCGCTAGGGTGCTCGAATGCTTGAGTGAGCGAAATACTAAGATATGCTTGTAAAAAGCATGTGAACAGTTTTTTTTAAATACGAAAATGCATTGGTTATTATAAATTTAAAATATTTGTTTTACTGGGGTATGGTATATCCAAGTCGGCGATACCGGCGACTTACTTACTTCATTTTATTTGAACTTCTCACCTTTTAACGGAAATTACCTTTTATAGCTACAAATTTTTAATTTAAACTATTGACCTTAAAATTTTGTAAATTGATTCTTAGATTATTATCTTATTAATAGAAATTAGTAGAAAAATCGCCTTTAATAAAGACGAAATTAATATTTATTAAGTTGTCTTAAATTGAAGTCTTTTCATTCTATGACAAATAGTTCCTTCTCTAGCTTCTATCGATTAACTTAAATCGATATCTAACATTAAAGTAGGCCTTGACTTTCATCAGAATGGCAAAAAAGGAAGTTTCCTAGCTGTTAATTTCTTCATTATTAGTTTCACATCGTCTGTGCTCCGAAACAGTTCTCTTAATCATTTTCCCTTATTTATAAATTTAAACCAATTTTATCCTTTTTAATTATATTTAACCAATAATTAAATTTTAAAACATTATTGGTTCCTGAAACTATTAAACATTTTCCTTATTTATTTGTTTGAATCTTTATATTTTATTTCCGGGAATTCCGTTGTATAAATGTTAAGATAGTACCTCAATAGGCTTTAAATGGCAAAGAGATCATCGTAAAGGCGTCACGGCTTTCTCGAAACACTCTCGAAACCAATAAGTCAATTTTAAAACATTATTGGTTCCCGAAACTATTAAACATTTTCCTTATTTGTTTGTTTGAATCTTTATATTTTATTTCCGGGAATTCCGTTGTATAAATGTTAAGATAGTACCTCAATAGGCTTTAAATGGCAAAGAGATCATCGTAAAGGCGCCACGGCTTTCTCGAAACACTCTCGAAACCAATAAGTCAATTTTAAAACATTATTGGTTCCCGAAACTATTAAACATTTTCCTTATTTGTTTGTTTGAATCTTTATATTTTATTTCCGGGAATTCCGTTGTATAAATGTTAAGATAGTACCTCAATAGGCTTTAAATGGCAAAGAGATCATCGTAAAGGCGCCACGGCTTTCTCGAAACACTCTCGAAACCAATAAGTCAATTTTAAAACATTATTGGTTCCCGAAACTATTAAACATTTTCCTTATTTGTTTGTTTGAATCTTTATATTTTATTTCCGGGAATTCCGTTGTATAAATGTTAAGATAGTACCTCAATAGGCTTTAAATGGCAAAGAGATCATCGTAAAGGCGTCACGGCTTTCTCGAAACACTCTCGAAACCAATAAGTCAATTTTAAAACATTATTGGTTCCCGAAACTATTAAACATTTTCCTTATTTGTTTGTTTGAATCTTTATATTTTATTTCCGGGAATTCCGTTGTATAAATGTTAAGATAGTACCTCAATAGGCTTTAAATGGCAAAGAGATCATCGTAAAGGCGCCACGGCTTTCTCGAAACACTCTCGAAACCAATAAGTCAATTTTAAAACATTATTGGTTCCCGAAACTATTAAACATTTTCCTTATTTGTTTGTTTCAATTTCCAGGAATTCCGTTGTATAAATGTTAAGATAGTACCTCAATAGGCTTTAAATGGCAAAGAGATCATCGTAAAGGCGCCACGGCTTTCTCGAAACACTCTCGAAACCAATAAGTCAATTTTAAAACATTATTGGTTCCCGAAACTATTAAACATTTTCCATATTTGTTTGTTTGAATCTTTATATTTTATTTCCGGGAATTCCGTTGTATAAATGTTAAGATAGTACCTCAATAGGCTTTAAATGGCAAAGAGATCATCGTAAAGGCGTCACGGCTTTCTCGAAACACTCTCGAAACCAATAAGTCAATTTTAAAACATTATTGGTTCCCGAAACTATTAAACATTTTCCATATTTGTTTGTTTGAATCTTTATATTTTATTTCCGGGAATTCCGTTGTATAAATGTTAAGATAGTACCTCAATAGGCTTTAAATGGCAAAGAGATCATCGTAAAGGCGCCACGGCTTTCTCGAAACACTCTCGAAACCAATAAGTCAATTTTAAAACATTATTGGTTCCCGAAACTATTAAACATTTTCCTTATTTGTTTGTTTGAATCTTTATATTTTATTTCCGGGAATTCCGTTGTATAAATGTTAAGATAGTACCTCAATAGGCTTTAAATGGCAAAGAGATCATCGTAAAGGCGCCACGGCTTTCTCGAAACACTCTCGAAACCAATAAGTCAATTTTAAAACATTATTGGTTCCCGAAACTATTAAACATTTTCCATATTTGTTTGTTTGAGTCTTCATATTTTATTTCCGGGAATCCCGTTGTATAAATGTTAAGATAGTACCTCAATAGGCTTTAAATGGCAAAGAGATCATCGTAAAGGCGCCACGGCTTTCTCGAAACAAAAAAAACATGGTCCCGAACATAAACATCATGTGTAACTTAATTTTATTCCGAATCACTCCGAAACCAATAAGTCAATTTTAAAACATTATTGGTTCCCGAAACTATTAAACATTTTCCTTATTTGTTTGTTTGAATCTTTATATTTTATTTCCGGGAATTCCGTTGTATAAATGTTAAGATAGTACCTCAATAGGCTTTAAATGGCAAAGAGATCATCGTAAAGGCGTCACGGCTTTCTCGAAACACTCTCGAAACCAATAAGTCAATTTTAAAACATTATTGGTTCCCGAAACTATTAAACATTTTCCTTATTTGTTTGTTTGAATCTTTATATTTTATTTCCGGGAATTCCGTTGTATAAATGTTAAGATAGTACCTCAATAGGCTTTAAATGGCAAAGAGATCATCGTAAAGGCGCCACGGCTTTCTCGAAACCAATAAGTCAATTTTAAAACATTATTGGTTCCCGAAACTATTAAACATTTTCCTTAATTGTTTGTTTGAATCTTTATATTTTATTTCCGGGAATTCCGTTGTATAAATGTTAAGATAGTACCTCAATAGGCTTTAAATGGCAAAGAGATCATCGTAAAGGCGCCACGGCTTTCTCGAAACACTCTCGAAACCAATAAGTCAATTTTAAAACATTATTGGTTCCCGAAACTATTAAACATTTTCCTTATTTGTTTGTTTGAATCTTTATATTTTATTTCCGGGAATTCCGTTGTATAAATGTTAAGATAGTACCTCAATAGGCTTTAAATGGCAAAGAGATCATCGTAAAGGCGCCACGGCTTTCTCGAAACACTCTCGAAACCAATAAGTCAATTTTAAAACATTATTGGTTCCCGAAACTATTAAACATTTTCCTTATTTGTTTGTTTGAATCTTTATATTTTATTTCCGGGAATTCCGTTGTATAAATGTTAAGATAGTACCTCAATAGGCTTTAAATGGCAAAGAGATCATCGTAAAGGCGTCACGGCTTTCTCGAAACACTCTCGAAACCAATAAGTCAATTTTAAAACATTATTGGTTCCCGAAACTATTAAACATTTTCCTTATTTGTTTGTTTGAATCTTTATATTTTATTTCCGGGAATTCCGTTGTATAAATGTTAAGATAGTACCTCAATAGGCTTTAAATGGCAAAGAGATCATCGTAAAGGCGCCACGGCTTTCTCGAAACACTCTCGAAACCAATAAGTCAATTTTAAAACATTATTGGTTCCTGAAACTATTAAACATTTTCCTTATTTGTTTGTTTGAATCTTTATATTTTATTTCCGGGAATTCCGTTGTATAAATGTTAAGATAGTACCTCAATAGGCTTTAAATGGCAAAGAGATCATCGTAAAGGCGTCACGGCTTTCTCGAAACACTCTCGAAACCAATAAGTCAATTTTAAAACATTATTGGTTCCCGAAACTATTAAACATTTTCCATATTTGTTTGTTTGAATCTTCATATTTTATTTCCGGGAATTCCGTTGTATAAATGTTAAGATAGTACCTCAATAGGCTTTAAATGGCAAAGAGATCATCGTAAAGGCGCCACGGCTTTCTCGAAACACTCTCGAAACCAATAAGTCAATTTTAAAACATTATTGGTTCCTGAAACTATTAAACATTTTCCTTATTTGTTTGTTTGAATCTTTATATTTTATTTCCGGGAATTCCGTTGTATAAATGTTAAGATAGTACCTCAATAGGCTTTAAATGGCAAAGAGATCATCGTAAAGGCGCCACGGCTTTCTCGAAACACTCTCGAAACCAATAAGTCAATTTTAAAACATTATTGGTTCCCGAAACTATTAAACATTTTCCTTATTTGTTTGTTTGAATCTTTATATTTTATTTCCGGGAATTCCGTTGTATAAATGTTAAGATAGTACCTCAATAGGCTTTAAATGGCAAAGAGATCATCGTAAAGGCGTCACGGCTTTCTCGAAACACTCTCGAAACCAATAAGTCAATTTTAAAACATTATTGGTTCCCGAAACTATTAAACATTTTCCTTATTTGTTTGTTTGAATCTTCATATTTTATTTCCGGGAATTCCGTTGTATAAATGTTAAGATAGTACCTCAATAGGCTTTAAATGGCAAAGAGATCATCGTAAAGGCGCCACGGCTTTCTCGAAACACTCTCGAAACCAATAAGTCAATTTTAAAACATTATTGGTTCCCGAAACTATTAAACATTTTCCTTATTTGTTTGTTTGAATCTTTATATTTTATTTCCGGGAATTCCGTTGTATAAATGTTAAGATAGTACCTCAATAGGCTTTAAATGGCAAAGAGATCATCGTAAAGGCGCCACGGCTTTCTCGAAACACTCTCGAAACCAATAAGTCAATTTTAAAACATTATTGGTTCCCGAAACTATTAAACATTTTCCTTATTTGTTTGTTTGAATCTTTATATTTTATTTCCGGGAATTCCGTTGTATAAATGTTAAGA
The DNA here is from genome assembly GCA_018903935.1 of Drosophila insularis. Taxonomy (NCBI): domain Eukaryota; kingdom Metazoa; phylum Arthropoda; class Insecta; order Diptera; family Drosophilidae; genus Drosophila; species Drosophila insularis. The sequence goes on along the minus strand of JAEIFP010000569.1, from coordinate 66,406 downwards.
TAGTACCTCAATAGGCTTTAAATGGCAAAGAGATCATCGTAAAGGCGTCACGGCTTTCTCGAAACACTCTCGAAACCAATAAGTCAATTTTAAAACATTATTGGTTCCTGAAACTATTAAACATTTTCCTTATTTATTTGTTTGAATTTCCAGGAATTCCGTTGATAAATTTAAGATAGTACCTCAATAGGCTTTAAATGGCAAAGAGATCATCGAAAGGCGTCACGGCTTTCGAAACACTAACAATTTTAAAACATTGGTTCCCGAAACTATTAAACATTTTCCTTATTTATTTGTTTGAATTTCCAGGAATTCCGTTGTATAAATGTTAAGATAGTACCTCAATAGGCTTTAAATGGCAAAGAGATCATCGTAAAGGCGTCACGGCTTTCTCGAAACACTCTCGAAACCAATAAGTCAATTTTAAAACATTATTGGTTCCCGAAACTATTAAACATTTTCCTTATTTGTTTGTTTGAATCTTTATATTTTATTTCCGGGAATTCCGTTGTATAAATGTTAAGATAGTACCTCAATAGGCTTTAAATGGCAAAGAGATCATCGTAAAGGCGCCACGGCTTTCTCGAAACACTCTCGAAACCAATAAGTCAATTTTAAAACATTATTGGTTCCCGAAACTATTAAACATTTTCCTTATTTGTTTGTTTGAATCTTTATATTTTATTTCCGGGAATTCCGTTGTATAAATGTTAAGATAGTACCTCAATAGGCTTTAAATGGCAAAGAGATCATCGTAAAGGCGCCACGGCTTTCTCGAAACACTCTCGAAACCAATAAGTCAATTTTAAAACATTATTGGTTCCCGAAACTATTAAACATTTTCCTTATTTGTTTGTTTGAATCTTTATATTTTATTTCCGGGAATTCCGTTGTATAAATGTTAAGATAGTACCTCAATAGGCTTTAAATGGCAAAGAGATCATCGTAAAGGCGTCACGGCTTTCTCGAAACACTCTCGAAACCAATAAGTCAATTTTAAAACATTATTGGTTCCCGAAACTATTAAACATTTTCCTTATTTGTTTGTTTGAATCTTTATATTTTATTTCCGGGAATTCCGTTGTATAAATGTTAAGATAGTACCTCAATAGGCTTTAAATGGCAAAGAGATCATCGTAAAGGCGTCACGGCTTTCTCGAAACACTCTCGAAACCAATAAGTCAATTTTAAAACATTATTGGTTCCTGAAACTTGTAAACATTTTCCTTATTTATTTGTTTCAATTTCCAGGAATTCCGTTGTATAAATGTTAAGATAGTACCTCAATAGGCTTTAAATGGCAAAGAGATCATCGTAAAGGCGCCACGGCTTTCTCGAAACACTCTCGAAACCAATAAATCAATTTTAAAACATTATTGGTTCCCGAAACTATTAAACAGATTCGTGTAGTATGTAGAGTGATCAAGTTTATTTCAAATTTCTGCCACGCCCCCTACCGCCCCCGCAAATTATAGAAAACCGATTTTCTTAAACACTATAGCAACTAGAGACACCATAGTTGGTATGAATATTTGCTTAGTAATTGCGCACATTTTTTATGTATAAAGATTTTGCCATGCCCCTTTCCGCCCCCGTAATTTGAAAAAACTCGATTATCTCCCGTAATTTTCTACCTTGTGCAATCAAATTTAGCACACTTAAATTTGATACTAATATCATGATAGCCAAGTTATGCATATAAACGTTTTTCCGGAGTTGGCCGTTGGCTGGTGGGGGCGCTAGGGTGCTCCAATGCTTGAGTGAGCGAAATACTAAGATATGCTTGTAAAAAGCATGCAAACAGATTTTTTTTAAAATACGAAAATGCATTTGTTATTATAAATTTAAAATATTTGTTTTACTGGTGTATGGTAAGTCGGCGAGACGACTTACTTACTTAATTTATATATAAAGAACTGATTCCACTTAAGTCGATTTCTAATTGAATGCCAAAAAGATTTTTATATTTTGTTTTAATTACAAAATATAAAGGTAGTGAAGGTTTAAGATTTAATCGACCTAAATGGATATCGAATATTCTCCTAAAAATGAAAGATGACTTCAATTCTCTAATCGATCCGTTTTAAATCTCCTTTCAGTTTTATCGTTATTATTACACTTGTGTATTGGGCTATCTAAGAAGTATAAACAAGCTAAACTAATTAAAACTCAGCCAAAAATTTAATAAATGTCAAAGACTTTATGGAAAATGCATCTAATTCATTGAGTTCAAATAATATATCGAATGTCTATCTGATAGATCTGGACATATTTACAGATGCGTTCTAAATTGAGAGGATGGATGAGACAGAATGAGAGAGAGAGAAAAAGTGAGAAACTAGGAGAAAAGCGGAGACAAAATAGGAGTGGGAGTAGGAGTAGAAAAAGAAGATCAAAATTTTAAATGTCAATCCAAAAAAATAAAAACAAAATAAAGTTTCCAACACAAAAAAAGAAAACGATCAAAGTAGCCCAGTGGAATCTAGATGGAAAAAGAGATGTCAGATTGGCTTTGCTTTTTCCTTCCCCAAAGTCAACCTTAGGAGCAGGAACAGATTTGTAGTCTCACTTGTTTTCAGTATTCACAAAAAACGGATCATTTTGTGATTTCTCGAATATTTCGAACTTTTAATAATTACAATTTTATTTCTTCTCTTTGTTTAATTATAATGGCGGAAATTTTAGTAAATGAATTCCAAGTGTTGCAGTACCTACGCGAAAAGGTCGAGCCGCTGCCATTGCACCAGATTGTTGCCCATTTCGAAAATCAAACCACGAATGACATCATGCGTAAAGCGGTGGAGGAGCAGCTGGTTGAAGTCTTGAAGACCGCCACAGAGTCTGGTGTCATACACGAGGAGAATAAACATTACTTTGCAAACACGCATATCGAGGATGTGCTAAAGATGATGGACGGCAATTGGTTCATTCCCAGTGCTACCCCCAGTGAGATTTCTTTGACGAGCAACTCGTCCTCAGCCAGTTGGGTGACCATAGAGGATGAAGGGTCCACAAGCAGTACTGAGTCGAACATCAGTGAAACGCCGGCATAACCAACCAAGCTGTCAACTACTGAAGACGATAATTAGAAACTTGACTATCCAAATTGTAAAGAATGCAGATGTGTTTCAAATATATTTCAATAATTATAAACTCGTAAATAACCGATAAGAGATCACTCATTCATTGTTCTACCAGTCATAAAATGGTTCCTTACAGGTAACTGACTAAATATCGCTAACTTATTTAACATTATCCATTTTTCTCAGAAAAACGGGGAGGTAATTTTTCTGTCTGTTATATTGCGGATAGTTAGGGTTCCTATAAATAAGTGTCCTTGGGTTATGCGTTGTACATACATTACGGTTTTTGGACTATTTCTTGTTTTGTCCATTAAATCGGACCGATTAGGGAATGTTAGTCATCGTTTATATCTAGGAGAACATTCGACATCCATTTAGGTCGATAAAATCTTAAAACCAAATAGAAAAATCTTTTTGGCATTCAATTAAAATCCATTTAGGTTAAAGTCAGTTCTTTGAGATATCAATAATATTGATATTGATCTATTAAATATTAGTTCAGCAATAACCCCAAACCTGTGAGAATATTAATAAAAACTACCTCAAATCAAATAAAACCAGAGAGCCGGGGCTAATTCGGCCGTGCCGTAGTTTGTATACCCTTGCAACTTTACACATACCAAATTTCCTTAGTTTTAATTGTGGTAAAAAATACAACAGGAGTCACTGTTTTTCACCGATCGTTCCTATGGGAGCTATAGGTTATAGTCACCCGACCTTGATGATTCGACACAGTCGTTTATAATTGTATAAGCTCACCAATATTACTGTCGTGAGACAGTAGCTCAGAAAATAACGAAGTTATTGAGAAAAGTCACTGTTCGTGACTTTGCCGATTGTATGGGAGGTTTATAATATAATGGTCCAATCCGGCTGAATCCAAGATATACAAACTGTGTCTAGGAGGAGTTCCCGTCGATACAGACGGACATGGCTATATGAACTCGTCTCGTCGTGCTGATGAAGAATATATACACTTTATATGGACGGTGATGCTACGTTCTATGCGTTGCACACTTCTGAAAAAAAGGTTAATTCGTCAATGAATACTTAAACCTAGATCGGTGGATGCATCTCCAAGACTATTTCACGGTAAATACTTAAATAATCAGAAACTAATCGGTTTATATGGAATCCTAATTTAATCTGCTTCTTTTACATGATATTTATCGGTAATTGTAATATTTACAATGGAGTTTTATACTAAGTACTGCAACTACAATTAGTCCTTTTAATTGTGAGATTTATAAGATTATTAACAGAACAAATTTGTTTTCAAACCTAGCGTCAAAAGTTGTATCCCCACATATTTGTTGGACAATAAGCAAAATCATCAAAGGTAATCATGAAATGGGAGGATGATCACCAATCCGTCTCTAGTCTAAATGGCAGGTCCAGTGGATGACATCTTTTCAGACGTCTGGTCTGCATGCTATTGTCCAGCAGTTTGAGGGCCAGTGCCTGGAGAGGAACCGAAAGCCATATGTCCGGATGTCGCACTTAACTGACGGGATGCTAAGATGTGGATGATTGAGTTACGCACAATTCTGCGTAGAAGCTGTTTGAGTTTGAATCTCTCTCGTTCTCGTTCTTTTGCCCTTGATGTGAGCGTTCCAGGTTAAACGCCTGTCATAGGTGAGGCCCAGGTACTCTTGTCCACTCTGGAGAAGCGTCCCATAAAGGCTGACTGTTCAAAAAGGTTGAGTTGTTTCTGGATGGTTTCCGATGTCACCGAAGGGTCTAGAGTGGAAGCAACAAAGGCAATGTCGTCTGCATAAGTGGTAATCAGGAGCTGCTCATGCTGCCCGCAGTCAGATCGGCGGTATATAATGTATAGATTTTTTAGATTTTCTCATGAATCTTGACTTTAACTTTGAAGAAAATATTAAAAATCGTATCGGTTGTATGAAAAGTATTTTGTTTAATGATATACTTAGCATACTTTTTTGGGCAAATTACGGTTTTTATGGCCGTGGGGCGAGATGCCATGCCCATTTCGTCAAAAAACAATTACAAAATATATTTATTAGTTCACGCAATGCAATGAGAGTGAATATGATTGTTAAACATAGATTTTTACATGAAATACTCAAAAAACGACTGTACTGTCTGGGGTGACTGCAAGGTACACAAGGTAACAAGGTACTAATATCCAATTTCATGGTTAACCATTTCGCTCACTCTTATGTTATTTGTATGTACATACCTACATCCTGTTATTGGGAAGCGTCACACTGAAAACTTTAGATAAGTGTAAATTTATTTGAGATTTTTGTTGACTAAAAAGAAATCAAAAATTGCCCTATACAAATAAGAACAAATAGACTTAAGTTTGTAGACCGCTCTTTTGTGGGCGCCCTAGGGTAAGGAAAGAATAACAAAAATACTTACAAGGGTATACAAATTTCGGCACGTCCAAAGATAGTCCCGGTCCTCTGATTATTAAATTGATTTGTGGTAATTAAAATACATTTTTTCCATCAAATAAATAATTATAAGTATATTAATATACAAATACAGTACATACATGTATATTAATTTTGATCGGAAGTGTGCAACGCATAGTACGAAATATCTCCGACCATATAAAGTATATATATTCTTGATTAGCACAGATATATATTAGTATATACATATTAGTTGATACGGACATTGCTATATGAGAGATGTCTGTATGTCTATATGTCTGTATCAACGCGAACTCCTTCTAGACAGAAGCTACAGATCTAAAATTATTATGCCCAAATGGGCTTCTATATATTGCACAGTTTGTCTATCTCGGATTCAGCCGGATCGGACCACTATATCATATATCTTCGTTATTTTCGGAACTATTGTCATATTTATTTCTTATTATTAGGTATTATTTATTTCTCAGTTTAGCATAGCTATTTAATACTGTGCGTAATTTGATCCAGAGCGGGTGACTATGTCAGACAGCTCCCATAGGAACGATCCATCGAAAATAGTGACCCGATACCTAAATTATAAAGCTGTCATATAAACACACGAGGGTATACAAAATTGGGGGCCGATAGCCCGGCTCTCGGTTTTATTATACCATACACCCATAGGGTGAAATGTTATATATAAAGTCGCCAAAATGTATGTAACAGTCAGAAGGAAGCTTTTCCGACCCCATAAAGTATATATATTCTTGATCAGCATCAACAGCCGAGACGATCTAGCCATGTCCCGTCTGTCCGTCCGTCCGTCCGTCCGTCCGTCTGTATGAACACCTAGATCTCGGAGACTATAAGAGCTAGAGCCACCAAATTGGTATGTAGATTCGTGTAGTATGTAGAGTGATCAAGTTATTTCAAATTTCTGCCACGCCCCCTACCGCCCCCGCAAATTATATAAAACCGATTTTCTCAAACACTATAGCAACTAGAGACACAAAATTTGGAATGTATATTTGCTAAGTAAATGCGCACATTTTGTATTCGTATAAATTTTGTTACGCCCCCTACCGCCCCCGCAAATTGAATAAAACCGATTTTCTCAAAAAGTATTCTAGCTAGAGACACCATAGTTGGTAGGAATATTTGCTTGGTAATTGCGCACATTTTTTATGTGTAAAAATTTTGCCACGCCCCTTTTCGCCCCCGTAATTTGAAAAAAACTCGAGTATCTCCCGTAATTTTATACTTTGTGCAATCAAATTTAGCACACTTAAATTTGATACTAATGTTCAAGCAAAATACCAAATTTGATCAAAATCGGAATAAAAATAGCCAAGTTATGCATATAAACGTTTTTCCATATGGCCGGAAGTGGCCGTTGGCTGGTGGGGGCGCTAGGGTGCTCGAATGCTTGAGTGAGCGAAATACTAAGATATGCTTGTAAAAAGCATGTGAACAGTTTTTTTTAAATACGAAAATGCATTGGTTATTATAAATTTAAAATATTTGTTTTACTGGGGTATGGTATATCCAAGTCGGCGATACCGGCGACTTACTTACTTCATTTTATTTGAACTTCTCACCTTTTAACGGAAATTACCTTTTATAGCTACAAATTTTTAATTTAAACTATTGACCTTAAAATTTTGTAAATTGATTCTTAGATTATTATCTTATTAATAGAAATTAGTAGAAAAATCGCCTTTAATAAAGACGAAATTAATATTTATTAAGTTGTCTTAAATTGAAGTCTTTTCATTCTAGTGACAAATAGTTCCTTCTCTAGCTTCTATCGATTAACTTAAATCGATATCTAACATTAAAGTAGGCCTTGACTTTCATCAGAATGGCAAAAAAGGAAGTTTCCTAGCTGTTAATTTCTTCATTATTAGTTTCACATCGTCTGTGCTCCGAAACAGTTCTCGTAATCATTTTCCCTTATTTATAAATTTAAACCAATTTTTTCCTTTTTAATTATATTTAACCAATAATTCAATTTTAAAACATTATTGGTTCCCGAAACTATTAAACATTTTCCTTATTTGTTTGTTTGAATCTTTATTATTTTTCTTTCCGGGAATTCCGTTGTATAAATGTTAAGATAGTACCTCAATAGGCTTTAAATGGCAAAGAGATCATCGTAAAGGCGCCACGGCTTTCTCGAAACACTCTCGAAACCAATAAGTCAATTTTAAAACATTATTGGTTCCCGAAACTATTAAACATTTTCCTTATTTGTTTGTTTGAATCTTTATATTTTATTTCCGGGAATTCCGTTGTATAAATGTTAAGATAGTACCTCAATAGGCTTTAAATGGCAAAGAGATCATCGTAAAGGCGTCACGGCTTTCTCGAAACACTCTCGAAACCAATAAGTCAATTTTAAAACATTATTGGTTCCCGAAACTATGAAACATTTTCCATATTTGTTTGTTTGAATCTTTATATTTTATTTCCGGGAATTCCGTTGTATAAATGTTAAGATAGTACCTCAATAGGCTTTAAATGGCAAAGAGATCATCGTAAAGGCGCCACGGCTTTCTCGAAACACTCTCGAAACCAATAAGTCAATTTTAAAACATTATTGGTTCCCGAAACTATTAAACATTTTCCTTATTTGTTTGTTTGAATCTTTATATTTTATTTCCGGGAATTCCGTTGTATAAATGTTAAGATAGTACCTCAATAGGCTTTAAATGGCAAAGAGATCATCGTAAAGGCGCCACGGCTTTCTCGAAACACTCTCGAAACCAATAAGTCAATTTTAAAACATTATTGGTTCCCGAAACTATTAAACATTTTCCTTATTTGTTTGTTTGAATCTTTATATTTTATTTCCGGGAATTCCGTTGTATAAATGTTAAGATAGTACCTCAATAGGCTTTAAATGGCAAAGAGATCATCGTAAAGGCGTCACGGCTTTCTTGAAACACTCTCGAAACCAATAAGTCAATTTTAAAACATTATTGGTTCCTGAAACTATTAAACATTTTCCATATTTGAATCTTTATATTTTAATTTCCGGAAAATTCCGTTGTATAAATGTTAAGAAAAGTACCTCAATAGGCTACTTTAAATGTCAAAGAGATCATCGTAAAGGCGTCACGGCTTTCTTGAAACACTCTCGAAACCAATGAGTCAATTTTAAAATATTATTGGTTCCTGAAACTATTAAACATTTTCCTTATTTATTTGTTTGAATTTCCAGGAATTCCGTTGTATAAATGTTAAGATAGTACCTCAATAGGCTTTAAATGGCAAAGAGATCATCGTAAAGGCGTCACGGCTTTCTCGAAACACTCTCGAAACCAATAAGTCAATTTTAAAACATTATTGGTTCCCGAAACTATTAAACATTTTCCATATTTGTTTGTTTGAATCTTCATATTTTATTTCCGGGAATTCCGTTGTATAAATGTTAAGATAGTACCTCAATAGGCTTTAAATGGCAAAGAGATCATCGTAAAGGCGTCACGGCTTTCTCGAAACACTCTCGAAACCAATAAGTCAATTTTAAAACATTATTGGTTCCTGAAACTATTAAACATTTTCCTTATTTGTTTGTTTGAATCTTTATATTTTATTTCCGGGAATTCCGTTGTATAAATGTTAAGATAGTAACTCAATAGGCTTTAAATGGCAAAGAGATCATCGTAAAGGCGTCACGGCTTTCTCGAAACACTCTCGAAACCAATAAGTCAATTTTAAAACATTATTGGTTCCCGAAACTATTAAACATTTTCCTTATTTGTTTGTTTGAATCTTTATATTTTATTTCCGGGAATTCCGTTGTATAAATGTTAAGATAGTACCTCAATAGGCTTTAAATGGCAAAGAGATCATCGTAAAGGCGTCACGGCTTTCTCGAAACACTCTCGAAACCAATAAATCAATTTTAAAACATTATTGGTTCCCGAAACTATTAAACAGATTCGTGTAGTATGTAGAGTGATCAAGTTTATTTCAAATTTCTGCCACGCCCCTTACCGCCCCCGCAAATTATAGAAAACCGATTTTCTTAAACACTATAGCAACTAGAGACACCATAGTTGGTATGAATATTTGCTTAGTAATTGCGCACATTTTTTATGTATAAAGATTTTGCCATGCCCCTTTCCGCCCCCGTAATTTGAAAAAACTCGATTATCTCCCGTAATTTTCTACCTTGTGCAATCAAATTTAGCACACTTAAATTTGATACTAATATCATGATAGCCAAGTTATGCATATAAACGTTTTTCCGGAGTTGGCCGTTGGCTGGTGGGGGCGCTAGGGTGCTCCAATGCTTGAGTGAGCGAAATACTAAGAATATGCTTGTAAAAAGCATGCAAACCGATTTTTTTAAATACAATCGAAAATGCATTGGTTATTATAAATTTAAAATATTTGTTTTACTGGTGTATGGTATACCCAAATCGGCGAAACCGGCGACTTACTACTTCATTTATATCTAAAGAACTGATTCCACTTAAGTCGATTTCTAATTGAATGCCAAAAAGATTTTTATATTTTGTTTTAATTACAAAATATAAAGGTAGTGAAGGTTTAAGATTTAATCGACCTAAATGGATATCGAATATTCTCCTAAAAATGAAAGATGACTTCAATTCTCTAATCGATCCGTTTTAAATCTCCTTTCAGTTTTATCGTTATTATTACACTTGTGTATTGGGCTATCTAAGAAGTATAAACAAGCTAAACTAATTAAAACTCAGCCAAAAATTTAATAAATGTCAAAGACTTTATGGAAAATGCATCTAATTCATTGAGTTCAAATAATATATCGAATGTCTATCTGATAGATCTGGACATATTTACAGATGCGTTCTAAATTGAGAGGATGGATGAGACAGAATGAGAGAGAGAGAAACTAGGAGAAAAGCGGAGACAAAATAGGAGTGGGAGTAGGAGTAGAAAAAGAAGATCAAAATTTTAAATGTCAATCCAAAAAAATAAAAACAAAATAAAGTTTCCAACACAAAAAAAGAAAACGATCAAAGTAGCCCAGTGGAATCTAGATGGAAAAAGAGATGTCAGATTGGCTTTGCTTTTTCCTTCCCCAAAGTCAACCTTAGGAGCAGGAACAGATTTGTAGTCTCACTTGTTTTCAGTATTCACAAAAAACGGATCATTTTGTGATTTCTCGAATATTTCGAACTTTTAATAATTACAATTTTATTTCTTCTCTTTGTTTAATTATAATGGCGGAAATTTTAGTAAATGAATTCCAAGTGTTGCAGTACCTACGCGAAAAGGTCGAGCCGCTGCCATTGCACCAGATTGTTGCCCATTTCGAAAATCAAACCACGAATGACATCATGCGTAAAGCGGTGGAGGAGCAGCTGGTTGAAGTCTTGAAGACCGCCACAGAGTCTGGTGTCATACACGAGGAGAATAAACATTACTTTGCAAACACGCATATCGAGGATGTGCTAAAGATGATGGACGGCAATTGGTTCATTCCCAGTGCTACCCCCAGTGAGATTTCTTTGACGAGCAACTCGTCCTCAGCCAGTTGGGTGACCATAGAGGATGAAGGGTCCACAAGCAGTACTGAGTCGAACATCAGTGAAACGCCGGCATAACCAACCAAGCTGTCAACTACCGAAGACGATAATTAGAAACTTGACTATCCAAATTGTAAAGAATGCAGATGTGTTTCAAATATATTTCAATAATTATAAACTCGTAAATAACCGATAATAGATCACTCATTCATTGTTCTACCAGTCATAAAATGGTTCCTTACAGGTAACTGACTAAATATCGATAACTTATTTAACATTATCCATTTTTCTCAGAAAAACGGGGAGGTAATTTTTCTGTCTGTTATATTGCGGATAGTTAGGGTTCCTATAAATAAGTGTCCTTGGGTTATGCGTTGTACATACATTACGGTTTTTGGACTATTTCTTGTTTTGTCCATTAAATCGGACCGATTAGGGAATGTTAGTCATCGTTTATATCTAGGAGAACATTCGACATCCATTTAGGTCGATTAAATCTTAAAACCAAATAGAAAAATCTTTTTGGCATTCAATTAAAATCCATTTAGGTTAAAGTCAGTTCTTTGAGATATCAATAATATTGATATTGATCTATTAAATATTAGTTCAGCAATAACCCCAAACCTGTGAGAATATTAATAAAAACTACCTCAAATCAAATAAAACCAGAGAGCCGGGGCTAATTCGGCCGTGCCGTAGTTTGTATACCCTTGCAACTTTACACATACCAAATTTCCTTAGTTTTAATTGTGGTAAAAAAATACAACAGGAGTCACTGTTTTTCACCGATCGTTCCTATGGGAGCTATAGGTTATAGTCACCCGACCTTGATGATTCGACACAGTCGTTTATAATTGTATAAGCTCACCAATATTAAATTTCGTACGACAGTAGCTCAGAAAATAACGAAGTTATTGAGACCCCTGTATGGGAGCTTTATAATATAAGGCCAATCCGGCGATCCAAAAACAAACTGTGTCAGGAGGGTTCCCGCGTACAACGGCATGCAACCCGCGCGGTAAACACTTATAGACGGGATGCACGTCGCGTCACACTTCGAAAAAGGTTAATTCGTCAGATACAAACCAGATCGGGGATGCATCCCAAGACTATTCACGGTAAATACTTAAATAATCAAAACAATGGTTTAAGGAGTCCAATTAATCTGCTTCTTACAATATTATCGGTAATTAATATACAATGGAGTTTAACTAAGTACCAACACAATAGTCCTTTAATGTGAGATTTATAAGATTAAACAGAACAAATTTGTTTTCAAACCTAGCGTCAAAAGTTGTATCCCCACATATTTGTTGGACAATAAGCAAAATCATCAAAGGTAATCATGAAATGGGAGGATGATCACCAATCCGTCTCTAGTCTAAATGGCAGGTCCAGTGGATGACATCTTTTCAGACGTCTGGTCTGCATGCTATTGTCCAGCAGTTTGAGGGTCAGTGCCTGGAGAGGAACCGAATGCCATATCTCCGGATGTCGCACTTAACTGACGGGATGCTAAGATGTGGATGATTGAGTTACGCACAATTCTGCGTAGAAGCTGTTTGAGTTTGAATCTCTCTCGTTCTCGTTCTTTTGCCCTTGATGTGAGCGTTCCAGGTTAAACGCCTGTCATAGGTGAGGCCCAGGTACTCTTGTCCACTCTGGAGAAGCGTCCCATAAAGGCTGACTGTTCAAAAAGGTTGAGTTGTTTCTGGATGGTTTCCGATGTCACCGAAGGGTCTAGAGTGGAAGCAACAAAGGCAATGTCGTCTGCATAAGTGGTAATCAGGAGCTGCTCATGCTGCCCGCAGTCAGATCGGCGGTATATAATGTATAGATTTTTTAGATTTTCTCATGAATCTTGACTTTAACTTTGAAGAAAATATTAAAAATCGTATCGGTTGTATGAAAAGTATTTTGTTTAATGATATACTTAGCATACTTTTTTGGGCAAATTACGGTTTTTATGGCCGTGGGGCGAGATGCCATGCCCATTTCGTCAAAAAACAATTACAAAATATATTTATTAGTTCACGCAATGCAATGAGAGTGAATATGATTGTTAAACATAGATTTTTACATGAAATACTCAAAAAACGACTGTACTGTCTGGGGTGACTGCAAGGTACACAAGGTAACAAGGTACTAATATCCAATTTCATGGTTAACCATTTCGCTCACTCTTATGTTATTTGTATGTACATACCTACATCCTGTTATTGGGAAGCGTCACACTGAAAACTTTAGATAAGTGTAAATTTATTTGAGATTTTTGTTGACTAAAAAGAAATCAAAAATTGCCCTATACAAATAAGAACAAATAGACTTAAGTTTGTAGACCGCTCTTTTGTGGGCGCCCTAGGGTAAGGAAAGAATAACAAAAATACTTACAAGGGTATACAAATTTCGGCACGTCCAAAGATAGTCCCGGTCCTCTGATTATTAAATTGATTTGTGGTAATTAAAATACATTTTTTCCATCAAATAAATAATTATAAGTATATTAATATACAAATACAGTACATACATGTATATTAATTTTGATCGGAAGTGTGCAACGCATAGTACGAAATATCTCCGACCATATAAAGTATATATATTCTTGATTAGCACAGATATATATTAGTATATACATATTAGTTGATACGGACATTGCTATATGAGAGATGTCTGTATGTCTATATGTCTGTATCAACGCGAACTCCTTCTAGACAGAAGCTACAGATCTAAAATTATTATGCCCAAATGGGCTTCTATATATTGCACAGTTTGTCTATCTCGGATTCAGCCGGATCGGACCACTATATCATATATCTTCGTTATTTTCGGAACTATTGTCATATTTATTTCTTATTATTAGGTATTATTTATTTCTCAGTTTAGCATAGCTATTTAATACTGTGCGTAATTTGATCCAGAGCGGGTGACTATGTCAGACAGCTCCCATAGGAACGATCCATCGAAAATAGTGACCCGATACCTAAATTATAAAGCTGTCATATAAACACACGAGGGTATACACCCATAGGGTGAAATGGTATATTAAAGTCGCCAAAATGTATGTAACAGTCAGAAGGAAGCTTTTCCGACCCCATAAACTATATATATTCTTGATCAGCATCAACAGCCGAGACGATCTAGCCATGTCCGTCTGTCCGTCTGTCCGTCCGTCCGTCCGTCCGTCCGTCCGTCCGTCCGTATGAACACCTAGATCTTGGAGACTATAAGAGCTAGAGCCACCAAATTGGTATGTAGATTCGTGTAGTATGTAGAGTGATCAAGTTATTTCAAATTTCTGCCACGCCCCCTACCGCCCCCGCAAATTATATAAAACCGATTTTCTCAAACACTATAGCAACTAGAGACACAAAATTTGGAATGTATATTTGCTAAGTAAATGCGCACATTTTGTATTCGTATAAATTTTGTTACGCCCCCTACCGCCCCCGCAAATTGAATAAAACCGATTTTCTCAAAAAGTATTCTAGCTAGAGACACCATAGTTGGTAGGAATATTTGCTTGGTAATTGCGCACATTTTTTATGTGTAAAAATTTTGCCACGCCCCTTTTCGCCCCGTAATTTGAAAAAACTCGATTATCTCCCGTAATTTTATACCTTGTGCAATCAAATTTAGCACACTTAAATTTGATACTAATTTCAAGCGAAATACCAAATTTGATCAAAATCGGAATAAAAATAGCCAAGTTATGCATATAAACGTTTTTCCATATGGCCGGAAGTGGCCGTTGGCTGGTGGGGGCGCTAGGGTGCTCGAATGCTTGAGTGAGCGAAATACTAAGATATGCTTGTAAAAAGCATGTGAACAGTTTTTTTTAAATACGAAAATGCATTGGTTATTATAAATTTAAAATATTTGTTTTACTGGGGTATGGTATATCCAAGTCGGCGATACCGGCGACTTACTTACTTCATTTTATTTGAACTTCTCACCTTTTAACGGAAATTACCTTTTATAGCTACAAATTTTTAATTTAAACTATTGACCTTAAAATTTTGTAAATTGATTCTTAGATTATTATCTTATTAATAGAAATTAGTACAAAAATCGCCTTTAATAAAGACGAAATTAATATTTATTAAGTTGTCTTAAATTGAAGTCTTTTCATTCTGTGACAAATAGTTCCTTCTCTAGCTTCTATCGATTAACTTAAATCGATATCTAACATTAAAGTAGGCCTTGACTTTCATCAGAATGGCAAAAAAGGAAGTTTCCTAGCTGTTAATTTCTTCATTATTAGTTTCACATCGTCTGTGCTCCGAAACAGTTCTCGTAATCATTTTCCCTTATTTATAAATTTAAACCAATTTTTTCCTTTTTAATTATATTTAACCAATAATTCAATTTTAAAACATTATTGGTTCCCGAAACTATTAAACATTTTCCTTATTTGTTTGTTTGAATCTTTATTATTTTTTCTGGGAATTCCGTTGCATAAATGTTAAGATAGTACCTCAATAGGCTTTAAATGGCAAAGAAATCATCGTAAAGGCGCCACGGCTTTCTCGAAACACTCTCGAAACCAATAAGTCAATTTTAAAACATTATTGGTTCCCGAAACTATTAAATATTTTCCTTATTTGTTTGTTTGAATCTTTATATTTTATTTCCGGGAATTCCGCTGTATAAATGTTAAGATAGTACCTCAATAGGCTTTAAATGGCAAAGAAACACTCTCGAAACCAATAAGTCAATTTTAAAACATTATTGGTTCCCGAAACTATTAAATATTTTCCTTATTTGTTTGTTTGAATCTTTATATTTTATTTCCGGGAATTCCGCTGTATAAATGTTAAGATAGTACCTCAATAGGCTTTAAATGGCAAAGAGATCATCGTAAAGGCGCCACGGCTTTCTCGAAACACTCTCGAAACCAATAAGTCAATTTTAAAACATTATTGGTTCCCGAAACTATTAAATATTTTCCTTATTTGTTTGTTTGAATCTTTATATTTTATTTCCGGGAATTCCGCTGTATAAATGTTAAGATAGTACCTCAATAGGCTTTAAATGGCAAAGAGATCATCGTAAAGGCGCCACGGCTTTCTCGAAACACTCTCGAAACCAATAAGTCAATTTTAAAACATTATTGGTTCCCGAAACTATTAAATATTTTCCTTATTTGTTTGTTTGAATCTTTATATTTTATTTCCGGGAATTCCGTTGTATAAATGTTAAGATAGTACCTCAATAGGCTTTAAATGGCAAAGAGATCATCGTAAAGGCGCCACGGCTTTCTCGAAACACTCTCGAAACCAATAAATCAATTTTAAAACATTATTGGTTCCCGAAACTATTAAACAGATTCGTGTAGTATGTAGAGTGATCAAGTTTATTTCAAATTTCTGCCACGCCCCCTACCGCCCCCGCAAATTATAGAAAACCGATTTTCTTAAACACTATAGCAACTAGAGACACCATAGTTGGTATGAATATTTGCTTAGTAATTGCGCACATTTTTTATGTATAAAGATTTTGCCATGCCCCTTTCCGCCCTCGTAATTTGAAAAACTCGATTATCTCCCGTAATTTTCTACCTTGTGCAATCAAATGTTAGCACACTTAAATTTGATAGCTAATATCATGATAGCCAAGTTATGCATATAAACGTTTTCCGGAGTTGGCCGTTGGCTGGTGGGGGCGCTAGGGTGCTCCAATGCTTGAGTGAGCGAAATACTAAGATATGACTCGTAAAAAGCATGCAAACCGATTTTTTAAAAATACGAAAATGCATTGGTTATTATAAATTTAAAATATTTGTTTTACTGGTGTATGGTATACCCAAATCGGCGAAACCGGCGACTTACTACTTCATTTATATCTAAAGAACTGATTCCACTTAAGTCGATTTCTAATTGAATGCCAAAAAGATTTTTATATTTTGTTTTAATTACAAAATATAAAGGTAGTGAAGGTTTAAGATTTAATCGACCTAAATGGATATCGAATATTCTCCTAAAAATGAAAGATGACTTCAATTCTCTAATCGATCCGTTTTAAATCTCCTTTCAGTTTTATCGTTATTATTACATTTGTGTATTGGGCTATCTAAGAAGTATTAACAAGCTAAACTAATTAAAACTCAGCCAAAAATTTAATAAATGTCAAAGACTTTATGGAAAATGCATCTAATTCATTGAGTTCAAATAATATATCGAATGTCTATCTGATAGATCTGGACATATTTACAGATGCGTTCTAAATTGAGAGGATGGATGAGACAGAATGAGAGAGAGAGAAAAAGTGAGAAACTAGGAGAAAAGCGGAGACAAAATAGGAGTGGGAGTAGGAGTAGAAAAAGAAGATCAAAATTTTAAATGTCAATCCAAAAAAATAAAAACAAAATAAAGTTTCCAACACAAAAAAAGAAAACGATCAAAGTAGCCCAGTGGAATCTAGATGGAAAAAGAGATGTCAGATTGGCTTTGCTTTTTCCTTCCCCAAAGTCAACCTTAGGAGCAGGAACAGATTTGTAGTCTCACTTGTTTTCAGTATTCACAAAAAACGGATCATTTTGTGATTTCTCGAATATTTCGAACTTTTAATAATTACAATTTTATTTCTTCTCTTTGTTTAATTATAATGGCGGAAATTTTAGTAAATGAATTCCAAGTGTTGCAGTACCTACGCGAAAAGGTCGAGCCGCTGCCATTGCACCAGATTGTTGCCCATTTCGAAAATCAAACCACGAATGACATCATGCGTAAAGCGGTGGAGGAGCAGCTGGTTGAAGTCTTGAAGACCGCCACAGAGTCTGGTGTCATACACGAGGAGAATAAACATTACTTTGCAAACACGCATATCGAGGATGTGCTAAAGATGATGGACGGCAATTGGTTCATTCCCAGTGCTACCCCCAGTGAGATTTCTTTGACGAGCAACTCGTCCTCAGCCAGTTGGGTGACCATAGAGGATGAAGGGTCCACAAGCAGTACTGAGTCGAACATCAGTGAAACGCCGGCATAACCAACCAAGCTGTCAACTACCGAAGACGATAATTAGAAACTTGACTATCCAAATTGTAAAGAATGCAGATGTGTTTCAAATATATTTCAATAATTATAAACTCGTAAATAACCGATAAGAGATCACTCATTCATTGTTCTACCAGTCATAAAATGGTTCCTTACAGGTAACTGACTAACTATCGCTAACTTATTTAACATTATCCATTTTTCTCAGAAAAACGGGGAGGTAATTTTTCTGTCTGTTATATTGCGGATAGTTAGGGTTCCTATAAATAAGTGTCCTTGGGTTATGCGTTGTACATACATTACGGTTTTTGGACTATTTCTTGTTTTGTCCATTAAATCGGACCGATTAGGGAATGTTAGTCATCGTTTATATCTAGGAGAACATTCGACATCCATTTAGGTCGATAAAATCTTAAAACCAAATAGAAAAATCTTTTTGGCATTCAATTAAAATCCATTTAGGTTAAAGTCAGTTCTTTGAGATATCAATAATATTGATATTGATCTATTAAATATTAGTTCAGCAATAACCCCAAACCTGTGAGAATATTAATAAAAACTACCTCAAATCAAATAAAACCAGAGAGCCGGGGCTAATTCGGCCGTGCCGTAGTTTGTATACCCTTGCAACTTTACACATACCAAATTTCCTTAGTTTTAATTGTGGTAAAAAATACAACAGGAGTCACTGTTTTTCACCGATCGTTCCTATGGGAGCTATAGGTTATAGTCACCCGACCTTGATGATTCGACACAGTCGTTTATAATTGTATAAGCTCACCAATATTACTGTCGTGAGACAGTAGCTCAGAAAATAACGAAGTTATTGAGAAAAGTCACTGTTCGTGACTTTGCCGATTGTATGGGAGGTTTATAATATAATGGTCCAATCCGGCTGAATCCAAGATATACAAACTGTGTCTAGGAGGAGTTCCCGTCGATACAGACGGACATGGCTATATGAACTCGTCTCGTCGTGCTGATGAAGAATATATACACTTTATATGGACGGTGATGCTACGTTCGATGCGTTGCACACTTCTGAAAAAAGGTTAATTCGTCAATGAATACTTAAACCTAGATCGGTGGATGCATCTCCAAGACTATTTCACGGTAAATACTTAAATAATCAGAAACTAATCGGTTTATATGGAATCCTAATTTAATCTGCTTCTTTTACATGATATTTATCGGTAATTGTAATATTTACAATGGAGTTTTATACTAAGTACTGCAACTACAATTAGTCCTTTTAATTGTGAGATTTATAAGATTATTAACAGAACAAATTTGTTTTCAAACCTAGCGTCAAAAGTTGTATCCCCACATATTTGTTGGACAATAAGCAAAATCATCAAAGGTAATCATGAAATGGGAGGATGATCACCAATCCGTCTCTAGTCTAAATGGCAGGTCCAGTGGATGACATCTTTTCAGACGTCTGGTCTGCATGCTATTGTCCAGCAGTTTGAGGGCCAGTGCCTGGAGAGGAACCGAAAGCCATATGTCCGGATGTCGCACTTAACTGACGGGATGCTAAGATGTGGATGATTGAGTTACGCACAATTCTGCGTAGAAGCTGTTTGAGTTTGAATCTCTCTCGTTCTCGTTCTTTTGCCCTTGATGTGAGCGTTCCAGGTTAAACGCCTGTCATAGGTGAGGCCCAGGTACTCTTGTCCACTCTGGAGAAGCGTCCCATAAAGGCTGACTGTTCAAAAAGGTTGAGTTGTTTCTGGATGGTTTCCGATGTCACCGAAGGGTCTAGAGTGGAAGCAACAAAGGCAATGTCGTCTGCATAAGTGGTAATCAGGAGCTGCTCATGCTGCCCGCAGTCAGATCGGCGGTATATAATGTATAGATTTTTTAGATTTTCTCATGAATCTTGACTTTAACTTTGAAGAAAATATTAAAAATCGTATCGGTTGTATAAAAAGTATTTTGTTTAATGATATACTTAGCATACTTTTTTGGGCAAATTACGGTTTTTATGGCCGTGGGGCGAGAGATGCCATGCCCATTTCGTCAAAAAACAATTACAAAATATATTTATTAGTTCACGCAATGCAATGAGAGTGAATATGATTTTTAGATTTTTACATGAAATACTCAAAAAACGACTGTACTGTCTGGGGTGACTGCAAGGTACACAAGGTAACAAGGTACTAATATCCAATTTCATGGTTAACCATTTCGCTCACTCTTATGTTATTTGTATGTACATACCTACATCCTGTTATTGGGAAGCGTCACACTGAAAACTTTAGATAAGTGTAAATTTATTTGAGATTTTTGTTGACTAAAAAGAAATCAAAAATTGCCCTATACAAATAAGAACAAATAGACTTAAGTTTGTAGACCGCTCTTTTGTGGGCGCCCTAGGGTAAGGAAAGAATAACAAAAATACTTACAAGGGTATACAAATTTCGGCACGTCCAAAGATAGTCCCGGTCCTCTGATTATTAAATTGATTTGTGGTAATTAAAATACATTTTTTCCATCAAATAAATAATTATAAGTATATTAATATACAAATACAGTACATACATGTATATTAATTTTGATCGGAAGTGTGCAACGCATAGTACGAAATATCTCCGACCATATAAAGTATATATATTCTTGATTAGCACAGATATATATTAGTATATACATACATATTAGTTGATACGGACATTGCTATATGAGAGATGTCTGTATGTCTATATGTCTGTATCAACGCGAACTCCTTCTAGACAGAAGCTACTGATCTAAAATTATTATGCCCAAATGGGCTTCTATATATTGCACAGTTTGTCTATCTCGGATTCAGCCGGATCGGACCACTATATCATATATCTTCGTTATTTTCGGAACTATTGTCATATTTATTTCTTATTATTAGGTATTATTTATTTCTCAGTTTAGCATAGCTATTTAATACTGTGCGTAATTTGATCCAGAGCGGGTGACTATGTCAGACAGCTCCCATAGGAACGATCCATCGAAAATAGTGACCCGATACCTAAATTATAAAGCTGTCATATAAACACACGAGGGTATACAAAATTCGGGGTGGCCGATAGCCTCGGCTCTCTGGTTTTATTATACCATACACCCATAGGGTGAAATGTTATATATAAGGTCGCCAAAATGTATGTAACAGTCAGAAGGAAGCTTTTCCGACCCCATAAAGTATATATATTCTTGATCAGCATCAACAGCCGAGACGATCTAGCCATGTCCGTCTGTCCGTCCGTCCGTCCGTCCGTCCGTCTGTATGAACACCTAGATCTCGGAGACTATAAGAGCTAGAGCCACCGAATTGGTATGTAGATTCGTGTAGTATGTAGAGTGATCAAGTTATTTCAAATTTCTGCCACGCCCCCTACCGCCCCCGCAAATTATATAAAACCGATTTTCTCAAACACTATAGCAACTAGAGACACAAAATTTGGAATGTATATTTGCTAAGTAAATGCGCACATTTTGTATTCGTATAAATTTTGTTACGCCCCCTACCGCCCCCGCAAATTGAATAAAACCGATTTTCTCAAAAAGTATTCTAGCTAGAGACACCATAGTTGGTAGGAATATTTGCTTGGTAATTGCGCACATTTTTTATGTGTAAAAATTTTGCCACGCCCCTTTTCGCCCCGTAATTTGAAAAAACTCGAGTATCTCCCGTAATTTTATACTTTGTGCAATCAAATTTAGCACACTTAAATTTGATACTAATGTTCAGCAAAATACCAAATTTGATCAAAATCGGAATAAAAATAGCCAAGTTATGCATATAAACGTTTTTCCATATGGCCGGAAGTGGCCGTTGGCTGGTGGGGGCGCTAGGGTGCTCGAATGCTTGAGTGAGCGAAATACTAAGATATGCTTGTAAAAAGCATGTGAACAGTTTTTTTTAAATACGAAAATGCATTGGTTATTATAAATTTAAAATATTTGTTTTACTGGGGTATGGTATATCCAAGTCGGCGATACCGGCGACTTACTTACTTCATTTTATTTGAACTTCTCACCTTTTAACGGAAATTACCTTTTATAGCTACAAATTTTTAATTTAAACTATTGACCTTAAAATTTTGTAAATTGATTCTTAGATTATTATCTTATTAATAGAAATTAGTACAAAAATCGCCTTTAATAAAGACGAAATTAATATTTATTAAGTTGTCTTAAATTGAAGTCTTTTCATTCTGTGACAAATAGTTCCTTCTCTAGCTTCTATCGATTAACTTAAATCGATATCTAACATTAAAGTAGGCCTTGACTTTCATCAGAATGGCAAAAAAGGAAGTTTCCTAGCTGTTAATTTCTTCATTATTAGTTTCACATCGTCTGTGCTCCGAAACAGTTCTCGTAATCATTTTCCCTTATTTATAAATTTAAACCAATTTTTTCCTTTTTAATTATATTTAACCAATAATTCAATTTTAAAACATTATTGGTTCCCGAAACTATTAAACATTTTCCTTATTTGTTTGTTTGAATCTTTATTATTTTTTCTGGGAATTCCGTTGCATAAATGTTAAGATAGTACCTCAATAGGCTTTAAATGGCAAAGAGATCATCGTAAAGGCGTCACGGCTTTCTCGAAACACTCTCGAAACCAATAAGTCAATTTTAAAACATTATTGGTTCCCGAAACTATTAAACATTTTCCATATTTGTTTGTTTGAATCTTTATATTTTATTTCCGGGAATTCCGTTGTATAAATGTTAAGATAGTACCTCAATAGGCTTTAAATGGCAAAGAGATCATCGTAAAGGCGCCACGGCTTTCTCGAAACACTCTCGAAACCAATAAATCAATTTTAAAACATTATTGGTTCCCGAAACTATGAAACATTTTCCATATTTGTTTGTTTGAATCTTTATATTTTATTTCCGGGAATTCCGCTGTATAAATGTTAAGATAGTACCTCAATAGGCTTTAAATGGCAAAGAGATCATCGTAAAGGCGTCACGGCTTTCTTGAAACACTCTCGAAACCAATAAGTCAATTTTAAAACATTATTGGTTCCTGAAACTATTAAACATTTTCCTTATTTTTTTGTTTGAATTTCCAGAAATTCCGTTGTATAAATGTTAAGAAAGTACCTCAATAGGCTTTAAATGTCAAAGAGATCATCGTAAAGGCGTCACGGCTTTCTTGAAACACTCTCGAAACCAAGGAGTCAATTTTAAAATATTATTGGTTCCTGAAACTATTAAACATTTTCCTTATTTATTTGTTTGAATTTCCAGGAATTCCGTTGTATAAATCTTAAGATAGTACCTCAATAGGCTTTAAATGGCAAAGAGATCATCGTAAAGGCGCCACGGCTTTCTCGAAACACTCTCGAAACCAATAAATCAATTTTAAAACATTGGTTCCCGAAACTATGAAACATTTTCCATATTTGTTTGTTTGAATCTTCATATTTTATTTCCGGGAATTCCGTTGTATAAATCTTAAGATAGTACCTCAATAGGCTTTAAATGGCAAAGAGATCATCGTAAAGGCGTCACGGCTTTCTCGAAACACTCTCGAAACCAATAAGTCAATTTTAAAACATTATTGGTTCCCGAAACTATTAAACATTTTCCATACTTGTTTGTTTGAATCTTCATATTTTATTTCCGGGAATTCCGTTGTATAAATGTTAAGATAGTACCTCAATAGGCTTTAAATGGCAAAGAGATCATCGTAAAGGCGCCACGGCTTTCTCGAAACACTCTCGAAACCAATAAATCAATTTTAAAACATTGGTTCCCGAAACTATTAAACATTTTCCATATTTGTTTGTTTGAATCTTCATATTTTATTTCCGGGAATTCCGTTGTATAAATGTTAAGATAGTACCTCAATAGGCTTTAAATGGCAAAGAGATCATCGTAAAGGCGTCACGGCTTTCTCGAAACACTCTCGAAACCAATAAGTCAATTTTAAAACATTATTGGTTCCCGAAACTATTAAACATTTTCCATACTTGTTTGTTTGAATCTTCATATTTTATTTCCGGGAATTCCGTTGTATAAATGTTAAGATAGTACCTCAATAGGCTTTAAATGGCAAAGAGATCATCGTAAAGGCGTCACGGCTTTCTTGAAACACTCTCGAAACCAATGAGTCAATTTTAAAATATTATTGGTTCCTGAAACTATTAAACATTTTCCTTATTTGTTTGTTTGAATCTTTATATTTTATTTCCGGGAATTCCGTTGTATAAATGTTAAGATAGTAACTCAATAGGCTTTAAATGGCAAAGAGATCATCGTAAAGGCGTCACGGCTTTCTCGAAACACTCTCGAAACCAATAAGTCAATTTTAAAACATTATTGGTTCCCGAAACTATTAAACATTTTCCTTATTTGTTTGTTTGAATCTTTATATTTTATTTCCGGGAATTCCGTTGTATAAATGTTAAGATAGTAACTCAATAGGCTTTAAATGGCAAAGAGATCATCGTAAAGGCGTCACGGCTTTCTCGAAACACTCTCGAAACCAATAAATCAATTTTAAAACATTATTGGTTCCCGAAACTATTAAACAGATTCGTGTAGTATGTAGAGTGATCAAGTTTATTTCAAATTTCTGCCACGCCCCTTACCGCCCCCGCAAATTATAGAAAACCGATTTTCTTAAACACTATAGCAACTAGAGACACCATAGTTGGTATGAATATTTGCTTAGTAATTGCGCACATTTTTTATGTATAAAGATTTTGCCATGCCCCTTTCCGCCCCCGTAATTTGAAAAAACTCGATTATCTCCCGTAATTTTCTACCTTGTGCAATCAAATTTAGCACATTTAAATTTGATACTAATATCATGATAGCCAAGTTATGCATATAAACGTTTTTCCGGAGTTGGCCGTTGGCTGGTGGGGGCGCTAGGGTGCTCCAATGCTTGAGTGAGCGAAATACTAAGATATGCTTGTAAAAAGCATGCAAACCGATTTTTTTAAATACGAAAATGCATTGGTTATTATAAATTTAAAATATTTGTTTTACTGGTGTATGGTATACCCAAATCGGCGAAACCGGCGACTTACTACTTCATTTATATCTAAAGAACTGATTCCACTTAAGTCGATTTCTAATTGAATGCCAAAAAGATTTTTATATTTTGTTTTAATTACAAAATATAAAGGTAGTGAAGGTTTAAGATTTAATCGACCTAAATGGATATCGAATATTCTCCTAAAAATGAAAGATGACTTCAATTCTCTAATCGATCCGTTTTAAATCTCCTTTCAGTTTTATCGTTATTATTACACTTGTGTATTGGGCTATCTAAGAAGTATAAACAAGCTAAACTAATTAAAACTCAGCCAAAAATTTAATAAATGTCAAAGACTTTATGGAAAATGCATCTAATTCATTGAGTTCAAATAATATATCGAATGTCTATCTGATAGATCTGGACATATTTACAGATGCGTTCTAAATTGAGAGGATGGATGAGACAGAATGAGAGAGAGAGAAACTAGGAGAAAAGCGGAGACAAAATAGGAGTGGGAGTAGGAGTAGAAAAAGAAGATCAAAATTTTAAATGTCAATCCAAAAAAATAAAAACAAAATAAATTTTCCAACACAAAAAAAGAAAACGATCAAAGTAGCCCAGTGGAATCTAGATGGAAAAAGAGATGTCAGATTGGCTTTGCTTTTTCCTTCCCCAAAGTCAACCTTAGGGGCAGGAACAGATTTGTAGTCTATTCACAAAAAACGGATCATTTTGTGATTTCTCGAATATTTCGAACTTTTAATAATTACAATTTTATTTCTTCTCTTTGTTTAATTATAATGGCGGAAATTTTAGTAAATGAATTCCAAGTGTTGCAGTACCTACGCGAAAAGGTCGAGCCGCTGCCATTGCACCAGATTGTTGCCCATTTCGAAAATCAAACCACGAATGACATCATGCGTAAAGCGGTGGAGGAGCAGCTGGTTGAAGTCTTGAAGACCGCCACAGAGTCTGGTGTCATACACGAGGAGAATAAACATTACTTTGCAAACACGCATATCGAGGATGTGCTAAAGATGATGGACGGCAATTGGTTCATTCCCAGTGCTACCCCCAGTGAGATTTCTTTGACGAGCAACTCGTCCTCAGCCAGTTGGGTGACCATAGAGGATGAAGGGTCCACAAGCAGTACTGAGTCGAACATCAGTGAAACGCCGGCATAACCAACCAAGCTGTCAACTACCGATGACGATAATTAGAAACTTGACTATCCAAATTGTAAAGAATGCAGATGTGTTTCAAATATATTTCAATAATTATAAACTCGTAAATAACCGATAAGAGATCACTCATTCATTGTTCTACCAGTCATAAAATGGTTCCTTACAGGTAACTGACTAAATATCGCTAACTTATTTAACATTATCCATTTTTCTCAGAAAAACGGGGAGGTAATTTTTCTGTCTGTTATATTGCGGATAGTTAGGGTTCCTATAAATAAGTGTCCTTGGGTTATGCGTTGTACATACATTACGGTTTTTGGACTATTTCTTGTTTTGTCCATTAAATCGGACCGATTAGGGAATGTTAGTCATCGTTTATATTTAGGAGAACATTCGACATCCATTTAGGTCGATAAAATCTTAAAACCAAATAGAAAAATCTTTTTGGCATTCAATTAAAATCCATTTAGGTTAAAGTCAGTTCTTTGAGATATCAATAATATTGATATTGATCTATTAAATATTAGTTCAGCAATAACCCCAAACCTGTGAGAATATTAATAAAAACTACCTCAAATCAAATAAAACCAGAGAGCCGGGGCTAATTCGGCCGTGCCGTAGTTTGTATACCCTTGCAACTTTACACATACCAAATTTCCTTAGTTTTAATTGTGGTAAAAAATACAACAGGAGTCACTGTTTTTCACCGATCGTTCCTATGGGAGCTATAGGTTATAGTCACCCGACCTTGATGATTCGACACAGTCGTTTATAATTGTATAAGCTCACCAATATTACTGTCGTGAGACAGTAGCTCAGAAAATAACGAAGTTATTGAGAAAAGTCACTGTTCGTGACTTTGCCGATTGTATGGGAGGTTTATAATATAATGGTCCAATCCGGCTGAATCCAAGATATACAAACTGTGTCTAGGAGGAGTTCCCGTCGATACAGACGGACATGGCTATATGAACTCGTCTCGTCGTGCTGATGAAGAATATATACACTTTATATGGACGGTGATGCTACGTTCTATGCGTTGCACACTTCTGAAAAAAGGTTAATTCGTCAATGAATACTTAAACCTAGATCGGTGGATGCATCTCCAAGACTATTTCACGGTAAATACTTAAATAATCAGAAACTAATCGGTTTATATGGAGTCCTAATTTAATCTGCTTCTTTTACATGATATTTATCGGTAATTGTAATATTTACAATGGAGTTTTATACTAAGTACTGCAACTACAATTAGTCCTTTTAATTGTGAGATTTATAAGATTATTAACAGAACAAATTTGTTTTCAAACCTAGCGTCAAAAGTTGTATCCCCACATATTTGTTGGACAATAAGCAAAATCATCAAAGGTAATCATGAAATGGGAGGATGATCACCAATCCGTCTCTAGTCTAAATGGCAGGTCCAGTGGATGACATCTTTTCAGACGTCTGGTCTGCATGCTATTGTCCAGCAGTTTGAGGGCCAGTGCCTGGAGAGGAACCGAAAGCCATATGTCCGGATGTCGCACTTAACTGACGGGATGCTAAGATGTGGATGATTGAGTTACGCACAATTCTGCGTAGAAGCTGTTTGAGTTTGAATCTCTCTCGTTCTCGTTCTTTTGCCCTTGATGTGAGCGTTCCAGGTTAAACGCCTGTCATAGGTGAGGCCCAGGTACTCTTGTCCACTCTGGAGAAGCGTCCCATAAAGGCTGACTGTTCAAAAAGGTTGAGTTGTTTCTGGATGGTTTCCGATGTCACCGAAGGGTCTAGAGTGGAAGCAACAAAGGCAATGTCGTCTGCATAAGTGGTAATCAGGAGCTGCTCATGCTGCCCGCAGTCAGATCGGCGGTATATAATGTATAGATTTTTTAGATTTTCTCATGAATCTTGACTTTAACTTTGAAGAAAATATTAAAAATCGTATCGGTTGTATGAAAAGTATTTTGTTTAATGATATACTTAGCATACTTTTTTGGGCAAATTACGGTTTTTATGGCCGTGGGGCGAGATGCCATGCCCATTTCGTCAAAAAACAATTACAAAATATATTTATTAGTTCACGCAATGCAATGAGAGTGAATATGATTGTTAAACATAGATTTTTACATGAAATACTCAAAAAACGACTGTACTGTCTGGGGTGACTGCAAGGTACACAAGGTAACAAGGTACTAATATCCAATTTCATGGTTAACCATTTCGCTCACTCTTATGTTATTTGTATGTACATACCTACATCCTGTTATTGGGAAGCGTCACACTGAAAACTTTAGATAAGTGTAAATTTATTTGAGATTTTTGTTGACTAAAAAGAAATCAAAAATTGCCCTATACAAATAAGAACAAATAGACTTAAGTTTGTAGACCGCTCTTTTGTGGGCGCCCTAGGGTAAGGAAAGAATAACAAAAATACTTACAAGGGTATACAAATTTCGGCACGTCCAAAGATAGTCCCGGTCCTCTGATTATTAAATTGATTTGTGGTAATTAAAATACATTTTTTCCATCAAATAAATAATTATAAGTATATTAATATACAAATACAGTACATACATGTATATTAATTTTGATCGGAAGTGTGCAACGCATAGTACGAAATATCTCCGACCATATAAAGTATATATATTCTTGATTAGCACAGATATATATTAGTATATACATATTAGTTGATACGGACATTGCTATATGAGAGATGTCTGTATGTCTATATGTCTGTATCAACGCGAACTCCTTCTAGACAGAAGCTACAGATCTAAAATTATTATGCCCAAATGGGCTTCTATATATTGCACAGTTTGTCTATCTCGGATTCAGCCGGATCGGACCACTATATCATA
This sequence comes from Drosophila insularis, assembly GCA_018903935.1. Classification (NCBI taxonomy): domain Eukaryota; kingdom Metazoa; phylum Arthropoda; class Insecta; order Diptera; family Drosophilidae; genus Drosophila; species Drosophila insularis. Next base: position 37,413 of record JAEIFP010000569.1, on the reverse strand, counting down.
TATCTTCGTTATTTTCGGAACTATTGTCATATTTATTTCTTATTATTAGGTATTATTTATTTCTCAGTTTAGCATAGCTATTTAATACTGTGCGTAATTTGATCCAGAGCGGGTGACTATGTCAGACAGCTCCCATAGGAACGATCCATCGAAAATAGTGACCCGATACCTAAATTATAAAGCTGTCATATAAACACACGAGGGTATACAAAATTCGGGGTGGCCGATAGCCTCGGCTCTCTGGTTTTATTATACCATACACCCATAGGGTGAAATGTTATATATAAGGTCGCCAAAATGTATGTAACAGTCAGAAGGAAGCTTTTCCGACCCCATAAAGTATATATATTCTTGATCAGCATCAACAGCCGAGACGATCTAGCCATGTCCGTCTGTCCGTCCGTCCGTCCGTCCGTCCGTCTGTATGAACACCTAGATCTCGGAGACTATAAGAGCTAGAGCCACCAAATTGGTATGTAGATTCGTGTAGTATGTAGAGTGATCAAGTTATTTCAAATTTCTGCCACGCCCCCTACCGCCCCCGCAAATTATATAAAACCGATTTTCTCAAACACTATAGCAACTAGAGACACAAAATTTGGAATGTATATTTGCTAAGTAAATGCGCACATTTTGTATTCGTATAAATTTTGTTACGCCCCCTACCGCCCCCGCAAATTGAATAAAACCGATTTTCTCAAAAAGTATTCTAGCTAGAGACACCATAGTTGGTAGGAATATTTGCTTGGTAATTGCGCACATTTTTTATGTGTAAAAATTTTGCCACGCCCCTTTTCGCCCCGTAATTTGAAAAAACTCGAGTATCTCCCGTAATTTTATACTTTGTGCAATCAAATTTAGCACACTTAAATTTGATACTAATGTTCAGCAAAATACCAAATTTGATCAAAATCGGAATAAAAATAGCCAAGTTATGCATATAAACGTTTTTCCATATGGCCGGAAGTGGCCGTTGGCTGGTGGGGGCGCTAGGGTGCTCGAATGCTTGAGTGAGCGAAATACTAAGATATGCTTGTAAAAAGCATGTGAACAGTTTTTTTTAAATACGAAAATGCATTGGTTATTATAAATTTAAAATATTTGTTTTACTGGGGTATGGTATATCCAAGTCGGCGATACCGGCGACTTACTTACTTCATTTTATTTGAACTTCTCACCTTTTAACGGAAATTACCTTTTATAGCTACAAATTTTTAATTTAAACTATTGACCTTAAAATTTTGTAAATTGATTCTTAGATTATTATCTTATTAATAGAAATTAGTACAAAAATCGCCTTTAATAAAGACGAAATTAATATTTATTAAGTTGTCTTAAATTGAAGTCTTTTCATTCTGTGACAAATAGTTCCTTCTCTAGCTTCTATCGATTAACTTAAATCGATATCTAACATTAAAGTAGGCCTTGACTTTCATCAGAATGGCAAAAAAGGAAGTTTCCTAGCTGTTAATTTCTTCATTATTAGTTTCACATCGTCTGTGCTCCGAAACAGTTCTCGTAATCATTTTCCCTTATTTATAAATTTAAACCAATTTTTTCCTTTTTAATTATATTTAACCAATAATTCAATTTTAAAACATTATTGGTTCCCGAAACTATTAAACATTTTCCTTATTTGTTTGTTTGAATCTTTATTATTTTTTCCGGGAATTCCGTTGTATAAATGTTAAGATAGTACCTCAATAGGCTTTAAATGGCAAAGAGATCATCGTAAAGGCGCCACGGCTTTCTCGAAACACTCTCGAAACCAATAAGTCAATTTTAAAACATTATTGGTTCCCGAAACTATTAAACATTTTCCTTATTTGTTTGTTTGAATCTTTATATTTTATTTCCGGGAATTCCGTTGTATAAATGTTAAGATAGTACCTCAATAGGCTTTAAATGGCAAAGAGATCATCGTAAAGGCGCCACGGCTTTCTCGAAACACTCTCGAAACCAATAAGTCAATTTTAAAACATTATTGGTTCCCGAAACTATTAAACATTTTCCTTATTTGTTTGTTTGAATCTTTATATTTTATTTCCGGGAATTCCGTTGTATAAATGTTAAGATAGTACCTCAATAGGCTTTAAATGGCAAAGAGATCATCGTAAAGGCGCCACGGCTTTCTCGAAACACTCTCGAAACCAATAAGTCAATTTTAAAACATTATTGGTTCCCGAAACTATTAAACATTTTCCTTATTTGTTTGTTTGAATCTTTATATTTTATTTCCGGGAATTCCGTTGTATAAATGTTAAGATAGTACCTCAATAGGCTTTAAATGGCAAAGAGATCATCGTAAAGGCGCCACGGCTTTCTCGAAACACTCTCGAAACCAATAAGTCAATTTTAAAACATTATTGGTTCCCGAAACTATTAAACATTTTCCTTATTTGTTTGTTTGAATCTTTATATTTTATTTCCGGGAATTCCGTTGTATAAATGTTAAGATAGTACCTCAATAGGCTTTAAATGGCAAAGAGATCATCGTAAAGGCGCCACGGCTTTCTCGAAACACTCTCGAAACCAATAAGTCAATTTTAAAACATTATTGGTTCCTGAAACTATTAAACATTTTCCATATTTGTTTGTTTGAATCTTTATATTTTATTTCCGGGAATTCCGTTGTATAAATGTTAAGATAGTACCTCAATAGGCTTTAAATGGCAAAGAGATCATCGTAAAGGCGCCACGGCTTTCTCGAAACACTCTCGAAACCAATAAGTCAATTTTAAAACATTATTGGTTCCCGAAACTATTAAACATTTTCCTTATTTGTTTGTTTGAATCTTTATATTTTATTTCCGGGAATTCCGTTGTATAAATGTTAAGATAGTACCTCAATAGGCTTTAAATGGCAAAGAGATCATCGTAAAGGCGCCACGGCTTTCTCGAAACACTCTCGAAACCAATAAGTCAATTTTAAAACATTATTGGTTCCCGAAACTATTAAACATTTTCCTTATTTGTTTGTTTGAATCTTTATATTTTATTTCCGGGAATTCCGTTGTATAAATGTTAAGATAGTACCTCAATAGGCTTTAAATGGCAAAGAGATCATCGTAAAGGCGCCACGGCTTTCTCGAAACACTCTCGAAACCAATAAGTCAATTTTAAAACATTATTGGTTCCTGAAACTATTAAACATTTTCCTTATTTATTTGTTTGAATTTTTCCGGAATTCCGTTGTATAAATGTTAAGATAGTACCTCAATAGGCTTTAAATGGCAAAGAGATCATCGTAAAGGCGTCACGGCTTTCTCGAAACACTCTCGAAACCAATAAGTCAATTTTAAAACATTATTGGTTCCCGAAACTATTAAACATTTTCTTTTTTTTTTTTTTTTTTTTTTTTTTATTTTTTTTTTAATATTTATTTTTTTTTTTTTATAAGATTTTAAATGGAAAGAGGATTTTTTTAAAGGGGTGAGGGGTTTCTCAAAAAACTCTCGAAACCAATAAGTCAATATGGAAACTATTAAACATTTTCCTTATTTGTTTGTTTGAATCTTTATATTTTATTTCCGGGAATTCCGTTGTATAAATGTTAAGATAGTACCTCAATAGGCTTTAAATGGCAAAGAGATCATCGTAAAGGCGCCACGGCTTTCTCGAAACACTCTCGAAACCAATAAGTCAATTTTAAAACATTGGTTCCCGAAACTATTAAACATTTTCCTTATTTATTTGTTTGAATTTCCGGGAATTCCGTTGTATAAATGTTAAGATAGTACCTCAATAGGCTTTAAATGGCAAAGAGATCATCGTAAAGGCGCCACGGCTTTCTCGAAACACTCTCGAAACCAATAAGTCAATTTTAAAACATTATTGGTTCCCGAAACTATTAAACATTTTCCTTATTTGTTTGTTTGAATCTTTATATTTTATTTCCGGGAATTCCGTTGTATAAATGTTAAGATAGTACCTCAATAGGCTTTAAATGGCAAAGAGATCATCGTAAAGGCGCCACGGCTTTCTCGAAACACTCTCGAAACCAATAAGTCAATTTTAAAACATTATTGGTTCCTGAAACTATTAAACATTTTCCTTATTTATCTGTTTGAATCTTTATTATTTTTTCTGGGAATTCCGTTGCATAAATGTTAAGATAGTACCTCAATAGGCTTTAAATGGCAAAGAGATCATCGTAAAGGCGCCACGGCTTTCTCGAAACACTCTCGAAACCAATAAGTCAATTTTAAAACATTATTGGTTCCCGAAACTATTAAACATTTTCCTTATTTGTTTGTTTGAATCTTTATATTTTATTTCCGGGAATTCCGTTGTATAAATGTTAAGATAGTACCTCAATAGGCTTTAAATGGCAAAGAGATCATCGTAAAGGCGCCACGGCTTTCTCGAAACACTCTCGAAACCAATAAGTCAATTTTAAAACATTATTGGTTCCTGAAACTATTAAACATTTTCCTTATTTATTTGTTTGAATCTTTATATTTTATTTCCGGGAATTCCGTTGTATAAATGTTAAGATAGTACCTCAATAGGCTTTAAATGGCAAAGAGATCATCGTAAAGGCGCCACGGCTTTCTCGAAACACTCTCGAAACCAATAAGTCAATTTTAAAACATTATTGGTTCCTGAAACTATTAAACATTTTCCTTATTTGTTTGTTTGAATCTTTATATTTTATTTCCGGGAATTCCGTTGTATAAATGTTAAGATAGTACCTCAATAGGCTTTAAATGGCAAAGAGATCATCGTAAAGGCGCCACGGCTTTCTCGAAACACTCTCGAAACCAATAAGTCAATTTTAAAACATTATTGGTTCCTGAAACTATTAAACATTTTCCTTATTTATCTGTTTGAATCTTTATTATTTTTTCTGGGAATTCCGTTGTATAAATGTTAAGATAGTACCTCAATAGGCTTTAAATGGCAAAGAAATCATCGTAAAGGCGTCACGGCTTTCTCGAAACACTCTCGAAACCAATAAGTCAATTTTAAAACATTATTGGTTCCCGAAACTATTAAACATTTTCCTTATTTGTTTGTTTGAATCTTCATATTTTATTTCCGGGAATTCCGTTGTATAAATGTTAAGATAGTACCTCAATAGGCTTTAAATGGCAAAGAGATCATCGTAAAGGCGTCACGGCTTTCTCGAAACACTCTCGAAACCAATAAGTCAATTTTAAAACATTATTGGTTCCTGAAACTATTAAACATTTTCCTTATTTGTTTGTTTGAATCTTTATATTTTATTTCCGGGAATTCCGTTGTATAAATGTTAAGATAGTACCTCAATAGGCTTTAAATGGCAAAGAGATCATCGTAAAGGCGTCACGGCTTTCTCGAAACACTCTCGAAACCAATAAGTCAATTTTAAAACATTATTGGTTCCCGAAACTATTAAACATTTTCCTTATTTGTTTGTTTGAATCTTTATATTTTATTTCCGGGAATTCCGTTGTATAAATGTTAAGATAGTACCTCAATAGGCTTTAAATGGCAAAGAGATCATCGTAAAGGCGCCACGGCTTTCTCGAAACACTCTCGAAACCAATAAATCAATTTTAAAACATTATTGGTTCCCGAAACTATTAAACAGATTCGTGTAGTATGTAGAGTGATCAAGTTTATTTCAAATTTCTACCACGCCCCCTACCGCCCCCGCAAATTATATAAAACCGATTTTCTTAAACACTATAGCAACTAGAGACACCATAGTTGGTATGAATATTTGCTTAGTAATTGCGCACATTTTTTATGTATAAAGATTTTGCCATGCCCCTTTCCGCCCCCGTAATTTGAAAAAACTCGATTATCTCCCGTAATTTTCTACCTTGTGCAATCAAATTTAGCACACTTAAATTTGATACTAATATCATGATAGCCAAGTTATGCATATAAACGTTTTTCCGGAGTTGGCCGTTGGCTGGTGGGGGCGCTAGGGTGCTCCAATGCTTGAGTGAGCGAAATACTAAGATATGCTTGTAAAAAGCATGCAAACCGATTTTTTAAAATACGAAAATGCATTGGTTATTATAAATTTAAAATATTTGTTTTACTGGTGTATGGTATACCCAAATCGGCGAGACCGCGACTTACTACTTCATTTATATCTAAAGAACTGATTCCACTTAAGTCGATTTCTAATTGAATGCCAAAAAGATTTTTATATTTTGTTTTAATTACAAAATATAAAGGTAGTGAAGGTTTAAGATTTAATCGACCTAAATGGATATCGAATATTCTCCTAAAAATGAAAGATGACTTCAATTCTCTAATCGATCCGTTTTAAATCTCCTTTCAGTTTTATCGTTATTATTACACTTGTGTATTGGGCTATCTAAGAAGTATAAACAAGCTAAACTAATTAAAACTCAGCCAAAAATTTAATAAATGTCAAAGACTTTATGGAAAATGCATCTAATTCATTGAGTTCAAATAATATATCGAATGTCTATCTGATAGATCTGGACATATTTACAGATGCGTTCTAAATTGAGAGGATGGATGAGACAGAATGAGAGAGAGAGAAACTAGGAGAAAAGCGGAGACAAAATAGGAGTGGGAGTAGGAGTAGAAAAAGAAGATCAAAATTTTAAATGTCAATCCAAAAAAATAAAAACAAAATAAATTTTCCAACACAAAAAAAGAAAACGATCAAAGTAGCCCAGTGGAATCTAGATGGAAAAAGAGATGTCAGATTGGCTTTGCTTTTTCCTTCCCCAAAGTCAACCTTAGGAGCAGGAACAGATTTGTAGTCTCACTTGTTTTCAGTATTCACAAAAAACGGATCATTTTGTGATTTCTCGAATATTTCGAACTTTTAATAATTACAATTTTATTTCTTCTCTTTGTTTAATTATAATGGCGGAAATTTTAGTAAATGAATTCCAAGTGTTGCAGTACCTACGCGAAAAGGTCGAGCCGCTGCCATTGCACCAGATTGTTGCCCATTTCGAAAATCAAACCACGAATGACATCATGCGTAAAGCGGTGGAGGAGCAGCTGGTTGAAGTCTTGAAGACCGCCACAGAGTCTGGTGTCATACACGAGGAGAATAAACATTACTTTGCAAACACGCATATCGAGGATGTGCTAAAGATGATGGACGGCAATTGGTTCATTCCCAGTGCTACCCCCAGTGAGATTTCTTTGACGAGCAACTCGTCCTCAGCCAGTTGGGTGACCATAGAGGATGAAGGGTCCACAAGCAGTACTGAGTCGAACATCAGTGAAACGCCGGCATAACCAACCAAGCTGTCAACTACCGAAGACGATAATTAGAAACTTGACTATCCAAATTGTAAAGAATGCAGATGTGTTTCAAATATATTTCAATAATTATAAACTCGTAAATAACCGATAAGAGATCACTCATTCATTGTTCTACCAGTCATAAAATGGTTCCTTACAGGTAACTGACTAAATATCGCTAACTTATTTAACATTATCCATTTTTCTCAGAAAAACGGGGAGGTAATTTTTCTGTCTGTTATATTGCGGATAGTTAGGGTTCCTATAAATAAGTGTCCTTGGGTTATGCGTTGTACATACATTACGGTTTTTGGACTATTTCTTGTTTTGTCCATTAAATCGGACCGATTAGGGAATGTTAGTCATCGTTTATATTTAGGAGAACATTCGACATCCATTTAGGTCGATAAAATCTTAAAACCAAATAGAAAAATCTTTTTGGCATTCAATTAAAATCCATTTAGGTTAAAGTCAGTTCTTTGAGATATCAATAATATTGATATTGATCTATTAAATATTAGTTCAGCAATAACCCCAAACCTGTGAGAATATTAATAAAAACTACCTCAAATCAAATAAAACCAGAGAGCCGGGGCTAATTCGGCCGTGCCGTAGTTTGTATACCCTTGCAACTTTACACATACCAAATTTCCTTAGTTTTAATTGTGGTAAAAAATACAACAGGAGTCACTGTTTTTCACCGATCGTTCCTATGGGAGCTATAGGTTATAGTCACCCGACCTTGATGATTCGACACAGTCGTTTATAATTGTATAAGCTCACCAATATTAAATGTCGTGACGACAGTAGCTCAGAAAATAACGAAGTTATTGAGAAAAGGGCGTGTATGGGAGGTTTATAATATAAGGTCAATCCGGCGATCAAGATATACAAACGTGTCAGGGGTTCCGTGAACAGACGGACATGGCTATATGAACTCGTCTCGTCGTCTGAAGAATATATACACTTATAGACGGTGATGTACGTATGCGTTGCACACTTAAAAAGGTAATTCGTCAATAATACTAAACCAGATCGGTGGATGCATCTAAACTATTCACGGTAAATACTAAATAATCAGAACAATCGGTTATAGGAATCTAATTAATCTCTTCTTACAGATATTATGGTAATAATATTTACAATGGAGTTTATACTAAGTCCAATACATTGTCCTTTGTGAGATTTATAAGATTATTACAACAATTTGTTTTCAAACCTAGCGTCAAAAGTTGTATCCCCACATATTTGTTGGACAATAAGCAAAATCATCAAAGGTAATCATGAAATGGGAGGATGATCACCAATCCGTCTCTAGTCTAAATGGCAGGTCCAGTGGATGACATCTTTTCAGACGTCTGGTCTGCATGCTATTGTCCAGCAGTTTGAGGGCCAGTGCCTGGAGAGGAACCGAATGCCATATGTCCGGATGTCGCACTTAACTGACGGGATGCTAAGATGTGGATGATTGAGTTACGCACAATTCTGCGTAGAAGCTGTTTGAGTTTGAATCTCTCTCGTTCTCGTTCTTTTGCCCTTGATGTGAGCGTTCCAGGTTAAACGCCTGTCATAGGTGAGGCCCAGGTACTCTTGTCCACTCTGGAGAAGCGTCCCATAAAGGCTGACTGTTCAAAAAGGTTGAGTTGTTTCTGGATGGTTTCCGATGTCACCGAAGGGTCTAGAGTGGAAGCAACAAAGGCAATGTCGTCTGCATAAGTGGTAATCAGGAGCTGCTCATGCTGCCCGCAGTCAGATCGGCGGTATATAATGTATAGATTTTTTAGATTTTCTCATGAATCTTGACTTTAACTTTGAAGAAAATATTAAAAATCGTATCGGTTGTATGAAAAGTATTTTGTTTAATGATATACTTAGCATACTTTTTTGGGCAAATTACGGTTTTTATGGCCGTGGGGCGAGATGCCATGCCCATTTCGTCAAAAAACAATTACAAAATATATTTATTAGTTCACGCAATGCAATGAGAGTGAATATGATTGTTAAACATAGATTTTTACATGAAATACTCAAAAAACGACTGTACTGTCTGGGGTGACTGCAAGGTACACAAGGTAACAAGGTACTAATATCCAATTTCATGGTTAACCATTTCGCTCACTCTTATGTTATTTGTATGTACATACCTACATCCTGTTATTGGGAAGCGTCACACTGAAAACTTTAGATAAGTGTAAATTTATTTGAGATTTTTGTTGACTAAAAAGAAATCAAAAATTGCCCTATACAAATAAGAACAAATAGACTTAAGTTTGTAGACCGCTCTTTTGTGGGCGCCCTAGGGTAAGGAAAGAATAACAAAAATACTTACAAGGGTATACAAATTTCGGCACGTCCAAAGATAGTCCCGGTCCTCTGATTATTAAATTGATTTGTGGTAATTAAAATACATTTTTTCCATCAAATAAATAATTATAAGTATATTAATATACAAATACAGTACATACATGTATATTAATTTTGATCGGAAGTGTGCAACGCATAGTACGAAATATCTCCGACCATATAAAGTATATATATTCTTGATTAGCACAGATATATATTAGTATATACATATTAGTTGATACGGACATTGCTATATGAGAGATGTCTGTATGTCTATATGTCTGTATCAACGCGAACTCCTTCTAGACAGAAGCTACAGATCTAAAATTATTATGCCCAAATGGGCTTCTATATATTGCACAGTTTGTCTATCTCGGATTCAGCCGGATCGGACCACTATATCATATATCTTCGTTATTTTCGGAACTATTGTCATATTTATTTCTTATTATTAGGTATTATTTATTTCTCAGTTTAGCATAGCTATTTAATACTGTGCGTAATTTGATAGACGGGTGACTATGTCAGACAGCTCCCATAGGAACGATCCATCGAAAATAGTGACCCGATACCTAAATTATAAAGCTGTCATATAAACACACGAGGGTATACACCCATAGGGTGAAATGGTATATTAAAGTCGCCAAAATGTATGTAACAGTCAGAAGGAAGCTTTTCCGACCCCATAAACTATATATATTCTTGATCAGCATCAACAGCCGAGACGATCTAGCCATGTCCGTCTGTCCGTCCGTCCGTCCGTCCGTCCGTCTGTATGAACACCTAGATCTTGGAGACTATAAGAGCTAGAGCCACCAAATTGGTATGTAGATTCGTGTAGTATGTAGAGTGATCAAGTTATTTCAAATTTCTGCCACGCCCCCTACCGCCCCCGCAAATTATATAAAACCGATTTTCTCAAACACTATAGCAACTAGAGACACAAAATTTGGAATGTATATTTGCTAAGTAAATGCGCACATTTTGTATTCGTATAAATTTTGTTACGCCCCCTACCGCCCCCGCAAATTGAATAAAACCGATTTTCTCAAAAAGTATTCTAGCTAGAGACACCATAGTTGGTAGGAATATTTGCTTGGTAATTGCGCACATTTTTTATGTGTAAAAATTTTGCCACGCCCCTTTTCGCCCCCGTTATATGAAAAAACTCGATTATCTCCCGTAATTTTATACCTTGTGCAATCAAATTTAGCACACTTAAATTTGATACTAATTTCAAGCGAAATACCAAATTTGATCAAAATCGGAATAAAAATAGCCAAGTTATGCATATAAACGTTTTTCCATATGGCCGGAAGTGGCCGTTGGCTGGTGGGGGCGCTAGGGTGCTCGAATGCTTGAGTGAGCGAAATACTAAGATATGCTTGTAAAAAGCATGTGAACAGTTTTTTTTAAATACGAAAATGCATTGGTTATTATAAATTTAAAATATTTGTTTTACTGGGGTATGGTATATCCAAGTCGGCGATACCGGCGACTTACTTACTTCATTTTATTTGAACTTCTCACCTTTTAACGGAAATTACCTTTTATAGCTACAAATTTTTAATTTAAACTATTGACCTTAAAATTTTGTAAATTGATTCTTAGATTATTATCTTATTAATAGAATTTAGTAGAAAAATCGCCTTTAATAAAGACGAAATTAATATTTATTAAGTTGTCTTAAATTTAAGTCTTTTCATTCTATGACAAATAGTTCCTTCTCTAGCTTCTATCGATTAACTTAAATCGATATCTAACATTAAAGTAGGCCTTGACTTTCATCAGAATGCAAAAAAGGAAGTTTCCTAGCTGTTAATTTCTTCATTATTAGTTTCACATCGTCTGTGCTCCGAAACAGTTCTCGTAATCATTTTCCCTTATTTATAAATTTAAACCAATTTTTTCCTTTTTAATTATATTTAACCAATAATTCAATTTTAAAACATTATTGGTTCCCGAAACTATTAAACTTTTTCCTTATTTGTTTGTTTGAATCTTTATATTTTATTTCCGGGAATTCCGTTGTATAAATGTTAAGATAGTACCTCAATAGGCTTTAAATGGCAAAGAGATCATCGTAAAGGCGCCACGGCTTTCTCGAAACACTCTCGAAACCAATAAGTCAATTTTAAAACATTATTGGTTCCCGAAACTATTAAACATTTTCCTTATTTGTTTGTTTGAATCTTTATATTTTATTTCCGGGAATTCCGTTGTATAAATGTTAAGATAGTACCTCAATAGGCTTTAAATGGCAAAGAGATCATCGTAAAGGCGTCACGGCTTTCTCGAAACACTCTCGAAACCAATAAGTCAATTTTAAAACATTATTGGTTCCTGAAACTATTAAACATTTTCGATATTTCTTTGTTTGAATCTTTATATTTTATTTCCGGGAATCCCGTTGTATAAATGTTAAGATAGTACCTCAATAGGCTTTAAATGGCAAAGAGATCATCGTAAAGGCGCCACGGCTTTCTCGAAACACTCTCGAAACCAATAAGTCAATTTTAAAACATTATTGGTTCCCGAAACTATTAAACATTTTCCTTATTTGTTGTTTGAATCTTTATATTTTATTTCCGGGAATTCCGTTGTGTAAATGTTAAGATAGTACCTCAATAGGCTTTAAATGGCAAAGAGATCATCGTAAAGGCGCCACGGCTTTCTCGAAACACTCTCGAAACCAATAAGTCAATTTTAAAACATTATTGGTTCCCGAAACTATTAAACATTTTCCTTATTTATTTGTTTGAATCTTTAGGATTTTATTTGTCCGTTGTATAAATGTTAAGATAGTACCTCAATAGGCTTTAAATGGCAAAGAGATCATCGTAAAGGCGCCACGGCTTTCTCGAAACACTCTCGAAACCAATAAGTAAATTTTAAAACATTGGTTCCCGAAACTATTAAACATTTTCCTTATTTATTTGTTTGAATTTCCGGGAATTCCGTTGTATAAATGTTAAGATAGTACCTCAATAGGCTTTAAATGGCAAAGAGATCATCGTAAAGGCGCCACGGCTTTCTCGAAACACTCTCGAAACCAATAAGTAAATTTTAAAACATTGGTTCCCGAAACTATTAAACATTTTCCTTATTTATTTAGTTTGAATCCTTTCCGCCCGTAATTTGAAAAAACTGATTTATCATCCGTAATTTTCACTTTGCAATCAAATTTAGCACATTTTAAAATTGATACTAACTATCAAATAGCCAAGTTATGCATCTAAACTTTTTCCGGAGTTCCGTTGGCTGGTGGGCGCTTTAAGGCGGCTCCAATGCTTCGAACTGAAACCAATAAGTCAATTTTAAAACATTATTGGTTCCTGAAACTATTAAACAGATTTTTTTAAAAATACGAAAATGCATTGGTTATTATAAATTTAAAATATTTGTTTTACTGGTGTATGGTATATCCAAGTCGGCGAGACGACTTACTTACTTCATTTATATCTAAAGAACTGATTCCACTTAAGTCGATTTCTAATTGAATGCCAAAAAGATTTTTATATTTTGTTTTAATTACAAAATATAAAGGTAGTGAAGGTTTAAGATTTAATCGACCTAAATGGATATCGAATATTCTCCTAAAAATGAAAGATGACTTCAATTCTCTAATCGATCCGTTTTAAATCTCCTTTCAGTTTTATCGTTATTATTACACTTGTGTATTGGGCTATCTAAGAAGTATAAACAAGCTAAACTAATTAAAACTCAGCCAAAAATTTAATAAATGTCAAAGACTTTATGGAAAATGCATCTAATTCATTGAGTTCAAATAATATATCGAATGTCTATCTGATAGATCTGGACATATTTACAGATGCGTTCTAAATTGAGAGGATGGATGAGACAGAATGAGAGAGAGAGAAAAAGTGAGAAACTAGGAGAAAAGCGGAGACAAAATAGGAGTGGGAGTAGGAGTAGAAAAAGAAGATCAAAATTTTAAATGTCAATCCAAAAAAATAAAAACAAAATAAAGTTTCCAACACAAAAAAAGAAAACGATCAAAGTAGCCCAGTGGAATCTAGATGGAAAAAGAGATGTCAGATTGGCTTTGCTTTTTCCTTCCCCAAAGTCAACCTTAGGAGCAGGAACAGATTTGTAGTCTCACTTGTTTTCAGTATTCACAAAAAACGGATCATTTTGTGATTTCTCGAATATTTCGAACTTTTAATAATTACAATTTTATTTCTTCTCTTTGTTTAATTATAATGGCGGAAATTTTAGTAAATGAATTCCAAGTGTTGCAGTACCTACGCGAAAAGGTCGAGCCGCTGCCATTGCACCAGATTGTTGCCCATTTCGAAAATCAAACCACGAATGACATCATGCGTAAAGCGGTGGAGGAGCAGCTGGTTGAAGTCTTGAAGACCGCCACAGAGTCTGGTGTCATACACGAGGAGAATAAACATTACTTTGCAAACACGCATATCGAGGATGTGCTAAAGATGATGGACGGCAATTGGTTCATTCCCAGTGCTACCCCCAGTGAGATTTCTTTGACGAGCAACTCGTCCTCAGCCAGTTGGGTGACCATAGAGGATGAAGGGTCCACAAGCAGTACTGAGTCGAACATCAGTGAAACGCCGGCATAACCAACCAAGCTGTCAACTACCTAAGACGATAATTAGAAACTTGACTATCCAAATTGTAAAGAATGCAGATGTGTTTCAAATATATTTCAATAATTATAAACTCGTAAATAACCGATAATAGATCACTCATTCATTGTTCTAGCAGTCATAAAATGGTTCCTTACAGGTAACTGACTAACCATCGCTAACTTATTTAACATTATCCATTTTTCTCAGAAAAACGGGGAGGTAATTTTTCTGTCTGTTATATTGCGGATAGTTAGGGTTCCTATAAATAAGTGTCCTTGGGTTATGCGTTGTACATACATTACGGTTTTTGGACTATTTCTTGTTTTGTCCATTAAATCGGACCGATTAGGGAATGTTAGTCATCGTTTATATCTAGGAGAACATTCGACATCCATTTAGGTCGATAAAATCTTAAAACCAAATAGAAAAATCTTTTTGGCATTCAATTAAAATCCATTTAGGTTAAAGTCAGTTCTTTGAGATATCAATAATATTGATATTGATCTATTAAATATTAGTTCAGCAATAACCCCAAACCTGTGAGAATATTAATAAAAACTACCTCAAATCAAATAAAACCAGAGAGCCGGGGCTAATTCGGCCGTGCCGTAGTTTGTATACCCTTGCAACTTTACACATACCAAATTTCCTTAGTTTTAATTGTGGTAAAAAAAACAGGGTCACTATACAACAGGGTCACTGTTTTTCACCGATCGTTCCTATGGGAGCTATAGGTTATAGTCGCCCGACCTTGATGATTCGACACAGTCGTTTATAATTGTATAAGCTCACCAATATTAAATTTCACGACAGTAGCTCAGAAAATAACGAAGTTATTGAGTATGGGAGCTTTATAGCTTTTTTTTCAAACCTAGCGTCAAAAGTTGTATCCCCACATATTTGTTGGACAATAAGCAAAATCATCAAAGGTAATCATGAAATGGGAGGATGATCACCAATCCGTCTCTAGTCTAAATGGCAGGTCCAGTGGATGACATCTTTTCAGACGTCTGGTCTGCATGCTATTGTCCAGCAGTTTGAGGGTCAGTGCCTGGAGAGGAACCGAATGCCATATCTCCGGATGTCGCACTTAACTGACGGGATGCTAAGATGTGGATGATTGAGTTACGCACAATTCTGCGTAGAAGCTGTTTGAGTTTGAATCTCTCTCGTTCCGTTCTTTTGCCCTTGATGTGAGCGTTCCAGGTTAAACGCCTGTCATAGGTGAGGCTCCGGTACTTCACCTTATCCACACTCTGGAGAAGCGTCCCATAAAGGCTGACTGTTCAAAAAGGTTGAGTTGTTCCTGGATGGTTTCCGATGTCACCGAAGGGTCTAGAGTGGAAGCAACAAAGGCAATGTCGTCTGCATAAGTGGTAATCAGGAGCTGCTCATGCTGCCCGCAGTCAGATCGGCGGTATATAATGTATAGATTTTTTAGATTTTCTCATGAATCTTGACTTTAACTTTGAAGAAAATATTAAAAATCGTATCGGTTGTATGAAAAGTATTTTGTTTAATGATATACTTAGCATACTTTTTTGGGCAAATTACGGTTTTTATGGCCGTGGGGCGAGATGCCATGCCCATTTCGTCAAAAAACAATTACAAAATATATTTATTAGTTCACGCAATGCAATGAGAGTGAATATGATTGTTAAACATAGATTTTTACATGAAATACTCAAAAAACGACTGTACTGTCTGGGGTGACTGCAAGGTACACAAGGTAACAAGGTACTAATATCCAATTTCATGGTTAACCATTTCGCTCACTCTTATGTTATTTGTATGTACATACCTACATCCTGTTATTGGGAAGCGTCACACTGAAAACTTTAGATAAGTGTAAATTTATTTGAGATTTTTGTTGACTAAAAAGAAATCAAAAATTGCCCTATACAAATAAGAACAAATAGACTTAAGTTTGTAGACCGCTCTTTTGTGGGCGCCCTAGGGTAAGGAAAGAATAACAAAAATACTTACAAGGGTATACAAATTTCGGCACGTCCAAAGATAGTCCCGGTCCTCTGATTATTAAATTGATTTGTGGTAATTAAAATACATTTTTTCCATCAAATAAATAATTATAAGTATATTAATATACAAATACAGTACATACATGTATATTAATTTTGATCGGAAGTGTGCAACGCATAGTACGAAATATCTCCGACCATATAAAGTATATATATTCTTGATTAGCACAGATATATATTAGTATATACATATTAGTTGATACGGACATTGCTATATGAGAGATGTCTGTATGTCTATATGTCTGTATCAACGCGAACTCCTTCTAGACAGAAGCTACAGATCTAAAATTATTATGCCCAAATGGGCTTCTATATATTGCACAGTTTGTCTATCTCGGATTCAGCCGGATCGGACCACTATATCATATATCTTCGTTATTTTCGGAACTATTGTCATATTTATTTCTTATTATTAGGTATTATTTATTTCTCAGTTTAGCATAGCTATTTAATACTGTGCGTAATTTGATCCAGAGCGGGTGACTATGTCAGACAGCTCCCATAGGAACGATCCATCGAAAATAGTGACCCGATACCTAAATTATAAAGCTGTCATATAAACACACGAGGGTATACAAAATTCGGGGTGGCCGATAGCCTCGGCTCTCTGGTTTTATTATACCATACACCCATAGGGTGAAATGGTATATTAAAGTCGCCAAAATGTATGTAACAGTCAGAAGGAAGCTTTTCCGACCCCATAAAGTATATATATTCTTGATCAGCATCAACAGCCGAGACGATCTAGCCATGTCCGTCTGTCCGTCCGTCCGTCCGTCCGTCCGTCCGTCTGTATGAACACCTAGATCTCGGAGACTATAAGAGCTAGAGCCACCAAATTGGTATGTAGATTCGTGTAGTATGTAGAGTGATCAAGTTTATTTCAAATTTCTACCACGCCCCCTACCGCCCCCGCAAATTATATAAAACCGATTTTCTCAAACACTATAGCAACTAGAGACACAAAATTTGGAATGTATATTTGCTAAGTAAATGCGCACATTTTGTATTCGTATAAATTTTGTTACGCCCCCTACCGCCCCCGCAAATTGAATAAAACCGATTTTCTCAAAAAGTATTCTAGCTAGAGACACCATAGTTGGTAGGAAAATTGCGCACACTTTTTAAGTTTAAAGATTTTGCCACGCCCCTTTCCGCCCCCGTTATTTGAAAAAACTCGATTATCTCCCGTAATTTTATACCTTGTGCAATCAAATTTAGCACACTTAAATTTGATACTAATTTCAAGCGAAATACCAAATTTGATCAAAATCGGAATAAAAATAGCCAAGTTATGCATATAAACGTTTTTCCATATGGCCGGAAGTGGCCGTTGGCTGGTGGGGGCGCTAGGGTGCTCGAATGCTTGAGTGAGCGAAATACTAAGATATGCTTGTAAAAAGCATGTGAACAGTTTTTTTTAAATACGAAAATGCATTGGTTATTATAAATTTAAAATATTTGTTTTACTGGGGTATGGTATATCCAAGTCGGCGATACCGGCGACTTACTTACTTCATTTTATTTGAACTTCTCACCTTTTAACGGAAATTACCTTTTATAGCTACAAATTTTTAATTTAAACTATTGACCTTAAAATTTTGTAAATTGATTCTTAGATTATTATCTTATTAATAGAAATTAGTAGAAAAATCGCCTTTAATAAAGACGAAATTAATATTTATTAAGTTGTCTTAAATTGAAGTCTTTTCATTCTGTGACAAATAGTTCCTTCTCTAGCTTCTATCGATTAACTTAAATCGATATCTAACATTAAAGTAGGCCTTGACTTTCATCAGAATGGCAAAAAAGGAAGTTTCCTAGCTGTTAATTTCTTCATTATTAGTTTCACATCGTCTGTGCTCCGAAACAGTTCTCGTAATCATTTTCCCTTATTTATAAATTTAAACCAATTTTTTCCTTTTTAATTATATTTAACCAATAATTCAATTTTAAAACATTATTGGTTCCCGAAACTATTAAACATTTTCCTTATTTGTTTGTTTGAATCTTTATTATTTTTTCTGGGAATTCCGTTGTATAAATGTTAAGATAGTACCTCAATAGGCTTTAAATGGCAAAGAGATCATCGTAAAGGCGCCACGGCTTTCTCGAAACACTCTCGAAACCAATAAGTCAATTTTAAAACATTATTGGTTCCCGAAACTATTAAACATTTTCCTTATTTGTTTGTTTGAATCTTTATATTTTATTTCCGGGAATTCCGTTGTATAAATGTTAAGATAGTACCTCAATAGGCTTTAAATGGCAAAGAGATCATCGTAAAGGCGCCACGGCTTTCTCGAAACACTCTCGAAACCAATAAGTCAATTTTAAAACATTATTGGTTCCCGAAACTATTAAACATTTTCCTTATTTGTTTGTTTGAATCTTTATATTTTATTTCCGGGAATTCCGTTGTATAAATGTTAAGATAGTACCTCAATAGGCTTTAAATGGCAAAGAGATCATCGTAAAGGCGCCACGGCTTTCTCGAAACACTCTCGAAACCAATAAGTCAATTTTAAAACATTATTGGTTCCCGAAACTATTAAACATTTTCCTTATTTGTTTGTTTGAATCTTTATATTTTATTTCCGGGAATTCCGTTGTATAAATGTTAAGATAGTACCTCAATAGGCTTTAAATGGCAAAGAGATCATCGTAAAGGCGTCACGGCTTTCTCGAAACACTCTCGAAACCAATAAGTCAATTTTAAAACATTATTGGTTCCCGAAACTATTAAACATTTTCCTTATTTGTTTGTTTGAATCTTTATATTTTATTTCCGGGAATTCCGTTGTATAAATGTTAAGATAGTACCTCAATAGGCTTTAAATGGCAAAGAGATCATCGTAAAGGCGCCACGGCTTTCTCGAAACACTCTCGAAACCAATAAGTCAATTTTAAAACATTATTGGTTCCCGAAACTATTAAACATTTTCCTTATTTGTTTGTTTGAATCTTTATATTTTATTTCCGGGAATTCCGTTGTATAAATGTTAAGATAGTACCTCAATAGGCTTTAAATGGCAAAGAGATCATCGTAAAGGCGCCACGGCTTTCTCGAAACACTCTCGAAACCAATAAGTCAATTTTAAAACATTATTGGTTCCCGAAACTATTAAACATTTTCCTTATTTGTTTGTTTGAATCTTTATATTTTATTTCCGGGAATTCCGTTGTATAAATGTTAAGATAGTACCTCAATAGGCTTTAAATGGCAAAGAGATCATCGTAAAGGCGTCACGGCTTTCTCGAAACACTCTCGAAACCAATAAGTCAATTTTAAAACATTATTGGTTCCCGAAACTATTAAACATTTTCCTTATTTGTTTGTTTGAATCTTTATATTTTATTTCCGGGAATTCCGTTGTATAAATGTTAAGATAGTACCTCAATAGGCTTTAAATGGCAAAGAGATCATCGTAAAGGCGCCACGGCTTTCTCGAAACACTCTCGAAACCAATAAGTCAATTTTAAAACATTATTGGTTCCCGAAACTATTAAACATTTTCCTTATTTGTTTGTTTGAATCTTTATATTTTATTTCCGGGAATTCCGTTGTATAAATGTTAAGATAGTACCTCAATAGGCTTTAAATGGCAAAGAGATCATCGTAAAGGCGCCACGGCTTTCTCGAAACACTCTCGAAACCAATAAGTCAATTTTAAAACATTATTGGTTCCCGAAACTATTAAACATTTTCCTTATTTGTTTGTTTGAATCTTTATATTTTATTTCCGGGAATTCCGTTGTATAAATGTTAAGATAGTACCTCAATAGGCTTTAAATGGCAAAGAGATCATCGTAAAGGCGCCACGGCTTTCTCGAAACACTCTCGAAACCAATAAGTCAATTTTAAAACATTATTGGTTCCCGAAACTATTAAACATTTTCCTTATTTGTTTGTTTGAATCTTTATATTTTATTTCCGGGAATTCCGTTGTATAAATGTTAAGATAGTACCTCAATAGGCTTTAAATGGCAAAGAGATCATCGTAAAGGCGCCACGGCTTTCTCGAAACACTCTCGAAACCAATAAGTCAATTTTAAAACATTATTGGTTCCCGAAACTATTAAACATTTTCCTTATTTGTTTGTTTGAATCTTTATATTTTATTTCCGGGAATTCCGTTGTATAAATGTTAAGATAGTACCTCAATAGGCTTTAAATGGCAAAGAGATCATCGTAAAGGCGCCACGGCTTTCTCGAAACACTCTCGAAACCAATAAGTCAATTTTAAAACATTATTGGTTCCCGAAACTATTAAACATTTTCCATATTTGTTTGTTTGAATCTTCATATTTTATTTCCGGGAATTCCGTTGTATAAATGTTAAGATAGTACCTCAATAGGCTTTAAATGGCAAAGAGATCATCGTAAAGGCGCCACGGCTTTCTCGAAACACTCTCGAAACCAATAAGTCAATTTTAAAACATTATTGGTTCCCGAAACTATTAAACATTTTCCTTATTTGTTTGTTTGAATCTTTATATTTTATTTCCGGGAATTCCGTTGTATAAATGTTAAGATAGTACCTCAATAGGCTTTAAATGGCAAAGAGATCATCGTAAAGGCGTCACGGCTTTCTCGAAACACTCTCGAAACCAATAAGTCAATTTTAAAACATTATTGGTTCCCGAAACTATTAAACATTTTCCTTATTTGTTTGTTTGAATCTTTATATTTTATTTCCGGGAATTCCGTTGTATAAATGTTAAGATAGTACCTCAATAGGCTTTAAATGGCAAAGAGATCATCGTAAAGGCGCCACGGCTTTCTCGAAACACTCTCGAAACCAATAAGTCAATTTTAAAACATTATTGGTTCCCGAAACTATTAAACATTTTCCTTATTTGTTTGTTTGAATCTTTATATTTTATTTCCGGGAATTCCGTTGTATAAATGTTAAGATAGTACCTCAATAGGCTTTAAATGGCAAAGAGATCATCGTAAAGGCGCCACGGCTTTCTCGAAACACTCTCGAAACCAATAAGTCAATTTTAAAACATTATTGGTTCCCGAAACTATTAAACATTTTCCTTATTTGTTTGTTTGAATCTTTATATTTTATTCTTATTTCCGGGAATTCCGTTGTATAAATGTTAAGATAGTACCTCAATAGGCTTTAAATGGCAAAGAGATCATCGTAAAGGCGCCACGGCTTTCTCGAAACACTCTCGAAACCAATAAGTCAATTTTAAAACATTATTGGTTCCCGAAACTATTAAACATTTTCCTTATTTGTTTGTTTGAATCTTTATATTTTATTTCCGGGAATTCCGTTGTATAAATGTTAAGATAGTACCTCAATAGGCTTTAAATGGCAAAGAGATCATCGTAAAGGCGCCACGGCTTTCTCGAAACACTCTCGAAACCAATAAGTCAATTTTAAAACATTATTGGTTCCCGAAACTATTAAACATTTTCCTTATTTGTTTGTTTGAATCTTTATATTTTATTTCCGGGAATTCCGTTGTATAAATGTTAAGATAGTACCTCAATAGGCTTTAAATGGCAAAGAGATCATCGTAAAGGCGCCACGGCTTTCTCGAAACACTCTCGAAACCAATAAGTCAATTTTAAAACATTATTGGTTCCCGAAACTATTAAACATTTTCCTTATTTGTTTGTTTGAATCTTTATATTTTATTTCCGGGAATTCCGTTGTATAAATGTTAAGATAGTACCTCAATAGGCTTTAAATGGCAAAGAGATCATCGTAAAGGCGCCACGGCTTTCTCGAAACACTCTCGAAACCAATAAGTCAATTTTAAAACATTATTGGTTCCCGAAACTATTAAACATTTTCCTTATTTGTTTGTTTGAATCTTTATATTTTATTTCCGGGAATTCCGTTGTATAAATGTTAAGATAGTACCTCAATAGGCTTTAAATGGCAAAGAGATCATCGTAAAGGCGTCACGGCTTTCTCGAAACACTCTCGAAACCAATAAGTCAATTTTAAAACATTATTGGTTCCCGAAACTATTAAACATTTTCCTTATTTGTTTGTTTGAATCTTTATATTTTATTTCCGGGAATTCCGTTGTATAAATGTTAAGATAGTACCTCAATAGGCTTTAAATGGCAAAGAGATCATCGTAAAGGCGTCACGGCTTTCTCGAAACACTCTCGAAACCAATAAGTCAATTTTAAAACATTATTGGTTCCCGAAACTATAAACATTTTCCTTATTTGTTTGTTTGAATTTTTTTTTTTTTTTTCCGGGAATTCCGTTGTATAAATGTTAAGATAGTACCTCAATAGGCTTTAAATGGCAAAGAGATCATCGTAAAGGCGCCACGGCTTTCTCGAAACACTCTCGAAACCAATAAGTCAATTTTAAAACATTATTGGTTCCCGAAACTATTAAACATTTTCCTTATTTGTTTGTTTGAATCTTTATATTTTATTTCCGGGAATTCCGTTGTATAAATGTTAAGATAGTACCTCAATAGGCTTTAAATGGCAAAGAGATCATCGTAAAGGCGCCACGGCTTTCTCGAAACACTCTCGAAACCAATAAGTCAATTTTAAAACATTATTGGTTCCCGAAACTATTAAACATTTTCCTTATTTGTTTGTTTGAATCTTTATATTTTATTTCCGGGAATTCCGTTGTATAAATGTTAAGATAGTACCTCAATAGGCTTTAAATGGCAAAGAGATCATCGTAAAGGCGCCACGGCTTTCTCGAAACACTCTCGAAACCAATAAGTCAATTTTAAAACATTATTGGTTCCCGAAACTATTAAACATTTTCCTTATTTGTTTGTTTGAATCTTTATATTTTATTTCCGGGAATTCCGTTGTATAAATGTTAAGATAGTACCTCAATAGGCTTTAAATGGCAAAGAGATCATCGTAAAGGCGCCACGGCTTTCTCGAAACACTCTCGAAACCAATAAGTCAATTTTAAAACATTATTGGTTCCCGAAACTATTAAACATTTTCCTTATTTGTTTGTTTGAATCTTTATATTTTATTTCCGGGAATTCCGTTGTATAAATGTTAAGATAGTACCTCAATAGGCTTTAAATGGCAAAGAGATCATCGTAAAGGCGCCACGGCTTTCTCGAAACACTCTCGAAACCAATAAGTCAATTTTAAAACATTGGTTCCCGAAACTATTAAACATTTTCCTCATTTGTTTGTTTGAGTCTTCATATTTTATTTCCGGGAATCCCGTTGTATAAATGTTAAGATAGTACCTCAATAGGCTTTAAATGGCAAAGAGATCATCGTAAAGGCGTCACGGCTTTCTCGAAACACTCTCGAAACCAATAAGTCAATTTTAAAACATTATTGGTTCCCGAAACTATTAAACATTTTCCTTATTTGTTTGTTTGAATCTTTATATTTTATTTCCGGGAATTCCGTTGTATAAATGTTAAGATAGTACCTCAATAGGCTTTAAATGGCAAAGAGATCATCGTAAAGGCGCCACGGCTTTCTCGAAACACTCTCGAAACCAATAAGTCAATTTTAAAACATTATTGGTTCCCGAAACTATTAAACATTTTCCTTATTTGTTTGTTTGAATCTTTATATTTTATTTCCGGGAATTCCGTTGTATAAATGTTAAGATAGTACCTCAATAGGCTTTAAATGGCAAAGAGATCATCGTAAAGGCGCCACGGCTTTCTCGAAACACTCTCGAAACCAATAAGTCAATTTTAAAACATTATTGGTTCCCGAAACTATTAAACATTTTCCTTATTTGTTTGTTTGAATCTTTATATTTTATTTCCGGGAATTCCGTTGTATAAATGTTAAGATAGTACCTCAATAGGCTTTAAATGGCAAAGAGATCATCGTAAAGGCGTCACGGCTTTCTCGAAACACTCTCGAAACCAATAAGTCAATTTTAAAACATTATTGGTTCCTGAAACTATTAAACATTTTCCTTATTTGTTTGTTTGAATCTTCATATTTTATTTCCGGGAATTCCGTTGTATAAATGTTAAGATAGTACCTCAATAGGCTTTAAATGGCAAAGAGATCATCGTAAAGGCGCCACGGCTTTCTCGAAACACTCTCGAAACCAATAAGTCAATTTTAAAACATTATTGGTTCCCGAAACTATTAAACATTTTCCTTATTTGTTTGTTTGAATCTTTATATTTTATTTCCGGGAATTCCGTTGTATAAATGTTAAGATAGTACCTCAATAGGCTTTAAATGGCAAAGAGATCATCGTAAAGGCGTCACGGCTTTCTCGAAACACTCTCGAAACCAATAAGTCAATTTTAAAACATTATTGGTTCCCGAAACTATTAAACATTTTCCTTATTTGTTTGTTTGAATCTTTATATTTTATTTCCGGGAATTCCGTTGTATAAATGTTAAGATAGTACCTCAATAGGCTTTAAATGGCAAAGAGATCATCGTAAAGGCGCCACGGCTTTCTCGAAACACTCTCGAAACCAATAAGTCAATTTTAAAACATTATTGGTTCCCGAAACTATTAAACATTTTCCTTATTTGTTTGTTTGAATCTTTATATTTTATTTCCGGGAATTCCGTTGTATAAATGTTAAGATAGTACCTCAATAGGCTTTAAATGGCAAAGAGATCATCGTAAAGGCGCCACGGCTTTCTCGAAACACTCTCGAAACCAATAAGTCAATTTTAAAACATTATTGGTTCCCGAAACTATTAAACATTTTCCTTATTTGTTTGTTTGAATCTTTATATTTTATTTCCGGGAATTCCGTTGTATAAATGTTAAGATAGTACCTCAATAGGCTTTAAATGGCAAAGAGATCATCGTAAAGGCGTCACGGCTTTCTCGAAACACTCTCGAAACCAATAAGTCAATTTTAAAACATTATTGGTTCCCGAAACTATTAAACAGTTTCCTATTTGTTTGTTTGTATTTCCGGAGTTGTATCAATGTTAAGAATATTTCAAATTTCTGCCACGCCCCTTACCGCCCCCGCAAATTAAAAAATAAAACCGATTTTCTTAAACACTATAGCAACTAGAGACACCATAGTTGGTATGAATATTTGCTTAGTAATTGCGCACATTTTTTATGTATAAAGATTTTGCCATGCCCCTTTCCGCCCCCGTAATTTGAAAAAACTCGATTATCTCCCGTAATTTTCTACCTTGTGCAATCAAATTTAGCACACTTAAATTTGATACTAATATCATGATAGCCAAGTTATGCATATAAACGTTTTTCCGGAGTTGGCCGTTGGCTGGTGGGGGCGCTAGGGTGCTCCAATGCTTGAGTGAGCGAAATACTAAGATATGCTTGTAAAAAGCATGCAAACAGATTTTTTTAAAAATACGAAAATGCATTGGTTATTATAAATTTAAAATATTTGTTTTACTGGTGTATGGTATATCCAAGTCGGCGAGACCGGCGACTTACTACTTCATTTATATCTAAAGAACTGATTCCACTTAAGTCGATTTCTAATTGAATGCCAAAAAGATTTTTATATTTTGTTTTAATTACAAAATATAAAGGTAGTGAAGGTTTAAGATTTAATCGACCTAAATGGATATCGAATATTCTCCTAAAAATGAAAGATGACTTCAATTCTCTAATCGATCCGTTTTAAATCTCCTTTCAGTTTTATCGTTATTATTACACTTGTGTATTGGGCTATCTAAGAAGTATAAACAAGCTAAACTAATTAAAACTCAGCCAAAAATTTAATAAATGTCAAAGACTTTATGGAAAATGCATCTAATTCATTGAGTTCAAATAATATATCGAATGTCTATCTGATAGATCTGGACATATTTACAGATGCGTTCTAAATTGAGAGGATGGATGAGACAGAATGAGAGAGAGAGAAAAAGTGAGAAACTAGGAGAAAAGCGGAGACAAAATAGGAGTGGGAGTAGGAGTAGAAAAAGAAGATCAAAATTTTAAATGTCAATCCAAAAAAATAAAAACAAAATAAATTTTCCAACACAAAAAAAGAAAACGATCAAAGTAGCCCAGTGGAATCTAGATGGAAAAAGAGATGTCAGATTGGCTTTGCTTTTTCCTTCCCCAAAGTCAACCTTAGGAGCAGGAACAGATTTGTAGTCTCACTTGTTTTCAGTATTCACAAAAAACGGATCATTTTGTGATTTCTCGAATATTTCGAACTTTTAATAATTACAATTTTATTTCTTCTCTTTGTTTAATTATAATGGCGGAAATTTTAGTAAATGAATTCCAAGTGTTGCAGTACCTACGCGAAAAGGTCGAGCCGCTGCCATTGCACCAGATTGTTGCCCATTTCGAAAATCAAACCACGAATGACATCATGCGTAAAGCGGTGGAGGAGCAGCTGGTTGAAGTCTTGAAGACCGCCACAGAGTCTGGTGTCATACACGAGGAGAATAAACATTACTTTGCAAACACGCATATCGAGGATGTGCTAAAGATGATGGACGGCAATTGGTTCATTCCCAGTGCTACCCCCAGTGAGATTTCTTTGACGAGCAACTCGTCCTCAGCCAGTTGGGTGACCATAGAGGATGAAGGGTCCACAAGCAGTACTGAGTCGAACATCAGTGAAACGCCGGCATAACCAACCAAGCTGTCAACTACCGAAGACGATAATTAGAAACTTGACTATCCAAATTGTAAAGAATGCAGATGTGTTTCAAATATATTTCAATAATTATAAACTCGTAAATAACCGATAAGAGATCACTCATTCATTGTTCTACCAGTCATAAAATGGTTCCTTACAGGTAACTGACTAAATATCGCTAACTTATTTAACATTATCCATTTTTCTCAGAAAAACGGGGAGGTAATTTTTCTGTCTGTTATATTGCGGATAGTTAGGGTTCCTATAAATAAGTGTCCTTGGGTTATGCGTTGTACATACATTACGGTTTTTGGACTATTTCTTGTTTTGTCCATTAAATCGGACCGATTAGGGAATGTTAGTCATCGTTTATATTTAGGAGAACATTCGACATCCATTTAGGTCGATAAAATCTTAAAACCAAATAGAAAAATCTTTTTGGCATTCAATTAAAATCCATTTAGGTTAAAGTCAGTTCTTTGAGATATCAATAATATTGATATTGATCTATTAAATATTAGTTCAGCAATAACCCCAAACCTGTGAGAATATTAATAAAAACTACCTCAAATCAAATAAAACCAGAGAGCCGGGGCTAATTCGGCCGTGCCGTAGTTTGTATACCCTTGCAACTTTACACATACCAAATTTCCTTAGTTTTAATTGTGGTAAAAAATACAACAGGAGTCACTGTTTTTCACCGATCGTTCCTATGGGAGCTATAGGTTATAGTCACCCGACCTTGATGATTCGACACAGTCGTTTATAATTGTATAAGCTCACCAATATTACTGTCGTGAGACAGTAGCTCAGAAAATAACGAAGTTATTGAGAAAAGTCACTGTTCGTGACTTTGCCGATTGTATGGGAGGTTTATAATATAATGGTCCAATCCGGCTGAATCCAAGATATACAAACTGTGTCTAGGAGGAGTTCCCGTCGATACAGACGGACATGGCTATATGAACTCGTCTCGTCGTGCTGATGAAGAATATATACACTTTATATGGACGGTGATGCTACGTTCTATGCGTTGCACACTTCTGAAAAAAGGTTAATTCGTCAATGAATACTTAAACCTAGATCGGTGGATGCATCTCCAAGACTATTTCACGGTAAATACTTAAATAATCAGAAACTAATCGGTTTATATGGAATCCTAATTTAATCTGCTTCTTTTACATGATATTTATCGGTAATTGTAATATTTACAATGGAGTTTTATACTAAGTACTGCAACTACAATTAGTCCTTTTAATTGTGAGATTTATAAGATTATTAACAGAACAAATTTGTTTTCAAACCTAGCGTCAAAAGTTGTATCCCCACATATTTGTTGGACAATAAGCAAAATCATCAAAGGTAATCATGAAATGGGAGGATGATCACCAATCCGTCTCTAGTCTAAATGGCAGGTCCAGTGGATGACATCTTTTCAGACGTCTGGTCTGCATGCTATTGTCCAGCAGTTTGAGGGCCAGTGCCTGGAGAGGAACCGAAAGCCATATGTCCGGATGTCGCACTTAACTGACGGGATGCTAAGATGTGGATGATTGAGTTACGCACAATTCTGCGTAGAAGCTGTTTGAGTTTGAATCTCTCTCGTTCTCGTTCTTTTGCCCTTGATGTGAGCGTTCCAGGTTAAACGCCTGTCATAGGTGAGGCCCAGGTACTCTTGTCCACTCTGGAGAAGCGTCCCATAAAGGCTGACTGTTCAAAAAGGTTGAGTTGTTTCTGGATGGTTTCCGATGTCACCGAAGGGTCTAGAGTGGAAGCAACAAAGGCAATGTCGTCTGCATAAGTGGTAATCAGGAGCTGCTCATGCTGCCCGCAGTCAGATCGGCGGTATATAATGTATAGATTTTTTAGATTTTCTCATGAATCTTGACTTTAACTTTGAAGAAAATATTAAAAATCGTATCGGTTGTATGAAAAGTATTTTGTTTAATGATATACTTAGCATACTTTTTTGGGCAAATTACGGTTTTTATGGCCGTGGGGCGAGATGCCATGCCCATTTCGTCAAAAAACAATTACAAAATATATTTATTAGTTCACGCAATGCAATGAGAGTGAATATGATTGTTAAACATAGATTTTTACATGAAATACTCAAAAAACGACTGTACTGTCTGGGGTGACTGCAAGGTACACAAGGTAACAAGGTACTAATATCCAATTTCATGGTTAACCATTTCGCTCACTCTTATGTTATTTGTATGTACATACCTACATCCTGTTATTGGGAAGCGTCACACTGAAAACTTTAGATAAGTGTAAATTTATTTGAGATTTTTGTTGACTAAAAAGAAATCAAAAATTGCCCTATACAAATAAGAACAAATAGACTTAAGTTTGTAGACCGCTCTTTTGTGGGCGCCCTAGGGTAAGGAAAGAATAACAAAAATACTTACAAGGGTATACAAATTTCGGCACGTCCAAAGATAGTCCCGGTCCTCTGATTATTAAATTGATTTGTGGTAATTAAAATACATTTTTTCCATCAAATAAATAATTATAAGTATATTAATATACAAATACAGTACATACATGTATATTAATTTTGATCGGAAGTGTGCAACGCATAGTACGAAATATCTCCGACCATATAAAGTATATATATTCTTGATTAGCACAGATATATATTAGTATATACATATTAGTTGATACGGACATTGCTATATGAGAGATGTCTGTATGTCTATATGTCTGTATCAACGCGAACTCCTTCTAGACAGAAGCTACAGATCTAAAATTATTATGCCCAAATGGGCTTCTATATATTGCACAGTTTGTCTATCTCGGATTCAGCCGGATCGGACCACTATATCATATATCTTCGTTATTTTCGGAACTATTGTCATATTTATTTCTTATTATTAGGTATTATTTATTTCTCAGTTTAGCATAGCTATTTAATACTGTGCGTAATTTGATCCAGAGCGGGTGACTATGTCAGACAGCTCCCATAGGAACGATCCATCGAAAATAGTGACCCGATACCTAAATTATAAAGCTGTCATATAAACACACGAGGGTATACAAAATTCGGGGTGGCCGATAGCCTCGGCTCTCTGGTTTTATTATACCATACACCCATAGGGTGAAATGGTATATTAAAGTCGCCAAAATGTATGTAACAGTCAGAAGGAAGCTTTTCCGACCCCATAAACTATATATATTCTTGATCAGCATCAACAGCCGAGACGATCTAGCCATGTCCGTCTGTCCGTCTGTCCGTCCGTCCGTCCGTCCGTCCGTCCGTCCGTCCGTATGAACACCTAGATCTTGGAGACTATAAGAGCTAGAGCCACCAAATTGGTATGTAGATTCGTGTAGTATGTAGAGTGATCAAGTTATTTCAAATTTCTGCCACGCCCCCTACCGCCCCCTACCGCCCCCGCAAATTATATAAAACCGATTTTCTCAAACACTATAGCAACTAGAGACACAAAATTTGGAATGTATATTTGCTAAGTAAATGCGCATATTTTGTATTCGTATAAATTTTGTTACGCCCCCTACCGCCCCCGCAAATTGAATAAAACCGATTTTCTCAAAAAGTATTCTAGCTAGAGACACCATAGTTGGTAGGAATATTTGCTTGGTAATTGCGCACATTTTTTATGTGTAAAAATTTTGCCACGCCCCTTTTCGCCCCGTAATTTGAAAAAACTCGATTATCTCCCGTAATTTTATACCTTGTGCAATCAAATTTAGCACACTTAAATTTGATACTAATTTCAAGCGAAATACCAAATTTGATCAAAATCGGAATAAAAATAGCCAAGTTATGCATATAAACGTTTTTCCATATGGCCGGAAGTGGCCGTTGGCTGGTGGGGGCGCTAGGGTGCTCGAATGCTTGAGTGAGCGAAATACTAAGATATGCTTGTAAAAAGCATGTGAACAGTTTTTTTTAAATACGAAAATGCATTGGTTATTATAAATTTAAAATATTTGTTTTACTGGGGTATGGTATATCCAAGTCGGCGATACCGGCGACTTACTTACTTCATTTTATTTGAACTTCTCACCTTTTAACGGAAATTACCTTTTATAGCTACAAATTTTTAATTTAAACTATTGACCTTAAAATTTTGTAAATTGATTCTTAGATTATTATCTTATTAATAGAAATTAGTAGAAAAATCGCCTTTAATAAAGACGAAATTAATATTTATTAAGTTGTCTTAAATTGAAGTCTTTTCATTCTGTGACAAATAGTTCCTTCTCTAGCTTCTATCGATTAACTTAAATCGATATCTAACATTAAAGTAGGCCTTGACTTTCATCAGAATGGCAAAAAAGGAAGTTTCCTAGCTGTTAATTTCTTCATTATTAGTTTCACATCGTCTGTGCTCCGAAACAGTTCTCGTAATCATTTTCCCTTATTTATAAATTTAAACCAATTTTTTCCTTTTTAATTATATTTAACCAATAATTCAATTTTAAAACATTATTGGTTCCCGAAACTATTAAACATTTTCCTTATTTGTTTGTTTGAATCTTTATATTTTATTTCCGGGAATTCCGTTGTATAAATGTTAAGATAGTACCTCAATAGGCTTTAAATGGCAAAGAGATCATCGTAAAGGCGTCACGGCTTTCTCGAAACACTCTCGAAACCAATAAGTCAATTTTAAAACATTATTGGTTCCCGAAACTATTAAACATTTTCCTTATTTGTTTGTTTGAATCTTTATATTTTATTTCCGGGAATTCCGTTGTATAAATGTTAAGATAGTACCTCAATAGGCTTTAAATGGCAAAGAGATCATCGTAAAGGCGCCACGGCTTTCTCGAAACACTCTCGAAACCAATAAGTCAATTTTAAAACATTATTGGTTCCCGAAACTATTAAACATTTTCCTTATTTGTTTGTTTGAATCTTTATATTTTATTTCCGGGAATTCCGTTGTATAAATGTTAAGATAGTACCTCAATAGGCTTTAAATGGCAAAGAGATCATCGTAAAGGCGCCACGGCTTTCTCGAAACACTCTCGAAACCAATAAGTCAATTTTAAAACATTATTGGTTCCCGAAACTATTAAACATTTTCCTTATTTGTTTGTTTGAATCTTTATATTTTATTTCCGGGAATTCCGTTGTATAAATGTTAAGATAGTACCTCAATAGGCTTTAAATGGCAAAGAGATCATCGTAAAGGCGCCACGGCTTTCTCGAAACACTCTCGAAACCAATAAGTCAATTTTAAAACATTATTGGTTCCCGAAACTATTAAACATTTTCCTTATTTGTTTGTTTGAATCTTTATATTTTATTTCCGGGAATTCCGTTGTATAAATGTTAAGATAGTACCTCAATAGGCTTTAAATGGCAAAGAGATCATCGTAAAGGCGCCACGGCTTTCTCGAAACACTCTCGAAACCAATAAGTCAATTTTAAAACATTATTGGTTCCCGAAACTATTAAACATTTTCCTTATTTGTTTGTTTGAATCTTTATATTTTATTTCCGGGAATTCCGTTGTATAAATGTTAAGATAGTACCTCAATAGGCTTTAAATGGCAAAGAGATCATCGTAAAGGCGTCACGGCTTTCTCGAAACACTCTCGAAACCAATAAGTCAATTTTAAAACATTATTGGTTCCTGAAACTATTAAACATTTTCCTTATTTATTTGTTTGAATTTCCAGGAATTCCGTTGTATAAATGTTAAGATAGTACCTCAATAGGCTTTAAATGGCAAAGAGATCATCGTAAAGGCGTCACGGCTTTCTCGAAACACTCTCGAAACCAATAAGTCAATTTTAAAACATTATTGGTTCCTGAAACTATTAAACATTTTCCTTATTTATTTGTTTGAATCTTATAATTTCCAGGAATTCCGTTGTATAAATGTTAAGATAGTACCTCAATAGGCTTTAAATGGCAAAGAGATCATCGTAAAGGCGTCACGGCTTTCTCGAAACACTCTCGAAACCAATAAGTCAATTTTAAAACATTATTGGTTCCCGAAACTATTAAACATTTTCCTTATTTGTTTGTTTGAATCTTTATATTTTATTTCCGGGAATTCCGTTGTATAAATGTTAAGATAGTACCTCAATAGGCTTTAAATGGCAAAGAGATCATCGTAAAGGCGTCACGGCTTTCTCGAAACACTCTCGAAACCAATAAGTCAATTTTAAAACATTATTGGTTCCCGAAACTATTAAACATTTTCCTTATTTGTTTGTTTGAATCTTTATATTTTATTTCCGGGAATTCCGTTGTATAAATGTTAAGATAGTACCTCAATAGGCTTTAAATGGCAAAGAGATCATCGTAAAGGCGTCACGGCTTTCTCGAAACACTCTCGAAACCAATAAGTCAATTTTAAAACATTATTGGTTCCTGAAACTATTAAACATTTTCCTTTTTTTTTTTTTTTTTATTTCCGGGAATTCCGTTGTATAAATGTTAAGATAGTACCTCAATAGGCTTTAAATGGCAAAGAGATCATCGTAAAGGCGTCACGGCTTTCTCGAAACACCCAAACCAATAAGTCAATTTTAAAACATTATTGGTTCCCGAAACTATTAAACATTTTCCTTATTTGTTTGTTTGAATCTTTATATTTTATTTCCGGGAATTCCGTTGTATAAATGTTAAGATAGTACCTCAATAGGCTTTAAATGGCAAAGAGATCATCGTAAAGGCGCCACGGCTTTCTCGAAACACTCTCGAAACCAATAAGTCAATTTTAAAACATTATTGGTTCCCGAAACTATTAAACATTTTCCTTATTTGTTTGTTTGAATCTTTATATTTTATTTCCGGGAATTCCGTTGTATAAATGTTAAGATAGTACCTCAATAGGCTTTAAATGGCAAAGAGATCATCGTAAAGGCGTCACGGCTTTCTCGAAACACTCTCGAAACCAATAAGTCAATTTTAAAACATTATTGGTTCCCGAAACTATTAAACATTTTCCTTATTTGTTTGTTTGAATCTTTATATTTTATTTCCGGGAATTCCGTTGTATAAATGTTAAGATAGTACCTCAATAGGCTTTAAATGGCAAAGAGATCATCGTAAAGGCGCCACGCGCTTTCTCGAAACACTCTCGAAACCAATAAGTCAATTTTAAAACATTATTGGTTCCCGAAACTATTAAACATTTTCCTTATTTGTTTGTTTGAATCTTTATATTTTATTTCCGGGAATTCCGTTGTATAAATGTTAAGATAGTACCTCAATAGGCTTTAAATGGCAAAGAGATCATCGTAAAGGCGCCACGGCTTTCTCGAAACACTCTCGAAACCAATAAGTCAATTTTAAAACATTATTGGTTCCTGAAACTATTAAACATTTTCCTTATTTGTTTGTTTGAATCTTTATATTTTATTTCCGGGAATTCCGTTGTATAAATGTTAAGATAGTACCTCAATAGGCTTTAAATGGCAAAGAGATCATCGTAAAGGCGCCACGGCTTTCTCGAAACACTCTCGAAACCAATAAGTCAATTTTAAAACATTATTGGTTCCCGAAACTATTAAACATTTTCCTTATTTGTTTGTTTGAATCTTTATATTTTATTTCCGGGAATTCCGTTGTATAAATGTTAAGATAGTACCTCAATAGGCTTTAAATGGCAAAGAGATCATCGTAAAGGCGTCACGGCTTTCTCGAAACACTCTCGAAACCAATAAGTCAATTTTAAAACATTATTGGTTCCTGAAACTATTAAACATTTTCCTTATTTATTTGTTTCAATTTCCAGGAATTCCGTTGTATAAATGTTAAGATAGTACCTCAATAGGCTTTAAATGGCAAAGAGATCATCGTAAAGGCGTCACGGCTTTCTCGAAACACTCTCGAAACCAATAAGTCAATTTTAAAACATTATTGGTTCCCGAAACTATTAAACATTTTCCTTATTTGTTTGTTTGAATCTTTATATTTTATTTCCGGGAATTCCGTTGTATAAATGTTAAGATAGTACCTCAATAGGCTTTAAATGGCAAAGAGATCATCGTAAAGGCGCCACGGCTTTCTCGAAACACTCTCGAAACCAATAAATCAATTTTAAAACATTATTGGTTCCCGAAACATAGTTGGTATGAATATTTGCTTAGTAATTGCGCACATTTTTTATGTATAAAGATTTTGCCATGCCCCTTTCCGCCCCCGTAATTTGAAAAAACTCGATTATCTCCCGTAATTTTCTACCTTGTGCAATCAAATTTAGCACACTTAAATTTGATACTAATATCATGATAGCCAAGTTATGCATATAAACGTTTTTCCGGAGTTGGCCGTTGGCTGGTGGGGGCGCTAGGGTGCTCCAATGCTTGAGTGAGCGAAATACTAAGATATGCTTGTAAAAAGCATGCAAACAGATTTTTTTAAAAATACGAAAATGCATTGGTTATTATAAATTTAAAATATTTGTTTTACTGGTGTATGGTATATCCAAGTCGGCGAGACGACTTACTTACTTCATTTATATCTAAAGAACTGATTCCACTTAAGTCGATTTCTAATTGAATGCCAAAAAGATTTTTATATTTTGTTTTAATTACAAAATATAAAAGTAGTGAAGGTTTAAGATTTAATCGACCTAAATGGATATCGAATATTCTCCTAAAAATGAAAGATGACTTCAATTCTCTAATCGATCCGTTTTAAATCTCCTTTCAGTTTTATCGTTATTATTACACTTGTGTATTGGGCTATCTAAGAAGTATAAACAAGCTAAACTAATTAAAACTCAGCCAAAAATTTAATAAATGTCAAAGACTTTATGGAAAATGCATCTAATTCATTGAGTTCAAATAATATATCGAATGTCTATCTGATAGATCTGGACATATTTACAGATGCGTTCTAAATTGAGAGGATGGATGAGACAGAATGAGAGAGAGAGAAACTAGAGAAACTAGGAGAAAAGCGGAGACAAAATAGGAGTGGGAGTAGGAGTAGAAAAAGAAGATCAAAATTTTAAATGTCAATCCAAAAAAATAAAAACAAAATAAAGTTTCCAACACAAAAAAAGAAAACGATCAAAGTAGCCCAGTGGAATCTAGATGGAAAAAGAGATGTCAGATTGGCTTTGCTTTTTCCTTCCCCAAAGTCAACCTTAGGAGCAGGAACAGATTTGTAGTCTCATTTTCATATCAAAAAACGGATCATTTTGTGATTTCTCGAATATTTCGAACTTTTAATAATTACAATTTTATTTCTTCTCTTTGTTTAATTATAATGGCGGAAATTTTAGTAAATGAATTCCAAGTGTTGCAGTACCTACGCGAAAAGGTCGAGCCGCTGCCATTGCACCAGATTGTTGCCCATTTCGAAAATCAAACCACGAATGACATCATGCGTAAAGCGGTGGAGGAGCAGCTGGTTGAAGTCTTGAAGACCGCCACAGAGTCTGGTGTCATACACGAGGAGAATAAACATTACTTTGCAAACACGCATATCGAGGATGTGCTAAAGATGATGGACGGCAATTGGTTCATTCCCAGTGCTACCCCCAGTGAGATTTCTTTGACGAGCAACTCGTCCTCAGCCAGTTGGGTGACCATAGAGGATGAAGGGTCCACAAGCAGTACTGAGTCGAACATCAGTGAAACGCCGGCATAACCAACCAAGCTGTCAACTACCGATGACGATAATTAGAAACTTGACTATCCAAATTGTAAAGAATGCAGATGTGTTTCAAATATATTTCAATAATTATAAACTCGTAAATAACCGATAAGAGATCACTCATTCATTGTTCTACCAGTCATAAAATGGTTCCTTACAGGTAACTGACTAACCATCGCTAACTTATTTAACATTATCCATTTTTCTCAGAAAAACGGGGAGGTAATTTTTCTGTCTGTTATATTGCGGATAGTTAGGGTTCCTATAAATAAGTGTCCTTGGGTTATGCGTTGTACATACATTACGGTTTTTGGACTATTTCTTGTTTTGTCCATTAAATCGGACCGATTAGGGAATGTTAGTCATCGTTTATATCTAGGAGAACATTCGACATCCATTTAGGTCGATAAAATCTTAAAACCAAATAGAAAAATCTTTTTGGCATTCAATTAAAATCCATTTAGGTTAAAGTCAGTTCTTTGAGATATCAATAATATTGATATTGATCTATTAAATATTAGTTCAGCAATAACCCCAAACCTGTGAGAATATTAATAAAAACTACCTCAAATCAAATAAAACCAGAGAGCCGGGGCTAATTCGGCCGTGCCGTAGTTTGTATACCCTTGCAACTTTACATATACCAAATTTCCTTAGTTTTAATTGTGGTAAAAAATACAACAGGAGTCACTGTTTTTCACCGATCGTTCCTATGGGAGCTATAGGTTATAGTCACCCGACCTTGATGATTCGACACAGTCGTTTATAATTGTATAAGCTCACCAATATTACTGTCGTGAGACAGTAGCTCAGAAAATAACGAAGTTATTGAGAAAAGTCACTGTTCGTGACTTTGCCGATTGTATGGGAGGTTTATAATATAATGGTCCAATCCGGCTGAATCCAAGATATACAAACTGTGTCTAGGAGGAGTTCCCGTCGATACAGACGGACATGGCTATATGAACTCGTCTCGTCGTGCTGATGAAGAATATATACACTTTATATGGACGGTGATGCTACGTTCTAT